>CM077079.1:114097202-115552408 GCA_039513925.1 Platanthera zijinensis
GGCATGGATGAGGAAATGGCGACCCTCACAGAGCGGGGTACCTGGACTCTTGTCCCTCCTCCCCTTGATACAGATGTTGTTGGCTGTCGCTGGGTCTTTGTAGTCAAGTTTGGCCCGGAGGCACTGTGAAACCGTTTCAAAGCTCGTCTGGTGGCTAAGGGCTTTACTCAAACCTATGGGGTTGATTACTTTGACACCTTCTCTCCCGTGGCTCGTCTCAGCAATTCGGGTCCTTCTCTCTGTGGCAGTCAATAAAGACTGGCCCCTTTCCCAGCTGGATATCAAGAATGCCTTCCTTTATGGTGATCTTCAGGAGGCCGTCTACATGGAGCAACCTCCAGGGTATGCTGCTCAGGGGGAGACACGTGTCTGACGGCTACAGAAGGCAATCTATGGCCTCAAGCAGAGCCCTCGAGCTTGGTTTTGGACAAATTCAGCGGCATCGTAGGGCCGTTGGTTTTGCTCGCAGCGCTGCTGATCACTCTCTATTTATTCGCAAAACCTCTTCGGGACTGGTGGTTCTTGCACGGTTATGTGGATGATATTCTTCTCACTGGTGATGACCAGGAAGGGGTATAGCCTTGACAAAGCGGCATCTTCGCCAACATTAGTCACGAAAGATATGGGTTCTCCGAAGTTTTTTTTGGGGATCGAAATCTCTCGGAAGCCCAACTCTTTAGTCCTCTCTCAGCGTAAGTATGCTCTTGATATTTTAAAAGAAGCAGGATTGACTGGGGGCCAAAATGCCGATGTCCATGGCTGTTGGAGAAGACAAAACCTGGACAGATGGTTCGCCTCTTCTTTCAGATGCTTCGCGGTACAAGGCGTCTAGTTGGTAAGCTCATATACCTCACCGTGACTAGGGCCGACATTTCCTATGCTGTGGGCAAGGTGAGTCAATTCATGCAAGCTCCCAGGGAGTGCCATCTACAGTCCGCAATGCGGATCTTGGAGTACGTCAAAGCAGCCCCTGGGAAAGGATTGCTCTTTCAGAAGAATGATCATCTGAGGGTTGAAGCTTACTAGATGCGAGTTACGCTGATGACAAAGGGGACCGCAAGTCTACCTCCGGTTTCTGTACCTTTGTTGGGGGCAATCTGGTAAGTTGGAAGAGCAAGAAGCAATTGTTGTCTCCAGGTCCAGTGCTGAAGCCGAGTATCGGAGTATGGCATCGACCACTTGCGAGCTAAAGTGGCTACGGGCTCTCATGTTGGATTTAGGAGAGGTCTACAACCATCTCTACCTATGTTCTGTGACAATAAGGCGGCTTTATATATCTCAAAATCCAGTCTTCCATGAGAGAACCAGCACATAGAGGTCGACTGTCATTTCATTCGTGAAGAGATTCTGAAGGAACAAATTTGCACTCCCTTCGTCACGTCTGAAAAAGAGCTGGCTGACATCTTCACAAGCCAGTATCTGCCTCATTTCTTATATATGTGACAAGCTGGGCATGATCGACATATATGCTCCAGCTTGAGGGGGAGTGTTGGAGTTGAGACCGGGCGGTCTGTCGGTCTGGCTTGGCGGTTATTGACCGGGCGGTCTGGCGGTCTGGCGGTTTGGCGGTTTGCCTTCAGCGGGTTGGTTGCTGTGTTGAGGTCTGAGGCGCAAGCGGTCAAGCGGTCTGTTACTGGCGACTAGGAGACGTGCGGTTCTAACCGGTCTCCCCTGGCGGCTCGTCTCTCTATCAGGCAGTGGCCGAGCGGTTAGCCCTTCTGTCTAACCGCGCGGCTTGTTCCGGTCTGTTGTTCTAGCGCCCAGATTCTTTTGTATAGTTTTAGTCCCACATCTCTTATTTGTATTCTTCTTTTATCCTCCATTCTATATTAGGGAGGCCATACCTTTGTAATACCTTACCTTTTTCGGATAATAAAAATTCAGTTATACCATTTCCGGCTTGTTTTAGTTCGCTTTTAACAGCATGGAATATCTGCAAGTACAACTAGAAATATTTCATCAAATACATTGTCTATTTACCTTGGCTTGCACAGGGGCTTCTTCAAATCAGGTACATTGTGGATGCAATACCCAACAGGTCGGAGTTAACTAAGGGGGGTTTTGATATTTGCGGAAAAATAAAGTAAAAAGCTAACAACTACTCCTATGCAATGCCACTATGCGATGCTTCGCCAGGCGGGATGGAAGACTACACGGGTCGCTATGCACCGAATCGCTAGGCGGATGGACGAGTAGGCAAGCGTAAGAACCAGAATTTGAGGGTCGTAAGCACCTCTTCGCAACGCACTCCACTAGCAATCGCTAGTGCGGCCAACAACAATTGAAGGCGGAAAGTTGAAATAGGCGTACCTCAAATAAATATAACGAAAATACAAACAATCACATAGACATGATTAAGCGTAAACGTTAATTACAATAAGCGTACTTTATCAAACACAAGAGATAAAGCTAAACTGTCAACAACAAGAAGAGAAAAGTGTGCGAAATCGACCGGATCCGAAGTCTCGCCAAGGATTCACGGATGGAATCGTTAGGTTGTCAATCCGCGTCCTAGCTAGGTCCTCAGCTATGTACGGGGTAGAGGAGGTTTTCACTAACTCCCAATGGCCCGTCTTCTTCGTGTCATGATGCGAAAGAACGATGGCCCAACTTCTCCAAGTTCGGTGGAGAAAGCTAGATCAAAACTCTCCTTGAAGCTCAAGGATGAAGGAGAAGGCCGAGAGGAAGCTTCGACTTGGATTTGGCATTGAATGCTTGCTCGGATCTCCTCTCCTTGATGAAACGGCGGAGTTTCGCCCTAGAAATGCGGAGGGAAGTGGCTGGAACGAAGCTCCTCTTTCAATGGTGAAAATCCGCACTTAAATAGACAAAGCTCAGAAAAATGGTCACGCACGGTCCCGCGCACGACCGTGCGCTAACCGTGCATTACTAACTTGCAGATCTTGATCGCGGAGAAGAAGCGTTGACCCGTGCGTTTTACTCGAGCACAAGTGCTTCCACCCGTGCGTGAAGGAAATCGCATGGGTAAATACAGAATGCAGGAAATCAAGGGAAACAGAGGAACCGTGCGTTTTACTCGCGCACGGGCGCGTTTGCCTATGCGTGAAGGAAACGCACGATTAACTACATAATGGTGCCAAAAAGAAAGGTACAAAACAACTGTGTGTTTTACTCACGCACGGTTTGTCCGAAACCGTGCGTTAACCCTGCGTTTCAAATCTTCGAGCTCATCTCGACGAAATGTGTCGAGATCCTCTCGACCAAGTAAAACACACGATTACGAAGAAATTGTGCGCTAAGGAAACACACGACCGTGCGTTTTCAACAAATCATAATCCTGCCTTGGGGAAAATGCAATACCTGCACAGCAAAAACCAAAACTGGAGCACAAGCTCCCAGCACCAATACACAGCATAAAATGAATAAAAAGAACCATGGGGAGCACCATGTTCTTACCCCACACAAAAGAATGCGCAATTGCACACTCTCGGGCCAAAATAATGCACTTAGCGTGAAAAGCAGCATAAATGAAATATCAACGATAACACACTAAAAGTGAAGTACAGGAGCGTTAAAACTAGCCCAGATGAGTCTGAAAAACCTTATATAAATAGGACTCATCACACCCCTAGACTTAACCATTTGCGCGTCCCGAGCAAACAAAATCTATGCAGATAGGAAAAATAATCTAGCTAACATAGAAATTGAAATATATAGTACCATGCGAAGTCGCATGCTCGTGCGCATAAAAATATAATAGAAGAAATTTTTAAGTATACAGAATTGTTTATACTTTTCACAATGCGTATCAAAATTTTATTATTACTCAAAAATGGAATCACGGTGAATCATCCGGTCATGCATAGGAAGAAAGTAGGCAGACAACTAAGGTGAGCATTGCCAAAGACCAGGGCTCAGGATCACCTCCAAAGGAATCCACCAATATCGGGACCATACGCTCGCCCGTTCACAGTCTCTCCACGACACTAGTTTTACTCAAGCGCGGATCCGTAGGACTTTAGGATAAGAGATGGGGCTTGGGTTATGGTGAGGTAAACAAAGATAAACAGGAAGGCTATGCACCTAACCCAAATGAGCTAACATAGAAAAGATTATTCATCCGCTAACCAAAATATATGCAGGTGCACCACACCCCCAGACTTAACTTTTAATATACGGGTGTGTGCACCGCCTATTCCCAATCTAACTATATCTCCAATAGGATTTTCAATCATGCTTTTTCTCTTTTTTACTTCTCATTTTCACATATATATTTTTTTAAAATAATTTTCTTTATTTCCACAATTTCAGCAAATATAATCTTTGGAGCACATCCACAAATTCACATATAATAACACCACATCAACACCCAAAATGATAATATAAAACACTAGAGCACGACTTGGGTGTGCGACTAGGATCGGCTATGAGTCTTTGGTGAATGAAGGTGGAGCTCAATCAAAAGAAGGGTAGGCATAACGGGGCTAGCAGGATAAGACGTTAGGAACGGTACAAAGCTCAAAGGGCCAAAATAATGGCCTACATCACGCTCACGCTAGACTAACATGCACCAATGCTTCGAGAGTATCTTGGGGCAAGTTCTTAGCCACCAAGAAAGATGATCCTTCCTCCCGACTCGAGCAAAATGAGTCTAGTGACGGCTACACACATTCCTACACTACCGTTTGATTCACACTGGATTCTCCAACTTTTGAGTAGAATAAAAAGTCTTTATGCAAATAAGAAAAATATAAGACTATAAGCATACAGAAAAATTAAATCTACTCGAATTTCTACACGATACGAGAGCAGTTGACTAGAAGCACAGCAAGGTTAACATTTTACTCTGTCTTACAATCCTAAGCCAGCACCATAATTTTTCCAATTCTAACGAAAAAATTAGTTTAACTCGCGGCACGCTAACAGCTAAGCACGTGCTCATGTGGGTGCAGTGGTATGCAATGCAGTGAACTAAACAAAATAAAACTATAAAAGCTTCTAGTATGCACATGAAATGTGCACGTGCAAAAGGTAACTAATAATAGCTCTCCCCCAGACTTAAACTAAACTACATAGCAAATGATACAGACATTTAAATCAAAACGAGATAAGGGAAGAGGTTACCCAATGCTCAGCAAGTGAGCATACTAGAAGACGCGTGAAAACCTGAAGCAGGCCCACCATACGAAGAATCACAACCCCACCAAAATGAAGTTGTCATGAATACCTGCAGGGGTGAGCTCCGCAAAAACAAAAGAAAATAGATATACTAAAACTGAATAAAAAGTAACTACCTACTCTAGCTACGAAAATGAAAATGCAATTGAAGTAAGATAACTACTGGGGTTACTGTCATCCCAACACGACTTATTCGACTTAGGAAAGTCTTAACTAATGGGCCTATGAAAAGAAAAGTGCACAGGTAACTGTTCTAATATCCGCTGCGGTAACGGGTACTGATACGACGATAAGACAGTTACCCCTCTACCTACATAATAATACCTAAAAATCTCAGGTAGAGGAAATAGGAAGTAAGATGAGGAGGAGCACTAGTCCTCACTCAACTCAACACACAAAAAAACTTGCCAGGCAAGGTATCGTCCACCACCGGTTCGTAGGAGATGACGGCAATGGAAAAAATGCCAGGCGCATCGACAACCTCACAGACCCGTGGAGATTCCACCCGCACAGGCTCAGATAGAGAAGAGGGATCAACAAATAAAGAAGATGAAGAACTAAAATAATCAAACAATGGGAGAGTGACTCCGGCTTCACTCTCTGCGGGATCACGCAAAGATCATCATCGGTATCATATGAGTCGTATCGTGGGGAATCCAACAACTCGAGTTCCGCGATGGTAAGGGGGATCATCTCATCTAATAAGGAGGTGCAAACCTATGCATCAGACAAAGAATACTCCTCATCCCACCGGGGTGCGTAGAAGTGTTCCGAAGATATACATTCTCCGTCGGAGATAGTAGAATCCTCATCCCACTTCGGCGTAACCTCGGGCACCGAATAATCAACAAATACTGTATCATCAGCCGACTCACTCAAAAATGGGAGTAGCAAACTCTGACAAAATTGCGTAGGGGAAAAACTGCTCTCTAAATCAAACACTGAATGAGCAGGACCCAACGCAACATCATCCGCAGACGACACCCCATCGACGACCGGAACATCTCTTCGTCCCATACAGGATCGTCCATGAGTTCCCGATCCACTCCCTGCAGGCTAACATCAAGTGAGAGAGCTCACTCAAGGAAGATCGTAAAAGGGGCTGAGGAACACATGAAGGATATATATGCGGCAAGAGATTCTTCCGTAATCATGACAGGCAGTGAATTAGCTAGGTGAGCCAAATCAGTGTATGGGTCAGGCAACACTCTAGTAGGCCCATCCACAGTAGCCTCCTACAAACAGGGGACTATTGTGGCTGTGCCCATAGAGGGAGAAGTCTCGCACAAACGAGGGCAATCCTTCAACATGTGGCCCACACCTTGATATAACAAACACCGAATACAGTGCTCAGCATTCATAGCAATTATTGCATCGATGCATCGGCGGAAAGCGTCAAGTGGACGACAGTCAGCTTCTGAATACATCACAAACAAAAATAGTTGCAGGAAAAATGCTACACATCTAGAATAAAAATAACACAGATCTGCTATCTAAATCAAAAATAAGGGAAAGGCAAAAAGGAATAAGCAAAATAAAAATTTTAAAAACTAAAGCAAGTAAGAAAAATGATATGAACAAAATGGAAAAGGGCTTCAATATACTATCTCCCTCTCCAAAAACTCACACGACTGTGTTCCCTGACAACGGTGCCAAAAACTTGATGCGAATGTGACGACAAGTGTACCGGTCGCACAAGTAATAAAAAATGGTTGAATTTCCCCAAGTATCGATCTCTCAAGGAACACAGTAAGGTGGAGTTAATTTCGAGGAGGACTTGAGATTGAAGTCCTTAGGTCGGAGTTAACTAAGGGGGGTTTTGATATTTGTAGAAAAAAAAAGTAAAAAGCTAACAACTACTCATATACAACGCCGTTATGCGATGCTTCGTTAGGCGGGATGGAAGACTACACGGGCCGCTTTGCACCAAATCACAAGGCGGATGGATGAGTAGGAAAGCGTAAGAACCATAATTTGAGGGTCGTAAGCACCTCTTCGCAACGCACACCACTAGCAATCGCTAGTGCGGCCAACAATAATTGAAGGCGAAAAGTGGAAATAGGCGCACCTCAATTAAATATAACAAAAATACAAACAATCACATCGACATTATTAAGGGTAAATGTTAATTACAATAAGCATACTTCATCAAACACAAGAGATCAAGCTAAACTATCAACAACAAGAAGAGAAAAGTGTGCGAAATCGACCGGATCCGAAGTCTCGCCAAGGATTCACGGAAGGAATCGCTAGGTTGTCAATCCGCATCCTAGCTCGGTCCTCAGCTACGTTCGAGGTAGAGGAGGAAGTCACTAACTCCCAATAGCCCGTATTCTTTGTATCACGATGTGGAAGAAGGATGGCGCAACTTCTCCAAGCTCGGTGGAGAAAGCTAGATCAAAACTCTCCTTGAAGCTCAAGGATGAAGGAGGAGGTCGAGAGGAAGCTCTGGCTTGGATTTGGCGTTGAATGCTTGCCCGGATCTCCTCTCCTTGATGAAACGGAGGAGTTTTGCCCTAGAAATGCAGAGGGAAGTGGCTGGAACAAAGCTCCTTGCAATGGCTGAAAATCTGCGCTTAAATAGAAAATGATCAGAAAATTGGTCAGGCACGGTCCCGCGCACGACTGTGCGCTAACCGTGCGTTATTTACTTACAGATCTTGATCGCGGAAGAAGATGAGTTGACCCATGCATTTTACTCGCGTACAGGCGATTCCGCCCGTGCGTGAAGGAAATCGCACGGGAAAATACAGAACGCAGGAATCAAGGGAAACAGGGGAACCGTTGGTTTTACTCGCGCACGGGCGCGATTGCCCATGCGTGAAGGAAACACACGATTAACCACAGAATGGTGCCAAAAAGAAAGGTACAGGATGACCGTGCGTTTTACTCACGTACGGTTTGGCCGAAACCATGCGTTTTACTCACGCATGGTTTGGCCGAAACCGTGCGTTAACCGCGCATTTCAAATCTTCGAGCACATCTCGACGAAATGTGTCGAGATCCTCTTGACAAGTAAAAACACACGATTACGAAAGAAACCGTGCGCTAAGGAAACGCACGACCGTACATTTTTTACAAATCAGAATTCCTGCCTTGGGGAAAATGCACCACCTGCACAACAAAAACCAAAACTTGAGCACAAGCTCCCAGCACCAATATACAGCATAAAATGAACAAAAAGAACCATGGGGAGCACCATGTGCTTACCCCCCACAAAATAATTTGCAATTGCACACCCTCGGGCCATAATAATGTACTTAGCGTGAAATCAACATAAATGAAATATCAACGATAACACACTAAAAGTGAAGTGCAAGAGCGTTAAAACTAGCCCAGACAGTCACGCAGTGGTGAGTGCAGTCCGAAAACCCCCCCAGTGAAGTGCAAGTCATTATAGTATAGTGGTGAGTATTCCCTCCTGTCACGCGGGTGACCCGAGTTCGATCCCCGAAAACGGCGCCAAAAACTTGATGTGTTGGACGACAAGTGTACCGGCCGCAGAAGTAATATAAAATCGGCAAATTTTCCCATGTATCGATCTCGAGGGAACACAGTAAGGTGGAGTTAATTTATGGAGGACTTGAGATTGAAGTCCTTAGGTCGGAGTTAACTAAGGGGGGTTTTGATATTGCGGAAAAATAAAGTAAAAAGCTAACAACTACTCCTATGCAACGCCGCTATGTGATACTTCGCCAGGCGAGATGGAAGACTACACAGGATGCTATGCACCGAATCGCCAGGCGGATGGGCGAGTAGGCTTGTGGAATGAGGTTCGAGAGCACCTCTTCACAACGCACGCCACTAGCAACTGCTAGTGCGGCAAGGGTGGATGGAGGATGGAATATGGCGCACCTCAAGCAACTTCAGCAGTAAATAACACAGAATCACATAAACATAAATCTAATAATGTTTACAACTAAGAGCACATCATCTATAAATAAAGTTTTACAGCACATAAACAACAATAAAGGAACAATAAGGCAAGAGATCGGCTTAATCTGAAGTCTTGCTGAGGGTTCACGGAAGGAATCGCCGGGTTGTCAATCCGCATCCAAGCTCGGTCCTCAACTGCGTCCGGGGTAGAGAAGGGCTGTCACTACCTTCCAATTGACCAGTCTTCTTCGTGTCACGATTGCGGAAGAAAGTTGCAAGCTTCCCCTTGCTTGGTGGATATGGCGCCAAAACATGAAATAGAGCCCAAGAGATGATGGAGGAGGTCGAGTGTAACACCTCGAAATGTAGAGTTGAAACGGGCAGTGTGTACCAAGTTTGGATCTTGGTAGGGTGAACACGTCCTGTGACACGGGCATGTCACACCGCCATGTCAGCCTCAGGTCGTCCATTGAAGGACACGGCCTGGGACACGTCGTGTCCCAAGGCGTGTCAGTGCACACGGCATGGGACACGGGCGTGTTACCTGGCCGTATACTTCTCTGGAATTTTCTGAGTTTTGTATTGACTGTCGAACATGGTCGTGTACTGGTTGACACGGGCGTGTCAAATCTGACACGGGCGTGTCTTCACCTGTGTCCACCAAGTGACGTGGTGGTTGGCATTGCGGTTATCCGTGACACGGCCCCTGGACACGGGCATGTCGAGGACCCGACACGGGCGTGTCAGGTTGGGACACGGGCGTGTCCCAACCCGTGTCCTTTTTTGTGCTCAATTTGGGTGGCTAAATCGAGGCACAAGGCCTGGAACACGGCCGTGCACAAAGCCGTGTTCGGCCTAGGATTAAAGTTTTCAGGCTAATCTGAGCCGTTCGTTTTCTTTAAATAAGATCCAACGGGCACCAGATGAGTTCCTGCTGATGTTAATCCGGGATTAGAGGTTTTATTCCTCATTTTTCCTTTAACTCTCTTATTAAGAAATAAGAGAGAGAAGAGATTAAAGGAGTAGGAAGGGAGGAATCCGGCTGCGCAGAGCATCGGAGCACCAATCTGAGAACTGAGACCGGATCTGTGGAGAGATTCCTTTGCGAAGCTTTCTATCCGACTAGTTTTCATGGCACCGAAGCGGACTTCAAGGGTAACGATTTTCAACTCGAGCACTTGAAGCTTTCCTTCCTTTGCATGGGAAAACCCGCTCCGCGAGTGTGCGGTGAGTGCGCGGTGTTCCTTGGGGTAGATATGTGAAGTCCCCCTTGCTTATAGTCAGAATCGAAGTTCGGGCATAGGCATTATGTGTGAACCCTACCCGGACGTATTTGTTTGGATCGATGATGTTGCATTGCATGAATAGCTGGAGAAGACTCTGTGCGTTGTTTCGGGTTTCTATACGGTAGATTGCAGCAGGGATCCTTGGAGATTAGCTCCAAGGCGCACCAAAAAAAACTGGGCGGAAACGTAATTCTGCTAACTAGGCGGCCGGGGAGTCAGCCTTGAACATAATGGGGGTTATGTTTTTTTGGAAATTATTTAGGATCCGCGTGAAGCTTGGCCCGCGCATACGTCTTAAAGTGACTAGGTGGCGCGAGCAACGGGCAGGTGGATACGGACCTGGGCTATGTGGTTCAGTGCTTGAGGCCCTAAAGTGGAACTGGCCGTTGGCATAGTCGGGAGCCTTGGACTACGGTCGGAAGGACTCAAAAATGCTCACATTGTTTGCCATCTAAAGGATGGTGGTGAAGCCACGAAATTGACCAGGTTCACTGTGAATGTGCCCTGAGTGCACGGGGTGTTTGGCCGAGCGAGCCTACACCTGTGGCGAAATTCTTTTTATGCACTTTATTATTTACTTGGGCTAACGATATGCAGGGAAGGAGCATCGCCGTCCCTATTTAGGGGATGGGGTCGTTATAATTTGGTCAGCTTTAGCTGACCGTTGCTCTTTTTGCCACCATGCGGTGGAATAATTGCTTGCAGGTGCTGCGGAAACAAGCGCCAAGTAGCGGGTTTGAAGTCAAACTGCTATGCAGGCCCTCGAAGACTGTATCCAACTACTGTTTTACTTTCTGTCATGTGTAGCCGGCCTGCGAGCTGATGTTTGTAAGACTTTACTTTGTTAAGAGAAACTTTGTAAGGCCATAAGGCCATGTACTCTTTTGTAGATTTGTTTTATTTCATTCCTATTTTTATTAGTGTACATTCATGTCATGCTTGTGCAAATTTTAGGTTCTATTAACTGTTTAAAAAGCTTCCGCTAGAATGCTCTGTGTTAGGACGAGTAGATGGGTATTTGGTATTATTCTATAACCCCCATAACTGTCCGTGGTATATAGCGTCGGGTTCCAACTGGACCTTCTGTTATATTTCATATGACGGATGGGGGCGTTACAATTTGGTATCAGACTAGGGTGTTGATCGTCTGTAATCGAATTCGTGGGCGAATTCTCTTTAAGGGGAGGTGAGCACATGTATGTGCATCATCGTTATAACAAAAAAAAACCCATGAATGTCCACTTAGGAATGAAAAAAATGCATTTGTTTTGGGAACCTAAGTGTTCCAATGATTGCTTTAAGCAATTTGTGTGTCGCCTAATCAAGGGTTTATGCTATTATAGGTATCTAGAAGCGGTGCGGGGCAATCGGAGCTTCCGCAATCAGCAGAAAGTAGTGTGCCAAGAGACGTGCCTATAACACCTCCTTCAGTAGAAACCATCAGATTGGTGGCTGAAGCAGTTTTTGCCATGATAAATGCCCAGCAAGTGCAGCACGCACCACCTGTTAATGAGCAAGAACCGATTAGAGTGGCAGTGTCGGGAGTAGTAGAGCGTTGGGCAGGTAATCCGGTAGCACCAAGAAGAGCTACGGAGAAAAAGCTCAAGCATGTGATGAGCTTTAATCCTCCGGTATTCGATGGGCTGGGAACGCCAACTCAAGCTGAGGATTGGCTCTCTACGATGAAGAGGGTCATGACCGCCACGGAAACTGCAGAATGGCAGAAGACCACAATAGCGACCTTACTATTGGCCGGTGAGGCAAGGATGTGGTGGGACAAGTTGGAGGTTCATCTCTTAGTGGGAAGACAACTTCTTGACGTATCGATGGAGGAATTCTCAAGGTTGTTCTTGGCCAGATACCTACCTTCTGCCTAGAAGCTTGAGATGGAGAATAGGTACCTTGGTTTGACTCAGGGAGCGAGTAGCGTGGATGAGTATCTCCACGAGTTTACTCGGTTAGGTCATTATGCTGTTGCTATGTTTACTGAAGAAGAGAGGAAGACCAACCGATTGTATGAGGGTCTATGGAGCGACCTACAGCTACTCCTTGCTGGGCCTAAGGCGCAGGTCTTCCTAGCCTTGGTAAATGCGGCTCGATCTTTGGAAAGAGTTGCGAGGAAAGTGGAAGAGAAGAAGGGACCCAGTGGAGAAGAAGTCAGAGTTTAAAGTTCCAAGTTCAAAGTCAGGTTTCCGCGGATGGAACAAGAAAAAGAAGACTTCGAGCTCAGCCCCTTCGTCTAGTACGATGGGGGCAAACCCAAGTAGAGTCTCATGAGCCTGTTACAATTGTGGGAAGGTGGGACATTTTGCAAGAGATTGTTTGAGCGAACGTGCGAAGTCCGAAAGGAGGCAAGGAGCAATGTATGAGGAAAAGGGGAAGGCGGCGGAGTCAACTGCATCCCATCATGCTCCAGCCCAGCCTAGAGTGTACAACCTTTGCCTACAAGAGGCCATCAAACAAGCTGACGTGGTGACAAGTATGAGTCAAATTTATTATAGTTTAGCTTTTGTTGTAACTGCTACCTTTGTTGTGTGTTAACTTATTTGTGTTGGTGTTAGGCTTTGTATTGATTTTTGATCGTCCGGCGAGAGCCCTGTTTGATTCGGGAGCATCGCATTCCTTCTTGTGCGAAAGATTTGTATCACTCATCAGAGTCCCTTCTTCGATGGCAAAGGACAAGCTGGATGTGTTGTTGCCTAATGGGTGCTCAATGCGCGTGGATAGAATCTGCGTGGTAAAGTTGCGGATTGGGGATCAGGAGTTTGATTTGCAAGCATCGGTGCTGCCGTTAGTAGAGTTCGACGTAATCTTTGGTATGGACTGGCTTTCGGGAGCAGCGAGCCTGCATTGACTGTAACCGAAAAGAGGTTAGGTTGGGACTGGATACTGAGCGGGAGACTACGTTTGCAGACATGAAAGGGTCGAGTAAGATTATGATGTCGGCTCTTCAGGTGATTAAGGCAGTTCAGTCTGGTGCTGAGTTATTTGTCATTTCAGTATAGGCTTCAATGTCTAATCCTAGTTTAGACAGTTTTGCAGTGGTGTCCGAGTATCCTGATGTTTTTCTAGACGATCTCCCGGGAGCCCCTCCTCAATGGGAGATTGATTTTACTATTGAGCTTGTGCCGGGTGCCAAACCGATGTCACGTTCTCCGTATCGGATAGCGCATAGGAGATGGCGGAGTTAAAGGTACAACTATAAGAGTTGTTTAGAGCAGGGGTATGTGCGCCCAAGTTTGTCACCTTGGAGCACACCGGTCCTTTTCGTTAAGAAGAAAGATGGGAGTTTGCGACTTTTTATTGATTATCGGGAGTTGAACAAACTTACGGTAAAGAATAAGTATCTGATCCCAGGATTGACGATCTTTTTGATCAGTTAGTTGGGTCAACAGTATATTCAAAGCTAGACCTGAAATCCGGATACTACCAGTTAAGGATAAAGGAATGTGATATCCCTAAGACAGCTTTCAGCACGCGGTTTGGACATTACGAGTTTACGGTCTTGCCGTTTGGGCTGACCAATGCGCCATCCGTGTTTATGGATCTAATGAACACAACGTTCAGAGAATACCTGGACCAATTCGTGATAGTATTTATCGACGACATCTTGGTGTACTCGAGGTGTGAGGATGATCACTACAAGCATCTGCATATGGTGTTGGAGACGTTGAGGAAGAATTAGTTGTATGCTAAGTTCTCCAAGTGTGAGTTTTGGTTGTCCTCAATAGGGTTTCTTGGGCATATTGTTAGTGGTAACGGGATTGCGGTGGATCCGTCAAAGATAGCGGCAATTCAGGAGTGGCCTGAGCTGTCTACGGTGGCGGAAGTCCGGAGATTTTTGGGGCTTGCTGGCTACTACAGGCGCTTTGTGGAGAATTTCTCAAGGATCGCGCTACCACTCACGACATTGACAAGGAATGATCAAAAGTTTTTATGGACGTTGGAGTGCACGAAGGCTTTTGAAGAGTTGAAGAGGCTGTTGATCTCGGAACCAATCTTGTGTTCGCCGAGTGGGTCCGAAGGATTTGAAATTTATAGTGATGCTTCAGGCAGTGGTTTGGGCTGTGTTCTACTACAGCATGGGAGAGTAATAGCGTACAGATCGCGATAGTTGAAAGTCCATGAGAGGAATTATCCGGTCCATGATTTAGAATTAGCGGCCGTGATATTTGATCTAAAGCTGTGGAGACACTATCTTTACGGTGTAAAGGTTGATATTTACACCGATCATAAGAGCCTGAAGTATTTACTAGATCAGAAGGACCTGAACATGAGACAGCGAAGGTGGATGGAGTTCTTAGGGGACTACACTTTCAAGTTTACATTATGTGCCGAGGAAAGGAAATTCAGTGGCGGATGCTTTGAGTCGTAGGGCTCCGGCACAGGTCAACTGGTTGGCGGTGCATGATGAGAGATTAGTCCGTGATTTGGAGGCATTGGAGATCTCTTGCGTCGACAAGCAATCTCGTGTTGAAGCAATATTAAGTTAGACGGAGGTGCAGTACGACCTAGCTGATAGGATTCGACAGGCTTTGGTTCAAGATAGCACTATGAAGCAGGCATTGGATCAAACGTTGGACGGGTCAAATTCCTAGTTTGTAGTTGTGGATGGACTGTTAATGAAGGACGGTCGCCTATGCATTCCTAGTGCAGATAGACTTTGGGAGAATTGATCTATGAGGCTCATCACACCAAGTACTCAATCCACCCGGGAGCACGAAGATGTATAAGGACATGAAGAAGTTGTTCTGGTGGCCAGGGGATGAAGAAGGATGTAGCGTTGTATGTGGCAAAGTGACAAACATGTGCCTTAGTGAAGGCGGGAGTGCAGAAGCGGAGGGTTTCCTAAAGTCCTTGCCAATTCCGGAATGGAAGTTCGACGATATATCCATGGATTTTTTTCACGGTTTGCCAAAGCCATAGAAGGGAAATGATGCCATTTGGGTGGTCGTAGATAGACTGACAAAAGTGTTGTACTTCATTCCGAATAAGAAGGAAGATCCGGTGGAAAATTTGCCAAGCTCTATGTGGATATATTGTACGGTTGCATGGTGTGCCCGCAGTATTGTTAGTGACCGAGATGGGCGCTTCACGTCCAATGACTGGAGGTTGGTGCATAAGTTGTTGGGAACTAAGCTGAGTTTCAACACAGCCTTCCATCCGCAAACAGATGGTCAGACCGAGAGGGTCAATAGGACGATGGAGGACATGCTCCGCATGTGCGTCCTAGATTTCGGAAAACACTGCGAGGATCACCTATACATGATAGAGTTTGCGAATAATAATAGTTTTCAAGCAAGTATTGGAATGGCGCCTTTTGAAGCCCTTTATTGGAGAAGGTGCCGCACACCGTTGTCTTGGTTGGAGGCAGGAGAGTCAAAGTTATTCAAACGTCAGGCGGTGGAAGAAGTCACTTCAATGGTACTTACGATTCAGGAACGGTTAAGAATCACTCCGGACAGGCAGGCAAAATACTATAATGCCAAGCATAGAAACGTAGAGTTCAGTGTTGGCGATTGGGTGTATCTGAAGATCAAGTCGTTCAAGGTTGTCTCGCGGATTCGACGCCTGAAGAAGCTGAGTCCGAGATACCATGGGCCGTTTGAGATCCTGGATCGGATAGGGGAAGCAGCATATCGGTTGAAGCTGTCGGTGGAGTTGAGTGGGCTACACGATGTGTTCCACGTATCGGTGTTGCGCAAGGTGGTGCAAGAGCCTTCATAAGTCGTTGTTGTCGATCAAGTGCCGGTTGATAGTGGGTTGACGACGAAGGTCAAGCCAATTTGCATTGAAGACTTTGAAGTCAAACGGCTCCGCAACAAGGAAATTCGAATGGTTAAGGTCCGTTGGGATAACTGCGGACGAGAGGAGCTTTCTTGGGAGAGAGAGAAGGCTATGTTGGAGGAATATCCCGAACTTTTCAACTCAGGTAATGTTTAAATTTTTTTGTGTACCCTTTTTCTTAATTTCATGGACGAAATTTTTTAAGGGGAGGAGAATTATAACACCTCGAAATGTAGAGTTGAAATGGGCGGTGTTTTTGTACCAAGTTTGGATCTTGGTAGGGTGAACACGGCCTGTGACACGGGCGTGTCTACGGCCGTGGTCAGCCGCAGGTCGTCCATGAAGGACATGGCCTGGGACACGGGCGTGTCCCAGGGCGGTCAGTACACACGGCATGGGACACGGGCGTGTCAACTGCCGTGTAATTCTCTAGAATTTTCTGAGTTTTGTATTGACAGTCAAACATGGTCGTGTACTGGTTGACACGGGCGTGTCAAATCCGACACGGGCGTGTCAAATTCGACACGGGTGTGTCTTCACCCGTGTCCTCCAAGAGACATGGTGGTTGGCGTTGTGGTTATTCGTGACATGGCCCCTAGACACGGGCATGTCGAGGACCCGACACGGGCGTGTCAGGTTGGGACACGGGCGTGTCCCAACCCGTGTCCTTTTCTATGCTCAATTTGGGTGGCTGGATCGAGGCACACGGCCTGGAACACGGCCTGGAACACGGCTATGTGCAAAGCCGTGTTCGGCCCAGGATTAAAGTTTTCAGGCTAATCTGAGCCGTTCATTTTCTTTAAATAAGATCCAACGGCCCAGATGTGTTCCTGCTGATGTTTAATCCGGGATTAGAGGTTTTATTCCTCATTTTCACCTTTAACTCCCTCTTTCTATGAAATAAGAGAGAGAAGAGATAAAAGGAGTCGGAAGGGAGGAATCTGGCCCCCGGCGGAGCATCGGAGCACCAATCTGAGAATCGAGACCGGATCCGTGGAGAGAATTTCTTTGCGAAGCTTTCTATCCGACTAGTTTTCATGGCACCGAAGCATACTTCAAGGGTAACAATTTTCAACTCGAGCACTTGAAGCTTTCCTTCCTTTGAATGGGAAAACCCGCTCCCCGCGAGTGTGCGGTGAGTGCGCGGTGTTCCTTTGGGTAGATATGTGAAGTCCCCCTTGTTTAGAGTTCGGAATCGAAGTATGGGCATAGGCATTGTGTGTGAAGCCTACCCGGACGTATTTGTCGTGATCGGTGATGTTGCATTGCATGAATAGCCGGAGAAGACTCCGTGCGTTGTTTTCGGGTTTCTACGCGGTAGATTGCGGCAGGGATCTTTGGAGATTAGCTCCAAGGCGCACCCAGAAAACTGTGCGGAAACGTAATTATGCTAACTAGGCGGCCCGGGAGTAAGCCTTTAACATAATTGGGTTATGTGTTGTTTGGAAATGATTTAGGATCCGGGTGAAGCTTGGCTCGCGCGTACGTCTTAAAGTGACTAGGCGGCGTGAGCAACAAGCAGGTGGATACGGACCTGGGCTATGTGGTTCGGTGCTAGAGGCCCTCAAGTGGAACTGGCCGTTGGCATAGTCGGGAGCCTTAGACTACGGTCAGAAGGACTCAAAAATGCTCACATTGTTTGCCATCTAAAGGATGGTTGTGAAGCCACGAAATTGACCGGGATCACTGTGAATGTGCCCTGAGTGCACGGGGTGTTTGGCCGAGCGAGCCTACACCTGTGGAGAAATTCTTTTTATGCACTTTATTATTTAGCTGGGCTAACGATATGCAGGGAAGGAGCACCGCCGTCCCTATTAAGGGGACGGGGTCGTTATAATTTGGTCAGCTTTAGCTGACCGTTGCTCTGTTTGCCACAATGCGGTGGAATAATTGCTTGCAGGTGCTGTGGAACCAAGCGCCAAGTAGCGAGTTGAAGTCCAAGCTGCTATGAAGGCCCTCGAAGGCCGTAGCAAACTACTGTCTTTAGTTTCTGTCATGTGTGGCCGACCTGCGAGCTGATGTTTGTAAGACATTACTTTGTTAAGAGAAACTTTGTAAGGCTATAAGGCCTTGTACTCTTTTGTAGATTTGTTTTATTTCATTCCTATTTTGATTAGTGGACATTCATGCCATGCTTGTGCAAATTTTTGGTTCTATTAACTGTTTAAAATGTTCTGATAGAATGCTCTGTGTTAGGACGAGTAGATGGGTATTTGGTATTATTCTGTAACCCTTCTAACTATCCGTGGTATATGGCATCGCGTTCCAGCTGGACCTTCTGTTATATGTCATATGACGGATGGGGGCATTACACCGAGAGGAAGCTTCGGCTTGGATTTGGCGTTGAATGCTTGCCCAGATCTCCTCTCCTTGATGAAACGGCGGAGTTTCGCCCTAGAAATGCGGAGGGAAGTGCTGGAACGAAGCTCCTCTTTCAATGGTGAAAATATGCGCTTTAAATATAAAAAGATCAGAAAAATGGTCACGCATGGTCCCGCCCACAACTGTGCGCTAACCCTGCGTTATTAACTTACAGATCTTGATCGCGGAAGAAGAAGCGTTGACCCGTGCATTTTACTCGCGCACGAGCGCTTCCGCCCGTGCGTGAAGGAAATCGCACGGGTAAACACAGAACACAGAAAACAGGGGAAAACAGTGGAACCGTGCATTTAACTCACGCATGGGCGCTGCCGCCCGTGCGTGAACAAATTGCACGATTAACCATAGAATTGTGTCAAAATGAAAGGTACAGGACAATAGCGTGTTTTCTTCTCGGATGGTTTGGCCGAAATTGTGCGTTAACCGTGGAGTTAATTTTGATGGGGACTTGAGATTGAAGTCCTTAGGTCGAGTTAACTAAGGGGGGTTTTGATATTGCGGAAAAATAAAGTAAAAAGCGGATGGGCGAGTAAGGTGGACTTAATTGTATCGGCCACATAAGTAATATAAAATGGGCGAATTTTCCCAAGTATTGATCTCGAGGGAACACAGTAAGGTGGAGTTAATTTTGAGGAGTACTTGAGATTGAATTCTTTAGGTCAGAGTTAACTAAGGGGGGTTTTGATATTGCGGAAAAATAAAGTAAAAAGCTAACAACTACTCCTATGCAATGCCGCTAAGCGATGCCTCGCCAGGCGTGATGGAAGACTACACGGGCCGCAATGCACCGAATCGCTAGGCGGATGGGAGAGTAGGCTTGCGGAATGAGGGTCGAGAGCACCTCTTCACAACGCACGCCACTAGCAATTACTAGTGTGGCAAGGGTTGATGGAGGATGGAATATGGCGCACCTCAAGCAACTTAAGCAGTAAACAACACAGCATAACATAGACATGAATCTAATAATGTTTACAACAAAGAGCACATCATCAATAAATAAAGTTTTACAGCACATAAACAACAATAAAGGAACAATAAGGAAAGAGATCGAACGAATCTGAAGTCTTGCTGAGGGTTCATGGAAGGAATCGCCAGATTGTAAATCCGCGTCCAAGCTCAGTTCTCAACTGTGTCTGGGTAGAGAAAGGTTGTCACTACCTTCCAATTGACCTGTCTTCTTCGTGTCACGATTGGGGAATAAAGTTGCAAGCTTCCCCTTGCTTGGTGGATATGGCGCCAAAACTTGAAATAGAGCCCAAGAGATGATGGAGGAGGCCGAGAGGAAGCTCTGACTTGGATTTGGCGTTGAATGCTTGCTCGGATCTCCTCTCCTTGATGAAACGGCAGAGTTTCGCCCAAGAAATGCAGAGGGAAGTGGCTGGAACGAAGCTCCTCTTTCAATCGTGAAAATCTGCGCTTAAATAGAAAAAGATCAGAAAAATGGTCATGCACGGTCTCGCGCACGACCGTGCGCTAACCGTGCGCTAACCGTGCGTTATTAACTTGCAGATCTTGATCGCGGAAGAAGAAGCGTTGACCCGTGCGTTTTACTCGTGCATGGGCGCTTCCGCCCATGCGTGAAGGAAATCGCACGGGTAAACACAGAACGCAGAAAATAGGGGAAAACAGTGGAACCATGCGTTTTACTCGCGCACGGGCGCTGCCACCCATGCGTGAACAAATCGCACGATTAACCACATAATGGTGCCAAAATGAAAGGTACAGGACAACCGCGCATTTTCTTCTCGCACTGTTTGGCTGAAAACGTGCGTTTCAAATCTTCGAGCTCATCTCGACGAAATGTTTCGAGATCCTCTCGACAGAGTAAAACAGCCGATTACGAAGAAACCGTGCGCTAAGGAAACGCACAACCGTGCGTTTTCCACAAATCAGAATACCTGCCTTGGGGAAAATGCACCACCTGCACAGCAAAAACCAAAACTGAAGAACAAGCTCCCAGCACTAATACACAGCATAAAATGAACAAAAAACCATGGGGAGCACCATGTGCTTACCCCCCCCCCCCACACCACAAAAGAATGCGCAATTGCACACCCTCGGGCCAAAATAATGCACTTAGCGTGAAAATCAGCATAAATGAAATATCAACGATAACACACTAAAAGTGAAGTGCAAGAGCGTTAAAACTAGCCCAGATGAGTCCAAAAAACCCTATATAAATAGGACTCCTCACACCCCCAGATTGTCACGCGGTTGTGAGTATTCCCAAATGCGCACAGACCATTAGAGTTTACTTTGATTACATATTAATATATGAAGAGTTTCTTTTATTCAAGATAGGCTAACGAGACTAACGGTCAACAAACTATAAATCAACTCTTAATGAAGTTGACACTTCAAAGGGACACTTATCAACTGGGACTTACCCGACGAGAATTCAAAGTGGGTCAACAAATGACTTGGACTGGATAAGGGCATTGCAAGGGTTAAGCAAGGTGAGGTACGATCAAAATGACTCGATAAATAAAGTGACATGACAACTACATTTATTTACCAAATCTACGAGATACAATTTAGGAGAATTCATTCTAGGTGAAATACACTTCATAATCCAAGACGATTAATTAGCAATTCGAAGATAAAGTTAACTTAAACATGTCAAATCTAAGAAATATGGAAAAAATTTGGAATAAAAGAGCAAGAGGGAGAAAAAGAACATCACTTGTCTTGGTTTCTACTCCAATCGGTCTTCCAATATACTCCACATCGTGGATCTAGCCAAAAGAAGGCGCGGGGAAGCGAAATCTACAAGGATTTGGCAAAAGAGAGGTTAGGGCCGAAAACCCTAACGAAAAACTTCCACGAAACGAGAAATACCTACCACGATCATGAAGATCTCGGTGAGATCTTTCCGGATTTATGCTCGGTTTGCGATTCCGAGCACCGTAGCTCCAACGGCGGCGATCTGAAGCTTCACGAACTTAGAACCCTTGTCGTCACTCTCGCTCTCTGGTTCGGTCAAAACTTGAGGAAGAAGATGAAGTTTGTTCTATTTATCCTTAAGTATAAGAATATATACATATATATATATATATATATTCTTTTGTCTAAACAGGAAGGAGGAGGAAAATTCAAGTGCTGGCGCGCGGAAAATGAAAATAAAGGCTAAAGATGCCTCCAAAATGTAAAAGTAATAAACACAGAAGTTGTAGATCTCGTCGAGACGAACAAAATACATATTAACCATTTTTCCATATGATGCTGTTTGGACCCTCAAAATGGTGCCTTAAGGCAGGCTGAAACGGATTTCTCGGGAGCAGTACAGGACTTCTCTAGAAGGGAAAGGGATTTCTCAAGAAAAAATTTAGACCTCCTGAGAACTGGCTTAAAGGTCTCGAGTACTGCAAAACGTATTTCCCCGGAAGGGTTATACGTTCTCGAGTACTGTCTTAAGGAATATCGAGAAGGACAGCTAACCACTCGAGAAGAAGGAACAACTACCCGAGAAAAAAATTGCATGAACAGTGTTTTTTGTCCTCGTGAATAGTGAATTTTGCAAATATACCACTGATCAACTTTAGGAATGAAAAGTACTTTTCATTTTTGAATAATGCTTTAATATTATAATAATCATATTTTTATATTTTTGAACAAGGAAATACAAGTTCAAAACGGAGGCCCAAATGCGTGCCAAATTAAACGAAATTCGCACTGTAGGCGAACACTGACGCTACGAATCAAACGGCGAAGACAGAACCAAAATCTGATATGTTGTTCTCTAGATAAACATTTTCAAAGTCTACGGCGATCATAAATTCTAGAAAACTTCGGAAATTCGCCAAGGCTCGAATATCGCTCGGATCACGACGAAATTTGACGAGCATGTCAAAAATTAATTAATTTAATTTCCTAACGTGAAATTTTCCATTTCGACAAGGTTTCACGAATTTGGCCGACTCGACCAAACAAACATGAAAACGGACTAACGGCGATGAGCCGTCAACTCGACGTTAACGTTACGCACCTTACGTCATTATGACGTCACCAAGAGGATTAAATAATTGTCGGAAAATTAGGGGAATTATAGCGTCTCTCCCTTTTCCTCCTTTGATACTCACGTCCTCCACCCTCTCTCCCTCCCCAAGCCGCCAACCACCTCTCCTCCTATTTCTCAAAGTGCTCGGCCACCACCCCTCCTAGCCGCCACCTTTCTCTCTCTCTCCATTTTATCGATTTTCCTCCACCCCCACCCTCAAACCTACCACCACCTTCAACCCGAGCAGCCCTCTTTCCCTAAACCGACCACCATCCTCAACCACACCAAACCCAGCCCCCTTCATCCACAACAAAACTGACTAGCCTTTTTCATCCCCTTGAAGAATTTCGGCCAAGGCACCAAGATCACCCCTCATGATTCCAACTTCGACGTAAAGCAACGAATGCGGACGAGTTATCACTCCATCCGGTGTGACTCTGGCGGAGCCGTTGAGGAGCGATCCAGAAAATAGTGAATTAGAATCATCCATTCCGATTGGGTAAAAAAACCTTGCTACTTGTGTGTCTCTCTCTAAATTAATTTTTGTGGTGGAATACTTTGTCGTTGATTCATGATTACATTAATTTCATTGTGGCTTTTCTCGCTTGATTTTGTGGTTCATACTTATTTGATTTAAGTTCGAGAGGATTGGCGAACCTTCGTTATCTTTTTGTTGGAGGAGATCTACCATTTCTGAATCGTAACTTTTTGGTAGATCTCTTTTGGTACAACCATCGCTCGACCGGACCGAGTTGGTACCTTTAGCCGGAAAGAATATTGGCCTATAGCCTTTATTCGATCATAATCGGTTTGGCTACCGTATGCTAGCATCTAATTGATTAAATTAAATAGTGTGTGCGTCGCGTTGGATGTTTTGTGCAAGTGTAGAATTGGATCGTAGAGAGGTATTCCTGTGTGTCCATGGATATTTTACGGTGTCAACGTGTGGGCTTGCATCAATTTGGTATTAGAGGGAGGTTGGCAGCTAGGAGAAGGGAGAAAGGCCTTGGCCGAATTTTGAGAAGGAAGGGTAAAAGATCTCAAGAAAGATTTAGAAATTCAAATTCTTATCATTCATTCTCGACTAAATCCTTCATAACTATGGTTATATATAGCCTACACCACTCCATCTCCTCCATTCAAAATTCAAAATGAAACTATGATGGTTATAGGCACCCATCATTACATGAAATTTAAACAATACAATAATAAATTGCAATATAATAAAATGCATTAAATAAAGCATTTTAAAATAAAATTGCTAAAATAATAAATTGTTAAAATATATAATTATAATTATGTAATTTATAATTATATATTTTATTTAATGGCGGCGGCGGACGTCGAGCAAAACATATAGTGGCGGCGGCATTGGCGTCGTGGTAGAATCTCATCCTCGAGCTTGCGGCATCGATCGTCCCAATCCACGAACTCTCTTAGACGGGGATCAATGGCGGCCGCATCAGCAACGTCTCCATTAATGGCGTCATTGTAGAACTGCGAATTTGGAGCCTATTAAAATCATCTTTGATTATAAGGCTCCCCGGTCCCCCTGACTTAGCCCCCTTATCCTCCGTATTTGGGTTAAGTCACGTAGCACATGGGTTCACTCCTCACGATAGTAAGGTATGTAACACCCCAAATTGTAATTTGGAGTTCAAGTTTGGTGACACGGCCTGGGATACGGGCGTGTCCCAGGGCATGTCCTTTGCGGTATGTGTCGAGGCGAGTTCTCGGGACAGCATGGTCGACATTCGTCGAGAGGCGACACGGCCTGGGACACGGGCATGTCCCAGGGCGTGTCCTGCTCGGGCGGCATTGAGTGGAGTGGAGTTGAGTGTGGTACACGGCCTGTGACACGGGCGTGTCACAGGGGCATGTTGGGCACACGTCCAAGGTCACGGGCGTGTTCCTTAGCCGTGTTCTTCTCGGGTGTTTCGGCCTTATGTTGGAGAGGTGACACGGATAGCTACATGACTGTGTATTGGTTGACACTGGCGTGTTAGGAAGTGACACGGGCGTGTCGTAGCCCGTGTTCTGTTCCAAATTGAGTCGGTTCTCTAACCGCTCAAGGAACACGGCCTGTGAAATGGGCGTATCACAGGCCGTGTCAGCTCTGTTTAGATGCATTTCAAAGCGATCGAGGTCGTTCGTTCCCTTCTATTTGGATCCTGTGGTCCAAGTTCATCCCTGCACTTAAAAGGCCGAGAATGGAGATGAATATCTCATTCTCATATTGTCCATTCTCTTTCTAAAGTGAAGAGAGAGAGGAGAGCAAGGAAGGAAGAAGGAGAAGCTTTCTGACCGCCGCTGGAGCTTTAGCGGTCCGAATCGAGAGCCGAGTTCAGTGTTGCGGAGGCAAGCCTGCTGTAGTTGTTTCCATCCGACTAGTTCTTTCATGGCGCCAAAGCGATCATCAAGGGTAACGGTCTTTCTTCCTTGGGAAGGTGAAGCCCTGTGTTTATGCATGTTTATCTGTGGAATCCTCCATCAAAAGATGGAAGAGCGTAAGTGATTCCAGCGATTGAGTCTGCATCTAGAGTCGGAAATGTGTAGTACGACAAAAACATGCTGTGTGAAGCCCATCTGGATGGATTTCTTGATTGGTGAAGCTGCAAACCGGAGAAGACTCTGTGTATACATCGGATAACCTACGGAGATGGTGAGGCCGATTGTGATGGTTAGAAGGAAGCTTTGTATAGCTCTTGTGTTTGTATGCTCGGCACAAGCTGTATTGATGGAATGGAAAGTGGCATCGTGTACCGGTGTTATGAGATGAGTATGAGAAAGAATGTGAGAACCTCTGAGTGGGTAAGGCACCCACCAAGTTCAATGATTGGATTGTTGTAAGCGAACACCTCTAAGTGGGTGGGTACGAGAGGCCTCCAACAGGGGTTTGGCGGCTGATGCCCATAGACAACAAGTTACGAACCTCTGAGTGGGTGGGCCACACAACAAATTCAGTTTTAGGATCGGGTGAGCGGACGATTGGTAGCAATGCAGCGAGGCGATTTTCCTAGGCTTGTAACACTACGGGGGTAGTTCGACTGATAGCGCTCACAGTTTGCTATGAGGTGTGTGCCTCTAGGTGGATGGGTGCGTGAGGTCTCCAACAGGGGTTTGGAGTTTTATGCCCGGCCAACAAGTAAACACCTCGAATCGGCGGTGGAACACTGAGGAGCTTGGTACACCGTAAGCGTGCCCTGAGTGCATGGAACGTCTGGCACGAAGGCCAGTGTTTGTGATGATATTGTTTATTGTATATATGTGTTGAGACTGAAATACATATAGGGAAGGAACCACTGCCCCGGGTAAGGGGTATGGTCGTTATAATTGATCAGTTGAATGCTGACCGTTGCTTTGTTTATCACCCATGGGGTGGATGTCCATATGCAGGTGCTGCCCTTGTAGATGCTAGAATGGATTGAGCAGGCTGAAGCCCTTGCTGTTGCTGTTAGGCCCTCGAAGGCCCAGCGAAGATTTTGATTTCATTTGTGGACGGCCTGCGTGCCAATGTATGAATTTATATATTTGTAAAGAGAAACTTGTAAGGCCTTAAGGCCGTGAGCGGTGCGCTTGTATACATTCCTAGTCTTGTATATAAATGAGTTATTTATATAGTAGTGGACATTCATGGATTGAGTTCATGCAACTTATAAACTTCCACTAGAATTCTCTGAGTTAGGGTACGATGGTATTTTGGTATTAACCTGTGACATCGCCGTCTGTTTGTGGCATATAGTGTGGGGCCCCGGCCAGACCTTCTATTATATGTTATTTAACGGGTCGGGTTGTTACATTTTGGTATAAAAGGCCTCTTGTTTTTCCCCTTTCGAATTCGTGGCTGAATTCTTTTGTCGGGTGGCGAGCACGTGTACGTGCGAACCGTTTTAACATAATTGAACTCAAGAATGTCCACTAGGAATGTGCGCGCGTGTATTCGATATGTTTGCCATTTTGGATTGGAGGTTGATTATTGATATCTTGTTCACATATAGGTGACAAGGAGTGGTGTTGGGAAGTGTGAGCCCCAACATTTGGATGAGAGTGGGGCACCAGCCGAGGTGCCCACACCTCCTCCTTCTGCGGAAACTGTACGCCTAGTTACGGAGGCGGTATTTTCCATGATTCAAGCACAACCTGTTGGGCAGGCAAGGCGTGTAGTGGAGCCAGTTCGGGTTGGTGCAAGGCAAGAGCATGTGGAAGCTTGCGTGGACGAGCGAGCGACTAACGAGCAATTGAGCGGTTTATTGATTTTCATCCACCTACGTTTGTCGGGGCGCATTCCCCAATGAAGGCGGAAGATTAGCTTTCAAGAGTAAAGAGGATCCTGACAGCGCTCAGGATTGATTAGGGGTAGAGAGTGATGTTATCCACTTTCCTACTGGAAGGAGAGGCGATACTGTGGTGGGATAATGTCGAGATGCACTAGTTGGCAGGCAGAGGCCTGGGAGAGATTTCGATGGACGAATTCTCCAGATTGTTTTGGGTAAAGTATTTGCCAGTATCGCGGAGAATTGCTATGGAGACCGAATTCCAACGTCTGGTGCAGGGTGAGAAGACTATGGATGACTACCTGCATGAGTTTACCAGGCTAGGACGTTATGCGGGGTCGACTTTCGTGGAGGAAGCGCAAAAAATTAATTGATTATATGAGGGACTTCGAGATTAGTTGAGATTGGCACTTCCGAGTTTAGTGAATCAAGGCTTTCAAGCCTTAGTGGATACAGCCTGTGCGCTCGAAAAAGATTTGAAGCGAGTACACGACAAGAAAAACTTAGCGGCGGACAAGTCGGAGTTCAAAGTTCCGTAGTCCGAATAGTCAGAGTTTAGGAAACGGGATAAGAAGAGGTTCAGGCCTGCTGAACAAACGTCTTCGGATGTTGCTTCGGGCGCGATGTTTGGTCAAGGACGTGTTGAGTCGCGTACCTGTTTCACTTGTGGGAAGCAGGGGAATATAGCCCGTTACTGTTGGAAAGGCCCGTTAAAGAGTGAGCAAAAGACAGGAACATCCTATGAGGAAAAGAGTGAGGCTTTGGCGGAATCATCTGCATCCCGGGCGCAACCACGAGTGTACAATCTTGGAGTGCAGGAGCCGCAAAGCTCACATCATGAAGTGCAACAGCCTCGAGTGTTTAACCTGGAGTTGTAGGAGGCTATCAAGAAGATGCTTAGAGACGCGAATGAGCGGAAATAAAGTGGAGGGTGCACTTTATTGCTTTTTTGTTGTACTTTGTATATTGTATGTATCAGTGAAAACACTTTTGTTGGTGCGAGAACATGGGGAGAGTAACCCCGGATCATCTGGTATATTTTCAACAAAGGAGTGGTTGTGTTGATATCTACGTTGCGCTAAATTTCGGGACGAAATTTCTATAAGGACGGGAGGATTGTAACACCCCAAATTGTAATTTGGAGTTAAGGCTGAGTGACACGGCCTGGGACACAGGCGTGTCCCAGGGCGTGTCCGGTGCACACGGCCTGGGACACGGGTGTGTCCAGGCCATGTCCTTTGCGTTTTGTGTTGAGGCGAGTTCTCGAGACAGTACGGTAGACGTTCGTCGAGAGGCGACATGGCCTGGGACACGGGCGTGTCCCATGGCGTGTCCTGCTCGGGCAGCGTTGAGTGGAGTGGCATTGTGTGGCATTGAGTATGGTACACGGCCTGTGACACGTGCATGTCACAGGGGCGTATTGGGCACACGGCTAAGGTCACGGGCTTGTGACTTAGCCGTATTCTTCTCGGGTGTTTCGGCCTTATGTTGGTGAGGTGACACGGCCAGCTACATGGCCGTTTACTGGTTGACACAGGCATGTCAAGAAGTGACACGGGCATGTCGTAGCCCGTGTTCTATTCCAAATTGATTCGGTTCTCTAACCGCTCAAGGAACACGGCCTGTGACACGAACGTGTCACAGGCCATGTCAGCTCTGTTTAGATGCTTTTAAAGCGATCGAGGCCGTTCATTCCCTTCTATTTGGATCCTGTGGTCCAAGTTGATCCCTGCTCTTATAAGGCCGAGAATGGAGATGAATACCTCATTCTCATATTGGTAATTCTCTTTCTAAAGTGAAGAGAGAGAGGAGAGCAAGGAAGGAAGAAGGAGAAGCTTTCTGACCGCCGGTGGAGCTTCAGCGGTCCGAATCGAGAGCCGAGTTCAATGTTGCGGAGGCAAGTCCGCTGCGGTGGTTTCCATCTGGCTAGTTATTTCATGGCGCCGAAGCGATCGTCAAGGGTAACAGTCTTTCTTCCTTGGGCAGGTGAAGCCCTCTGTCTATGCATGTTTATCTGTGGAATCCTCCATCAAAATATGGAAGAGCGTAAGTGATTCCAGCGGTTGAGTCTGCATCTAGAGCCAGAAATGTGTAGTACGGCATAGGCATGCTGTGTGAAGCCCATCCGGATGGATGTCTGGATTGGTGATGATGCGAACTGGAGAAGACTCCGTGTATACATTGGTTAACCTACGGAGATGGTGAGGCCGATTGTGATGGTGAGAAAGAAGCTTTGTATAGCTCCTGTGGTTGTATGCTAGGCACGAGCTGTACTGATGGAATGGAAAGTGGCTCAGTGTGCCGGTGTTATGAGATGAGTATGAGAAGGAATTCGAAAACCTCTGAGTGGGTAGGGCACCCACAAATTTCAATGATCGGATTGTTGTAAGCGAATACCTCTGAGTGGGTCGGTACGAGAGGCCTCCAACAGGGGTTTGGCGGCTGTTGCCCATAGCCAACAAGTTAAGAACCTCTAAGTGGGTGGGCCACCAAACAAGTTCAGTGGTAGGATCGGGTGAGCGGTCGATTGGTAGTAACTCAGCGGGGCGATTTCCCTAGGCTTGTTACACTACGGGGGTAGGTCGACTGATAGCGCTCATATTTTGCTATGAGGTGCATGCCTCTGAGTGGATTGGTGCGTGATGTCTCCAATAGGGGTTTGGAGACTTATGCCCAGCAACCAAGTAAACACCTCGAATCGGCGGTGGAATCCTGAGGAGGTTGGTACACCGTAAGCGTGCCCTGAGTGCATAGAACGTCTGGAACAAAGGCTAGCATTTGTGATGATATTGTGTATTGTATATATGTGTTGAGACTGAAATACATGCAGAGAAGGAACCACTGCCCCGGGTAAGGGGTAGGGTCGTTATAATTGGTCAGCTGAATGCTGACCGTTGCTTTATTTATCACCCATGGGGTGGATGTCCATATGCAGCTGCTGCCCTTATAGATACTGAAATGGATTGAGCGGGCTGAAGCCCTTGCTGCTACTATTAGGCCCTTGAAGGTTGTGCGAAGATTTGGATTTCATGTGTGTCCGGCTTGCGTGCCGATGTATGAAGTCATATGTTTGTAAAGAGAAACTTGTAAGGCCTTAAGGCTGTGTGTGGTGTTCTTGTATACATTCCTGGTCTTGTATATTAATTAGTTATATATATAGTAGTGGACATTCATGGATGCTCTGAGTTAGGGTGCGATGGTATTTTTATATTAACTTGTGACCTCGCCGTCTGTTTGTGGCATATAGTGTGGGGCCCCGACCGGACCTTCTAGTATATGTTATTTAACGGGTCGGGTTGTTACAAGATACTTAGGCGCACATTTAAAAAATTAATCACTCAATGTGTGTCCTATTTTTTACATGCAAGTTTATCACCGAATGAGATCGTGCACGGATATAAAACACCAGTGCATTTTGACATGATTTTGTTACCGCCATATTATAGGTCAAGTCAATTCGCAACATTTTTCCTCTCATGTTCAAAATTCATATAAGCACATTAGTTAAGCGCTATCCACACATTATACATCTTATCAATTTCATGCTAACATATATAAAAGAGCGTCTCACTTTAAGGTTGGCGATTTAGTTTGGTGTGTCTCCTCCCTGAACGGATGCCTTCGGGCACTTTAAAAAAGTTGGAGAATTGGCGAGCTAGAACTTTTCGGATATTAAATATATTAGGAGAAAATGCATATCTTTTGAAGTTACCCACTGATTGGCATATTTCACCTATTTTAATGTTTCTGATTTAACATCATATGATTCTCCACCACTTGAATTATCTGTCTGTCTGTTTAGTTCTACTGCATTTTCTAATGGGTTGGGGGGTGAGCTTGTTTCTGGATCGCTATCTCCATCGGTCTCCAGTGGAGGTACGTTGATTGTTGATGATAAAACTTTTTCTCCTTTATTTCCTAATGCTTTTCCCAGGTTTTCGAGGACCAATTTTTTGTCTGACAGGTTTTGGTTGATGGGTGATGACTGTACTTCTGTGACTTGGATTCTGGAGCCGGAATTGCCACCTGCTGATGCTGTTTTTGGCTACTTTCCCCTTTCGGGCCACTCATCGATGATGAGTGATTTTGTGTGGGGGAGGATTGATGGATACGTTGGTGATGGGGCCGCCATTGATACCAGTCTGAAAGAGTTTGTGGATTGGGAGGATCGATGATGCACGCTCGAGGATGGGATTCTACCACACCGCCAACTCCGCCGCCGCTACATGTTTAGCTCAACATCTGCCGCCTCCATTAAATAAAATATATAATTATAAATTACATTCTTATAATTATATATTTTATCAATTTATTATTTTAGCAATTTTTTTTTAAAATGTTTTATTTTATGCATTTTACTATATTGTATTTTATTATTATATTGTTTAAATTTCAGGTAATGATGGGTGCTTATAACCATTATAGTTTCATTTTGAATTTTGAATGGAGGAGATGGAGGGGGATAGGCTATATATAGTCATGGTTATGAAGGATTTAGTAGATAATGAATGACAAGAATTTGAATCCCTAAATCTTTCTTGAGATCTTTTCCCCCTCCTTCTCAAAATTCGGCCAAGGCCTTTCTCCCTTCTCCTAGCCGCAAACCTCCTCTCCACCTCCCCTCTCTTTGGCCGCCGGCCGCCTATCCCTCCTCTCTCTCTATCTCGGCCACTCTCCTTTTTCATCCTTTGCTACTCACGGCCTCCACCTTCTCTCCGTCCCCCAAGCCGCCAACCACCCCTCATCCTATTTCTCAAAGTGCTCGGCCAGTACCCCTCATAGCCTCCACCTTTCTCTCTCTCTCTATACTCTAAGTTTTCCTACACCACCACCCTCAAACCTACCACCACCTTCAACCCGAGCAGCCCTCTTTCCCTAAACCGACCACCATCCTCAACCATACCAAACCAGGACCCCTTCATCCACAACAAAACTGACTAGCCTTTTCCATCCCCATGAAGAAATTCGGCCAAGGCACCAAGATTACCCCTCGTGATTCCAACTCCAGCGTGAAGCAACGAAGGCAGAAGATTTTTCTCTCCATCCGGCATGACTCCGGCGGAGCCGTTGAAGTGCGATCTAGAAAATAGAGAATCAAAATCATCCATTCCTATTGGGTAACAAAATCTTGCTACTTGTGTGTCTCTCTCTATATTAATTTTTGTGGTGGAATACTTTGTCGTAGATTCTTGATAGCATTAATTTCATCATGGTTTTCTTCGCTTGATTTTGTTTTTCATCCTTATTTGATTTAAGTTTGAGAGGATTGGCGAACCTTCATTTTCTTTTTATTGGGGAGATCTACCGTTTCCAAATCGTAATTTTTTGGTAGATCTCTTTTTTTACAAACATCGCTCGACCGGAACGGGTTGGTCCCTTTAGCCGGAAAGAATATTGGCCTATAGCCTTTGTTAGATCCTAATCGGTTTGGCACCTATATGCTAGCATCTAATTGATAAAATTAAATAGTGTGTGCGCCTTATTGGATGTTTTGTGGAGGTGTAGAATTGGATCGTAGAGAGGCATTCCTGTGTGTCCAAGGATATTTTACGGTGTCAATGTGTGGGTCTGTATTAGATATAGCCCAGTTCATCATGTGTTGATGATTTTATTGTGCATATCTGGGATGCATTTAGATTGTCAATGATGTTAGTTTTATTTTGTGAATGTGCACATTTGTTAATTGTTAACAATGATTAAGTGTTAATCGATTATTTAAAATCTATTATGTAATAATAAGTAGTTGGATGCCTTCTGATGAATGACACTCTTCCTGCCTCGATCGATGAAGTGTGGGCTTGCCAAAGCAAGGTGCATTAATTTATCTTGGTAAGGGTATGAGCGGATAATTATGATATCCCACTATCGACATCAAGTAAAACTTAACAAGGTGACCTCAAAGGTTTAGTACCCAGAGGCATAGGGTTGGCATGCACCATATGATGGATGCAAATAAGGAGTTATTCACCAACCATACAGGAGTTACATGATGATGCAATCGACAAGTGTTGCCTACCTAAATAACTACAATGTGAGAGAAAAGACAAAGCTGACTCATAGTGCTAGTGAAATACGGATCTTCTCCACTACGAGACTTGCTCTCTTTAACTCCCTGAATTGATATCAAGGGTTATCAGTTTGATTAAAATAGTGGGAGTATTTTTAATTAAAGACCTAATTAAAATGAAAATGTATTTTGAAATGTAGTACTAAATTTTATTTGCTAAATTCTTGTAGAATTTCCATGTCAAGTGGATCTCACTCCACCCTGTTCCTCAGAGCCATCCTTTAGAAGGAAAAACAGAGTGGGAAGAACTATTTGGACTGGTACAGAAACGTGAGAATTGTTCTCAGGCAAGACGATAAGCTCTATATTTTGGAAGAGGAATCCCCTAAAGAGCCAACCAGGAATGCGTCCCGATCTGATAAATATTCTTCTTAGAAGTATCAAGATGACTTCTTTGATGTTGAATGCCTCATGTTGGCAACCATGAACTCTGAGCTTCAGAAGCAACATGAGAACATGGGTTACAAACAAATTGACGAGCATCTCAAGAAAATGTTTCAAGGGCAGTCTCGCCAAGAGAGGTTTGACGTCACCAAGGCGTTGTTTCAGTGTAAGAAGGGAGCTCGAGACTTAGTAGGGACACACAAACTCAAGATGATTGGGTATATAGAGAATCTTGAAAGACTAGGTTTTCCTCTAGGCCAAGAGTTAGATACAGACTTGATCCGGCTCGCCAAGAGAGGTTTGACGTCACCAAGGCGTTGTTTCAGAGTAAGAAGGGAGCTCGAGACTTAGTAGGGACACACAAACTCAAGATGATTGGGTATATAGAGAATCTTGAAAGACTAGGTTTTCCTCTAGGCAAAGAGTTAGATACAGACTTGATCCTACATTCGTTGCCGGATAGTTACGAGCAGTTTGTCATGAACTATAATATGAATGAAAAAGATAAGACACTGCTCGAGCTACTAGGCATTTTGAGAACTGCCGAAATCAATATGAAGAAGGTCAAGCCTTCTAGCCCCATACTGATGGTGCATAAAGGCAAGGCCAAGGCAAAGGGTTTCAAGAAGACAAAGGTTGTACCTAATTCATCTCTTGAGCCCGAGACTTTAGCATTGAAAAAGAAAGGTTTGGCGAAAGAAGGGAAATGCCACCACTGTGGCAAGGTTGGTCATTAGAGGAGGAACTATCCATCTTACATTGAGGGTCTGCACAAAAAGAAGGAAGGTATGACTTCCTCTTCTAGAACTTATGTTATAGAGATAAACCTTTCTACTCCTTCATCTTGGGTATTGGATACCATATGTTGTTCTCACATTTGTATAAATGTGCAGGAAATGGGAAGGAGAAGATTGCTGAGTAAAGGAGAGGTGGACCCGCGTGTTGGTAATGGAGCAAGAGTTGTTGATGTTACTATAGGAGTTTCTCGTCTTTCTTTGCCTAGTGGGCTTGTAATAGAATTATATAATTGTTATTATGTTTCTTCCATAACTAGAAACATTATATCTATTTCATGTTTGGACATGATTGGATTTTCATTTATTATTAAGAACAATTTTTGTTCTATATTTAAGAATGAAGTTTTTTATGGTATAGCCCAAATGTTTAATGGTTTAAATGTTTTGAACTTAGACCATCAGATATATATTATAGAAAATACTAAAAGACTAAAAATGAATGACTCGAAACCTACGTACCTTTTTCATTGTCGTTTGGACCATATAAATGAGAAACACATATCCAAGCTCCATAAGATGGACTACTGGACTCATTTGATTATGAATCTTTGGAGAGATGTGAATCTTGTTTATTATGCAAGATGACAAAGGTCCCTTTCACTGGTTTCAATGAAAGGGGCGATGCTCTCTTGGGTATAGTACATAGTGATGTATGCGTACCAATGAGTTCTATGGCTTGAGGTGGGTACTTCTGCATTGTTATACTTACTGATGATTTCAGTAGATATGGATACGTGTATCTTTATGAAGTACAAATCCGAAACCTTTCAAAATTTCAAAGAGTCTAAGAACGAAGTAGAGAACCAGCTGGGTAAGAGGTTAAAGCACTCTGATCTAATCGAGGTGGCGAATACCTGAGTCATGAGTTTTTTGGTCATCTGAAAGAGTGTGGTATTGTATCACAGCTCACTCCACCCAGAACGCTGCATCATAATGGTATGTCTAAGCGGAGGAATTGTACTCTGCTAGACATGGTATGACAGATGATAAGTCATGTAGATCTGCCTTTTTCCTTTTGGGTTTTTCTCTAGAAACTGCTAATTTTACACAAAATCGTGCTCCAACGAAAGCGGTTCTAAAGACACCATATGAGATATGGATTGGGAAGCATCCTAGTATGTCTTTCATTAAGATTTGGGGATGTAAGGCATATGTGAGACGTCAAATGCCTGATAAGCGGGAACCCAAGTCAGATAAACGTTATCTTGTGCGGTATCCTAAGGAAACTAAAGGGTACTATTTCTATCTACCGTCCGAGGGCAAAGTGTTTGTCGCGAGGACTGCTATCTTTCTTGAGAAAGAGTTCTTAAGTAAAAAAGACAACTTGGGTAGAACTTGAAGAAGTTCAAGAACCACAAACCTTGAATGAATCAGAATTGGAACCTGAGCAAGAACTACAAGTTGTTGTAGCTAGTGAGATTGCTCAAGAAACACAAGTTCCACCTAGATCTAGTAGACAAAGGTTAGAGCTTGAGAGATATGGATTTCTCGTGTCTCAAATAGGTAATATGTTGATTATGGATCATGATGATGAGCCTGCAACCTGCCAAGAGGCTATGTGTGGACCGAACTTCGAGAAGTGGCTTGAGGCCATTAAATTTGAAATGGACTCCATGTATGCTGATGGAGACATCGTCCCCCAACTTGTTAAAGATGACGGCTTGCTCGCGGAAGACCCTCCTTCGTCGTTTCCAATGACTTGCATCGTCATTGTGATCGTGTGGAGAGACGCTACAACCTCCTCCCTCAGCGCAAGACCGCTTCATAATATCTAGTTGATTACTATCAATTTTATTTGGGTGAATTTATTTCGTTATTTGCTTAAGCTTGTTTAATTATTTCCTTTATGATTTAAACTTTAGAGTGCATTTTTATTTAAATGGTCTGCATGTAGCCAAGCCATTGTTGTAAGCCTATATAAGTCCTAGGATATTTCATTATGGGGTTAACTTGAAAGATAAATTGAAAACCCTAAAGCTTCCCTCTTGAATTCGCCTCCTCCCTCTCTCTAAATTTTGGCCCAGCCAAATTCGCCTCCTTCCCCTCCAAGCCGCCAACACCACAACCATCACTCCACCTCAACCTCCCGGCCTCCAAACCTCCACCACTCCTAGCTGCCGCCAACCTCAAGCCTTCCTCCACTCCAAACCGCCGACCACCTCCCTCCTTGCCTCCTCTCTCTCGGCCACCCCTCCTCCCAACCCTAGCCGCCGCCAATACTCTCCCCTACAACCATGCCACCTATCCTCTCCCACCACCTTTTCTCTCTCATAAATAATAGCCCAGTCCTCTCCTCCACCTTCATCCACAAAACCGACCCCCCCCCCCCTCTCAAGTCTATATCTGACCACCCCAAACGTGACACGACGACGGCGAAAGAACTTTTTTCTCCATCTAGCGTAACTCTGGCGGAACTGTGGACGAGCGTTCCAAGTGAGATAGTCGGAATCATCCATTCCGACTTGGGTAACGAAACTTCTACTCCCGTGTTTTTCCCTCTTTGATATTCTTATGGCGGCCAATTTTTGCGTTGGATTTCGAAGCTTTGAAAATAAATCGTGGTTTATTTTAACTGATTTGTGTTCTTCTTAATTGATTTATCTTTCGAAAGGTTTGGCAAACCTCGGAACTTTTGTTGGGAGAGATCTACCATTTTTCGGATCGTAATTTTTGGTAGATCTCGTTTGGTACAACCCGCGCGGTCGGATCTAATATTAGTCCTTTTAGCTGGAACGGATATTGGCATATAGCCTCTATTCGGTCCCAAATGGATTGGTTAGTCGTGCGTTTGCATAAGCGTGATAAAATTGCTTGGAGTGTGCGCTGCGGGAACTTCTGTGTGAGTGTCAATTTCAAATCATCGAGAGGTAATCGTAGTAATCTGTAGCTATCTGAACGAGAGTTTTCACTTCTTTCAAGATAGTTCAAGAAGTTCTTGAACAAGAAGAAACAATAGAGTGGCAAAGATGCCTCGTCGAGAAGATCATGTTACGATGGTGATCGTCATAAGAAGGGCTCAAGTTGCCAAGACAGGTATCATTCTAAATAGAACAAACATATTTCCTCTGACATTGTTTGTTATTGTTGCAATAAGCCAGGATGAAGGATCAAGCGCATACCCAACTGCACCAAAATATCGGACTGTTGGAGAGGGCGCTACTTAATTTATTAAATAAGTAGCAAAGCGCCACGGGTCAAGTGAAGGAACGTCGGACCCAACAATCCCCCTTGGCATCCAGCACAACCCGTCGGCTCAGAGGTGGGGTTACCACATGGCCCACATGGCTCAGAGGTGGGGTTACCACATGTCCACGGTTTGCCTTACCCGCCGGACCCACACAGGTAAAAGGGAAAAATCAGGATTTAATAGCGCCCCCCCCCCCAATCTTGAACCCGTGACCTCCTCAGATACCAATTAAAAGTGAGGGGATAAGATACTTACTACTCTAGAGTGTGGGTGAATAGAGTATTCAAAAATTAAGGAGACTCTAAACACTTCCCTTAGAGCTATTACGGAATAGAAATATGAAAGCTTAAAACCTAAAGCTTAACAGAGTGTAGTGAATAAAATATCAAGCTAACTGAAGTTTCAGTTGAGCTTTAAGCATAGCACAGTACTTAGCAACCTAGTTAAATTTATCACAGCCACAGTGCATCAATTAAAGTAAGCAACCAAACAACACAAGAGATTTATAGTGGTTCCCCAAATGGGTACATCCACTCTTGTACCACCCTTGTAGGAATCCACTACAGGTTTTTGTTCAGGTGCCCTGCCACCACAAGATCTATTGCAAGTAGATCTAGAGACCCTTTGAGCTTTTGATCAGGAGCCCAAAATCCAATAGGTTTTTGATTAGGTGCCCTATCACCAACAATTCACTCTAGAAGGGAGTAATAACCCTTTTACAAGGAGGTTGAAAGAAAGATAAAAACGTGTCTTCTCTGTGTTTAGAGAAGCTAGTGGATTTCTCTGAGAAAATCAAAGCTCCCCCTGGCTTAGAGAATGTCCAGGAAGAAGCTTTGCTTCAGGGTGAAGGAACTCCAGATTGCTTTGAAACTCTTTCTGATGCAGCTTTGAAGAAGACTCAAGATGTTGATGAATGTTCTTCTTCAGCAGCTTTTGCAATCTGGAAGGAAAGTTCTTCTTGAAAGCTTGAACACTTAGTGTTGATTTTCCTGAAGACAGGATGAACTCAGGAAGAAGCAGAGGAACAAATCCTTTTTCTTGAAAGCTCTTATTCTATCACACTTGTTGCTATGTTCTGAGTTTCTGTATATCTTATTTGTATTCAGCCAACTGTTTTATAATATAGAAACTTTTTTCTTTCTAACAATGCCTCGAGCCCTGCACAAAAAGATCTTTCCAAAATAATATAATAAGTCAAATAAAGAAACTGCAGATATAGTCTTTTCTGTCATTCCCAAAACGGATTTAAGGATATTAAAATATCCTGTCAATTTGACTTTTCACAAATGCACAGAAGACAAATCCTAACAACTATATTACAGCTGTACAAAATTCACTCTTTCCTTTTATTAAAACAAACGGCTTTATTCTGTCAAAATCTTTTAATCAATGCATAAGAAATATTGCAAATAAGCAATAGAGTATAAGCATTGTAATAAGCAGAATATTTGAATAGAATATGTTTTAAACAAGAGTAAATAAAACAGGGAATCAAATGAAATGAATATTGATAATAATAGACAGAAATCGTCAAGCAAGGATCGAAGATCGTCGATCTGACCAAGCAGATCGTCGTCCTGAAGAAAGAACATAATCTAAACAGAAATCGTCGACCTAGGCTAAACGATCGTCAATCTGAGTAAGCAGATCATCGATCCCACTTCAGAGTACATATAACTCTGAGATCGTCAATCATCAATCAAAGATTGTCGAGCGCCAATCGACTATCGTCGAGCACAAATCTTTTAAACAAAATTTCATTTCTATCCAATCTCAACTATCTTATCTGGGTCTATCCTAACTAAACCTAGGGTAGACTAACAATTAGTCTAACCATTGACCATAGATAATTCTTTGGTAAATTAAGCCTAATTGAGATGACATGGCCGAAATCGAAACTAAGGAACCAACACAGGACACATCATAGCTGTTGTCCCTCACAAGAAGAAGGAGGGTGGAAGAAGAGAGGAGAAGAAGTCTTCTTATAATAAGAAGAAGACTAAAAGAAGTCTGGTAGCCAAGAAGGCCAAGACCCTCAGTGACACAGACTCATCTGAGTCTAGTGATAAGGAGGAAGCCTACTTTAGGCTCATGACACATACAGATGAAGAAGGAGAACCCTAGTTCACTAGGAAGGTAAATTCTTATACCCCTCTCTAAATCAGATGCTTCTAACCATGATCATGAAGACTGTTCGTCTGATGATGAATCTGAACTCATGATTCACTATAAAGAGTTGATCCAGGCTTACGACAAATGTCATAAAGTCGCAATAACTTAAGCTAAGGAGATTAAATCTCTTAAGGCTGAGGACAACAGTTTGTGGGAGGAAGTCATGATGATGGACTCACTCAGGAAGGAATTCCATAATGCGATGGAAGAATATGATAAATCTCTCGAGCAACTGAAATTGAAGGAGAAAATCATCCAAGAGTTGGAAGAACAATTGGCTGCTGAAAAGAAACTTGTTTAAAGTTTCTCCAAGCCCAAGAAAATTCTTCCACTTGTGGCTGAATTCTCTTCTCAGGGTAAGGGAGCTGGCTTAGGACATGTGGCTGCTCCTAGTAAATCTTCTAGGAGAAATAAAGCCCAATGGAGAATTAAGGCTGCCAAGAAAGCTCTAGCCAAGGATAAGGGAAAGGCTCCTCAATACCAAACTTCGTTTAAAAAGGTTATCCATCCAATAAACGAGTTTGATCATTATTCATCCTACGGTCACTTTGCTAGGCCTACTTATGTAGAGCCCAAGTCCTGGTACCAAGGATGGACTCGTCCCCAGAACTTTGGTGAAAGTGTCTCCAAGGCACCTTATGAGGAGATCACTCTTCAGAGCTACGGGCCGTATAGTCATGGTCATAACATCAAGAAAGCTCGAAGAGTTGAACCCGTTGTGGAAAAGCCTCTTAAGGAGAAGAAGTCATGTGAGTGCCATCACCATGAAGCTTCTACCTCCAAGTCTGCTGCCCTTGCTAGACCACCATCTCAAATGGTCAAGCAGGAGAACTTTAGGCAAAGATACAACAGGTTTGACTGTTGGTGTTGTGGCATAATTCGTCACTTTGCAATAGATTGCTGGTTTAATCCCAGATATATTTGAAACTCCTCAAGTTAATAATGTGAGAAAGACCACTCACAATTTTAACATACGTAGGGCGAGTATGCTAACTAGAGACCAAGGACCCAAACAAGTTTGAGTTCCTAAGGCAAATTGATTCTACTTTTCCAGGAATGTCCAAAGGCTACCAAAAATCCCATCTGGTATTTGGACAGCGGATGTTCTCGGCATATGACCGGGACTTGAAGCCTACTCCAGAATTATTCTCCAGTAATGAATGGGCCGAAGGCCTATTTGGAGGATGTAACATCCCTCAAACAACTAGACCCCTAGATATAGTTTTGTCATGACTAGGTCATGACAAAACTCTAGGAAGCCCATAAAGGCCAAGTGAATCTAGGAATATGGATGAGACCACTATGGTCTGCACATAGTAGATTTCTGAACCTTTGTTTAAGGTGATCATGGGGCTTCACCAAGACTCCAAGACCCCAACCATACCTTCATAACCCTAGTGAGGGGTCAATTGGTCACTAAGGACCCATGGAGGGCAGTCAAAGGGGTTAAGTTGACCAAAGTCAACTCTAACCCTAATTGGGTCAAACTGACCTACACAAGGGCCAATTGCAGTCCCTTAGCCAAGTGGACCCCACACATACCTTCATAACCCTAGTGAGAGGCCAATGGGTCACCAAGGACCCATTGGGACCAATCAAAAAGGCTAAGTTGACCAAAGTCAACTCTATCCCTAAAGTGGTCAAAGTGCCCTAGTTAAGGGTCAAGTGACCTCCAAGGGCCAATCCAACCCCACCTTGACCCTAGGGGAGGCCAATGGGTAACCAAGGACCCATTAAGGAAACCTCAAGGACCAAATTGACCCAAATGGACCCTAATTTAGGTTTGGGTCAAGCTAGCCCAAATGGGCTAACTCAAACTCAAGCCCATTTTAATTGGGCTAACCTTGTTTTGATGGATGAAATGGACATGTGGGCTGCCATTGGGTTAGGTAGGAGCCAAAATTCAGCTTGGTGTGTAGGAGAGAGAGAGAGAGCCACCTATGGAGGAGAGAGAAAGAAAAGAGAGGAAGACTTTGGGCTCATCCTCCCCCTCCCCAACCCCCTCCATTCATTGCTTTAGGACAAGGAAGGCAGCCCCAATTAAACCAGCCAATCCTTGACTGGTTGGAGCCATGTTTTCTCCCCTACCCACCATAGACGCCAAGCTTGACCTTGGCCAAAAATGGCATTGAAGTTTACAGCCACCTAACACCTCACCTCTCCCTTTTAAAAGCATCACTGGACTCCAAGGATGATTTCCCACCAATTACCTGAAGGAGCCAAGCAGTTCCACTGTATTGTTGTAGGAGGCCGACCACCACCAGCCACCACCATGCTAATCTGGCGATCAGCAAGGCTACAACCGCCCCCATAGGTCCTCCTCTACTCCTTCTTCAATGGGCAGATCATAGCAATCCTTAGGGCCGAGGTTCGGGCTCAATTGAGCCCGATCCAATTCAAAAAAATCCTGGTTTTTTCATGGATTTAAGCTTGTCGGGTTCGCCAGAATAGTGCTTCCCGGCGGCCGTGCCGCCGACTAGAGGTAGCCACCACATCTACGAAGGTGTCGGTGGCGGTGGCCGGCCGGTGAGGTGGCCGGCCGGTGAGGTGCCCGGATCGCCGGCGGTAGCATCTGGAAGAAGCTCCAGGACGGTGAGATTGGGACTGTCAGCTAGAGGTAGAAGAAGACCAGATGTCATCTTTCTTGCGCCAAGATTCGTGCAGGAAATGATGGATACTATAGTATATAAATTTCTGATTTATTTCATTTATGTCATAGAATTTGTATGTAATATTTTTAATTTTCTAAAATACCTAGAGGCATTTTCAGGAAAAAAGGTCAACATATAAAATGTGGCCCTATGGGTCTACTTTCATACAAAATTAGTTTGAACCAATTTGGTTGCTTTGTTTGACCAGTGCACTCATTTTGGTGGGGCCTATACATATGGCTAGGCAGACATTAAACTTAGTGCCCACACCTCCTCTTTAGTCAAAATGAATTTAAAGTTTGGCAGGGAGTAACCCTTGACCATATGTAGACCCTGCCCAAAAATGGGAATTTTTGGGGATAAATTTTCTATAGTTTTGTAAATACTTTAATTTCTCTAGGGTAAATTAATTTAGGATTTAAATGAACTTCAAACCCATCCAAATTTTGGTGAGTGGTGTAAGGAGTCATTATGAAGCTCTGGTTAAAATTTCATCAATTTTGGAGGTTATTTGAACTGAAATCTTGTAAACCCTAGCCTTGTTTTAAAAAGGGCATTTTGGTCAAAAAGTGTATTTTGGGCTTAGAGTGCCCAAATAACCTCAACAGTGGTTCAAATTTGGGCCACTGACTTGGCATGACTGTTTGCACATTTCCATGAAAAATGGGGTAGATTGGAATTGATTTGGCTTAAGATCAAAGCTCGAACCCTAAAGAAGGGCTTTTATACCTTGTGAAGGGCATGTGGCCAAAACACCTTGAATGGTCAATAAATTTTGTAGGGAGGGTACTAGGGTAGTTAAAACCCTCTGGTGAAAATATTAAGGGATTTTGGAAAGGGTGGGGCCCTCAAAACCCTAACCCTAGTTTAGGGCACAAGAATTGTAGTGCAAGAATAGGTTAGTAAAACTTCTTGAAATATGATGAAATTTGTGTTGGGTAGTCATAAGGATATAGTAAACCTCTGGTAATTTAATTGGAAATTTTGGAACAATAATTGTAGCACTTCCTTTGTAATATATTGGATTGCCCTAATTAATCATATGATCCTTTTTGTCCCACTATCCATTGGGAGGTCATGAAATTTTGGTAGGAGTTTAAAACCCTCTAAGTCATATATGAATTTTATTAGAATTTTTGGATACATTTTTGTGGTACTTACTTCACAATCTTAGTAAATAGGATAATTGCTCAATAATTTGTTTAAGGCTCTTTACTAGTTAATAAATTATGAGGTTTGACCCAGAGCATTTATATGCCCTTACAATCATGCTTGAATTTTCTCTGAATTTTTGGAAGTAATATTGCCCTACTTATCTATTTAAATGAATTATTGTAGGTTATATTTAAAATTACAATTAGTGGCCTAAACCTTGCTTAAAAATTAAGAGACTTTGGATCTTAAATTAGATATTTGTATTGTATATAACATGAATTTGGAGGAATATTATCTTGTCTAAATTTTGTACTTCCTATTCAATCTTGGAATTTTTGGCCACTATAATAATTAAATAAATTATCAGATAAATAGGAAAAATTGTGAATCTCTGGATTTAGGAAACAAAGGTAATAATAGCCCTCCAATAATTATTATAGGACTACTGGATGATTATTTGATGTACCTCCCATTTTACATGGCATTTAACCTTAATGGTATGCATATAGTAAAACTGCAGAAAATATGTTGGAGTACAAAGTTGGGCACATGAGTCGGGATTAGTGGTTGCAGGTTTGGATAAACTAGATTGAGTTCATCATTGGAGGTAGGATGAATAAAGGGTTGGATTTGGCTAAATGTTAGAAGGTGCTCGGGATCGACGAAAGATCGTCTAACCCGTAGGAGGAAGTGTCAAAATACTAGGGTTAGATCCAATGCAATAGTTTAGGGATTTGGAATTGGGTATCAACCAATAAGAATAAGTGCCTTGTGAAAGGGATCTTTGGGCTTCAGCCTATCGTAGCACCCAGTGCCCTCGAGAGCCCTTCACGGGGAATACCTTGGGCAGTCCTGGGCTAAACCTAAGTCGTAGGCAAAAAAAATGAAGATCAATTAGTAAATTTAGGGTTTCACATTCTCACACCTCGATGTCTCGGTGAGATAGGTTGGGTCACTCGGGCAGTAAGCCCAGTGGTTTTTGGATGGGCAGGTTAGCCCAGCGAGCTTTGGCTCGGTAATGGTTTGTGATGGGTAGGATAGCCTGGCGAGCTTTGTCTCGGTTGTTAATTAGTGATGGACGGAATGGTCCGGGGAGCTTTGGCTCGGTAGCTATTATATAAGGTTTGCATGTTCATAAAGTATAAGGTGGTGGGTCTTCAGTGTTGGAGGGTCGATGCACCGACGCAATACGTTGACCCGGCAAGTGTGGTTTTGCACTTGGCAAAAAAAAGTCAGGTGTGCCAGCCGGCAAGAGTACATAGGAGCTCTTCTTAGTGCACCAGCGTTGAGGCGTATGATAGGTCTGACTGGTAGTGCTATTACCGGTTTAGAGGTGGTCGAGGCCCAACCCACCGCTTTCATTTGCCACTACGGAGGTATCCTGGGAGGTTCGGCTCTAGAAAGGGGGAACTAAGGTCTGTGTACACAGAGTCGAGTGGGTGAGTTGCACTTGCATGTTCATGTCATGGCATTGTTTTTTTTCATAGCATAATCATTGCATATAACCTGACACCTAATGTATAAGTGGTATGGGACACTTTATACATTAAGCCCTACAAAACGACCCCTTGGTTTATAAGTTAGTGCGAGCGTACTTATAAGTTAAGGTTCTTATTTAGTATTACATATTTATGCTTGCTAGTAAAACCGACACCTTATCGTATAAATCGGTATGGGACTTTTTTTACGATAGGATCCCAGCAAGAGATCCCTTAGATTATGTGTATTCATATAAGTTAAGGTTACTTTCTTATTCAGTTCTTTATACCATTATTACCATCTCTTATACCTTAGAACTGCTAGTTTAGTTCCGCCGCCATCTGATATTTGATATTCTCCACCTTCATGTGCTTCCCTTTTCTTCTCCCCGCTCGGTGCCTAGGAGCTATGGGGTAAGGGGCGGGGGACGATAGGACTTAGTTTTTTAGACTAACGGTTTTTGAACCACATCATTTTAGGGGACAACAGAGCCCAGTATGGAGGAGCAGCCCCGAAGGTCTTCACGCTTGGAGATCAGACAGTCTAGTACCGGAGTTCAGACGGCAGGGACTATGAGTACCGATCGCTAGTTATTATATTAGTTTGCTTCCGTGATGAGCGATTTTTAGTGAGGACTTGATAGACCGGGCATAAGCTCGAGAATTCTGTTATATGTTTTATCTATGGACACTCCCTTCGTGGAGATTATTTACTATTCATGTGTGATTTCTGTGGACTTTCTTATTTTATTGCTACAGTTGTGATTGATTTGGCTGGCAGGATCGGCATTTCGTAGTGACAACCTTCCCGAGTGCGAAGGGTTTCACCGCAAGGCGGCGGTTCTGGGCTTTAAGACCCCGGTTGTTTTTTAAAAAAATTGGGGGTCTTACAAGTGGTATCAGAAGAAAACACATTGATCGAAAAGTAGCAGTCCACAATACTCGAGCCACCCCCGCACGAGTTTAGTTTGGGGACAAACTAAGCAGTGGAAGGAGTGGTGGGCCCATATAGGGGATCACATGAAATTGTCCACTTTTAGTTAGATTGGTGCGATTACTTATAATTTGCTTTTGTTACGCAGCCCCCAACGCAGCCAAAACAATAAGGAGGAGTCCAGCAGACTCCGAATGTGCACCACCTCTCCGGTCCCCACTCCATTCCTACAGTCGGAGATGGGCAGACTCTGACAGCTATTCTGGAAGCTTTCAGGGCCCAACAGGTTCTGGCCCCACAGCCAAACCTGGGGGCAAAATGGCTGAGCATCTTCCGAGCACTCTCTCCTCCATCTTACTTAGGGACAGAATCGGCTGTTCGGACGGAGGAATGGCTATACATTATGTATGAATGTTGACCGGGGATACGGTGCCCTTGGGAGGTGAGGGTTCCATTGGTGGTCTCTTGTTTTAAAGTCTCACGCCAAAATATGGTCGAAGACGTCACTGGATACGACTTTTGCCGATATGGAGGTTGTAGAAATTACTTGGGAGGAGTTCAGGGCCGCTTTACTAGAGCATTTTGTGTTACAGTTGGCTAGGGATGAGCTGGAGGACAGGTTCCTGCAGTTGAAGCATGACAACAAGACAATGGTAGAATACCACCGGGAGTTCAACCATTTAGCACGGTTCGCAGACTCCTATCAGCTAGATGAGGCAGGATACACCAAGAGATTCTATAAGGGCCTGTAGGAGGAGTTGAGGGAGGCCCTTATGTTCGTATCTGACGGGCCTATACCTCGGATGTTACAGATGGCCAATAAGATTGAGGCTGATTGGCACATGACTCGGAGACGGAAGAGGCCAATGGAGGACCAGGGCCGGGGAGCCCGGAATGATCATCGGCGGGGCCGCATCACTGATGGGAGAGAGGGAAGAAGAAATGAGGACCAACCTCGTCAGGAGGTGAGACGGGAGCCATGGGAGCCAATGGTAATGGCTCCTCAGCCTATTCAGATGCGGGAGGCACCAAGACCTGGGGGTATAACATTTCCCCCGTCAGAGTGCTACAACTGCCATCAGACAGGGCACATTTGGAGAAACTGCCAAATGAGGGGAGTACCTCTACCAGCACCACAGGCTGCCCCGCATGCCCAGCAGTTTGGAGGACGAGGACGTGGTCGAGGACGTGGTTACCAGGGTGCAGATCGCATGCAGGACAGAGAGCAAATTTATGCACTGGATCTGGCTCAACCCCGAAACCCGGAGCAAGTGATCACAGGTATGTCAGAAAATTTTAAGTTTTTCCTTCTAAAACTTAAATTTATATAGAATTGATAACCTAGGAAAGAAAACCATAGCTAGATTCTAAGACATTTAACTTCCCCCCAGGCATAGTTTTCATCAGCGTCAAGCCCACTTATACGTTGTTCGATGCGGGTCCTTCGCACTCATTTGTATCGGAGGCCTTCGTAGAAGGGTTGGAAGGCATGGAACGATTCACGGGTTTGATGATGAGGATACGATTACCTGACGGATCGGAGCTGTCCACCTCTTCCCACTACAACATGGAGGCAGAGATCGGTGGAAAGTTATTTGAAGCTCCAGCGATGATCATGAAGATGCCAGTCTTTGATTTGATCCTAGGAATGACATGGTTGCACTGGAATCATGCTCAGATTGACTGCATGTCTAAGAGAGTTATTGTGAGACATAGGGATTCCTACCTCGTCATCGAAGGTATTAGATCTATTCCCCCGCTCATGCTATCATCTGTACAGGCCGTCAAGGCCCACTTGCAGGGGGAGGAAGTATATGAGGTATTATTTGAAATCACTGAGGCCAAGGTCTCCACCTTGGATATCACGGTGGTGCGAGATTTTGCCGACGTATTCCCAGAGAAACTGCCTGGGCTACCCCCGTACCGAGAGCAGGATTTCCAGATACAGCTAGTGTCGGGGCTAAGCTGACAGATAGAGCCCCTTACCGGATGGCCCCAAAGGAGCTGGCGGAGTTTCGAAGCCAGCTCTAGGAACTAGTAGAGGCCGGATTTGTCCGACCAAGCTCTTCACCATGGGGAGCCCCGGTCTTGTTCGTTAAAAAGAAGGATGGGACACTGAGATTGTGCATCGACTACCGAGCACTAAATCGATTGACAGTCCGAAATACATACCCACTATCGAGGATAGATGAGCTGTTTGACCAGTTAGAAGGCGCGCATTTCTTTTCAAAAATTGGATTTGAGGTCGGGCTACTATCAGCTGCGGATCCAGGAAGAAGACATACCAAAGACTGCCTTCAGTAGCAGATATGGGGTATTCGAGTTTACCGCGATGCCCTTCGGGCTCATGAATGCACCGTCGACATTCATGAGCCTCATGAATCAAGTGTGCGAGGCATATTGGATGTGTTCGTCATTGTGTTTATTGATGACATCCTCATTTACTCGAGGACAGAGGAGGAGCACACACAGCATCTAACGCTGACCCTGGAGAGACTGCGAGAGCAAAGGCTTTATGCAAAGATCAGCAAATGTCAGTTTTTGTGCAGGGAGGTGGCTTTCCTAGGCCATATCATCAGTGGTGCTGGGTTGGCAGTGGACCCGGCCAAGATTCAAGCAGTTCGGGATTGGCCACAGTTGAAGATGGCAACAGATGTGCGGAGTTTCTAGGACTTGCCAATTACTATCGGAAGTTCGTAGAGGGTTCTCTCGTATTTCCCTTCCACTCACATCCCTTACAAGGAAGGAGGTGCCGTTGTCTGGACCCCACAGTGTGAGGTGGCTTTTCGAGAGCTAAAGGGATGGCTCACTTCGGCTCCTATACTTGCCCTCCCTTCAGGGAAAGAAGGATTCTAGGTCTACACCTTCGCTTCCTACCAGGGCATGGGTGCAGTGCTAATGCAGAATGGTCATGTGATAGCTTACGCTTCTCAGTAGCTGAAGAAGCATGAGCAGAACTACCCAGTCCATGACTTAGAAATGGGAGCTGTCATTTTTCCTCTAAAAGTCTGGCGGCACTATCTGTACGGTGTCCACTGCGACATATACTTCGATCATAAAAATTTGAGGTATGTGGACAAACAGAAAGAGCTGAACATCAGACAGAGACGATGGGTGGAGTTTTTAGCAGACTACCAGTACGAGATGCTCTACCACCCGGGAAAGGCGAATGTGGTGGCAGATGCGCTTAGTCGAAAGACCGTAAACCCTGGAGCAGGAACACAGCTGATGGCCTTGGAGTTGGTTTAGATGTTAGAAAAGATGCAGATATCCTTTGTGTCTGGGGATCACCCCGAGCTATACTGGGAGTATCTATCGTCATTGATTGCCACAGATAACATTCGAGACCAGGTCAAAGATGGACAGAGGCAGGATACCAGCTAGAGTCGGTATTCCGGGACTTAGAAGCAGGCACTGTGGGAGATTACTCATTGAGGGATGACCTATTGTGTTTTAGAGGACGGGTTTACATACCAGAGGGAGGCCAGGTTCGGGAAGACATCATGATGGAGGCTCATTGTAGTCGGTATTCGGTACACCCGGGGATTACGAAGATGACTGCAGACCTTAAGAAGACCATGTACTGGCCAGGCATGAAGAAGGATATCACATACTTCGTGACCCATTGCGAGGCATGCTAGTTAGTGAAAGCGGAGTGCAGAAACCCCGCAGGATTATTGCAGCCACTCCCAGTACCAGAGTGGAAGTTCGATGATATCGCCATGGACTTTATACATGGACTTCCCCAATCGCGGACAGGGAATGATTCGATCTGGGTGATCATCGACTGGCTGACGAAGGTAGCCAGGTTTATTCCAATCAGGAAGGATGACTCGGTTGGTTTGTTAGTCCGGAAGTTTGTGGAGCAGTTCGTACGTTATCATGGTGTGCCTAGGTCGATTGTATCAGACCGGGATGGACGATTTACGTCTAAGGAGTGGAAATCAGTGCAGAATTACTTGAGCACTCGACTAACTTTCAGTATGACATTTCATCCCGAAACGGATGGACAGACGGAGCGCACCAATCGGACTCTGGAGGATTTGCTGCGACTTTGCATATTGGATCGCGGTGAGACATGGGAGAAGCTGTTGCCACTGATCGAGTTCTCATATAATAACAGCTACCAGTCTAGCATAAGGATGACCCCTTATGAGGCCTTGTACGGACGGAGGTGCAGGACTCCGTTGTCATGGATACATGACGAGGATCCAAAGGCATTGCATTCAAAGTTTGTCGAGGACATCGAGGCTCAGGTGAGATTGATACGGGACAGGATGCTAGAAGCACAGAGCTGACAGGCTAAGTATTACGATGCTCGGCACCGTCGAGTGGAATTCCGGGTGGGAGACCAGGTGTTCTTTAAGATCCGACCAATGCATGGGATTTCACGGGTACGCGGACGGAAGAAGAAACTCAGCCAAAGAGATATGGTGCCTTATAGGATCTAGGAGCGGATCGGTCCCTTGGCATACAGGATGGAGCTGCCACCGGAGATGTCAAGTCTGCACGACGTGTTCCATATATCCTCTCTTAGGAGGGCTCTACTACGCCCGGAGCAGCAAGTTACGGCCAAAGATGGGCCGGTAGCATCTGATCGGTCAGTTCACCTAGAACCGGTCCGGATTGATGACAAGGGAGTACGAGTCTTATGCCACAAGAAGGTTCCATTGGTCAAGGTCCTGTGGAGGAATCACGGGAGAGAGGAGCACACATGGGAGCCCAAGTACTTGATGCGGCAAAGGTACCTGGAGCTTTTTTGTCAGGTATTACTCACAACCTCTCGGGATATTACAATTTACTTTCCATATTCGAAACCCGTAGGCCTAACTAGATTTTCGAGGACGAAATTTTTTGTTTATATATTTGGACTTGTAACATCCCTCAAACAACTAGACCCCTAGAGATAGTTTTGTCATGACTAGGTCATGGCAAAACACTAGGAAGCCCATAAAGGCCAAGTGAACCTAGGAATATGGATGAGATCACTATGGTCTGCACATAGTAGATTTCTGAACCTTGGTTTAAGGTGATCATGGGGCTTCACCAAGACTCCAAGACCCCACCCACACCTTCATAACCCTAGTGAGGGGTCAATGGGTCACTAAGGACCCATGGAGGGCAGTCAAAGGGTTCAGTTGACCAAAGTCAACTCTAACCCTAATTGGGTCAAACTGACTTGCACAAGGGCCAATTGCAGTCCCTTAGCCAAGTCGACCCCACACATACCTTCATAACCCTAGTGAGAGGCCAATAGGTCACCAAGGACCCATTGGGACCAATCAAAAAGGCTAAGTTGACCAAAATCAACTCTAGCCCTAAAGTAGTCAAAGTGTCCTAGTTAAGGGTAGAGTGACCTCCAAGGGCCAATCTAACCCCACCTTGACCCTAGGGGAGGCTAATGGGTCACCAAGGAGACATTAAGGAGACCTCAAGGACCAAATTGACCCAAGTGGACCCTAATCTAGGTTTGGGTCAAGCTAGCCCAAATGGGCTAACTCAAGCTCAAGCCCATTTCAATTGGGCTAACCTTGTTTTGATGGATGAAATGGACATGTGGGCTGCCATTGGGTTAGGTAGGAGCAGAAATTCAGCTTGGTGTGTAGGAGAGAAAGAGAGAGCCACCTATGGAGGAGAGAGAAAGAAAAGGGAGGAGACTTTGGGCTCATCCTCCCCCTCACCAACCCCCTCCATTCTTGCTTTAGACAAGGAAGGCAGCCCAATTCAACAGCTAATCCTTGACTGGTTGGAGCCATGTTTCTACCCTACCCACCATAGCTGCCAAGCTTGACCTTGGCCAAAAATGGTATTGAGTTTACAGCCACCTAACACCTCACCTCTCCCTTTTAAAAAGAATCACTGGGCTCAAAGGATGATTTCCCACCACTTACCTGAAGGAGCTAAGCAGTTCCACTACACTGTTGTAGGAGTCTAACCACCACCAGCCACTACCATGCTAATCCGGCCATCAGCAAGGCTACAGCCGCCCCCACAGGTCCTCCTCTACTCCTTCTTCCATGGGCAGATCATAGCAATCCTTAGGGCCGAGGTTCGGGCTCAATTGAGCCCGATCCAATTCAAAAAAATCCTAGTTTTTCCATGGATTTAAGCTTGTCTGGTTCGCCAGAATAGTGCTTCCCGGCGGCCGTGCCGCCGCCTGGAGGTAGCCACCACCTCCACGAAGGTGTCGGTGGCGGTGGCCTACCGGGGAGGTGGCCGGATCGTCGGCGGCAGCGTCTCGAAGAAGCTCCAGGATGGTGAGATCGGGACCGTCGGCTGGAGGTAAAAGACGACCAGATGTCGTCTGTATTGCGCCAAGATTCCTGCAGGAAATGATGGATACTATAGTATATAAATTTCTGATTTATTTCATTTATGTCACAGAATTTGTATTTAATGTTTTTAATTTTTAAAAATACCTAGAGGCATTTTCAGGAAAAATGGTCAACACAAAAAATGTGGCTGTATAGGTCTACTTTCATACAAAATTTGTTTGAACCAATTTGGTTGCTTGGTTTGACAAGTGCACTCATTTTGGTGGGGCCTATACATATGGCTTGGTAGACATTAAACTGAGTGCCCACACCTCATCTTTAGTCCAAATGAATTGAAAGTTTGGCAGGGAGTCACCCTAGACCATATATAGACCCTGCCCAAAAATGGGAATTTTTTGGGATATTTTTTCTATAGTTTTGTAAATACTTTAATTTCTCTAGGGTAAATTTTTAGGGGCTAAATGAACTCCAAACCCATCCAAATTTTGGTGGGTGGTGTAGGGAGTCATTATGAAGCTCTGGTTAAAATTTCATTAATTTTTGAGGTGATTTGAACTAAAATCTTGTAAACCCTAGCCTTGCTTATTAAAGGCTTTTTGGTCCAAAAGTGTATTTTGGGCTTAGAGTGTCAAATCACCTCAACAGTGGTTCAAATTTGGGCCACTGACTTGGCATGACTGTTTGCACCTTCCCATGAAAAATGGGGTAGATTAGAACTGATTTGGCCTAAGATCAAAGGTATAACCCTAAAGAAGGGCTTTTATACCTTGTGAAGGGCATGTGGCCAAAACACCTTGAATGGTCAAGAAATTTTGTAGGGAGGGTACTAGGGTAGGTAAAACCCTCTGGTGAAAATATTAAGGGATTTTGAAAAGGGTGGGGCCCTCAAAACCCTAACCCTAGTTTAGGAAACAAGCATTGTAGTGCTAGAATAGGTTAGTAAAACTTCTTGAAATATGATGAAATTTGTGTAGAGTAGTCATAAGGATATAGTAAACCTTTGGTAATTTAATTGGAAATTTTGGAACAATAATTGTTGCACTTCCTTTGTAATATATTGGATTGCCCTAATTAATCATATGATCCTTTTGGTCCCACTTTCCATTGTGAGGTCATGAAATTTCTGTAGAAGGAGTTTAAAACCCTCTTAGTCATATATGAATTTTATGAGAATTTTTGGATACATTTTTGTGGTACTTACTTCACAATCTGAGTAAATAGGATAATTGCTCAATAATTTGTTTAAGGCTCTTTACTAGTTAATAAATTATGAGATTTGACCCAAAGCATTTGTAATCCCTTACAATCATGCTTGAATTTTCTCTGAATTTTTGGAATTAAAATTGCCCTACTTATCTATTTAAATGAATTATTGTGAGTTATATTTAAAATTACAATTAGTTGCCTAAACCTTGCTAAAAAATTAAGAGACTTTGGATCTTAAGTTAAATATTCATATTGTATATAACATAAATTCGTAGGAATATTATCTTATCTAAATTTGGTACTTCCTGTTCAATCTTGTAATTTTTGGCCACTATAATAATTAAATAAATTATCAGATAAATAAGAAAAATTGTGAATCTCTAGATTTGGGCAACAAAACTCATAATAGCCCTCCAATAATTATTATAGGACTACTGGATGATTATTTGATGTACCTCCCATTTTACATGGCATTTAACCTTAATGGTCTGCATATAGTAAAACTGCAGAAAATATGTTAGAGTACAAAGTTGGGCACATGAGTCAGGATTAATGGTTATAGGTTTGGATAAACTAGAATGAGTTCATCATGGGAGGTAGAATGAATAGAGGGTTGGATTTGGCTAAATGTTAGATGGTGCTCGGGATCGACGAAAGATCGCCTAACCCGTAGGAGGAAGTGTCAAAATACTAGGGTTAGATCCAATGCAATAGTTAAGGATTTGGAATTGGGTATCAACCAATAAGAATAAGTGCCTTGCGAAAGGGAGCTTTGGGCTTCAGCCTATCGTAGCTCCTAGTGCCCTCGAGAGCCCTTCACGGGGAATACCTTGTGCAGTCCTGGGCTAAACCTAAGTCGTAGGCAAACAAAATGAAGAGCAATTAGTAAATTTAGGGTTTCACATTCTCACACCTCGATGTCTCGGGGAGATAGGTTAGGTCACTCGGGCAGTAAGCCCAGTGGTTTTGGGATGGGCAGGTTAGCCCGGCGAGCTTTGGCTCGTAATGGTTTGTGATGGGCAGGATTGCCTGACGAGCTTTATCTCGTTTGTTGATTAGTGACAGACGGAATGGTCCGGGGAGCTTTGGCTCGGTAGCTATTTCATAAGGTTGCATGTGCATAAAGTTTAAGGTGGTGGGTCTTCGGTGTTAGAGGATCGATGCACCGACGCCAATACGTTGACCCGGCAAGTGTGGTTTTGGACTTGGCCAAATAAAGTCCGGTGCGCAAGCCGACAAGAGTACGCATGAGCTCCGCTTAGTGCACCAGCATTGAGGCGTACGATAGGTCTAACAGGTAGTGCTATTACTAGTTTAGAGGTGGGTGAGGCCCAACCCACCGCTTCCGTTTGCCACTATGGAGGTATCCTTGGAGGTTCAGCTCCAGAATGGGGGAACTAAAGGTCTGTGTACACAGAGTCTAGTGGGTGAGTTGCACTTGCATGTTCTTGTCATGGCATAATTGTATTTCATAGGATAATCATTGCATATAACCTGACACCTAATGTATAAGTGGTATGGGACACTTTATACATTAGGCCCTGCAAAACGACCCCTTGGTTTATAAGTTTGCGCGAGCGTGCTTCTAAGTTAAGGTTTTTATTTAGTATTACATATTTATGCTTGCTAGTAAAACCGACACCCTATCGTATAAATCAGTATGGGACTTTTTATACAATAAGAGCCCTGCAAGAGATCCCTTAGCTTATGTGTATTCACATAAGTTAAGGTTACTTTCTTATTCAGTTCTTTATACCATTATTACCATCTCTTATACCTTAGAACTACTAGTTTAGTTCTTCCGCCATCTGCTATTTGATATTCTCCACCTTCATGTCCTTCCCTTTCCTTCTCCCCACTCGGTGCCTAGGAGCCATGGGGGAAGGGGCGGGGGACGATAGGACTTAGTCTTTTAGACTAATGGTTTTCGAACCAAATCATTTTAGGGGACCATGGAGCCCAGCATGGAGGAGCAGCCCCAGAGGTCTGCACGCTTGGAGATCAAATAGTCTAGTACCAGAGTTTAGACGGCAGGGACTGTGAGTCCTGATTGATAGTAGTCATATTAGTTTGCTTCCGCGATGAGCGATTTGTATTGAGGACTTGATGTACCGGGCATAATCCCGAGAATTCTGTTATATGTTTTATCTGTGGACACTCCCTTCGTGGAGATTATTTACTATTCATGTGTGATTTCTGTGGACTTGCTTATTTTATTGCTATAGTTGTGATCGATTTGGTCGGCAGGATCGGCGTTTTGTAATGACAACCTTCCCGAGTGCGAAGGTGTCACCGCAAGGCGGCAGTTCTGGGCCTAAGACCCCAGTGTTTTAAAAGAAAAAAATGGGGGTCTTACAAAGGATCTGATAGAGGATTTACAAAAGGCTAGGGTATGATCACTAATAGTATTGTATTCTTTTCTGATGTCGCTTATGTTGAAGGATTGTAACACAATCTTATAAGCATAAGCCAACTCTGCGATAAAGGATACATCGTAGAATTTCATGCAGACAAGTGTTTGATAAAATCGGTTGATAATTTATAAATGATTTTATCAGGCACTCGTAGTAGGAATATATTTTGTTTAAATTTTATTTTCATAGACTCTTCTATGTCAGTGTGCTTTTTGGCAAAAGATAGTGCGTCTCTTGGTGACCAATGACACAAGAGATTAGCACATATAAATTATAAAACTATTAATTAATTATTTTTTCTTAATTTAATACGTGATGCCCCCAACATTAAGTGTGTTAAAGATAGACCTTATCACGCATGTGTAAAAGGCAAGCAAACAAGGGCTACATTTAAAAGTATTATTGGCAAAGATTCCAATATGTGTTTACACCAACTTCATATGGACTTGTTTGGTCCACAACAAATTAGAAGTTTGGGAGGTAAGGATTATATATTGGTTATTATTGATGATTACTCTCGCTTTGCGTGGGTGTTCTTTCTAAAATACAAGTTAGATACTTTTGATATCTTTATGAATTTTTTCAGGCAAGTTCAGAATAAATATAGCTACTCCATTGTCAAAATCAGAAGTGACTATGGAATAGAGTTCAAGTCTGGGTCCATGACAGAATTCTGTGATAGTCTTGGTATCTTTCATGAGTTTTCCTCTCCTCGTACTCCTCAACAGAATGGAGTTGCTGAGAGAAGGAATAGAACACTCATAGAGTCTTGCAAAACCATGTTGAGTGATGCCTCACTACCGTAATATTTCTGGGTTGAAGCCATCAACACTTCATGCCATGTGAAAAATCGAGCACTCATAAACAAAACCCATAATAAGACACCTTACGAACTACTAAAGAGCAGGAAACCTACTATTTCATATTTTAAAATCTTTTGTAGTAAATGCTTCGTACTTAACAACGGGAAGTATCACATGACTAAATTTAGTGAAAAATATTTTGAACATATTTTCATAGGTTATAGTAGCCATAGTAAGGCATATAGGATTTTTAATAAGAAAACCCTGGTTGTAGAAGAATCTATCAATATTGTATTTGATTAGACGAGCTTGCTGCAAGGCAGTTCTTCTAGTATGTTTATTGAAGATGCAGGCTCACGACTAAAGGGATTGAGCTTGGATGAGCAAGTTAGAGAAAAAGATAAGGAGTTCATCACGATCGCCATCCAACCCCAATTGGATAGGATGATCACCATGATGAAGATGTCATCCAAGTTGGTGAAGTCACTCCTGTGATAGAAGAAGCTCTAGAAGCAAGGACCCTAGAGCTCAGACATTTGAAGGATCACCTAATTGATCAAATCATTGGAGATCCCCGGGATGGTGTCAGAACTCATAGAGGTGCAACTAATGAAAATTTATATTTAAGTTTCCTCTCGCAGGTTGAACCAAAAAAAGTTTGAGGAAGCAAACTCAAATGCATCTTGGATAATGGCAATGTAAGAAGAATTGAATCAACTAAATCGTTTCCAAGTCTGGAAGCTTGTTCCAAGACACAAAGGTAAGAACGTTATAAGAACAAAGTGGGTCTACAGGAACAAGATGGACGAAGATGGAACAATCAAAAAGAATATGGCAAGACTCGTCGCCAAGGGATACCGACAAGAAAAAGGAATCGACTTCGATCAGATGTATGCTCCAGTTGTAAGGCTGGAGGCAATCAGGTTGTTCATAACATATGTTGCACTTAAGGGCTTCACTATCTATCAGATGGGCGTGAAGTCAGCCTTCCTTAATGGTGACATAAAGGAAGAAGTGTATGTGGAACAACCTTGTTGGAACCCTAGGTTTTGATTTGAGTTCAGTCCTCTCTTTCTGTCTCTTGACCCAAGATTTATCTATGGTCAAAGGTTAGTTGATAGGTTAGATTCTCTAGTTGTGTAGAATTGCTTTTCCAGATGAATATTTGGTTAAGTAGTTTTTCGTTCGACTATGGTCGAATGTCGCTCGACTATCGTGTATCGGCTGATCAACTATCGTCTATCAGTTGGTCGACGTTCTGTCTGCGTTGATAGCTTGACTATCTGTTGATAGGTCGACTATCTGTTTGCTTTGGTAGTTCGACTATCTGTCCTGATAGTTCAACTATCTGATAGCTCGACTATCTGTTGAGAGGTCGACTATCTGTTGTCTTTGATAGTTCGACTATCTGCTTGGATAGTTCAACTATCTGATAGCTCGACTATCTGTTGAGAGGTCGACTATCTGTTGTCTTTGATAGTTCGACTATCTGCTTGGATAGTTCAACTATCTGATAGCTCGACTATATGTTGATAGGTCGACTATCTGTCCGCTTTGATAGTTCGACTATCTGTTGATAGGTCGACTATCTGTGTTGCTTTGATAGTTCGAATATCTGTTGATAGGTCGACTATCTATGTTGCTTTGATAGTTCGACTATCTGTTGATAGGTCGACTATCTGTGTTGCTTTGATAGTTCGACTATCTGCTTGGATAGTTCAACTATCTGATAGTTCGACTATCTGTTGATAGGTCGACTATCTGTTTTGTTTGATAGCTCGACTATCTGTTGATAGGTCGACTATCTGTTTTTCTGTGATAGGTCAACTATCTGTTTGATAGGTCGACTATCAGTTTTGTTTGGTAGTTCGACTATCTGTCCGGATAGATCGACTATCTGATAGCTCGACTATCTGTCCTGATAGGTCGACTATCTGCTGAGGTAGTTCGACTATCTTCTTTGATAGTTCGACTATCTGGATCGTTCGACTATCTGTCTGATAGGTCGACGATCTCCGTGCGTCGGTCGACGATCTCCGAGGGTCGTTCGACGTTTTGCTGTATGTTTTAAAATAGTTTTGTCGTCTTCTATGATGTGACTAATTTCATACTTATTTTGGCATATGTTATAAAAGATTATCTGAATAAATTGTGATATTATTTCCATGCAATATCAGTTCCATTCTTTATGCATGAGCTAATCTTTTCTGACAAAGTTGTTTGTCTTATAGCTGAGATATGATTTCTGCCAAGTTGTCCTTTATAGCCGTTAGACTCAAAAAGTCTTTCTTGGCTGTAAAGAGTCTCTTCTGATGTGACTTTCTCTTATATTATTTCATCAGAGTAATTTGCAGCTTCTTAGAAAGCTTTATCCTTTTATAGGATATCTGTCTGCAATATTTTGTTTTGCTTTATGCTTTTTGCAGCCAAGCTTGCAGAGTCCAGAAGAAGACAAGATTCAAACTCAAGTAAGAGCCGTTGCTGCTGCTGCTATATAAAGACTTCTTTGAAGAAAGAAATGAACTAGTTGAGTTCACACACATTGAAAAGCAAACTGCAGCATTCAAACTAAAAGCTTACAGTCTCCAACTGTTCTCAGCTCATTCACATCTAACTGAGAAGAAGCTTTAGTTCTTCACTCTTCTTCAACCTGAGTTCTCCTGCTTACAGGAAGATCTTCACTCAGAGCCTTTTGAAGAAGAAGAAGAAGATAGCTGCCTGAAGAAGAAATTCTATTTAATATTATTTATCTTCTTGTAGCTTTTTCCTTCAGTATTTTCTGAAGTGTTTCTGCACTGAAGCAAGACTTTACCTGGACGTTCTTTGAGCCAGGGGGAGCCTTGATTCTTTTAGAGCTTTCTAGCTCAGTGCAAGTTATTGTGCTTCTCTAATCTATTGTAAAATAGAGAAGACACCTTAACCTCCTTTCCCCCTCCTTTAATGGGTTATTACACCCTTCAAAAGTATCCCTTGGTGGCAGGGCACCTGATCAAAAACCTGTGTTGGTTTTTAGACACCTGATCAAAAGTCTAAAGGGTTTCTTGATCTACCTGAAGCAGATCTTGTTGGTGGCAGGGCACCTGATCAAAAACCTGAGTGGATTCCTACCTTGTTGGTAGAAGAGTGGACGTACCAAGTTGTTTGGGGAACCACTATAAATTCCTTGTGTCGTCTGGATTGCTTTAATTAATTACTTGCATTGTGGCTGTGATTAGATCTTAACTAGGTTTGCTAGTTGCTGTTTAGGTTTCCAAGCCTTAACTGTAATTACAGTTGGCTGCCTTTTTGTGCACAACACTTGTGTTAGGCTCTAAGGTTTAATCTCAAATATCTATAACCTTCATTCCGTATTTAACTCCAAGGGAGTTGAGTAGAAAGTCAACTTTGCTAGTGCAATTTTTGATTACTCTATTCACCCCCCCTCTAGAGTAGTATCTATCCCTTCTCTTTCAATTGGTATCAGAGGGAGGTTTACTGACTGAATAGGCTAACACCTAAGTCACAAGATCCTGATAGATACCAAAGTTTATAGATATTCACTTTCACTTTCATGGCCCAGTCCAAGGATTATTCTAGCACCAGACCTCTAGCATGCAACTTGGCTAAGTTTGGCATCTGGAAGGCAAGGATTAAACTATATATGAACTCTATTGATGAAAGTATTTTTGCTTCTATTTTGACAGGACCACCAAGAGCACCTGCTGCAGCTACTACCTCATCATCATCTGATATGAGTGCAGTGCCTCCTCCAGACTACAATGATGAATACAAAAAGGCAAAGATAGCAGATGCTAAGGCAATGAACATTCTGGCTCAGACAATGTCTGATGAAGTATTCCAGAAGGTTGCTGACTGCTCCTCAGCAAAAGCAATGTGGGATACACTGAACCAGATTGTAGCTGGTTCAGTTGATGAAAGGAAGGACAGGAGGTCCAACCTTATCTCACAGTATGAGAATTTCAAGAAAACTGATGCTGAATCAGTTGAAGCTATGTACACAAGGCTCAGCTCAATCATCAATGAGCTGAGGACCCTTGAAAAGGATATTTCATTGACAGAGGTCAATGATAAGATTCTTATGTACTTCCTTAGCACATGGGATTTGAGGATCTGGCCTATCAAGGAAGCCAGAAGCACAATAGAAATCTCAACAGAAGCCCTTCTCGGCAAGCTCAAGTCTTTTGAGCAAGTGCTGAAGTCCAGGGAAGCTGAGGCTGAAGCAAAGACCCCAACTCCTATTAGAAAAGAGCAAACCCTTGCTCTTAAAGCTGCTGAAGATTCTGAAGGAAGCCAGTCCAATGAGGAACTGATGGTATTATTTGCCAAAAGGTTTCTCAAGATGGGAAGGAAGGAATTCTGAAAGAAATCTTCAAAGTATGAAGATAAACCAAGGTATGATCGTACCCCTTCTAAAGAAATAATATGTTATGGTTGCAGGAAGCCTGGACATATTCTTCCAGATTGTCCAGAGGAAAAGAACAAAGATAAAAGAAAAGACAAGGATCAGCACAGGAAGCATTCCAAGCCATTCTCCTACAAGAACAAAAAGAAGGAGAGAGGCTTTGTTGCTGAAACCTGGAGTGATTCTGATGAGGAATCTTCCTCCTCAAGCTCCAGTGAGGATGAGGAAGAAAAGAAGGCAAAGGAAGTTTGCCTAATGGCAATTGATGCCTGCTGCAATCACTCAGCTGCAGAGAATTCAGATTCTAATAAAGAAATGCCAACTGAAGATGAGGTATTGTCTTCTTATGACTTTACATCCACTGAATTTAAATCTGAGTTTAAATCTTTATGTTTAGATTTAATTAGTTCTAAAAAAGAAATAAAAGAGCTTAGAATTAAACTAGCTGAATCTGAATTAATTGCAAATGAAAACCTTAGGTTAACAGCAGAACTCACTAATGCTAGTGAAGAAATAAAATTCCTTAAGAATGAATTAGCTAAGTCCAAAAGGTTAGAAGAGTCTCTGAATGGTAGAAGCCTTAAGTTGCTTGAAATAACCAGCATGTCTAACACAAGGTCAGGCAATAACAAATTAGGCTTAGGAGCGTCTTCTAGTGAGCCCCGAATCATTCTTAAAAACCAACTTTCAACTCCAGTGAATTTTATTTCATCTAGTGGAATAAAAAACACTAAGCAAGTCAATCAAGTAAATAGAGCTTTAAATAAAGCTAAAAGAGAGAAAAGAAAATAGAAATTTAAGGAATTACAAAGGGCGTCGAACGCTGCTCGACGATCGCAAGCCCAATGGTCGAACGAAGATCGACGATCTAGGTACCAATCGTCGAACGCCGATCGACGCTTTCAACAAGAATTTCAAAATTCAAACAAGAACTTTAGAAACCCGAATATGAATAGAAACTCTAGGTTTATTGACCCATCATCTGCATGGAGAATCCCACCTAGGAGGTCTTACCGATTAGGTTATCACCCTCAGCCTGCTTATTCATTTATTTCCAGTTTTTCTTATGTGAAAAACAAGGGACCCAAGGTTACCTGGGTCCACAATGTTTAAATTGATTTATTTGCAGGTGAAGACCTATCCTATCACTCAAAATAAGTGGTATTTGGATAGTGGTTGCTCCAAGCACATGACAGGAAATAAAGAACATCTGTCAAAGTTCAAGGCAAAGCTTGGCCCAAAGGTAATCTTTGGAGATTCAAGCTGTGGTCAAACTGAAGGCTATGGCAGGATGACAATTGGAGCTGTTACATTCAAGAGAGTTGCTTATGTGACTGGACTGAAGCATAATCTAATTTCAGTAAGTCAGCTATGTGATGCTGGATACCAGGTATCATTCTCTAACTCTCTTTGTAATATTACTTTAAATAATAATGTTGCATTAATAGGCATTAGACAAGGTAACATTTATTTAGTAGATTTTAACTCAACTCACTCTGAAATCTGCTTATTTAATGAAGTAACCAATAACAATACTCTATGGCATAAAAGGCTTAGCCATGTTAACCTCAAGAATATATCTAGGTTATCTAAACACAACCTTGTTAGAGGTTTACCTTCTTGCCCCTACAAGAAGGAGAGCCTATGCAAGGCTTGTCAACTAGGCAAGCAAACCAAGAACTCATTTAAATCAGTAAATAAAAGTGATTCTCCTAGAATCCTGTATTTATTACATTTGGACCTATTTGGCCCAATAAATGTACAGAGTTTAGGAGGGAAGTACTACACCCTAGTCATTGTAGATGACTTCTCCAGGTTCACTTGGGTGTTCTTTTTGAGAACTAAGGCTGATAACTTCAAATCCCTTACAGACTTTCTATTATGTGTGCAGACTGAGTACTCTACTCATATGGCCTTGATCAGAAGTGATCATGACACTGAGTTTGACTCTCTTCTCATGCAAGAATTCTGTGAGAGAGAAGGTATTAAACATAGCTTCTCAGCTCCTAAAACTCCCCAACAAAATGGGATAGTTGAAAGGAAGAACAGAACACTAATTGAAGCTGCTGGCACATTGTTGGCAGATGCTAATATGCCTCTTTCCTATTGGGCAGAAGCTGTTAGTACAACCAACTATGTCTTGAATAGAAGTGTGATACACAAGCTTAAGTGTAAAACTCCTTATGAGTTACTTAAAGGAAAGAAACCTAAAATAAATTATTTTTGAGTTTTTGGCTGTGTTGTTTATATTCATAATAACAATAAAGAATATCTTAGAAAGTTTGAAGCAAAGGCTACAATGGGAATTTTTCTTGGATATTCCCAAGTAAGCAAAGCTTATATGCTATTTAATAAATCATCTTCTAAAATTGAAGAGTCTGTTCATGTGTCCTTTGATGAATCCCAAATGTTTTACAAGGAGAAGGAAACTTCCCCTTCCTCAAGTTCATTACAGGTACAAGAATCTTCCAAAGATGTCGCTCAAGAAATCCTCCATCTTTAAACTCTTCATATCACTAAATCAGACAGTGATGAAGACATTGCAGAAGTTGTTACTGTACCACCAATAGTAGATCAAATTCCTCCTGAGGAATTAATCCCAACTATTGCTGAAGATCACATCCCACCTGCTGATGTTGTCACACTTAGAGATCATCCTACATCTCAAGTGATAGGAGACATATCAGCTGGTGTTCAAACAAGACATCAGTTAAGACAGGATGTGATGCATGCTTGTTTCCTTTCACAGATTGAGCCCCTCACCATTAAAGATGCTGAGCTAGATCCCCACTGGATCATTGCTATGTAAGAGGAACTCAATCAGTTTGAAAGATGTAAAGTATGGACTTTGGTTCCAAGACCTAAAGGCCAACTGATCATAGGCACCAAGTGGGTGTATAGAAACAAGTTGGATGCAAATGGAATCATTGTAAGGAATAAAGCTAGGCTTGTAGCTCAGGGCTATAGACAGGAGGAAGGTATAGATTATGACCAAACCTTTGCTCCTGTTGCAAGGCTAGAGGCAATAAGGATCTTCTTAGCCTATGCAGCCTATATGAAGTTTAAGGTTTTTCAGATGGATGTCAAAAGTGCTTTTCTTAATGGTGAGCTAAAGGAAGAGGTATTTGTTGAACAGCCACCCGGTTTTGTTTCTTCAACTCAGCCCTCACATGTATTCAAGTTGCAAAAAGCTCTTTATGGACTAAAACAAGCACCAAGAGCCTGGTATGAGACTCTAGCTAGTTTCCTGTTAGAGCACAACTTTGTTAGGGGAGTAGTTGATAGAACCCTCTTCGTCAAGCACAACAAGGAAACAATCCTGTTAGTTCAAGTGTATGTGGATGACATTATTTTTGGTTCCACTGATCCCAAACTATGCAAAAAGTTCTCCAACTTGATGCATTCTAAGTTTGAGATGAGTAGTATGGGTGAGCTGTCTTACTTTCTTGATCTCCAAGTAAAGCAAGATGCTGATGGCATCTTCATCTCCCAATCCAAATATGCCAAGGAATTGGTAAAAAAGTTTGGGATGGCTGATGCTTCAGCAATGCATACACCTATGGCTATTAATGTAGTTATTGATTCTGATGATCAGGGAAAGCCTGTTGATCAAAAGAATTTTAGGGCCATTGTTGGTTCCCTATTGTATTTAACTGTAAGTAGGCCAGACATAATGTTTGCTACATGCCTTTGTGCTAGATTCCAGGTCAACCCCAAGGAATCTCATCTGATTTTTCTCAAGAGAAGCTTGAGATACCTGAAGGGATGTCCAAATCTAGGACTTTGGTACCCAGCTGAGTCAGAATTTGAATTAATTGGATATTCTGATTCTGATTATGCTGGTTGTCGAGTTGACAGGAAAAGTACCTCAGGAACTTGTCAGTTCCTGGGAGAGAGATTGGTCTCTTGGTTCTGTAAGAAGCAGGCCTCTGTCTCAACTTCAACTACAGAAGCTGAATATATAGCAGCTGCTAGTTGTTGTTCACAGATCTTGTGGATACAAAATCAACTTTTGGATTATGGGCACTCACACAAGAACACTAAAATCATGTGTGACAGTACAAGTGCTATCTCCATTGCACAAAATCCAGTGCACCACTCTAGAACGAAGCACATTGAGATTAGACACCATTTCCTGAGAGATTGTGTGGAAAAGAACAAGATCAGCCTTGAGTTCATATCCACAGACCTTCAGAGAGGTGATATATTCACCAAGCCCTTAGATGAACAGAAGCATCTGTTCTTTTTGGTTCAACTAGGCATGATTAATGGAAGAGACTAAGTGTGACGTCTGCCTTATTGAAACTTGTTCGAAGATAGTCGAACGACGTTCGACGATAGTCGATCGGATCAAGTCTATCGTCGACCTATGGTTGAAGATAGCTTATCTGCTTGAAGATCGTCGACCAGCGTTCGAAGATAGTCGAACAGGTCGAGCCTATCGTCGATCTATGGTTGACGACAGCTTGCTGTTTGTGAAGACAGAAATAGTCGAACGATTGATCGACTATTCTGATTCAGGACCGATCGTCGAACGACCGTTCGACCATCGTCTCCAGTATCTTTTAAATAGATCGACGATCGCTGTTTTAATATAAAGCCGATGGTCGACCTAGGTTAAGAGATAGTTTCTTTTATCGTCGATGGAGAGCGTCTTTTTGCATTCCGTCTTCCCGCTTGCTCTTTGTCTTGCGCTCCGTACTCGCTGTCTCTCTCTCGTCTTCTCCAGCTTTTTCGATGGCGATTGCTCCAGCGCTTCTTGCAGTAGTGAAGTTTGATGCCGGTTTCAGCATAGATTTCGATGCCTTCAGCTGCTGCGAACCAGGAATAGTGGAAATTCTAAATCTATGCAAAGATCAAGGGTTAGAGAAACTCATGTCCTACAGAATAAAGATAAATGCTTAATAGATCAAAGAGTGGGCCTTCACTTCATCTTCAACTGATGACTCGATGACTGGAACAATTAGCGGAGAAGAGGTAATATTGACCCCCGCTATTTTGACTGAAATTTTTGGATTGATTAATGGTGAAGAAGAGTATGAGCAAGATACTCCTGAGTTCGGAAGGATGTTAACAGAGCTGGGACATGCCGAAGGCATTCCCTCTAAGCTGCTGAAAATAAATTTTCCATTTAAGATTAAGTTTCTTGCTGAAATAGTTGGAAAAGTGCTACTGGGAAAGCACTCCGCCCATGATAATATTACAAGGCAACAATTTGCACTAATGTTTGCAATTGTAAATAAGAAGCAGATCAATTGGGCAGGCGTTCTTTTTGATTTGATAAGGAAAAAGAATGGAAAGAAAGAAGTTACCCTAGGAAGGGTAGTTGGAATTTTTTTGAAGGAGAAATTCCCCCATCTGCTAGTGTCAGCCGCCACCTCCATCAACGCAAGCAAGAAGATGGATCCATCGCTGTTCGCCAAATGGAAAAGGACCTTCCTGAAGCCCGCTCCCGCAGGGGTTGCTCCAGTTACTTCTGAGAGCACTAGGACTGTCTCAGTCACTCCCCCCCTTCTAGCAGCTGGCTCAGCAAATCCATCTCTTCCATCTTCTTCATCAGTTTTGCCGTCTACTTCAGTTGAAGTTCCTTCAACTTCAATTGAAGTACGACATTCTGCTTCTCCTCCTGCATCTCCTCTCCCGACTCATCTTGCTGGGATTTCTCATCCCAGTTTTGATTTGTTGGTGTCTGAAATTTCTACTCCAACTCACTCTCCAATTCCCTCTCCTGATCACATTGATCACCCTGCATCCACTCATACATCTCCAGTTCCATCTCCAGCTCATTCTCCAGCTCATCATGCATATACCATCCCTGCTGTTCTTCCATCCTCTGAAATTCCTCCATCATCTTCATCATCTTCTTTTGAAATAACTCCAGCTTTTATTTTTAGCATTATGGAGTTAATTACCCCCTCAATCAGAACTATGATTGAAGAGGCAATTGCTCCCCTTGCTTCTTCTATATCCCCCTTGACTGCTGCTATTCAAAAACTCTCAAAGTCTACTGAGCCCTCTTCTTCTAGGGGCCTGGTTTCAGTTTCTACTGAAATCAGGCAGGGGGAGATGCTTGATGAAGATGTCTCAGAGCAGCCTTTGGCCTCCCCTCCAACAGATCATCATGCAGTAGCAGAGAAAGCAACAGAAGATTTAGCTCCTCCTCCTCTATCTGAAAAGGAAATTTCTGATGCAGTATTGAAATCTGAATTCATTGTTAAAGCTTGTTTAGAAGAATGTTCTACTCCCTTGGTTGCCCTGTACCTAGAAGGAATCATCACCTCCTTTCTAGATGAATTGTGGGAGTTAGGACATGCTGTGGTCGATTCTGAAGGTATTCCCTTTACTTACTTTTTAGACTTGTTAACTGATATGCTAGTTTGGGAATATCTGGAAGGCATGATTAGATGTCATTTAGAACAATTTTATTCATAAAATTACAGATAAAATGGAAGATGTTCTAGATGCTCAAGAACTTGTTATCCAAACTGCTCTAAAAGTTCAACCAGAATCAGGTGTTCAAATTTCTGAAGTTGCACAGCCAGAAGTGCAAGTAGAACTGGTCACTATGACAATTTCTGATCTTCAAGAATCAGCTGCAGATGTTCAAATTGAAAAATCTACTGTATGGGATGATTCCCAAGCTTGGATTTAGATACTCTCCTGGCACAGGATGTCATGGAAGAAGAACTAGAAAGAGCTGCTCGAAAGGAAAAAAGAAAGAGCTATGAAAGATGCTATTGACCCATATGATCTACCTATCTCTTCTAATTCTGAAGATGAAATCGATTCTGATGAGTCTGCAGAATCTAAAAGAAAAAGAATTGCTAAAAAGAAAAGAAAAGCTGTTGCTCCTCCTTCTGCTAATCCAGATAATGATACACCTTATTATATACTGAAAGGAATTGATCCAAAGTCAAAATACTTCCAGTATTGGATGTTATTTTCTAAGAACCAGCAAAAGCAAAGGAAAAAGTCAAAGAGGTATGACTCTCCTGTTCCTAGATGGAATCCTAGAGGTCCTCCTCCTCCACCTCCCGGTGCAGGAGCCTCAGGAAATTTATCTTCTAAACCTGCTGCTTAGTCCGAAAGATCAAATCCATCTCAGTCTGCTCAAAGGAGAAGTTCGCAAGGATTCCAAGGTAAAAGTCAAACTGGCTATCAAAGACCTGATGCTGTTAAAGAACAAGTTAAGGAGGTAGTGTATCAAAGACCAACCTTTTCCCCTCCTCAGTCCAAAGAACTTAAAAGCTCTACCTCTCCTAAGCCAGATCACTCTGAGAAGGATGTTTCAATAGGTAAGCAATTTATTTTTATCTGAAAATTCTAGCAAGAACTTTGCTAAGTCTGCTCCCCTTTCTTATCAAGTTAATCAGGATAAAGAACCAGTTGACACTTCTTCTGAGATTGTTTATGAAAGCCCAGAGCTTGATCCTAACTTTTGGATGGCTTGTTTTCTTGAACTGGTTGGAGCAGCGCAAATTAAGAAAGCAAAAGCAGAAGGAAAGGACACTGCAGGATTGACCACAATGTCTAAATTCAGAATGAAGGAGCTAGACAAGTTCCAGGTTAGACCTGAGATATTTGATCCTTCAAAGTATATGGAAAAGCATCCTGAGGCAGTGGTCCCAAGAACAACAGAATTGAAAATTATTGGAGAACAAGACTTGAAGCTATCGAAAAAAGAAGCTCTAAATCCCACAAGAAAGATTACTTTTGTTTCTAGCTCTTCTGATCCTAAGCATAACTCTGAAGCACCTTAATTATTCATTGATTGACAGTTAATTTCTTATCTGATTGATTGATGATATCTGCTTAGTTATTTCCCTTTATGCATTTTATTTTACTTTCAGTAATTAGTTTTGTATGTTTTAATTGTTGAGAGACTTAACTCAAATAGGGGGAGATTGTTGGAACCCTAGGTTTTGATTTGAGTTCAGTCCTCTCTTTCTGTCTCTTGACCCAAGATTTATCTATGGTCAAAGGTTAGTTGATAGATTAGATTCTCTAGTTGTGTAGAATTGCTTTTCCAGATGAATATTTGGTTAAGTAGTTTTTCGTTCGACTATGGTCGAACGTCGCTCGACTATCGTCTATCGGCTGATCGACTATCGTCTATCAGTTGGTCGACGTTCTGTCTGCATTGATAGCTCGACTATCTGTTGATAGGTCGACTATCTGTTTGCTTTGGTAGTTCGACTATCTGTCCAGATAGTTCAACTATCTGATAGCTCGACTATCTTTTGAGAGGTCGACTATCTGTTGTCTTTGATAGTTCGACTATCTGCTTGGATAGTTCAACTATCTGATAGCTCGACTATCTGTTGAGAGGTCGACTATCTGTTGTCTTTGATAGTTCGACTATCTGCTTGGATAGTTCAACTATCTGATAGCTCGACTATCTGTTGATAGGTCGACTATCTGTCCGCTTTGATAGTTCGATTATCTGTTGATAGGTCGACTATCTGTGTTGCTTTGATAGTTTGACTATCTGTTGATAGGTCGACTATTTGTGTTGCTTTGATAGTTCGACTATCTATTGATAGGTCGACTATCTGTGTTGCTTTGATAGTTCAACTATCTGCTTGGATAGTTCAACTATCTGATAGTTCGACTATCTGTTGATAGGTCGACTATCTGTTTTCTTTGATAGCTCGACTATCTGTTGATAGGTCGACTATCTGTTTTTCTGTGATAGGTCGACTATATGTTTGATAGGTCGACTATCTGTTTTGTTTGGTAGTTTGACTATCTGTCCGGATAGATCGATTATCTGATAGCTCGACTATCTGATAGCTCGACTATCTGTTCTGATAGGTCGACTATCTGCTGAGGTAGTTTGACTATCTTCTTTGATAGTTCGACTATCTGGATCGTTCGACTATCTGTCCGATAGGGCGACGATCTCCGTGCGTCGGTCGACGATCTCTGAGGGTCGTTCGACGTTTTGCTGTATGTTTTAAAATAGTTTTGTCGTCTTCTATGATGTGACTAATTTCATACTTATTTTGGCATATGTTATAAAAGATTATCTGAATAAATTGTGATATTATTTCCATGTAATATCAGTTCCATTCTTTATGCATGAGCTAATCTTTTCTGACAAAGTTGTTTGTCTTATAGCTGAGATATGATTTCTGCCAGGCTGTCCTTTATAGCCGTTAGACTTACAAAGTCTTTCTTGGCTGTAAAGAGTCTCTTCTGATGTGACTTTCTCTTATATTATTTCATCAGAGTAATTTGCAGCTTCTTAGAAAGCTTTATCCCTTTATAGGATATCTGCCTGCAATATTTTGTTTTGCTTTATGCTTTTTGCAGCCCAGCTTGCAGAGTCCAGAAGAAGACAAGATTCAAACTCAAGTAAGAGCCGTTGCTGCTGCTGCTATATAAAGACTTCTTTGAAGAAAGAAATGAACTAGTTGAGTTCACACACATTGAAAAGCAAACTGCAGCATTCAAACTAAAAGCTTACAGTCTCCAACTGCTCTCAGCTCATTCACATCTAACTGAGAAGAAGCTTTAGTTCTTCACTCTTCTTCAACCTGAGTTCTCCTGCTTACAGGAAGATCTTCACTCAGAGCCTTTTGAAGAAGAAGAAGAAGAAGAAGAAGATAGCTGCCTGAAGAAGAAATTCTACTTAATATTATTTATCTTCTTGTAGCTTTTTCCTTCAGTATTTTCTGATGTGTTTCTGCACTGAAGCAAGACTTCACCTGGACGTTCTTTGAGCCAGGGGGAGCCTTGATTCTTTTAGAGCTTTCTAGCTCAGTGCAAGTTATTGTGCTTCTCTAATCTATTGTAAAAAAGAGAAGACACCTTAACCTCCTTTACCCCTCCTGTAAAGGGTTATTACTCCCTTCAAAAGTATCCCTTGGTGGCAGGGCACCTGATCAAAAACCTGTGTTGGTTTTTAGACACCTGATCAAAAGTCTAAAGGGTTTCTTGATCTACCTGAAGCAGATCTTGTTGGTGGCAAGGCACCTGATCAAAAACCTGAGTGGATTCCTACCTTGTTGGTAGAAGAGTGGACGTACCCAAGTTGTTTGGGGAACCACTATAAATTCCTTGTGTCGTCTGGATTGCTTTAATTAATTACTTGCATTGTGGCTGTGATTAGATCTTAACTAGGTTTGCTAGTTGCTGTTTAGGTTTCCAAGCCTTAACTGTAATTACAGTTGGCTGCCTTTTTGTGCACAACACTTGTGTTAGGCTCTAAGGTTTAATCTCAAATATCTATAACCTTCATTCCGCATTTAACTCCAAGGGAGTTGAGTAGAAAGTCAACTTTGCTAGTGCAATTTTTGATTACTCTATTCACCACCCCCCCCCCCTCTAGAGTAGTATCTATCCCTTCTCTTTCAAACCTCCAGGTTTCGTTGATTCTAACCATCCTGATCATGTTTATCTTTTATTTAAAGCTTTATATGGTTTGAAACAAGCTCCTCGAGCTTGGTATGAGATGATGTCTAGCTTTCTTCTTGAGAACAAGTTCACAAGAGGAAAAATAGATAAGACATTATTTCTTAGGGAAATAAAAGGCAAGATTTTGCTAGTGAAAATTTATGTCGATGGTATCATATTTGTCTCTACTGACAACAAACTTTGAAAAAAAATTTCCAAACTTATGCAAGGGAAGTTTGAAATGAGCAGTATGGGAGAGCTGAAGTGTTTCTTAGGACTTCAGGTGAAATAATCTGTAGATGGAATTTTCATCTCTCAGACAAAATTCACCAAGGAGTTAATTAAGAAATTCGGAATGGAGAATGCAACCTCTATGAGGACTCCAATGGATTCAATTATGTCTCTGGATAAGGATGAGAAAGGGAAACCTTTTTATGAAACCAAGTACAGAAGCATAATTGGATCCTTGCTCTATCTTACTGCTAGTAGACCAGACATAATGTTTTCAACATGTGTGTGTGTGCTAGATTTCAAGTGAACTCTAAGGAATCTCACTACGCTGCTGCAAAGCAGATTTTGAGATACCTTAAAGGTACACAAATCTTGGCTTATAGTACCCAAGAAGTAATGATAGCGAACTAATAGGTTTTTCAGTTTCAGATTTTGCAGGAAGCAAAGATGACAGGAAGAGCACTTTCAAGACTTGTCAATTCCTGGGAAGAAAGCTCATCTCCTAGAGCAGTAAAAAGCAGAATTGCATCGCAATTTCAGCAGGCGAGTCAGAGTATATCTCTGAAGGTATTTATTGTGCACAACTGCTATGGATAAAGAATCAGTTTGAAGACTATAACATGAAGTTCAAGAATATTCCAATGGTTTGCAACCCCTCAAGTGCAATTGCAATCACCAACAACCCAATCTCTCATAGCAGGACAAAGCACATAGAGTTGAGGTATCACTTTATCATGGAGCATGTGAAGCATGGAGACATCAACCTCTAGTATGTTCCAACTAACAAGCAGGTTGCAGACATTTTCACGAAGCCGGTGGAAGAGGCCAAGTTCTCGTTGTTCAAAACAGAACTTGGCATGATCAACAAAGAAGAGTGAAGAAGGAGGTTTCATAACAAAGTTCAAGGATCGGGCAATACTTCAAAAAATTCAGAAAATTTGAAGTCAGGACTTCATTTCTCGAGTACTACATTGACCACTCGAGTACTAGTCGAGAAATAAGAATCTCTCTCGAGAACTGCTTCTCGAGTAATAGTTTGCCTCTCGAGAACTTCAAGTTTGCTTCTCGAGAAAGAATGTTACTACTCAAGAACAACATTCTCTTCACTCGAGTAATGCCTTTCTACTCGAGAAGTCTAATGCAGATTTTTGTCTTCAAGTTCAAATTTCTGATATCCGCACCCGGACTTTATACCGCCATATTTTCAAGTATGTTACTTTTATTATTACCTTAATCATCATAAATTAAGACTTATATAAATAGAATAAATTTGGAAATTCCAAATCACTCGATCTCTAAAACCCTTTCTCGAGAGAAAAGAAGAAAAATCTTCGTCTTCTTATCTTCATCGCCATCTTGCCGCCGATTCAACTCTTTCTCTCATGCAGAAGATTTCCATTCATCACTCAATCTATGGCTCCTCCATCGAAGATTGGAATCAGGAGTGAACTTGTCTCTACAGGAATTATCGATTTGTCAGATGATTTTCACAATCTTCTACTGCTCTTAGAAGCCGTCAGACTCTCTTTCATCTTGGAGCACCCGTGCAAGGTTCTATTTCCAGAGGTTGAAGAATTTTTCCAGAATGTCAAGTTAAAGAGAAATGGGAAGATTCTTAAGACCAAAGTCCATGGGACTAAAGTTAAGCTAACTACTCTAGTCGTTTCACAACATCTTCGATTACCAGTCATTGACGAAGAAGATGACCTAATAGACGATGATTATGATAGGGCATGTGGATTCTGTGGTATTTCTGCTGGTGCAAACACTATTCGGTGCCCTGATCTGAATCTAGAAAGCAAGGTTCTAGTGGATATACTTAGAAAAGTTCATCTGTGCAAGACTAGCTCTATCAGCTTCATCACTACAGATTTCTTTTACATGATGACAGCAGTCATTTGCAGAAAGAAGTTTCAATTTAGGATGATGATTTTTGACAAGATCAATGAAAGCATAAAAGCACCCAATTATGGTAGGATTATATCTCTTCTCCTTCATGAATTCAACCCAGAAGTCTTTGATCTCTACAAAGGTACAACCCTACATCATATGAAGAAAGTCTCCAACTCCTCTGTTCAAAGATGGGAACTCAAACTTATAAACCCTACCCAAGCTGCAAAAGTACATGATCATAATGAGGATGAGGATAGGACCCCATCTTCCCCTCTACATCAAGTAGCTGGCACTTCAGGTGCGGCTGCTGAGGGGGAGCTTGCTTCTTCAATCCCAGAGGCAAGCAATTCTACCCCTCCTCTAGATGTTGCTCCACCTGCTACTACTCCTGCTGAAGATCTGCTTACAGATGCACAAGTTGAGGACCAAGTCCTATCTATAGAGGAAGATATCAGTATAATGATAGAGGAACTCACTTCAAAAGATCCATTTTCCCCTCAACCTACAAAGAAATCCCCTCCTCCAGTACCATCTCCATCTAACCACCATTCTGAACCAGAATCCCCTGATCATCAATCTCCTACTGCAGATGTGCAAGAAGAAGAAATAGTGTTGATTTCTGATAAAAAAAGGAACCCCTGAACCAACTAAGGCTCCTCTCAAGAGCCTGGACTTTTCTCTTCCTAAAATTCTTAGTGAGGAAGGAGATATTTTGATTCATACCACCAGAGCTCAGAGCTCAGTTCTCATTGAAGAAATCCCTCCCTGGTCAGCTTCTAGAGTAACTCCTCCTCCTCCACCTTCTCAAGAGGAAACACATGTTGATGATACCATTCTAGGTAAGATAGATCTAATGCTAGTACAACAAAGAAGTTATATTAATTAATCTATTAAAGTTGTAACTGAGAAAGTAACTGCTCTAGAGAAAGTGATTAGTAAAGGATTTGCTAAAATACAGCACAATACTGATGAGCTTAAACACCTCTTCCAATAGGTGGGAAAGCTCTAGACCATACCATCACCATTATTGGTATGGTGATGGATCAATCAGTAACCCTAGCAAACAATCAAATCCAACTGGAAAAGAAAACTCAAGAATATACTTTCAAGACATATGAAAAAGTGGGCACTTTCAAAGTGGAAGCTATTGCCACCCTATCCATATAAGTCAGAAAGTGGGAGAAATTAGTGAAATAATACTTATAAAAATCTGATAATAACAGGAAAAACCTTTGGGAAGAAAAGTTGACTGAAATTCATGCTAATGTCCAGAACCAGATAGATGGTGTCAAGTTTCACACATATGATACAGCTGTTCGGATGCACAACCAGATCTTTCCTAAATTACAAGCTGATCCTAATGTTATTCCCCATCATCTGAATCCAACTACTCAGCATCCTCCAATCCAGTAGCCAACTTTCTCTCCAAGACCTGAAGGCTCTGATGCACCACCTCCTGATACTTATGCTCAAGTTTAGGAATCTGAACAGATAGATGTTCCTCCTCAAGTACATCCTGAGGTGCAAATTCCTAAGAGAAGAAAATATGGTGATGGTGCCTCTGTCAGCAGGACCACTCCTAATCCAGAAGCAGAAAGAAGAAGAACCCAAGAATTTGATGAAATATGGAGCCCAACTTCCAAATCTCTAATTCTTGATACTCTCAAACTTGTCATGGACTATAATGAAAGCAGGAATAATCTTTACAGCTCTCATGAATGGGAACTGTATGAGAAATCTTTAACCAAGAGAAGACTATATGACAAAGAGTATGGAAGGAATAATCATAAGGCTCCTCCTAAACCTCCCAAGTATTATCCAAAACCTTACTACTACCAAAAGAGACAACAAGAAAAGAAGGAGAGACAGCAATAACAACAAAGCAAGGAATAATAGATGATCAGAAAGTTTTCTTTATGAGATTTTGTTGAATTGGATTTCTTGGACAAATCTATAAATATAAATCTTTAATTTTGATGATTTGATTTTTCATTGCTTAGCACTTTTATCATTATTATCACTGTGTTTACTAGTTATTTATTTGTTTATCTTGATGTAATTCACCTTAGTATAGAGGGTTATGACTTCTAAAAATAGGTGGAGATTGTTGGGTATTGTATCCACAATAACCTAGATTTGTATGAAGTCACCCTTGAACTAAGATGAATTAAGTTGTATTTGATGCCCCGTTTGATTTATGTGTTTGCAGGATATAATTGCCAAGAATAGACCAATGTCAGTCTACAATGAGTCACCAAACACAGGACCATACAATGTAATCCCTCATTATGTGATCCATGGTGTTGACTCATGTGTAGCCTCTCAATTAGGACGCACTTCATTTTCAAAGCACCAAAGACATGGAAGAAAGAAGTTTTGCTGAATTCAATTGAAGAAAAATAATTTTCATAAAGTAAAATTTTTTCTAAATCCTTTACTCGAGTAGTATACCTTGTACTTGAGTAGTGATGGAATGAATTCTCGAGTTTGCTGAGTACAGTTCTCGAGTAACAGAAATCTTTCTCGAGAAGGCTTAGTCCAATACTCGAGTAAATAATGGAGTACTCGAGTACTACTTATCTATGTCTCGAGTTTACTCAAAAAATTCATTTCAGAATATTTTCTAAGTGTTGTACTCGAGTAACAGAAGTCAGTACTCGAGAAGGCCAAGCCTTATCTCGAGAAGTTAGAGGACCAATACTCGAGTAATAAGGAGTTAAGTTTCGAGAAGAAGTTTTGTACTCGAGAAGTCATAATTGTTCTCGAGAAGTTTTCTATAGTTGTCGAGTAATAGAGTTCATTTCTTGAGAAGCCAGATGTCATTCCCGTAATTTCCTTAAGGACTTGTTCTCGAGAAATATAGTTCCTCTTCTCGAGTAACAGAAGTCATTACTCGAGTAGTACTTTATTCACTCGAGAAATGCAGGTGATTTTCCGAAAATTTCTCTAAGTCCAGAAGGAAATGATTTCAAAATTAACCTCGATTCTTATTGGTCCACATGTACAGTCTTTATGATTATGATTGTTAGGCTTGTCCTATAAAAGGTCTTATCAAATTCGACTAACCCTAACAAGAAAAGAAATCAAGTTTCTGAATCGTTCTAACAATCTAAATCGGGAAAGCCGTCGCTCCCCATCGTCGTTCTTGCCGCTGCTTTTCTCCAATTCAAGAAATTCAGAATAGGAATCGATCAACAGATCAAGGCATTCAACTTCTACAGATCTCTAAATTGATTGTGTTGATCTCATGCATTTTAAATCCATAGATTTCAGCATAGTCTTCGTCGAATTATTTCTGAGAGAGCTTTCAATTTCAAGAAGGAAGAAATCTGAAGTTCTCTGATCTGAAGTTATGTTTGTTTAATTGTTATTGTAAATCAATTTCAATTCTTGTAGGAGATTTTGTCTCGGAGTTTTGTAGGAAGTTTTTCTTCAGAGTGTAGATCCCGTTTTAAGGATCGAGTTGCGGGGGCGTTGCTCCGAGTTGTAGGATTGGAATTCAATCCGAGATTATAGTGAAGTAGCCGAGTATAGCATTTTGCTAGATCGGTGAGGTGGAGAGTGGATGTACCCAAGGTTTGGGAACCACTATAAATCTTGTGTTCTCTGTGGTTATTTGTTTGTTTTTTTTGCGCTCCGTTCGTACAAGTTTTTATTCCGCAAAAGACGCAGACCTCACATATTCACCCCCCTCTAGGTGATTTAGGTAGACTACTAAAAACATCAGCTGAAATTCCTAATCACTCCTCTAAGTTTCAAGTAGCTGACTCAGAAGATAGGGGAGAAATAAGGAGGGATGATGTGTTAGTGTTACCATGGTGATCTGGAAGTGATCAAATATATAGTCTCACTGCCAACATAATATGAGCCTATGGGGTGGCACATAAGAGCATTGGAGAAGTTGGAAATGTTTGTGTTGGACTTGCTCATATGTGATATGAGTGAAGGACCAATCCTATGACATTCTTGATCTGAAGGTTTTTTCATTACGGGACCTATTTTATAAATATAGGTCATCAGGTAAGTGGTTGGAAGACCAATGGGGCAATTCTTCGAGTATAGTCTTGAGGTTTCAATGAATAGGTTTAAATTCATCGAGTATCGTTATGACAACTAAACAAATCGTTCTTGGATTCATCGAGTATGGTGTTGACAATTTCGACGAATAAGACTTCTATTTGTCGAATATCGCTTTGATGCTTGGACGGTTTGTTCTGTCTTGATTCGTCGGATATTTACATGTTATTTTGATGAATGGCCTTTTGATTCATCGGATATCGACGTATAATCTCAACGAATTCGGTTTACTCTTGTTTGATTCTCTTAAGTCTGGTTTTATGTGGTATGCGGGTATCGGTGGTTCGGTATTCTGTATATATATGATATAAACAATAAACTGAGTGTGTGCTCATTTTTGCTTGACCTAATCGTTCGAGATTGAAGAGATAGGTGTCGACTTCTCCCAATGGAACTGTTCAGCACTGATTGAGTCACTACTACTGCACTGTGTCGTCGACCACCCATATCATCACCGGAAAGTGTTTCGTCAGGCTTTATCTTCATCGTTGCCGCCTCTCCTTTAATGTTTCTAACAAACTGTAGAGACGTTGAGGGCATACCTTCTTCCAACCTAGATCTTGTGTGACAAGAGTTTAAGGGTTCTCCATGCTTGTGTGGACATCCATAGAGGCATGGACATAATTTTGCGCTCGGTGCTCCAGCCGCAAGTGACTGTCGGATTCCTTGGAGCATCTTGGCTAAGTAGTGACTCAATCCCGCAAAGGTATAATTTTATTTACTACAATTTTACTTCTTGATCAATGTTCATCGCAAGATCTGGATTTCTTTTGGGTTTTCTTGTTCCTAATTCCGTTGCGCACAAGTGTTGTGATGTATAGAAAAACCCAACAGTGGTATCAGAGCGAGATTGAGCGATGATCATTGCTTCAGAAGTTGCTAAATTTATTATGTGTAGATCTTGAAATTTAGAAGTGTTCTCAATGCCCAAATCTATTCCTGGAACATCAAATGTTGATGGAATTTTGTGTGAATTCGGTAGTAGTTATCCAAAAACTGGTTGGGGCACTGTCCCGCAACCCGTAGGGTATCTTCCCCTTGACCTCGCTCGTTGATTGGTCAATGAGACCACCGACAGGGGCGCTGCTCCTTGGACAATTCAAGTGATGGCGCACAGAAAATAAAAATAGAGACTAAAGATGCCTCTGAATCGAAAAGTGATCAACACCGAAGTTGTGGATCTCATCTAGACGAACAAAATCCATGTTAACCATTTTTCCATATGATGCCGTTTTAAACATCAAAATGGCGCCTGAAAGCAGGCTGAAACGGATTTCTCGGGAGCAGCACAGGAATTCTCGAGAAGGGAAAGGGATTTCTCGAGAAAAAATTTAGACCTCTCGAGAACTGGCTTTAAGGTCTCGAGTACTGCCAAACGGATTTCCCGAGAAGGGTTATACGTTCTCGAGTACTGGCTTCAGGAATATCGAGAAGGACAGCTTACCACTCGAGAAGAAGGAATAACTACCCGAGAAAAAATTGCATGAACAGTGTTTTTTGTCCTCGTGAATAGTCAATTTTGCAAATATACCCCTGATCAACTTTAGGAATGAATAGTACTTTTCATTTTTGAATAGTGCTTTAATATTATAATAATCATATTTTTATATTTTTGAACAGGAAATACGAGTTCAAAACGGAGTCCCATACACGAGCCGAATTAAACGAAATTCGCACTGTAGGCGAACACTGGTGCTACGAATCCAACGGCTAAGACGGAACCAAAATCCAACATGCCGTTCTCGAGATAAATATCTACAAAGTCTACGGCGGTCATAAATTCAATAAAACTTCGGAAATTCGCCGAAGCTCGAATATCGCTCGGATCGTGACAAAACTTGACGAGCTTGTCAAAAATTAATTAATTTAAATTCCTAACGTGAAATTTTCCATTTTCGATAAGGATTCACGAATTTGGCCGACTCGAACAAACATACGCGAAAATGCACAAACGGCGACCTGCCGTCAACTCCACGTTAATGTAACGCCCCTTACGTCATTATGACGTCAGCAAGATGATTAAATAATTGTCGGAAAATCCGGGGCATTACAGTCACCCCTCTGAAAAGGAAGTTTTGTCCCGAAACTTAGGAATCGAAACGGAATAAAAGGGCAGAGGGAGAGACATGATATAAGAATTCATTAGACAATAATACTAACTAGGGAAGACAAGGAGAACAGCTTAGGAATAGATTCTCTCATTGCAGATTCCAATTCCCAAGTTGCACTTCTAGTATCCTGATTGCCCCAGAGAACCTTAACCATCAGAATTTTCTTCTTTCTTAACACACGATCTTGCATCTCCAGAATACGGACAGGCTCTTCTACATAAGAGAGATTAGGCTGTAACTGGGGTACTGAGTCTAGGACATGTCGATCTCTACGAACACACTTTCGCAACTACCTCACGTGAAACACGTCGTGAACACCAGGGAAATAAATAGGCAATTCCAGTCTATAGGCAGAAACTCTGATGCGCTCCAGAATCTGAAAAGGTCCCACATACCTGGGATCTAACTTATGGTTCCTTCCAAATCTCTTAACACCTGGCATCGGAAAGACCTTCAGAAACACCATGTCCCCAACTGCAAATTCAAGATCAACTCTGTAACATCCCATTTCCAACTAGACCCCTAGGAGTGGTTTTGTCATGACAAAACCCTAGAAAGCCCAAGGAAGAGGCAAGTGGACCTGGTAGTGTGAATAGGGCCACTGTGGTCTGCACTTAGCAGATCTCAGAACCTTGACTAAAAGTGATCATGGGACTTCACCAAGACTCCAAGACCCCACCCATACCCTTATAACCCTAGAAAGAGGTCAATGGGTCACTAAGGACCCATGGAGAGCAGTCAAAAGACCAAAGTTGACCAAAGTCAACTATAACCCTAGCTAGGTCAAGTTGACCTAGACAAGGATCCATTTCAGTCTATTAGCCAAATATACTCCACCCAAACATCCATAACACTAGTGAGAGGTCAATGGGTCACTAAGGACCCATGGAAAGCAGTCAATAAGGCTAAGTTGACCAAAGTCAAATATAGCCCTAATTAGGTCAAATTGACCTACACAAGGGTCAATTGTAGTCCCTTAGCCCAATAGACACCACCCCTACCCTCATAAGCCTAGTGAGAGGCCAATAGGTCACCAAGGACCCATTGGGACCAATCAAAGGGGCTAGTTTGACAAAAGTCAACCCTTAACCTAAAATGGTCAAAATGCCCTAGTTAAGGGCCAAGTGACCTTCAAGAGCCAATTCAACCCCACCTTGACCCTAGGGAAGGCTAATGGGTCACCAAGGACCTATTAAGGAAACCTCAAGGATCAAATTGGCCTAGGTGGGCCCTAGTCCCACTTTGGGTCAAGTTAGCCCAAATGGGCTAACTCAAGCTCATTCCTATTTCCTTAGGGCTACCCTTGACCCAAGTGGCCAAATGGATTGGTGGGCTGACATGTGACATGTAGGAGCCTAAATTTCAGGCTTGATGACTAGGAGAGAGAAAGTCATCCATGGAGGAGAGAGAAAGAGAAGGAAGAGAAGGAAGGAGGACTTTGTGCTCCTCCTCCCCCTCCCCAACCTCCCCATTCAATTCAGAAGGACAAGGGGGAGTCTAGCAGCCTTTTTGGACTGGCTGGAGCAAGCTCCACCTCCCCCTACCTACCAAGCCGCCAAGCTTGACCTTGGCCAAAAATGGCCAAGGTGTTTTCAGCCACCTAACACCTCCCCTCTCCACTTTAAAAGCTCCCCTAGACTCCAAGGAGAATTCCCCACATTTTTCCTGAAGCAGCCAAGCCCTTTCCTGCATCTTTGAGAAATCCGACCACCACCGGCCACCACCATGCCAATCCGACGATCCTCCCGACTTCAGGCCGCCAAACAGGTTCTCCTCCACTCCTTAACTCATGGACAGATCTTAGAAATCGATAGGTCCAAGGTTCGGGCTCAATTGAGCCCGATCCAAATCAAAAAAATCACGATTTTTCCATGGATTTGAGGTTGTCGGGTTCGCCGGAATAGGGCTTCCCGGCGGCCGTGCCGCCGCCTGAAGATAGCCCCGACCACCACGAAGGTGTCGGCGGCGGTGGCAGGCCGGGGAGGTGGCCGGAGCGACGGCGGCAGCCGCTGGAAGTTGGCCCAGGCGGGGGTAATCCTGGCCGTCGGCTAGAGGAAGGAGATAACCGGATCCCGTCGGTTTTACATCAAGATTCGTGCTGCATTAGATTTCTAACTATAGGTTTATATATTTCATTTTAATGAATTCTGTCACACTTAATGTATTTAATGTTTTTAATTATTAAAAATACTTAGGCTTCAATTCAGAAATAATGGTCAGCACCAAATATGTAGCCCATTGAGTCTATTTTCATATAAAATTGGTTTGAACCAAATTGGGTGACTGGTTTGGCCAGGGCACTCAATTTGGTGGGGCCTATACAAATGAATAGTCAGTCATTAAATTGGATGCCCACACTTGATCCTTGGTCCAAATAAGCTGAAATTTTGTCAAGGACTCACCCTACCCTATACCTAGACCCTGCCCAAAAATGGAAATTTTTGGGAATAAATTTCCTATAGTTTTTGTAAATAATTTAATTATGCTAGGGCAAATTAAATTAGGGGTCAAATGAAGTCCAAATTCAACCAAATTTTGGTGGGATGGTTATGAGGTCAATATAGACCTCTGGTTAAAATTTCATCAAGTTTGGAGTTTATTTGAATAGGATTCAAGCAAACCCTAGCCTTGCCCTAAGAAGGGTATTTTGGTCCAAATTGTAATTTTGGCTTTTAGTGTCCAAATCACCTCAACAGAGGTTCAAATTTTGTACACTAGTTTGGGATGACAAGATACACCTCCCAAAGGAAATTTGGGGGCAGTGGAGTTGGTTTGGCCCAAGATCTTAGGTCAAACCCTAAGGAAGGGCTTTTGTACCTTGTGAAGGGCATATGGCCAAATCACCTTGTATGGCTATGAAATTTTGTAGGGATAGAGTTTTGGTAATTATAAACCTCTGGTAAAATTATTAGGGCACTTTGGAATGTTTAGGGCCCTAAAATCCCTAACCCTAGTTTAGGGCAGAAACATTCTAGGGTTGAAATGGGCTAGCTAAACACCTCAAACTAAGATGAAATTTTGGTAGATTGGTGTTAAGGACATTATGAGCCTCTGGTAATTTAATGGGGAATTTTGGGTCAATAATTATAGCACTTCATTTGTAACCCAAGAAATGCTTAAATTAAGTAAATAATTTATTATGCTACTTCTGATAATTGAGAGGCCCTGAAATTTTGGCAGAGGTTGTTTGGAAGCATAAGGAGTTTATATAAATTTTATAAAAATTCTTGGACAAGTATATGAGGTAGATAGTTCACAAGATTGTCATTTGATGGAATTATTCAAAAATTCATTTAAGCCTATTTACTAATAAATAAATTATGAAATTTGGCCCAAACCATGTACATGCCATTAGATTCATAATTGAAATTTCCCTGAATTTTTGGAAGTAATACATTATTTTATATTTATTAAATGAATTTCCAAGGGCTTAAATGAATATTTGATTTAAAGATAAAGCTCTACTGAAAAGAAATATATATTTGGGAAGATAAGTTATATCATTATTCTGAGTAACATATAAAATTTGTAAAATGATTCCTTGAATGAAAGTAGTACTTCATGTTCATTTTGGGAAATTTTAGACATTAAAATAATTAAATGAATTATCAAATAAGTAAGGAAAATTTTGGAACTCTGGATTTAGAACTTAAAGGTCATAATGAACCTCCATTAATTATTATAGGGGTGTAGGATGATTATTTTATATACATCCCATTTTACAGGAAGATTGACTTGGTGGTCTGCATTTAGCAATTTTGGATCTAGTTTGTTTGCATCATTTTGAGCAATTTACTTACTGTATAATTATGAAATTTGGCCAATGATGTTTTTAGGTCAGTATCTACTTTAGAAAATTAATTAAGAATTTTTGGATGAATATTTATTGCACTTACTTCATTAATAAAAGGAAAAAGGATATATTTTCAAAAATTGATTAGTGTCACTTGAATAGTTGAAAAACTGTTATATCTTGGATTTATTGTTGAATGGTTATTTAGAATTTATCATGAATTTATGAAGCTTTATACCTTTCTGAAAAGTGCACTTCATGCTCAATGGGTAGCCCTTAGAAGCCTTACGGGAATTTAAATAAATATCAGAATAATTGGAAAAATGATAATCCTTTGGATTTAGTCCATTTGCATCATGATAAGTCTCCAGTAAATAATTCAGGGCATTCGGATGATTATTTAGAATACCCCCTATCTGGTTCAACGTATCGTCTTTCTCGTAGTAATTAGGAAGAGTCAAAACTTCGTAAGCATACAGTAAATAGTAAACTTAGGGTTTCACACTTTCCCACCCAGTGTCCCGGGAGATAGTATGGGTTACTTGGGCAATAAGCCCAGTCGTTGTGATGGTGGTTTGGTGAGCTTTGGCTCGGTAGTAGATTATGACGGACGGGATTGTCCGGGGAGCTTTAGCTCGGTTGTAGATTATGACGGACGGGATTGTCCGGGGAACTTTAGCTCGGTTGTAGATTATGATGGACGGGAATTGTCCGGTGAGCTTCGGCTCGGTTGGTTGGTTGACTCATAACTATTGTATGTGCATAAAAGGTTTTAAGGTGGTGGGTCTTCTATATTGGGGAGTTCGATGCACCGACACCAATATGGTTGGCTCAGCAAGTGTGGTTTGCACCTTGCCAACAGAAGTCCGGTGCGCCAGCCGGCAAGAGTACGCAGACGTCCGCTTAGTGCACCAAGCGTTGAGGCGTACGAAAGGTCTGACCGGTAGTGCTTTACTGGTTTAGAGGTGGGCGAGGCCCAACCCACCGCTTCCGTCTGCCACTACGGAGGTATCCTGGGAGGTAACGGCTCCGAAAGGGGGAACTAAAGGTCTGTGTACACAGAGTCGAGTGGGTGAGTTGCACATGCATGTTCACATCATGGCATAAATGTATTTCATAGCATAACCATCGTATAAAACCTGACACCTAATGTATAAGCGGTATGGGACGCTCTATACATTAGGCCTTGCTAAACGACCCCTTGGCCTATAAGTTCGTGTGAGCGTGCCTATAAGTCAAGGTTCTCTTTCAACTTTATAAACCTGCTAATAGAACCGACACCCTATCGTATAAATCAGTATGTGACTTTTTATACGATAGGAGCCCTGCAAAAGATCCCTTAGCTTATGTATACTCGCATAAGTTAAGGTTACTTATTTATTTTGTACGATTATTATCATCTTACACTGTTAGTTTAGTTCCGCTGCCATCTGAAATTTGAATACTCCTCCACCTTCATGTCCTTCCCTTTCCTTCTCCCCGCTCGGTGCTTTAGGAGCCATGGGGGAAGGGGTGGGGGACGATAGGACTTAGTCTTTTAGACTAATGGTTTTCGAACCACATCATTTAGGGGACCAAGTAGCCCAGCATGGAGGAGCAGCCCCGGAGGTCGGTACGTTTGGAGATCGGACAGTCTAGCACTGGAGTCCAGACAGCAGGGACAGTGAGTCCCGATCTATAGTAGTTGTATTAGTTTGCTTCCGCGATGAGAGAAATGTAGTGAGGACTTGATGTACCGGGCATAAGCCCGTGATTTTTCATTATATGTACTATCTGTGGACACTCCCTTCGTGGAGTTTATTTCTATATATGTGATTCTCCTTGTGGACTTGCTACCTTCTTAAGTATATTGCTACTGTTATGATCGAATTGGCCGGCAGAATCGGCGTCTTGTAGTGACGACCTTCCCGGGTGCGAAGGTGTCACCGCAAGGCGGCGGTTCTGGGCCTAAGACCCCGGTGTCGAAAAAGAAAAAAAATGGGGGTCTTACAAGTGGTATCAGAGCGGAACCTCGATCAAGAAATGTAGCAGTCCACTAACCCTGGGACACCCCCGCTCGAGTTTAGTTTGCGGACAAACTAAGCAGCGGAAGCAGTGGTGGGCCCAAAGGAAAAAAAAATCACATGGAAAATTGTCCACTTTTAGTTAAACCTGTGAGACTTCTTATAATTGTCTTCTATTACGCAGCCCCCAGCGCAGCCAACACCACAAGGCGGAGTTCAGCAGACTCCGACTGTTGCACCACCTCCCCCGGTCCCCACTCCATTCTTACACTCGGAGATGGGTCAAACGCTGACAGCCATTCTAGATGCTTTCAGGGCTCAGCAGGTTCCGGCCCTGCAGCCGAACCCGGGGGCCAATTGGCTGAGCATTTTTCGAGGACTCTCTCCTCCATCTTACTTGGGGACAGAATCCGCTGTACGGACAGAGGAGTGGCTAGATATTATGTACGAAATGCTGACTGGGATACGATGTCCCTGGGAGGAGAGGGTGGCCTTGGTTGTCTCCTGCCTGGAGTCCCATGCTAAGAGGTGGTGGAAGACGCTGCTGGATACAAGATTTGTTGATAGGGAGGTTGCGGAAGTTACCTGGGAGGAGTTCAGGACCGCGCTGCTGGAGCATTTTGTTCCACAATCAGCCAGGGATGAGTTGGAGGAACGGTTCTTACAGTTGAAGCAGGGTACCAGGACGGTGGTAGAGTACCATCGGGAGTTCGACCACTTGGCTCGCTACGCGGATTCGTATCAACTAGATGAGGCGGGCTACACAAAAAGGTTTTATAAGGGTCTACGAGAGGACTTGAGGGAGGCCCTTCTGTTCGTTTCTGATGGACCTATCTCTCGGATCTTGGAAATGGCCAAGAGGATTGAGGCCGATTGGCACACCACTCGGGGTCGAAAAAGGCCAACAGAGGACCAGGGCCGGGGAGCCCGAATGATCAGCGGCGGGGCCGCATCACAGATGGGAGAGAAGGAAGAAGAACAGAAGACCAACCTCGTCAGGAAATAAGACGAGAGCCGAGGGAGCCGGTGGTACTGGCTCCTCAGCCTCTTCAGATGAGGGAGGCACCGAGACCCGGGGGTATGGCATTTCCCCCACCGGAGTGCTACAACTGCCATCAGATAGGACACATTCGGAGAAACTGCCCCATGAGGGGAGCACCTTTACCAGCACCCCAGGATGCCCCGCATGCCCAGCAGTTTGGAGGACGAGGACGTGGTCGAGGACGTGGTTTCCAGGGTGCAGATCGTAGGCAGCAGAGGGAGCAAATTTATGCACTGGATCTGGCTCAGCCCCGAAACCCGGAGCAAGTAATCACTGGTATGTCTGAAAATTTTGGTTAAAGTTATTTCATCATGAAGTTAAATTTGATATAGAAGTGACCATCTAGGAAAGAAAACCATGGCTAGAATTCTGAGACATTTAATTTTTCCCAAAACCCCAGGAATAGTTTTCATCAGCGGCAAACCCGCTTATACGCTATTTGATACGGGTGCTTCGCACTCATTTGTATCGGAGGCCTTCATAGAAGGATTGGAAGGCGTGGAACGATTCACGGGTCTGATGGTGAGGATACGACTACCCGACGGATCGGAGTTGTTCACCTCTGCCCACTGCAACATGGAGGCAGAGATCGGCGGAAGGATATTTGAAGCTCCAGCGACGATCATAAAGATGCCAATCTTTGATTTGATCCTAGGGATGACGTGGTTGAACTGGAATCATGCTCAAATTGACTGCACGTCCAAAAGAGTTACCGTAAGACATGGGGATTCATACCTCGTCATTGAAGGTATAAAATCTATTCCCCCTCTCATACTATCGTCTGTACAAGCCGTCAAGGCTCACTTACAAGGAGAAGAAGTGTATGAAGTAATATTTGAGATGACTGAAACCAAGGTCTCCACCTCGGATATTCCGGTGGTGCGAGATTTTGCCGACGTATTCCCGGAGAAACTGCCTGGGCTACCCCCGCACCGGGAGCAGGATTTCCGGATACAGCTGGTGCCGGGGGCTAAGCCAGCAGCTAGGGCCCCTTACCGGATGGCCCCGAAAGAATTGACAGAGTTTCGAAGCCAACTCCAAGAACTGGTGGAGGCTGGATTTGTCCGACCGAGCTCTTCGCCTTGGGGAGCCCCGGTCTTGTTTGTTAAAAAGAAGGACGGAACTCTGAGACTGTGCATCGACTACCGAGCTCTAAACCGATTGACAGTCCGAAATACATATCCGTTGCCAAGGATAGATGAGCTGTTTGACCAGCTAGAAGGGGCGCACTTCTTTTCCAAATTGGATCTGAGATCAGGCTACTACCAGCTACGGATCCAGGAAGAGGACATTCCGAAGACTGCATTCAAGTAGCAGATACGGACTATACGAATTTACTGTAATGCCCTTCGGGCTCACAAATGCGCCGTCAGCATTTATGAGCCTTATGAATCAGGTGTTCAAAGGAGTATTTAGATATATTTGTCATCGTGTTTATCGATGACATCCTCATTTACTCAAGGACAGAAGAGGAGCACACGCAACATCTGACGCCTGACTCTGAGGAAACTACGGGAGCACAAGCTCTATGCAAAGATCAGCAAGTGCCAATTTTGGTTGAAGGAGGTGGCCTTCCTAGGCCATATCATCAGTGGTGCTGGGTTAGCAGTGGACCCGGCCAAGATCCAAGCAGTTCGGGACTGGCCACAATTAAAGACGGCCACAGATGTACGAAGTTTCCTAGGGCTTGCCGGATACTACCGGAAATTCGTAGAGGGATTTTCTCATATCGCCCTCCCACTCACATCTCTGACAAGGAAGGAGGTGCCCTTTACCTGGACCCCACGGTGTGAAGAGGCTTTTCAAGAGCTAAAGGGGCGACTCACTTCGGCCCCTATACTTACCCTCCCTTCAGGGAAAGAAGGATTCCAGGTCTACACCGATGCCTCCTACCAGGGCATGGGTGCAAGTACTTATGCAGAATGGCCATGTGATAGCTTATGCTTCTCGGCAGCTGAAGAAACATGAGCAAAACTACCCAATCCATGACTTAGAGATGGGAGCTGTTATTTTTGCATTAAAGGTCTGGCGTCACTATCTATACGGTGTCCACTGCGACATATACTCCGACCACAAAAATTTGAAATATGTGGACACGCAGAAGGAGCTAAATATCAGACAGAGACGATGGGTGGAATTTTTGGCAGATTATCAGTACGAGATGCACTACCACCCAGGGAAGGCGAATGTGGTAGCAGATGCATTGAGCCGAAAGACCGCAAACACTGAAGTAGGAACACCATTGATGGCCTTGGAGTTGATTCAGATGTTTGATAAAATGCAAATATCCCTAGTATCCGAGGATCACCCTGGGCTATACCGGGAGTACCTGTCATCATTAATCGCCACGGATGACATACAAGAGTGGGTCAAGGGTGGACAGAGGCAGGATGCCCAGCTAGATCCGGTATTCCGGTCCTTAGAAGCAGGCACTGCGGGAGAATACACGCTGAGAGATGATTTAGTATGCTTCAGAGGACGGGTCTACATACCAGAGGGAGGCCAGATCCGGAAGACATCATGACGGAGGCTCATTGCAGTCGATATTCGGTACACCCGGGGATTACGAAGATGACTGCAGATCTGAAGAAGACTATGTTCTGGCCCGGCATGAAGAAGGATATCACCTACTTCGTGACCCGTTGCAAGGCGTGCCAATTAGTAAAAGCAGAGTGCAAAAACCCCGCAGGATTATTACAGCCCCTCCCAGTACCAGAGTGGAAGTTTGATGATATCGCCATGGACTTTATACATGGACTTCCTCGATCCAGGACAAGGAACGATTCGATATGGGTAATCATCGACCGACTGACGAAGGTGGCGAGGTTTATTCCAATCAGGAAGGATGACTCGGTGGGAGTGTTAGTCCGGAAGTTTGTGGAGCAGTTCGTTCGCTATCATGGCGTCCCCAAGTCGATTGTGTCAGACCGGGATGGACGATTTACATCCAGGGAGTGGAGGTCAGTGCAGACTTACTTGGGCACTCGACTAACATTCAGTACGGCTTTTCATCCCCAGACGGATGGACAGACGGAACGGACCAACCGGACGCTGGAGGATTTACTACGACTCTGCATATTAGATCGTGGTGAACCTTGGGAGAAATTGTTACCATTGATCGAGTTCTCATATAATAACAGCTACCAGTCTAGTATAAAGATGGCTCCTTATGAGGCGTTGTACGGACGAAAGTGCAGGACTCCGCTGTCATGGATACAGGACGAGGACCCTAAGGCATTGGATTCGGAATTTGTTGAGGACACCGAGGCTCAGGTGAGATTGATACGGGATAGGATGCTGGAAGCACAGAGCCGGCAGGCTAAGTATTACGATGCTCGGCACCGTCAGGTGGAATTCCAGGTAGGAGATCAGGTGTTCTTGAAAATCCGACCCATGCATGGAGTTACTCGGGTACGCGGACAAAGGAAGAAGCTCAGCCCAAGGTACATGGGACCTTATAGGATCCAGGAGCGGATCGGTCCCTTGGCATACAGACTGGAACTGCCACCGGAGCTGGCGAGTCTGCACGACGTGTTCCATATATCCTCTCTTAGGAGAGCTCTACTACGTCCAGAGCAGCAAGTTTCAACCACAGATGGACCGATAGCATCTGATCGGTCAGTTCACCTAGAACCAGTCCGGATTGACGACAAGGGGGTACGAGTTCTACGCCACAAGAAGGTTCCGTTAGTCAAGGTCCTGTGGAGAAATCACGGAAGAGAGGAGCACACATGGGAGCCCCAGGACTTGATGCGACAAAGATACCCGGAACTCTTCAGTCAGGTATTCCTCGCAACCACTCAAAATGTTCAATTCCCTTCATATGTTTAACTAGTAGAACTAAAATTTCAAGGATATGGGCTAAACTTTTGTTTATTGGGGTCTAGATTTTTGTCATTTGGACTATTTGGTCTTAACATCGACAAACGCCTTAAACCTCGCATGTCAATCACGGAGTCGTGGCATAAAACTTTCAACTTACATGGGATGTTACAAGTTTCTTCCTCCCCGATAGGAGTCCCCGTAAGCTTAACCTGGATTTCGGGGACGAAATCTTTGTTTTGTTTATTGGGATTTGTAACATCCCATTTCCAACTAGACCCCTAGGAGTGGTTTTGTCATGACAAAACCCTAGAAAGCCCAAGGAAGAGGCAAGTGGACCTGGTAGTGTGAATAGGGCCACTGTGGTCTGCACTTAGCAGATCTCAGAACCTTGACTAAAAGTGATCATGGGACTTCACCAAGACTCCAAGACCCCACCCATACCCTTATAACCCTAGAAAGAGGTCAATGGGTCACTAAGGACCCATGGAGAGCAGTCAAAAGACCAAAGTTGACCAAAGTCAACTATAACCCTAGCTAGGTCAAGTTGACCTAGACAAGGATCCATTTCAGTCTATTAGCCAAATATACTCCACCCAAACTTCCATAACCCTAGTGAGAGGTCAATGGGTCACTAAGGACCCATGGAAAGCAGTCAATAGGGCTAAGTTGACCAAAGTCAAATATAGCCCTAATTAGGTCAAATTGACCTACACAAGGGTCAATTGTAGTCCCTTAGCCCAATAGACACCACCCCTACCCTCATAAGCCTAGTGAGAGGCCAATAGGTCACCAAGGACCCATTGGGACCAATCAAAGGGGCTAGTTTGACCAAAGTCAACCCTTAACCTAAAATGGTCAAAATGCCCTAGTTAAGGGCCAAGTGACCTTCAAGAGCCAATTCAACCCCACCTTGACCCTAGGGAAGGCTAATGGGTCACCAAGGACCTATTAAGGAAACCTCAAGGATCAAATTGGCCTAGGTGGGCCCTAGTCCCACTTTGGGTCAAGTTAGCCCAAATGGGCTAACTCAAGCTCATTCCTATTTCCTTAGGGCTACCCTTGACCCAAGTGGCCAAATGGATTGGTGGGCTGACATGTGACATGTAGGAGCCTAAATTTCAGGCTTGATGACTAGGAGAGAGAAAGTCATCCATGGAGGAGAGAGAAAGAGAAGGAAGAGAAGGAAGGAGGACTTTGTGCTCCTCCTCCCCCCTCCCCAACCTCCCCATTCAATTCAGAAGGACAAGGGGGAGTCTAGCAGCCTTTTTGGACTGGCTGGAGCAAGCTCCACCTCCCCCTACCTACCAAGCCGCCAAGCTTGACCTTGGCCAAAAATGGCCAAGGTGTTTTCAGCCACCTAACACCTCCCCTCTCCACTTTAAAAGCTCCCCTAGACTCCAAGGAGAATTCCCCACATTTTTCCTGAAGCAGCCAAGCCCTTTCCTGCATCTTTGAGCAATCCGACCACCACCGGCCACCACCATGCCAATCCGACGATCCTCCCGACTTCAGGCCGCCAAACAGGTTCTCCTCCACTCCTTAACTCATGGACAGATCTTAGAAATCGATAGGTCCAAGGTTCGGGCTCAATTGAGCCCGATCCAAATCAAAAAAATCACGATTTTTCCATGGATTTGAGGTTGTCGGGTTCGCCGGAATAGGGCTTCCCGGCGGCCGTGCCGCCGCCTGAAGATAGCCCCGACCACCACGAAGGTGTCGGCGGCGGTGGCAGGCCGGGGAGGTGGCCGGAGCGACGGCGGCAGCCGCTGGAAGTTGGCCCAGGCGGGGGTAATCCTGGCCGTCGGCTAGAGGAAGGAGATAACCGGATCCCGTCGGTTTTACATCAAGATTCGTGCTGCATTAGATTTCTAACTATAGGTTTATATATTTCATTTTAATGAATTCTGTCACACTTAATGTATTTAATGTTTTTAATTATTAAAAATACTTAGGCTTCAATTCAGAAATAATGGTCAGCACCAAATATGTAGCCCATTGAGTCTATTTTCATATAAAATTGGTTTGAACCAAATTGGGTGACTGGTTTGGCCAGGGCACTCAATTTGGTGGGGCCTATACAAATGAATAGTCAGTCATTAAATTGGATGCCCACACTTGATCCTTGGTCCAAATAAGCTGAAATTTTGGCAAGGACTCACCCTACCCTATACCTAGACCCTGCCCAAAAATGGAAATTTTTGGGAATAAATTTTCCTATAGTTTTTGTAAATAATTTAATTATGCTAGGGCAAATTAAATTAGGGGTCAAATGAAGTCCAAATTCAACCAAATTTTGGTGGGATGGTTATGAAATCAATATAGACCTCTGGTTAAAATTTCATCAAGTTTGGAGTTTATTTGAATAGGATTCAAGCAAACCCTAGCCTTGCCCTAAGAAGGGTATTTTGGTCCAAATTGTAATTTTGGCTTTTAGTGTCCAAATCACCTCAACAGAGGTTCAAATTTTGTACACTAGTTTGGGATGACAAGATACACCTCCCAAAGGAAATTTGGGGGCAGTGGAGTTGGTTTGGCCCAAGATCTTAGGTCAAACCCTAAGGAAGGGCTTTTGTACCTTGTGAAGGGCATATGGCCAAATCACCTTGTATGGCTATGAAATTTTGTAGGGATAGAGTTTTGGTAATTATAAACCTCTGGTAAAATTATTAGGGCACTTTGGAATGTTTAGGGCCCTAAAATCCCTAACCCTAGTTTAGGGCAGAAACATTCTAGGGTTGAAATGGGCTAGCTAAACACCTCAAACTAAGATGAAATTTTGGTAGATTGGTGTTAAGGACATTATGAGCCTCTGGTAATTTAATGGGGAATTTTGGGTCAATAATTATAGCACTTCATTTGTAACCCAAGAAATGCTTAAATTAAGTAAATAATTTATTATGCTACTTCTGATAATTGAGAGGCCCTGAAATTTTGGCAGAGGTTGTTTGGAAGCATAAGGAGTTTATATAAATTTTATAAAAATTCTTGGACAAGTATATGAGGTAGATAGTTCACAAGATTGTCATTTGATGGAATTATTCAAAAATTCATTTAAGCCTATTTACTAATAAATAAATTATGAAATTTGGCCCAAACCATGTACATGCCATTAGATTCATAATTGAAATTTCCCTGAATTTTTGGAAGTAATACATTATTTTATATTTATTAAATGAATTTCCAAGGGCTTAAATGAATATTTGATTTAAAGATAAAGCTCTACTGAAAAGAAATATATATTTGGGAAGATAAGTTATATCATTATTCTGAGTAACATATAAAATTTGTAAAATGATTCCTTGAATGAAAGTAGTACTTCATGTTCATTTTGGGAAATTTTAGACATTAAAATAATTAAATGAATTATCAAATAAGTAAGGAAAATTTTGGAACTCTGGATTTAGAACTTAAAGGTCATAATGAACCTCCATTAATTATTATAGGGGTGTAGGATGATTATTTTATATACATCCCATTTTACAGGAAGATTGACTTGGTGGTCTGCATTTAGCAATTTTGGATCTAGTTTGTTTGCATCATTTTGAGCAATTTACTTACTGTATAATTATGAAATTTGGCCAATGATGTTTTTAGGTCAGTATCTACTTTAGAAAATTAATTAAGAATTTTTGGATGAATATTTATTGCACTTACTTCATTAATAAAAGGAAAAAGGATATATTTTCAAAAATTGATTAGTGTCACTTGAATACTTGAAAAACTGTTATATCTTGGATTTATTGTTGAATGGTTATTTAGAATTTATCATGAATTTATGAAGCTTTATACCTTTCTGAAAAGTGCACTTCATGCTCAATGGGTAGCCCTTAGAAGCCTTACGGGAATTTAAATAAATATCAGAATAATTGGAAAAATGATAATCCTTTGGATTTAGTCCATTTACATCATGATAAGTCTCCAGTAAATAATTCAGGGCATTCGGATGATTATTTAGAATACCCCCTATCTGGTTCAACGTATCGTCTTTCTCGTAGTAATTAGGAAGAGTCAAAACTTCGTAAGCATACAGTAAATAGTAAACTTAGGGTTTCACACTTTCCCACCCAGTGTCCCGGAGATAGTATGGGTTACTTGGGCAATAAGCCCAGTAGTTGTGATGGTGGTTTGGTGAGCTTTGGCTCGGTAGTAGATTATGACGGACGGGATTGTCCGGGGAGCTTTAGCTCGATTGTAGATTATGACGGACGGGATTGTCCGGGGAACTTTAGCTCGGTTGTAGATTATGATGGACGGGAATTGTCCGGTGAGCTTCGGCTCGGTTGGTTGGTTGACTCATAACTATTGTATGTGCATAAAAGGTTTTAAGGTGGTGGGTCTTCTATATTGGGGAGTTCGATGCACCGACACCAATATGGTTGGCTCGGCAAGTGTGGTTAGCACCTTGCCAACAGAAGTCCGGTGCGCCAGCCGGCAAGAGTACGCAGACGTCCGCTTAGTGCACCAAGCGTTGAGGCGTACGAAAGGTCTGACCGTAGTGCTTTACTGGTTTAGAGGTGGGAGAGGCCCAACCCACCGCTTCCGTCTGCCACTACGGAGGTATCCTGGGAGGTAACAGCTCCGAAAGGGGGAACTAAAGGTCTGTGTACACAGAGTCGAGTGGGTGAGTTGCACATGCATGTTCACATCATGGCATAAATGTATTTCATAGCATAACCATCGCATAAAACCTGACACCTAATGTATAAGCGATATGGGACGCTCTATACATTAGGCCTTGCTAAACGACCCCTTGGCCTATAAGTTCGTGTGAGCGTGCCTATAAGTCAAGGTTCTCTTTCAACTTTATAAACCTGCTAATAGAACCGACACCCTATCGTATAAATCGGTATGTGACTTTTTATACGATAGGAGCCCTGCAAAAGATCCCTTAGCTTATGTATACTCGCATAAGTTAAGGTTACTTATTTATTTTGTACGATTATTATCATCTTACACTGTTAGTTTAGTTCCGCTGCCATCTGAAATTTGAATACTCCTCCACCTTCATGTCCTTCCCTTTCCTTCTCCCCGCTCGGTGCTTTAGGAGCCATGGGGGAAGGGGTGGGGGACGATAGGACTTAGTCTTTTAGACTAACGGTTTTCGAACCACATCATTTAGGGGACCACGGAGCCCAGCATGGAGGAGCAGGCCCGGAGGTCGGCACGTTTGGAGATCGGACAGTCTAGCACTGGAGTCCAGACAGCAGGGACAGTGAGTCCCGATCTATAGTAGTTGTATTAGTTTGCTTCCGCGATGAGAGAAATGTAGTGAGGACTTGATGTACCGGGCATAAGCCCGTGATTTTTCATTATATGTACTATCTGTGGACACTCCCTTCGTGGAGTTTATTTCTATATATGTGATTCTCCTTGTGGACTTGCTACCTTCTTAAGTATATTGCTACTGTTATGATCGAATTGGCCGGCAGAATCGGCGTCTTGTAGTGACGACCTTCCCGGTGCGAAGGTGTCACCGCAAGGCGGCGGTTCTGGGCCTAAGACCCCGGTGTCGAAAAAGAAAAAAAAAATGGGGGTCTTACAAACTCTGCGCTGATTTGCATACTTCTCATATCGCTCCTAAGCCAACCTCAGCTTTTCACGAATATGCGTCACTAAAATGCTCATATCCTACAGTGCTTCCGAACCGAGTAAGGGTTTTTCACCAACTTCTGCCCAAAATAGGGGTGTTCGACAACGCCTCCCATATAAAGCTTCAAAGGGTGCCATCAACAAACTCTCCTGATAGCGGTTATTGTACGCGAACTCCATTAGTCTGAGGCATTTATCCCAGGCTCCACCATGGTCTAGAAATAACATCTAATGATATCCTCGAAGATTTGATTCACTCTCTCTGTATTGTACAACCTCGGGCTCACAGGAGGGAACCCAGCAGAGAGGGGATTAGAAGAATCCTCAAGAGGAGATAAGGCCCTAGGCGAGAGGGGCCCGAAGCAAAGACCACTCGCAATGGGCGAGAGGAGCCCAAAAGTTGGGTCCACTCGCAATAGGCGAGAGGAGCCCAAAAGTGGGTCCACTCACAATAGGCGAGAGGAGCCAAAAGGTGGGTCCGCTCGCGCTAGGCAGGAGGAGCCAAAGTTGAGTCCATTCGCCTGGCAGGTGGGGGTCAAAGGAAGATTTTCTATATGCCGACGGAGGGTCTCGCCTGCGAGGTAATCTTTTTCAGCCGCAAGATGGTCCTCTCGCCAAGCATCGGGTCGGCAGGAAGAGATAAGGCCGGTTCAGCAATTAGGTGGGAACCGGTTCACTTGGCAAGCGGTTCATCCTTTTTTGGCCTTTTTTACTCTTTTACCCTCGGTGGTCTGCTCATAGCCCTTCAGAACAGCGAGTTTGGCTGTTGGCAGACCCAACCCAGGGTATTCAGGTAATTTCACAGGTGCTTGCTTTGGTTATTTGCAGTTCAAATTCTGAAGCCTATAAATAGACCGTAAGGTGTCTGAGAAGAAGGCATGTGGAACCTTCTTTTTCCTTCTTACTCAGACATCTAGCTCAGCACTGGCTAGGGAGGGGAAGGATTCTAGTTCTTCCGGGTGAGCAGTGGGACCTCCGAGCGGAAGCCCCCGGTCTATTCCTTTAGGTGTCTTATTGGGAGCGTGGTTCGAAGAAAGTAAGCGTAGGTTGCAGCCTTAGATCCGAGCTTTTAGGAGAAACTAGTTCTACTGGTTTCAACATTTTTGGTGCGGTGAGCGTGGATTGCAGCCAGCGTCGAAGAACTTCGGATCATCTCATGGCAGGAGATCTAGGAGGAGGAGATGGGGCGGAGGAGATGAGGGCGGGTCCCAGAACCCAGGAGGGTATGTGGGAAGGGAAGAATTCATGGCGTCCATCGGGGGCATCATGGGGATGTTGCAGCAGATCTCGCAGCAAGGTGAGTGCGTGACCCCTCTACCTCAGGGGGCGGGCCTCTCGCCTCAGGAAGGAGCCATCTCGGCAAGGATGGGCGAGGATGTGCTAGGAGGGCGGCCTGGAAAGGAGAAGGTGGTGGAAGGAAATGGGCGAGATCTGGCAGGAAGAGAATTGTTCCCCAGCCCGGCGAGCGCCGTCTCGCCAGTAGATCTCGTCGCACGAGTGGAAATGGCGAGACCCCTGGCGAGGGGGTCCCCCTTTTGCGAGCTGGTCCTTTCGGCTCCCGTCCCGGAGGGCTTCCGCGAGCCCGAGATGGTTTATTATGTGGGGAAGGATGATCCCCTCCAACACTTGCAATGGTTCGAAGATGTGGTCTCCATCAGGCCGATGATGGATGCATTCAAGTGCCGCCTTTTCGCGATCACCTTGAAGGACAAGGCCCGGGACTGGTTTCATCAACTCCCGGCAGGGTCAATATATGGTTTTGAAGATTTGAGTAGGAGCTTCCAGCTGCGCTTCTCGACCTCGAAAAAGAGGAAGAAAAACTCGGAGTCCATCTTCCTGATCAAGCAGAAGGCAGACGAGTCCTTAGCCCAGTACGTGGATCGCTTCCAAGAGGAAATCCTGGGCATTCAGGAGGTGCCGGGATTTGCTCTCCAAATGGCCTTTACTGTGGGTCTCAGGGAAGGCTTCTTCAAAATGAGCCTCACCAGGAAGGCGCCCTTATCTTTTGAAGGGTTGATGGAAAGGGCAGCCAAGGAAATAGCAATGGAGGCAGCAAACCCGGCTTTTGCCAAGAAACTAGCAAGGTTGGCGGAGGTAGAATCCAGGGAACCAGGAGGAACAAGGCAGCAGGAATGGAGGAGAAGGGAGGAGCCAAGAGGGCCGGCACATCAGGAGTTGGGTTGGAAGCAACCGGAAGGCCCTGTTCAAGGGCAAGGGAGAGGTCTTCCTCCGGGAGGAAGGAACTACTACCAGGGAGGAGCAGGAAGGTTACCACAGCTGGGGTGGAGACATGGTCCTAGGCCACTCCCACCCCCGCCCCAACAAGCTATGGTAATAGGCCGGGGAAGAGGAAGGGGAAGAGAGCGAGGAAGGGGAGGAGCAGGAGCAGGGAGGAGGAGGAATCACCAAGAAGGGAGGCAGGAGGGGGAAGTAGCTATGCCATTCTGTGACTTCCATGAGGAGGAAGGTCACGCGACAGCTACTTGTCCGGAATTTCTAGAGCTAAAGGGGAGAAGAGGAGCGGGAGAGCAGCAGCCACCAGCGCGGATAGTAGAGATGACCGTAGTGGGGGAGGAGGATAGATGTGTAGATCGGTCAGATGTGGGGGATAGAGGGGGGATCGGGGTGATTCATGGCGGGGTGGGAATCGAGGCTGCCCGAAAGGCCAGCCTTCATACAATGTACCGTCGAGGTGTCGCCTCGACGTCACAAGCCCCACCCCCGGACGAGAAGATCACCTTCTCTAGGAAGGACTTGCCAGATCACGAAGACCCATTCTGCGATGCGCTGGTGATTCAGACGGTTATCGAGGGTTTCACGGTATCAAGGATCTTGGTGGACAATGGGAGCTCGGTTAATGTTATCTTCAAAAAGGCATTCAATGAGATGAGGGTGGAAGCCAGGAGGGTGTTAGCAGCTGACGGACCGTTGTTCGGGTTCTCAGGAGAAAGGAAGGAAGTGGAGGGGGGAGTCGGTCTCCAGGTAACTCTGGGAGGGATGTCCAGGAACTGCCGTTTTGTGATAGTGGATGCTCCCAGCAGTTACAACGCCATCTTCGGGCGCCCCTTGATTAATGCCTTTAGATGTGTACCCTCATCTTTTCATCAATGTTTGAAACTCAATTCGGGAGGGACCCAGATCAGGGTGAGAGGAGATCCGAAGGCGGCCCGGGAGTGTTATGTGACGGCAGTAAACACTATCTCATGGAGGGGGGATGCGGAAGAGTTAGAGAGAAGACTGGAACGGGAGGAACAAGAGGAGAGTAGAGTTGAGGAGTTGGGAGGTGGCATTGCGGAGGAGCCAGTAATGGCAGGGGAGTTAAGGGTCGGAGGAGAAGGGAAAGAGGAGAGAGGAAGGAAAAGTAAGATAGGAGAGATGGAAGAGTCAGTGCTAGGAGGAGGCCCGGTGCGGGTAGAGGAGAGGTTTGTAGAAAAGGTAGACATGGCAGTGGAGAAAAAAGAGGGTGGAGAGCAAGAGCTCGGAAACCAGGAGGAGGGGCTGGGAAAGGAAGAGGAGATTCCAAAAGATCAGGAGGAAGAAGAAGAGCCCTCGAGGCTGAGGGCTGCAGTCGAGCTACAGGAGGTGGACATCCTAACAAAAGAAGGAAGAAAAGAAAAGATCAAAATCAGCGGAGAGCTTGGTCTTGAGGACCAGGAGGAGATCCGAAAATGCGTGCAGGAAAACATTGATATCTTTGCTTGGAGCGCGGCCGACATGCCAGGGATTGACGCAGATGTGGCATGCCATCGTCTCAACCTTGACCCCAAGGTTCGTCCCATCCAGCAGAAGAAAAGGGCCATCGCTTCCAGGATGGCCAAGCCTATCAGGGAGGAAGTGGAAAAGCTGCTCCAGGCGGGTTTCATATCCGCAAACAAGTATCCGGGGTGGGTGAGCAATGTTGTGATGGTAAAGAAGGGGGAAGGGAAGTGGAGAATGTGTATTGACTTCTCACTTTTGAATAAAGCATGTCCCAAGGATTGTTACCCTCTGCCTCGAATCGACGCGCTGGTTGATTCAGCCATCGGTTTTTCACTAATGAGTTTTTAGATGCCTTTTCAGGATACCATCAAATACGCATGCACCCACCGGACATCAAGGATGTCACCTTTATCACCGAGGATGGATTCTTCAGCTATAACATGATGCCTTTTGGGTTGAAGAATGCGGGGGCGACCTACCAACGGATGATGGATCGGATCTTCCGAGAACAAAAGGGATGGAACCTCGAAGTCTACGTAGACGACTTGATGATCAAGAGCCAAGATCTCAAGTCTCATATTGCGGACCTTGAAGAAACGTTTGCAACTGTAAGGAAGTACAAGATGAGGCTCAATCCGTTGAAGTGCGTATTCGGGGCTAGTAGGGGAAAGTTCTTAGGACATCTCCTCACCCCAGCAGGAGTAGAGCCTAACCCGGATAAGGTAAGGGCTATCCTAGAACTGAAATCTCCGGCGAATGCCAGAGAGGTCCAGCGTCTTACCGGCAAGTTGGTAGGGCTCAGTAGGTTTCTTTCTAGAGCAGGAGAGAGATGCTCACCTTTCTTTCGAACATTGAGGGGGGGAAAGAAATTCGAGTGGACCTCCGAGTGCGAGAATGCTTTTCTAGCCTTGAAGCAGCAGCTCACCAAGGCGCCGCTACTCCAAGGTCCGAGGGAAGGAGAAATTCTATTCTTGTACCTAGGAGTAGGAGCAGGGGCAGTAAGTTCGGTCCTCGTGCGGGAAGAAGGTAAAAAGCAATTCCCGATTTATTATGTAAGTAAAGTCCTCAAAAAGGCAGAGCTAAAGTATCCTATCCTAGAGAAGCTAGCCTTTGCCCTCATTATCTCAGCCCGAAAGCTCAGGCCATATTTTCAGGCCCATTCCATCCAGATCGTGACGGACCACCCTCTCCGCCGTATTTTGGAAGGGGTAGAGCACTCAGGGAGATTAGCTAAATGGTCAATAGAACTCAGTGAGTTTGACCTTTCTTATATTCCTCGGTTTGCTATCAAGGCGCAAGCTGTAGCGGATTTCTTGGTAGATTACACGGTGGAGGTCAAGGAGGCTGAGACGTCTCCCGTAGTAGCTTGGGAGATGCTAGTAGATGGGGCCTCGGGAAAGAATTCTTTTGGAGGAGGGATGATTTTGGTAAGTCCTGAGGGAACACAGATCGAACAGGCCCTGAAGGTTCATTTCACCCTCACCAACAATCAAGCGGAGTACGAGGCCATTATAGCAGGGCTGAGGTTAGCTCGCGAGCTCGGTATACAAGATATCAAGGTCTCCACGGATTCTATGATAGTGGCAAGGCATATAAAAGGGGAATTTGAGGTAAGAGAGCTCACCCTCCAGTTGTACTTAACAAAGGTAAAGAGGATCATTGGGCAGTTCCGCAGTTTCTCAGTTCAACACGTCCCAAGGGAGGAAAATACTCGGGCAGACCTGCTCGCCAAGCACGGTCCTCGGGCCGGAGGAACCATGACAGAGCTCTTTAGGCCCTCCATTGAAGACGGAGAACTGATGGAAGTAGATCAGCAGGGATCCTGGATGGATCCATTTGCCACCTACATGGCGACGGGACGTTTGCCTGAGGGAGAGATCGAGAAGAAGCAAGTCAGGTACAAGTCGGCATACTACCTGCTAAAAGAAGGGATCTTATACCGTAAGACGTTGTCGGGGCTGTTGGCTCGATGCGTATCCGAGAAGGAGGTCGCGAGGGTGCTGAAATAAATTCACTCTGGAGAATGCGGCAGCCATTCCGGGAGTCGGACCTTGGAAGGAAGGGTGTTAAGGCAAGGCTACTTCTGGCCCACCCTTAGGAAGGATGCCGAGGAATTCGCAAGGAAGTGCAGAAAGTGTCAGGAATTTGCTCCTCTTCAGCTCCTCCCGGCCCAAAGGTTGCGCACGATTACGGCTCCATGGCTAGATCTGGTGGGTCCATTCCCTCAAGCCAGTGGCCAGAGGAGGTTTCTGCTGGTCATAGTAGACTATTTCTCAAAATGGCTGGAGGTGAAAGCATTGACGAAGGTGACGTCTCAGGTGGTCAAAAGCTTCGTATGGGGGGAAATCATCTGTAGGCATGGGCTCCCTCTGGCCATTGTCACGGATAACGGACCGCAATTTGCCAGCAGTGAGTTCGTGGATTTCTGCATACGACTAGGTATAGACCTTCGGTTTGCTTCAGTGCATCATCCTCGAAGCAATGGGCAGGTGGAAGCCGCGAATAAGGTCATCGTGAATCTCTTAAAGAAAAAGGTAGAAAACTTGAGGGGAAGTTGGGTGGAGAAGCTCCCCTCCGTCCTCTGGGCCTTAAGGACCACGCCAAGTTCCGCCACGGGGGATACGCCGTTCAAACTTTCCCATGGCTCTGAGGCCGTCATACCTGTTGAGTTCGAGGTTGAGTCACCTAGAGTAGCTGCGGCAAGGAGGGGAGATGAGGAGTGGCTGGTAGATAATGGGGAGGAGCAAAGGCTCTCCTCGATTTGGTGGAAGAGCTTAGAGAGCTGGCGTCTATCCGACAGGAGGAGGTCAAGCGCCGGATGTCAAGATATTTTGATAAGCACGTCAGGGTCAAGCAATTTGAGAAGGGAGACTTGGTCCTCAAGAAAGTGGATGCCGCAGGAAGAGGGGCTTCGGTAGGGAAGCTCAACCCCAACTGGGAAGGTCCTTTTATTGTAAAAGAAGTTTTGAAATCAGGAGGGTATCACCTCCAAGATGTAAACAGGATGCCCTTCGATCGCGCCCGAAGCGGCGACGATCTAAAGCGATTCTATCCTTAATACCACTGTTTATGATCATCATCTATTCTGAATGAGATGTAGTTTCTTTGTCTTTCTCTCTCACCTTCCAATATTAGCAAGTCGGGCGAGGCCTTCTGGTCCTGCCAAGCAGTCTCAGGTAGCCGTCTCCTCAAAGCAAGAAGATTTTATTTTGGAGAGGAGACCCCAAGAAGACCCGCTGTCCAGGCTACCATCGAGCTGGCAGGTCTATAGGCACACTCGGTGGTTGGAGTTGGTTTTGGAGAGGAGACCCCGAGAAGACCCGCTGTCCAGGCTACCATCGAGCTGGCAGGTCTGTAGGCTTACTCGGTGGTTGGAGTTGGTTTTGGAGAGGAGACCCCGAGAAGACCCGCTGTCCAGGCTACCATCGAGCTGGCAGGTCTGTAGGCTCACTCGGTGGTTGGAGTTGGTTTTGGAGAGGAGACCACGAGAAGACCCGCTGTCCAGGCGACCATCGAGCTGGCAGGTCTGTAGGCTCACTCGGTGGTTGGAGTTGGTTTTGGAGAGGAGACCCCGAGAAGACCCGCTGTCCAGGCTACCATCGAGCTGGCAGGTCTGTAGGCTCACTCGGTGGTTGGAGTTGGTTTTGGAGAGGAGACCCCGAGAAGACCCGCTGTCCAGGCTACCATCGAGCTGGCAGGTCTGTAGGCTCACTCGGTGGTTGGAGTTGGTTTTGGAGAGCAGACCCCGAGAAGACCCGCTGTCCAGGCTACCATCGAGCTGGCAGGTCTGTAGGCTCACTCGGTGGTTGGAGTTGGTTTTGGAGAGGAGACCCCGAGAAGACCCGCTGTCCAGGCTACCATCGAGCTGGCAGGTCTGTAGGCTCACTCGGTGGTTGGAGTTGGTTTTGGAGAGGAGACCCCGAGAAGACCTGCTGTCCAGGCTACCATCGAGCTGGCAGGTCTGTAGGCTCACTTGGTGGTTGGAGTTTATTTGGAGAGGAGACCCCGAGAAGACCCGCTGTCCAGGCTACCATCGAGCTGGCAGGACTGTAGGCTCACTCGGTGGTTGGAGTTGGTTTTGGAGAGGAGACCCCGAGAAGACCCGCTGTCCAGGCTATCATCGAGCTGGCATGTCTGTAGGCTCACTCGGTGGTTGGAGTGGTTTTGGAGAGGAGACCCCGAGAAGACCCGCTGTCCAGGCTACCATCGAGCTGGCAGGTCTGTAGGCTCACTCGGTGGTTGGAGTTGGTTTTGGAGAGGAGACCCCGAGAAGACCCGCTGTCCAGGCTACCATCGAGCTGGCAGGTCTGTAGGCTCACTCGGTGGTTGGAGTTGGTTTTGGAGAGGAGACCCCGAGAAGACCCGCTGTCCAGGCTACCATCGAGCTGGCAGGTCTGTAGGCTCACTCGGTGGTTGGAGTTGGTTTTGGAGAGGAGACCCCGAGAAGACCCGCTGTCCAGGCTACCATCGAGCTGGCAGGTCTGTAGGCTCACTCGGTGGTTGGAGTTGGTTTTAGAGAGGAGACCCCGAGAAGACCCGCTGTCCAGGCTACCATCGAGCTGGCAGGTCTGTAGGCTCACTCGGTGGTTGGAGTTTGTTTTGGAGAGGAGACCCCGAGAAGACCCGCTATCCAGGCTACCATCGAGCTGGCAGGTCTGTAGGCTCACTCGGTGGTTGGAGTTGGTTTTGGAGAGGAGACCCCGAGAAGACCCGCTGTCCAGGCTACCATCGAGCTGGCAGGTCTGTAGGCTCACTCGGTGGTTGGAGTTGGTTTTGGAGAGGAGACCCCGAGAAGACCCGCTGTCCAGGCTACCATCGAGCTGGCAGGTCTGTAGGCTCACTCGGTGGTTGGAGTTGGTTTTGGAGAGGAGACCCCGAGAAGACTCGCTTTCCAGGCTACCATCAAGCTGGCATGTCTGTAGGCTCACTCGGTGGTTGGAGTTGGTTTTGGAGAGGAGACCCCGAGAAGACCCGCTATCCAGGCTACCATCGAGCTGGCAGGTCTGTAGGCTCACTCGGTGGTTGGAGTTGGTTTTGGAGAGGAGACCCCGAGAAGACCCGCTGTCCAGGCTACCATCGAGCTGGCAGGTCTGTATGCTCACTCGGTGGTTGGAGTTGGTTTTGGCGAGGAGACCCCGAGAAGACCCGCTGTCCAGGCTACCATCGAGCTGGCAGGTCTGTAGGCTCACTCGGTGGTTGGAGTTGGTTTTAGAGAGGAGACCCCCCGAGAAGACCCGCTGCCCAGGCTATCATCGAGCTGGCAGATCTGTAGGCTCACTCGGAGGTTAGGTAAAGGGGCAGCATATGGATGGGAGTTTCATAATTTGATCAAAAGCAAGGTCCTTGTCCCAAAGGAAGAAGAGGAGGAAGGAGTCGGTCCCTCAAAATCCACTCGCGCCGAGGGTGTCCAGGGACAAGGCGAGTGGAAGAGGCACGGCCCCCGCGCGACTGTGGCAAGGACATGACTATTCGCACCTAGAGTAAGGGGGCTGCCCTTCGACCAAAGGGCGAGAACAAGAGTACCCTCGTCTCGCAAACGAAACTAATTATAATAGCGATTCGAGACCCGCTCGCGCCTGGGGTGTCCAGAAGCAAGGCTAGAGGGAGTGATACATCCCTGCGCGAGAGCACTAAGGGCCCGCCCACTCGCGCCACGGGTAAAGCTAGCCCCTCCATCGGTAGGCGAGACAAGTCGTGATCTCGTTCCGCAAATAAAGAAAGGGTAGGCATACAGGAAAGATGAAAAGAAAGGCCCTAAAAATAAAATATGTATCACCCGCAAAAAGAGGCCGTAATACAAAATGCCTCAGTAATAAGTATCCAAAAGAAATGGAGGGGGGAGAAGAGGAGTATACAAAAAAAAACACTGTAAAATAAATCCTCTATTCTTCCGCGCTGGAGGACGGGCCGTCTTCCTCCTCGCCATAAATCTCGGGTACCAGGTCGCGGGCAGTGACCTCCTCGCAGCCTTCCCTGATAACTTCCATCTCCTTCATCATCTTCACGATTAGTTCGGCGGTCCGGATATTGGCGTCTTTGCAGAGTCCCATGACCTCAGCATGAGAATAATGAGAGGGAGGAGGTTGGGGAATCACCACGCGAGAAGGCGAGAGAGCAGCCTCCTGAAGTCGAGTGATCTCGGACTCCATGCTTTTAACCTCCCCTTCCAGAGTGGCTATGCGCGAGTGCATCCTGTCGGCCGTCTCGGCATCCTGCGAGAGGTTTATTCATTAGGGGGAGTTGAAGGTGAACAAAGAAAGGGAAGGAATCGAGAATGGAGAAACTCACCACACCACCCCGAGCTTTGGCGAGAAGGTTTTCGGCCACGGCCAACCGTTTCTCAAGATCCATAGACTTCTCGCGCTCGGCCGCCAGGCTCGCCTCTGAATCCCTCCAGCTCTTATTATTGTAAATCAGACGACGTGAGACCTGGTGCGAGATCTCTAGCGAGCGCAGCTGGGATTGCGCGGCCCTCAGGATCAAATCCCGCGAGGGAGGCTCAGCGGCAGGTTCTCGCTCTGCGCCACCGTAAAGGCCAAAGCCCAGAGAAAATGCATGAGCGTAGGTTGGTCTCGCTCTATCCAGGGAGGAAGGAGGGTAGAGATAGAGACCCGGTTCGCCTCCTTATCCCATATCAGGGTTGGCTCGCCAGCAGCATCCGGGATCACAGGGCCCATATTGAAGTTCAGATGGGTAGAAGGAGCCGGGCGGCTGGAAGAGCCCACCTCACGAGTAGGAGATTTAGAGGGAAGGTTGTCAGCAAGAGAATCAAGTTGACCCGTCCCGCCAATCGACGAGACGGTCCACTGACCAAGAAGCCGAGAAGGGGATTGGGGAGATTGGGACCCCAAAGAGATGGGGGATAAGGATCCCGACACGTCTACCATCTCAGCAGGAACTTGCTTCGCCTTTCCAGAGGGAAGAGGCGCTCCTTTCTTGACCTTTGTTTTCTTTGAAGGACTCTGGCGAGATGGGGCGGAGCCTTCGGCAGGTCTTTTCTTCAGGGAGAGGGGTAGGTTTTCTCTCGCCGCCTCAGCTGCCATCGTGGTGAGGGCGACATCTTTGGAAGGTTTGATGCTGCTTTTGTAAGGCGGGCGAACGGGAACATTTCTTTCTCCTGGAAAAGGCGAGATGATGCGTTTACAAAAACTATTCGTTAGACCTAGATGAAAATAAAGGGCCCCAGCATTTACCTTCGCCTGGAAGCACAGGAAGGAGGGAGTCGAGGCCCCGCCTCAGGAACTGAACCTCGAAGTTCTTGCCAATGAAAAAGTCACAGAGAAGCTTGTCCGTGCCACTAACTTGGGGAGTGGTATAGAACACCTCGGCTGGCGACACGGGCGCCAGCGGAATGCCACCCATGTTGCCGCGAATAAAGACGAAGCGAGTAAGCCAGTGATGATTCTTGTTAGGCGTCTCGCAAACCTTGAGACCCTGCCCTATGAAATAGGAAACGCCGTCGGCGTTGGCATGGTAGACAAAAAGCTTGCGGAAGGAGTTCAGGCAGAACTCGATTCGCTCCCGGCGCATGTAGCAGGCGAAGGCAACGAGTACCGAGATAGCGTTTGGGTTCAGTTGCGCAGGAACAGTCCCGAAGTACTTGAGAACCTGTTTCACTTCTGGCCAGAGGGGCAACCTCAGCCCCGCTTCGAAATGCGGGACAGGGAAGGCGAGTTCACCGGGATAAAAAGTGTTGATCGACTCGCCCACCCTTGGAGGGCGTGACTCAAAACCCTCCGGCAAGAAATTGCGAGTGAAGGCGTTGTAGTCCTCCTCGGAAATCCGGCCGGGAGGAAAATCATGGTCACCAAACCGCCTCCCGCATCGGCTTCGCCCCTCGCCTTCTTCAGCCTTCTTTTTCCCCATTCTGGATAAAGAGAGCGAAAGGGGGGATGCGAGAAGAATAGGCGAGATGAGGCGCCGACAGGATCAGTTCGCGAGGGAAGGAAGAGAGAGGTAAGGTTTAGGGCGCCGAGACAAATCGAGAGCATGATCCGGGCCCCAGGGATAGGGGGTATTTATAGCCCGTTGGGTAAAGGGAAAAATACGAAGAGGCAAAAAAATATATAGTGTAAAGGAAGGGGAAGAGGCGGCCGTCTTTCTCTCTCTCCTAGTCTCGATTAGTGTAGCCTAACGTAAGTCCCAGGCCGGGGACGAGGCAGTATCATAAAAATACAATAAAAATAAAAAGAGAGTAGTGATTTAAGCACAGATATGACGCACGAGTCACAGTGTAGAAAAGCGCGGTACTAGAGGTAAAATTATCAAAGGAACAACTAAAAGAAGTTATTAAGCAGACCTATTCTTTAGATCCAAAGAGTTCGGGCGGTAGCCGCGAGAGGAAACATTATTACAAAACGAAGAGCAGTACAAAGAAAATAAGGGCGCAAGGCAGCGCGAGGGATTCAATCCTTATGCCACCGCCAGCGCCCCCCACCGCGAGACCTCGCGCAGGGAGGACGGTGGGGGAGGTGAAAAGCGCGAGCCGCATCCACGCCACGGTGTGCGAGACGGAGTTGTTGGTCGACCTCGTTCAGAATTGCCTGGGGGTCGGTCTCGTCTATCTCAATGTCAGCATCAACTTCAGAGGTCAAGCGAGCAACCTCCACCTCTAACCAATCAATCTGCCGGTCAGCCGTTTGCTTGTCCTTATCCAACTCTTGAATCATGATCGCATGTTTCTGGAACATCTCAGCCACCCTGCGCTTCATCGCCAACGGATCCATAGGGTCGCCAAGGTAATCTTCGATCTCGTCCATAGGAGGAGGAGGCGAGGAGACAGCTCGCCTCGGGCGCTCCTCAGTAGGCGAGTCTTCGGCAGATGAGTCTACTCGCACATCTGCAAATACAAAAACAGAATGAGGGTCATAATCAAAGGTGGGCAGCCAGAGAGGCCAGAACCTAGGGCAGAAGATTCCTAACCAGAGTGGCGAGAGGTCCCAGCGATATGAGAAGGCTCGCCATCTTTCCCACCAAGAGTAGAGGGAAGAGTAGAGGGAGGAGGCGAGGCCGAGCTTAGACGATGGTTGGCGAGATGAGTTTGTGCGCTACTAGACTGACCGTAGGGTGCGTGACTTTTCTGAAAACCAACAGCAAAAGGAGCAATGAAAGATAGATAGCGAACAGGGGAGGTGAACAAGGACCTTACCTCTTTTTCCTGGGGAAGCGATGGTGTAGGGGGGATGCGTCTCTCCGGGGGATCCGGTAAGGGTCCTCCCGACGGGGGGACCAGATCAGTTGTTCTCGCCTTCTTCGGGCGAGAAGAAGAGGGTGGTGGTGAGGAAAAAGTACGAGCGGGAATTAGGTTTAAGGCAGCCGCGCTCGCCTTGTTCCGCTGGCGCACCAGCGCGATACGATCACGAAAGCTTTTGCTAAGAGACATAGCAGCAAAGTGGAGGTGGCTAAAACGAAGAGAGGAGGCCTGTTGCACTTGGGGAGGATCCCAGTATTTATAGACTCATGGGGGGGAATCCCACCCGAAAAAGATTCCGCTTTAAAGTCGCTGAGATGACGTGAGCCTCGGTTGGACTTTTCTTTTCGGGCTTGGACAACCCCAAAAAGAGCGGGGATTGTGTACAACCTCGGGCTCATAGGAGGGAACCCAGCAGAGAGGGGATTAGAAGAATCCTCAAGAGGAGATAAGGCCCTAGGCGAGAGGGGCCCGAAGCAAAGACCACTCGCAATGGGCGAGAGGAGCCCAAAAGTTGGGTCCACTCGCAATAGGCGAGAGGAGCCCAAAAGTGGGTCCACTCGCAATAGGAGAGAGGAGCCAAAAGGTGGGTCCACTCGCGCTAGGCAGGAGGAGCCAAAGTTGAGTCCATTCGCCTGGCAGGTGGGGGTCAAAGGAAGATTTTCTATATGCCGACGGAGGGTCTCGCCTGCGAGGTAATCTTTTTCAGCCGCAAGATGGTCCTCTCGCCAAGCATCGGGTCGGCAGGAAGAGATAAGGCCGGTTCAGCAATTGGGTGGGAACCGGTTGACTTGGCAAGCGGTTCATCCTTTTTGGCCTTTTTTACTCTTTTACCCTCGGTGGTCTGCTCAGAGCCCTTCAGAACAGCGGAGTTTGGCTGTTGGCAGACCCAACCCAGGGTATTCAGGTAATTTCACAGGTGCTTGCTTTGGTTATTTGCAGTTCAAATCCTGAAGCCTATAAATAGACCGGTAAGGTGTCTGAGAAGAAGGCATGTGGAACCTTCTTTTTCCTTTTTACTCAGACATCTAGCTCAGCACTGGCTAGGGAGGGGAAGGATTCTAGTTCTTCCGGGTGAGCGGTGGGACCTCCGAGCGGAAGCCCCCGGTCTGTTCCTTTAGGTGTCTTGTTGGGAGCGTGGTTCGAAGAAAGTAAGCGTAGGTTGCAGCCTTAGATCCGAGCTTTTAGGAGAAACTAGTTCTACTGGTTTCAACATGTATGAAAATTTGTCTGAGGATGATAGGCAGTAGAATACCTAAGCTCAGTACCTAGAGCTCCTTGCAAGCTTTGCCAAAAACGAGACATGAATTAGGAATCTCTATCTGACACGATACTCGTAGGCACACCATGCAACCTGATGAATTCGTCCAGATAAAGCTCAGCTATCTTTTCCAAAGAATAGTCAATCTTGAAAGGCACAAAGTGGGCACACTTGGTTAGTCTGTCAATGATAACTCACACTGCATCATGCCCTCGGGGAGATCTCGGCAAATCGGTTATGAAATCCATGGATAAACTCTCCCATTTCTAACTCGGTATGTCTAAAGGCATTAACATACCACCCAGCCTTCTATGATCAGCTTTGACACGCTGGCAGGTATAACATTCAGATACAAATCTTGCGATGTCATTCTTCATACCTCACCACCAAACAATCTGCTTCAAATCTCTATACATTTTTGTGGAACCAGGATGATAAGCAACACTTGAACCATGCGCTTCACTACATATTCTCGCTCTGATGTCCCCAATAGCGGGAATACAATATCTGTCGCGGTACTTTAGGGTACCAACATCATCAAATGAAAAGTCAGGAAATTCCCCTTTCTCAGTCCTACTACGGAGGTATTGCAAATCAAGATCGTCTTTCTAATGTAGCCTAGTGAGAGTAATCCACGAAGGCTCTTCTACCCCTAAGCTACTCGGCTAAGCGCTATTCCCTACGGTTATGTCCATAAGCAAAAACTCCTCTACAAGGGATTGCACCGAGAGGTTAAAGATATGTGCGGGTTTTCGGCTCAAGGCATCCACTACTACATTAGCCTTGCCAGGATGATAAAGGATATCGACTTCATAGTCCGCAACATATTCTAACCACCTATGCTGGCGTAAATTAAACTCTTTCTAAGTGAAGTCATATTTCAAACTTTTATGGTCCGTGTAGATCTTGCATGACACTCCATACAGAAGATGTCTCCACAACTTCAAGGCATAAATGACAGCATCAAATTCCAAGTCATGGGAAGGATAATTCCTTTCATGGACCTTCAGTTGTCTCGATCCATACGCAATCACATTGTCGTCCTGTATCAACACGTAACTGAGTCCAACTCGCGATGCATCCCCCTAAACAACATACTCTACTCCTTCCATCGACAATGCCAAAACTTGAGCAAAACACAGTCTTCTCTTGAGCTCTTGAAAATCTTCCTCATAGGCATCACTCCAAACAAAAGCTGCACTCGTTTGCGTAAGCCTGGTCAACGACGCAGAAAGCATGGAGAATCTTTTCACAAATCTTCTGTAGTAACCTGCCAACCCTAAGAAGCTCCTTATCTCCTTAGTCGATGTAGGTCTCTTCCAATCCAACACTGCGGCTATCTTTGCGGGATCCATTGAGATACCATCCTTGCTTACAATGTGTCCTAGGAATGACAGCTGATACAACTAGAACTCCCACTTTCTAAGCTTTGCATACAGCTTGTGCTCCCTCAGAGTAGCCAAGACCAAATGCAAGTGCAAGGCATGCTCTTCTACATTTCTTGAATATACCAGGACATCGTCAATGAATACAACTACGAACTTATCCAAAAATTCCTTGAACACCCTGTTCATCATGTCCTTAAAAGATGACGGTTCATTAATCCAAACAACATTACCATAAATTCAATGTGACCATATCGGGAATAAAAAGCAGTTCGCGAAACGTCTGACTCACGAATTCTTAACTGATGGTAGCTTGAACGAAGGTCAATCTTTGAGAAAACGGAACTACCTCACAGCTGGTCAAACAAGTCACCGATCCTAGGCAACGTATATCTGTTCTTGATGGTCACCTTGTTTAGCTCTCCATAATCTATGCACAGCCTCATCATTACATCCTTTTTCTTCACGAAGAGGACTAGTGCACCCAATTGGGTCTAATAAAACCACACTGCAATAACTCATCCAGTTGAGTATGTAGATCCTCTAACTCACGGAGTGCCATGCGGTACGGTGCTTTCACGATAGGGAGAGTTCCTGGCTCAAGATCTATAATAAACTCCACCTCTCTCTCAGGCAGAAGTCCAGGAAGACTAACAGGAAAGACATCCGGAAACTCACGTACCACAGAAACGTCCTCAACCTGAGGCACAATAGGTGAAGCTTCCATAATAGAAACGGAAACAAGGAAAGAATCGCAGCCAGACTCTTGAAATTTACGAGCACGTACCGCAGAAATGATTGGAGATTCCTGACAAGGTAAACCATACACACCCATGGTCTATCCTTTGTTGCCTTTGAAATCAAAAAGCTTGTGATTGCACTGAATGAAGATATTATAGCTGGATAGCCAGCCCATGCCCAAAATCACGTCAAAGTCTTCCAAATCTAACATCTTCAAATCCGCAAAGGCTGGAAAACCACCTAGGAAGATAGGGCATTTTAGGATTCCCTGACTTGACATCACCAGCTCTCCTGAAGGGAATTTGACGTTCAGGGAAGTGTCTAACTGGTCGAGAACCCAGCGATGTCGATCTACAAAACTCCTTACCACAAAGGAGTGAGTAGCACCCGAATCGAACAGAACGCATGCCCACTTATTCTTCACCTTAAATTCACCTAAATACATTGCGCTCAAAACTAAAATGCAGAAACTATAAAACTACCATAAGAGATTACTAGCTGAGTTGAATACAAACCTGATATCACTTGAGCCGATGATTGGGCTTCCTCCTTGGTCAGCACATTCAACTTTCCCTTTCCCTTGACCATGTGAGGCGGGGGAGGTAGTAGAGTCTATAACGGAACTACAAGCAGCGTACGGGCAATTAGCCCTCAAATGTCCTTTCTAGCCACAGAGGAAACAAGCTCAAGCCTTCTTGCGACAACGGGCCGCATTGTGCCCACTCTTCTGGCAATAAGTATAGACAGGGCCTCCCTTTTGTGCATCCTGGATCGCGTGTACCTGAGACTGCTTCTACGCATCCAGTCTCTTAAAGCACTTCTCAAAAGGGTGGCCTTGCTTGCCACAGAAGCTACATGCTACCTTTTGATCCTTCTTCGTTGTAGGGCCAGATGCCCTTGTACTTCCATCGTCATCAGATTTTTTTGTCCTTCTTAGCATGCAATCCCCGATTCTTCGCATTTTTTATCACCTCAACCTTCAAGACAGCTTCTAATTCTTCTGCAAAAGTCTCAGATTTGTATGCGCTATCTAGATGCTGGATATCATACCTCAGACCCCCTGTGGAAGCATTTTACTCTTCCTTATTCAGACGCTACCAGATCTGGGGCGAAATAACTGAGCTTTCTAAACTCGATCTCGTACTCAATAACAGTGAGTTGCCTCTGCTTCATGTGTAAGAAGTTGTTCATCAGACGGTCTTGCTCGACCGATGGCAGAAACTTCTTTTATAACATACTCTTGAACGAATCCCAAGAGCACCCATCAACAAGATTCTCCTTTTCTCTAATCCACCAACTCTTCGCAATTCCTTTGAGCTTGTACGCCGCAATCATCACCTTTTGATCGGAGGAAATGCTAGAATAAGAAAACTTTTCTTCAATTTCGATGATCCAGTCATCCAACGGCATGAATTCTGCCCTACCATCATACATAGGAGGTCCTAGTCGCTGGAAGTGAGAAATGAAATTCATCTCCAGCGACCGTGCAACTAGGGGTACTAGAGTAGTGGTAGGAGTAGGAATAGTTTGACCCACAGCAGGGTCCTGTGCTCTAGTCTACTGCACGGTGACGACAACCAATCACAATTGTATCTGTGATTGCATGTCCACTATTTGCCTTGTCAGGGCCTCATTACTCTGTCATTGCCATTCAATAACCGCTTCACTCTGGGCACCAGAAGACTCACCCACCGACTGGGGAGTGGACCTCGTCGCAACGCGTTTAGGCGGCATTTCTATAGAACAAACAGATATCTAGTCAAAACCTTTCCTAAGACATCACAAACTGGGAAGGTATTCCCTTAGCAAAACTGTTTTGGGGTCATATTCTATAAATATGAACAAATGACTCTTCAGGTACCTGCTTAAGACACTTAAGCTATCAACTCAAATACCCTGACTCAAATCAGATCAAGAATGAACAGACTCAGATCAGATCGGAAACAAATGGATACTTGCTCTTGTGGTTACCTTGCTCTGGGAAATCATGAAATGATGTTATGCTTCTAACTTGTGCCTATAATATGAATGCATGAATGTTTAAATTTCTTTTCAAATAATGGGTGTACATATGTCATCATGCAGATATTTAACTTGGCACGTGTGCTTATGCGATTATATGTTATGTATGTCGTGATATGCATTCTAAAAAAAGGCCTTAGTCCATGTTCTGAGAGGCGTACACATACAATGTTATGCATCTTATACTATGTAAGACCCCATTTTTTTCTTTTAAAACCACCGGGGTCTTATGCCCAGAACCGCCACTTTGCGGTGACACCTTCACGCCCTGAAGGGTCATCACCATAAAGCGCCGATTCTGCCGGCAAATTCGATCACAGAAAGGTAGCACAATAAAGTAAAAGCAAGTCCACAGAAATCACATATATAGAAATAAAAGTCTCCACAAGGGGAGTGTCCACAGAATAATATATCAGAGTACTAAAATACGGCCTTATGCCCAGTACATCATGTCCTCACTACAAATCACTCATGCGGAAGTAAAAACAGAACATCTACTCAAGGTCGAGACTCACGGTCCTGGCTGTATGAACTCCGGAGTTAGACTGCCCCATATCCAAGCGCACCGGTCTCTTGGGCTGCTCCCCCATGCTGGGCTCCACGATTCCCTAAAATGATGCGGTTCGAAAACCGTTATTCATAAAGACTAAGCAATATCATCCCCTACCCCTTCCCCCACGGCTCTTAAGTACCGAGCGGAGAGGAAGAAAGGGAAGGTCATGAAGGTGGAGATCAAATCAAAAGAATCAGGTGGCAGTAGAACGAATCTAGCAATTCTATAATAAATAATAGCAATAAGACGAGATATGAAAAGTAACCTTCACTTATGTGAGAACACATAGGCCAAGGGGTCTTCTACAAGGCTCCCATCGTATAAAAAGTCCCATACCAATTTATACGTTGGGGTGTCAGTTATCAAACAGCAGTATATATATATATATATATATATATCAAAATTAACCTTAATTTATAAACTTGCCCACACAAGCTTATAGGCCAAGGGTTGTTTTGCAAGTCCTAATGTATAAGCGTCCCATTCCACTAATGCCTTAGGTATCAGGGGTTAAATGAATCGATTATGCTATGACATGCTAGTGGGTATGAGTGAACATGCAAGTGCAACACACACACCCGACACTGTGCACACAGACCTTTAATTCCCCCTTTCGGAGCCGTCACCTCCCAGGATAACTCCGTAGTGGAAGACGGAAGCGGTGGGTTGGGCCTCGCCCACCTCTAAACTAGTAAAGCACTACTGGTCAGACCTATCGTACGCCTCAACGCTTGGTGCACGAAGCGGACTTTTACGTACTCTTGCCGACTGGCGCACCGAACTTCTGTTGGCGAAGTTCTAACAGCACTTGCCGAGTCAGCATAATGGCATCGGTGCATCGACCCTCCAATACCGAATACCCACCACCTTAATTTTCTTTCCTTTTATGCACATGCAATTTAACGTATTCAAATAAAAACCGAGCCGAAGCTCCCAGGACCAAAACGTCTGTCTGTTAACTAATCGAGTCGAAGCTCCCCGGACCATTCCGTCCGTCTCTTAACTAATCGAGCCGAAGCTCCCAACTATCTTCCTGTGCTAACAGTGTTTGTGAAATGTGCAACACTAATTACTAAGTTACTCTTTTCAGCTTGTTAATACAGTATAAATTAACCAAGGACTGCCCCCGGTATTCCCTGTGAAGGGCTCTTAAAGGGCACTAGGAACTATGATGGTAGCTGAAGCCCATCGTTCCCTTTTGCAAGGCACTTATTGTTATTGGTTGATTCCCTTTACCCATTCCCTTCTCATATTACGATAGACTAACCTAGTGTGATTTTTAACCTTCCTCTCTTCGGGAAAGACGATCTTTCGTCGAACCCGAGCACCTCTTAACTCTAGCCAACACCACTTCTCACTAACCTTCCCATCCTTATATGGTGAACACTTTCACATCCAACCAATTCAGCAGATTAACTAACTCCAATGCTGTGCCCCATAATATCCTATGACTATTAACTCAAATTGCTAATTGCAAACTATCCTATGCTATATGTTGAACCGGTTAGGAAATGATCCAATAGTCATCCAAATTCCTTAACTTATTTACTGAAGGTATATCATGATATAATTAGCCTATAATAAGAAAACTATAATTTTCCTAATTTATCTGGCATTTAATTAATTTCCTCAAAAATTTCAAGGGCTACCGGTTTGAACATGAACTACCCTAAGTACTCATGCAAGATGTTCAACAAAATTATTATAAATATTATGTTATCTCAATATGGTAAATCCAAACTATCAAAAATTTCTATCATCAAAAGGGTACTAAAACTATTCTAGCAATATTTTCTATCTTTCATTATTTATGAATCATGTACAGAGAATATCCATCTAAAAATTATAAATTAATTTTACTATGTAGATATAACCTTAAAAATAGTATTGGCCAAGTTTCATAATTTTTTAGCAAGTATTAATCTCTGAATAAATTAATTATCAAAAATCTCCATAAGGTAGACTTGTAAAGAAAGTGCCGTAACTAAGATTCTAAAAATCATGAATAAATGTCTACAAGCATATAATGGCCTGAAAGTCTCAATTCTTATGTCACATAATTTTTCAACAGTAATATCATCCATAATTAACTTTTAAACCATAAAACCCCTTTTTAACATTTGTGAATGGAATACTAGATTTACTCAACTAAAAATTATACAAAAATTCAGAAGCAACCATTATGACCTAAAACATTTACTTCCAAGATTTCATGAGGTTTCAATGAACAAAAAGATCTAAATAATTAAAACATCAATTAGGGCTATAACAAACTTTACAAATGAAGTGCTAGAAATAAACATCATAAAATTCCAGTAAAATTGCTATAGGTTCTACACATTCAAAAACTCACTCTACCTGAGTTTCACAGCTTTTATATAATGTTTAGTGACTGATTTTACTTATTTGAGATTTTACCCTAAAACTAATGTGAGGGTTTTGAGGTATCTACCTATCTCCAAATCCTCCGAGATTCCAGCGAGATGATTTATATTATGCTAACGTCGACTCTACTGAGTTTCAAGGCAATACGAGGGCATTTTCCCACATGACCTTCACAACCCTCAAAACCCTCCCTTTAGAGGTTGAGTTTGGATCCTAGGGTAAATCAACCATAAACCACACCATTTTCCCCAAGTGGGTTATAATAACCCTTCTAAGTCAGTGGTCAAAATATCAGCCTCTGTTGAGGTGATTTGACTGTTCCAACCTCTTAGTGCACTTTTTAGTCAAAAATGCCTCATTAATTCCTAGTTAAGGATAGGTGATTTCCTACCAAAAACTCATCCAAATAAGTTGGAATTTTTTACAGAGCTAGGTTTTATAGCCAGGGACTACTCACCAAAATTTGGGAGGGTTTGGAGGTCATTTGACCACTTAAATAAATTACTCTAACTTTATTAAATTAAAACAAAAACCTTATGCAAAGTATATCCAAAAATTCTCATTTTTTGACAGCCTCTATGTGTGGCTAAGTGTAACACCCTGCCCAAATTTTAGGTCATTTGGAGAAGGGACGAAGAGTGGGCATTCATTTTAGTTTCTGTCCAACTCTAGGTATAGCCCCACTAAAATGGGTGTTGCGGTCAAACCACTTACCCAAACGAGTTGAAATTAATTTTAAATTAATCTAGACTCGAAGGGCTACAAGTCTTGTGACTGGATTTTTTTCCTAAATCGTCCTGTAAGTGCCTCATTTTGCAGCATCAAAATGCGCTCATTTAAAGTATCTTTTCCTTATATACTATATACATAATTTTATATTATAAAAATATTTTTACTGTTCATCTTCTACAGAACCGGAAAACTTAACTCAGAAAAACTTATATTTCCTGTAGCTCTTCCACGATCCTTCACCGTCCATCCGGTCACTTCCCTGGCCAGCCAGCCACCACAACCTTCGTTGAGACGATGGCTATCGGTCGGCAGTGGTTTGGCCGCCGGAGGTGGTGGTTTCCGGCGGACCCAAAAATATATTTTTCATGGTTTTTCCATGAAAACGCGAGATAAGTCCTGCTCCGTTGAGCACGAACTTCCTTTCTAAGATCCTAAGATCTACCCATAAAAGCAGAAGTAGAGGAGGACCTTATTCGCGGTTTGGAGGCGAGATGAACGTCGGGTTGTCATGGCGCGGTGGTGGCGTTGCCAAACTTCTCCTACAGCAAGAACAACAACTCTAATCTGTTTGGTCAAGAGTGTAAACTTCTCATCTTGCTCTAAGTGGCCTTTTATAGATCACCAAGTTGGGAGGGGAAAAGGTAAAATATTTAAGGCCATAAAGGCTTTCCTCTTAAGAGTATTTTGGTTATGGTGGAGGGAGAGGAAAAGGTGGAAGATGAAAAGATGTGTCCAAGTGGAGATTTCCTATTGGACCAACTCTTCCTCATTTTATAAAGTAATTAGGGAAGAAAATGGCCCATAAATACTCCTGGTGTAACTTCCAATAATCAGAGTTAATTATGGCATGGGTTAAAGAAATTTCCAGTCTGGCTGACATTTCGGCCTTTGTCACGGGTGTGACACGTAGGTCACGGGCGTGACACTAGTCCATTCGTCGTTCTCGAGTCGACGACCGATTTTCTGCATCGGTTCACTGGTCACCCCCCCCCCCATGTCGCGGGCGTGACTTTTTGGTCACAGGCGTGACAGGCGTTCTTCGGTCTACATTTGTCGATCTGAGGTTGACGGTCGGTGGGGGCATCATTCCCTAGGTCACAGGCATGACGGGTCGGTCACGGGCGTGACAGGCATTCTTCGGTCGACGTTCGTCGTTTTGATGTCAATGGTCGGTAGAGGCGGCACGCCCTAGGTAACGGGCGTGACGGGTCGGTCACGGGCGTGACAGGCATTCTTCGGTCGACATTCGTCGATTTGATGTCGACGGTCGGTGGAGGCATAATGCCCTAGGTCACGGGCATGACGGGTTGGTCACGGGCGTCACAGGCATTCTTCGGCCGACGTTCATCAATCTGAGGTCGACGGTCGGTGGAGGCGTCATGCCCTAGGTCACGGGCGTGGCGGGTCGGTCACGGGCGTGAACAACCCGTGATTCGAAGTCTTGGTCGATGGACTTCAATTCTTGGGTTTTCTAGGGTTCTGTCATGGAAGACCGACTCCTAGGGGTCTAGCTGGAAATGGGATGTTACAAATCCCAATAAACAAAACAAAAATTTCGTCCCCGAAATTGAGGTTTATCCTACGGGGATTTCTACCGGAGTAAAATAAACTTGTTACATCCCATATGGTTTTCCTATTGAGTCGAAGCGACTATTTGTTCAATAAATGAAGGCAATTCCCCAATAAAAAAGATTAGCCCCTACTTTCCTGACTGAGTGCGCATGCCTAGGTTCTCAATTTCCCTTATCTAGTCCTACCGGTTCAATACAAGAAGGTAATTTATAGTATACCGAGAGGTGGTGAGGTATACCTGACTGAACAACTCTGGGTATTTTTGTCGCATCAGGTCCTGCGGTTCCTAAGTATGCTCCTCCTGGTCGTGGTTCCTCCACAGAACTTTGACTAACGGAACCTTCTTGCGACGCAAGATCCATACTCATCTGTCACCGATCCGAACTGGCTCCAAGTGAATTGATCGGTCTTAAGCTACCGGTCCTCCAGTGGTCATAATCTACTGCTCCGGGCGTAGTAGAGCCCTCCTTAGCGAAGAAATGTGGAAGACGTCGTGCAGAGCTGCCAGCTCTGGTGGCAACTTGATGGCGAGGATGCCCCGCCATTTGCTCGTGCCGACATGGACCTCTCTTTTGATCGCCGCCGCTACATGTTCATGGATATTGACGGTCGTTGCCGCAACCGTCGTCGCCTCCGCCACATGGATCTCTCTTTTGATCGCTGCTGCTACATGTTCGTGGACATTGATGGTCGTTTTCGCAACCGTCATCGTCGCCGCCACCACCGCCGCCGGCATTTCGTCACTTCATTATGATTATAATGTTATTTAATTTTTGAAATAATATTATAATCCTACTACCTTAATTATCATTTTATTAATATTATATTTATAATTTATAGGTTTTAATATTATGTTATTTTAATTTTTGTTAAACATTAGTGGCTAGGATTTGTTTTGTTTTGGATGAAGGGTGGAGGAGTGATGTAACACCCCAGAAATCTCAAAAAGCCAAAGTGGGATTCAGGTTGGCTGACACGGCCTGAGACACGGGCGTGTCTAGGGGCGTGTCAGATGTACACGGCCTGGGACATAGGCGTGTCCCAGGGCGTGTCCCTAGTCTCGATAGTACTCGAGCCCTGATCGTCGAGTGTGGAACACAGCCTGTGACACGGGCGTGTCACAGGGGCGTGTTTGGCACACGGCTAGGGACACGGGCGTGTGCCTTAGCCGTGTCCATCTCGAGTAATTTTGGAGATCGTGTTACAGGGGTGACACGGCCGGGTACACGTCCGTGTACTGTGTGACACGGGCGTGTCAGGCTTGACACGGGCATGTCAATGCCCGTGTTCTGGTTTATTTTCAGTCAGTTGTGCACCGCTTCAGGAACACGGCCTGTGATACGGGCGTGTCACAACCCGTGTTCGGACCAGGAAATCAAATTAAGGGCATATCAGAGCCGTTCATTTTCTTTGACCAAGATCCAATGGTCTGGGCTCTTCCCTGGGTTGATAAGGCCGGGATTGAAGAGGAGAAAGCTCATTTGAGTTTCATCTTTCTCTTTCTAAAGTTAAGAGAGAGGGGAGAGCAAAGCAAGGAAGAAGAAGAGGAATTCGGCCGCCGGTGGTGCTGCGGTGGTCCAAATCGCGAGCCGAGTTCGGATTTACGAAGGCAAGGCTGCTACGAAGGCTTTCATCCGTCTCAATTCTCTCCATGGCTCCGAGGCGAATTCCAAGGGTAATGATTTCCGTCTTGGATATGCGAAGTCCTACTTTCCTGCATTTGCATAGGGAAAACCTGTCCCCGCGAGTGTGCGGTGGGTTGTGGTGTCCCTTGGGGTAGATATGTAAAGTCCCCCTTTTTAGAATCCAGAATTGGAGTACGGATCTAGGCATGATGTGTGAAGCCCATCTGGGCGTGCTGGTCTGGATTGGTGATGCTTGTTTGCATTCGGAGGAATCTCCGAGAATTTGATTGTTTGTGTGTAATCTGTGGTGCATACCTGTTGCTTGGTGCAGCAGGAAGTACTTGAGGTAGTCAAGGAAATTGTGCGAGTTGGGTTCAACTCTTGTGGTGGACGGGCAAGGTGAAGCTGTACCCGCATCAGTCCAGTCTTGAGTCTGATGATGTGAGCAACGGGATAGGTGGATCTGTACCCGCGTTATGGTTGTCTAACCTTGGGTGCTTAAGGCTTTGTTAGGATCACATAGCGAGAGTCGACGGCTTGCGTGCCGATCAAGACTAGAATGCTCATTGGTGGGATCCGGTGTTTCCGGTACACCCGAATGTGCCCTGAGTGCACGGAGCGTCGGGCCGTCGTGCCTACGTTTGTGATATGTATTGACTGTGCGCTCATTCACATCTTGCGTGTTTTATTATATATATCATATTGGAAAATGCTATGCAGGGATGGAATTCCGCTGCCCCGTGCCAGGGGCAGGGTCGTTAAAATTGGTCAGCTGAATGCTAACCGTTGCCTTGTTTGCCACCGCTTGGTGGATTGGTTCTTGCAGGTGTTGGAGGTGCTGGTCCGAGAGGGACTTAGCGGGCTGAAGCCCAAGCTGCGTTGCTGCCCTCGAAGGCTTTGTTTTGTTTCTTCTTGTTCATGTGTGGCCGGCCTGCGTGCCGATGTCTGTAAACCACACCTTGTTAAGAGAAATTTGTAAGGCCTTAAGGACCGATACTTTGGTTGTATACATTCCTATGTTTTTAGTGGACAGTTCTTGTTTTTCTTGAGTTCAAGTTTTCAACCGTGAAGCTTCCGCTAGAATGCTTTGTAATAGGATGCGTTGGTTTTGATATTTTTTCGTAGCGTCTCCGCCTGTTGGTGGAATATGGTGTGGGGCCCCGGCCAGACCCTCTATTATATTCTTCTTGACGGGTAGAGGTGTTACAATTTGATATCAGCTTGTTGGTCGATCTCTTCTGAATTCGCGGATGAATTCTTTTGAGAGGTGGCGAGCACGTGTCAGTGCTGTCATTATAACACTAAACTTGAACTAAAGAATGTCCACTTAGGAATGCAAATACACTTGTTTGTTGAACCTGTGTATTCTTTTTGTATGTTTTCCGTTTTACTTGGTCGCTAAATTGTGTGTTTTACACATATAGGTGACTAGAAGTGTTGCGGGTCAATTCGAACCTCAACATTCTGTAGAAAGTACGGCACCAGCTGAGGTGCCCACACCTCCTCCATTCGCTGAAATGGTACGTTTCATCACGGAAACGGTACTTGCTGTGATGAATGCTCAGCAGGCTGGGCAGGCACGTCCTATAATGGTGCCAACGCATGCTGGGGTACGGCAAGAACTGGTAGAAGTTGTAGTTGATCCGCGGGCAGCAGATCAACAATTGAAGCAATTCTTGAGCTTCAATCCTCCACAATTTACTGGGGCAGGGTCACTAGCCCAAGAAGAGGATTGGCTTATAAGGATCAAGAGGATCTTCAGAGTGATCAAGGTTGAGGAGTGACAGAAGGTTATGTTGGCCACTTTTCTACTGGAAGGAGAGGCTCGCTTATGGTGGGATGAGATTGAACTACATCACTTGGCCGCTAGACAACTTGCAGAAGTCTCGATGGACGAATTTTCTCGGTTGTTCTTGGCAAAACATCTACCAATGCAGCAAAGGATATCGATGGAAATGGAATTTCAACGGTTAACTCAAGGAGATCGTAGTGTGGATGATTACCTACATTAGTTCACACGTTTGGGAAGATATGCGGGTACAATCTTCGCCGAAGAAGAGCGTAAGACTAGTAGGTTTTATGCGGGACTGCGAGATGAGCTGCGGTATTTGCTCTCGAGTTCTGTGAGTCAGGGATTTCAAGCCTTAGTCTGTACGGCTCGGACTTTGGAGACGGACATGAAAAGAGGGCAGGCAAAAGGGACCTTGGCTGTGACAAAGCCAGAGTTCAAGACGCCGCGTCCGGAGAAGTTTGGGTACCGTAAGAGATGGGGAAAGAAGTCCAAGTCTACTGGACAAGCACCTTCTGCGACTATAACAGAGACATCTGGGTATGGATCTCGTGCTTGTTTTACGTGCGGGAAGTTGGGACACTTCGCACGTGATTGCCGAGTTGGTCCTCCAAAGGGTGGCAAGAAGACGAGAGCATCTTATGCGGAGAAAGGGAAGACTGTGGTGGAGTCTTCTGCCTCGCACGCGCAGCCCATCGTCACAGGTGCGCACAGTTTTTAATGTTATTTTATACTGTGTGTTGTGCTTGTTTTGATTGTGATGTTTTAGGGTTTGTCCTTATACGAGAGTATCCGGCGTGAGCACTGTTTGACACAGGTGCTTCCCATTCATTTCTGTCTGAAGAGTTCGTCTTTCGTGTCGGGGTACCTATCCGGACCACGACAGACAGTGTAAAGGTGTTGTTACCTAACAGATGTTTGATGTGCGCGGATAAATCTTGCGTTCTTGAGGTCAAGATAGGGATTCGGGAGTTCACGGTGGAAACATTAGTATTATCGATCAAGGAATTTGATATAATCTTTGGTATGGATTGGCTGTCAGAGCAGCGTGCCTGTATAGATTGCACTTCAAAAGAGGTCACACTCGGGCAGAATACCGAACAAGAGACCAAGTTCATTGGTATATAAGGGATGAGTGGGATGTTGTTATCTGCTCTCCAATTCGTTAAGGCAGTTCGGAAGGGTGCGGAGTTGTTCTTCACACTCGTAGAGGCGGTGGCGCCGAAGGCCAGTGTGAGTGAAGTGTTGATTGTATCGGAGTATGCTGATGTGTTTCCAAAGTACCTTCTGGGGTTACCTCTCCAAAGGGAAATCGACTTCGCTATCGAGCTAGTGCCGGGTGCAAAACCTGTGGCCCGTTCGCCGTATCGGGTAGCGCCAAAAGAGATGGCCGAACTAAAAGTTCAGTTGCAAGAACTGTTGGAGCAGGGATACATACGCCCAAGTATGTCACCTTGGAGTACGCCTGTTCTTTTTGTGAAAAAGAAAGACGGTAGTTTGCGGCTATGTATTGATTATCGCGAACTGAATAAGCTGACGGAGAAAAACAAGTATCCAATTCCTCGGATCGATTACTTGTTCGATCAGTTAGCGGGCTCAACCGTCTATTCCAAGTTGGATTTGAAATCCGGATATTACCAATTGCGGATTAGGGAAGGTGACATTCACAAGACATCATTTGGATCATGCTACGGTCATTATGAGTTCACAGTGATGTCGTTCGGCTTATGTAATACGCCTTCGGTATTCATGGATCTGATGCATCGAACGTTCCGCGAATACTTGGATCTTTTTGTGATTGTGTTCATTGATGATATCCTCGAGTACTCTCAGTCGGAGGAAGATCATGCAAACCATTTGCGGTTGGTATTGCATACCTTGCGGAGAAATAAACTGTATGCCAAGTTCTCTAAGTGTTAGTTCTGGCTCTCGTCGGTGGCTTTTCTGGGCCATGTGGTAAGTGGAGAGGGCATAGCGGTGGATCCGACAAAGATAAGTGCCATTCGTGATTGGCCAGTGATGTCTTCGGTGGCCGAAGTAAGGAGTTTTCTTGGGCTGGCAAGCTACTATAGACGATTTGTGGCGAACTTCTCCCGGATTGCTTTGCCTTTGACTACGTTGACGAGAAAAGATCAGAAGTTCGTTTGGACGCCGGACTGCGCGTGAGCTTTTGAGGAGCTAAAAGGTCGTTTGACCACGGCACCTGTTTTGACGTCGCCTTGTGGTACAGACAGTTTTGAGATTTACAGCGATGCGTCAGGAAGCGGCTTAGGTTGCGTTCTCCTGCAGTTTGGCAAGGTGATCGCGTAAGGCTTACGTCAATTGAAAGTGCATGAGCATAATTACCCCGTCCATGACTTGTAGTTGGCGGCAGTGATCTTTTCGCTAAAGTTGTGGTGGCACTATCTTTATGGCGTGAAGATAGATATTTATACAGATCATAAAAGCCTGAAGTATTTGCTCGATCAAAAGGATTTGAATATGCGACAAAGGAGGTGGATGGAATTCCTAGGGGATTATACCTTCGACATTCACTATGTTCCCGGAAAGGGAAATGTGATCGCTGATGCCTTGAGTCGTCGTACTCCGATGCGGGCAAGTTGGTTGCGGATACATGATGAGCGTCTAATCCAGAAGTTTGAAGCGTTGGAGATATCTTGTGTGGAAAGGGATTCTTCGGCCGATGCATGCTTGAACTGGATGGAGGTTCAATATGACCTTGCGGACAGGGTTTGGCGGGCAACAGAGTTTGATGAAAGTCACCAACGCTATGCCAAGGAAGGGTCTGGTGACCAATTCTCCTGGGATGACGGGTTATTACGGAAGGATGGCCGATTGTGCGTCCCTTGTGCGGGTAAATTGCGAGAAGAATTGTTATATGAAGCACACTTTACAAAGTACTCAATTCACCCTGGGAGCACAATGATGTACAAGGACATGAAGAAATTGTTCTGGTGGCCCGGTTTAAAGGACATAGCCGAGTATGTGGCTAAGTGTCGTACTTGTGCTTTGGTAAAGGAAGAGTGTCAACGTCCTAGTGGTTTCCTGAAATCATTGCTGGTTCCGCAGTGGAAGTTTGAGGATATTTCTATGGATTTCGTGCATGGATTGCCGAGATCTCAACGTGGGAATGACTCAATCTGGGTGGTTGTAGACCTGTTGACAAAGGTGGCTCACTGTCTACCGAACAAGCGGGACGATTCAGTGGAAATGTTGGCAAAGCTCTATGTGGAGCAGATTGTTCGATTGCACGGTATTCCCCGAAGCATCTGTTGGAACACCCTATTACTAATTTGGGCAAGGATCACTATGTTTTTAGGAAATCAGTTTGACCTAGATGTATAGTTGAAAAGGTCAAGTTAGAATGAGGCTAGGGCTTAGAACTTAGGTTTGAAGCTGCCCCCAGGACCATTCAAGGATCAAGACTTAGAGCTGAGACAAAGACAATTTTCGTCGAGCTCAGGTCGACGAAACGTCGAACTCCGTTCGACGATCTCTAAGCTCAACTCTGCTAAGTCGTCGAACTCCGGTCGACGATCTTCGAGCTCAGATCGACGATATGCCTTCAGCTTGTTTCTAAGTCACTGAGCTCAGTTCAACGATATATCCTCACTTATTCTTCAGGTCACTGAGCTCAGTTCGACGATCGTAGAGCTCAGTTCGACGTTTTCTGTCTGATGTTCAATCCAATCTCTGAGCTCATTTCAACGATCGTAGAGCTCAGATCGACGTTTTTCTGAGAGATCGATGACTTTAAGGATTCAAATTCAGTCGACCTTTGGAATGTTTTTCAAATTCTCTCAGCATTTATTTCAAGAGATTTGTTAGCCGTTTTCATTTATTCTGGAGCAAGTTTCAAGGGATTTCTAAGAGAATGTTTATTGGACTTTCCTCGAAAAGACAAAATATTTATGGAAGACATTTATGACTGCTAACAGCTATCTTGGACAGAGGATCATCAGAGAATAAAATATCCAACAACAGATCAAGAGAAAAAAATACTCAATATAGACATACACAGATAGTGAGATCAACTCAGAGAAAAATCAAGTGATCAATCCTGAAGAGTTAGATTGAAAATTAGCATAATGAAAAGTGTTCACAGCTTCAACATCAAAGACTCCAGACAACTCATATTTTAGCCTCTGTTGAAATCATCTTCTGCTGGAGATCTGAAGCTTTTGAAGGCCTATCACCCTAGCAAAGCTCACACTCCTGAACCATCTACATCTCAGGGGGAGCTTTGACAACACAATCAATCCACTAAGTCTTCTCTCAGTGATTGAGACAGAGAAGACAACTTCACCTCTTCCTTTTTCTTTTCATGCTGTAAAAGGGTTATCAAAACTCCCTTCAAAAGTTTTGAATCTGGTTCTGAGAGCCTTGTCAAAACTCAGTGGTGGCAAGACACCTTATAAAAAAAATCTAGTTTCGTTTTTGAGCACCTTATCAAAAGCTCATTGGTGCTCAGGACACCTGATCAACTCTTCCTGTAGTGGATTCCTACCAAGAGTGGTAGAAGAGTGGATGTACCCAGGTTTTTGGGGAACTACTATAGATCCTTGTGTCTTCTGGTTACTTGTGTATATTCTTTTCTGTGTGCTGTGATTTTTATTTTACTGCCTTAGTTTTATTTCTACATCAAAGCACCTTACACCTATACATAAATTAAGTCTTTACTGCTTTGCAATTTTAAATTGTAAATTTACTTTAAAATACTCTATTCACCCCCCCCCCCCCTCTAGAGTTGAGATAGATCTTTCCCTCACTTTTAATTTGTATCAGAGGAAGGTTGGTTGTTCATACAGGCTAACACCTGAACCAAAAGATCCTTGATAAGATCAATCTTTTAAGAGGGTTATTTTCATTATATTTAATTTTATATAAAGACATGGCACAGAACAAAGATTATGCAAGCATCAGGCCTCCAGTGTGCAATCTATCCAAGTTTGCATTGTGGAAAGCAAGGATTAGACTTTATATGAATTCTATTGATGAAGACATATTTAATTCTGTTTTGACAGTGTGCCCAAGTCCACCAGCAAACTCAAGTACAAATACTATTCCACCTCCTTCAGGAACAGATGCTGAAATAAAGAAGTGGAAGACTGCAGATGCCAAGGCCATGAATATCTTAGCTCAGACAATGTCTGATGAGATATTTCAGAAGGTAGCTTAATGCAACTCAGCCAAAGAAATTTGGGACAAACTTTCTGAGATTGTCTCAGGATCTGCTGATGAGAGAAAAGACAGAAGATCCCATCACATTTCCCAATATGAGAACTTCAAGAAAGGAGAAGCTGAGTCAGTAGCAGACATGTACAACAGATTAAGTCTGATTGTCAATGAGTTAAAGACTCTGAATAAAGAAATCTCATTGACTAAGCTGAATGACAAAATCCTTATGTGTTTCCCCAGCACTTGGGATTCAAGAATCTGGCCAATCAAAGATGTCAGAAGTCTAAATGAGATTACCACTGAAGCTCTCCTGGGCAAGCTCAAATCTTATGAGCTGCTCATTAAAAATAGAGAAGAAGAACAAAAGGCTGCCTCACCAGCCACAAGGAAAGAGAAGACAATAGCCTTCAAAGCTATTGAGGACCTGCCTGAAGAAAAGGTCACAGACAATGAGGAGCTACTCAGCTTATTGGCCAAAAGATTCTACAAAATGGCCAGAAAAGATTTCAGAAAAAGGTCATACAAGGGACATGATAAGCCAAGGTTTGATAAATCAAATAACAACAAGGAAGTTATATGTTTTGGTTGTAGGAAACTAGTCCATATTGTGCCTGACTATCCAGAAAACAAAAACAAGGACAAGAAAGATAGAAGAGAAAGAAGAAAGGAGAAAGACTTTAAGAAGAACAGCTCAGACAAACCCTCCTCCAGCAAGAACAAACATACAAGGAAGGGATTTGTTGCTGAGACATGGAGTGAAACTGAAGAGGATTCTGAAGCTTCATCCAGCTCCAGTGATGATGAGGATGATGCTGATGAAAAGGAATTTTACATGATGGCTATCAATGCCTCTCAAACAGATTCAGAAGCAGAAGAGTCAGAGTCAGATTCAGAAATTCAACTAGAAGAAGACCAGGTAATCAATTCATTTGATTTCAGTTTTGAGGACTTTAAACATGAGTTTAAAGTACAATGCCTAGATCTATTAGAGTCTGAGAAGGAAATCATTTCCCTCAGAAAACAACTGTCTGAGTATAGCATTTTAAAATCAGAGAACCTCAAACTCTCTGAAGAGTTAGAATGTTATAAGGAGCAGATTGCTTCACTGAAAAGTGAACTATCCAAGGCCAAGCAGTTAGAAGAATCCCTTAATGGGAGAAGCATCAAACTGATGGATATCACAAGCACAGTGAACTCTAGACTTAATAGTACACTAGGCCTTGGAGCTTCATCCAGCCAGCCTATAGTTCTGACAACTCCAATAAAATTTATCTCTGATAAAGGGAAGGAAGTTGTAGAGGTAGCTAGGAAGAATGCAGATTTGCCAAAGAAAGATATAATTCAACAGAAAGTGTCGAACAGAGCTCGACGATCGTCGAATGGCGCTCAACGATCCAAGAAAAAATCATCGAACTCAGCTCGACGAAACCTGAACTCTGAACTCCAGGACAGTCGATCTTTGAACAATGCTCGACGATCTAACCCAAGATCGTCGACCTTAGCTCGACGATCGTCGAACAGAGATCAGGGCTTTGAACAATCTTTCAAAGGTACATCTAGATTCAATCTTAGAAGTCCTACATCCCAAGGTTTCAACCCCTATACTGAATGGATAGTACATCCTAGGAGATACCATCCTGAAGGTTATAAGAGTCAACCGGGGATGTCTTTCATTTCTGAATTTAAAGGATATCAACCTAGGCCCAAGGTAAACTGGGTCAAAAACATGTAAATTCTTGTATGTACAGGTGAAGACCTATCCAACATCAAACCAGCTATGGTATATGGATAGTGGGTGCTCAAAGCACATGACAGGGAACAAGGACAACTTCACATCCTTTAAAGTCAAGCTTAGACCCAAAGTAATTTTTGGTGATTCAAACTTTGGAACAACAAAAGGATATGGTGCAGTCCAAATTGGAACAGCCACCTTCAAGAAAGTAGCTTATGTTGAAGGACTCAAGCACAACTTGATAAGTATTAGTCAACTTTGTGATGAAGGATATCAAGTGACTTTCAACAAAGCTATATGCAAGGTCAAGTCAGAAGACAACACAACTGTGTTGATAGGTAACAGAAAAGGTAACATTTACTTAGTAGATTTTCATTCATCTAAAGTAGATATTTGCCTGTTCAATTCCATATCCAGACCTAATATACTATGGCATAAGAGACTAGAACCTATTAACCTTAGAACCATTGCTAGGCTATCCAAGGACAACCTTATTAGAGGACTACCTTCTGGCCCCTACAAGAAGGAAGGACTTTGCAAGGCTTGTCAATTAGGCAAGCAAACTAAAAACAATTTTAAGTCACTTAACAAGAGTGATTCACCTAGTATTTTGTATCTGTTACACATGGATCTTTTTGGACCCATTACAGAACAAAGCTTAGGAGGGAAATCCTACACTTTAGTGGTTGTAGATGACTTCTCAAGATTCACATGGGTGTTCTTTCTGAGGAAGAAGTCTGATAACTTTAAGTGTTTGACAGAGTTTCTCAAATGTATACAGAGTGAGTTCAATACTCATATTTCACTGATCAGAAGTGATCATGGGACAGAGTTTGATTCTCTTCTTATGCAAGAGTTCTGTCAGAGTGAGTGATCAGGCATACATTCTCAGCTCCTAGAACTCCTCAACAAAATGGGGTAGCAGAAAGGAAAAATAGAACCCTAATTGAATCTGCAACTACATTGTTGTCAGATGCTCACCTTCCTCTATCCTTTTGGGCTGAGGCAGTGAACACCTCCAACTATGTATTGAATAGAAGTTTGATACACAAACTGAAGGGCAAGACTCCCTATGAATTACTCAAAGGGAAGAAACCAAAAGTAGATTACTTCAAAAATTTTGGTTGCATTTGTTATATTCACAACAATGATAAGAGATATATAGCAAAATTTCAAGCAAAAGCTGATGAAGGAGTGTTTCTGGGATACTCCATGATCAGTAAAGCTTATAGGGTTTATAATAAAACTACTCAAAAAATAGAAGAATCTGTCTATATTTCCTTTGATGAAACTAATATGTCTTTCAAGGAGAAGAATGCTTCTACCATAGAACATTTGCAGGTACATTCTCTAGCTGAAGACTTGGACAATTGCAAGTTACTCAAAAGGATGAAAGTAGTGAAGATGAAGAAGCTACTCAACATCTGGAAGAAAATCTTCTTGAAGAGCCAGTTGCTGTTCTACAAGAGGAAATAATAACACAGGTTGGTGAACAATCAACAACCCCTGTTGATTTAGTGACATCAAGAGATCATCCAATCTCTCAAGTAATTGGAAACATCTCAGCTGGTGTGCAAACCAGAAATCAGGTCAACCTGATGCACACCTGTTTTCTCTCTCAAATTGAACCTCAATCCATTCAAGATGCAGAGCAAGATCCACACTGGATCATTGCAATGCAAGAGGAGTTGCATCAATTTGAAAGAAACAAAGTTTGGGAACTAGTGCCTAAGCCAAAGGATCATTCCATTATTGGAACAAAATGGGTGTTCAGAAACAAATTGGATGATCAAGGAATTATTGTAAGGAACAAGGCAAGGCTAGTTGCTCAAGGATATTCTCAAGAAGAAGGGATAGACTATGACCAGACCTTTGCACCAGTTGCAAGGTTAGAGGCCATAAGAATCTTCCTGTCTTATGCTGCTCACAAGGGATTCAAGGTCTACCAAATGGATGTGAAGAGTGCTTTTCTAAATGGAGACATCAAAGAGGAAGTCTATGTTGGACAACCTCCAGGTTTTATCTCTTCAAAAGCTGATGCACTCTAAATTTGAAATTAGTAGCTGTGGTGAGCTCTCCTTCTTCTTAGGATTGCAAGTAAAACAACATGCTGAAGGCATATTTATTTCCCAAACCAAGTATGCAAAAGAGCTGGTTAAGAAATTTTGTATGTCTGATGCATCATTTATGAAAACACCCATGCCTACCAATGTTGTATTGGATGTTGATGAACATGGGAAACCAGTTGATCAGACAACATATAGAGCAATGATTGGCTCTTTATTGTACCTTATTGCTAGTAGGCCTGATATAATGTTTGCTACATGTATATGTGCTAGGTTCCAAGTAAGCCCTAGAGAGTCACACTTAACTTTAGTAAGGAGGATTCTTAGATATGTTAAAGGTTGTCCAAATCTAGGTCTCTGGTATCCAAAAGATTCAGCATTTGACTTAACTGGATTATCAGATGCTGATTATGCTGGATGCAGAATAGACAGGAAAAGCACCAGTGGAACTTGTAAGTTTCTTGGTGATAGACTTGTCTCATGGTTTTGTAAGAAACAAACATCTATGTCAACTTCAACTACTGAAGCTGAATATATGGCTGCAGGTAGTTGTTGTTCACAAATCTTATGGATACAAAATCAACTCCTAGACTATGGTTACAACTTAGAGAAGTCTAAAATATTTTGTTACAACACCAGTGCTATTTCCATTGCACAAAATCCAGTCCTCCATAGTAGGACAAAACACATAGAAATTAGGCATCATTTTCTAAGGGATAATGTTGAGAAAAATAAAATCGAACTTCAATATATCCCAACTGATTTGCAAAGGGGAGATATTTTCACCAAACCCTTGGATGAAAAGAAACACACATTCTTCCTAAATCAGTTAGGCATGTTAGATGGAGGAAGCCTAAAATAAATTCCAAGATTTTGAAAATCTAAAAACAGACCAAGATTAGGCTAAAACTCATTTCTTTTTGTGTCTGTAGGATAGTTTCTGTCTCTGAACTGCGCTCGACGTTTTCCCCAGAAATCGTCGAACGGCGATCGACGGTTTCCCAAAAATCGTCGAATGCAGATCGACATTTCCTGAATCGTCGACCTGAGTTCAGCGCCGCCTGATAGCTTTTAGCTATCCCTCTTTCTGTTAAGCGGTCGTCGAGCAGAGCTCGACGCTCTTCAATGTCGTCGAGCGGAGATCGACGATATTGAAACCTCTTCGTATTCCATTAGAAGCCCAAATCGTCAAACAGAGTTCAACGATTTTTCCTTTCTGGCGTCGAACCCTAATATAAAAATCATTTTTCGGCTACCGTTCGTCTTTTACACTTTCATACTCTCTGCAAATTTTTCTCTTTCCCTCCAAACTCTCTACACTTGGTCATGTTTGTTCAATCTTTGCAGGTACAAATGGCGGTGTCGGTTACCACTCTTTCCAAAATGAAATTTGATACAGGTTTTTACATAGATATGAACTCCTTCGATGGCAGCGATCAGAGGTTCAAAGATATTCTGAATCTTTTCCGAGAACAGAAGTTAGTTCAGTTTATGACCACCAAAATAAAGATTGTGGCAGATGAAATAAAAAAATGGGTTTTTACTGCAACCAATGAGAATGAAAATACTATAGTCGACACGATCAACGGGACTCAGGTAACATTGCCTCCTATTCTTCTGACTGAAGTATTCACCTTAAGTACTGGAGATGACTCTATAGATTTGTCTGGAGAAGAATTTGATTCCATGTTAGATAGAATGGGTCACTCTGCTGTACACCCTAATAAGTTGTTGAAAAAGAATCAATCAATTGAATTTCAATTTTTGGCTGATGTTGTGGGGAAAGTGATTCTGGCAAAGCCTCAGCTCATGATACCATCTCAAGGTATCAGCTCTATTTAATGGGAGCAATAGTTGACAAGAAATATCTGGATTGGGGAACTATCTTCTTCGACTTGATCAAGAAGAAAATTAACAAAAGTTGTGTCTTTTTTGGGAGGATTCTAGGTGTTTTCCTGCATTCCAGGTGCCCTGAATTGTTGGTTTCAAATGGGTTGCACATCAATACATCCAAAAGGCTCACCTATGCCCTTTTCAGCAAGTGGGACAGGCAGATTATCAACCCCAATAGGGCTGCTGCAGCAACATCTGCTTCAAGCACAAGGACTGTTTCATTCTCTTCCCCTCAGGTTCCTGCCCTCATTGAGAAACTGCCTGCCTCCTCCTCTGCTCCTCCTTCTCCACTTCCTACTGTTACTGCCTTACCTTCCTCATCAACCATCCAATCAGCCATCTCCTGCCCCATCACAATTTCATCACCTATTTCATCTCCTCCAGCCACCACCTCAGGACCATTACACCCTCTATACTATTATCCACCCATTGATTCTTCTATTCCATCTTTCAACATTTTGGATGACTCCTTCATGGATGATTCCCCCTCCTCACCTCTTGAGCCTCCATCATCCTCCTCATACCAACAGCTCCTCAATGACATCCTTGATCAACCATCTTTCTCACCATCCATCTCCACTCCCATATCATCCATCTCCTTTCCAGTACCATCCATCTCCACAATCTCTACTACTGAGCCATCCATCCCTATACCTCCAACCACCACACCAGCCATTCCATCAGTTCCAGCCGCCTCTTCCTTCACTTCTACTCAAGTATCCCTTGAGCAAGTGGATCTTTCAGCTCTGGCAGATAGGCTTTATGGGATACTGGCCTCCAAGCTAGTAGCCCTATTGGAGACCTCCTTGGCTCCACTCCTCAAATCTATCCAAGAGCTATCTGACAGGCTGTCAGCTATCTCCTCTCCTCAGGCAATTCCTTCAATGGAGTGCCTTGATCCAGTCCTTCCTAAATCAAGGCAGGGGAAGATGCCTCATGAAGCTGAAGAAGTGCCTGCTGCTACTCCAGTACCAGTGTTTACAGTGGACCTCAGGTCACTGTTGAGTGCTTTTGATTCTCTTCACATAAGATATTTACCAGTTCAGCAAGTTGAAGACCTTACTAAGGCCATTGTTCCTATTTCAGAATATGATCCCAGTCTAATTGCATCATATGTCAACTCTTTTAAGGCTGAGGATGTTGTTGCTTTTGTTTGTACTGTTGCTGCTACTGCTGTTATATCTGTTGGATCTACTGACATTGAAATGCTGTCTGCTGATATTGATAATACTGCTGATGAAGAATTGGCCAAATATTTGGAAGTACAAGTATCTGAGACTCCTGCTAGTTTATCTGCTCCTGCTGAGAGCCCTGCTGTGATTACTGTTATTGTATCAACACCTCCTGCCTCTGTTGATACTGAGAAATCAAAAGTTCAAGAGGATTACATCAAAAGTATAGATGATTTGTATGACAGACCACAGAGTTCTGAAAGTGATCAATTCAATACAGAATCTGATAACTCTGCTGGCACTATTGTTAGGAAAAGGAAAGCTAGAAGTAAAGCCATGATGAAGGTCCCTCCTGCAAAGGCCAAGGATGTTAATGACATACCCTATTATATTCTACATGACTGCCAGATAACTGAATCTTGGATGCAGTATTCTAAAACCCAGCTAAAGGCCATGAAGAAAAAAAGAAAGTTGGATAAGTATGAGAAAGGATCATCCTAGTTTCAGCCTCCTCCTCCTCCTCCTCCTCCAGATTCAGGATCAGGTGGAGGCTCAGCTTCTCAAACCTCTGCTCCAAAGCAAAGCTCCTCCCAATCTTCACAGAGATATCATTCTAGAGGGCAATATCAAAGAGGTTATCAGTCTAGAAGGGGACAATACAGAGGTAATAGGAGAGAACACAGGATTCAATCAAGACATCAAAGGGAAGGACAAAGACATATGGACTCAACTCAAGGTCCTTTCCCTTATAAACTCAGAGAAACTGTTGATACAAGGACTTCTACTATTTTAGAAACTATTAATAGATATGAACTTGCAATCCCTTTTGAAGATCCAGAGAATAATCCTTTATCATGGACTGCTAGGATGAAAGAACTTGCTGCCTTAGATTAGTTGAAGAAGGCTAGAGAGCAAGGAAAAGACACTTCCAACATCACTACCTTGTCAGAGCAAAGGAAGGAAGAACTGGAAAGATATGCTTCAAGGAAGTTCTTTGACCCAGTGGATTACATGAAACTGCAACCTGAAGCTTTGGTTCCCAGGCGAAGATCTCAAACCTCCTTAGGTGCAGATGATGACAGAAGGTCAAAGAAAGAGGCTCTCAATCTCAACAGGGAAATCTTATTTAAGAAAGGAAGTGAAAAGAAGTGATCTCTGTAAGCAGACAATACATTCATTTTAAAACACTTGCTGATATTCTATCTGAATGCTGCTATGCTGCATGTTCTGCTCTATTGCTTTAATTTTTTTGCTTTTCTGTATTTGCTTTTGTATTTATTACTGAGCTTTGTAAATAGTAATCCTAACCCAAATAGGGGGAGATTGTTGGAACACCCTATTACTAATTTGGGCAAGGATCACTATGTTTTTAGGAAATAAGTTTGACCTAGATGTATAGTTGAAAAGGTCAAGTTAGAATGAGTCTAGGGCTTAGAACTTAGGTTTGAAGCTGCCCCCAGGACCATTCAAGGATCAAGACTTAGAGCTGAGATAAAGACAATTTTCGTCGAGCTCAGGTCGACGAAACGTCGAACTCCGTTTGACGATCTCTGAGCTCAACTCTATTAAGTCATCGAACTCCGGTCGACGATCTTCGAGCTCAGATTGACGATCTGCCTTCAACTTGTTTCCAAGTCACTGAGCTCAGTTCGACGATCTATCCTCACTTATTCTTCAGGTCGCTGAGCTCAGTTAGACGATCGTAGAGCTCAGTTCAACGTTTTCTGTCTGATGTTCAATCCAATCTCTAAGCTAAGTTCAACGATCGTAGAGCTCAGATCAACGTTTTTCTGAGAGATCGATGACTTTAAGGATTCAAATTCAGTCGACCTTTGGAATGTTTTACAAATTCTCTCAGCATTTATTTCAAGAGATTTGTTAGCCGTTTTCATTTATTCTGGAGCAAGTTTCAAGGGATTTCTCAAAGAATGTTTATTGGACTTTCCTCCAGAAGACAAAATATTTATGGAAGACATTTATGACTGCTAACGGCTATCTTTGATAGAGGATCATCAGAGAATAAAATATCCAACAGCAGATCAAGAGAAAAAAACACTCAATACAGACATACACAGATAGTGAGATCAACTCAGAGAAAAATCAAGTGATCAATCCTGAAGAGTTAGATTGAAAATTTGCATACTGAAAAGTGTTCACAGCTTCAACATCAAAGACTCCAGACAACTCATATTTCAGCCTCTGTTTAAATCATCTTCTGCTGGAGATCTGAAGCTTCTGAAGGCCTATCACCCTAGCAAAGCTCTCACTCCTGAACCATCTACATCTCAGGGGGAGCTTTGACAACACAATCAATCCACTAAGTCTTCTCTTAGTGATTGAGACAGAGAAGACAACTTCACCCCTTCCTTTTTCTTTTCCTGCTGTAAAAGGGTTATCAAAACTCCCTTCAAAAGTTTTGAATCTGGTTCTGAGAGCCTTGTCAAAACTCAGTGGTGGCAAGATACCTTATCAAAAAATCTAGTTTCGTTTTTGAGCACCTTATCAAAAGCTAATTGGTGCTTAGGACACCTGATCAACTCTTCCTGCAGTGGATTCCTACCAAGGGTGGTAGAAGAGTGGATGTACCCAGGTTTTTGGGGAACCACTATAGATCCTTGTGTCTTCTGGTTACTTGTGTATATTCTTTACTGTGTGCTGTGATTTTTATTTTACTGCCTTAGTTTTATTTCTACATCAAAGCACCTTACACCTATACATAAATTAAGTCTTTACAGCTTTGCAATTTTAAATTGTAAATTTACTTTAAAATACTCTATTCACCCCCCCCCCCCCTCTAGAGTTGAGATAGATCTTTCCCTCACTTTCAGCATCGTCAGTGACCGTGATGGGCGATTTACTTCGAAAGATTGGAGGCTAATTCATTAGCTGTTGGGCACGAAGTTAGCATTCAGTACGGCCTTTCACCCGCAAACGGATGGCCAAACTGAACGAACCAACAGAACAATGGAGGATATGCTCCGTATGTGCGCCCTGGACTTCGGTAAGAAATGGGAAGATCATCTTGTTATGGTGGAATTTACCTATAATAATAGCTACCAAGCGAGCATCGGCATGGCACCGTTTGAAGCTCTGTATGGTCACAAGTGTCGTACACTGTTAGCTTGGGCAGAAACTGGCGAATCCAAACTTTTGGGGCAAAAGGCAGTCGAGGATGCTAACTCAACAATACGCTCTATTCGAAAGAGACTACTAATAGCCAAGGATCGTCAAGCCAAGTATTACAATGCTAAGCACCGGAACGTGGAGTTCGCGGTGGGTGACTGGGTCTATTTAAAGATTAAACTCTTCAAAGACGTATCTCGGATTCGGCGGTTGAAAAAGCTAAGTCCGCGATACCTTGGTCCGTTTGAAGTGGTGGAGCGAGTTGGGGAAGCTGCCTATCGGCTAGCTCTTTCATCAAAATTGGGTAGACTGAATGATGTGTTCCACATCTCGGTACTACGAAAAGAAGTCAAGGATCCAGCTCAAGTGATTGAGAATGATCGGGTGCCGGTTGAGTATGGGCTAACGACAAAGGTGAGGCCCATTCGGATCGAGGATCGAGCCAAGAAACAGTTGCGGAACAAAACGATCGGGATAGTCAAAGTCCGGTGGGACAATTGTGGCCGAGAAGAGCTAACATGGGAGCGGGAGCAGACCATGCGAGCCGAGTTTCCCGAGTTATTTTCGTAACATGTTCGCTCGTTTGTATATGTGATAGAAACATATATGTCTCTGATTGTGTTATGTTGTTATCTCCCTGCTGTCTTCAAATTTCGGGACGAAATTTTATTAAGGAGGGGAGGATTGTAACACACCAGAAATCTCAAAAAGCCAAAGTGGGATTCAGGTTGGCTGACACGGCCTGAGACACGGGCGTGTCTAGGTGCGTGTCAGGTGTACAAGGCCTGGGACACGGGCGTGTCCCAGGGCGTGTCCCTAGTCTCGATAGTACTCGAGCCCTGATCGTCGAGTGTGGAACACGGGCATGTCACAGGGGGGTGTTTGGCACACGGCTAGGGACACGAGCGTGTGCCTTGGCCGTATCCTGCTCGGGTAATTTTGTAGATCGTGTTACAGGGGTGACACGGCTGGGTACACGGCCGTGTATTGTATGACATGGGCGTGTCAGGCTTGACACGGGCATGTCAATGCCCGTGTTATGGTTTATTTTCAGTCGGTTGTTCAAGGAACACGGCCTGTGACACGGGCGTGTCACAACCCGTGTTCGGCCCAGGAAATCAAATTCAGGGCTGATCAGAGCCGTTCATTTTCTTTGACCAAGATCCAATGGTTTAGGCTCTTCCCTGGGTTGATAAGGCCGGGATTGAAGAGAAGAAAGCTCATTTGAGTTTCATCTTTCTCTTTCTAAAGTTAAGAGAGAGGTGTAACATCCCATTTCCGGCTAGACCCCTAGAAGTGGTTTTGTCATAACAGAACCTTAGGAAACCCAGGAGTTGAAGATTATCGACAAAAAGTTCTAGTCAAGGGGTGGTCACGCCCGTGACCGACCTGTCACGCCTGTGACCTAGGGCGTGACCCCTTCGACGATCGTCGACCTCAGGAAGGCGATCGTCGGGCTCAGAAATTTCAACACGGGCCTGACACGCCCGTGACCAATCCGTCACGCCCGTGAGCTGGGAATGGCGTTGAGTGAGCTAAGCTCACTCAATGCCGTGGACTGGATGGCATTGAGTGAGCTTAGCTCACTCAAAGCCATAAGCTGGATGGCGTTGAGTCAGCTTAGCTCACTCAAAGCCATAAGCTGGATGGCGTTGAGTGAGCTTAGCTCACTCAAAGCCATAAGCAGGATGGCGTTGAGTGAGCTTAGCTCACTCAAAGCCATAAGTTGAATGGCGTTGAGTGCACTGACTGCACTCAACGCCATCTAGTGTCTGCAAGATGGCGTTGAGTGAGCCGAGCTCACTCAACATCGTAGACTAGATGGCGTTGAGGTCACTCAATGCCGTAAACGATCAGGCGGGATGGCATTGAGTGCGTTGAGTGCACTAAATGCCATAAGCTGAACGGCGTTGAGTGCACTGACTGCACTCAACGCCATTTGGTGTTGTCTGAATGGCGTTGAGTGAGCAGAGCTCACTCAACGCCATAACCTGGACGGCGTTGAGTGAGCTAAGCTCACTCAACGCCATCGTTTAAAAGAACATATTCTGGGTGGCGTTGAGTGAGCAGAGCTCACTCAATGCCATAATCCGGAGGGCGTTGAGTGAGCATAGCTCACTCAATGCCGTAGCTTGATGGCGTTGAGTGAGCTGAGCTCACTCAACGCCATTATACTTAGACTTTTTCTGGCATTTTCATTTCTAGCTGGGTGCTGGTTTAGCTGAACCGGGCCGGCCTGGGGGTGGGCCGTTTTCTCCAATAAGACCTGATAAGTCTTATTTGATTAAAGTTGACCAGTCATGCTTTGCCACGTGCACCAGCGGTTTTGCAAAAAAGGGCGATTACAGCCATGGCCGAGAGTTAGGCTTCATGGCCATCAATGGCATTTGAAGCCATGGCCTTTCCTCTTCCCCTGAATTAGCTGGATTCACATCCTCTCATGGAGAGGAGGAGTTTCTAGCCCTCCTCCAGCTGTCACAAAGATTTTTCAGCTCCCCTCCATCATGGCCAAGCCAAGCCATTATGGGCCATTAATGGCCACCAGCTTTTGGCCGTTCCCCCTCCTTGTCCAAGCTTTTAAACACCTTCAGAGGCCCAAGGGGAGTTTTTCCCAACTGTTACCCGAAGTTTTCGAGCCTCCCCTTGCTGTTGAAGAATTTCGGCAACGCCACCACCGCGCAAATGGAATCCCGATGGTCTGCATGCCTCCAGCCCGCGAACAAGGTCCTCCCCTCCCTCTTCTTCTGCGGATAGATCTTAGGATTCAAAAGGATTGAGAATCGGGCTCAACTAAGCCCGATTGGAGCTTTCATTTTCATGGATTTTTCATGAAATTCACGTGTTCGGGCTCACCGGAAAAAGCCACTCCGGCGGCTACGCCGCCGCCCGGCGATGGCCGCCACCTCAACGGAGGTGGTGGTGGCGGTGGCCGGCCAGGGAGGAGGCTGGACGGCCGGCGGCTGCTCTTGGAAGTAGTTCCAGGTCGGGCAGATCATGGCTTTTGGCTGGAGGAAGAATACAAGTCTAGAGCCCTTAGATCTTGCTTCAAGATCTGTGCTATGTAATTAGATTTTATTTTATAAGCAATTTCTGTATGGAAATAACAGTCACTTTAGAAAATTTAGGAAAAATACCTAGAGAATCCTATAGGAAAAGTGGTCAGCACCAATATTATAGCTCTATGAGTCTAGGAAATTTTAAAATTTGTTTCAAGCATTTTGGACCACTGGATAGACCTCATCACTCATTTTGGTGAGGTTTACCCATAGGTCTGTCCTGACCTTAGAAAAATTCCCCACTCCAATCCAATCAACAAAATGACTTGAAATTTGGGGTGTGGCCTAATCTTACCTATATCTAGATGCTATCCAAAAATTAGGATTTTTGGAAAATGTTTTTCTATAGTTTTTAGAAAAATTCAATAACCTTAGCATAATTTAATTAAATGCCTAAATGACTTCCAAACCCTCCCAAATTTTGGTGAGTGGTCTCTGGGTTTATCATAAGGTTCTGGTAAAAATTTCATCTCATTTGGAGATGTTTTGTATAGGTTTTTATTCCACCCTAGGTTGATCCTTATAGGATAATTTAGGATCAAACACCCCCCTTGGTATTTGAGTGGTCATATCACCTCAACAGAGGCTGATATTTTGGTCACTGACTTTTTAAGGCATGACACAGCCTCCAAGGGAGTTTGGAGTTGCTTGGTGTAGGGTAGCCCTAGAACCCAAGGGAAGGTCCCTTAATGGTGATTTTTAGGGTTGTGAAGGTCATGGGGTCAAATGACCTTGGACTGACTTGAAATTTGGTGGAGAGAAACATAGTGCCAGTATAGTTCTCTGGACAAAATTTTAGGGTATTTGGAGACAGTAAGGCCACCTAAAATCCTAACTCTAGTGTAGATCACCAACCTTAATTTGAACTATTATGCTATCAACTGAACTTCAGATCAAGTAAAATTTGGGCAGGGTAATTTTTTGATCTAAATGGCCATGTTATAATTTTGTTGAGATTTTTGGGTCAATTTATACTGTACTTCATTCACAATTTTATAGTGCCCTAGATATTTATTTTGGTGATTCTGAAATTTATGTTCATTGGAAAGTTATGAAATCTTGGATTAGGGCATTTTATAGCATGTTATACCTTTTTTATTTTTCTTGGAAGTTTTATCTAATTATTTTGGGTACTTTATTCTTAAACATACTCATTGTGATGTGGGTCTTCGATATTGATTGTCGTTCACACCGACATCGGTACGTTGACTCGGCGGTGTGGGACACTTAGCAAAAGAAAGTCTGGTGTATATAGCCAGCACTAGTACGCGGATACTCTAGGTTGTGTTCTTCTAAGGGCGTACGGAAGGGCTAGGCTCGGTAGTGTGGATACCCGCCTAGGAGTGGGGGGCCCGACCCACTGTCTCCGTTTGCCACTACGGAGGTTCCTGGGAGTGAAGCTAGCTGTCCGAACAGGGGGAACTAAAGGTCTGTGCGCATAGAGTCGTGTGCGTGTGTTGCACTTGCATGAATCATGGCATAGCATATCACTACACTCATATTTGCATACAACCGACACCCCAACATATAAATCGGTATGGGACTTTTTATATGATGGGAGCTTTGTAGAAGACCCCTTAACTTATAAGTTTGTATGGGCATTCATATAAGTTAAGGTTACTTACTTATTTACTTGTTGTTCTCTGCCTGCCTTCTTATATAATTGCTACTTACTACCTGTTTTACTTTATTACTCACCACCTTAGAATTGCTAGATGTAATTTATTCATGATAGTTGTTAGATTAGCTCCATTGTCATCTGCTTGATTACTCTCCACCTTTGTAGCTTCCCTTTCCTCCTCTCCGCTTGGTGCTTAGGAGCCGTGGGGGAGGGGTAGGGGATGATAGGGCTTAGACTTTATGACTAATGGTTTTCGAACCACAACATTACAGGAGCTCCAGATGGGAGACAGGGACAATGTTGGGAATTGTCTTTACAATACCCCAGATTTGTGGGAAGTCAGACCTGAAACTAAGATGAATTAAGTTGTATTTGATGTTGTGTTTAAGTTGTGCATGCAGGACTCTATTGCCAAGTGTAAACCAATGTCAGTCTATAGTGGGTCATCAAACATAGGACCATACAATGTAATTCCTCATTATGTGGTCCAAGGTGTTGACTCATGTATAGCCTCTCTATTGGGGTACACTTTGTTTCCATGCACTTGGACTACTGGACTCTAGAGTATTGAAGACTTTCTCAGAAGAAATTTTTTTCTAAGTCCACATACTCGAGTAGTATCTTCTATATACTCTAGTAAGTGACTTAGTACTCGAGTGATTGGATTTCATACTCGAGTAGTTCTCAAGTTACTCGAGTAAGTGTTTTGATCGTACTCGAGTTGATCTGGACTTCTCATCTCAGAAAGTTTCTAAGTCCATATACTCGAGTAAATCCATTCTTATACTCGAGTACCTCTTTTCCTTACTCGAGTAGGTGTTTGTGTACTCGAGTAGAGCCTTAGTCATACTCGAGTAGTCTCTTAGTTATACTCGAGTAGGGCTAACTGTTTAGTCTAAATATTTCTAAGTCCACATACTTGAGTAACTTCGCTCATATACTCGGGTAAGTGGCTTAGCACTCGAGTAGATCCTTCTTATACTCGAGTAGACTGGCTTAGCACTCTAGTAGATTTCTCTTATACTCGAGTAGTTTGGATTAGTACTCGAGTAGATGCTTCTACTTACTCGAGTAATCTGTCTAGAGTAACTCGGGTAGTTCTTCCAAGGCACTCGAGTAATCACTTCTATTACTCGAGTACATGTTTCTCTTATCTACTCGAGTAGCAGACCTTTATACTCGAGTATCTTATCTAACCCGAGTATGCCGGCTCAGAATTCCAGAAATCGTTAAGTCCAGAATTGACGGAGATTTGAAATTAACCTTTTTCTGATTGGTCCACGTGTCAATCTTAATTACGATTATGACCGTTGGAGATAGCCTATAAATAGGTCTTTTCAGATTTGAATAAATATACGCGTTTACAGAGATTATCTTTTAAGAAAGAGAAAATCCCGAAAACCCTAATTTTCTAATCCGTCGCCATTACCGTTTTCGGAAGAAGCTCTGGATCGTCTTCTTTCAGCCGCAGCTATCGATCTCTGATTCTCTAGCGATCCAGACTCAAGAAGAATCATCCGATCTCTCCGTGCTTCATCGTCTCTGATTTACTTTCTTGATCGTGGTGATTCCAGATCTCAGAATCGTGGATCTCAGTTAAGTCTTCTTCAACTATTTCTGTTCAAACCGAAAAGCTCTCAAGAAGAAGATTACGTCAAAGATCCAGATCTGTGATATTCTTGTTTGTAAACTTTATTCAATCAAATTTCATTGTAGGAGATCTTTCTCCGAGTGGTAGGAAATTTTATCTTCTGAGTGTAGATCCGTTTGGGATCGAGTTTTGTAGGAACGTGGTTCTGAGGTGTAGGATTGTTTTTGCAATCCGAGATAGTGGAGTAGCCGAGTCTAGTGATTTGCTAGATCGGTGAGAAAAGTGGACGTACCCAAAATTGGGGAACCACTATAAATCTCTTGTCGTCTATGTGATTGCTTGACTACGGATCTGCGTTGTGTTATATTTTTTATTCCGCATTTGACACAAAATTCACCTATTCACCCCCCTCTAGGTGATTTAGGTTGACAACTTAGCGCTCTCAATTGGTATCAGAGGCGGAGGTTGATCGTTAAAAGGTTAACACCTTGATCTAATCCTCACCAAGTTGTCTCAAGAGAAGTATCAAGCATGAGTAAGACCAAGGATTTTGCTAAGCTCCCTATCTGCACCAAGAACAATTTTCCTATATGGAAGGAAAGAGTTAAACTCTTCATGGAAGCAGTAGATCCCCGGATCTTCATGATTATGGAAGAAGGTCCGCATGTTCCTATGACTGCATCAACAATAGACCCAACCAAAAAGGTCCAAAAGAAGCTGATGGACTTGGATAAGGACGAGATTGCACTTGTCTCCCTGGACAAGAAAGCTAAAAATATTATCGCAAGTGCAGTCGATGACTCAATGCTGCAGAATCTAATTCACTGCCAATCAGCTAAAGAGATGTGGCAGTCCCTAGTTACTTTAATGGAAGGTACTGAAGAAGTGAGGGATGATCGGAGGTCCCTACTGAATCAGAAATATGAAGCCTTCCGACAAGGTCACCAGGAACCCATAGCTGACACATTTGAAAACTTCTTTAAGATAGTCAATGGACTGAGAGTGTATGGCCGAGCCTTTACTAATGGGGAGCTGAATGATAAGTTTCTGAGATCTCTCACCAAAGAATGGGACAATAAAGTCTGTGCCATCCGAGAGTTTGGCAGACTAGCAGAGACAGATCCACAGAACCTATTTGGCAAGCTAATGTCCTATGAACTGCAAATCAACTCCAGAAAAGCCGAAGAAGAGATAAGTCGCTTCTCCTCAAAAGAGAAGTTGGTTGCTTTAAAGGCTGACAGTTCAAGGAAGGGCAAAGCTGCCTCACCAGCTCCTCCTCAAGAAGTAAGTGAAGAAGAAGGCTCCGAGCCAAGAACCTCAGGCTCAGAACTATCTGAAGGAGAGTTCTCTTTGCTTTCGCAGCAGTTCAAGAAATTCTTAAATAAGAAGAAGTAATGGAGAGGCAAAGATGCCTCATACAGAAGATCACGACATAACGGTGATCAGCGAAAGAATGGCTCGAGCGGCCATGACAGGTATAACTCTAAACAGAATAAACAAATTTCAACTGACATCGTTTGTTATTGTTGTAATAAGCCAGTTCACGTCATCGCGGACTGCCCTCACAAGAAGAAAGAGGGTGGAAGAAGAGAGGAAAAGAAACCCTCATACCACAAGAAGAGGACAGAGAAGAGCTTAGCCAAGAAGAGCAAAACTCTCAGCAACTCCGACTCATCCGAGTCGAGTGAAGTAGAGGAAGCTTACTTCGGGCTCATGGCTCACTCTGATGATGAACAAGTCCCCCAGTTCACTGGGGAGGTAAAATCTCACACTCCTCTCTCTGAATCTGATGATGATAATGAGCAAGAGGGCCATTCCTCTGAGGATGAATCTGAACTCATGGAACAGTATAAGGAGTTACTCACGGCTTACGAAAAATGTCGCAGAGTCGTGAAAACTCAAGCCAAAGAGGTAAAATCTCTACAGGCTATTGAGAGCAGCTTGAGAGAAGAAGTCACTAGGACTAATTCTCTTCAAGAGAACTTCAATGTTGTTATGGAGGAATACAATCAAGCTCTCAAGAACCTCGACCTTAAAGATGAAATCATCAAAGAATTGGAACAACTACTCGAGGCTGAGAAGAAACTTGTTGAGAGTTTCTCCAAGCCTAAGACAGTTCTTCCACTCGTTGCTGAATTCTCAGCTAAGGCCAAGGGTGCTGGTTTAGGCCACATTGGTGCTTCTAGTAAATCTTCTAGGAGAAACAAGGCCAAGAGAAAGAATAAGGCTGCCCAGAAGGCTCTAGCAAAAGAAAAAGGGAAAGCTCCCTTGGAACCAGTTTCGTTCAAGAAAGCTATCTTTCCTACGAACGAATACGACTATGAGTCCACCTATGGACACTTCTATAGGCCGATCCCCAAGAAGCCTAAGTCAAGATACCAAGGTTGTACTCGTCCTCGTAACTTTGGCGAGAGTGTCTTTAAGGCACCTTACGAAGAGATTCAACTTCAGAACTATGGACCATATGCTCATGGTCATAACATCAAGAAGACACCAAAGGTAAAACCTATTGTGGAAAAGCCTATGAAGGAGAAGACTTCATGTAGCTGCCATCATCATGAAGCTTCTTCCTCCAAGAGTGAAGTTCCTTCTAGACCATCACTTAAGAAAATTAAGCAGGAATACACTAGGCAAAGATACAACAGGTTCGACTGTTGGTGATGTGGAAAAATTGGTCATTTTGGCATCGATTGTTGGTTCAATCCTAGAAATGTTGCAACCCCTCAAGTTAGCAACGTGAGAATGACCACTCATGAGTCTAATGCTCGTAGGGGGAGTATTCTAACTCGAGACCAAGGACCCAAACTTGTTTGGGTTCCTAAGGCTAAGTGATTGTAATTGCAGGTATGTCCAAAGACCACCAAAATGCCAATCTGGTACTTGGACAGTGGATGCTCTCGACATATGACCGGGACAAGAAGCCTGCTCCAGAATTTCACCTCAGTCTGCAACGGACCAAAGGTCATCTTTGGAGGTTCAGATCGAGGAATAACTAAAGGCTACGGTATGATCACTAACGGTAGCGTATCCTTTTCGGATGTAACCTATGTTGAAGGATTGGAACACAATCTCATCAGCATAAGCCAATTATGCGATAAAGGATACGTGGTTGAATTTCATGCTGACAAGTGTTTGATAAAATCGGTTGACCACATGGAAACTATTTTATCAGGCACTCGAAGCAAAAATATTTTCTGTTTAAACTTCATTTATATAGACTCGTCTACACCAGTGTGTCTTTTAGCAAAAAGTAGTGCATCTCTTGCTGACAAATGGCACAAGAGACTATCACATATTAATCTCAAAACTATTAATAAATTATTCTCTCAAAACTTAGTACGTGATGCACCTAATGTCAAGTGCATTATGGACAGTCTTTGTCACGCCTGTATCAAAGACAAGCAAACAAGGAGTTCATTTAAAAGCATAATAGGCAAGGATTCCAATAGAAGCTTACAGCTTCTCCATATGGACTTGTTTGGTCCACTGCAAGTTAGAAGTTTGGGAGGTAAGGAATATACGTTGGTTATTGTGGATGATTACTCGCGCTTTGCGTGGGTGTTCTTTCTGAAACACAAGTCAGACACCATCAGTACTTTCACTAGTTTTGTTAGGCAAATCCAGAATGAATACAACTGTTCCGTTGTCAAAATCAGAAGTGACAATGGAACGGAATTCAAGTCTGGAGCCATGACAGAATTCTGTGAAAGTCAAGGTATCTTTCATGAGTTTTCCTCTCCTCGCACTCCATAGCAAAATGGAGTAGCTGCGAGAAGGAACAGAACACTCATAGAGGCTTGCCGGACTATGTTGAGTGATGCCTCACTTCTAGAGTATTTCTGGGCTGAAGCCGTCAACACCGCTTGTCACGTGCAAAATCGAGCTCTCATCAACAAGAACCATGATAAGACTCCTTACGAACTTCTAAAAGGCAGGAAACCAACCATTTCATATTTTAGAATCTTTGGCTGTAAGTGCTTCGTACTTAACAACGGCAAGTATCACACTACCAAGTTTAGCGAGAAAAGCTTTGAAGGTATTTTGTAGGTTATAGTAGCCATAGTAAGGCCTATAGAGTATTTAATAGAAAAACTCTGGTGGTAGAAGAGTCGATACACCTTGTATTTGATGAGACGAGTCTGCTGCAAAGCAACTCTTCTAGTGTGCTCATTGAAGATGCAGGTACCAAGATGAAGGAACTTAGCTTGGATGAGCCTACTCAAGATAAAGATGAGACGTTCATCAAGATCACCTCTACAACCCCTATTGGAGAGGTAGATGATCAAGATGAAGAACACATCCCAGCTAAAGATGCAACACCAGTGGCTGAAGAGATCCCAGATGCAAGGACTCTAGAGTTCAGACACTTGAAGTATCATCCCTTAGATCAAATCATAGGAGATCCTCAGGATGGTGTCAGAACCCGGAGAGGTACAACTAACGAGAATTTATTCTTGAGCTTTCTATCACAGGTTGAACCTAAGAAGTTCGAGGAAGCAAACTCGGATGCATCCTGGATACTAGCCATGGAAGAAGAGTTGAATCGGTTCAAACGTTGCAAAGTTTGGACACTTGTTCCTAGACCCAAGAGTAAGAATGTCATCGGGACAAAATGGGTCTACCGGAATGAGATGGACAAAGATGGAACAATTATAAAGAATAAAGCAAGACTTGTCGCCAAGGGCTATCGTCAAGAAGAAGGAATCGACTTTGACCAAACATATGCTCCAGTGGCAAGACTGGAGGCGATCAGGTTATTTCTTGCCTACGCTGCACTTAAGGGCTTTACCGTCTATCAGATGGACGTCAAGTCCGCCTTCCTGAATGGTGACATAAAGGAAGAAGTGTATGTAGAGCAACCGCCAGGTTTTGTTGATTCAAACTTTCCCAATCATGTTTACTTACTGCAAAAAGCTTTATATGGTCTTAAACAAGCTCCTCGAGCTTGGTATGAGACGCTGTCTACCTTTCTTCTTGAGAACAAGTTCACAAGAGGAAAGATAGACAAGACATTATTTCTTAGGGAAATAAAAGGCAAGATTTTGCTAGTGCAAATCTATGTCGATGACATTATTTTTAGCTCTACAGACAACAACCTCTACAAGAAGTTTTCTAAACTTATGCAAGGGAAGTTTGAAATGAGCAGTATGGGAGAGCTGAAGTATTTCTTAGGGCTTCAGGAGAAACAATCTGAGGATGGAATTTTCATCTCACAGACCAAATTCACCAAAGAGCTACTTAAGAAATTCGGAATGGAGAATGCAACCTCTATGAGGACTCCAATGGCTTCAGCTATGTCTCTGGACAAGGATGAGAAAGGGAAACCTTTTGATGAAACCAAGTACAGAAGCATAATTGGGTCCTTGCTCTACCTTACCGCAAGTAGACCAGACATAATGTTTTCAACATGTGTATGTGCTAGATTTCAGGTGAACTCTAAGGAATCTCACTACATTGCTGCAAAGAGAATCTTGAGATACCTCAAAGGTACACCAAATCTTGGCTTATGGTACCCAAGAAGTAATGATAGTGAACTAATTGGATTTTCAGATGCAAATTTTGCAGGAAGCAAAGACGACAGGAAAAGTACTTCCGAGACTTGCCAATTTCTCGGAAGGAGACTTATTTCCTGGAGCAGTAAGAAGCAGAACTGTGTAGCCATCTCAACAGTTAAATCAGATTACATCTCTGCAGGCAGCTGTTCTGCACAGCTTCTATGGATCAAGAATCAATTTGAAGACTATAACATGAAGTTCCAGAACATCCCTCTGCTTTGTGACTCTTCCAGTGCAATAGCAATCGCCAACAACCCAGTCTCCCACAGCCGGACAAAGCACATAGAGCTTCAATATCACTTCATCCGGGAGCATGTGGAGAATGGAGACATAGATCTACAATACGTCTCCACAGATAGGCAAGTTGCAGATATATTCACGAAGCCGCTAGATGAGACCAAGTTCTCATTCTTCAAAACTGAACTTGGGATGCTCAACAAAGAAGATTAGTGGTCTCTATCAAAGTCTCAGATTTAAAAGTTGGTGGAGGTAAAGATCAGTGCTTCGAGAAAAATATTTTGTCAAAGTGACTTACTCGAGTAAGTGTACTCACATACTCGAGTACTTGGAAACAATCACGAGTAGTTACACGACTACACTCGAGTACATTACAATATACTCGAGTAACTCAAAGTATCTACTCGTGTAGGTAAAAAATTCACTCGAGTACATATTCTTCATACTCGAGTACTTAGTAACTCACTCGAGTACTTCATGATCTACTTGGTCTTCGACTTACTCGTGTAGGTTACAACAGATTACTCGTGTATGTCGATATATACTCGAGTACCGCGAAATTCCAGAACTTTGAAAATCTCATTTTTCTCTTTTCGGACACCTCGATTTTTACCGCCCCCCATAAGGTATGTTTTATTTTAAAACCCAATCTTAAACCTAATTAGGGTTATGTATATAAATAGAATGATTCCGTAATCCATTTCCACGAAACCTTTCTCGAGTACTCGTCGGCGCTTTGCCTTCCAGAACCGCAGAGCGTTGTCTTATCTAGAATCCGTTACTCCAGAACTCGATGGCTCCTCCATCCAAGATTGGAATCGGGTCCGAGTTGATTATAGATGGAATCGATGAACTCTCCGATGACTTCCGAAACCTTCTCATTCTCCTTGACACGGCCGGGCTATCGTTCCTATTACAGACGCCGTGTAAGATCCTATTTTCTGCAGTGGAAGAGTTCTACAAGAATCTGAAGGTCAAGAGCAATGGTACAGTTCTCAAAACCAAGGTCAGTGGGATAAAAATCCGTCTAGACAAAACTTCCTTAGCTACTCTGTTAAAATTGCCAGTGGTGGATGAAGAAGATGATCTGACTCCTGAAGATTCCGAGAGAACCAATTTCTTCTGTGGAATAAACTCGTATGAAGGATATTCGTTCCAACATGCAGATTTCAATTTAGAGGGCAAATTTCTTGTGGATGTCATTGCCAAAGTTCTTCTCTGCAAAACCTTTTCCCTCAGAGAAATTTCCCAAAACTTTTTTGATGTTATGCAAGCCATAGTCTGCCGGAAGAAATTCCAGTTTGGAATGATGATACTGGGCAAGATCAAAGAAAGTGTGAAAAAAACCAAGCTATGCCAGGATTATCTCCCTCCTCCTCCATGAGATTAATCCTACAGTGTTTGATTTCTCCAAAGGAACTCCCCTCCATCATATGAAGAAAGTATCCATCTCCTCCATCCAAAGATATGAAATCCAACTCAAGAACACTGCCCAAGCCTCCAAAGTCATTATGGATGAAGATGTCCCCAGCCCTCAGCATGTTGCTGATGACAGGACTCCATCTCCTCCTCTACATCAAGCTACTGACACCCTGGGTGCAGTAGTTGAGGGGGAGCCTGCCTCATCTAGCTCCCAGATTCTGATTACAGAACTTCCCTCCCAGACAGTTAGAGATCCTTCTCCTCCTCCTCCTCCTCCTCCAGAAGATATTCCAATAGATGTACAAATTCTAGCAGATAATCAAGTTTCCACAGAGATTCAAGTTCAACAAGACCTTCTGTCCACAGCTGCAGAGATTGATAAGCTTATTGAAGAACTAAGGTCAGACATTCCCCTACCTCCAGAAGATCCAGTTGTTGGTACTCCTGAGGTTCAGGTACAAGATGAGCAGAACCCTCTCCATCCTCAGCTCAGTCTCCCATTGAAGAAGCAGAACAACATGATAGGATCATCCTGTCCGATGAAGAGGAGTTATCCCCAGAACCTGTTGAGCCTCCTCTAAGGACATTAGCCTTCACTCTCCCCTCCTTCACAGATCCCCTAGATTCAGTAGAAATCACTCCCACTAAGAGAACTGCTAGCTCAATGGTTGTGAAAGAAATCCCTCCTTGGGATCCCTCAGTCTCTCAGCTCCCTCAGGTCTCTACTTCTCCCAGTGCTCCATCTTCTGCTTCCCTCAGCTCCTCAGACATCATCAGTAAGATTGAGAAGATGCTCGAAGAACAGAGACTTTACTTTGATGAGTCTCTGAAATCAGTTAACAACAAGGTCTCTGCTCTTGAAACTGAGATAAGCAGAGGCTTTGCAGAAATTCAAGCCAACACTGATGAACTTAAACAACTCTTCAAAATAGGTGGAAAAGCGATAGATCACACCATCACCAGCATGGGTGAAGTCAGAAATCAAGCTGAAACAATGGCACATAACCAGATTCTGCTAGACCAAAGAGCTGAAGCCAATGTGATGAAAGTTTGTGAAGAAGTAGGCACATTCAGAGATGAAGCTATTGAAAAGCTATCTGTAGAAATCAGTAAGGGGGAGAAAATAGTTAAAGAACAAGTTGAGAAAATTTCTGCTGAAATCTCTACCAAGTCTAAAGAGACCCTGGATGGATTAGTTAACACCATGAAAGCAGATATTCTAGCCCAGCTACAATCTGTCAAATTCTACATTTATGACACTGCAGTTTGGGTACATAATCAGAATTTTCCAGAATTCCAGCTCGACACCTCCATCATACCTAAAAGCTTAGATCCTCTTGAGGAACATCCTCCATCTGATGCCCAGGTTCATGCTACCATTCCAGAGGCAGTGCCAGCCTTCTCTCCCAGACCTGCTGGAGAGATGTCTGAGCCTCCTCTTTCATATTCTGATGTGTGGAAAGAGGATGTCCCTGCCAGCTCTCAGGGGCACTTTGATCGAGGTACTTCCTCCTCTAAAAGACCTGCTGATCAAGGTGGTCCCAGCAAGAAAAGAAAATATGGTGACGGCGCTTCTGCTAGCCGTTCTGCACCTAAGAGAGAGCAAGCTCAAGCTTCAGAGGGCAGATCAGAGTCAGTACATTCAGAAGTTTGGAGTCTAACCTCCAAATCTTTAATCTTTGACACTCTAAAGCTGGTAACTGATTTTGGGGAAAATAAAGACAAATTCTACAGCTACTCAGAATGGAAATCCTATGATGCATCTCAAATCAAGATCAAATTACATGACAGGCAATGGGGATTCAACAATCCAGCAGCTCCTCCAAGGCCAAGGACTTATTTTCCTAAACCCTTCAGTTATTTGGAAAGGCAAGAGCTGAAGAAAGCTAAACTTCACAGAGAGAATTACCCCTGAAAGTGTTTTGTGGAACTGGAAAATCTTTCTATTTAATATATCTAATTCTGATTATGGTTCCCTTATTTGCTATTATTCTCTGTTTTAGTCATTTTCTATTGCTTGTTGTTATAGATGATCATTTCTTTTATAGAAATTCATCTTAGTGCAAAGGGTGCTGACTTCTACAAATAGGGGGAGATTGTTGGGAATTGTCTTCACAATACCCCAGATTTGTGGGAAGTCAGACCTGAAACTAAGATGAATTAAGTTGTATTTGATGTTGTGTTTAAGTTGTGCATGCAGGACTCTATTGCCAAGTGTAAACCAATGTCAGTCTATAGTGGGTCATCAAACACAGGACCATATGTCACAACCCGTATTTTCTCCGAATTTAAATGTTTACCAGAGTACGAGAAAACGCGTGTCGTGATGCCACGTCGAGCAGGGGATAACTGCCGACGCTCAGGCGAATCACTAACTACCCTCTTTATGAAAAATTCATTAGTTTATTAATTGGAAAATCAATTATATTTTTTAAGACCGTATCCTTCGACTCTGTGGATCATTTAGTCCACAGTTCAAACTATACTTATACGTAGCGGAAAATACTTTGTTTAATTGGCTTTTTGACATCCTAAGAGTGATCGCATAAGTGTCCCCAGGGGACATCTTATACTATGCAAGAACTTAGATTTAATTTATATATATATATAAAAAATGACCTTTTTACGTTGCATTGAGAGTAATGTATGAGTTTTGAAAAACATGCAGATCATGAGCTATATATACTTAATAGTGTTTTTAGGGTTTAAAAGTAACTAGCAACCTAACATAAATCATCCCAAGAGCAAGTTTAATATATCCGAAAGCAGTAAAACTAACAGTGTAAGCAAGTGCAAAGTATCTAAAAGAGAAACCACCAGTGGGCGTCAACATCTGACACGAACCCACTGATGAGTAGGTATGTCTATACTACAAGTCTAAAGAAAACTACCTCCCGAACAAGAGGAACCGAGAACCACAGTAGCAGCTGAAATACTAGAAAATCTCCAGGAACAAACTAGACGCACAGTCGGCTAAATACCTGTACCTGAGGTATTCAGAAAAAGAACACCTCAGCAAAGCAACCATCAAAAGGAAAAAGCAAAGATGCAATAGATTCAAACAGGAATTAAGATCAGGTAAGGACAAATAGAAATGAAGTAAACAAGTGCAGGAAAAGTGAGGTAAGAAAAACAGGTAAGAAAAATACTCATCAAAAGTGAGTAAAAAGGGGTGCACCAGGTGCACGAATGAAGCCAAGCTCCAAGAATCTCTGCAGGAAGGATTAGCACAATAAAAATAACATCCTAACATAGGACTAGAGCGGAAAGAATCACCTAGTACTGGAGGTGGACAAATTCAGTAACAAGAGCCTAGGCTGGTGGCAACATGTCCAACCAAGTCTATCAGGCCTAAATATCTCCAAGATGCTTTGGTGGTGGCATCAGTCCAACTCAACCAAACAGCCCAGAATGTCTTAACAAGACAAGAAGTAAAAACCAGGGTGGCAGTACCGGCCCGACCCACCTCAAAACCACATCCTACTCCAGTACTAAGTGACTCAGGAAAAACCCTGGCTGGTGGTTCCATGTACCACCAAGAAGTCACACTGAACCCTAAACAATCTAGAGCAACCCACCTAAGAGTCTTATATGCCGGCGGACTAAACATCGAGTTTGTCCAAGCAAGCAGTTTGACACAAAATAAAATAGAAAGTGATTTGATACAAAATATCTGCAGGTAGCTAGATACTAAACCCTGACCAATAACTTGATATTAAACAATAAGCAGGTAATTCGAGAACCAAACGCATACCATTAATTTAATATCAAAACATACATAATCAATTTGATACCAAAGCATACTTAATTAGTTTGATACCTAACCATGTACGATAATTGGATACTGAACCTAAACGATTAATTAAACATAAACACTTAGCTTCATAAGAAATTGGGTTGGTCTTGGTTTACACCCGAGGAAAAACCACAAGCTATAAATTAAATTGAATTGAACTAGATTATAACAAGTGAGCATGACCGGAATTATTGAACAAATCAACAAGTTCTAACAACCATAATTTCTAACCATTGGACATGATTTAAAGCTACGACAAATCTAATTCATGGCTCACAACACAAAAAAAAAGAACAGCAACTATTGGGAACATTTGTATAATCTATTTAAAATGGTTCAAAGCACAAAAGAAGAATACAACAACGATTGGAAACAAGCAACACTATCTATTAAACCAATGGTATAAACCCTAACTGGGCATGATTCAAAGCAAAAAAAAGAACAGCAATCTAATGATTCGATTCGGCCATTAATTTAGCAAGCAAGAGATTTTGAACAAAAACAATGTTACAATCCTTAACGGTTCTGGGCATGACTCAGAGTCCCCACACAAAACATTTAAACTAATAAATCATTTGGTATAAACTCGATTTAAAACTCATAACCGTGAAGCTGCAACAACAAAAAAAGAGGATTTGCACAGAGATTTCGGGTGAGCAAGACTTAGGAGAGTAGATCCGAAATCAAGCAAAATCAAGGGGACTACATTTAATTACTTTGGCAAGTGCGAAGGGCGCACTTGCCTTGATTTTAGAAGAACTTCGACCAGCAACTTCTTCCAAAACCGCCGGCCTTAAGCAACCTAGATCACGAAAATTTCTGGACAAACCAACCGGGAAGAACATCATCATAAAACTCAAAAAAAACTGCAAACCTAAACTACAGATCGGGCAAAAAATCATGGAGGAAACGCACAAGGCTTACCTCGGAACGAAGATCTCGCCTAGGGGAGTCCGGATCCGGCCTCAAACAGAGTTTTCGAGCGGTTCTGGGCGGTGAACGGGTGTTCAGTGCAGCAGTCGGGCGTCCGCCCTTTTCCATCTTCCGCTCGGCTTGCTACAGGGCTCGCCTCTCTTTTTTTTTCTGGCTGTCGGCCGAATGAGGGGGGGGGGGGGAGACCTAATTTACTACCTAATATAAAATAAAACCCTAAGATATATAATAAAACCTAACATATATAATAAAACTTTATATATATATATATATATATATATTAACTCATAATACTAAACACTTCCTCATGCTAAACAAATCCTAATAAAAAGTCCTAAGACAATTATATAACAATACCTTAAGCTTAATATAGCCTAAACCTTAAGCTTAATGATATAATTAAGTTATATTATATAATTTAAGGTTTAAACCTAACACCTATATTAATATATATTCTCCCATATATAACCCACACGCATATATGCGCGAACACACATAAATATACTAACACACATATATACGTAAACACGCACACGTGCGCTTAAATAATGCTCCGCACGCACGTACATGTGCATTTTCGCACTGGCACGCCCAAAACACGCGCTATGTCGAAAGTGCGTAAATATAAATATGCACTCATATAAGGTGACGACTCGCTAACTAGCGACCTTCAAAATGACGCGAAATTTAACGATCTCGGATTCCCATCAAACCCGCACCGTAGCTAAACACTCGGGCTACAAAAACACCGGCGAAGTCGAAAACGACCTCTGACGATCAAACACTCGGGCTAACCTCACCCAAAGCCAAAGCACAAGGATTCCCTAAGAGGCTCAGCCGGGCCTCCAAAACAGACGCCGGCTAGCTGGGGAAACCACACAACAGGCTATAACCTCTAAGAACACCTAACGAGGTACTCTAACAACAGCACGAGGCGGAAATGCGTCAACGTAATGCCAAACGAGGATTTAAATAATTGCCGAAAAATCGGGGCCGTTACAGTCACTCCCCCTAAAAGAAAGTTTCGTCCCGAAACTTTACGTACACTACTTCTAATATAGAAGGAAAGTAACAAAACAAACATTACCAGAAAGAAAACGTACCCAACAAATCAGGGGAACAGGTGAGGGTGAGCCTCCCTTATGGCCGATTCTAGCTCCCAAGTCGCGCTTTGACGCCCTGATTCCTCCGCAAAATTTTGACCATCATGATTGACTCTCTCCGTAACTCCTGATCTTGAGTATCCTAAAACGCGGACAGACGTCTCAATATAAGAAAGATTCAGCTCTAACTGAGACACAAAATCCAAAACTTGCATATCGTTTAGCATACGCTTCCGTAGTTGACTGACGTGAAAAACATTGCGCACGCCAGGAAAGTTCCCGGGCAAATCCAGCCTATAAGCTGCCACACCAATTCGCTCGACGATTAAAAATGGTCCCGCATACCTTGGGTCCAACTTCCGATTCTTACCAAACCTCCTGATTTCAATTATCGGGGAAACTTTAATAAATACCAAGTCTCCCACAACAAATACCAATTCAGATCTACGCTGGTTGGCATTCTTCTCATATCGCTCTTGGGCTATCCGAAGCTTCTCTCGAATAAGCCTCACAGCAACATCCATTTCTTCCAGGGCATCCGGGCCCAACAATGACCTCTCACCAATCTCGGTCCAAAACAGGGGATTCCTGCAGCGCCTCCCATACAGAGCTCAAAAGGAGCCATTTGAAGACTTTCTTGATAACTGTTATAGTACGCATATTCCATCAGCCTCAAATGTTCATCCCACGCTTGTCCGTGATCTAAAAAAACATCTGATTGTATCCTCCACGATCGGGTTAACTCGCTCCGCCTGACCATTTGTCTGCGGATGATATGTTGTAGAATATCTCAAATCAGTACCCAAACCTTCTTGCAAACTCTTCCAGAAGCGAGACGTAAACCTGGAGTCTCGGTCTGATATGTTGCTTATATGAACTCCAAGCAACCAGATGATTTCGCTCAAATACAGCTCCGCTATCTTTTCATCGGATAATCAATCTTATACGGCACAAAGTGAGCACACTTGTCAGTCTGTCCACTATCACCCAAACAGAGTCAAAACCTCTAGGAGACCTCGGTAAGCCCATAAAGGAGTCCATGAAGGCTAGATCCCCACCAACTACTTGGTGTGACACAACTTCTCACTGAAATGCCCGTTAAAAGAAATTCTTCTATCAACAATTTTAGCGGCGAGATAGGAAAATTTCCAGGTCTTTCCACTTATGGTGTCGACTACTACGTTAGCTTGCCCGGATAGTATCAAATCTTGACCTGAAAATCAACAACACACCCTAACCATTCCCTCTAATACTTTCGGTGTGAAGACATACTTCAACCCGTATGAGCATTGTAATTCTTGCATTGCGCGTCTTACAACAGGTGTCTCCACAACCTTAGCTTATAGTTCCCGGCCGCAAACTCTAGATCCTGCGTAGGGTAGTTCCTTTCATGAATCTTCCGTTGCCTTGGCCCACCCGCAACTACTTTTACCTTCTTCATCAAACGCAACCAAGCCCCACGTGATATGCGTTCATATAACGATATAATCTAAGCCTTTCGCGGGAAATGTCAAAACCGGAGCTGTGCATACTAAAATCTTTAATTCTTGAAAAACTTCCCCGTGCTTATTGCTCCAAACAAAACTGTATTCTCATGCTTCGACTGAAATCCTAGCCCATTCCATAACCACAGCTATTTTTCTCTGGATCGGCTTAAATCTCATTCTATAATAGCAGTAATCTATTTTGGGTTGACATAACTCCTGTCCTTGCTAACCACATGACCTAGAAAGAAACCCGAGATAACCAAAACTTGCGCTTACTAAAGTTAGCGAATAGCTTATGGTCCTTCAAAGCAGATAAACCAAATGCAGATGTCGGTCACCCTCCGCAGCATCGCGGGAATAAATCAAAACATCGACGATGAACGCGACCACGAACTTATCCTGGAAGTCCTTATACACGCGGTTCATCAAACACATAAAGGGCGAGGGTACACTTGCCAAACCATACGACATAACCAAAAATGCAAACCTGCTCAACCTGCTCAACCTAGCACACATCCTGAGGTTCATCAAGGCAGGCAACACTAAGGACAAGGATGGGCATGTTTTACCACATTATAGAATACCCAAAAACGTCACCTAAAACACAATCACAAAAGGTCCAGATTTAGGACGAACTCTACGCCTCACACAGGAGGAAAATTAACTAGGAAGACATCCGAACCCTCGCGCCTAACTGTTCTTTACCTTAAACTTCCCTATACAAATCGCGTACACAACTAAACGAACAAACGACAAACCAGCAAGAAAATAAAATAAGTTATAACCTAAACTGAAATCACTTGGGTCGAAGACAGAATTTCTTTCTCGATCGACGCGATCAGCTTACCCTTTCCTTTGTCCAAGTACTGCACCTGAGGTAAAACTTGAGGTGGGGCAGGCTGAAACGTAGGCTGAAATTGCGGGCACCTTGCCTTAATATGCCCCTTTTGCCCACATTGAAAGCAGACCTTACCCTTATCCCAACAATGGGACACCTCATGCCCCTTCTTCTTGCACGAGGTACACACCAAATCTCCTTTGGGGGTCTTTCGAACCTCCTGAACTTGGTCCTTCTTTTGAGCCTTCATTTGCTTAAAACATCTTTCAAAGGGGTGGCCTGACCGACCACAGAAGCTACACATTTCCTTCCTCCTTTTCCTTGAAACGTCACCGGATACCTCGATGGTCTTACCCTCATCGGTCTTCCTTTTATCCTTCCTTAACACCATGTCTCTATCCTTAGCATGGCCCATAGTCTCAACTTTAAGAGCAATTTCCACTGACCTTACATCAGTCTCGAATTGGTAAGTATTAGAGTACTACTGAATGTCATTTGGGAGGCCACCCAAGAAGCCTTTTACTCTGCACTCTTCAGCAGCAAACAATCCAGAAGCAATCTTATTCAATTTGCTGATCTCGCTCTCACTTTCCACCACTTCGGGGGCTGGTTCACTAGGCTGTCGTCCTAAGGTGGCAGCCAACAATTCCTGCAACTGCACTTGCATCGCCACTACCTGACCTGCCAGGATCCTCATGCCACTACAACAAAATGCACTTATAGTGAGGACCTAAATCGTTACAATAAGTGCCAAAATTCGTTACAAAAAATCTTTGGTAACGACAATACCTTTAAGTAACGGTCCTCCTCTAAAGCTCGACGCTAAAGGTTTTTGTAACGAATGTATGCATGTCGTTACAAATAAATTAATTGTAACAAACGATACTTTCTCACAAAAAAGAGATTCTTCCTCACAATAAATTGGTCACAATAAATATTATTTCGTTACGAATGTTTTTTTCCTTACAAAAAAACAGTTACGATTAAAACTATTTCGTTACAAATGTTTTATTTTTTCCTCACTAAAAATAAACTAACTTCGTTATAATAAAGTAAAATAAATATTATTTCGTTACAATAGATTAAACAATAGTAACGAAAAAATTGTTACATTTGTTTTCCATTCTTCTTACTACAGGCAATTCATTTATATATCAAAAATATTCCATTTCTATTTTTTGTGTAACTGAGATTTTATCACAAATAATAATCTTGAAAGCACACATATATTTAATATTTCGTAACAAGATCAACATGTATTTATTCACACCAAAAAGTATTACATAGAGTATAAGTTATTATCATCTCTTCTAAAATAATACAATATTACATTACAAGATCAATATGTTTTTAATAAATCTTCCGTCTTTTTTCGAAATATGAATCGTCCATCACTTTCTGACTAATGAATCTTTAGTCACTTGCCGGTCAATGCTCGAGCACCCTACAAATAAAAGAGAGCAATTAAGATCACCCTACAAATAAATGAGAGAGTAGAAACATCCATACAAACTCACATCCACACATACATAATCCATACACACCCCATTAAACAAGCAATTTTCTTCTGACCAGTAGGAATAACAGCATCGGTCAATGATTGTGTAGCTTTATTAAATTCAACCTACATAAAATAGATATCAAGCATGAGAAAAAATCATGAAAATAAAAAAGAGTAATTATTCAAATAATACCTCATATTTCTTGACATGAGAAAACCTATCTCTTCGGAAAAATGTTGCACAACCATCAACTAGCAGAAAATTGAAAACAGAAATAAGTTGACAACTAACCATCTTCTTCAAATGCAGATACTTCATCCAATAACTCTGCACCCGAGTTCTCGGGCAAATAAGAAATGGTGGATTGAACATTAGAACTTCCTGGGAGTAAACATTACCAGGCTCATAACTTTGGTACTGAGGATGAAAATCCAGGCTGAGGATTGAACATTAGAACTTCCTGGATTGAACATCCTGGGAGAAAACTTTGGTACTGGTTGAAAATCCAGGTTGAGGATTGAACATTAGAATTTCCTGGAATGAACATTAGAACTTCCTGGGAGTAAACATTACCAGGCTCATAACTTTGGTACTGAGGATTGAACATTAGAACACATTGCAGATACTTCATCCAATAACTTTGGTACTGAGGATGAAAATCCAGGCTCATAACATTAGAACCCTGATTTAGTGTCCGCACAACCACTCTGGGAAGATCATCCTGGGAGTAAACATTACCCAGATGAATGGCACCAGAGAATGACACCTAAATAATATTCCAAACACTAAGTAAAAATGATGGATCTAGAATAGAAATCAATCATCTAATAGATACAAATAATTCTTCAATCACAAGAAAAACTTATTATTGCATACTTCATCGGATTGACCGGCCCGAATTTTCTTCGACAGGTGCTCAGAATCAACAGGTTGATAATCCATGCCTGGTGCACTACTAGGAGCTCTTGAGTGCTTTAGAAATGCAGCTACATTGAACATGAGATGATGCAGTCAAGAACAATAAAGAATTATAAATATTGATGCTAAAACTTAAAACTTATGCCCACCAGATGGAATATTTGGAGATTGCACAAGACCTGGAGGTGCTTGAGCCACAGCAGCATGAGATAAAGTTGGATTGGCAGTAGACATCCATCCATCTATAGCACTTCCAGGGGGAGACTACAGGTTGGAATGGCTGCACATGAAACAAAGATTGCCCATTTTACATCAATACAAATGTGCAAGGGGAAAACAAGAACTAAAAAACAAATTGGACTTGGTACATTAAAAAATACCTCAAGTTCTTGAGCTTGTTCAGGTCTTGGATCCTCAAATCTGAACCTACATATACTAATTCTCTCTATCCCCCTACAAAACATAAAAGCAATATCTCTGTTTAGATTATTAGATAGTATAGAAAGTAAAATTTCCCAAAAATAAAACTTGTCTTCCTTAATTCTTGACATTCAAAAGAATAGAATAAGTTCAATACCCCACTTTCTGTGCTGCAGTTCACTGATTTACAGTGAACCGCAGCCACCCCTCACTGATTTCCATTGAAACGCAGCCACCCTTCATTAATTTCCAGTGAACCTTAGCTGCCCTTCACTGATTTCCAGTGAACTGTAGCCGTCCAAGAATCATAAAAATAATCAGTTTGGAATCAAATTAGTCATAAAAATAAATTCAAAATATCACAAAAAATACAGCTCTCAAGAACTCCCTTGTCCAAGAATCCAAGTCTAGAAAATATATGGGAAATCAGCTCTTCCTGAATCATTAACAGTGCTGAAATCCAAGTTCAGTGCACTAGAACATACCTGAATCATTAACAGAGCAGTATATATATATGGAAAATATATGGGAAATCCAAGTATAGAACATACCTGAATCATTAACAGTGCACTAGAACATACCTGAATCATTAACAGAGCAGCAACACATGCTGAAATCAGCTTTAGATAAACTGCTGCACATGGAATCTCTACTGAATTCCAAACATGCTGAATCTGTGCTGGATTAAACTGCTGCACATGGAATCTCTGCTGAATTCCAAACATGCTGAATCTCTGTTGGATTAAACTGCTGCACATGGAATAAAAACATGAATATTTAATGATATGAAAGTATTTTACCTCATCAGGATGGCAACCCCATAAAAAGACACGCATCCGAAACTGGGGAACACTGTAGCAACTCGATGCCATGATGCCTAGTCTTGCTTGATACCTCAACTCAGTCAATCCACAATGATAGTCTAGGAATCACACTTAAACAACCAACAATCATCCACAATGATAGTAAATCTGCACTAAGCATAGCAACAAATCCCATTTTTCATGAGAGAACAAAGTACATAGAGATTGTTGTTGAATATATCAAGCGAAAAAATCAGCCGGCAGACTTGTTAACTAAAGCACTCGAAAAAGAAAAACACAAGCATTTGTTAAGCAAGTTTAGGATGATAAATATATTCAAGAAGGACCAAACTTTAGGGGGAATGTTAAAAGTAAATGCTTATGTTGTTTATGTCATTTTGTCCTACATATAACATCAACATCACCTACACCCCCCTCCCAAAAAAGATTTAACATGTGAGGAACTTTGCATGAACAGGACTCACTAATGAAATTCAGAAAAGAGGAGGCATTATCCAACCAGAAACTATTGTCAGGAAGACATCAGAATCAAAAGAGATGTGACAACAAAAAAGTGCACCAAAATACTAACAGTCATAAACCAGTTGATAACAAAAAAGTGTGTTGGAACACCCTATTACTAATTTGGGCAAGGATCACTATGTCTCTTAGGAAGCCAGGTTGACCTAGCTGTATAGTGTAAAGGTCAACATTAGAATGAGTCTAGGGCTTAGAACTTAGGTTTGAAGCTGCCCCCAAGGACCATTCAAGCTCAGGATTTCAAGCTAAGAAAAGAGATAAAAATAGTCGAACGACGGTCGACTATCGTCGAGCTCAGGTCGACGATCGTCGAGCTCTGGTCGACTACTTATGTCCTCAGCCTTCTGCTTGTTGCTGGCTTCGGTCGACTATCGTCGAGCTTCAGTCCGACGATCGTCGAGCTTTGGTCGACGATCTCTGGATGTGCTTGGGTCGACTATTTCTGGGAAAGTTTAGGTCGACGATCTCTGTTTGCTTCAGGTCGACGTTTTCTGTTGAAGTCTAGGTCGACGATTTCTGTCTTAATCAGATCGACTATTTCTGCCAGACCAAGAACTTAGATAGTCGATCTCAGATCGAAGTTTTCTGTCTACTGCTTATCTTCAATATCTCTGAGCTCAGGTCGACGATCTTCGAGCTCAGATCGACGTTTTCTATCAGAATGATATATTCCTTCTCTGAGCTCTGGTCGACGATCGTGGAGCTCAGATCGATGTTTATTTTGAGAGATCGACGTTCTTAAGGATTCAAATGCTGCCAGTCTTTGGAATGTTTTTGAATTCTCTCAGCATTTAATTTCAAGAAGATTTGCCAGCCGTTTTCATTTATTCTGTAACAAGTTTCAAAGGAATTATTCAGGAATGTTTCATTGGACTTTCCTCTAGAAGACAAATCATTTATGGAAGGCATTTAATGTCTGATAACGGCTATCTTGGAAGAATTATATTCAGAGAATAAGATCGTCTTCTCCGATCACTACTTTCATAGAGAATTAATCCAGAGTCAATATACAATAGAATCAAGAGACACACTGATACAGAAGAACAAGAAGAATTAAGTTGAAAAAGATAACCATTCACTTGCTTACAGAAAAGTGATCAAAGCTTCATCTCAAAGAACTCCAGACACCTCATCTTTCAGCCTCTTTGCTGAATCAATTCTTTGCTGGAGATCTAAAGATCTGAAGACCTATCACCCTAGAGCAAAGCTTCCATTCCTGATTCATTCAACATCTCAGGGGGAGCTTTGACAACAAAAGATCCACTAGTCTTCTCTCATTTGATTTGAGAACAGAGAAGACAATCTCACCTCTTTACCTTTTTCTTTTTCCTGCTGTAAAGGGTTTTGAACTCCCTTCAAAAGTTTTGTCTGGTTCTGAGAGCCTTGTCAAAACTCAGTGGTGGCAAGACACCTTATCAAAAAATCCAGTTTTGGTTTTTGAGCACCTTGTCAAAAGCTCATTGGTGTCAGGACACCTGATCAACTCATCCTGAGTGGATTCCTACCAAGGGTGGTAGAAGAGTGGATGTACCCAGGTTTTTGGGGAACCACTATATTTCCTTGTGTCTTTTGGTTTGTTTGTGTGATTTGTTTGCTGTGTGCTGTGCTCTTTACTTCTTGGTTTTTAACTTCTTACTAGCACTCTACACTATATCATAAATTGAACTTTATATGTGCTGTTTATTTCAACTGTGAAAAACTATTTTAAAATACTCTATTCACCCCCCCCCCCCCTCTAGAGTTGAGATAGATCTTACCCTCACTTTCAATTGGTATCAGAGGAAGGTTGGTTGCTCATACAGGCTAACACCTGAACCAAAAGATCCTTGATAAGATCAATCTTTTAAGAGGATTATTTTTTATACATCTATCTATTTATTTAAAGACATGGCACAGAACAAAGATTATGCAAGCACCAGACCACCAGTGTGCAACCTTTCCAAGTTTGCACTCTGGAAGGCAAGGATTATATTATATATGAATTCTATTGATGAGGATATTTTTAATTCTGTCTTGACAGTGTGTCCAACTCCACCAGCAAGCTCAAGTACAAGTGCTGTTCCACCTCCTTCTAGAACAGATGCAGACATAAAGAAATGGAAAACTGCAGATGCAAAGGCCATGAACATCTTGGCTCAGACAATGTCTGATGAGATATTTCAGAAAGTAGCTGACTGCAACTCAGCCAAAGGAATTTGGGACAAGCTCTCTAAAATTGTCTCAGGATTTGCTGATGAAAGGAAAGATAGAAGATCTCATCTGATAAGCCAATATGAGAACTTCAAAAAGGGAGAAGCTGAATCAGTGGCTGACATGTACAATAGACTAAGTCTAATTGTCAATGAGTTAAAAACCCTAGACAGAAATCTCACTGAATGAGCTGAATGACAAAATCCTGATGTGCTTCCCCAGCACTTGGGATTCAAGAATCTGGCCAATCAAAGATGCCAGAAGTCTGAATGAGATCACCACTGAAGCTCTCCTGGGCAAGCTCAAATCCTATGAGCTGCTCATTAAAAATAGAGAAGAAGAACAAAAGGCTACTTCTCCAGCCACAAGGAAAGAAAAGACCATAGCCTTCAAAGCTGCAGAAGAAGAGCCTGAAAATAAAGCTACAGGAAATGATGAGCTCATAAGTCTACTGGCCAAAAGATTCTACAAGATGGCCAGAAAAGACTTTAGAAAGAGACCATACAAGGGTCATGATAAACCAAGGTATGATAAATCAAACATCAATAAAGAAATTATATGTTTTGGTTGCAGGAAACCAGGCCACATTGTGCCTGACTGTCCAGAAAACAAGAATAAGGACAAGAAGGAAAGAAGAGAAAGAAGAAAAGAAAAGGATTACAAGAAGAATAGCTCAGACAAAGCCTCCTCCAGCAAGAACAAACATACAAGGAAGGGCTTTGTTGCTGAGACATGGAGTGAGACTGAAGAGGAATCTGAAGCCTCATCCAGTTCCAGTGATGATGAGGATGATGAAGATGAAAAAGAATTTTGCATGATGGCTATCAATGCCTCACAGCAAAACTCTGATGAAGAATCAGAATCAGATTCAGAAACTCAAGCAGATGAAGATCAGGTAACCAACTCTTTTGATTTTAATTCTGAGGACTTCAAAGATGAATTTAAGACACTGTGCCTAGATCTATTAAAATCTGAGAAGGAGATAATCTCTCTCAGGAATCAATTATCTGAGCATAGTGTCCTAAACTCAAAGAACCTCAAACTCTCTGAGGAGTTAGAATGTTGTAGGGAGGAGATAGCTTCACTGAAAAGTGAACTATCAAAGGCCAAAAAGTTTGAAGAATCCCTAAATGGGAGAAGTATCAGACTGATGGACATCACAAGCACAGTGAACTCTAGATTTAATAGCACACTGGGCTTGGGTGCCTCATCCAGCCAACCTATAATATTGACAACTCCAATCAAGTTTGTCTCTGACAAAGGAAAGGGAGTAATAGAGGTACCTAGGAAGAATGCAGATCTATCAGAGAAAAATTCAGTTCAACAGATGGCGTCGAGCAGAGCTCGACGATCGTCGAACAGAGCTCGACGATCTAACTACAGATCGTCGACCTCAGCTCGACGATATCCAAACCCTGAACTTCAGCATAATCGATCTTCGAACAGAGATCGACGATCTGACCCAAGATCGTCGACCTCAGTTCGACGATCGTCGAACAGAAATCAGGACTGTGAACATTCCCTCAATAGCACATCTAGATTCAATCCTAGAAGTCCCACATCCCAAGGCTTTAATCCCTATACTGAATGGATAGTACCTCCTAGGAGATACCATCCTGAAGGTTATAAGGATCAACCTGGGATGTCTTTTGTTTCAGAATTTAAGGGATATCAACCTAGGCCCAAGGTTAACTGGGTCAAAAACAAATAAGCTGGTTTTGTGCAGGTGAAGACCTATCCAGCATCAAACCATCAATGGTATCTGGATAGTGGGTGCTCAAAGCACATGACAGGGGACAAGGACAACTTCACTTCCTTCAAAGCCAAGCTTGGACCCAAAGTAATTTTTGGAGACTCAAGCTTTGGAACTATAAAAGGATATGGTGCAGTCCAAATTGGCTCAGTCACATTCAAGAAGGTGGCATATGTTGAAGGACTCAAGCACAACTTAATAAGTATCAGTCAACTGTGTGATGAAGGATATCAAGTGACATTCAACAAAGCCATGTGCAAGGTCAAGTCAGAGGACAACACAACTGTGTTGACAGGTAACAGAAGAGGTAATATTTACTTAGTGGATTTCCATTCACCTATAGTAGATATTTGCCTGTTCAATTCCATTTCAAAATCTAATACTTTATGGCATAAGAGACTAGGGCCTATTAACCTTAGAACCATTGCTAGGCTATCTAAAGACAACCTTGTTAGAGGACTACCTTCTGGTCCCTACAAGAAGGAAGGACCTTGCAAGGCTTGTCAATTAGGCAAGCAAACTAAAAGTAGTTTTAAATCAATTAATAAGAGTGATTCACCTAGGATTTTGTACCAATTGCACATGGATCTTTTTGGACCCATATCTGTACAAAGCCTAGGAGGGAAATCCTATACTTTAGTAATTGTAGATGACTTCTCAAGATTCACTTGGGTATTCTTTCTGAGGAAGAAGTCTGATAACTTCAAGTGTTTGACAGATTATCTCAAATGCATTCAGATTGAGTTCAACACTCACATTGCCCTGATCAGAAGCTATCATGGGACAGAGTTTGATTCTCTTCTCATGCAAGAGTTCTGTCAAAGTGAAGGGATCAGGCACACTTTCTCAGCTCCTAGAACTCCTCAACAAAATGGGGTAGTTGAAAGGAAAAATAGAACACTCATTGAATCTGCAACTACATTATTGGCAGATGCTCACCTACCTCTATCCTTTTGGGCTGAGGCAGTGAACACCTCCAACTATGTGTTGAACAGAAGCCTGATACATAAGCTGAAGGGCAAGACTCCCTATGAATTGCTCAAAGGGAAGAAACCTAAAATAGGCTATTTTAAAGTTTTTGGTTGTACTTGTTTTATTCATAATAATGACAAGAAATATCTAGCAAAATTCCAAGCTAAAGCTGATGAAGGAGTGTTTCTGGGATACTCCATGATCAGCAAGGCCTATAGGGTTTATAATAAATCTTCCTGTAAAATTGAAGAATCTGTTCATATTATTTTTGATGAAGCTAACATGTCTTTCAAGGAGAAGAATGCTTCTACCATAGAACCTTTGCAGGTACATTCTCTAGCTGAAGACTTGAACAAATTGCAAGTTGCTGAAAAGAATGAGAGCAGTGATGATGAAGAAGAAGTTCAACATCTTGAGGAAAATCATCCTGAAGAGCCAGTTGCTGCTCCACTAGAGGAGACAACAACACAGGCTGGTGAACAATCAACACTCCCTGTTGATTTAGTAATAATAAGAGATCATCCAATCACCCAAGTAATTGGAGAGATCTCAGCTGGTGTGCAAACTAGAAATCAGGTCAACCAGAACCTGATGCACACTTGCTTCCTATCTCAAATTGAGCCTCAATCCATTCAAGATGCAGAGCAAGATCCACACTGGATCATTGCAATGCAAGAGGAGTTGCATCAATTTGAAAGGAACAAGGTTTGGGAACTAGTGCCTAAGCCAAAGGATCATCCCATTGTTGGAACAAAGTGGGTATTCAGGAACAAGCTGGATGATCAAGGAGTCATAGTCAGAAACAAGGCACGGCTAGTTGCTCAAGGATACTCTCAATAAGAAGGAATAGACTATGATCAGACCTTTGTACCAGTTGCAAGGTTAGTAGCCATCAGAATATTCCTAGCCTATGCTGCTCACAAAGGTTTCAAAGTGTACCAAATGGATGTAAATAGTGCATTTCTCAATGGGGACATCAAAGAGGAAGTCTATGTTAGACAACCTCTAGGTTTTATCTCTCTAACTCACCCTGATTATGTTTACAAATTGCATAAAGCATTATATGGTCTCAAGCAAGCTCCTAGAGCATGGTATGAGACCCTAGCATGCTTTCTTCTGGAAAATGATTTTGTTAGGGGGAGTGTAGACCAAACTCTTTTTATTAGAACCCATAAGTCTCATACCCTACTAGTGCAAATTTATGTAGATGACATTATTTTTGGTTCTACTGATTCAAAATTGTGCAAAAAGTTTTCCAAGCTTATGCATTCTAAATTTGAAATGAGTAGCATGGGTGAGTTGTCCTTCTTCTTAGGACTGCAAGTCAAGCAACATGCTGAAGGCATATTTATTTCTCAAACCAAGTATGCAAAAGAATTGGTTAAGAAATTTGGTATGTCTGATGCATCATGTATGAAAACACCCATGCCCTCAAATGCTGTAATAGATGCTGATGAACATGGGAAACCGGCTGATCAGACAACATATAGAGCAATAATTGGCTCCTTATTGTACCTTACAGCTAGTAGGCCTGATATAATGTTTGCTACATGTATTTGTGCTAGATTCCAAGTTAGCCCTAGAGAGTCACACTTAATCTTAGTTAAGAGGATTCTTAGGTATGTGAAAAGTTGTCCAAATCTAGGTCTCTGGTATCCAAAAGATTCAGCATTTGACTTAACTGGATTTTCAGATGCTGATTATGCTGGATGCAGAATAGACAGGAAAAGCACCAGTGGAACATGTCAGTTCCTTGGTGACAGACTAGTCTCCTGGTTTTGTAAGAAGCAAACATCTGTGTCAACCTTAACTGCTGAAGCTGAGTATATGGCTGCAGGCAGTTGCTGTTCACAAATATTGTGGATACAGAATCAGCTCTTAGACTATGGCTACAACTTAGAGAAGTCTAAAATTTTCTGTGATAATACTAGTGCTATCTCTATAGCACAAAATCCAGTCCTCCATAGTAGGACAAAACACATAGAAATTAGGCATCACTTTCTAAGAGATAATGTAGAGAAAAATAAAATTGAACTTCAATATATTCCTACTGATTTGCAAAGGGGAGATATTTTCACCAAACCCTTGGATGAAAAGAAACACAGTTTCTTCCTAAATAAGTTAGGCATGTTAGATGGAGGAAGCCTAAATTAAATTACAAGATTTTGTAAAGCTAAAACAGACCAAGACTAGGCTAAAAATTTCTTTCTTTTTTTGTCTGTAGGATAGTTTCTGTCCCTGAACTGAGCTCGACGTTTTCCCAGAAAACGTCGAACGGAGATCGACGATTTCCCACAAAATCGTCGACCGGAGATCGACGGTTCTTGAGACGTCGATCTGAGTTCAGCGCTGCCGTTGGATCTAGGCTTTCCTTCTGTCTGCTCCTTGGTCGTCGAGCGGAGCTCGACGCTCTCAATAACGTCGAACGGAGTTCGACGCTATTGGCGTCTCTTCAAATTCCTTCTGCAGCCCAAATCGTCGAGTTGAGTTCGACGCTTCTTCGAACTGAGCTCCACGATTTTCCTTTTTCGCGTCGAACCCTAATATAAAATCATTTCTTGGCCGCCGCTCGTCATTTACGCCTTCATACTCTCTGCAAATTATTTTTCCCTCCAAACCTTCTACACTTGGTCGCGTTTGTTCAATCTTTGCAGGTACAAATGGCTTCAACTGTTGCTGCCCTTTCGAAGATGAAATTTGATACCGGTTTTGATATCGATATAAGCTCGTTTGATGGAAGCGATCAACGCTTCAAGGACATTCTCAGTTTGTTCAGAGATCAGCAGCTGTTGGAAATAATGTCTACCAGAATGAAAATTGCTTCAGATGAAATAAAAGAATGGTGTTATTCTGCGACAGATGAGAATGAGAATTCTGTCATCGGCTTCATAAAAGGGACCCAGGTACAACTGTCCCCGGCTCTCTTAACTGAAGTGTTTCATCTCAGTACTGGAGAAGACTCTATCGAATTATCTGGAGAAGAATATGATTCCATTCTTGATCGGATGGGTCACAATGCTGTGAATCCTAATAAACTGCTGAAGAAGAATCTGTCCTTGGAATTTCAGTTTTTGGCTGATGTAGTCGGGAAAGTGCTGCTGGCCAAGCACTCTGCCCATGATACAATTTCAGGATATCAGTTTTGTCTGATGGGAGCTCTGCTGGATAAGAAACACCTGAACTGGGGATCAATTTTCTTCAATCTGATTAAGAAAAAGCTGAATAAGACTGCTGTCAGCTTTGGAAGAATTCTAGGGGTCTATCTGCATTTCAGATGCCCTGAGTTGCTGACCTCCTCTGGGATGTTCATTAATGCATCCAAGAGGCTCTCTTGTGCCCTTTTTGGCAAATGGGACAGGCAGATCATCAATCCCTCCAGAGCTGCTGCATCGACTCCTGCTTCAGGCACAAGGACTGTCTTAGTCACTCCACCCCTGGTCTCGGCACCAGCAGAAGGGTTGCCTGCTCCTCCTTCTCCTTCAGCTGTCTCTACCCCAGCCATTTCATCCTCACCTCCAATCTCTACCATAGCCATATTGGTATCTTCCCCAATTACCATCTCTTCACCAGTTTCATCCCCTCCATCATCTACCTCTGAGGTATTCCTTCCTCTCTTCTCTTACCCATCCTTTACCACTCCATCATATTCTCTTTTAGATGAATCCTTCATGGATGATTCTCATCCTTCCTCTCCTCCTGAGCCTCCCTCTACCTCCTCATTCCAACAAATGATGGAAGATATTTTCTCTCAACCCATATTCACTCCTTCTCTTACCCCTTCTATCTCCACCTCACTTCACTCAATCTCCTCCTTTCCTATATCAGAACCATCCATTCCCTTACCTCCTATCTCCTCTTTCCCTATGCCACCAGCTCCAGCCAACATCCCTTCAACAACCTTCTATCCTACCTCTGCTCAAGCCCCTCTTGAGCATGTAGATCTCTCAGCCCTGGCTGACAGGTTATATGAGCTGTTAGCTCCAAAGCTAACCTCATTACTGGAGACCTCTCTGGCTCCACTCCTGACCCATGTCAAGGAGCTGTCTTCCAAGCTATCATCTTTCATCTCCTCTCAGGCAACTTCATCTTATGGGTGCCTTGATTCACTTATCTCTGAACCAAGGCAGGGGGAGATGCCATATGAAGTAGTTTTTGCAATGAACCTCCAGAGCCTGCTCTCCAAGTTTAATGCTAGATACTTCAAATTTCTGCCAGTTCCTCACACTGAAGATCTGTCTAAGGCCATTGTGCCTATTTCTATCTGTAATCCCAGCCTTATTGAAGCATATATAAATTCTTGGAAGGCTGTGGATGTTGCTTTGTCCATATCTGATGTTGTTACTAAGGCTATTGTGCCTCTTGTTAATAATGCTGCTACTGCTGTTGTAGATATTTCTGTTGATGTTGCTGTTGACTCTGATATGCTTGTTGATGCTTATGCTGCTGCTTCTATTTGCTCTACTGCTGCTCCCTCTCCTCCTGCTCTGCAAAGCTTAAAGCTCAAGAAGAGTATATCAGAAGAATTGATGATCTGTATGATCAACCTCAGAGTTCTGAAAGTGATCAGTACAGGACAGATTCTGATGATTCTGCTAGCACTATTGCCAAGAAAAGAAAAGCTAGAAGCAAAGCAATGATGTCTGTTTCCCCAGCTCAAGCAAAGGACTCCAATGATATTCCCTACTATATTTTGCATGACTGCCCCTTATCTGAGCCTTGGATGCAGTACTCCAAGAATCAATTAAAGGCTATGAAGAAGAAGAGGAAGCTAGACAAGTATGAAAAAGGATCTTCTCAATATCAGCCTCCTCCTCCTCCTCCTCCAGATTCTGGATCAGGCTCAGCCCCTCAAGCTCCAGTTTCCAGACACAGTTCTTCTCAGTCCTATCAGAAATCCTATTAAAGGGGACAGCATCAAAGGGGATATCAATCTAGAAGAGATCAATATAGAGGAAGCCAGAAAGGGCACAGACTTCATTCAAGGGAAGGACAAGGCCACTCTGACTCTTCTTCAGGTCCTTTTCCTTACAGGCTGAAAGACACAATTGTTTCCAGGACCCCTCCTGATTCTGAAATCTTCAACAGATATGAACCTCCTGTTCCTTTTGAGGATCCTGAGAACAACCCTGTGTCCTGGACAGCTAGAATGAAAGAATTGGCTGCCCTTGATCAAATGAAAAAGGCCAGAGAACAAGGCAAGGATACTTCCAACATAACTACTTTATCAGAACAGAGAAAGAAAGAACTAGAGAGGTATACATCAAGGAAATTCTTTAATCCAGAAGACTATATGAAGCTGCACCCTGAGGCTGTTGTTCCAAGGCCCAAATCTCAAACTTCTCTAGGTGCAGAGGATGACAGAAGGTCAAAGAAAGAAAGTCAGAATCCTAACAGAGAAATTGTGTTTAAAAAGGGAACTGAAAAGAAATGATCTGTGTAAGCTGAACATCATTCTCCCTTGGATATTTGCTGTCTTTTTATCTATGATCTGCATTGCTGCTATATATCTCCTCTGCAGTATTGATTTAGCTTTTGTGTTGATGTATGCTTATTTATTTCCTATTTCTGTCTGTAAATAGTAATCCAAACCCAAATAGGGGGAGATTGTTGGAACACCCTATTACTAATTTGGGCAAGAATCACTATGTCTCTTAGGAAGCCAGGTTGACCTAGCTGTATAGTGTAAAGGTCAACATTAGAATGAGTCTAGGGCTTAGAACTTAGGTTTGAAGCTGCCCCCAAGGACCATTCAAGCTCAGGATTTCATGCTAAGAAAAGAGATAAAAATAGTCGAACGACGGTCGACTATCGTCGAGCTCAGGTCGACGATCGTCGAGCTCTGGTCGACTACTTATGTCCTCAGCCTTCTGCTTGTTGCTGGCTTCGGTCGACTATCGTCGAGCTTCAGTACGACGATCGTCGAGCTTTGGTCGACGATCTCTGGCTGTGCTTGGGTCGACTATTTCTGGGAAAGTTTAGGTCGACGATCTCTGTTTGCTTCAGGTCGACGTTTTCTGTTGAAGTCTAGGTCGATGATTTCTGTCTTAATCAGATCGACTATTTCTGCCAGACCAAGAACTTAGATAGTCGATCTCAGATCGAAGTTTTCTGTCTACTGCTTATCTTCAATATCTCTGAGCTCAGGTCGACGATCTTCGAGCTCAGATCGACGTTTTCTGTCAGAATGATATATTCCTTCTCTGAGCTCTGGTCGACGATCGTGGAGCTCAGATCGACGTTTATTTTGAGAGATCGACGTTCTTAAGGATTCAAATGCTGCCAGTCTTTGGAATGTTTTTGAATTCTCTCAGCATTTAATTTCAAGAAGATTTGCCAGCCGTTTTCATTTATTCTGGAACAAGTTTCAAAGGAATTATTCAGGAATGTTTCATTGGACTTTCCTCTAGAAGACAAATCATTTATGGAAGGCATTTAATGTCTGATAACGGCTATCTTGGAAGAATTATATTCAGAGAATAAGATCGTCTTCTCCGATCACTACTTTCAGAGAGAATTAATCCAGAGTCAATATACAATAGAATCAAGAGACACACTGATACAGAAGAACAAGAAGAATTAAGTTGAAAAAGATAACCATTCACTTGCTTACAGAAAAGTGATCAAAGCTTCATCTCAAAGAACTCCAGACACCTCATCTTTCAGCCTCTTTGCTGAATCAATTCTTTGCTGGAGATCTAAAGATCTGAAGACCTATCACCCTAGAGCAATGCTTCCATTCCTGATTCATTCAACATCTCAGGGGGAGCTTTGACAACAAAAGATCCACTAGTCTTCTCTCATTTGATTTGAGAACAGAGAAGAAAATCTCACCTCTTTACCTTTTTCTTTTTCCTGCTGTAAAGGGTTTTTGAACTCCCTTCAAAAGTTTTGTCTGGTTCTGAGAGCCTTGTCAAAACTCAGTGGTGGCAAGACACCTTATCAAAAAATCCAGTTTTGGTTTTTGAGCACCTTGTCAAAAGCTCATTGGTGTCAGGACACCTGATCAACTCATCCTGAGTGGATTCCTACCAAGGGTGGTAGAAGAGTGGATGTACCCAGGTTTTTGGGGAACCACTATATTTCCTTGTGTCTTTTGGTTTGTTTGTGTGATTTGTTTGCTGTTTGCTGTGCTCTTTACTTCTTGGTTTTTAACTTCTTACTAGCACTCTACACTATATCATAAATTGAACTTTATATGTGCTGTTTATTTCAACTGTGAAAAACTATTTTAAAATACTCTATTCACCCCCCTCTAGAGTTGAGATAGATCTTACCCTCACTTTCAAAGTGGACCAAAAAGTAAATGGTGTGTGCATCAATTAGTCAAGGAATTGCCCCAAATTTTTGCAGAACATAAGACAGCTGATCTTTCAGCTCATTTTGCCCCTCTTTTAATCCTGCAATCTCTACATTGTGAGTTTGAATCAAAGCTTCTTGTTTATCTATAAGCTCTGTTTGTGTTGTTAGACGAGTCCTGGCATTGCGCAATTCTCCTTCCGCTACATTCAACTTCTCATTCAACTGAGTGGACTCTGACAATGTCTTCTTCATTCGTTTTGAAGGCACAACACCATAGCCTAATCCTTTGTCATAACCAGACTTATTTCCAAGTGCAGTCTTTATAATTTCTCTCTCAGAGCTTATGAGATCACTGTCAGAATTTGTTGATATTGTCCTCAGCCTTTCCATTTCACGCTGTAAAATAGTGTTATAATAGAAACGTATGTTATCAATCAACTTTGCGAAAGTTTCAAATATATTTTGACTTACGTATGCCGCTTCTGCTTTCTCGCTGACAAACACCCCATTCTTCCTATGGGTGTTCACAAAGTTCTCAACCGGGCTTTGATTAACCTATATATCAAAAAAAAAATTGAGAATATGTCATAGTAATCAATAACTCACATGTAATTATTGCATTACCATTTCCAGCAGTCGGGAATGGTAGGATTTAGAACCCGACGTATGAGTAAACGACATGTGTGATCTATTAGAGGCATTTGTCTTGGACCTTTTCTGCAAGCAAACAAAAGTATTGGATTCTACTCATTAAATGTGTGATTAATAACATATGTATTAAACAGAATTTACTTAAGTAGTCACATTCACCTTAAAAGTCTCGCTCTCGAAGAGATCGCACAACTGACACCAATTCTCGATTGAGATCCACTCAAATGGGCTACTAGCTCTTGGATTCTTTCCTGCCACAATATAATCGTTATGCGTTGCAGATAATCTTCCTCTCCAATGTGTGTAGCTACGTTGAAATATCTCCTCCATGAACTCTTGCACACTTTTATCTGTTTCCTAATTCTTTATCACAAACCATTGCTGCAAAAGAATAAATTATTTGGTTATCCCAAACAAATTCACATATATGGAATATAAATATTAATCACTTACACTTAATGCAGCATATAAAGTAAGTTTCAGCTCTTCCCCCAATTCACTCCATGGGGTCAAAAAATCCAAACCTGCACTGTGTCTTACAATAACACCTATACCATTTGCAAGGTGCTTTGCAAAGCGACGCGGCTTCTTAAAATCTTCAGGGAACTCAATCTCAAGTAGTTTCTTGTCCTAACAAAACAAATAAAGGTATGTAAGTTTTAATATACCTAAATAAAGCATACATTTTCTAGTATAGCTTTCTCAATCGACTTTCCGGTGGTCACCCCACGACCTCTTCTTATAGATGAGCTTCCCACTGCAATTTATTAAAAACCCTTAATAAATATATGATTCAAGTAAATGATACAAACTTGTGAAATAAAATAAGGTATACTTACTAGTATTATCAGAACCCTGTATTGGACTTTCATCATTTCCTTCATTAATAGTGGTATCATCATTAATGGTGGCAAATGATCCACTTTGTGATTGCTGCAGATTAATTTGTGTAGGTGGCAATTCAACAACCTCAGTATTTGTTGGTTTTTCAGCAACAAACAGTTGTTTGCTGCTCCTTGTCGCAGGTCGCCGTAGAATAACATTTTTTGGAGGCATAATCATGCGAAGTAAATAAGATGCAAACGTTAAACATCACATTAAATTATTTAGAGAAATCATAAAAAGGAAGAATTGTATTACTGTTTCGATCTAATCAATAAGAAAAAACTTAACGTACCGTTTGCATTAGCTTTACATGTTATGATCACTGTCATCACAATATTGCACTAGTGTTTCATCATCCTCATCTATTGACTCATCTCTGTCAACAATATTATTAAGTTCTTCCTCTTCGTCGATTCTAGTTAGAACTTCTATATTTATAATATCAGGTTCTATATCATCTCTTCCTAGGGATTGCAAGTTTTGATCTTCGGTAGTATATATTAATTCAGTTTCTGAGGACTCATGTTCTTGAACTATGTTATCATTCATCTCCTCCACTTCTAGGTCATCGTGTTCCTTTATGTCCCAAAGGTGTCTATGACATACAAGTTGTGCAATTTTCCAAGGATGGCCGAGTTTTGTGTCATCGACATAGAACACTTGTTGCACTTGGTTTGGAAGAACGAATGGATCATCTTCACACCAACGAGAAGTTATGTTGATGCTCAAAAAATATTTATCTTTATGCATAGTCTTTTTCCCACCAGTGTCAAACCACTCACACCAAAATAATACTACTTTATATCCATGAAGATAGGTCAACTCAACGACCCTACTTAATACTCCATAAAACTCTACCAAGATATTTTGATGTTCCCCCTCAACACGTAAACCACTATTTTGTGTTGTTCGGCGATCATCTCGATCTTGTATATGAAATCGTACTTCATTAACAATACAACCAGAGTAAAATTTTGTTAAGTATGATTGTGGACCATTTGCCAATGCCCATAATTCTTCGGAAACTTCGCTCGAGTTTGTGTGATGCACTCTATTTATCTATACAAAATACAATAGGAAGCTAATTAGATAGATGATACTATAAATTAACAATTAATCTTCAAGGGTATCTTCGTATTTGGAGCTTGCATAAGCTTGAAACCAACAATGAAACTGCTCTTGATGAGTTTTGTCAATGTTTCTTTCATTTTCGTCCCTTTTAAGCTCCTCCATGTGCTTACTATTTTAAAAAAAAAGTACATTAAAATTTGTTACAAATTAAGGAAATTGAGCTCTTTCATGAATCGAACCTTTTAAAATCATCTACTTCGCTACAATTGTTTAATATGAATTTATGAGCTGCATCTAGATCTTCTTTAGAAAGTGCTTTGCAATGTCGAAGAGGTCCAAAGGGTCTCACTTTTGATGCAAAAACCGACAATTCACATCTTGTTGATTCTCCACTGAATCTTCATTTCTATTTTCTTTATTGAACCTTGTTTCTATTTCATTTAGGTACATTGCCACAAATGTCAAAGACTCTTTCACAATATATCCTTTAGCTATAGAACCCTCTGGATGTGCTTTATTACATACATATCCTTTAAGAGTTTTAAGAAACCTAAAGAGAAAACTCAATGATCATAATAACAAAATTATTCATTTATGCTATGTAAGATAATAAAGTATAAATGCATAAAAAACAAGTACCTTTCAATCGGATACATCCAACGTGAGTGAACTGGGCCAGCAATCTTTGCCTCTTCCGGAAGGTGAATAGCCAAGTGAATCATTACATCAAAAAATGCTGGAGGGAATATTCTCTCCAATTTGCACAAAATAATTGGGATATTACTCTCCAACTTCTCGATATGCTCGACCTTTAGTGTCTTTGAGCATAAAATTTTAAAAAAATCTCCTAGCTCGTATAGTGCCTCAACGACATCTGCGCGTAGAAACCCACGAATGCCAATAGGAATTAACCGTTGTAGTAGAACATGACAATCATGAGATTTAAGTCCATAAATCTTCCCATCCTTTACGCATCTTGAAATATTTGACGCATAGCCATCTGGAAACTTGACATTTTTTAAAAAATTGCAAAACATTTTTTTCTCATCGGAAGATAGATTATAACATGCTTGAGGTTTTATTATAGTACTTCCATTTCTAATCAAGTGTAACTCCTTCCGGATGTTAAGGTCTCGCAAATCTTCTCGCGCTTTTTCAGTATCTTTGTTTTTTCCATCAATGTTCATCAATGTGCCCAAAACACTGTCATAAATATTTTTTTCAACATGCATTACATCAATGTTGTGTCGTATCAAAAGTTTATGCCAGTAAGGTAGTTCAAAGAATATGCTTCTCTTTACCCAATTCCCTTCTTCATTGTTGCGCTTCCTCTTCCGCTTGCTTGGGTGTTTTCCAAATTTATCAAAGTTATGTTAGAGTTTGGTTAAATCTGCATGCAATTGTGCGCCACTCCACTCCCTTGGTTTTGTACGTGTTTCTGACTTTCCATCGAACAATTTACTCCTTCGATAAGGGTGATCATTATGTAGATAACGACGATGTCCCATGTAGCATATCTTACTTCGAATTCTTTTAGAATTTGTATCATATAAACAAGTTGGGCATGCCCCGTAACCCTTTGTGGTCCACCCAAATAAATTATTAAGAGCTGGAAAATCATTGATTGTCCACATAAGAGCAGCATGCATTTTAAAAGTCTCTTTGGTGTATGTGTCATAAGTCTCTACACCATTCCATAATTCTTTTAATTCTTCAATCAGTGGTCTAAGATAAACATCAATATCTTTTCCAGGAGCACGTGGGCCAGGAATTAATAATGACATCATAAGAAACTCATCTTTCATACCTTTGTATAACGCCATATTAAATGGAATTAGCACAACAGGCCACATACTATAAGAAGTACTTATATTTCCAAACGGATTGAACCCATCAGTAGCCAATCCAAGCCTAACATTGCGTGGATCTGCAGCAAAACTGGGATAGTGTGCATCAAAACTCTTCCATGCAAGTGAATCTACCGGATGACTCAAAGTACCTTTTATCTCCATATGCTTCTCAGTATGCCACCTCATGTAAGATGCTATTTTAGAAGACATATAAAGTCTTTGTATCCTTGGTGTTAAGGGGAAATGCCACAAAACCTTTTGAGCAATTAATTTTCCTTTTCCTTCGTTATATTTCCAACGTGGTTCTTCACACACAGGACACACATCTTTCTTCTCATTCTCTTTCCAAAATAGTGCACAATCATATCTACATGCGTCTATCTTCTTATAGCCCAAACCTAAACCAGAAAGAAGTTTCCTAGCCCAGTAAACAGATTTTGGAATAAGATTACCTTCTGGCATCACGTCCTTTAGCAATTCAAGAAGCATGTTAACTGACTTATCTGACATCTTGTTCATTACTTTGATATGCAGCAGTTTAACAATGAATGCTAACAAAGAGTATTTTTTGCAACCTGGGTACAGTTCACGTCTGACATTACATAACAGACTTAAAAAAGTTCCAGTACTATCTTCGTTAGAATGTTCAGGAAGTTCTGCATCTCCAATCTCAAGTATCAAATCAACTAAATCATCGATGGCTTCAATATCATCGTTACTTTCATGACTTTGAGAAGGTCCACTATTGTTACTATTAGAACTGAACACAAAAGAACTAGTCATTTTAGCTTCTCCATGATGTATCCACTCCTTATAATATTTGTAAAACCCTTTCAAATGCAAGTCTGCTTTAACTTCAATGAGGCTCTTTGTTTTAGTGTTTCGACATACATTGCATGGGCAAAGAATTTTATCTTCAAAGTAAATAGCATTTTCCCGTGCAAACTCTAAAAATAAATCCACGCCTCTAGTATAGGTAGAACTGAATCTATCTGGTTCATAAATCCAGCTTTTATCCATACCTAACAAAAAAAGAATGGGATAACACAATATCATGAAAATAAAAAACTAGTACATGCACAAACATATACACACACACAAATATACATATACACACACACACACATACATATACATATACACACACACTGATGACCATACAAACATACATAGACATACACAAACACACATACATATACATATCCATATGGAAATCAATGCCAAACTTACAAAGTAAGCAAGTGTCTTTAAAAAAATGCATCTGAAAACAATTTATTAGGTTGAACAAGATTTTGAACTGATGCACGTATCTCCATATAATGTATACAAACTTATAAAGTAAGCAAGTCAAGGTCAATCTGGATTTTAAAAAGTATCATCCATGTTTTAGTACCTGTCAATCAATTCTAAGAACCAAGCTCTCCATATGTTAAGGTGACTATTTACAGCAGTGCACATATCAAACACTTCAAACGCAATGTTTTCAGTTGGACTAAGGAACATATAGATGATATAGATGAGTTGGACTAAGGAACATATAGATGGCATATGTTGGACTAAGGAACATATATATCATCAAATGATATAGATGAGCCTTAGCACCAGTGCACCATTTCACAATAATAAGGAGAGAGGTACCCAAAACTATTGAGGAACATGAGATGAGGAATAAATTGGTACCTAGAATACATGCAAGAGATGAGTAGAACTATATTGCAGTACGAATGAGGTGCATCCTATTAACTAAAGATTGCGTTATAATGCCAAACCTAGAATACATCTCTCTATAGTATCTAGATTTCCAACCAAAGCAACTAATGTTTACCCAAAGAGGTGCATCCTATTAACTATAGATACCAAATAATTTATACCGGCGGGTTTTCTCCCAGGCATTGCTGGCCGGCGGTGAGCAGCGAGGAGGGGATAGGGCGAGGCGATGAGGGGTTTCACTTTGCTGTTATCGGGAGTTTTCCCGTGGAGCAGGCGATGCGAGGAGGCGCTGGGTAGGGGAGATCGCGACGGCGGGGGAGAGGGAGATCGCGAGGGCAGCGGGATAGCGGGATAGCGGGATATTTTGGGGGTAGGGTTTGAGGGAGACCGGCGGGTTTTCTCCCAGGTAGATTAGATTAGATGGAGTTTTATTGGAGGGAATTTTTTATTGGAGGGAAATTTCTCGCCAAAAATTTCATGCACAATATCATGAAATATTCTTTATTTTTTGCTCGAGCTCGAGAGATGGCTCGCACGCCATTATGATCAAAAATTTCTGAGCTGAAGCTCTGCTAGTAATCGAGCATCAGCTCAACGAACTCGAGTTTAACTCAAAATCGAGATTGAGCTCATTGGACTCGAGTTCGAGATTGAGCTCATTGAACTTGAGCTCGACTCATAATTGAGATTGTGCAGGGATGTGTGTGTGTGTGTGTGTGTGCATGTTGCATGGGGTCTGTGTCTGTGTTTGTGTGTAATCTATATTTGATTGTGCATGTGTGTGTCTGTATCTGTATGTATGTGTGTCTGTGTATTTACGTGTATCTGCATGTGTCTGTGTCTGTGTGTGTCTTTGTTTGTGTGTGTTTGTGTGTGTGTGTGTACACAAATGTCTGTGTCTGTCTGTCTTTGGTGTTTGTGTGTGTGTGTCGTGGCGTTATTGTCTGTGTGTATGTGTGTGTCTGTGTCTACGACTGTGACTGTGACTGTCTGGGTCTATGAGTGTCTGTGTATGTATATGTGTCGGTCCATGTGTCTGTGTTTGTGTCCATGTGTTTGTGTCTGTATGTGTCTGTGTCTATGTACGTACGTATGTGTGTCGGTCCATATGTCTGTGTATGTGTCCATGTATCTATACAAGTCTGTGTCTGTATCCATGTGTTTGTGTCTATGTGTCTATATCTGTATGTACACATGCTTGTCTGTGACTGTGTATTTGGGTTGTGTGTGAGTGTTTGTTTGTTTATGCATGTTTGTCTGTGCTTGTGTGTGTCTGTGTTTGCGTATCTATGTGTCTTAATTGCGTGTCTGTGTCTGTGTTTATGTGTGTTTGTGTGTTTGTGCGGGTTTATGTCTTTGTTGCTTGCGTGTCTATGCGTGCTTGTGCTTGTGTTTGACTATGTCCGTGTCTATATCAGTCTGTATCTATGTCTGTGACTGTGTTTTTGTTTGCGTGTCTGTGTTTGTCTATGTGTGTGTGTGTGTGTGTGTGTTTGTGTCCGGTGAGAAAATTAAATTAATATTCAATTATTTTTTTATTCAGTTGATCGAACGCCCGAGAGCGAACAAAATTGAGCGGTGTAATTCTTACTTTTAAAAAATACATAAACGGATAAACCTTATTTAAAAATACATAAATCTTATTTAAAGCTCAAGTGCACTGTCCAGCAATGTCAAGGCGGGGAACATGGGCCTCATGTGCACTGTCAGTTGATCGAGCTAGCTCCTGAGATTTATTTTAAATTTTTTGATTTGTTTTGTGCAAAATTTTATGGAGGGAACTTTCCCTCCATATATTTCATTCATTCATGTGAGAGAGAGATAGAGCTGCATGGAAGAGAGGCAAAAAAACTTTTATAAGAAGTTAAAGATTTACAAAAAAACCCCGTACGTGCAAAAATACATGTTGCAATAGTACCACATATCTGCGACAGCCGCGCACGGATGTTTCCGAGCTGTAGGAGTACTGTCGTCGCGTTAGAGCACTATCGAGGCGGGGTATTGTCGCGTGCATACAAATTTTTTTTATTTTTTTCAAAAAAAAAATAATTCAAAACTTTGATAATAAAATAGTACAAAAATTGAAAATAAAATATGATATATTTTTTGTAACAAAACTTTAATAATAAAATATTACTATTAGTAAGGACAATGTCTTTGTCACAAAAAACTTCCATGATATGGTTACAATTGAAACATATTGTGAGAATTTTTTTCTATTTGTAACGTAACATTAGTATTGTTGCAAATACTTACAGTTATAGTAACGAATTAATTATTATTGTAACAAAATTTAAAATATTCGTTACAACAAAGTACTTTTTGGTAACAACAAAAAAATTTGTTACTAAATATAATTATTAGTAACAAACTGTGTTTTAGTTATATTTCGTCCTTACAACAGGTGCAGTTTGTTGTAGTGTGCACTGGCGCAGTTCTACAATCACCTCCTCTCTCTACGTGCCTGATGACTCGCCCTCAGATTGGGGAGTCGACCTCGACACTATACGCTTAGGAGCCATGCTATACGAGCAAACAACACAATAATTGAAACCTAGTTCAACTACTAGGACAAAACAAACAGGTATAGACAAACCTACATAAGTACTTGCTTTAACTACCAACTTGCTCTGGGGTTTTATATATATATATATTTTTTTACAAAAATGATATCATGTTTAACCTAAGATGGTTTACCACCATCATACTAACTATGGTTCCTAGACCATGAATGTATGTATTTATATTCTTTTTGACTCAAAACTATGTGTGTACATATGTCATCTTGCAAATCTTTAGCTTGGCACATTGTGCTTATGCAATGTTATGTTATGCATGATTGTGCTATGCATTCTAAAAAGGCCCTAATGCATGTTATGAGCGGCGTACACCTGAAAATGTTATGCATCCCATACTACATAACATTTCCATGCAACGAAAAAGAAAACGTGCTAGCCGCATTCATGTGGTGAGGTTATGCATCCCATACTACATAACCCTCACATGTTGCCTCCTATGGTGGATCCATATACAAACACATATTATGCATCCCATACTACATAATATGCCTCGTATACTTCATGTCATGCTATGAGTGTAGTGTTCGTGCTTCAGCCAAGATGTGCTGATGACATATCGGTGTGTGTATGATATGACTCTAAACACCTAATACTTACAGGGAAAGGTTGCCCGACAATTTGTCAAGCAACCTCCCTCTGATACCAACTGTCACAACCCGCATTTTCTCCAAATTTAAATGTTTATCAGAGTACGAGAAAACGCGTGTCGTGATGCCACGTCGAGCAGGGGATAACTGCCGACGCTCAGGCAAATCACTAACTACCCTCTTTATGAAAAATTCATGAGTTTATTAATTGGAAAATCAATTATATTTTTTAAGGCCGTATCCCTCGGCTCTGTGGATCATTTAGTCCACAGTTCAAACTATACTTATACGTAGCGGAAAATACTTTGTTTAATTGGCTTTTTGACATCCTAAGAGTGATCGCATAAGTGTCCCCAGGGGACATCTTATACTATGCAAGAACCTAGATTTAATTTATATATATATATATATAAAATGACCTTTTTACGTTGCATTGAAAGTAATGTATGAGTTTTATAAAACATGCAGATCATGAGCTATATATACTTAATAGTGTTTTTAGGGTTTAAAAGTAACTAGCATCCTAACATAAATCATCCCAAGAGCAAGTTTAATATATCCGAAAGCAGTAAAACTAACAGTGTAAGCAAGTGCAAAGTATCTAAAAGAGAAACCACCAGTGGGCGTCAACATCTGACACGAACCCACTGATGAGTAGGTATGTCTATACTACAAGTCTAAAGAAAACTACCTCCCGAACAAGAGGAACTGAGAACCACAGTAGCAGCTGAAATGCTAGAAAATCTCCAGGAACAAACTAGCCGCACAGTCGGCTAAATACCTGTACCTGAGGTATTCAGAAAAAGAACACCTCAGCAAAGAAACCATCAAAAGGAAAAGCAAAGATGCAATAGATTCAAACAGGAATTAAGATCAGGTAAGGACAAATAGAAATGAAGTAAACAAGTGCAGGAAAAGTGAGGTAAGAAAAACAGGTAAGAAAAATACTCATCAAAAGTGAGTAAAAAGGGGTGCACCAGGTGCACGAATGAAGCCAAGCTCCAAGAATCTCTGCAGGAAGGATTAGCACAATAACAATAACATCCTAACATAGGACTAGAGCGGAAAGAATCACCTAGTACTGGAGGTGGACAAATTCAGTAACAAGAGCCTAGGCTGGTGGCAATATGTCCAACCAAGTCTATCAGGCCTAAATATCTCCAAGGTGTTGTGGTGGTGGCATCAGTCCAACTCAACTAAACAACCCAGAATGTCTTAACAAGACAAGAAGTAAAAACCAGGGTGGCGGTACCGGCCCGACCCACCTCAAAACCACATCCTACTCCAGTACTAAGTGACTCGGGAAAAACCCTGGCTGGTGGTTCCATGTACCACCAAGAAGTCACACTTACCCTAAACAATCTAGAGCAACCCACCTAAGAGTCTTATATGCCGGCGGACTAAACATCGAGTTTGTCCAAGCAAGCAGTTTGACACAAAATAAAATAGAAAGTGATTTGATACAAAATATCTGCAGGTAGCTAGATACTAAACCCTGACCAATAACTTGATATTAAACAATAAGCAGGTAATTCGAGAACCAAACGCATACCATTAATTTAATATCAAAACATACATAATCAATTTGATACCAAAGCATACTTAATTATTTTGATACCTAACCATGTACGATAATTGGATACCGAACCTAAACGATTAATTAAACATAAACACTTAGCTTCATAAGAAATTGGGTTGGTCTTGGTTTACACCCGAGGAAAAAACCACAAGCTATAAATTAAATTGAATTGAACAAGATTATAACAAGTGAGCATGACCGGAATTATTGAACAAATCAACAAGTTCTAACAACCATAATTTCTAACCATTGGACATGATTTAAAGCTACGGCAAATCTAATTCATGGCTCACAACACACAAAAAAAAGAACAGCAACTATTGGGAACATTTGTATAATCTATTTGAAATGGTTCAAAGCCCAAAAGAAGAACACAACAACGATTGGAAACAAGCAACACTATCTATTAAACCAATGGTATAAACCCTAACTGGGCATGATTCAAAGCAAAAAAAGAACAGCAATCTAATGATTCGATTCGGCCATTAATTTAGCAAGCAAGAGATTTTGAACAAAAACAATGTTACAATCCTTAACGGTTCTGGGCATGACTCAGAGTCCCCACACAAAACAATTAAACTAATAAATCATTTGGTATAAACTCGATTTAATACTCATAACCGTGAAGCCGCAACAACAAAAAAAGAGGATTTGTACAGAGATTTCGGGTGAGCAAGACTTAGGAGAGTAGATCTGAAATCAAGCAAAATCAAGGGGACTACATTTAATTACTTTGGCAAGGGCAAAGGGCGCACTTGCCTTGATTTTAGAAGAACTTCGGCCAGCAACTTCTTCCAAAACCGCCGGCCTTAAGCAACCTAGATCACAAAAATTTTTGGACAAATCAACCGGGAAGAACATCACCATAAAACTCAAAAAAACTGCAAACCTAAACTACAGATCGGGCAAAAAAATCATGGAGGAAACGCACAAGGCTTACCTCGGAACGAAGATCTCGCCTAGGGGAGTCCGGATCCGGCCTCAAATCGAGTTTTCGAGCGGTTCTGGGCGGTGAACGGGTGTTCGGAGCAGCAGTCGGGCGTCCGCTCTTTTCCATCTTCCGCTCGGCTTGCTACAGGGCTCGCCTCTCTTTTTTTTTCTGGCTGTCGGCCGAATGAGGGGGGGGGGAGACCTAATTTACTACCTAATATAAAATAAAACCCTAAGATATATAATAAAACCTAACATATATAATAAAACTTAACATATATATATATATATATTAACTCATAATACTAAACACATCCTCATGCTAAACAAATCCTAATAAAAAGTCCTAAGACAACTATATAATAATACCTTAAGCTTAATATAGCCTAAACCTTAAGCTTAATGATATAATTAAGTTATAATATAAAATTTAAGGTTTAAACCTAACACCTATATTAATATATATTCTCCCATATATAACCCACACGCATATACGCGCGAACACACATAAATATACTAACACACATATATACGTAAACAAACACACGTGCGCTTAAATAACGCTCCGCACGCACGTACATGTGCATTTTCACACTGGCACGCCCAAAACACGCGCTATGTCGAAAGTGCGTAAATATACATATGCGCTCACATAAGGTGATGACTCGCTAACTAGCGACCTTCAAAACGACGCGAAATTTAACGATCTCGGATTCCCATCAAACCTGCACCGTAGCTAAACACTCGGGCTACGAAAACACCTGCGAAGTCGAAAATGACCTCCGACGATCAAACACTCGGGCTAACCTCACCCGAAGCCAAAGCACAAGGATTCCCTAAGAGGCTCAGCCGGGCCTCCAAAACAGACGCCGACTAGCTGGGGAAACCACACAACAGGCTATAACCTCTAAGAACACCTAACGAGGTACTCTAATAATGGCACGAGCCGGAAATGCGTCAACGTAATGCCAAACGAGGATTTAAATAATTGCAGAAAAATCGGGGGCATTACACCATACAATGTAATTCCTCATTGTGTGATCCAAGGTGTTGACTCATGTATAGCCTCTCTATTGGGGTACACTTTGTTTCCACGCACTTGGACTACTGGACTCTGGAGTATTGAAGACTTTCTCAGAAGAAATTTTTTTCTAAGTCCACATACTCGAGTAGTATCTTCTATATACTCGAGTAAGTGACTTAGTACTCGAGTAGATTGGATTACATACTCGAGTAGTTCTCAAGTTACTCGAGTAAGTGTTCTGATCGTACTCGAGTTGATCTGGACTTCTCATCTCAGAAAGTTTCTAAGTCCATATACTCGAGTAAATCCATTCTTATACTCGAGTACCTCTTTTCCTTACTCGAGTAGGTGTTTATGTACTCGAGTAGAGCCTTAGTCATACTCGAGTAGTCTCTTAGTTATACTCGAGTAGGGCTAACTGTTCAGTCTAAATATTTCTAAGTCAACATACTTAAGTAACTTCGCTCATATACTCGGGTAAGTGGCTTAGCACTCGAGTAGATCCTTCTTATACTCAAGTAGACTGGCTTAGCACTCGAGTAGATTTCTCTTATACTCGAGTAGTTTGGATTAGTACTCGAGTAGATGTTTCTACTTACTCGAGTAATCTGTCTAGAGTAACTCGGGTAGTTCTTCCAAGGCACTCGAGTAGTCACTTCTATTACTCGAGTACATGTTTCTCTTATCTACTCGAGTAGCAGACCTTTATACTCGAGTATCTTATCTAACCCGAGTATGCCGGCTCAGAATTCCAGAAATCGTTAAGTCCAGAATTGACGGAGATTTGAAATTAACCTTTTTCTGATTGGTCCATGTGTCAATCTTAATTACGATTATGACCGTTGGAGATAGCCTATAAATAGGTCTTTTCAGATTTGACTAAATATACGCATTTACAGAGATTATCTTTTAAGAAAGAGAAAATCCCGAAAACCCTAATTTTTTAATGCGCCGCCATTACCGTTTTCGGAAGAAGCTCTGGATCGTCTTCTCTCAGCCGCAGCTATCGATCTCTGATTCTCTAGCGATCCAGACTCAAGAAGAATCATCCGATCTCTCCGTGCTTCATCGTCTCTGATTTACTTTCTTGATCGTGGTGATTCCAGATCTCAGAATCGTGGATCTCCGTCAAGTCTTCTTCAACTATTTCTGTTCAAACCGAAAATCTCTCAAGAAGAAGATTACGTCAAAGATCTAGATCTGTGATATTCTTGTTTGTAAACTTTATTCAATCAAATTTCATTGTAGGAGATCTTTCTCCGAGTGGTAGGAAGTTTTATCTTCCGAGTGTAGATCCGTTTGGGATCGAGTTTTGTAGGAACGTGGTTCCGAGGTGTAGGATTGTTTTTGCAATCCGAGATAGTGGAGTAGCCGAGTCTAGTGATTTGCTAGATCGGTGAGAAAAATGGACGTACCCAAGATTGGGGAACCACTATAAATCTCTTGTCGTCTGTGTGATTGCTTGACTACGGATCTGTGCTGTGTTATATTTTTTATTCCGCATTTGACACGAAATTCACCTATTCACCCCCCTCTAGGTGATTTAGGTTGACAACTTAGCGCTCTCAGACCAGTAGTCCAGGGACCAGCACCAGCGGAGTACGGTGCGCATGGAGGTGGGTCAGTCTAGCACCGGTGCACCTGCGACCAGCTCTGTGAGTGACTAGTATTTTTTATAGCTTCCGCGATAAGTGATTTGTAGTGAGGACTCTGATATACCGGGCTCTAGCCCGTCTATCTATATTTCATCTGAACTGTATCTTTGTTGTACTTATACTTCTATTTCCTGTTTTTTTATCTACTGATGGACTAGATGTGATTTCATTTTATACATGTTTCTGTGGACTTGTTTACATTTCACGTATACTTACTTCTCTTTCTTTGTGATCGAAAAGGGCCGGCAGAATTGGCGTTTTGTAGTGGCGGCCTTCCCGTGAGTCGGTGCCACCGCAAAGCGGCAGTTCTGGGCTAAGACCCCGGTGTTCTAAAAAGAAAAAAAAGGGTCTTACAAGAGGGGAAAGCAAAGCAAGGAAGAAGAAGAGGAATCCGACCGCCGGTGGTGCTGCGGTGGTCCAAATCACGAGCTGAGTTTGGATTTACGAAGGCAAGGCTGCTACGAAGGCTTTCATCCGTCTCAATTCTCTCCATGGCTCCGAAGCGAATTCCAAGGGTAACGATTTCCGTCTTAGACATGTGAAGTCCTACTTTCCTGCATTTGCATAGGGAAAACCCGTCCCCGCGAGTGTGCGGTGGGTTGTGGTGTCCCTTGGTGAAGATATGTGAAGTCCCCCTTCTTAGAATCCAGAATTGGAGTACGGATCTAGGCATGCTGTGTGAAGCCCATCTGGACGTGCTGGTCTGGATTGGTGATGCTTGTTTGCATTCGGAGGAATCTCCGAGAATTTGATTGTTTGTGTGCAATCTGTGGTGCATACCTGTTGCTTGGTGCAACAGAAAGTACTTGAGGAAGTCCAGGAAATTGTGCGAGTTGGGTTCAACTCTTGTAGTGGACGGGCAAGGTGAAGCTGTACCCGCATCAGTCCAGTCTTGAGTCTGACGATGTGAGCAACGGGATAAGCGGATCTGTACCCGCATTATGGTTGTCTAACCTTGGGTGCTTAAGGCCCTGTTAGGATCACATAACGAGAGTCGACGGCTTGCGTGCCGATCAAGACAAGAATGCTCATTGGTGGGATCCGGTGTTTCCGGTACACCCGAATGTTCCCTGAGTGCACGGAGCGTCGGGCCGTCGGGCCGACGTTTGTGATATGTATTGACTGTGCGGTCGTGCACGTCTTGCGTGGTTTGCTATATATATATCATATTGGAAAATGCAATGCAGGGATGGAAATCCGCTGCCCCGTACCAGGGGCAGGGTCGTTATAATTGGTCAGCTGAATGCTGACCGTTGCCCTGTTTGCCACCGCTTGGTGGATTGGTTCTTGCAGGTGCTGGAGGTGTTGGTCCGAGCGGGACTTAGCGGGCGGAATCCCAAGCTACGTTGCTGCCCTCGAAGGCTTTGTTTTGTTTCTTCTTGTTCATGTGTGGCCGGCCTGCGTGCCGATGTCTGTAAACCACACCTTGTTAAGAGAAATTTGTAAGGCCTTAAGGCTAGATACTTTTGTTGTATACATTCCTATGTTTTTAGTGGACAGTTCTTGTTTTGCTTGAGTTCAAGTTTTCAACCGTGAAGCTTCCGCTAGAATGCTCTGTGTTAGTATGTGGTTGTTTTGATATTATTTCGTAGCGTCTCCGCCTGTTGGTGGAATATGGTGTGGGGCCCCGGCCGGACCCTCTATTATATTCTTCTTGACGGGTAGAGGTGTTACAAGTGATGTATCATTTATATATATATATATATATATGTGGAGTGGGAGAATGATTTGAAGAAGAAGAAAAAAGAACCCTAAGAAAAACATGCTCACGGTTTGCCCCTCTCTCGGCCTGGTCGAACCCGCGCCCGACACCTCCTGGACTCGCCGATCAGCTGCTGCTGCCGCCCCTTTTAGGGTGTCCTGTTGCTGCCCGACGACCTCCTACCTCCTCCGGTGTGACTCCGAAGAAGGCAGTTCGGTTCCCCCTCATCCGGTGTGATTCCGGTGACCCGTGGAAGTGCGACTCTTCCACCACTATCTTGTTCATCCCTCCTCACCTCCTCTCTAATTTCTGGTTCTTGGTAACAAATCTCTATCCCTAAACTTTGTGTGATATTCTTCTTCATCTTGTGAGTTATTGGATACTATTAATTTCAAATTTCATCCTAAAAATTGATTCATGTTTTGCATTATAAAATCTGAAATTGTTATTTCTTTTATATCCGATTTTCGTGAAGATTTCTGTAAGGGTAGGCCCCCTTGGACGTTTGCAAACCGGGGTTTGTGTAGCCTTTGGTTTCGAATGGATTAAGAGGATTTGGTATATCCTCGTTTAGTTTTGTTTTGAGGGTTGCATTTGGACTATTTTCCGAATCGAAGCCTTAGTCGGATCACTCTCCATGTGGATGAAAAATGATGTGATGCGATGCTAGATGTATGGTTGGGTTATGATGTTAGTGTATGTCTATGTAGTGCAGGTTTGGATGAGAGTTTTTCCCTTGTGAGATCACAATATTTTAAATGAAACTCTGCCGAAATTTTGAGTTTTGCGCGCACAACACGTGTTCGCTTAAATTCCCCTTAGGAATCCTTTTGTCTTTTTTGTGCCTTAATTCCATTTAGGGAGTGGCCTACAATAATTTGGTATCAGAGGGAGGTTTGCCAATTTCTCAACTTGGCAACGATCCGCCCGTTCCGTGCTACCACTTTTTTTTGCACTTAGGCTTGTTCGTTGGTCTTCTATTTTATTTTTTAGTTTAAAAAAAATTGTATTTCTTAAAATATATCAAAAAAAAAAGTTTTTACGTGTTTAATTATTTTGAGTTTTCTGTGGTCTGTTATGGCCCACATTGGGAGTCCCCTTCCCTCACTTTCCTCGGTTGGTGCATTTCGCAAGGAGATGAACCACCAATGTGATGACATAAAGGGTTTAATAGCGCAACTTAGAGGTCAGCTACTGACGCCTCATCTTGAGCCCCCCAGGCAACAGCTTAGGACCCATGTTCCTAGTTCGATGGTTAGTCAAGCGATTATGACACCACCACCGCGCACCTCTAGGCCTGTTAGAATTCCTGCTCTGACCTATGATGGGCTAGGTGGACCGCGGGTGTTTCTATGTTGGGTGAAAGATATGGAGCGCCACTTTGAGAGATATCAGATTGTGGACCCCCACAGGATTCCCGTTGCGAGACTTCAATTATTTAGCGGAGCCAAGACTTTCTGGCTCAATGAAGAGAGACGTTTTGGGACATCCCTCGACAATTCACCTGTAGGTTGGATGATTATGAAGAATTTATTAACGGATGAGTATTACCCTGCTTACTACTACTCTCCATCTTCTGATTATCTGAGTGAGTCGCCACCTAAAATTTTGCCGACATCGAACCAGCATGTTCCCTCGTACTCCCGTATGAGGACGTCTCTTGATTTTATTTCTCCCCGCCAGGGCACTAGACCCATTTCTGATCATAGGAGTGACTATAAGCCTCACGCTAGATCCTTGTTCTGCCTAGATCTGACTATTTCGAGCACTTGTACACCTACCGTTAGTGAGAAGGAAAAGGTTAGGTCCTCTGTCCCGCCACCTGTCGTTGTCTATACTAGGGATGCTATAAAACAGCAGGTCAAGCCAAGTCCAATAGTAAAGAGTTACAAGGAGAACACTACATTTTATGCTTGTGGAGTGATTGGCCACTATGCCGTGGAGTGCCCCACAAAGCCTAGGGCTTTGGCTCTTTTAGCTTCGACGTCTGAGCCCTCCACTGAGGGCGATGCCGATTGTTCTGACGACTGTAGTGACAATGAGGAGATTGGATATCCTAGTGCCTTGAATAATGATGTCTCCTCTGAGGTATCCCTCCTTGGGATTAACCCACCTCCCCTCGACCATATTAAAGGCGTGTCTCCTATGTTAGTTGAGGAACCGTACGATGGCCCATAGTTAGCTGACGTACCTACTGAGTTGGAAGATTTACCTTGTGAGGGAGCCGTCCTTTTGGATCGATTAGCGGACTTGTTAAGACACGAATTGATTTTACCTAGTCTGATCCACTTAGTTAAACCGTCGTTATTAGCACCTCCGTTTGATATGAATAGTGGGCTATGTATTGGTGAGTATTCGCCGGCGGGCATGTTTTCATTTGCGACTGCGTATGATTTCACGGCGACTGTGCCTATTGATTTGGTGCCCTCACGACATTGTTACCCGCCAAATCAAATTGCACATATCTTTCATCCATCCTGGTACGAACTGCATGTTAACATATCGTTGCCTTATGTCAGTGTCTATGAGTTGCATCACTTTCACGTCCATTCACCTGCGAGAGCTTCTGACTGCAAAATTGTTGATTCTAATTTAGTCTGGTTAGCCCCCGAGAGGATACCTTCGGGTTCCGTAATAAAATTATTATATTGGAGCGCCGATCCTTTCATGATTTTCAAGAATTTTGGGTTTTATGCAATTTCTTTGGATTTTTACGATGCAATCGGTTTTTCACCGCATTACAATTTTTCAGATTTAATTTTGCAAATCTTGTCTCCATACGAGCGGCTTTCTCCGGCATTTCTCTCTTCCACTTCAAATTCTCGTGGGTTGAGAGGTGAGATTTTCTTCGTGTCGCTCTTCCATTTTGGTTTCCTTGTTCTCACATTGGATGGTAAGACCTGCACTGCTTTTCTTTATGCTGACACATCTACGAGATTTCCTGCTGTTCTTGTTCATGACAGGTTCTGTTCAATTGTGGACGCCCGCACTGCTTGTCTTGCCCCGTGGATGTCCGATCTTGCTATGCTACCTGCGGACACTATTGTCTCCTGTTATTCTCTCCCTGGCCACTCATCGGGGATGAGTGATTTTTAGCGGGGGAGGATTGATGGCAAGGATGCCCCGCCATTTGCTCGTGCCAATATGGACCTCTCTTTTGATCTCCGCCGCTACATGTTCATGGATTTTGATGGTCGTTGCCGCAACCTTCGTCGCCTCCGCCACATGGATCTCTCTTTTGATCGCCGCCGCTACATGTTCGTTGACATTGATGGTCGTTGTCGCAACCGTCGTCACCGCCGCCACCACCGCCGCCGGCATTTCGTCACTTCATTATGATTATAATGTTATTTCATTTTTGAAATAATATTATAATCCTACTACCTTAATTATCATTTTATTAATATTAGATTTATAATTTATAGGTTTTAATATTTTGTTATTTTTATTTTTGTTAAACATTAGTGGCTAGGATTTGTTTTGTTTTGGATGAAGGGTGGAGGAGTGATGTATCATTTATATATATATATATATATATATATATATATATATATATATATATATATATGTGGAGTGGGAGAATGATTTTAAGAAGAAAAAAAAACCCTAAGAAAAACCTGCTCACGGTTTGCCCCTCTCTCGGCCTGGCCGAACCCGCGCCCGACACCTCCTGGACTCGCCGATCGGCTGCTGCTGCCTCCCCTTTTAGGGTGTCCTGTTGCTGCCCGGCGACCTCCTACCTCCTCCGGTGTGACTCCGAAGAAGGCGGTTCGGTTCCCCCTCATCCGGTGTGATTCCGGTGACCCGTGGAAGTGCGACTCTTCCATAACTATCTTGTTCTTCCCTCCTCACCTCCACTCTAATTTCTGGTTCTTGGTAACAAATATCTATCCCTAAACTTTGTGTGATATTCTTCTTCATCTTGTGAGTTATTTGAGACTATTGATTTCAAATTTCATCCTAAAAATTGATTCAAGTTTTGCATTATAAAATCTGAAATTGTTATTGCATTTATATCCAATTTTCGTGAAGATTTCTGTAAGGGTAGGTCCCCTTGGACGTTTGCAAACTGGGGTTTATGTAGCCTTTGGTTTCGAATGGATTTAGAGGATTTGTTATATCCTCGTTTAGTTTTGTTTTGAGGGTTACATTTGGACTATTTTCCGAATCGAAGCCTTAGTCCGGATCACTCTCCATGCTGATGAAAAATGATGTGATGCGATGTTAGATGTATTGTTGGGTTATGATGTTAGTGTATGTCTATGTCGTGCAGGTTTGGATGAGAGTTTTTCCCTTGTGAGATCGCAATATTTTAAACGAAACTTTGCCGAAATTTTGAGTTTTGCGCGCACACCACGTGTTCGCTTAAATTCCCCCTAGGAATCTTTTTGTCTTTTTGTGCCTTAATTCCATTTAGAGAGTGGCCTACATCACAACTCCAGCTTGTAGGCTAGGGCCCCGATCCGCTCCAGGATCATGTAAGGGCCCATATACCTAGGGCTGAGCTTCTTCCTCCGACCGCGCACCCGTGAAACTCCATGCATGGGACGGATCTTCAAAAACACTCGGTCCCCCACCTGAAACTCCACCTGACAATGCCGAGCGTCATAGTACTTAGCTTGCCTGCTCTGCACCTCTAACATCCTGTCTCTGATCAGTCTCACCTGAGCCTCGATGTCTTCAACAAAATCCAATCCCAACGCCTTCGGATCCTCATCCTGAATCCAAGAAAGCGGGTCCTGCATTTCATTCCATACAAGGCTTCGTAAGGCGCCATCCTGATGCTAGACTGGTAGCTATTGTTATAGGAGAACTCGACCAGGGGTAAGAGCTTCTCCCACATTTCCCCGTAGTCTAAAATGCATAGCCTCAAAATATCTTCCAGTGTCCGTGTACACCTGGAACTAGGTCCAAGGGAACCTAAGCCAATACTAATTTTCCCAAAAAACAAAAGTTTAGCCCCCAATAAACAAAAGATAAGCCCCTACCTATCTTGGGCTAAGCATCTTTGATATTACCATGTTATATCCGTCCCAGCTGGGTGCACAATCCCTAGGGCATCAATCTTTGACTTGGGGTTCCAACCTGAAACTTATCAATATACTCCATACTTTAAACTCTATGAGTCACATTTACGACGACCTTATCGGGGTCAAAATGTTCTCAATCCCAAATGGGTATCTTACGAACTTGAATTCCTATCCGACACTCAGTGTTTGTCTCGGTGGTTGCCTCCAGGTAATTTTGTTACTTGAACGAGGGTCTAGATAAAATGTCTTCTGCCATTCTGCTAATAGATCATTGGCCTCAATTCTCCTTAAGGCCATCCTACCAGTTTGAGTAATCCTTGATTGGGATAGTAGGGACACCTGAGTTTATGTCTTAGGTAGTCATTCTCGTGCTAAACTCCTCCTTTATTCTCTTTAGGTATCTCCTTACCTTAACCAAGTTCATACCCAAGGTCTATTTTGAACTAGGGCATACAATAAATTGTCATGGTTAGTCGCGATTCCTAGTTGGTTGAGTCTAACTCGTTGGTTAGAGGATTATAAGATGAGATCTTCGCGGCCGGAGGTTTTCCCTTCTGGGGGCAGGGTTTACCGCAGGCTACAAAGAAGAATTCAAATTAATGAAGAAGTGGACTTTTACATGTGATTTCCCTTATGGGCACACCACTGCTTCTGCTGCTAGTTTGTCCTCAAACTAAGCTCGTGCGGGGGTGACCTAGGGTTAGTGGACTGCTACTCTTCTGATCGAGGTTTCCTCTGATACGACTTGTAAGACCCCATTTTTTTTCTTTTAAAACCACCAGGGTCATAGGCCCAGAACCGCCTCTTTGCGGTGACACCTTCACGCCCTGAAGGGTCATCACCACAAAGCGCCGATTCTGCCGGCCAATTCGATCACAGAAAGGTAGAAAAATAAAGTAAAAGCAAGTCCACAGAAATCACATATATAGAAATAAAAGTCTCCACGAGGGGAGTGTCCACAAAATAATATATCAAAGTACTAAAATATGGGTTTATGCCCGATACATCATGTCCTCACTAAAAATCACTCATACAGAAGTAAAAACAGAATATCTACTCAAGTTCGAGAATCACGGTCCCGGATGTATGAACTCCAGAGCTAGACTCCCCATCTCCAAGCGCACCAGTCTCTGGGGCTGCTCCCCCGTGCTGGGCTCCACGATTCCCTAAAATTATCCGGTTCGAAAACTATTCATCATAAATACTAAGCCCTTTCATCCCCTACCCATTCCCCCATGGATTCTAAGTACCGAGCGGAGAGGAAGAAAGGGATGGTCATGAAGGTGGAGATTAAATCAAAAGAATCAGGTGGCAGCGGAACTAATCTAGCAATTCTATAATAAATAATGGCAATAAGACGAGATATGAAAAGAAACCTTCACTTATGTGAGAACACATAAGCCAAGGGGTCTTCTACAAGGCTCCAATCGTATAAAAAGTCTCATTCCAATTTATACGTTGGGGTGTCAGTTATCAAACAGCAGTATATATATATATATATATCAAAATTGACCTTAATTTATAAACTTGCCCACACAAGCTTATAGACCAAGGGGTCGTTTTGCAAGTCCTAATGTATAAGCATCCCATTCAACTTATACCTTAGATGTCAGGGGTTAAATGAATTTATTATGCTATGAACTGCTAGTGGGTATGATGGAACATGCAAGTGCAACACACACACCCGACTCTGTACACACAGACCTTTAGTTCCCCCTTTCGGAGCCGTTACCTCCCAGGATACCTCCGTAGTGGCAAACAGAAGCGGTGGGTTGGGCCTCGCCCACCTCTAAACAAGTAAAGCACTACCGATCAGACCTATCGTACGCCTCAACGCTTGGTGCACGAAACGGACTCCTGCGTACTCTTGCCGGCTGGCGCACCGGACTTCTGTTGGCGAAGTGCTAACCACACTTGCCGAGTCAGCGTATTAGCATCGGTGCATCGACACTCCAATACCGAAGACCCACCACCTTAATTTTCTTTCCTTTTATGCACATGCAAATTTAACGTATTCAAATAAAAACCGAGCCGAAGCTCCCCGGACAAAAACGTCTGTCTCTTAACTAATCGAGCCGAAGCTCCCCGGACCATTTCGTCCGTCTCTTAACTAATCGAGTCGAAGCTCCCAACTATCTTCCTGTGCAAACAGTGTTTATGAAATGTGCAACCCAAATTACTAAGTTACTTTTTTCAGCTTGTTAATACAGTTTACGTTAACCCAGGACTGCCCCCGGTATTCCCTGTGAAGGGCTCTCAAAGGGCACTAGGAACTATGATGGTAGCTGAAGCCCATCGTTCCCTTTTGCAAGGAACTTATTATTATTGGTTAATTCCCTTTACCCATTCCCTTCTCATATTACGATAGACTAACCTAGTGTGATTTTTAACCTTCCTCTCTTCGGGAAAGAGAATCTTTCATCGAACCCGAGCACCTCTTAACTCTAGCCAACACCACTTCTCACTAACCTTCCCATCCTTATATGGTGAACACTTTCACATCCAACCAATTCAGCAGATTAACTAACTCCAATGTTGTGCCCCATCATATCCTATGACTATTAACTCAAATTGCTAATTGCAAACTATCCTATGCTATATGTCGAACTGGTTAGGAAATGATCCAATACTCATCCAAATTCTCTAACTTATTTACTGGAGGTATATCATGATATAATTAGCCTATAATCAGAAAACTATAATTTTCCTAATTTATCTGGCATTTAATTTATTTCCTCAAAAATTCCACGGGCTGCCGGTTTGAACATGAACTACCCAAAGTACTTATGCAAGATGTTCAACAAAATTATTATAAATATTATGTTATCTCAATATGGTAAATTTAAACTATCAAAAAATTTCTATCATCAAAAAGGCACCAAAATTATTTTAGCAATATTTTCTATCTTTCGTTATTTATGAATCAAGTATAGAGAATATCCATCCCAAAATTATAAATTAATTATATTATGCAGATACAACCTTAAAAATAGTATTGGTCAAGTTTCATAATTTTTCAGCAAGTATTAATCTCTGAATAAATTAATTATCAAAAATCTCCATTAGGTCGACTTATAATGAAAGTGTCATAACTAAGATTCTCAAAATCATGAAGAAATGTCTACAAACATATAAAGGCCTGAAAATCTCAATTCCTAAGTCTCAAAATTTTCCAACAGCAATATCATCCATAATTAATTTTTAAACCATAAAACCCCTTTTTAACATTTGTGAATGAAGTACTAGAATTACTCAACTAAAAATTATACAAAACTTCAGGAGCAACCATTCTGACCTAAAACATTTACTTCCAAGATTTCATGGGGTTTCAATGAACATAAAGATCTAAATAATTAAATCGTCAATTATGCCTATAGAAAACTTTACAAATGAAGTGCTAGAGATAAACATCATAAACTTCCAGTAAAATTGCTATAGGTTCTACCCATTCGAAAACTCACTCTACCCTAGTTTCACAGTTTTTAGATAATGTTTAGTAACTGGTTTTACTTATTTGATATTTTACCCCTAAACTAAGGTTAGGGTTTTGAGGTATCTACCTATCTCCAAATCCTCCGAGATTCCATCCAGATGATTTATATTATGCTAACGTTGACTCTACTGAGTTTCAAAGCAATACGAGGGCATTTGCCCCCATGACCTTCACAACCCTAAAAACCCTCCCTTTAGGGTTTGAGTTTGGATCCTAGGGTAAATCAACCCTAAACCACAACATTTTCCCCAAGTGGGTTATAATAACCCTTCTAAGTCAGTGGTCAAAATATCAGCCACTGTTGAGGTGATTTAACCATTCCAACCTCTTAGTGCACTTTTTAGTCAAAAATGCCTCATTAATGCCTAGTTAAGGATATGTGATTTCCTACCCAAAACTCATCCAAATGAGTTGGAATTTTGTACAGAGCTAAGTTTTATAGCCAGGGACAACTCACTAAAATTTGGGAGGGTTTAAAGGTCATTTGACCACTTAAATAAATTACTCTAACTTTATTAAATTAAAACAAAAATCTTAGGAAAAGTTTCTCCAAAAAATCCCATTTTTTGGATAACCTCTATGTATGGCTAAGAGTAACCCCCTGCCAAAATTTCAAGTTATTTGGACAAGGGACGAAGAGTGGGCATTCATTTTAGTTTCTGCCAAACTCTAGGTATAGCCCCAACTAAAACGGGTGCTGCGGTGAAACCACTTACCCAAACGAGTTGAAATTAATTTTAAATTAATCTAGACTCGAAGGGCTACAACTTTTGTGACTGGCCATTTTTTCTAAATCGGCATCTAAGTACCTCATTTTGCAGTATCAGAATGCGCTCATTTAATGTATCTTTTCCTTATATACTATATACATAATTTTATATTATAAAAATATTTTTACTGTTCATCTTATACAGAACCTGAAAACTGAACTAAGAAAAACTTATATTTCCTGTAGCTCTTCCGTGATCCGTTGCCGGCTGTCCGTTCACTTCCCTGTTCAGCCACCACCACCACCACCACATCCGTTGAGGCGATGACTATCGGTCGGCGGTGGTTTGGCCGCCAGAGGTGGCGGTTTCCGGCAGACCCAAAAATATATTTTTCATGGTTTTTTCATGAAAATGCAAGATAGGTCCGGCTCCGTTGAGCACGAACTTCCTTTATAAGATCCTAAGATCTACCCAAAAAAGAAGAAGTAGAGTAGGACCTTGTTCGCAGTTTGGAGGTGAGATGAACGTCGGGTTGTCATGGCGCGGTGGTGGCGTTGGCAAACTTCTCCTACAACAAGAACAACAACTCTAATCCGTTTGGTCAAGAGTATAAACTTCTCATCTTGCTCTAAGGGGGCTTTTATAGATCACCAAGTGGGGAGGGGAAAAGGTAAAGCCTTTAAGGCCATGAAGGCTCTCCTCTTAATAGTATTTCGGTTATGGTGGAGGGAGACGAAAAGGTGGAAGATGAAAAGATGTGTCCAAGTGGAGATTTCCTATTGGACAAACTCTTCCTCATTTTATTAAGTAATTAGGGAAGGAAACGGCCCATAAATACTCCTGCTATAACTTCCTATAATCAGAGTAAATTATGGCATGGGTTAAAGAAATTTCTAGCCTGGCTGACGTTTCGGCCTTTGTCACGGGCATGATACGTAGGTCACAAGCGTGACACTAGTCCATTCGTCGTTCTCGAGTTGACGACCAATTTTCGGTTTCGGTTCACGCTTCACCCCCCCCCCCCCCACCCCCACCACCACGGGCGTGACTTCTTTGTCACGGGCGTGACATGTGTTCTTCGGTCGACGTTCGTCGATCTGAGGTCGACGGTCGGTGGGGGCGTCACGCCCTTGGTCACGGGCATGATGGGTCGGTCATGGGTGTGACAGGCATTCTTCATTCGACGTTCGTCGATCTGATGTCGATGGTCGGTTGAGGCATCACCCCCTAGGTCACGGGCGTGATGGGTCGGTCACGGGCGTGACGGGTCGGTCACGGGCATGACAGGCGTTCTTCGGTCGACGTTTGTCGATCTGATGTCGACGGTCGATGCAGGCGTCACGGCCTAGGTCACGGGCGTGACGGGTTGGTCTGGGGCATGACATGTGTTCTTCGGCCGACGTTCGTCGATCTGAGGTCGACGGCCGGTAGAGGCGTCACGCCCTAGGTCACGGGCGTGGCGGGTCGGGCATGGGCGTGACCAACCCGTGACTCGAAATCTTGGTCGATGGACTTCAACTCTTGGGTTTTCTAGGGTTCTGTCATGGCAGACCGACTCCTAGGGGTCTAGCTAGAAATGGGATATTACATACTACATAATATTGTATGTAACGAAAAACTAAAACGTGTTAATGGGCATCCATGTGATGATGGTTATGCATCCCATACTACATAACCGTCATATGTTGCCACCTATGGTGGATCCATATACAAACACATATTATGCATCCCATACTACATAATATGCCCCGTATACTTCTTATTATGCTATGAGTGTAGTGTTCATACTTCCATCAAGATCTACTGATGACATATCGGTGTGTGTATGCAATGAAATGACACGATTAGAGTTTTTCTTAAGGGAAAGTTGTTCAACTGGCTTGCCATACCAACCAACCCTCTTGCAAAACCTCCCTTAATACCAACTGTCACAATCCACATTTTCTCCGTATTATATAATATGTCATAGTAAGAGAAAATATGTGTCGTGATGCCACGCCGTGTAGGGGACAACTGCAGACGCTCAGGCGACTCGCCCTCACATTTACTTTATGTAAAAGACTTATGAAATTAAATTTAAAAATACATATAAGTTCTTTGAGTTTACTGACAGTGTCCCTCGATTGGGTGGATCACCAGTCCATAGGTGAGAAAATATATAAGTTTATGCAGCGAAAACTACTTAGTTTGATTCATTTGTTATCCTATATGAGAATGAAAGCCTAGCATAATGAAATGTTGATGTGACTTCTACATTTAATATAAATAAAAAGACTTTTATAGCCCTTAAAAGTAGTAAGTTTTGTAGTTAAAAGTTATGTCATGTCAATATTCCAGAATGCAGTTTTGTATACTTAAAAGTAATTATATGCATCCTAACATAAATCTTTCCCAAAGAGCAAGTATAAACAAGCAATAAGTAACAACAGTAAAGTAACAAGTAAACTATTATAAGAGGTCTAATACTATGGGCGTCAATAACTGACACGAACCCATAAAGAAACCGTCAAGTCTAAGAAAACAACTACCTCAGCACTCTGAGGTGGAAACAAATGGCCGTAGTAACTCGCAGCATCAGAATCACAACTCTATCAGCTAAACCTGCTACTGCTCTAGACCTGAGGCAATCAAAAGAAGAATACCTCAAAAGCAAGCTACAAGTGGTGCAAAAGAGTAAATGGAAGACCAACAAACCTCGAAGTGAACGAGGGACAACAAATCGACTGCAACAAAAGTAAGTAGCAAAGCAACAGAAAAAAATAGTAAATCTAGCTTAGCAAGGCTAATCACGACAACTGGACAGAACAGAGAGCCAAACATCAGAAGATCATATATTCATCATTCTTTATTATTCATGTTATTCATCATTTTAAATGAGACTGATCAGCTCAACAGGAAAGAGTACTGTGCCGAGAAAAGGTCCACAATGCGCACAAACCTAGCCAAAAAGGGCACTATGCCGAAGGAGAAACCCCAACGTTCACAGACCATCAGCTAAGGTAATGTGCTGGGGAAGAAGGTCCATTGATGAGAATGTGACAGAAAGTGTACTGGTCGCACAAGTAATATAAAATGGGCGAATTTCCCCAAGTATCGATCTCTCAAGGAACACAGTAAGGTGGAGTTAATTTCGAGGAGGACTTGAGATTGAAGTCCTTAGGTCGGAGTTAACTAAGGTGGATTATTATATTTGCGGAAAAATAAAGTAAAAAGCTAACAACTACTCCTATGCAACGCCGCTATGCGATGCTTTGCCAGGCGGGATGGAAGACAACATGGGTTGCTATGCACCGAATCGCTAGGCGGATGGACGAGTAGGCAAGCGTAAGAACCAGAATTTGAGGGTCGTAAGCACCTCTTCGCAACGCATGACACTAACAATCGCTAGTGCGGCCAACAATAATTGAAGACAGAAAGTGGAAATAGGCGCACCTCAAATAAATATAACGAAAATACAAACAATCACATAGACATGATTATACGTAAACGTTAATTACAATAAGCGTACTTCATCAAAAACAAGAGATCAAGCTAAACTATCAACAACAAGAAGAGAAAAGTGTGCGAAATCGACCGGATCCGAAGTCTCGCCAAGGATTCACGGAAGGAATCGCTAGGTTGTCAATCCGCGTCCTAGCTCGGTCCTCAGCTACGTCCGGGGTAGAGGAGGTTGTCACTAACTCCCAATGGCCCATCTTCTTCGTGTCACGATGTGGAAGAAGGATGGCACAACTTCTCCAAGCTCAGTGGAGAAAGCTAGATCAAAACTCTCCTTGAAGCTCAAGGATGAAGGAGGAGGCCGAATGGAAGCTCTGGCTTTGATTTGGCGTTGAATGCTTGCCCGGATCTCCTCTCCTTGATGAAACGGCGGAGTTTCACCCAAGAAATGTGAAGGGAAGTGGCTGGAACGAATCTCCACTTTCAATGGTGAAAATCTGCGCTTAAATAGAAAAAGCTCAAAAAAATGGTCACGCACAGTCCCGCGCACGACCGTGCGCTAACCGTCCATTATTAACTTGCAGATCTTGATTGCGGAAGAAGAAGCGTTGACCCGTGCGTTTTACTCGCGCACGAGCGCTTCCACCCGTGCGTGAAGGAAATCGCACGGGTAAACATAGAACGCGGTAAATCAAGGGAAACAGGGGAACCGTGCATTTTACTCGCACACGGGCGTGTTTGCCCGTGCGTGAAGGAAACGCACGATTAACCACAGAATGGTGCCAAAAAGAAAGGTATAGGACAACTGTGTGTTTTACTCACGCACGGTTTGGCCGAAACCGTGCGTTAACCGTGCGTTTCAAATCTTCTCATCTCGACGAAATGTGTTGAGATCCTCTCAACCAAGTAAAACGCACGATTACAAAGAAATCGTGCGCTAAGGAAATGCACAACCATGCGTTTTCAACAAATCAGAATCCTGCCTTGGGGAAAACGCACCACCTGCACAGCAAAAACCAAAACTGGAGCACAAGCTCCCAGCATCAATACACAGCATAAAATGAACAAAAAGAACCATGGGGAGCACCATGTACTTACCCCCCAAAAAAGAATGCGCAATTGCACACTCTCAGGCCAAAACAATTCACTTAGCGTGAAAAGCAGCATAAATGAAATATCAACGATAACACATTAAAAGTGAAGTGCAAGAGCATTAAAACTTGCCTAGATGAGTCTGAAAAACTCTATATAAATAGAACACATCACACCCCCAGACTTAACCATTTGTGTGTCCCGAGCAAACAAAATCTATGCAGATAGGAAAAATAATCTAGCTAACATAGAAATTGAAATACAGAGTACCATGCAAAGTCGCATGCTCGTGCGCATAAAAATATAATAGAAGAAATTTTTAAGTATACAGAATTGTTTATACTTTTCACAATGCGTATCAAAATTTTATTATTACTCAAAAATGGAATCACGGTGAATCATCCGGTCACGCATAGGAAGAAAGTAGGCAGGCCACTAAGGTGAGCTTTGCCAAAGGCCAGGGCTCAGGATCACCTCCAAAGGAATCCCCTAATGTCGGGGACCATACGCTCGCCCGTTCACACTCTCTCCACGTCAGTAGTTTTACTCAAGCGCGGATCCATAGGACTTTAGGATAAGAGATGGGGCTTGGGTTACGGTGAGGTAAACAAAGATAAACAGGAAGGTTATGCACCTAACCCAAATGAGATAACATAGAAAAGATTATTCATCCGCTAACCAAAATATATGCAGGTGCACCACACCCCCAGACTTAACTTTAACATATGGGTGTGTGCACCGCCTACTCCTAATATAACCATATCTCCAATAGGATTTTCAATCATGCTTTTTCTCTTTTTTACTTCTCATTTTCACATATATTTTTTTAAAAAATAATTTTCTTCATTTCCACAATTTCAGCAAATATAATCTTTGGAGCACATCCAAAAATTCATATATAATATCACCACATCAACACCCAAAATGATAATATAAAACACTAGAGCATGACTTTGGTGTGCGACTAGGATCGGCTATGAGGCTTCGGTGAATGAAGGTGGAGCTGAATCAAAAGAAGGGTAGGCACAACGGGGCTAGAAGGATAAGACGTTAGGAACGGTACAAAGCTCAACTGGGCCAAAATGATGGCCTACATCACGCTCACGCTAGACTAACCATGCACCAATGCTTTGAGAGTAGCTTAAGACAAGTTCTTAGCCACCGAGAAAGATGATCCTTCCTCCCGACTCGAGCAAAACGAGTCTAGTGACGACAACAGACATTCCTACACTACCGTTTGATTCACATTGGATTCTCCAACTTTTGAGTAGAATAAAAAGTCTTTACGCAAATAGAAAAATATAAGACTATAAGCATATAGAAAAATTAAATCTACTCAAATTTCTACACGAGACGAGAGCAGTTGACTAGAAGCACAGCAAGGTCAACATTTTACTCTGTCTCACAATCCTAAGCCAGCACCATAATTTTCCCAAATCTAACGAAGAAATGAGTTTAACTCACGGCACGCTAATAGCTAAGCATGCGCTCATGTGGGTGCAGTGTTGTGCAATGCAGTGAACTAAACAAAATAAAACTATAAAAGCTTCTAGTATGCACATGAAATGTGCAAGTGCAAAAGGTAACTAATAATAGCTCTCCCCCAGACTTAAACTAAACTACACAGCAAATGATGTAGACATTTAAATCAAAACGAGACAAGGTAATAGGTTACCCAATGCTAAGCCAGTGAGCATTCCAGAAGACGCGTGAAAACCTGAAGCAGACCCGCCATACGAAGAATCACAACCCTGCCAAAATGAAGTTGTCATGAATACCTGCAGGGGTGAGCTCCACAAAAACAAAAGAAAATAGATATACTAAAACTCAATAAAAAGTTACTACCTACTCTAGCTACGAAAATGAAAATGCAATAGAAGTAAGATAACAACTGGGGTTACTATCATCCCAGCATGACTTATTCAACTTAGGAAAGTCTTAACCAATGGGCCTATGAAAAGAAAAGTGCACAGGTAACTGTTCTAATATCCGCTGCGGTAACGGGTACTGATACGACGATAAGACAGTTACCCCTCTACCTACATAATAATACCTAAAAATCTCAGGTAGAGGAAATAGGAAGTAAGATGAGGAGGAGCACTGGTCCTCACTCAACTCACCACAAAAAACATCCTTGCCTGGCCAGGTATCATCCACCACCGGTTCGTAGGAGATGACAGCAACAGCAAAATTGCCAGGTGCATCGAAAACCTCACAGACCCGTGGAGATTCCACCCATACAGGCTCAGATAGAGAAGAGGGCTCAAGAAATAAAGAAGATGAACTAAAATAATCAAACAATGGGAGAGTGACTCCGGCTTCACTATCAGCAGGATCCACGCAAAGATCATCATCGGTGTCATATGAGTTGTATCGCGGGGAATCCGACAACTCGAGGTCCGCGGTGGTAAGAGGGATCATCTCATCTAATAAGGAGGTGCAAACCTCTACATCAGACAAAGAATACTCCTCGTCCCACCGGGGTGCGTAGAAGTGTTTCGAAGATCTACATTCTCCGTCGGAGATAGTAGAATCCTCATCCCACTTCGGCACAACCTCAGGCACCAAATAATCAACAAATACGTAATCATTAGCCAACTCACTCAAAAATGGAGCTGCAAACTCCGTCAAAAACTGCGTAGGGGCAAAATTTCTCTCTAAATCAAGCACTGAATGAGCAGGACCCAACACAACATCATCCGCAGACGCCACCCCGTCGATGACCGGAACAATCTCATCGTCCCATACAGGATAATCCATGAGTTCCCGATCCACTCCCTGCGGGCTAACATCCGAGTGAGAGAGCTCACTCAAAGGAAGCTCGTAAAAGGGGCTGAGGAACCCATGAAGGATATATATGAGGCAAGAGATTCTTCTGTAATAATGACGGGCAGAGAACGAGCTAGGTGAGCCAAATCAGTGTATGGGCCAGGCAACACCCTAGTAGGCCCATCCACAGTAGTCTCCTGTGAATAGGGGACTGCTGCGGCTACGCCAACAGAGGGAGAAGGCTCGCACAAACGAGGGCAATCCTTCAACATGTGGCCCACACCTTGACATAGAAAACACCGAATACAGTGCTCGGCATTCATAGCAGTTATGGCATCGATGCATCGGCGGAAAGCGTCAAGTGGACGACACTCAGCTTTCGAATACATCGCGAACAAAAATAATTGCAGGAAAAATGCTACACAGCTAGAATAAAAATAACACAGATCTGCTATCTAAATCAAAAATCAGAGAAAGGCAAAAAGGAATAAGCAAAATGAAAATTCTAAAAACTAAAGCAAGTAAGAAAAATGATATGAACAAATGGAAAAGGGCTTCAATCTACTATCTCCCTCACCAAAAACTCACACGACTGTGTTCCCCGGCAATGGCGCCAAAAACTTGATGCGAGTGTGACGGCAAGTGTATCGGTCACACAAGTAATATAAAATGGGTGAATTTTCCCAAGTATCGATCTTTCAAGGAACACGGTAAGGTGGAGTTAATTTCGAGGAGGACTTGAGATTGAAGTCCTTAGGTCGGAGTGAACTAAGGGGGGTTTTGATATTTGCAGAAAAATTAAGTAAAAAAGCTAACAACTCCTATGCAACGCCGTTATGCGATGCTTCGTCAAGCGGGATTGAAGACTACACGGGCCGCTATGCACTGAATCGCTAGGCGGATGGATGAGTAGGCAAGCGTAAGAACTAGAATTTGAGGGTCGTAGGCACCTCTTTGCAACGCACGCCACTAGAATTTGCTAGTGTGTCCAATAACAATTGAAGGAGGAAAGTGGAAATAGGCATACCTCAAATAAATATAACAAAAATACAAACAATCACAAAGACATGATTAAGGTTAAACGTTAATTACAATAAGCGTACTTCATCAAACACAAGAGATCAAGCTAAACTATCAACAACAAGAAGAGAAATGTGTGCGAAATCGACCGGATCCGAAGTCACGCTAAGGATTCACGGAAGGAATCGCTAGGTTGTCAATCCGCATCCTAGCTCGGTCCTCAGCTACGTTTGAGGTAGAGGAGGCTGTCATTAACTCCCAATGGCCCATCTTCTTTGTGTCACGATGCGGAAGAAGGATGGCGCAACTTCTCAAAGCTTGGTGGAGAAAGCTAGATCAAAACTCTCCTTGAAGCTCAAGGATGAAGGAGGAGGCCGAGAGGAAGCTCCGGCTTGGATTTGGTATTGAATGCTTGCCCGGATCTCCTCTCCTTGATGAAACGGCGGAGGTTATCCCTAGAAATGCGGAGGGAAGTGGTTGGAACGAAGCTCCTTGCAATGGATGAAAATCTGTGCTTAAATAGAAAAAGATCAGAAAAATGGTCACGCACGGTCCCGCGCACGACTGTGCGCTATCCGTGTGTTATTTACTTACAGATCTTGATCGCGGAAGAAGATGAGTTGACCCGTGCGTTTTACTCGCGTACAGGCGATTCCGCCCGTGCGTGAAGGAAATCGCACTGGTAAACACAGAATGTAGGAAATCAAGGGAAACAGGGGATCCGTGGGTTATACTTGCGCACGGGCACGTTTGCCCGTGCGTGAAGGAAACGCACGATTAACCACAGAATGGTGCCAAAAAGAAAGGTACATGACAACCGTGCGTTTTACTCACGCACTGTTTGGCCGAAACCGTGCGTTAACCGTGCATTTCAAATCTTCGAGCACATCTCGACGAAATGTGTTGAGATCCTCTCGACCAAGTAAAACACACGATTACGAAGAAACCGTGCGCTAAGGAAACGCACGACCGTGCATTTTCCACAAATCAGAATTCCTTCCTTGGGGAAAACGCACCACCTGCACAACAAAAACCAAATTTGGAGCACAAGCTCCCAGAACCAATACACAGCATAAAATGAACAAAAAGAACCATGGGGAGCACCATGTGCTTACCCCCCACAAAAGAATGCGCAATTGCACACCCTCGGGCCAAAATGATGTACTAAGCGTGAAAAGCAGCATAAATGAAATATCAATGATAACACATTAAAAGTGAAGTGCAAGAGCATTAAAACTAGCCCAGACTGTCACGCGGTGGTGAGTACAGTCTGAAAAACCCCCAGTGAAGTGCAAGTCGTTATAATATAGTGGTGAGTATTCCCGCCTATCACGCGGGTGACCCAAGTTCAATCCACTACAACGGTGCCAAAAACTTGATGCGTTGTACGGAAAGTGTACCAGTCGCACAAGTAATATAAAATGGGCAAATTTTCCCATGTATCAATCTCGAGGGAACACAGTAAGGTGGAGTTAATTTTGAGGAGGACTTGAGATTGAAGTCCTTTGGTCAGAGTTAACTAAGGGGGTTTTTGATATTGCGGAAAAATAAAGTAAAAAGCTAACAACTACTCCTATACAACGCCGTTATGCAATGCTTCGCCAGGCGAGATGTAAGACTACATAGGCCGCTATGCACCAAACCGCTAGGAGGATGGGCGAGTAGGCTTGCGGAATGAGGGTCGAGAGCACCTCTTCGCAACGCACGCCACTAGCAATTGCTAGTGCGGTAAGGGTGGATGGAGGATGGAATATGGCGCACCTCAAGCAACTTAAGCAGTAAACAACACAGAATCACATAGACATGAATGTAATAATGTATACAACTAAGAGCACATCATCTATAAATAAAGTTTTACAGCACATAAACAACAATAAAGGAACAACAAGGTAAGAGATCGACCGAATCCGAAGTCTTGCTGAGGGTTCACGGAAGGAATCGCCGGGTTGTCAATCTGCGTCCAAGCTCGGTCCTCAACAGCGTCCGGGGTAGAGAAGGGCTGTCACTACCTTCCAATTGACCCATCTTCTTCATGTCACGATTGCGGAAGAAAGTTGCAAGCTTCCCCTTGCTTGGTGGATATGGCGCCAAAACTTGAAATAGAGCCCAAGAGATGATGAAGGAGGCCGAGAGGAAGCTCCGGCTTGGATTTGGCGTTGAATGCTTGCCTGGATCTCCTCTCCTTGATGAAACGGCGGAGTTTCGCACTAGAAATGCGGAGGGAAGTGGCTGGAACAAAGCTCCACTTTCAATGGTGAAAAACTGCGCTTTAAATAGAAAAAGATCAGAAAAATTGTCACGCACGGTCCCGTGCACAACCGTTCGAAAACCCTGCGTTATTAACTTGCAGATCTTGATCGCGGAAGAAGAAGCGTTGACCCGTGTGTTTTACTCGCGCACGGGCGCTTCCGCCCGTGCGTGAAGGAAATCGCACGGGTAAATACAGAATGCAGAAAATAGGGGAAAACAGTAGAACCGTGCGTTTTACTCGCGCACCGGCGCTGCCTCCCATGCGTGAACAAATCGCACGATTAACCACAGAATGGTGCCAAAACGAAAGGTACAGGACAAAAGCGTGTTTTCTTCTCAAACGGTTTGGCTGAAACCGTGCGTTAACCGTGGAGTTAATTTTGAGGGGGACTTGAGATTGAAGTAATTAGGTCGGAGTTAACTAAGGGGGGCTTTGATATTTCGGAAAAATAAATTAAAAAGCGGATGGGAGAGTAAGGTGGAGTTAATTGTACCGGTCGCACAAGTAATATAAAATGGGCAAATTTTCCAAAGTATCGATCTTGAGGGAACACAGTAAGGTAGAATTAATTTTGAGGAGGACTTGAGATTGAAGTCCTTAGGTCGGAGTTAACTAAGGGGGGTTTTGATATTGCGGAAAAATAAAGTAAAAAGCTAACAACTACTCCTATGCAACGCCGCTATGCCATACTTCGCCAGGCATGATGGAAGACTACACAGGCCGCTATGCACCGAATTGCTAGGCGGATGGGAGAGTAGGCTTGCGGAATGAGGGTCGAAAGCACCTCTTCGCAACGCACGCCACTAGCAATTGTTAGTGCAGCAAGGGTGGATGGAGGATGGAATATGGCACACCTCAAGCAACTTAAGCAATGAATAACACAGAATCACATAGACATGAATCTAATAATATTTACAACTTAGAGCACATCATCTATAAATAAAGTTTTACAGCACATAAACAACAATAAAGGAACAACAAGGCAAGAGATTGACCGAATCTAAAGTCTTGCTGAGGGTTTACGGAAGGAATCGATGGGTTGTCAATCCGCGTCCAAGCTCGGTTCTCAACTGCGTTCGGGGTAGAGAAAGGTTGTCACTACCTTCCAATTGACCCGTCTTCTTCGTGTCACGATTGCGGAAGAAAGTTTCAAGCTTCCTCTTGCTTGGTGGATATGGCGCCAAAACTTGAAATAGAGCCCAAGAGATGATGGAGGAGGCCAAGAGGAAGCTCCGGCTTGGATTTGGCGTTGAATGCTTGCTCGGATCTCCTCTCCTTGATGAAACAGTAGAATTTCGCCCTAGAAATGCGGAGGGAAGTGGCTGGAACGAAGCTCCTCTTTCAATGGTGAAAATTTGCGCTTAAATAGAAAAATATTAGAAAAATGGTCACGCACGGTTCTGCGCACAATCGTGCGCTAACCATGCGTTATTAACTTGCAGATCTTGATCGCGGAAGAAGAAGCGTTGACCCGTGCATTTTTCTCGCGTACGGGCACTTCCGCCCATGCGTGAAGGAAATCGCACGGGTAAACACAAAACGTAGAAAATAGGGGAAAATAGTGGAACCATGCGTTTTACTCGCGCACGGGCGCTGCCACCCGTGCATGAACAAATCACACGATTAACTACAGAATGGTGCCAAAACGAAAGGTATAGGACAACCGCGCATTTTCTTCTCGCACAGTTTGGCCGAAATCGTGCGTTAACCGTGCGTTTCAAATCTTCGAGCTCATCTCGACGAAATGTGTCGAGATCCTCTCGACCAAGTAAAATACACGATTACGAAGAAACCGTGCGATAAGGAAACGCACGACCGTGCGTTTTCCACAAATCAGAATTCCTGCCTTGGGAAAAATGCACCACCTGCACAGCAAAAACCAAAAATGGAGCACAAGCTCCCAGCACCAATACACAGCATAAAATGAACAAAAAAAACCATGGGGAGCACCATGTGCTTACCCCCCCCCCACAAAAGAATACGCAATTGCACACCCTCGGGCCAAAGTAATGCACTGAGCGTGAAAAGCAGCATAAATAAAATATCAACGATAACACACTAAAAGTGAAGTGCAAGAGCGTTTAAACTAGCCCAAATGAGTCCGAAAAACCCTATATAAATAGGACTCATCACACCCCCAGACTGTCATGCGGTGGTGAGTATTCCCCAACGTGCATAGACCATTAGAGTTTACTTTGATTACATATTAATATATGCAGAGTTTCTTTTATTCAACATAGGCTAACGAGACTAACGGTCAACAGACTATAAATCGACTCTTAATGAAGTCGACACTTCAAAGGGACACTTATCAACTGGGACTTACCCGACGAGAATTTAAAGTGGGTCAACAAATGACTTGGACTGCATAAGGGCATTGCAAGGGTTAAGCAAGGTGAAGTACGATCAAAATGACTCGATAATAAAGTGACATGACAACTATATTTTTTTACCAAATCTATGAGATACAATTTAGGGGAATTGATTCTAGGTGAAATACACTTCATAATCCAAGACAATTAAGTAGCAATTCGAAGATAAAGTTAACTTAAACATGACAAATCTGAGAAATATGGCTAAAATTTGGAAGAAAAGAGCAAGAGGGAGAACAAGAACATCACTTGCCTTGGTTTCTACTCCAATCGGTCTTCCAATATACTCCACATCGTGGATCTAGCAAAAAGAAGGCGCGGGGAAGCGGAATCTACAAGGATTTGGCAAAAAGAGAGGTTAGGGCTGAAAACCCTAACGAAAAACTTCCATGAAATGAGAAATACCTACCACGATCGTGAAGATCTCGGTAAGATCTTTCCGGATTTATGCTCGGTTTGCGATTCCGAGCACTGTAGCTTCGACGGCGGCGATCCGAAGCTTCACGAACTTAGAACCCTTGTCGTCACTCTCGCTCTCTGGTTCGGTCAAAACATGAGGAAAAAGATGAATTTTGTTCTATTTATCCTTAAGTATAAGAATGTATACATATATATATATATATATATATATATATATATATATATTCTTTTGTCTAAACAGGAAGGAGGAGGATAATTCCAGTGCTGGCGCGCAGAAAATGAAAATATAGTCTAAAGATGCCTCCAAATCGAAAAGTGATCAACACGGAAGTTGTAGATCTCGTCGAGACGAACAAAATACATGTTAACGGATTTTCCAAGAAAAAATTTAGACCTCTCGAGAACTGGATTTAAGGTCTCGAGTACTCCAAAACGGATTTTTCGGGAAGGGTTATCCGTTCTCGAGTACTGTCTTCAGGAATATCGAGAAGGACAGCTGACCACTCGAGAAGAAGGAACAACTACCCGAGAAAAAAATTGCATGAATAGTGTTTTTGTCCTCGTAAATAGTGAATTTTGAAAATATACCCCTGATCAACTTTAGGAATGAATAGTACTTTTCATTTTTGAATAGTGCTTTATTATTATAATAATCATATTTTTATATTTTTGAACAATGAAAAAAAGAGTTCAAAACGGAGGCCCAAACACGTGCCAAATTAAACGAAATTCGCACTGTAGGCTAACACTGACTCTACGAATCCAATGGCGAAGACAGAACCAAAATCCGATATGTTGTTCTCTAGATAAACATTTTTCAAAGTCTACGGCGATCATAAATTCTAGAAAACTTTGGAAATCCGCCAAAGCTCGAATATCGCTCGGATCGCGATGAAACTTGACGAGCATGTGAAAAATTAATTAATTAAATTTCCTAACGTGAAATTTTCCATTTTCAACAAGGATTTACAAATTTGGCCGACTCGACCAAACAAACGCACTAACGACGATGCGCCGTCAACTCCACGTTAACGTTACGCCCCTTACGTCATTATGACCTCACCAAGAGGATTAAATAATTGTCGGAAAATTAGGGGCATTATAGCCTCTCTCCCTTTTCCTCCTTTGATACACACGGCCTCCACCCTCTCTCCCTCCCCCAAGCCGCCAACCACTTCTCCTCCTATTTATCAAAGTGCTCGGCCACCACCCCTCCTAGCCGCCACCTTTCTCTCTCTCCATCCTCTCGATTTTCCTCCACCCCAACCCTCAAACCTACCACCACCTTCAACCCGAGCAGCCCTCTTTCCCTAAACTGACCACCATCTTCAACCACACCAAACCAAGCCCCCCTTCATCCACAACAAAACTGACTAGCCTTTTCCATCCCCTTGAAGAATTTCGGCCAAGGCACCAAGATCACCCCTCATGATTCCAACTTCGACGTAAAGCAACGAAGGCAGACGAGTTTTCACTCCATCCGGCATGACTCCGGCAGAGCCGTTGAAGAGCGATCCAGAAAATAGTGAATCGGAATCATCCATTCCGTTTGGGTAACAAAACCTTGATACTTGTGTGTCTCTCTCTAAATTAATTTTTGTGGGGGAATACTTTGTCGTTGATTCTTGATTGCATTAATTTCATCGTGGTTTTCTTCGCTTGATTTTGTTTTTCATACTTATTTGATTTAAGTTCGAGAGGATTGGCGAACCTTCGTTTTTTTTTTGTTGGGGAAGATCTACCATTTCTGAATCGTAACTTTTTGGTAGATCTCTTTTGTTACAACCATCGCTCGACTGGACCGGGTTGGTCCCTTTAGCCAGAAATAATATTGGCATATAGCCTTTATTCAATCATAATCGGTTTTGCTACCGTACGTTAGCATCTAATGGATAAAATTAAATAGTGTGTGTGTCGCGTTGGATGTTTTGTGCAAGTGTATAATTGGATTGTAGAGAGGTATTCCTGTCTGTCCATGGATATTTTACGGTGTCAACGTGTGGGCCTGCATAAATTTGGTATTAGAGGGAGGTTGGCGGCTAGGAGAAGGGAGAAAGGCCTTGGCTGAATTTTGAGAAGGAGGGGGAAAAGATCTCAAGAAAGATTTAGAAATTCAAATTCTTATAATTAATTCTCTACTAAATCCATCAATACCATGGCTATATATAGCCTACACCACTCCATCTCCTCCATTCAAAATTCAAAATGAAACTATAATGGTTATAGGCACCCATCATTACATGAAATTTAAACAATACAATAATAAAATACAATATAAAAAAATGCATTAAATAAAGCATTTTAAAATTAAATTGCTAAAATAATAAATTATTAAACTATATAATTATAATTATGTAATTTATAATTATATATTTTATTTAATGGCGACGGCGGACGTCGAGCAAAACATGTAGCGGCGGCGGCATTGGCGTCGTGGTAGAATATCATCCTCGAGCTTGCGGCATCGATCGTCCCAATCCACAAACTCTCTCAGATGGGGATCAATGGCGACCGCATCAGCAACGTCTCTATCAATGGCGTTGTGGTAGAACTGCGAATTTGGAGCCTATTAAAATCATCTTTGATTATAAGGCTCTCGTGCCCCCTGACTTAGCCCCCTTATCCTCCGTGTTTGGGTTGAGTCACGTAGCACATGGGTTCACTGCTCACGGTAGTAAGGTATTTAACACCCCAAATTCTAATTTGGAGTTCAGGCTGGGTGACACGGCCTGGGACACGGGCGTGTCCCAGGACGTGTCAGATGCACACGGCCTGGGACACAGGCGTGTCCCAGGGCATGTCCTTTGCGGTGTGTGTCGAGGCGAGTTCTCGAGACAGCACGGTCGACGTTCGTCGAGAGGCGACACGACCTGGGACACGGGCGTGTCCCAGGGCGTGTCCTTCTCGGGCGACATTGAGTGGAGTGGCGTTGAGTGTGGTACACAGCCTGTGACATGGGCGTGTCACAAGGGCGTGTTGGGCACACGGCCAAGGTCACGGGAGTGTGCCTTAGCCGTGTTCTTCTCGGGTGTTTCGGCCTTGTGTTGGTGAGGTGATACGGCCAGCTATACGACCGTGTACTGGTTGACACGGGCATGTCAGAAAGTGACACGGGCGTGTCATAGCCCATGTTCTGTTCCAAATTGAGTCGGTTCTCTAACCGCTCAAGGAATACGGCCTGTGACATGGGCATGTCACAGGCCGTGTCAGCTCTATTTAGAAGCTTTTCAAAGCAATCGAGGCCATTCGTTCCCTTCTATTTGGATCATGTGGTCTAAGTTCATCCCTGCTCTTATAAGGCCGAGAATGGAGATGAATATCTCATTCTCATATTGTCCATTCTCTTTCTAAAGTGAAGAGAGAGAGAGGAGTGCAAAGAAGGAAGAAGGAGAAGCTTTCCGACCGCTGGTGGAGCTTCAGCGGTTCGGATCGAGAGCCGAGTTCAGTGTTGCGGAGGCAAGTCTGTTGCGGTGGTTTCCATCCGGCTAGTTCTTTCATGGCGCTGAAGCGATCGTCAAGGGTAACGGTCTTTCTTCCTTAGGCAGGTGAAGCCCTTTGTTTATGCATTATTATCTGTGGAATCCTCCATCAAAAGATGGAAGAGCATAAGTGATTCCTGCGGTTGAGTCTGCATCTAGAGCCGAAAATGTGTAGTACGACATAGGCATGCTGTGTGGAGCCCATCTGGATGCATGTCTGGATTGGTGATGCTGCGAACCGGAGAAGACTCCGTGTATACATCGGTTAACCTACGGAGATGGTGAGGCCGATTGTGATGGTAAGAAGGAAGCTTTGTATAGCTCCTATGTTTCTATGCTCGGCACGAGCTGTATTGATGGAATGGAAAGTGGCACCGTGTGCCGGTGTTATGATATGAGTATGAGAAGGAATGCGAGAACCTCTTATTGGGTAGGGCACCCACCAAGTTCAATGATCGGATTGTTGTAAGCGAACACCTCTAAGTGGGTTGGTACGAGAGGCCTCCAACAGGGGTTTGGCGGCTAATTCCCATAGCCAACAAGTTAAGAACCTCTGAGTGGGTGGGCCACCCAACAAGTTAAGTGGTAGGATCAGGTGAGCGGTCGATTGGTAGCAACGCAGCGGGGCAATTTCCCTAGGCTTGTTACACTACGAGGGTAGGTCGACTGATAGCGCTCACAGTTTGCTATGAGGTGCGTGCCTTTGAGTGGATGGGTACGTGAGGTCTCCAACAGGGGTTTGGAGGCTTATGCTCGGCCAACAAGTAAACACCTCGAATCGGCGGTGGAACCCTGAGGAGCTTGGTACACCGTAAGCGTGCCCTGAGTGCATGGAACATCTGGCACGAAGGCTGGCGTTTGTGATGATATTATGTATTGTATATATGTGTTGAGACTGAAATACATGCAGGGAAGGAACCACTGCCCCAAGTAAGGTGTATGGTTGTTATAATTGGTCAGCTGAATGCTGATCGTTGCTTTGTTTATCACTCATGGGGTGGATGTTCATATGCAGGTGTTGCCCTTGTAGATGCTGAAATGGATTGAGCGGGTTGAAGCCCTTGCTGCTGTTGTTAGGCCCTCAAAAGCCGTGCGAAGATTTGGATTTCATGTGTGGCCGGCCTGCGTGCCGATGTATGAAGTCATATGTTTGTAAAGAGAAACTTGTAAGGTCTTAAGGTCATGAGCGGTGTGATTGTATACATTCCTGGTCTTGTATATAAATGTGTTATTTATATAGTTGTGGACATTCATTGATTGAGTTCGTGCAACTTATAAACTTCCGCTAGAATGCTCTGAGTTAAGGGGCGATGGTATTTTGGTATTAACCTGTGACCTCGCCGTCTATTTGTGGCATATAGTGTGGGGCCCCGGCCGGAACTTCTATTATATGTTAATTAATGGGTCGGGTTGTTACATTTTAGTATCAGAGGCCTCTCTGTTTTCTGCTTTCGAATTCATGGTCGAATTCTTTTGCCGGGTGGCGAGCACATGTACGTGCGAACCGTTTTAACATAATTGAACTCAAGAATGTCCACTAGGAATTTGCGCATGTGTATTCGGTATGTTTGTCGTTTTGGATTGGAGGTTGATTATTTATATCTTGTTCACATATAGGTGACAAGGAGTGGTCCTTGGCAGTCTGAGCCCCAGCATTCGGATGAGAGTGCGACACAAGCTGAGGTGCCCACACCTCCTCCTTCTGCGGAAACTATACGCCTAGTTGTGGAGGCGGTATTTACCATGATTCAAGCACAACCTATTTGGCAGGCAAGGCGTGTAGTGGAGCTAGTTCGGGTTGGTGCAAGGAAAGAGCGTGTGGAAGCTCGGGTGGACGAGCGAGCGACTGACGAGCAATTGAGCGGTTTATGGATTTTCATCCACCTACGTTTGTCGGGGCGCATTCCCCAACGTAGGCGGAAGATTGGCTTTCAAGATTAAAGAGGATCCTGATAGCGCTAAGGATTGATGAGGGGCAGAGAGTGGCGTTAGCCACTTTCCTACTGGAAGGAGAGGCGATACTGTGGTGGGATGATGTTGAGATGCACCAGTTGGCAGGCAGAGGCCTGGGAGAGATTTCAATAGCCAAAATCTCCAGATTGTTTTGGGCAAAGTATTTGCCAGTATCGCGGAGAATTGCTATGGAGACCGAATTCCAACGTCTGGGGCAGGGTGAGAAGACTATTGATGACTACCTGTATGAGTTTACCAGGCTAGGACGTTATGCGGGGTCGACTTTCGCGGAGGAAGCGTGAAAAATGAATAGATTCTATGAGGGACTCCGAGATGAGTTGAGATTGGCGCTTCCGAGTTCAGTGAACCAAGGCTTTCAAGCCTTAGTGGATATAGCCTGTGCGCTGGAAAAAGATTTGAAGCGAGTACACGACAAGAAAAACTTGGCGGCGGACAAGTCAGAGTTTAAAGTTCCGCAGTCCGAACAGTCGGAGTTTAGGAAATGGGTTAAGAAGAGGTTCATGCCTGCTGAACAAACGTCTTCGGATGTTGCTTTGGGCGCGACGTTTGGTCAAGGATGTGTTGAGTCGCGTACCTGTTTCACTTGTGGGAAGCAGGGGCATATAGCATGTTACTGTTGGAAAGGCCCATCAAAGAGTGAGCAAAAGACAGGCGCATCCTATGAGGAAAATGGTAAGGCTATGGAGGAATCATCTGCATCCCGGGCGCAACCGCGAGTGTACAATCTCGGAGTGCAGGAGCCGCAATGCTCACATCATGAAGTGCAACAGCCTCGAGTGTTTAACCTAGAGTTGCAGGAGGCTATCAAGAAGCTGCTTAGAGACGCGGATGAGCAGAAATAAAGTGGAGGGTGCACTTTATTGCTTTTTTGTTGTACTTTATATATTATATGTATGTGTGAAAACACTTTTGTTGGTGCGAGAACATGGGGAGAGTAACCACAGATCATCTGGTATATTTGCAACAAAGGAGTGGTTGTGTTGATATCTACGTTGTGCTAAATTTTAGGATGAAATTTCTGTAAGGAAGGGAGGATTGTAACACCCCAAATTATAATTTGGAGTTCAGGCTGGGTGATACGGCCTGGGACACAGGCGTGTCCCAGGGTGTGTCCGGTGCACACGTCCTGGTATACGGGTGTTTCCCAGGGCGTGTCCTTTGCGGTGTGTATCGAGGCGAGTTCTCGAGACAGCACGGTCGACGTTCGTCGAGAGGCGACACGGACTAGGAAACGGGCGTGTCCCAGAGCGTGTCCTGCTCGGGCGGCATTGAGTGGAGTGGCGTTGAGTGTGGTACACAGCCTGTGACACGTGCGTGTCATAGGGGCTTGTTGGGCACACGGCCAAGGTCACGAGCGTGTGTCTTAGCCGTGTTCTTCTCAGGTATTTCGGCCTTATGTTGGTGAGGTGACACGGCCAGCTACACGACTGTGTACTGGTTGACACGAGCGTGTCAGGAAGTGACACGGGCATGTCGCAGCCCGTATTCTGTTCCAAATTCAGTCGGTTCTCTTACCTCTCAAGGAACACGGCCTGTGACACGGGCATGTCACAGGCAGTGTCAGCTCTGTTTAGATGCTTTTCAAAGCGATCGAGGTAGTTTGTTCCCTTCTATTTGGATCCTGTGGTCCAAGTTCATCCCTGCTCTTATAAGGCCGAGAATGGAGATGAATATCTCATTCTCATATTGGCCATTCTCTTTCTAAAGTGAAGAGAGAGAGGAGAGCAAGGAAGTAAGAAGGAGAAGCTTTCCGACCGCCGGTGGAGCTTCAGCGGTCTGAATCGAGAGGCGAGTTCAGTGTTGCGGAGGCAAGTCCGCTGCAGTGGTTTCCATCCGGCTAGTTCTTTCATGGCGTCGAAGCGATAGTCAAGGGTAACGGTCTTTCTTCCTTCGGCAGGTGAAGCCCTTTGTTTATGCATGTTTATCTGTGGAATCCTCCATCAAAATATGGAAGAGAGTAAGTGATTCCAGCAGTTGAGTCTGCATCTACAGTCGGAAATGTGTAGTATGGCATAGGCATGCTGTGTGAAGCCCATCTGGATGGATGTCTGGATTGGTGATGCTGCGAACCGTAGAAGACTTCGTGTATACATCGGTTAACCTACGAAGATGGTGAGGCCGATTGTGATGGTGAGAAGGAAGCTTTGTATAGCTCCTGTGGTTGTATGCTCGGCACGAGCTGTATTGATGGAATGGAAAGTGGCACTGTGTGCCATTATTATGAGATGAGTATGAGAAGGAATGCAAGAACCTCTGAGTGGGTAGGGCACCCACCAAGTTCAATGATCGGATTGTTGTAAGCGAACACCTCTGAGTGGGTGGGTATGAGAGGCCTCTAACAGGGGTTTGGCGGCTGATGCCCATAGCCAACAAGTTAAGAACCTCTGAGTGGGTGGGCCACCCAACAAGTTAAGTGGTAGGATCGGGTGAGCGGTCGATTGGTAGTAACGCAGTGGGGCGATTTCCCTAGGCTTGTTACACTACGGGGGTAGGTCGACTGATAGCGCTCACAGTTTGCTATGAGGTGCATGCCTCTGAGTGGATGGGTGTGTGAGGTCTCCAACAGGGGTTTGGAGGCTTATGCCCGGCCAACAAGTAAACACCTCGAATCGGTGGTGGAACCCTGAGGAGCTTGGTACACCGTAAGCGTGTCCTAAGTGCATGGAACGTCTGGCACGAAGGCCAGTATTTGTGATGATATTGTGTATTGTATATATGTGTTGAGAGTGAAATACATGCAGGGAAGGAACCACTGCCCCGGGTAATGGGTAGGGTCGTTATAATTGGTCAGCTGGTTGCTGACCGTTGCTTTGTTTATCACCCATGGGGTGGATGTACATATGCTGGTGCTTCCCTTGTAGATGCTGGTATGGATTGAGCAGGCTGAAGCACTTGCTGCTGCTAATAGGCCCTCGAATGTCGTGCGAAGATTTTGATTTCATGTGTGGACGGCCTGCGTGTCGATGTATGAAGTCATATGTTTGTAAAGAGAAACTTGTAAGGCCTTAAGGCCGTGAGTGGTGTGCTTGTATACATTCCTGATCTTGTATATTAATGAGTTATATATATAGTAGTTGACATTCATGGATTGAGTTCGTGCAACTTATAAACGTCCGCTAGAATGCTCTGAGTTATGGTGCGATGGTATTTTGATATTAATCTATGACCTCACCGTCTGTTTGTGGCATATAGTGTGGGGCCCCGCCGAACCTTCTATTATATGTTATTTAACGGGTCGGGTTGTTACAAGGTACTTAGGTGCACATTTAAAAAATTAATCACTCAATGTGTGTCCTATTTCTTACATGCAAGTTTATCACCGAATGAAATCGTGCATGGATATAAAACACCAGTGCATTTTGACTTGATTTCATTACCTCCATATTATAGGTCAAGTCAATTCACACAAGATTTTGCCTCTCATGTTCAAAATTCATATAACCACATTAGTTAAGCATTATCCACACATTATACATCTTATCAATTTCATGCTAACATACATAAAAGAGCATCTCACTTTAAGGTTGGCGATTTAGTTTGGTGCGTCTCCTCCCTGAACGGATGCATTCGGGCACTTTAAATGTAACATCCCATGTTACTTCTAGGCCCCTAAACTTAGATTTGGTTATGAATAGGGTGGGTGTTAGGGAAATTAACTAGGTTGACACAAGGTAGTGGGTTGTGACCATGTGGGGCCCACTATAGGGCCAAGTCAAGCTAGGTCAAACTAGCCTAAATAGCGACCCTAGACACACCATGACCCCACCACATTGCCCTAACCCTAAAAACAATCTAAGTGGACCCTAGGGCATGTCACTAGGTCAACCCTTTTACCCTAGTTGACCCAAGTCAACCGTAGCCCTATTTGGGTTAATACCTATAGGCCCAATTAGCCTAAATGGGTCACACCCTTGACCCAAACCAAGTTGGGTGGTGCCATTAGGCTCATGACCAATAAGTGGGGTCAGCCCACTCATCATGTTGACCAAGTCAACCCAAAAAGTCAACAAAGTCAACAAATTGACCTAAAGAAGGAAAATAATGGCTAGACCATTATCCTTGGGCCAAGCCCACCAAATATGGCCCATTAGCAGCCCAAAAAGCCAAATACGAGCCCCACCCCTCTGGTTGTGGAGAGAGAGTGCATGAAAGTGGGCATTTTGGAGAATTCACCAAAAGAAGGAGAGAGAAAGTGGATTTTTGGGAAGGTGGCCACTTGGCCTTGGCTTTTTCTGCCCAAGGGCTGGCTGGCTGACCTCCCAATGCAATTCCAGAGAGAATTAGGGGATAAGGGCCACTTGGCAGCCAGAGTCGATACAGCCATGGCTCCAAACCGAGCTAACCTTGGTTGTATCTCCCCATATACCCCACCTCAGTCCAATTCACCCCCACCATTAGCTTCAGAGAGAGGAGAGGAGTTGAAATCGACTGCTGGAACAAGGAAATTGGTGGAGAAATGAGGTTTAGGGCAGGAGATAGCCGGAGCAGCTCTTCCATGGCAAACCGCCACCAAACTCGCCGCCAGCCACCAACTCAGGTTCGTTTCGCCACTCCTCTACCGGTACTAGGATCCTAGATCAACTAGGGGAAATATCGGGCCCAATTGAGCCCAATGCCATGTGAGAATTGAGAGTTTTCCCAATCTCTTCCTACCTCTCGGGATTGCCGTCGTCGCCATCTCCCGTCGCCACATCACCGGCAAAAGATAGCCACCACTACCGTGAAGGTGATGGCACCGTTGGTCGGGGATGACGCCGCCTCAAGTGGCCGGAAATGGACCCGCAAGATGTTCTAGGTCGGCTCGATCTCAGCCATTAAACCGTCAGGAACAATAAGCAGATGCCGTCCAAACCGGCTTTAAGATTCGTGTTCTGAATTCTTTTATTAAAATCAGTTAATCCTGTTATGAAATGAATAGTAAATATTTGTCACACTTATACTATTAGCTTGCATGTGAATATTAGGGTACTTAGAGTCTTCAACAGAACCTGACTCCTGAATAACAATTGTAGATTATGATGTTAACTTTAATTGGACACCTTAATCATCAATTTTGGTCCAGTGGTCTGGCCAGTAGAGCTCTTTTCCTAGGACTGGTCCTAGGCTAGGGCAGAAAGTAAAATTTATGCCCATGCAAAAGCAGGAGTCCACATGGGCTGAAATTTTGGGCATGTGACTTATTTAGGCATGTCTAGACCCTCCCCAAAAATGAGAATTTGGGGGGAATATTTTTCTATAGTTTTAGTCAAAATATGATAAAGGAAATAAATGTGATTTTTTGACAATTTCAACTCCAAAGAGCCCCAAATTTTGGTGACATGTCCTTAGGGACATTATAAGTGTATGTTTAAAATTTCAGCAAATTTGGACCACTGCATGTTGGGTAAACCCACTTGCATGTGTTGGCTTGTTATAGGCTATGTGTGCATTTAGCCTAAAATGAAATAATGTGTATTCAGCCTAATTGAGGCACCCAAAAATCATAGAATGGAATCCATAGGTCCATTAGGGTAAAGTTAACCCCTCAATTTAATTATGGGATTTTAGGGATCAAAAATCCCATTATTTGGAATTTTAAAATATTAGACCTTTTTGATAAATAAATTGGAAAATTGATTTAGCATGGAGATAAATCCCCAAATCTTGTCATGATCACAAAGAGGACATAGATAATTCCTAGAAATTTTATTTTTCTGTTTTATGAATTTTGTAACTTGAATTATGTGGATTTACAATTTTGTCGTTATTTACATTTAATTGGAAATTGATAGAAATATGCAGTAGAAAAATTGTGGAAAATTTCTAGAGATGATTACTATATAAAGAGCCTTGTATAATTATGTCAATATTTTTGGATGTCTCGGTAATGTTCAAAACCCTATCATGGCATTTTGGTAAATTACTTAAAAATGGAATTGTTAGGCTATTGTACCTTAGAGGTTTATGAAACTCTGTATTTAGCCTTAGAGTATCAATACATGTACTCTGTAGTTTTCCTAGAATTTTTGTGAATGAATTCCTTGTACTTCATTTGTAAAATGATAATTATGTTGATTTTGTGTTAATTAAAAAATAAATAGAAATACTTAAGGGAAAATTATGATGCTTGGAAGACAGTGATATTTAACCATATTATAGGTCAGGAAAATTCCTTACATCAGTAGGATTATAATTTATTATACTATATGTGTAAAATGACCTGAAGAATTAATTGAAGAAATTAATTTAATGATGTAATTAATTTGGAAAATTATGGAAATCATCATGGTCATCATATAGGTCCATACCACCCTAGGATAAATAATTTGAGATATATGGCCCAAGGGATTAGAAGTTCGATTTCGGAGTGGTGTTAGGTCATGGGCTGCGCATAGTAAAAATAGGTTATATCAAAGGGCCCACCGGGGGATAGATCGACAATTGAGCTAGAGATTACGATTGGAAGTATAACCCTGGTGGGTAGTGTCATATTAGTGATGAGGGTAAAAGTGCAAGTCATTGGGTAATAACTGGAGTGGAGGTCGACAAAAGACTGTCGCCCTCCCGATAATAACATCTTAAGTCATTAGGAATGCTCAAGAGTAACAATGAGAGCAAAGGGAATTGTGGGTAGATAACAACTAAAGTAAACATCCTTGAGAAAGGGAGCTTTGGGCTTCAGCCCATCGTAGTTCCTAGTGCCCCCGAGAGCCCTTCACCGGGCATGCCCTGGGCAGTCCTGGGATTAACCTTAAGTCACTAAGTATAATAACCGGTAGGCAAGAGTAGTCTAATAGGCTAGGTAAACTGAACATGTTCTCACTCGTGCCGGGTTTGAGGGACTTGGAGTCTGTTGACTACTTGCTCACCCGTGAAGAGCTAGAAGAAGTGTTTGGTTTACTTGCTCACCCGGGCAGGGTTGGAGGAATCAGGACAGGTTGGTCCTGCGAGCTGGAGGCTCGAGTTGAAATAATTGCATGTGCATAAAGAAAATGGTGGTGGGTCATGCGGTCCTGGGCCAATCGTCACACTAATTGGCAGTACGGTTACTCGGGTGAGGTGTACGGGTGGAAGGGTCAGTATGTCGTTTAATACTGCGGTCAGGTAGACACTCCCTAAAGACGTATACCCGACCTAAAAGTATAGCATGCAGCTAGCAATTAGTTTGCAGAGACTCTAGAGTGCACCTAGGACGTGTACAGAGGCGTATAAAAGAGGTCTAGGCCTGGTAGTGTGTATACCTGCCTAGAAAGCGGAGAAGCCCGATCCGCTGCTGTCGTAGCCACAACGGTGGTACCTAGGAGTGATGCTAGCTCTTGAAATGTGGGAACTAAAGGTCTGGGTCTCAGAGTCGCGTGTGTGTGTTGCACTTGCATGTTGCATAACTATAGCATAAACATTCATACTCATTAGGTCATACGCTTCATAGATCCTTATCATATAAATTAGTATGGGCTCTTTTATATGATAAGTTACAATTCCTAGAAACCTTAGCTTATAAATTTGTATGGGAATTTTTATAAGTTAAGTTACGCTCTGTGATGATAGCGTAGTGGTAGTGTAGCTTTACCTTCTGCTTTACTTTCTGTTTGGTAGTGTAGCTTTCCCTTCTGCTTTACTTTCAGTTCTTTACTTACTTTACTGCACTTTACTTCTCCATACCTTGTGCTTAGAACTGATAGATGTAGAATTATATTATACACTTGCTAGTTAGCTTCTGTCACCTGATCCCCTTTTGCTACCCCTTATTGTCCTCCGCTTCGTCCTCCCGCTCGGTGCCTAGGAGTTGCGGGGCGAGGTGCGGAGGAAACGACTTAGTCTTTTTGACTAATGATCGGTGACCATATAATTTTAGGAGCTCGAGGAGATGGACCAGCACATCGAGGAGGCAGGACTTGAGGAGCAGATACCGACATCACCTACTACCATGACTGGAGCACGTCCTCAGGTGGGATGAGTTGAGATGATTAGATTCCGCTACTTTTGGATTTGAGAGAGTGAGAGATTTGGTTTGATGTGCTGGGCATAAGCCATTATTACTCTCTTTCATTTTGTACTCATTTGGGACTATTCATTTGTGTACTTTTCATTTGCTATATATATGATTAGTACTGTGGTTGTGGACTATGTTGTGATTACTCTGTTTTATACTTCTGTTTCTCATATTGGCCAAACAGGTTTATGATCGTGCTAGCCTGCAGAATCGGCGACTTGCGGTGTCGACTAACCCGTATGTTAGTGTCACGGTATGGCGACGGTTCTGGGCATAAGATCTGGGTTAACTCCTCGGAAGGGGGAGTTGGATCTTACAAACTGGTATCACTTGAACAAAAGATCATATGAGAAAGAAGTCCACAACACTGGAACACCCCGCTCGAGCATTAGTTTGTGGACAAACTATGCAGCGGAAGCAATGGTGTACCCATGTGTAAAAAGTAACATAAAACAGTCCATTTTAAGCAATGAGTTAGGCCAATTTTGTACGTTTACCTTATCTTTATGCAGTCTCCGCAGAATGTGGTTCCTCCCCCTCTGGCTGCCACTCCTTTAATGCAGACAGAGATGGGACAAACTCTGACGGCTATCCTGGATGCCTTCAGAGCCCAGCAAGCCCCGACACAGATGCTAAACCCCGGGTCGAGCTGGTTGAATGCCTTTAAGAGTCTGTCTCCGCCAGTGTACCGCGGGACAGAAGATGCTGTGAAGATGGAGGACTGGCTAGAGACTATCGAGGAGCTATTAGCTGGCATCAGCTGCCCCGTCAGATAGGCAGTCCCTCTTACCTCCTCGGTACTGGAGGCTCATGCGAAGAGGTGGTGGAAATCTGTACGAGACTCTACATACGCTGATAGGGAGCTGATGGATATTTCTTGGGAGGAATTCAGTGATGAGTTCTTAGAGTACTATGTATCCTCCACAGACAGAGATGCCTTGGAAGCGAGATTTTTGAACCTCCAGCAGGGGAGCAGATCCGTGATCGAATATCAAAGAGAGTTCTCCCACTTGGCTAGATTTGCGGGATTCCATGACTGGGATGACGGGAAGTATGCAAAAAGTTTCTACCATGGGCTCTGAGACTCCTTAAGGTAGCCCTTATTGTTCATATCGCATGGCACCACTGCATAGATCATTGAGATGGTGAAGAAGCTAGAGGCTGACCAGCTAATGGTGCAAGGCAGAGGAAAGAGACCGCTAGAGGGGTCATCCTCCGGAGATGGTAGCAGAGCATCCCAGAGGGGCAAGGTTATCGGCTACAGGAGGGGTGGGGGACGTCATCGTCCAAACTACAGGCAGGAGCAGGGGCCTCCTCCACCATTTGCTCCCCCACCTCTGCAGATGCAAGGACCAATGAGGCAAGACAATCGGGGTCAGAGGCAGATCACGTGCTTTGGATGTGGCCAGCCTTGGCACATCAGGTCGCAGTGCCCATATCAGATCCACCCACTCCCCCCTCCTCAACCTCTAGTGGCCCCTCCAGCACACCGAGGTCGAGGCTGAGGTCATGGACATCATGGCCGAAGACGTGGCCAGGAACAAATGTATGCGCTGGACCTCACGGAGCAGAGGAACCCCGAAGAAGTGATTTCAGGTACTTTAATTATTGCAAAATTTAGAATTTTAAACTTTAATGAGTACTTTGAGAACATTATAAATAATCTTCATCTTTGAACTCAAATAAAACCCAGGGATAGTTAAGATCAGCGGTAAGCCTGCCCATACTCTCTTCAACACGGGTGCATCCCACTCATTCGTATCGGACACGTTTATTGAAAGACTAGAGGGTGTGGAAAGGTTCCCTGGCCTAGAAATGAGGGTGCGTCTTCCTGATGGCTCAGATCTACGGACCACGGATAGCTGCAACATGGAGGCTGAGATCGGAGGCAAGGCATTCGAGGCTCTGGCAGCGGTCCTGAGACTGTCGGACTTTGATCTGATTTTGGGCATGACCTGGCTCCATTGGAACCATGCCCAGATCGACTGCCCCTCGAAGTGGATCACACTCAGACAAGGAGATTCCTATGTCACCATTGAAGGTATCCGTCCCATCCCCCACCTTTCTTTATCTTCTGTACAGGCTGTCAAGGCCTATGAGCAGGGGAAGGAGGTATACCTCATTTGCTTCGAGATGGCAGTAGTAGAGAGTTCCATAGCTGACATCCCGGTGGCTCGGGATTTCTCCGATGTATTCCCAGAGAAATTGCCCGGACTACCACCAGCCCGAGATTTGGACTTCAGAATTCAGTTGGTGCCGGGGGCGAGACCAGTGTCCCGGGCACCTTACAGGATGGCTCCCTGGGAGTTGGCAGAGTTCAGGACTCAGCTTCAGGAGCTAGTGGATTCAGGATTTGTGCGGCCGAGCTCATCACTGTGGGGAGCACCCGTTGTATTTGTGAAGAAGAAAGACGGATCGCTGCGATTATGTATAGATTACAGAGAGCTGAACCGGTTGACGATTCGAAATACCTATCCACTGCCTCGGATAGACGAGTTGTTTGATAAGCTTCAGGGAGCTTTCTGGTTCTCTAAGCTAGGCTTGCGGTATGGATACTATCAGCACCGCATCCGAGAAGAAGATATACCGAAGACAGCATTCAGTTCACGTTATGGGCTATACGAGTTCACGGTAATTCCTTTTGGGCTCACGAATGCCCCCTCGGCATTCATGACGCTCATGAACTATGTATTCGAGCCTTATTTAGATCGCTTCGTCATAGTATTCATCGATGATATCCTGATCTACTCCCAGACTCAGGAGGAGCATGCAGAGCACCTAGCACAGGTTTTATAGAGGCTGAGGGAGTTTCAAATGTATGCAAAGTTTTCAAAATGCTAGTTCTGGATGAAGGAGATCGCTTTTATTGGGCATACTATCAGCGGGGCTGGATTGGCAGTGGATCCAGCCAAGATAGAGGCAGTACGGGATTGGCCATGGCCACAGACAGCGTAAGACATCCGCAGCTTCTTAGGTTTAGCAGGCTACTATCGCAAGTTCGTGGAGAGATTCTCGAGGATAGCCCTCCCCCTCACGTCCTTGACGAAGAAGGATGCATTTTTTGATTGGACAGAGCAGTGTGAGACAGCTTTTCAGGAGTTGAAGGACCGACTCACCTCATCCCCTATCCTTGCACTCCCATCTGGGAGAGAAGGATTTCAGATTTATAGAGATGCCTCTTATCAGGGGATGGGTGCTGTCCTGATGCAGCATAGACATGTTATTGCTTATGCTTCGCGACAGTTGAAGAAGCATGAACATAACTATCCAGTACATGATCTCGAGCTCGGGGTTGTTGTATTCTCCCTCAAGACGTGGAGCCATTACTTATACAGGATTCATTATGATATCTACTCAGATCACAAGAATCTCAAATACATTGACACGCAGAAGGTTCTGAACCTGCGCTAGAGGAGATGGCTAGAGTTCCTCTGCGATTATGATTATGAGATGCACTATCACCCGGGGAGGGCAAATACTGTAGCGGATGCTTTGAGCAAAAGAGCCGGCACTTCTGGACCGGAGCCTCGGGTGATGTTTATAGAGTTGCTGCGCATGATGGAAGATATGAATATTACCATGGTTTTGGAGGCTGAGCCAGTGGTGTATCGAGAGTACCTGAGCTCTTTGATCAGTGATGACGATATTCAAGAATGCATTATTACATATCAGAGACTGGATGCTGCACTAGAGCCTATTTTCAGCGCCGTGGAAGGGGGCAAGTATGAGGATTACACGCTGCAGGATGGTCTCCTTCGATTCCGTGGTCGAGTATACATACTAGCAGGAGATGGTATCCGGGATGACATACTCAGAGAGGCACACTGCTCTAGATACTCAGTGCATCCCGGCATCACCAAGATGTGGGAAGACTTACGGAGGACAGTGTACTGGCCTGGGATAAAGAGGGAGATGACCTATTTTGTGACACACTGCGAGACCTTCAAGTGCTTGAAGGCGGAGTGCAAGAGCCTTGGAGGTTTATTACAGCCACTGCCAGTCCCAGAGTGGAAGTTCGAGGACATTACTATGGATTTTTTACATGGATTGCCTCGCTCCCACTCTGGGAACGATTCCATCTGGTTCATTTTAGACAGACTGACCAAGGTAGCACATTTTATTCCGGTCAGGAAGGATGCTCCAGTTGCAGTTTTGGTGAGAGTGTTCATGGAGCAATTCGTCAGATACCATAGCATCCCCAGGTCTATTGTCTCGGACCGAGACGGTCGCTTCACTTCCAGGGAGTGGAGGGCAGTGCATGCTTTCTTGGGTTCCAGACTCACTTTTAGCACTGCCTTCCATCCGCAGACCGACGGCCAGATGGAGCGGACAAACAGGACTATGGAGGACCTGCTCAGACTATGCATATTTGATACGGGGAAGCCTTGGGAGAGGCTGCTACCATTGATTGAGTTCTCGTACAATAACAACCACCAGGAAAGCATTGGTATGGCTCCATATGAGGAACTTTATGGGAGGAAGTGTCGGACACCTCTATCTTTGGTTCAGGATGTTGACACTCGAGCTCTTGGTTCAGACTTTATGAAAGATACGGAGGCTCAGATTCGTTTGATCAGGGATCGGCTACTAGAGGCCCAGAGCAGGCAGGCAAAGTATTATGATGCTCGACACCGGAAGGTGGAGTTCCAGGTTAGAGACAGGGTTTTCCTAAAGATTCATCAAGTACACGGTGTCTCTAGGGTGCGGAGGCACAAGAAGCTCAGTCCACGATAGATGGGACCATACTTGATCCCGGAGCGGATCGGACCCTTGGCTTACCGACTGTGGCTGCCACCGGAGTTGAGTATCTTACATGACGTCTTCCATGTCTCTTCCTTGCGAAGATCTCTTCTTCGGCCAGAACAGCACATTACTACCACATCCGGGCCAGTAGCGCCAGACAGATCAGTTAGACTGGAGCCGATCCGGATTGACGATACGGCCGTCTGAGTGTTGCGGAAGAAGAAGGTCCCTCTCGTGAAGGTGTTGTGGTCCAACTATGGATAGGAGGAGCACACCTGGGAGCTGGGGGATCTGATGTTGGAGCAACACCCGGAGTTATTTACATCAGGTACATTTTAATTTATGCTTAAAGTTTCTTATAATTATTGCAAGTAGAACCCCGTAGACCCGAACTTAAATTTCGGGGACGAAATTATTTTTTTTGTTCATAGGATTTGTAACATCCCATGTTACTTCTAGGCCCCTAAACTTAGATTAGGTTAGGCATAGGGTGGGTGTTAGGGAAATTAACTAGGTTGACCCTGGGTAGTGGGTTGTGACAATGTGGGGCCCACTATAGGGCCAAGTCAAGCTAGGTCAAACTAGCCTAAATAGGGACCCTAGCCACACCATGACCCCACCACATTGCCCTAACCCTAAAAACAATCTAAGTTGACCCTAGGGCATGTCACTAGGTCAACCCTTTGACCCTAGTTGACCCAAGTCAACCCTAGCCATATTTGGGTCAAACCTATACCTATAAACCCAATTAGCCTAAATGGGTCACACCTTGAACCAACCTAATTTGGGTGGTTCCATTAGGCTCATGACCAACAAGTGGGGTCAACCCACTCATCATGTTGACCAAGTCAACCATAAAAGTCAACAAAGTCAACAAATGGACCTAAAGAAGGAAAATAATGGCTATACCATTTCCCTTGGGCCAAGCCCACAAAATATGGCCCATTAGCAGCCCAAAGATCCAAATACCAGCCCCACCCCTCTGGTTATGGAGAGAGAGTGCATGCAAGGGGGCATTTTGGAGAATTCACCAAAAGAAGGAGAGAGAAAGTGGATTTATGGGAAGGAGGCCACTTGGCCTTGGCTTTTTCTGCCCAAGGGCTGGCTTGCTGACCTCCCAAAGCAATTCCAGAGAGAATTAGGGGATGAGGGCCACTTGGCATCCAAAGTCGATACAACCAAGGCTCCAAACCGAGCTTACCTTGGTTGTATCTCCCCATATACCCCACCTCAGTCCAATTCACCCCTACCATTAGCTTCAGAGAGAGGAGAGGAGTTGAAATCGACTGCTGGAACAAGGAAATTGGTGGAGAAACGAGCTTTCGGGCAGGAGATCGCCGGAGCAGCTCTTCCATGGCAAACCGCCGCCAAACTCGCTGCCAGCCACCAACTCAAGTTTGTTTCGCCACTCCTCTACCCGTACTAGGATCCTAGATCAACTAGGGGAGATATCGGGATCAATTGAGCCCGATGCCATGTGAGAATTGAGAGTTTTTCCCAAGCTCTTCCTACCTCTCGGGATCGCCATCGCCGCCGTCTCCCGCCGCCACATCACCGGCAAAAGATAGCCACCACTACCGTGAAGGTGATGGCACCGTTGGTCGGGGATGGCGCTGCCTCAGGTGTCCGGAAATGGCCCTGCAAGATGTTCCAGGTCGGCTCGATCTCAGCCATTAAACCATCGGGAACGATAAGCAGATGCCGTCCAAACTGGCTTTAAGATTCGTGCTGTGAATTCTTTTATTAAAATCAGTTAATTATGTTATGAAATGAATAGTAAATAATTGTCACACTTATACAGTTAGCTTGCATGTGAATATTAGGGTACTTAGAGTCTTCACCAGAACCTGACTCCTGAATGAAAATTGTAGCTTATGATGTTAACTTTTATTTGACACCTTAATCATCAATTTTTGTCTAGTGGTCTAGCCAGTAGAGCTATTTTCCTAGGACTGGTCCTAGGCTAGGGCAGAAAGTAAAATGGATTCCCATGCCAAACCAAGAGTCCACATGGGCTGAAATATTGGTAATCTGACATATTTGGGCATGTATAGCCCCTCCCAAAAAATGAGAATTTTTGAGTAATATTTTTCTATAGTTTTAGTCAAAATATGATAAATGAAATAAATGTGATTTTTGGAGTATTTCAACTCCAAAGAGACCCAAATTTTGGTGACATGTCCTTAGGGACATTATAAGTGTATGTTTAAAATTTCAGCCAATTTGGACAACTGCATGTTGGGTAAACCCACTTGCATGTGTTGGCTTGTTATAGGCTTTGTGTGCATTTAGCTTAAAATGAAATAATGTGTATTCAGCCTAATTGAGGCACCCAAAAATCATGTAATGGAATCCAGAGGTCCATTAGTGTAAATTTAACCTATCAATTTAATTATGGGATTTTTGGGATTAAAAATCCCATTATTTGGAATTTTAAAATATTAGACCTTTTTGATAAATAAATTGGGAAATTGATTTAGCATTGTGATAAATCCACAAATCTTATCATGATCACAAAGATGACATATTTAATTCCTAGAAGTTTTATTTCTCTGTTTTATGAATTTTTTAACTAGATTTATGTGGATTTACAATTTTACCCTTATTTACATTTAATTGGAAATTGATAGAAATATGCAGTAAAAAATTGTGGAAAATTTCTAGAGATGTATTACTATATAAAGAGCCTTGTATAATTATCTAAATATTTTTGGATGTCTCAGTAATGTTCAAAACCCTATATTGGCATTTTGGTAAATTACTTAAAAATGGAATTGTTAGGCTATTGTACCTTAGAGGTTTATGAAACTCTGTATTTAGCCTTAGAGTATCAATACATGTACTCTGTAGTTTTCCTAGAATTTTTGTGAATGAATTCCTTGTACTTAGTTTGGAAAATGATAATTATGTTGATTTTGTATTAATTAAAGAATAAATAGAAATACTTAAGGTAAAATTATGATGCTTGGAAGACAGTGATATTTCACCATATTATAGGTCAGGAAAATTCCTTAAATCAGTAGGATTAAAATTTATTATACTTCATGTGTAAAATGACCTGAAGAATTAATTGAAGAAATTAATTTAATGATGTAATTAATTTGGAAAATTATGGAAATCATCATGGTCATCATATAGGGCCATACCACCCTAGGATAAATAATTTGAGACATATGGCCCAAGGGATTAGAAGTTCAATTTCGGAGTGGTGTTAGGTCATGGGCTGCGCATAGTAAAAATAGGTTATATCAAAGGGCCCACCAGGGGATAGATCGACAATTGAGCTAGAGATTACGATTGGAAGTATAACCCTGGTGGGTAGTGTCGTATTAGTGATGAGGGTAAAAGTGCAAGTCATTTGGTAATAACTAGAGTGGAGGTCGACGGAAGACCGTCGGCCTCCCGATAATAACATCTTAAGTCATTAGGAATGCTCAAGAGTAACAATGAGAGCAAAGGGAATTGTGGGTAGATAACAACTAAAGTAAACATTCTTGAGAAAGGGAGCTTTGGGCTTCAGCCCATCGTAGTTCCTAGTGCCCCTGAGAGCTCTTCAATGGGCATGCCCAGGGCAGTCCTGGGATTAACCTTAAGTCACTAAGTATAATAACCGGTAGGCAAGAGTTGTCTAATAGGCTAGGTAAACTGAACATGTGCTCACTCGTGCCGGGTTGGAGGGACTTGGAGTCTGTTGACTACTTGCTCACCCATGCAGAGTTGGAAGAAGTGGTTGGTTTACTTGCTCACCCGGGCAGGGTTGGAGGAATCAGGACAGGTTGGTCCTGCAAGCTGGAGGCTCGAGTTGAAATAATTGCATGTGCATAAAGAAAATGGTGGTGGGTCATGCGGTGCTGGGCCAATCGTAACATTGATGGCAGTACGGTGACTCAGGTGAGGTCTGTAACGCCCCTGATTTTTCGATGATTTTGTTTGGTTTTGGTATCGTCATATTTATGACGTCATGGCGTTACTTTTAATGTCGGGTTGACGGCGCATCGCCGATAAGGCATTTTCGCGTCCGTTCGGTCGAGTCGCATTTCTTGGACAGTTTATGTCATTGTATTTGGAAATTTTTATCTCAGGAATGGCTCGTCGGATTTAGGTTTCGAATTCGTTGTTGGGTTCATCCCGTCAATTTTCTCCTCGAGCGTTCTCCCTTTGACTCTAATCGATCCTAGTTGTTTTCTCGAGTCCTATACGTATTTTGGCAAGTTTCTATGTAAATCTCGAGAGTTCAAGCCTTTATCTCGACCGTTTTTATTATTATTATTTTTGTGTCGGTGTTCGGGCACTATTTAGAGGGTCAAATAGGAGTGGTATGGAAAAATGGTCAACATGAAATTTGTTCGTCTCGACAGGATATACAACTTTCATGTTGACCACTTTTTGATTTGAGGTCATCTTGAACCCTTATTCTTGTTTATTCTGCTGGAACTCGTGTATGGTGCTCCTACTCGAGTATATAGACTTCTACTCGAGTATATTGAACTCCTACTCGAGTATATGGACTCCTACTCGAGTATATTTGAACTCGTACTCGAGTATGTATGATTCTACTCGAGTATGTATGCTTCTACTCGAGTATGTATGCTTCTACTCGAGTATGTATGCTGCCACTCGAGTAGTCCATTCCTGTCAGCGTTAGAGCTCCGTTTTGATGGTCAAAACGGCATCGTATCAAAAAATGGTCAACATGAATTTTGTTCGTCTCAACGAGATCTACAACTTTCATGTTGTGCACTTTTCGATTTGAAGCCATCTTAGATGCCTATTTTTGATATTTCCGAGGCTGTCCCTTTTAAGTTGAAATTTTTATAAAAGAAAAAAAAACTATATATATACTTTTCTCTTAGGTTATTAGGATATAACTTCATCTTCTACGATACTTCTATTCCGAACCAGACCAGCGGCGAGTGATAAGTTTCTCCATTTTGTGAATCTTCCGGTGGCCGCCGACGGAGCTCCGGTGCTCGGAATCTTCAACCGATCGTAGATCCGGAAAGCTCTCACCGAGAGCTACGCTATCGTGGTAATTTCTTCCTCTTTCCGTGAGTTTTCTTGTTAGGGTTTTTCGGCCCTAACCCCTTTTCCGCCATTGTTGTTTAGATTTCTACTTCTCCTGAGTTCTTTTGCCCCGATCTACGGCGTGGAACGATTCTGAGAACGTTTCCGGTGCAACCAAGGCAAGTAGTGGTTTTCCCTCCTTCCCTCTCGTCCGATTTTGATGGTAACGGTTAAACTTTAGTTCTCAATCCTTGTGCACTTTTGATATTCGGTTTAGTATGCTTGTTGAGTCTTCCTTATGAGTTTTCTTGGTTTTTATTTAGTTTTTGGCATGAAAAATCTCGTCTTGTGGAGTTGTAGAAATACGATGTAGGGTTTTATTGTGGGCTTTTATCGCCCTATTTATCGCGTTAGAAATTACCTAGGGTCGTAAATAGTTTCTAGAGGTTGATCAACCGTGTTTTTAACCTAGAATATATTGAGTAGAATCTGATGTGCCAAATCCTGTGATTTATTTCCTAGTGACTCGTTCTTGCGGGTGTTTGTGGGCAAATCCACCGACCGCAAGGTTTGTTTTCCTTTATTAGTGGTCGTGCAACTCTATTGGTGGTTGGGCATCCTGCGGCGACTAGTGGAGTGTATAAGTCTCCCCCACAATTAGACGGATTTTAACATCTGTGAGGGGTGTGTCCTTATTAGTGAGCACCCTGCCTGTTTAGATAGAGTTGAGCACACGCGGCTAATAAAGTTGTTTTTTTGGGTTTCTTTCTTATGATTTACTCATGCCTTTGTTTTCCCCCTGCCTTGGGTATCTGGCATGATTGGTTGTACGTGACAATTCACGTAAGTTCTATTTCTCTAATTTTGTTTTGTACCTTATTTCAGTACTTTGGGTCCTGGGTTGGTACCCCTTTCGACCTTGTTCATTTGTTTACTTTATTTATTTTCTTGCCACTACTTGTACCTTCTTACTGAGGTGTTCTGTTTTTTTTTTAGAATGCCTCAGGTTCAGAGCAGTAGCAGATAGTGGAGCTAGTTTTGGTTTTCTGAGCAGCAGTGTTGGCTGTGGATTTGCACCTCGCCATAGCGAGGTTGTTTGTCTTTTTAGTTGTTTTCCTTAGTTCAGACATACCTAATACTGTGGGTTCGTGTCAGGTTGTTGACGCCCATAGGATTGTTGATTTTTGACACTTGCTGACTGTAGTAATTTCTTATGTTTTGATTTAGATAACTTGCTCTCTGGGATGATTCCTTGCTAGGACTGCATGTTAGGTATTTTGACCTATAAAACCCTACTATTAGTAAAGCATACTTATCATCTCCTTCAAAACTAAGCCACTACCTTCTATTTAGAGTAAAGACTTCCCTACCCTTATTATAAATCTAGGGTTTGCATTGTATGAGTTGTTCCTCGGGGACATTTATACTTATGTAGGATATTAGAGTCAATTTAAATAAGTATTTTCCGCAAGCGTATAATTTATATTTTTAAATCGTGAACTAGATGATTCACTAAGCCAAGGGATATGGCTACCATCATAACTTAAACTGGATTTTATTCATAACCATTTATGTTTTCTATTAAAATTGTAGAGTTTGGAGTCTTGCCTGAACGTCTGCAGTTATCCCCTGCACGGCGTGGCAACACGACGCGTATTTTCCCCTTGCTCTGATATAATTAAATTGTTGGGAAAAATGCGGGTTGTGATAGTTGGTATCAGAGGGAGGTTGCTTGACAATTGGTCGGGCAACCTTCCCTTGTTAGTGTTAGTTGTTTAGTGTCATATCATACACACACCGATGTGTCATCAATATGTCTTGGCTGAAGCATGAACACTACACTCATAAGCATGATTAGAAGTATACGGGGCATATTATGTAGTATGGGATGCATAATATATGTTTGTATATGGATCCACCATAGATGGCAACATGTGAGGGTTATGTAGTATGGGATGCATAACCTCACCACATGAATGCTCATTAGCACGTTTTCTTTTCGTTGCATGCAATATTATGTAGTATGGGATGCATAACATTGCATGTGTACGCCGCTCATAACATGCATTAAGGCCTTTTATAGAATTCATAGCACCACATGCATGCATAACATAACATAACATAAGCACAACATGCCAAGCTAAAGATTTACTTGATGACATATGTACACACATGATTTTAAATAAGAGTAAAGGATTCATGCATTCATATCATAGGCACATGAGTTAATAGGAAGATAAGATATCATCCTGAGTAGGACATATCATCATCATATAATCCCAGAGCAAGTGACAGCTTTAGCAAGTGTCTTTCAAGTATGGTCTGAACTAGTTTTGTTTGTCCTAGTCGTAATCTAGGATTTTAATTGAGTGATCATTTGTTACCCTTTTAGAAATGCCGCCTAAGCGTCCTGCAACGAGGTCGACTCCCCAGTCGAAGGGTGAGTCGTCAGGTGCGCAAAGTGATGCGTTGATCGAGAGTCTACGTCAGAGTAACGAGGCTCTGTCAAGGCAAGTGCTTGCGATGCAATCACAAATGGAATCCTTTTTGTCTGCCGCCCCTGTGCAGCAACCCTTAGTGCAAGACCCTATTGTGGATCGAGTTGTACCTGATACCCCTGCTCCTCTAGTGCCCCTGGTGACTCTACCACCAGAGATGAATTTTATTTCACACTTCCAGTGGCTGGGGCCTCCTACCTATGACGGAAGTGCAGACTTTATGGTCATCTCTATCGAGGAGATGTTTTCATATTCGGGGATTGTAGAAGCCCAGAAGGTAATGATTGGGGCCTACCAGTTAAAAGGATTGGCAAAGAACTGGTGGATTCGTGAAAAAGAGAGTCTGTAGGAAGGTTGTTCTTGGGAGTCTTTCAAGAAGATGCTGTTGAAAAAGTTTCTACCCTCGGTCGAGCAGGACCGCCTGATGAATAACTTCCTGTACCTGAAACAGAGACAGCTCACGGTGAGCGAGTACGAGATTGAGTTTAGCAAGTTGAGTAGATTTGCTCCAGATTTAGTAGCTTCGGAGGATGGTAGAGTGAAGCGATTCCTTGGAGGACTAAGAAGCGATGTCCAGCAGTTGGCATGCGCTTATAGAGCGGAGAATTTTACAGAGGCAGTGGAAGCCGCACTGAAGGTTGAGGCGATTGAAAATGCCTAGAATCGAGGAGCTGCAGCGAGAAAAGATAAGAGGAAAGGTGCAGAAGACAGAAGCTCTAGGGCATCTGGCCCTCCTTCGAAAAAGAAAGGTGGAGAGATATGCAGTTTCTGTGGTCGATCTGGCCACCCGTACGAAAGGTGTTTCAAGAGGACCGCTACCCTGAAGAAGCAGCTGGTGCTCGCCATTCAAGGCGTACCCAAAGGAGAGCTGGTGTGCTCATTTTGTTCAAGAAAGGGTCATGACGTGAGTCGTTGCTAGTTGAAGGATAGAACTTGTTTCTAGTGCGGACAGAAGGGACACCAGAAGTCTGCATGCCCTCAGGCTCAGCCCCCATTGCAGCCTACCCCACTCCGAGCTCTACCGCAGCCACCAAACCAGGACAAAGGAAAAGGAAAGTTAAACGTGGTTACTAGAGAGGAAGCTCAGACCTCTACCCAAGTGATATCAAGTTAGATTCTAACTTGATTTTTACTCTCCTTATTTGTGGTAGTTTTCATTCGTTTAGTTACGTATGCTGCGATTATAGGGGAGTTTAAGGTGCAGAACAGGTGGGCGCGCGTCCTTTTCGATTTGGGTGCCACCCATTCTTTCGTGGCGCAGAGTTTTGTAGATAAACATCGTTTGAACGTGGATCAATTAGAAGATTCCTTCAACGTCAAGCTTCCTTCTGGAAATCTAGTGACATCAAGTCGAGGAATTCAGAGATGCCCTATTTGTCTAGGCGATTTTCTAGCTTTTGCGGATTTGATGGTATTGGATCTGGCAGACTTTGACGTGATTTTGGGCATGGACTGGTTGTCCAAGTATGATGCAGTCATCCAATGCAAGGCTAAGCGGCTGGATTTCAAGATGGGCAACGGCCAACCTATAAGTGTCTATGGTTCTCAAGGCAAGAGTTCCCTCCTTATTTCTGCGGTACGTGCTTGTCGAGTTTTAGAGTCTGGTTGTGAGGCATATGTTGTTTCTCTGTCGGCTTTGGAATCAGCTTTTGTTACACCACATCTTGAGGATGTCTCAGTGGTGCAAGAGTATCCAGATGTCTTTCCTGATAGTCTTCCAGGACTTCCTCCTGAAAGAGAGGTAGAGTTTGTGATACACCTCGAGCCAGGTACTCCCCCTATTGCTAAGGCACCATACCGCATGGCTCCGCGAGAGTTAGAAGAGTTGCGTGCTCAGCTGGATGAGTTGCTGCAGTGTGGTTTTATTAGACCGAGTTCTTCACCTTGGGGTGCTCCTGTTTTGTTCGTTAAAAAGAAAGTTGGTTCTATGAGGCTCTGCATAGATTATCGAGAGTTAAATAAGGTAACCATCAAGAACCAATATCCGTTGCCTCGGATTGATGACCTATTTGATCAATTGTGGGGATGCGCTGTGTTTTCGAAGATTGATCTTCGTTCAGGCTACCACGAGTTGAGAGTCCGTGAGGCTGATGTACCCCGGACGGCTTTTCGTTCTCGGCATGGTCATTTTGAGTTCTTAGTGATGTCCTTTGGACTGACAAATGCACCCTCGGCGTTCATGGATTTAATGAATAGAGTGTTCAAGGATTACTTGGACCATTTTGTTATTGTGTTCATAGATGACGTCCTCGTGTATTCCCGCAGTGTCGAGGAGCATACTAAACACTTGCGCTTAGTTTTGTCAACCCTGAGGGAGCACAAGCTCTACGCTAAGTTGAGTAAGTGTGAATTCTGGTTACCCCAAGTGTCCTTTTTGGGCCATGTGGTGGGCAAGGACGGTATTTATGTAGACCCAACAAAGATTTCTGCTGTGATGGAGTGGAAGAGACCTTCTACTCCTAAGGAGATTAGGAGCTTTCTAGGTCTGGCCGGTTATTATAGAAGATTCGTGGAAGAGTTCTCTGTGTTGTCTTCCCCTCTAACTAAACTTACCTAGAAGAACACCGCGTTCATTTGGAGCGATAAGTGTGAGGAAGCCTTCCAAGAATTGAAAAAGAGATTGTGTACTGCTCCAGTTTTAACTCTGCCTACTGAAGGACTTGAGTATGCTGTGTATGTGGATGCATCACACATTGGACTTGGTTGTGTTTTGATGCAAGAAGGAAAGGTGATCGCATACGGATCAACACAATTAAAAGTTCACGAAAGAAACTATCCCACACATGATTTATAGTGTAACACCCCAAAAAGACCCCAAAGGACTCAAAATGATTTTTGAGGTACAGGAAATTTTACACGGCCTGGGACACGGGCGTGTCCCAAGGCGTGTCGGGTGTACACGGCCTGGGACACGGGCGTGTCCCAGGGCGTGTTCAAGTTAGTCGATGATTGGGAGTCGACGATCGTCGAGCCTGGGACACGGCCTCCGACACGGGCGTGTCCCAGGGCGTGTTCGAATTAAATTTCGAAATTGGCCTGTTCGAGTCAGAAAAGTACACGACCTTGAACACGGCCGTGAACACGGGCGTGTCAGGTGGGATACGGGCGTGTCCGATGCCGTGTTCCGACCCGTGTACTGGGTGCAGCTCGATGAAGCAGGTTTGACACGGGCGTGTCTCAGGTTTGACACGGGCGTGTCAGGTTCGACACGGGCGTGTCGATACCCGTGTTTTGTAGTCGGTTCAAACTGCGTGTGCCGCTTAAGGGTACACGGCCTGTAACACGGGCGTGTCACAGGCCGTGTCAGCCAAAATTTGGGATTTTTGGGCAGATCGTGGCCGTTCAGATTCTCTCTTTAGATCCAAGGGCTCAGGTGATTCCTGGCTGGATTAAAGTCGTCAAGGAAGAAGTCATTCTTCATTTGTGCTTAAGGAAGAGAGAAAGGAGGAAGAAGAAGGAGGAGGAGAGCAAGCCACCGGCGGAGCTCCCGGGGTCCGATTCGTGATCCGAAGCCGGCGTTGTGAAGGCAAGGCTGCTGCGGTTCTTTCTCACCGGCTCGTTTTCGATGGCTCCGAAGAGATCGACAAGGGTAACGATCTCCCTCCTTGGACATGTGAAGTCCTTCTTTTCTGCATTGCATAGGGAAAACCCTTCCCCGCGAGTGTGCGGTGTGTTGTGGTGTCCCTTGGGGTAGATATGTGAAGTCCCCCTTGTTAGAGGCCGGAATTGGAGTACGGCTCTAGGCATGCTGTGTGAAACCCATCTGGATGTAGTCTGGATTGGTGATGCTTGTTTGCATATCGGAGAAGGCTCCGTGATAATGGCTTGTGATGCCTTGTTCCTACCTGTTGCTTGGTACGGCAGGAAGTACTGGACGATGTCCAGGAAATGAAGAGGGTTGGATGCAACTCTTGTGGCCGTGTGTTGCCACTTTGTGAGTGGTTGAGCCGTTGGGCTGCAACTCGATGAAAAGGCAGATTGCCAAACAGGAAAGGTGAAACCGACCCGCGCCTATAAATAGCCATGGATACTTCCGTATTCGAGGTGGCATGGCGACTTGAGCAACGGGGGGTGGCTGATCCGTACCTGCGTTAGGTCCGTCCGTCTTGGAAGCCTGGTTATAGGTTTTGTTGGAGCGCCTAATGAGAGTCTTAGGCCCGCGCGCCGGAAAGACTAGAATGCTCAAATACCGTGTAGACGGTGGTGTTGACCCTGGTATTCCGGTACACCAAGAATGTGCCCTGAGTGCACGGACTGTCGGGCCATGTGGTCGATAGTTGTGATGGCTTGAATGTGCCTGCGCGCACATAGTTGCTATTTGATGATGCCATGCTTGCAGGGAAAGAATGCTCATGCCCCGAGAAAGGGGTAGGATTGTTATAATTGGGTCAGCTGAATGCTGACCGTTGCATTGTTTGCCACCGGTTGGGTGGATTGTTCCCGTGCAGGTGCTGGAGAGCCAAGTGGTAAATGATGGGCTGAAGCCCTACTGCTGTTGCTGCTGCTGCTGCGGCTAGCCCGTGAAGGCTAAGCTAATGTTTTGGTTGCTCTCTTTTACTCATGTATGGCCGGCCTGCGCGCCGAGGTTTGTAAAACATGTTGTATGTAAAGAGGAACTGTAAGGCCTTAAGGCCAAGACCTTTGTTGTACATTCCATGGTTTTATATATAAAGGTGGTTTTATATATGTTGGACATTCTGGTTGAGAGTTCAAAGTTGTAACTTAAAGCTTCCGCTAGAATGCTCTGAGTTAGGATTCGTATGGTTTGGTATTATCCTGTGACCTCACCGTCTGTTTGTGGCATATAGTGTGGGGCCCCGGCCGGACCTTCTACTATACGTCATTTAACGGATGGGGTCATTACATTTTGGTATCAGCTTTTGTCGGTCTTCCTCTTTCGAATTCGTGGTCGAATTCTTTTGTGGGGTGGCGAGCACGTGTTTGTGTGACCTGCTGTAACGCTAATGAACTCTGGAATGTCCATTAAGGAATGTACAAAATCTTGTTTGAGGAATCTGCGCGTTCCTTTTTGTGTTGTTTTGCTTGCATACGTTCGCTAATGCGTGTCTTGTCCACCTATAGGTGACACGTAGTGGTGCTGGGCAGTCTGAGCCCCAGCGCTCTGATGAGAGTGCGGCACCACCTGAGGTGCCAACACCTCCTCCATCTGCGGAAACTGTTCGTTTAGTTGCTGAGGCGCTATTTGCCATGATTCAGCCGACCGGGCAAGCGCAGCCGGTAGTAGTGCCAGTTCATGTTGATGTAAGACCCGAGCCGGTTGAGGCTGTAGATCCACGAGCAGCTGACCGACAGTTGAAGCAATTCATGAGCTTCAGTCCTCCTACGTTTGTGGGAATGGGATCCCCAACGCAGGCGGAAGATTGGTTATCGCGTGTCAAGAGGATAATGACAGCGATCAGGGTGGAGGAAACTCTAAAGGTCACCTTAGCCACCTTCATGCTTGAAGGAGAGGCGCGGTTGTGGTGGGACGAGGATGAGGTACACCATTTGGCGGGCAGGCAATTAACACAAGTGTCGATTGAGGAGTTCTCTCGATTATTTCTGGCGAAACATGTCCCAGCGGCGCAACGCATTGCGATGGAAAATGAGTTCCAACGGTTAAAGCAAGGGGAAGATAGTGTGGATACCTACTTGCATGAGTTTACCAGGTTGGGACGATATGCGGGAACAATCTTCGCGGATGACCAAAGGAAAACGAATCGGTTCTATGAAGGATTGCGGGATGAGTTGCGATTCCTGCTTTCGAGTTCTGTGAGCCAAGGGTTTCAGGCGTTGGTTGATACTGCGTGCGCATTGGAGAAGGACATGCGGCGAGTGCAAGGGAATAAGGGCTTGGTGGTGTCGAAGCCAGAGTTTCAAGAACCTCGTCCAAGCAAGTCGTTTTACCAGAAGAAAGGGGGCAAGTGGTCCAAGCCATCTGGGCAAGTGACTACGACCGTTGTGTCGGGAGCGACATCAAGGCCGGATGCTCGTACATGCTATAACTGTGGCCGGGTGGGGAATATTGCTCGTGACTGTCGGGTTGTGCAGCCCAAAGGGGAAAAGAAGACGGGTGCGTCATATGCTGAGAAGGGCAAAGCGGTGGTTGATTCCTCTGCGTCTCAGGCGCAGCCCCGTATCTATCAACTTGGCCAACAGGAAGCGATTAAGCAAAGTGACGTCGTCACAGGTACGAGTTGATTTAGTTTACTTGCTGTGCTATTGGTTTTGGTTATGTATAGCTTGTGCATGTGTGTGTGCTGCAGGCTTTGTCCTAATTCGGAATAACTTGGCGAGAGCCCTGTTTGATACGGGTGCTTCGCATTCTTTTCTGTCTGAGGATTTCGTATCTCGAATTGGGGTACCAGTCATGTGACGGTGGATAGTACAAGGGTGCTATTGCCGAATGTCTGTATGATGCTTGCGAATAGGGCTTGCGATGTGGATGTGCAAATAGGAAGTCGGGATTTCAGTTTGAGTGCAGCTGTGCTACCGTTATCGGAGTTTGATGTGATCTTTGGTATGGACTGGCTCTCGGAGCAGCGTGCCTTTATTGATTGCAACTCCAAAGAGATTACACTGGGCTAGAATACCGGACTTGTGACGAAGTTCGCTGGTATGCGAGGAGTTGGCGGGACTCTGTTGTCTGCACTCCAAGTCGTCAATGCTGTTCGGAAGGGCACGGAGTTATTCTTCACGCTAATTCAGGCTGTTGAGCCAAAGGCCAGTGTCGGTGAAGTGCCAGTTGTGTCAGAGTTTGCCGACGTGTTTCCTAATGATCTTCCTGGGTTACCACCCCAGCGGGAGATTGACTTCTCTATTGAGTTGGTGCCAGGTGCGAAACCTGTGGCCCGCTCTCCATATCGCGTCGCGCCAAAAGAGATGGCTGAGTTGAAAGTCCAATTGCAAGAGTTGTTGGAGCAGGGATATATACGCCCAAGTATGTCACCTTGGAGCGCACCTGTCCTATTTGTGAAAAAGAAAGACGGTAGCTTACGATTGTGTATTGACTACCGCGAGTTGAATAAGCTGACGGAGAAAAACAAATATCCGATCCCACGGATTGATGACCTCTTTGATCAGCTGGCGGGATCAACGGTCTATTCCAAGTTGGATTTGAAATCGGGATATTATCAGCTAAGGATCCGGGAAGGTGACATCCCCAAGACGGCGTTTGGAACACGCTACGGTCATTATGAGTTCACGGTAATGCCGTTTGGCCTATGTAATGCGCCTTCGGTATTTATGGACCTAATGCATCGAACGTTCCGAGAGTACTTGGATTTGTTTGTTATTGTGTTTATCGATGACATCTTAGTATACTCTCAGTCGGAAGAGGATCACGCAAACCATTTGCGGTTGGTCTTGCATACCCTGCGGAGGAATAAGCTTTTTGCCAAGTTCTCAAAGTGTGAGTTCTAGCTCTCTTCAGTAGCCTTTTTAGGCCATGTGGTAAGCGGAGAAGGTATCGCGGTGGATCCGTTGAAGATAAGTGCCATTCGTGATTGGCCAGTGATGTCTTCAGTGGCCGAGGTCAGGAGCTTCCTTGGACTTGCGGGCTACTATAGACGGTTTGTGGAAAACTTCTCACGGATTGCTTTACCTCTGACCACGCTGACGAGAAAAGATCAAAAGTTCATTTGGACGCCGGAGTGCGCGCGAGCTTTTGAAGACTTGAAGAGTCGTTTGACCACGGCGCCTGTGTTGACATCGCCATGTGGTACCGATGGGTATGAGATCTATAGTGATGCATCTGGGAGCGGGTTAGGCTGCGTTCTTCTGCAGTTTGGTAAAGTGATTGCTTATGGCTCGCGTCAGTTGAAAGTGCATGAGCGGAATTACCCCGTCCATGATTTGGAGTTGGCGGCGGTAATCTTTGCGCTCAAGTTGTGGCGGCACTATCTATATGGCGTGAAAGTGGATATCTATACGGATCACAAGAGCCTAAAGTATTTGTTGGATCAGAAGGATCTAAACATGCGACAACGAAGATGGATGGAGTTCCTTGGGGACTACACCTTCGAGATTCACTATACTCCCGGGAAGGGAAATGTGGTCGCTGATGCTTTGAGTCGAAAGACTCCGGTACGGGCAAGCTGGTTGCAGAGGCATGATCAGCGTTTGATCTAGGAATTGGAAGCATTGGAGATATCTTGCGTTGACAAGGGTGCGTCAACCGATGCATGCTTGAACTGGACGGAGGTGCAATATGACCTTACGGACAGAGTTCGGCGAGCAACGGAGCTTGATGAAAGTCTCCAACGCTATGCTAAAGATGGGCCGGATGACCAATTCTCTTGGGATAACGGTTTGTTACGAAGAAATGGTCGAGTGTGCGTCTCAAGTGTGGGTAAATTGAGGGAAGAGTTGATGTACGAAGCTCACTTTGCAAAGTACTCAGTTCACCCAGGGAGCACAAAGATGTACAGAGATATGAAAAAGCTGTTCTGGTAGCCCGGACTAAAGAAAGATGTCGCACGTTATGTGGCTGAATGCAATACTTGTGCGTTAGTGAAAGCAGAATGCCAGAAGCCTGGCGGTTTCCTGAAGTCGTTACCTATTCCGGAGTGGAAGTTCGATGATATTTCGATGGATTTCGTGCACGGGTTGTCGAGATCTCAACGCGGTCATGATTCAATCTGGGTGATTGTGGATCGGTTGACAAAAGTGGCGCACTTCCTTCCAAACAGAAGAGACGATTCAGTGGAAACCTTGGCCAAGCTTTATGTGGAGCAGGTTGTTCGACTGCACGGTGTTCCTCGGAGCATCGTTAGTGACCGTGATGGGCGGTTCACATCGAATGATTGGCGGCTCGTTCATCAAATGTTGGGTACAAAGTTAGCGTTTAGTACGACCTTTCATCCCCAAACGGATGGCCAGACTGAACGAACCAACAGGACGATGGAGGATATGCTCCGCATGTGCGCCCTAGACTTTGGTAAGAGATGGGAAGATTATATATTTCTCGTCGAATTTGCCTATAATAATAGCTACCAAGCGAGTATTGGTATGGCACCATTTGAGGCGTTGTATGGTCGTAAATGCCGTACACCGTTAGCTTGGGCAGAAGCAGGCGAATCTAAGCTGAATGGGAAAAAGGAAGTCGAAGAAGCGACCTCGCTCATACGCTCTATTCGGGAGAGGCTATTGATAGCCCAAGATCGTCAAGCAAAGTACTACAATGCCAAACATCGGAACGTGGAGTTCGCGGTGGGTGATTGGGTATATTTGAAGATCAAACCCTTCAAAGGCGTGTCCAGGATTCGGCGTTTGAAAAAGCTAAGTCCGAGGTATCTTGGTCCATTTGAGGTGGTGGAGCGAGTTGGGGAAGCTGCTTATCGACTAGCACTTTCAGCAGACTTGGGTGGATTACATGATGTATTTCACATCTCAGTCCTTCGTAAGGCGGTGAAGGATCCAGCTCAAGTAGTGGAGAATGATCGGGTACCGGTCGAGTATGGGCTAACGACGAGGGTTAGACCCATTCGGATCAAGGATCGAGCCGAGAAACAGTTGCGGAACAAAGTGATCGGGATGGTCAAGGTCCGGTGGGACAATTGTGGCCGTGAAGAGCTAACATGGGAGCGAGAGCAGACCATGCGAGCTCAGTTTCCCGAGTTATTTGTATAAACTGTAGACCGTGTACTTTTTGTTATAACATAGTTATAGCATTGCTGATCCTTGTTTCCTTACCGTGCAAATTTCGGGACGAAATTTTGTTAAGGGGGGAGGGTTGTAACACCCCAAAAAGACCCCAAAGGACTCAAAATGATTTTTGAGGTACAGGAAATTTTACACGGCCTGGGACACGGGCGTGTCCCAGGGCGTGTCGGGTGTACACGGCCTGGGACACGGGCGTGTCCCAGGGCGTGTTCAGGTTAGTCGACGATTGGGAGTCGACGATCGTCGAGCCTGGGACACGGCCTCCGACACGGGCGTGTCCCAGGGCGTGTTCGAATTAAATTTCGAAATTGGCCTGTTCGAGTCAGAAAAGTACACGGCCTTGAACACGGCCGTGAACACGGGCGTGTCAGGTGGGACACGGGCGTGTCCGATGCTGTGTTCCGACCCGTGTACTAGGTGCAGCTCGATGAAGCAGGTTTGACACGGGCGTGTCTCAGGTTTGACACGGGCGTGTCAGGTTCGACACGGGCGTGTCGATACCCATGTTTTGCAGTCGGTTCAAACTGCGTGTGCCGCTTAAGGGTACACGGCCTGTGACACGGGCGTGTCACAGGCCGTGTCAGCCAAAATTTGGGATTTTTGGGCAGATCGTGGCCGTTCAGATTCTCTCTTTAGATCCAAGGGCTCAGGTGATTCCTGGCTGGATTAAAGTCGTCAAGGAAGAAGTCATTCTTCATTTGTGCTTAAGGAAGAGAGAAAGGAGGAAGAAGAAGGAGGAGGAGAGCAAGCCACCGGCGGAGCTCCCGTGGTCCGATTCGTGATCCAAAGCCGGCGTTGTGAAGGCAAGGTTGCTGCGGTTCTTTCTCACCGGCTCGTTTTCAATGGCTCCGAAGAGATCGACAAGGGTAACGATCTCCCTCCTTGGACATGTGAAGTCCTTCTTTTCTGCATTGCATAGGGAAAACCCTTCCCCGCGAGTGTGCGGTGGGTTGTGGTGTCCCTTGGGGTAGATATGTGAAGTCCCCCTTGTTAGAGGCCGGAATTGGAGTACGGCTCTAGGCATGCTGTGTGAAACCCATCTGGATGTAGTCTGGATTGGTGATGCTTGTTTGCATATCGGAGAAGGCTCCGTGATTATGGCTTGTGATGCCTTGTTCCTACCTGTTGCTTGGTGCGGCAGGAAGTACTGGACGATGTCCAGGAAATGAAGAGGGTTGGATGCAACTCTTGTGGCCGTGTGTTGCCACTTTGTGAGTGGTTGAGCCGTTGGGCTGCAACTCGATGAAAAGGCAGATTGCCGAACAGGAAAGGTGAAACCGACCCGCGCCTATAAATAGCCATGGATACTTCCGTATTCGAGGTGGCACGGCGACTTGAGCAACGGGGGGTGGCTGATCCGTACCTGCGTTAGGTCCGTCCGACTTGGAAGCCTGGTTATAGGTTTTGTTGGAGCGCCTAATGAGAGTCTTAGGCCCGCGCGCCGGAAAGACTAGAATGCTCAAATACCATGTAGACGGTGGTGTTGACCCTGGTATTCCGGTACACCAAGAATGTGCCCTGAGTGCACGGACTGTCGGGCCGTGTGGCCGATAGTTGTGATGGCTTGAATGTGCCTGCGCGCACATAGTTGCTATTTGATGATGCCATGCTTGCAGTAAAAGAATGCTCATGCCCCGAGAAAGGGGTAGGATTATTATAATCGGGTCAGCTGAATGCTGACCGTTGCATTGTTTGCCACCGGTTGGGTGGATTGTTCCCGTGCAGGTGCTGGAGAGCCAAGTGGTAAGTGATGGGCTGAAGCCCTACTGCTGTTGCTGCTGCTGCTGCGGCTAGCCCGTGAAGGCTAAGCTAATGTTTTGGTTGCTCTCTTTTACTCATGTATGGCCGGCCTGCGCGCCGAGGTTTGTAAAACATGTTGTATGTAAAGAGGAACTGTAAGGCCTTAAGGCCAAGACCTTTGTTGTACATTCCATGGTTTTATATATAAAGGTGGTTTTATATATGTTGGACATTCCGGTTGAGAGTTCAAAGTTGTAACTTAAAGCTTCCGCTAGAATGCTCTGAGTTAGGATTCGTATGGTTTGGTATTATCCTGTGACCTCACCGTCTGTTTGTGGCATATAGTGTGGGGCCCCGGCCGGACCTTCTACTATACGTCATTTAACGGATGGGGTCGTTACATATAGTTTGCTGCAGTGATTTATGCGTTAAAACTTTGGAGACATTTATTGTACGGTGCGATGTGCAAGATCTACACAGACCATAAGAGTTTGAAGTACGTATTCACTCAAAAAGAACTAAATCTGCGCTAGCGTAGGTGGTTAGAGTATGTAGCTGATTATGAAGTGGAGATCCTTTATCACCCGGGAAAGGCTAATGTAGTAGCCGATGCTTTGAGTAGGAAGACAGCTAAAATCTTCAATTTATCTGTGCAATCCCTGGTGGAAGAATTCTTGTTAATGGACATTGAAGTTGGGAGTAGTTCGATGCCTTCCAGTTTGGAAGCAGAAGAGCCCTCTTGGATTTCCCTTACTAGAGTGCACCAGAAGGATGATCCGGATTTGCTGCACCTCTGGGTTAGAACTGAGAAATGAGAGTTACCTGATTTTTCTTTGGATGAGTTAGGTACTCTGAAATATCGAGGTAGATTTTGTATCCCGGCCATTGGTGACATTCGGGCTAAGATTTGTCAAGAAGCTCATGGTTCCAGTGTTTCCTATCATCCTGGATCCACCAAAATGTATAAAGATCTAAAGCAAATTGTTGGTGGTCGGGAATGAAGGGTGATATAGCTAAGTTTGTGTCAGATTGTTACACATGTCAGCGTGTTAAGGCAGATCATAGGAGGCCTGGTGGTAAACTGACACCGCTAGATATTCCACAATGGAAGTGGGAGAGTATATCAATGGATTTCATTACCGGTCTACCAAAATCTCCCCGTGGGCACGATTCGGTTTGGGTGATAGTCGATAGGCTGACTAAGTGTGCTCACTTTGTGCCATTTAAGATTGGGTATTCTATGAAAAGGATCGCTGAATTATATCTTGAAGAAGTTATTAGATTACATGGTGTACCTGTCAGCATCGTGTCAGATCGAGACTCCAGATTTACGTCTCGTTTTTGGAAGAGTTTACAAGAGGGGTTGGGTACTGATTTAAGGTATTCCACCGCCTATCATCCGCAGACGAATGGTCAGACGGAAAGAGTGAATCAGATTGTAGAAGATATGATCAGGTGTTATATTTTGGATCATGGTGGTGCTTGGGATGAGCGTCTCAGACTCATGGAATTTGCTTACAATAATAGCTATCAAGAGAGTCTGCAGATGGCCCCGTTTGAGGCCTTATATGGGAGGCGTTGTAGAACTCCCTTGTTTTGGGCTGAAGTTGGTGAGAGGCCGTTGCTAGGTCCGGAAGCCCTTGAGGAGATGAATTGTGCTGTAACTCAAATTCGTGAGAAACTCCATGTAGCACAAGATCGTTATGAGAAATATGCTAATCGACGAAGGGTCGATCTGGAGTTTGCTGTTGGGGACTTGGTTTTTCTGAAGGTCTCTCCGATGCCAGGTGTTAAAAGATTTGGAAGGAACCACAAGTTGGATCCCCGGTATGTGGGACCTTTTCAAATTCTGGAGCGCATCGGAGTGTCAGCTTATCGGCTGGATTTGCCTGCTACTTTCCCTGGTGTCCATGATGTGTTCCATGTGAGCCAGTTGCGGAAGTGTGTTCGTAATGGTCGTCAAGTCCTTGATTCGGTGCCCCAGATTCAGCCCAATCTTTCGTATGTGGAAGAGCCTGTCCGCGTTTTGGAATCTCTAGATCGAGTGTTGCGGAGGAAGACCATTCCTATGGTCAAAGTTCTTTGGAGAAACCAGGACGTCGAGAGCGCGACGTGGGAGTTGGAATCAGCGATGAGAGAATCTCATCCGCACCTCTTCGCCTAGTTCTGGTATGTTTATATGTTTTAGGTTGTGTTTGATTTCTTCGTTTTTGTTAGATTTTGGATTTGTAATAAGTGTCGGGATGAAACTTCTTTTTAGGGGGAGTGACTGTAACGCCCCTGATTTTTCGATGATTTTGTTTGGTTTTGGTATCGTCATATTTATGACGTCATGGCGTTACTTTTAACGTCGGGTTGACGGCGCATCGCCGATAAGGCATTTTCGCATCCGTTCGGTCGAGTCGGCCAATTTCTTGGATTTTTGTCGAAATCAGAAAATATTTCTATGAGGTTTAAGTTGAGTAATTTTAAACTTGCTCGTCAAGTTTCGTCGCAATCCGAGCATTTTTGGAGTCTCGGCGCGCGATTGAAGTTTTGAGTGTTTATGTCATTGTATTTGGAAATTTTTATCTCAGGAATGGCTCGTCGGATTTAGGTTTCGAATTCGTTGTTGGGTTCATCCCGTCAATTTTTTCCTCGAGCGTTCTCCCTTTGACTCTAATCGATCCTAGTTGTTTTCTCGAGTCCTATACGTATTTTGGCAAGTTTCTATGTAAATCTCGAGAGTTCAAGCCTTTATCTCGACCGTTTTTATTATTATTATTTTTGTGTCGGTGTTCGGGCACTATTTAGAGGGTCAAATAGGAGTGGTATGGAAAAATGGTCAACATGAAATTTGTTCGTCTCGACGGGATCTACAACTTTCATGTTGACCACTTTTCGATTTGAGGTCATCTTGAACCCTTATTCTTGTTTATTCTGCTGGAACTCGTGTATGGTGCTCTTACTCGAGTATATAGACTTCTACTCGAGTATATTGAACTCCTACTCGAGTATATGGACTCCTACTCGAGTATATTTGAACTCGTACTCGAGTATGTATGCTTCTACTCGAGTATGTATGCTTCTACTCGAGTATGTATGCTGCCACTCGAGTAGTCCATTCCTGTCAGCGTTAGAGCTCCGTTTTGATGGTCAAAACGGCATCGTATAAAAAAATGGTCAACATGAATTTTGTTCGTCTCAACGAGATCTACAACTTTCATGTTGTGCACTTTTCGATTTGAAGCCATCTTAGATGCCTATTTTGATATTTCCGAGGCTGTCCCTTTTAAGTTGAAATTTTTATAAAAGAAAAAAAAACTATATATATACTTTTCTCTTAGGTTATTAGGATATAACTTCATCTTCTCCGATACTTCTATTCCGAACCAGACCAGCGGTGAGAGATAAGTTTCTCCATTTCGTGAATCTTCCGGTGGCCGCCGACGAAGCTCCGGTGCTCGGAATCTTCAACCGATCGTAGATCCGGAAAGCTCTCACCGAGAGCTACGCTATCGTGGTAATTTCTTCCTCTTTCCGTGAGTTTTCTTGTTAGGGTTTTTCGGCTCTAACCCCTTTTCCGCCATTGTTGTTTAGATTTCTACTTCTCCTGAGTTCTTTTGCCCCGATCTACGACGTGGAACGATTCTGAGAACGTTTCCGGTGCAACCAAGGCAAGTAGTGGTTTTCCCTCCTTCCCTCTCGTCCGATTTCGATGGTAACGGTTAAACTTTAGTTCTCAATCCTTGTGCACTTTTGATATTCGGTTTAGTATGCTTGTTGAGTCTTCCTTATGAGTTTTCTTGGTTTTTATTTAGTTTTTGGCATGAAAAATCTCATCTTGTGGAGTTGTAGAAATACAATGTAGGGTTTTATTGTGGGCTTTTATCGCCCTATTTATCGCGTTAGAAATTACCTAGGGTCGTAAATCGTTTCTAGAGGTTGATCAACCGTGTTTTTAACCTAGAATATATCGAGTAGAATCCGATGTGCCAAATCCTGTGATTTATTTCCTAGTGACTCGTTCTTGCGGGTGTTTGTGGGCAAATCCACCGACTGCATGGTTTGTTTTCCTTTATTAGTGGTCGTGCAACTTTATTGGTGGTTGGGCATCCTGCGGCGACTAGTGGAGTGTATAAGTCTCCCCCGCAATTAGACGGATTTTAACATCTGTGAGGGGTGTGTCCTTATTAGTGAGCACCCTGCCTGTTTAGATAGAGTTGACCACACGCGGCTAATAAAGTTGTTTTTTTGGGTTTCTTTCTTATGATTTACTCATGCCTTTGTTTTCCCCCTGCCTTGGGTATCTGGCATGATTGGTTGTACGTGACGATTCACGTAAGTTCTATTTCTCTAATTTTGTTTTGTACCTTATTTCAGTACTTTGGGTCCTGGGTTGGTACCCCTTTCGACCTTGTTCATTTGTTTACTTTATTTATTTTCTTGCCACTACTTGTACCTTCTTGCTAAGGTGTTCTGTTTTTTTTTTGGAATGCCTCAGGTTCAGAGCAGTAGCAGATAGTGGAGCTAGTTTTGGTTTTCTGAGCAGCAGTGTTGGCTGTGGATTTGCACCTCGCCATAGCGAGGTAGTTTGTCTTTTTAGTTATTTTCCTTAGTTCAGACATACCTAATACTGTGGGTTCGTGTCAGGTTGTTGACGCCCACAGGATTGTTGATTTTTGACACTTGCTGGTTGTAGTAATTTCTTATGTTTTGATTTAGATAAATTGCTCTCTGGGATGATTCCTTGCTAGGACTGCATGTTAGGTATTTTGACCTATAAAACCCTACTATTAGTAAAGCATACTTATCATCTCCTTCAAAACTAAGCCACTACCTTCTATTTAGCGTAAAGACTTCCCTACCCTTATTATAAATCTAGGGTTTGCATTGTATGAGTTGTTCCTCGGGGACATTTATACTTATGTAGGATATTAGAGTCAATTTAAATAAGTATTTTCCGCAAGCGTATAATTTATATTTTTAAATCGTGAACTAGATGATTCACTAAGCCGAGGGATACGGCTACCATCATAACTTAAACTGGATTTTATTCATAACCATTTATGTTTTCTATTAAAATTGTAGAGTTTGGAGTCTTGCCTGAACGTCTGCAGTTATCCCCTGCACGGCGTGGCAACACGACGCGTATTTTCCCCTTGCTCTGATATAATTAAATTGTTGGGAAAAATGCGGGTTGTGACAGTTGGTATCAGAGGGAGGTTGCTTGACAATTGGTCGGGCAACCTTCCCTTGTTAGTGTTAGTTGTTTAGTGTCATATCATACACACACCGATGTGTCATCAATATGTCTTGGCTAAAGCATGAACACTATACTCATAAGCATGATTAGAAGTATACGGGGCATATTATGTAGTATGAGATGCATAATATGTGTTTGTATATGGATCCACCATAGATGGCAACATGTGAGGGTTATGTAGTATGGGATGCATAACCTCACCACATGAATGCTCATTAGCACGTTTTCTTTTCGTTGCATGCAATATTATGTAGTATGGGATGCATAACATTGCGTGTGTACGCCGCTCATAACATGCATTAAGGCCTTTTATAGAATTCATAGCACCACATGCATAGCATAACATAACAAAAGCACAACATGCCAAGCTAAAGATTTACTTGATGACATATGTACACACATGATTTTAAATAAGAGTAAAGGATTCATGCATTCATATCATAGGCACATGAGTCAATAGGATGATAAGATATCATCCTGAGTAGGACATATCATCATCATATAATCCCAGAGCAAGTGACAGCTTTAGCAAGTGTCTTTCAAGTATGGTCTGAACTAGTTTTGTTTGTCCTAGTCGTAATCTAGGATTTTAATTGAGTGATCGTTTGTTACCCTTTTAGAAATGCCGCCTAAGCGTCCTGCAACGAGGTCGACTCCCCAGTCGGAGGGTGAGTCGTCAGGTGCGCAAAGTGATGCGTTGATCGAGAGTCTACGTCAGAGCAACGAGGCTCTGTCAAGGCAAGTGCTTGCGATGCAATCACAAATGGAATCCTTTTTGTCTGCCGCCCCTGTGCAGCAACCCTTAGTGCAAGACCCTATTGTGGAACGAGTTGTACCCGATACCCCTGCTCCTCTAGTGCCCCCGGTGACTCTACCACCAGAGATGAATTTTATTTCACACTTCCAGCGGCTGGGGCCTCCTACCTATGACGGAAGTGCAGACTTTATGGTCATCTCTATCGAGGAGATGTTTTCATATTCGGGGATTGTAGAAGCCCAAAAGGTAATGATTGGGGCCTACCAGTTAAAAGGATTGGCAAAGAACTGGTGGATTCGTGAAAAAGAGAGTCTGAAGGAAGGTTATTCTTGGGAGTCTTTCAAGAAGATGCTGCTGAAAAAGTTTCTACCCTCAGTCGAGCAGGACCGCCTGATGAATAACTTCCTGTACCTGAAACAGAGACAGCTCACGGTGAACGAGTACGAGATTGAGTTTAGCAAGTTGAGTAGATTTGCTCCAGATTTAGTAGCTTCGGAGGATGGTAGAGTGAAGCGATTCCTTGGAGGACTAAGAAGCGATGTCCAGCAGTTGGCATACGCTTATAGAGCGGAGAATTTTGCAGAGGCAGTGGAAGCCGCACTGAAGGTTGAGGCGATTGAAAATGCCAATAATCGAGGAGATGCAGCGAGAAAAGATAAGAGGAAAGGTGCCGAAGACGGAAGCTCTAGGGCATCTAGCCCTCCTTCGAAAAAGAAAGGTGGAGAGATATGCAGTTTTTGTGGTCGATTTGGCCACCCGTACGAAAGGTGTTTCAAGAGGACCGCTACCCTGAAGAAGCAGCTGGTGCTCGCCATTCAAGGCGTACCCAAAGGAGAGCTGGTGTGCTCATTTTGTTCAAGAAAGGGTCATGACGTGAGTCATTGCTGGTTGAAGGATAGAACTTGTTTCCAGTGCGGACAGAAGGGACACCAGAAGTCTGCATGCCCTCAGGCTCAACCCCCATTGCAGCCTACCCCACTCCGAGCTCTACCGCCGCCACCAAACCAGGACAAAGGAAAAGGAAAGTTAAACGTGGTTACTAAAGAGGAAGCTCAGACCTCTACCCAAGTGATATCAGGTTAGATTCTAACTTGATTTTTACTCTCCTTATTTGTGGTAGTTTTCGTTCGTTTAGTTACGTATGCTGCGATTATAGGGGAGTTTAAGGTGCAGAACAGGTGGGCGCGCGTCCTTTTCGATTCGGGTGCCACCCATTCTTTCGTGGCGCAGAGTTTTGTAGATAAACATCGTTTGAACGTGGATCAATTAGAAGATTCCTTCAACGTCAAGCTTCCTTCTGGAAATCTAGTGACATCAAGTCGAGGAATTCAGAGATGCCCTATTTGTCTAGGCGATTTTCTAGCTTTTGCGGATTTGATGGTATTGGATCTGGCAGACTTTGACGTGATTTTGGGCATGGACTGGTTGTCCAAGTATGATGCAGTCATCCAATGCAAGGCTAAGCGGCTGGATTTCAAGATGGGCAACGGCCAACCTATGAGTGTCTATGGTTCTCAAGGCAAGAGTTCCCTCCTTATTTCTGCGGTACGTGCTTGTCGAGTTTTAGAGTCTGGTTGTGAGGCATATGTTGTTTCTCTGTCGGCTTTGGAATCAGCTTTTGTTACACCACGTCTTGAGGATGTCTCGGTGGTGCAAGAGTATCCAGATGTCTTTCCTGATAGTCTTCCAGGACTTCCTCCTGAAAGAGAGGTAGAGTTTGTGATAGACCTCGAGCCAGGTACTCGCCCTATTGTTAAGGCACCATACCGCATGGCTCCGCGAGAGTTAGAAGAGTTGCGCGCTCAGCTGGATGAGTTGCTGCAGTGTGGTTTTATTAGACCGAGTTCTTCACCTTGGGGTGCTCCTGTTTTGTTCGTTAAAAAGAAAGATGGTTCTATGAGGCTCTGCATAGATTATCGAGAGTTAAATAAGGTAACCATCAAGAACCAATATCCGTTGTCTCGGATTGATGACCTATTTGATCAATTGTGGGGATGCGCTGTGTTTTCGAAGATTGATCTTCGTTCAGGCTACCACCAGTTGAGAGTCCGTGAAGCTGATGTACCCCGGACGGCTTTTCGTTCTCGGCATGGGCATTTTGAGTTCTTAGTGATGTCCTTTGGACTGACAAATGCACCCTCGGCGTTCATGGATTTAATGAATAGAGTGTTCAAGGATTACTTGGACCATTTTGTTATTGTGTTCATAGATGACGTCCTCGTGTATTCCCGCAGTGTCGAGGAGTATACTAAACACTTGTGCTTAGTTTTATCAACCCTGAGGGAGCACAAGCTCTACGCTAAGTTGAGTAAGTGTGAATTCTGGTTACCCCAGGTGTCCTTTTTGGGCCATGTGGTGGGCAAGGACGGTATTTCTGTAGACCCAACAAAGATTTCTGCTGTGATGGAGTGGAAGAGACCTTCTACTCCTAAGGAGATTAGGAGCTTTCTAGGTCTGGCCGGTTATTATAGAAGATTCGTGGAAGGGTTCTCTGTGTTGTCTTCCCCTCTAACTAAACTTACCCAGAAGAACACCGCGTTTATTTGGAACGATAAGTGTGAGGAAGCCTTCCAAGAATTGAAAAAGAGATTGTGTACTGCTCCAGTTTTAACTCTGCCTACTGAAGGACTTGAGTATACTGTGTATGTGGATGCATTACGCATTGGACTTGGTTGTGTTTTGATGCAAGAAGGAAAGGTGATCGCATACGGATCAAGACAATTAAAAGTTCACGAAAGAAACTATCCCACACATGATTTATAGTTTGCTACAGTGATTTATGCGTTAAAACTTTGGAGACATTTATTGTACGGTGCGATGTGCAAGATCTACACAGACCATAAGAGTTTGAAGTACGTATTCACTCAAAAAGAACTAAATCTGCGCCAGCGTAGGTGGTTAGAGTATGTAGCTGATTATGAAGTGGAGATCCTTTATCACCCGGGAAAGGCTAATGTAGTAGCCGATGCTTTGAGTAGGAAGACAGCTAAAATCTTCAATTTATCTGTGCAATCCCTGGTGGAAGAATTCTTGTTAATGGACATTGAAGTTGGGAGTAGTTCGATGCCTTCCAGTTTGGAAGCAGAAGAGCCCTCTTGGATTTCCCTTACTAGAGTGCACCAGAAGGATGATCCGGATTTGCTGCACCTCTGGGTTAGAACTGAGAAATGAGAGTTACCTGATTTTTCTTTGGATGAGTTAGGTACTCTGAAATATCGAGGTAGATTTTGTATCCCGGCCATTGGTGACATTCGGGCTAAGATTTGTCAAGAAGCTCATGGTTCCAGTGTTTCCTATCATCCTGGATCCACCAAAATGTATAAAGATCTAAAGCAAATTGTTGGTGGTCGGGAATGAAGGGTGATATAGCTAAGTTTGTGTCAGAATGTTACACATGTCAGCGTGTTAAGGCAGATCATAGGAGGCCTGGTGGTAAACTGACACCGCTAGATATTCCACAATGGAAGTGGGAGAGTATATCAATGGATTTCATTACCGGTCTACCAAAATCTCCCCGTGGGCACGATTCGGTTTGGGTGATAGTCGATAGGCTGACTAAGTGTGCTCACTTTGTGCCATTTAAGATTGGGTATTCTATGAAAAGGATCGCTGAATTATATCTTGAAGAAGTTATTAGATTACATGGTGTCCCTGTCAGCATCGTGTCAGATCGAGACTCCAGATTTACGTCTCATTTTTGGAAGAGTTTACAAGAGGGGTTGGGTACTGATTTAAGGTATTCCACCGCCTATCATCCGCAGACGAATGGTCAGACGGAAAGAGTGAATCAGATTGTAGAAGATATGATCAGGTGTTATATTTTGGATCATGGTGGTGCTTGGGATGAGCGTCTCAGACTCATGGAATTTGCTTACAATAATAGCTATCAAGAGAGTCTGCAGATGGCCCCGTTTGAGGCCTTATATGGGAGGCGTTGTAGAACTCCCTTGTTTTGGGCTGAAGTTGGTGAGAGGCCGTTGCTAGGTCCGGAAGCCCTTGAGGAGATGAATTGTGCTGTAACTCAAATTCGTGAGAAACTCCATGTAGCACAAGATCGTTATGAGAAATATGCTAATCGACGAAGGGTCGATCTGGAGTTTGCTGTTGGGGACTTGGTTTTTCTGAAGGTCTCTCCGATGCCAGGTGTTAAAAGATTTGGAAGGAACCACAAGTTGGATCCCCGGTATGTGGGACCTTTTCAAATTCTGGAGCGCATCGGAGTGTCAGCTTATCGGCTGGATTTGCCTGCTACTTTCCCTGGTGTCCATGATGTGTTCCATGTGAGCCAGTTGCGAAAGTGTGTTCGTAATGGTCGTCAAGTCCTTGATTCGGTGCCCCAGATTCAGCCCAATCTTTCGTATGTGGAAGAGCCTGTCCGCGTTTTGGAATCTCTAGATCGAGTGTTGCGGAGGAAGACCATTCCTATGGTCAAAGTTCTTTGGAGAAACCAGGACGTCGAGAGCGCGACGTGGGAGTTGGAATCAGCGATGAGAGAATCTCATCCGCACCTCTTCGCCTAGTTCTGGTATGTTTATATGTTTTAGGTTGTGTTTGATTTCTTCGTTTTTGTTAGATTTTGGATTTGTAATAAGTGTCAGGACGAAACTTCTTTTTAGGGGGAGTGACTGTAATGCCCCTGATTTTTCGATGATTTTGTTTGGTTTTGGTATCGTCATATTTATGACGTCATAGCGTTACTTTTAACGTCGGGTTGACGGCGCATCGCCGATAAGGCATTTTCGCGTCCGTTCGGTCGAGTCGGCCAATTTCTTGGATTTTTGTCGAAATCAGAAAATATTTCTATGAGGTTTAAGTTGAGTAATTTTAAACTTGCTCGTCAAGTTTCGTCGCAATCCGAGCATTTTTGGAGTCTCGGCGCGCGATTGAAGTTTTGAGTGTTTATGTCATTGTATTTGGAAATTTTTATCTCAGGAATGGCTCGTCGGATTTAGGTTTCGAATTCGTTGTTGGGTTCATCCCGTCAATTTTTTCCTCGAGCGTTCTCCCTTTGACTCTAATCGATCCTAGTTGTTTTCTCGAGTCCTATACGTATTTTGGCAAGTTTCTATGTAAATCTCGAGAGTTCAAGCCTTTATCTCGACCGTTTTTATTATTATTATTTTTGTGTCGGTGTTCGGGCACTATTTAGAGGGTCAAATAGGAGTGGTATGGAAAAATGGTCAACATAAAATTTGTTCGTCTCGACGGGATCTACAACTTTCATGTTGACCACTTTTCGATTTGAGGTCATCTTGAACCCTTATTTTTGTTTATTCTGCTGGAACTCGTGTATGGTGCTCCTACTCGAGTATATAGACTTCTACTCGAGTATATTGAACTCCTACTCGAGTATATGGACTCCTACTCGAGTATATTTGAACTCGTACTCGAGTATGTATGATTCTACTCGAGTATGTATGCTTCTACTCGAGTATATATGCTTCTACTCGAGTATGTATGCTGCCACTCGAGTAGTCCATTCCTATCAGCGTTAGAGCGCCGTTGTGATGGTCAAAACGGCATCGTATCAAAAAATGGTCAACATGAATTTTGTTCGTCTCGACGAGATCTAGAACTTTCATGTTGTGCACTTTTCGATTTGAAGCCATCTTAGATGCCTATTTTTGATATTTCCGAGGCTATCCCTTTTAAGTTGAAATTTTTATAAAAGATAAAAAAAACTATATATATACTTTTCTCTTAGGTTATTAGGATATAACTTCATCTTCTCCGATACTTCTATTCCGAACCAGACCAGCGGCGAGAGATATGTTTCTCCATTTCATGAATCTTCCGGTGGCCGCCGACGGAGCTCCGGTGCTCGAAATCTTCAACCGATCGTAGATCCGGAAAGCTCTCACCGAGAGCTACGCTATCGTGGTTATTTCTTCCTCTTTCTGTGAGTTTTCTTGTTAGGGTTTTTCAGCCCTAACCCCTTTTCCGCCATTGTTGTTTAGATTTCTACTTCTCCTGAGTTCTTTTGCCCCGATCTACGGCGTGGAACGATTCTGAGAACGTTTCCGGTGCAACCAAGGCAAGTAGTGGTTTTCCCTCCTTCCCTCTCGTCCGATTTCGATGGTAACGGTTAAACTTTAGTTCTCAATCCTTGTGCACTTTTGATATTCGGTTTAGTATGCTTGTTGAGTCTTCCTTATGAGTTTTCTTGGTTTTTATTTAGTTTTTGGCAGGAAAAATCTCGTCTTGTGGAGTTGTAAAAATACGATGTAGGGTTTTATTGTGGGCTTTTATCGCCCTATTTATCGCGTTAGAAATTACCTAGGGTCGTAAATCATTTCTAGAGGTTGATCAACCGTGTTTTTAACCTAGAATATATCAGGTAGAATCCGATGTGCCAAATCCTGTGATTTATTTCCTAGTGACTCGTTCTTGCGGGTGTTTGTGGGCAAATCCACCGACCGCAAGGTTTGTTTTCCTTTATTAGTGGTCGTGCAACTCTATTGGTGGTTGGGCATACTGCAGCGACTAGTGGAGTGTATAAGTCTCCCCCGCAATTAGACGGATTTTAACATCTGTGAGGGGTGTGTCCTTATTAGTGAGCACCCTACCTGTTTAGATAGAGTTGACCACACGCGGCTAATAAAGTTGTTTTTTTGAGTTTCTTTCTTATGATTTACTCATGCCTTTGTTTTCCCCCTGCCTTGGGTATCAGGCATGATTGGTTGTACGTGACGATTCACGTAAGTTCTATTTCTCTAATTTTGTTTTGTACCTTATTTCAGTACTTTGGGTCCTGGGTTGGTACCCCTTTCGACCTTGTTCATTTGTTTACTTTATTTATTTTCTTTCCACTACTTGTACCTTCTTGCTGAGGTGTTCTGTTTTTTTTGGAATGCCTCAGGTTCAGAGCAGTAGCAGATAGTGGAGCTAGTTTTGGTTTTCTGAGCAGCAGTGTTGGCTGTGGATTTGCACCTCGCCATAGCGAGGTAGTTTGTCTTTTTAGTTGTTTTCCTTTGTTCAGACATACCTAATACTGTGGGTTCGTGTCAGGTTGTTGACGCCCACAGGATTGTTGATTTTTGACACTTGCTGGCTGTAGTAGTTTCTTATGTTTTGATTTAGATAACTTGCTCTCTGGGATGATTCCTTGTTAGGACTGCATGTTAGGTATTTTGACCTATAAAACCCTACTATTAGTAAAGCATACTTATCATCTCCTTCAAAACTAAGCCACTACCTTCTATTTAGCGTAAAGACTTTCCTACCCTTATTATAAATCTAGGGTTTGCATTGTATGAGTTGTTCCTCGGGGACATTTATACTTATGTAGGATATTAGAGTCAATTTAAATAAGTATTTTCCGCAAGCGTATAATTTATATTTTTAAATCGTGAACTAGATGATTCACTAAGCCGAGGGATACGGCTACCATCATAACTTAAACTGGATTTTATTCATAACCATTTATGTTTTCTATTAAAATTGTAGAGTTTGGAGTCTTGCATGAACGTCTGCAGTTATCCCCTGCACGGCGTGGCATCACGACGCGTATTTTCCCCTTGCTCTGATATAATTAAATTGTTGGGAAAAATGCGGGTTGTGACAAGGTCTACGGGTGGAAGGGCCAGTATGTTGTTTAATACTGTGGTCAAGCAGAGCATCCCTAAAGACGTATACCCGACCTAAAATTCTAGCATGAAGCTAGCAGTTAGTACGCAGAGACTCTAGAGAGCACTTTGGACGTGTACAGAGGCGTACAAGAGAGGCCTAGGCCTGGTAGTGTATATACCCGCCTAGAAAGAGGAGAAGCCTAATCTGCTGCTGCCGTAGCCACAACGGTTGTACCTGAGAGTGATGCTAGCTCTCAAAATGTGGTAACTAAAGGTCTGGGGTCTCAGAGTCGCGTGCGTGTATTTCACTTGCATGTTGCATAACTATAGCATAAACATTCATACTCATTAGGTCATACGCTTCATAGATCCTTATCATATAAATTAGTATGGGCTCTTTTATATGATAAGTTACAATTCATGGAAACCTTAGCTTATAAATTTGTACGGGCATTTTTATAAGTTAAGGTACCCTCTGTGATGATAGCGTAGTGGTAGTGTAGCTTTACCTTCTGCTTTACCTTCAGTTCGGTAGTGTAGCTTTACCTTCTGCTTTACTTTCAATTCTTTACTTACTGTATTGCACTTTACTTCTCCATACCTTGTGCTTAGAACTGATATATGTAGAATTATATTATACACTTGCTAGTTAGATTCCGTCACCTGCTTCCCTTTTGCTACCCCTTGTTGTCCTCCGCTTCGTCCTCCCACTTGGTGCCTAGGAGTTGCGGGGCGAGGTGCGGAGTAAATGACTTAGTCTTTTTGACTAATGGTCGGTGACCATATCATTTTAGGAGCTCGAGGAGATGGACCAGCACATCGAGGAGGCAAGACTTGAGGAGCAGATACCGACATCACCTACTACCATGACTAAAGCACGTCCTCAGGTGGGATGAGTTGAGATGATTAGATTCCGCTGCTTTTGGATTTGAGAGAGTGAGAGATTTGATTAGATGTACTGGGCATAAGCCCTTATTACTCTCTTTCATTGTGTACTCATTTGGGACTATTCATTTGTGTACTTTTCATTTGCTATATATATAATTAGTACTGTGGTTGTGGACTATGCTGTGTTTACTCTGTTTTATACTTCTGTTTCTCCTATTTGCCGAACAGGTTTATGATCGTGCTAGCCAGCAGAATCGGCGACATGCGGTGTCGACTAACCCGTGTGTTAGTGTCACCGTAAGGCGGCAGTTCTGGGCATAAGATCCGGGTTAACTCCTCGAAAGAGGGAGTTGGATCTTACATTAAAAAAGTTGGAGAATTGGCGAGCTAGAACTTTTCGGAGATTAAATAAATTAGGAGAAAACGCATATCTTTTGAAGTTACCCACTGATTGGCGTATTTCCCCTATTTTAATGTTTCTTATTTAACATCATATGTTTCTCCACCACTTGAATTATCTGTCTGTCCGTTTAGTTCAACTTTATTTTCTAATGGGTTGGGGGGTGAGCTTGTTTCTGGATCGCTATCTCCATCAGTCTCCAATGGAGGTACGTTTATTGTTGATGATAAAAATTTATCTCCTTTATTGCCTAAAGCTTTTCCCAGGTTTTCCAGGACCAATTTTTTGTCTGACAGGTTTATGTTGATGGGTGATGATTGTACTTCTGTGACTTTGATTCTGGAGCCGGAATTGCCACCTGTTGATGCTGTTTTTGGCTACTTTCCCCTTTCGGGCCACTCATCGATGATGAGTGATTTTGAGTGGGGGAGGATTGATGGAGACGTTGGTGATTCGGTCGTCATTGATACCAGTCTGAGAGAGTTCGTGGATTGGGAGGATCGATGCTGCACGCTCGAGGATGGGGTTCTACCACGCCGCCAACTCCGCCGCCGCTACATGTTTTGCTCGACGTCCGCCGCCTCCATTAAATAAAATATATAATTATAAATTACATTCTTATAATTATATATTTTATCAATTTATTATTTTAGCAATTTTATTTTAAAATGTTTTATTTCATACATTTTCTATATTGTATTTTATTATTATATTGTTTAAATTTCAGGTAATGATGGGTGCCTATAACCATTATAGTTTCATTTTGAATTTTGAATGGAGGAGATGGAGGGGGATAGGCTATATATAGACATGGTTATGAAGGATTTAGTAGATAATGAATGACAAGAATTTGAATCCCTAAATCTTTCTTGAGATCTTTTCCCCCTCCTTCTCAAAATTCGGCCAAGGCCTTTCTCCCTTCTCCTAGCCGCCAACCTCCTCTCCTCCTCCCCTCTCTTTGGCCGTCGGCCACCTATCCCTCCTCTCTCTCTATCTCGACCACTCTCCTTTTTCCTCCTTTGATAATCACGTCCTCCACCTTCTCTCCGTTTACCAAGCCGCTAACCACCCGTCATCCTATTTCTCAAAGTACTCGGCCAGCACCCCTCATAGCCTCCACCTTTCTCTCTCTCTCCATACTCTCAGTTTTCCTACACCATAACCCTCAAACCTACCACCACCTTCAACCCGAGCAGCCATCTTTCCCTAAACTTACCACCATCCTCAACCACACCAAACCCGGACCCCTTCATCCACAACAAAACTGACTAGCCTTTTCAATCCTCATGAAGAAATTCGGCCAAGGCACCAAGATCACCCCTCGTGATTCAGACTCTGGTGTGAAGCAACGAAGGCGGAATAGTTTTCTCTCCATCCGGCGTGACTCCGGTGGAGCCGTTGAAGAGCGATCTGGAAAATAGAGAATCAGAATCATCCATTCTGATTGGGTAATGAAATCTTGCTACTTGTGTGCCTCTCTCTAGATTAATTTTTGTGATGGAATACTTTGTCGTTGATTCTTGATAGCATTAATTTCATCATGGTTTTCTTCGCTTGATTTTGTTGTTCATCCTTATTTGATTTAAGTTTGAGAGGATTGGCGAACCTTCATTTTCTTTTTATTGGGGGAGATCTACCGTTTCCAAATCGTAACTTTTTGGTAGATCTCTTTTTTTACAAACATCGCTCGACCGGAACGGGTTGGTCCCTTTAGCCAAAAAAAATATTGGCCTATAGCCTTTGTTCGATCCTAATTGGTTTGGCTACCTGTACGCTAGCATCTAATTGATAAAATTAAATAGTGTGTGCGCCACTTTGGATGTTTTGTGTAGGTGTAGAATTGGATCGTAGAGAGGTATTCATGTGTGTCCGTGGATATTTTACGGTGTCAATGTGTTGGCCTGTATCAGATATAGCCCAGTTCATCATGTGTTGATGATTTTATTGTGCATATCTGGGATGCATTTGGATTGTCAATGATGTTAGTTTTATTTTGTGAATGTGCACATTTGTTAATTGTTAACCATGATTAAGTGTTAATCGATTATCTAAAATCTCTTATGTAATAATAAGTATTTGGATGCCTTCTGATGAATGACACTCTTCCTGCCTCGATTGATTAAGTGTGGGCTTTCCAAAGCAAGGTGCATTAATTTATCTTGGTAAGGGTGCGAGTGGATAATTGTGATATCCCACTATCGACATCGGGTAAAACTTAACTAGGTGACCTTAAAGGTTGAGTACCCATAGGCATAGGGTTGGCATGCACCATATGATGGATGCGAATAAGGAGTTATTCACCAACCATACAGGAGTTGCATGATGATGCAATCGGCAACTGTTGCCTACCTTAATAACTACAATATGAGAGAAAAGACAATGCTGACTCATTGTGTTAGTGAAATACAGATCTTCTCCACTAAGAGAGTTGCTCTCTTTAACTCCCTGAATTGATATCAAAGGTTATCAGTTTGATTAAAATAGTGGGAGTAATTTTAATTAAAGTCCTAATTGAAATGAAAATGTATTTTGAAATGTAGTACTAAATTTTTCGTCGCTAAATTCTTGTAGAATTTCCATGTCAAGTGGATCTCACTCCACCCTGTCCCTCAGAGCCATCCTTGAGATGGAGAAACAGAGTGGGATGAACTATTTGGACTAGTATAGAAATGTGAGAATTGTTCTCAGGCAAGACGATAAGCTCTATGTTTTGGAAGAGGAATCCCCTAAAGAGCCAGCCGAGAATGCGTCCCGATCTGATAAATATTCTTCTTAGAAGTATCAAGATGACTTTTTTGATATTGAATGCCTCATGCTGGAAACCATGAACTCTGAGCTTGAGGAGCAACATGAGAACATGGGTTACAAAAAAATTGGCGAGCATCTCAAGAAAATGTTTCAAGGGCAGGCTCGCCAAGAGAGGTTTGACGTCACCAAGGCATTGTTTCAGTGTAAGAAGGGAGCTCGAGACTTAGTAGGGACACACAAACTCAAGATGATTGGGTATATAGAGAATCTTGAAAGACTAGGTTTTCCTCTAGTCTAAGAGTTAGATACAGACCTGATCCTGCAATCATTATCGGGCAGTTACGAGCAGTTTGTCATGAACTACAATATGAATGGAAAAGACAAGACACTGATCGAGCTACTAGGCATTTTGAGAACTGCTGAAATCAATATGAAGAAGGTCAAACCTGCTAGCCCCATACTAATGGTTCATAAAGGCAAGGCTAAGGCCAAGGGTTTCAAGAAGACAAAGGTTGTACCTAAGTCATCTCTTGAGCCCAAGACTTTAGCATTGAAAAATAAAGGTTTGGCGAAAGAAGGGAAATGCCACCGCTGTGGCAAGGTTTGTCATTAGAGGAGGAACTATCCATCTTACATTGAGGGTCTGCACAAAAAGAAGGGAGGTAAGACTTCCGCTTCTAGAACTTATGTTATAGAGATAAACCTTTTTACTCTTTCATCTTGGGTATTGGATACCATATGTGGTTCTCACATTTGTATAAATGTGCAGGAAATGGGAAGGAGAAGATTGCTGAGTAAAGGAGAGGTGGACCCGCGTGTTGGCAATGGAGCAAGAGTTGTTGATGGTTCCATAGGAGTTTACCGTCTTTCTTTGCCTAGTGGGCTTGTAATAGAATTAGATAATTGTTATTATGTTCCTTCCATAACTAGAAACATTATATCTATTTCATGTTTTGACATGATTGGATTTTCATTTATTATTAAGAACAATTTTTGTTCTATATTTAAGAATGAAGTTTATTATGGTATAGCCCAAATGTTTAATGGTTTAAATGTTTTGAACTTAGACCATCAGATATATATTATAGAAAATAATAAAAGACTAAAAATGAATTACTCGAACCCTACGTACCTTTGGCATTGTCGTTTAGACCATATAAATGAGAAACACATATCCAAGCTCCATAAGATGGACTACTGGACTCATTTGATTATGAATCATTGGAGAGATGCGAATCTTGTTTGTTATGCAAGATGACAAAGGTCCCTTTCACTGGTTTCAATGAAAGGGGTGATGCTCTCTTGGGTATAGTACATAGTGATGTATGCGGACCCATGAGTTCTATGGCTTGAGATGGGTACTTCTGCTTTGTTATACTTACTGTTGATTTAAGTAGATACGGATACGTGTATCTTATGAAGTATAAATCCGAAACCTTTCAAAATTTAAAAGAGTTTAAGAATGAAGTAGAGAACCAGCTGGGTAAGAGGTTAAAGCACTCTAATCTAATCGAGGTGGCGAATACCTGAGTCATGAGTTTTGTGGTCATCTGAAAGAGTGTGGTATTGTATCACAGCTCACTCCACCCAGAACGCCGCAGCATAATGGAGTGTCTAAGCAGAGGAATTGTACTCTGCTATACATGGTATGACAGATGATGAGTCATGCAGATCTGCCTTTTTCCTTTTAGGTTTTGCTCTAGAAACTGCTACTTTTACACTAAATCGTGCTCCAACGAAAACGGTTCTAAAGACACCATATGAGATATGGATTGGGAAGCATCCTAGTATGTCTTTCATTAAGATTTGGAGATGTGAGGCATATGTGAGACGTCAAATGCCTGACAAGCGGGAACCGAAGTCAGATAAACGTTATCTATTGGGGTATCCTAAGGAAACTAAAGGGTACTATTTCTATCTACTGTCCGAGGCCAAAGTGTTTGTCGTGAGGACTGCTATCTTTCTTGAGAAAGAGTTCTTAAGTAAAAAAGACAACTAGGGTAGAACTTGAAGAAGTTCAAGAACCACAAACCTTGAATGAACCAGAATTAGAACCTGAGCAAGAACTACAAGTTGTTGTAGCTAGTGAGATTGCTCAAGAAACACAAGTTCCATGTAGATCTGGTAGACCAAGGTTAGAGCTTGAGAGATATGGATTTCTCGTGTCTCAAATAGGTAATATGTTGTTTATGGATCATGATGATGAGCCTGTAACCTATTAAGAGGCTATGTGTGGACCGGACTTCAAGAAGTGGCTTGAGGCCATGAAATTTGAAATTGACTCCATGATGCTGATGGAGACATCGTCCCCCAACTTCTTTAAGATGACGGCTTGCTCGCGGAAGACCCTTCTTCGTCGCCTCCAAAAGACTTGCGTCGTCATGGTGATCGTGTGGAGCGACGCTACAACCTCCTCCCTTGGCGCAAGACCGCTTCATAATATCTACTTGATTACAATCAATTTTATTTGGGTGAATTTATTTCATTATTTGCTTAAGCTTGTTTAATTATTTCCTTTATGATTTAAACTTTAGAGTGCATTTTTATTTAAATGGGCTGCATGTAGACTAGCCATTATTGTAAGCCTATATAAGGCCTAGGATATTTCATTATGGGGTTAACTTGAATGAGAAATTGAAAACCCTAAAGCTTCCCTCTCTAATTCTCCTCCTCCCTCTCTCTAAATTTTGGCCAAGCCAAATTCTCCTCCTTCCCCTCCAAGCCGCCAACACCACCACCATCACTCCCCCTCAACCTCCTGGCCTCCAACCCTCCACCACTCCTAGCCACCGCTAACCTCAAGCCTTCCTCCACTCCAAACCGCCAACCACCTCCCTCCTTGCCTCCCCTCTCTCGGCCACCCCTCCTCCCAACCCTAGCCGCCTCCAATACTCTCCCCTACAACCTTGCCGCTTATCCTCTCCCACCATCTTTTCTCTCTCATAAATAATACCCTCGTCCTCTCCTCCACCTTCATCCACAAAACCGACCCCCCCCCCTTCTCAAGTCTACATCCGACCACCCCAAACGTGACGTGACGACGGCGGAAGAACTTTTCTCCATCTGGCGTAACTTCGGCAGAACCGTGGACGGGCGTTCCAAGTGAGATAGTCGGAATCATCCATTCCGACTTGGGTAATGAAACTTCTACTCCCGTGTTTTTCCCTCTTTGATATTCCTGTGGCGGCCAATTTTTGCGTTGGATTTCGAAGCTTTAAAAATTAATCGTGGTTTATTTTGATTGATTTGTGTTCTTCTTAATTGATTTATCTTTCGAAAGGTTTGGCGAACCTCAGAACTTTTGTTGGGAGAGATCTACCGTTTTTCGGATCGTAATTTTTGGTAGATCTCTTTTGGTACAACCCGCGCGGTCGGATCTAATATTAGTCCTTTTAGCCGGAACGGATATTGGCCTATAGCCTCTATTCGGTCCCAAACGGATTGGTTACCTGTGCGTTAGCATAAGCGTGATAAAATTTCTTGGAGTGTGCGCTGCGGGAACTTCTGTGCAAGTGTCAATTTCAAATAATCGAGAGGCGATCGTAATAATCCGTAGATTTCTCAGTGTCAACGCGTAGGCCTACATCAATTTGGTATCAGAGGGAGGTTCACGTCAATTTCTTAATTGACACCCTCCCCCTTTTATTTGCACGTCGGCACGCACGTCGGCACACACGTTTCTTGTTCGTTTGTTTAAAAAAAAAAAAAAAATTTGCTGGTCTGCCAATAGCGGCCTAAAATTTTTATTTTTCAGCAAAATTCAAAAAAAAATTTAATAATCTCCTTTTAGTTTCCTGTAAGAAAACCAAAAAACATTATTTTAACCCTAGTTACTAAGTGGAAACAAATCCCTTTGTGTTATAAGCTTTGTGTCAGTAATTTTTGTTTTGCATGCGCACTAGACTTGGTACGGAATATCTCCCGTCTTCTTCCACCATGGAGGCCGAACGGGTTGCGGAGCACGGTCTCACTGAGATTGAGGAGCTCCGTCAGGATTTCACTGAACAAATGACGGCAATTAGGGAAACACTTCACGATTTGAGATTACATCTTGGGGATCCCCGTAATCAACCCGCCAACCAACGGGCGGAAAGGAATGATCATCATAATGACAACCATAATAATGAACACGCTCAGCGAGCACCGTATGAGTTTGATCTTACTAGGGCCATCCGAGTCAAACCTCCATCCTATGATGGATTGGGAGACCCTCAAGACTTCCAAGACTGGGTTATGGAGATAGAGTGCTACTTCGAGTGGTACAATTTGAATGACCTGGATAGAGTGAGCGTAGCGAGAATGAAACTGTTAGGTCGCGCTAAAATATTTTGGCTGAATGAAGAGCGACGTCTGAGAGTCGAGAATGGAGAGCTACCCATTGGTTGGACTGATATGAAGGAGATGCTGACAGCGCAGTACGTCCCCGCATACCATCGAACACAGATGTTCGATGATTTGGCTACACTTAAGCAAGGGAGTAGGATGGTTTCTGAGTACATGAGTCTACTTAAGGACATGATGGTTAGGTGTGGCGTGAAAGAAATGCCTGAGGTCACCATGCAATAGACCTGATCCCGGGTTCCTCATTGCCCAACCTTCCTCATTATCGGTTAAACCCATCTGCACACTTAGAACTACAAACCCAAATTTCCGAGTTATTACAAAAGGGGTTCATCCATCATAACAAGAGTCTGTGTGCTGTACCCGCCTTACTTGCTCCCAAGAAAGACGGCTCTTGGAGGATGTGTGTGGATAGTAGAGCCATAAACAAAATTACTATAAAATATCGATTTCCTATCCATCGCTTGGACGATTTATTGGACATGCTAGCTGGTGCCACAATTTTCTTGAAATTGGATCTTAGGAGTGGTTACCATCAGATCCGAATTAGGGAAGGTGACGAGTGGAAGACAGCTTTTAAATCTAAAGAAGAGCTCTACGAGTGGTTAGTCATGTCATTTGGGCTTTCCAATGCCCCAAGCACGTTCTCTAGGATGATGAATCACGTCTTCCAACCATTTATGGGAAAGTCTATAGTATGTACTCGATGATATCCTAGTTTTTATCACCTCTACAACCGATCACGAGACACATTTGAAGATTATCCTTACTACGTTGAGGTCAGAGAAATTATTCGTTAATATTAAGAAGTGTACTTTTAACGTGCCGTCTGTCGAGTTCGTTGGATATATTGTGAGTTCGGAGGCCATACATGTAGACCCAAAGAAGGTCCAAGCTATTAAGGATTGGACAGAGCTTGCCAATATTCGAGATGTTCGGAGTTTTCATGGCCTAGCTACATTTTATCGCTGATTCATTAGAGATTTTAGTAGCATCATGGCCCCCATTATTGAGTGCATGAAAAAGGGTGATTTTACTTAGACGACGTCGGCCACTAGAGTGTTTAACATAATTAAATCATGCATGTCGGAAGCTCCCCTATTGCGATTACCGGATTTTAATAAGTTCTTTGAGTTATCATGTGATGCGTTTGGAGTGGGAATTAGTGGTGTATTGAGCTAGGAAGGCCATCCTATTGGGTACTTCAGTGAGAAACTCATGGGGCCTAAATTGAACTATTCTAATTATGATCAAGAGTTTTACGAGGTCATTAGGTGCCTCCAACATTGGCGGCACTATTTACTCCCTAAGGAATTTGTCATCTTATCCGATCATGAAGCATTGAGATTATTAACTCTCAAACTAAGGTTAGTCCAAGGCATGCCAAATGGGTCTCCTATCTTTAGGAGTACACATTCAACATCAAACACCTTAAGGGTACTCTCAACCGCGTAGTCGACGCTCTTAGTCATGTATCCCTATTATTATCTACGCTAGAAGTTAAGGTGATTGGTTTCGATAGAATTAAGGATGAATATGTCCATTGTCCGGATTTCAAGGATATCTACTTAACCACTCAAGACAACTCGCCTACGACCATTATGTCTTTTTATATTCGTGATGACTACTTGTTCAACTATTCGAAACTATGTATTCCACATTCCTCCCTACGTCACTTCATTGTTTGGGAATTGTATAGCGGTGGGTTAGGTGGACATTTTGGTCGTGACAAGACAATCAAATTAGTAGAAGACAAGTTTTATTGGCTCGGTCTTAAGACAATGGTTAATAAGATCGTGGGAAGTTATCGAGCATGCCAATTAGCTAAGGGTAACAAAACAATTGCGGTACTTTATACCCCTCTTCCGATTCCTTCCATTCCCTGGTAAGACGTTAGTATGGACTTTATTCTTGGCCTACCTGTCATGTTTAGATGTCACGATTCTATTTTGGTCATCGTTGATCGATTTTCCAAGATGGTCTATTTTATTGCGCTCAATAAAACCAACGATGCATCATATGTTGCACAATTATATTTTAAAGAAGTAGTTGGACATCGGGGCATCCCAAAATCGATAGTTACCGATAGAGATGTGAAATTTTCTAGTTATTTTTGGAAGACCTTGTGGAGGATTACGTGCACCAAACTTTTGTATTCTTCAGCTTACCATCCGCAGACGGATGGGCAAACGGAAGTGGTAAACAGAAGTTTAGGTAGTTTGCTACGATGCCTTGTGGGAGACCACAAGGATACATGGGACCTTATCCTTCCTCATGCCAAGTTAGCGTATAATAATTCCAAAATTAGGTCCACTGGTTTGTATCTGAATGAGATCGTGCACGGATACAAAGCACTGGTGCCACTTGACTTGATTCCTTTACCGTCATCTTTTAAGTCAGGTCAATTTGCACTAGATTTTTCCTCTCATATTCATAATCTGCATAAGAACATAAAGGAAACGCTAACCACACAATACGCGTCTTATTAATTTCATGCTAACGTACATAAAAGAGAATCTCACTTAAAAGTCGGCGATTTAGTCATGGTGCGTCTCATCCCTGAACGGTTGCCTACGGGCACCTTAAAAAAGTTAGCGGATCGGCGAGCCGGACCTTTTCAGATTTTAAAGAAATTAGGAGATAATGCATTTCTTTTGGAATTACCAACTGATTGGGGTATTTCCCCTGTTTTTAATGTTTCAGAATATGTTGCTCCGCCACAAGAATTATCTTTCTGTCCGTTTAGCTCCACTACAGGTTCTAATGGGTTTGGGGTTGAGTGTGTTACTGGATCGCTCCCTCCATCGGTCTCCAACGGAGGTACGTTGAATGTTGATGATAAAAATTCTCCTCATTTGTTGCCTAATGTTTTCCCAGGTTTCCCAGGACACACTTTTTTCCAGACAGGATTCTACAAGATGAAGTGCTTCCCTCTCAAGATGGCAATGTGCACCACTACTTTATTCGATGGCGCAGTCGTCCTGCCTCCAATGACTCTTGGCTCCCGGAATCGGAGGTGGCACTATTTGTTGACGCTCTTCTTCGACGGTACCTTCAAGACAACTCATCGGTGATGAGTCCTTTCGAGCGGGGGAGGACTGATGGAGACATCGTCCCCCAACTTGTTAAATATGACGGCTTGCTCGCGGAAGACCCTCCTTCGTCACCTCCAAAAGACTTGTGTCGTCATGGTGATCATGTGGACCTATACTACAACCTCCGCCCTCGGCACAAGACCACTTCAAAATATCTAGTTGATTTCTATCAATTTTATTTTTGTGAATTTATTTCGTTATTTTCTTAAGCTTGTTTAATTATTTCCTTTATGATTTAAACTTTAGTGTGCATTTTTATTTAAATGGGCTGCATGTAGCCTAGCCATTGTTGTAAGCGTATATAAGGCCTAGGATATTTCATTATGAGGTTAACTTGCAAGAGAAATTGATAACCCTAAAGCTTCCCTCTTGAATTCTCCTCCTCCCACTCTCTAAATTTTGGCCAAGCCAAATTCTCCTCCTTCCCCTCCAAGCCGCCAACACCACCACCATCACTCCCCCTCAACCTCCTGGCCTCCAACCCTCCACCACTCCTAGCTGCCGCCAACCTCAAGCCTTCCTCCACTCCAAACCGCCAACCACCTCCCTCCTTGCCTCCCCTCTCGCGGCCACCCCTCCTCCCAACCCTAGCCGCCGCAAATACTCTCCCCTACAACCTTGCCGCCTATCCTCTCCCACCACCTTTTCTCTCTCATAAATAATACCCTCGTCCTCTCCTCCACCTTCATCCACAAAACCTACCCCCTCCCCCTTCTCAAGTCTACATCCGACCACCCCAAGCGTGACGTGACGACGGCGGAAGAACTTTTCTCCATCCGGCGGAACTCCGGCGGAACCGTGGATGGGCGTTCCAAGTAAGATAGTCGGAATCATCAATTCTGACTTGGGTAACGAAACTTCTACTCCTGTGTGTTTCCCTCTTTTATATTCTTATGGCGGCCAATTATTGTGTTGGATTTCGAAGCTTTGAAAATAAATGGTGGTTTATTTTGATTGATTTGTGTTCTTCTTAATTGATTTATTTTTCGAAAGGTTTGGCGAACCTCTTAAATTTTGTTGGGAGAGATCTACCAATTTCCGGATCGTAATTTTTGGTTGATCTCTTTTGGTACAACCCGCGCGGTCAGATCTAATATTGGTCCTTTTAGCCGGAACGGATATTGGCCAATAGACTCTATTCGGTCCAAAACAGTTTGGATACCCGTGCGTTAGCATAAGCGTGATAAAATTGCTTGGAGTGTGCGCTGCGGGAACTTCTGTGCGAGTGTCGATTTCAAATCATCGAGAGGCAATCGTAATAATCCTTAGATTTCTCGGTGCAAACGCGTAGGCCTACATCATATGCATACCAAGTTTGGACCTTGGTTGAACCACCTGAATGGGTATGACCCATAGGGTGCAAGTGGGTCTTCAAGAAGAAGACTGACATGGATGGGAATATACAGACATTCAAAGGGCGACTGGTGTCTAAGGGTTTCAGACAAATTCATGGTGTTGACTATGATGAGACATTTTCCCCTTTTGCTATGGTTAAGTCCATCAGAATTCTGCTTGCTATTTCTGTGTATTATGACTATGAGAACTGGCAGATGGATATCAAAATGGCTTTCGTAAATGGAAACCTCCTTGAGGAAGTGTATATGACACAACTCTAGGGTTTTTTATCTCCAGGTGAAACCACTAAAATATGCAAGCTGTAGAGATCCATTTATGGATTAAAACAAGCTTCTCGAAGTTGGATTCTTCATTTTGATGAAAAGATCAATGGGTTTGGTTTTATTAAGAACGAGGATGAACCGTGTCTTTACAAGAGGATTATTTGGAGTATTGTTGTCTTCCTGATATTGTATGTAGATGACATACTATTGATAGGGAATGACAAACCTACCCTACAAGTTGTTAAGAACAACTTAGGGAACTCTTTTCTATGAAATACTTGGGTGAATCAACTTAAATACTTGGTATTAAGATCTATAGAGATAGATCAAATAAGTTTCTCGGTTTGACCCAAAGTACATATATTGAGAAGGTGTTGAAATAGTTTAACATGCTTGAGTCAAAGAAAGGATTCTTACCCATGTCACATAGTGTGAGTCTCTCTAAGGACCAGTGTCCTAAATATTATGAAGATAAAGACCGCGTGAAGTTGATTCCATATGCCTCGGCAATTGGATCAATCATGTATGCAATGATATGTACTCGACCCGATGTCTCTTAGGCCTTGAGCATGACTAGCAGGTATCAGTCTGATCCTTGTGATACTCACTAGATGGTCATCAAGAGTATCCTAAAGTACTTGAGAAGGACTAAGGATACGTTCTTGGTATTTTTTTGGAGAGGAAGAGCTTTTTGTAAAGGGTTACACGGATGTTAGCATCCAAACTAATAGGGTCGACTCAAAGTATCAGTCAGGATTTATATTTTTCTTAAATGGAGGAGCGGTTAGATGGAAGAGTTCCAAGCAGGAGATAGTTGCTGATTATACAACTGAGGCTAAGTATATCGCTTTAACAAATACGGTGAAGGAGGCTGTATGGATCAAGAAATTCATCGACAAGTTAGATGTAGTCCCTAGCATTGTTGAACCCGTAGTTCTCTACTGTGACAATAAAGGTGCAATTGCATTTTCTTCGGAACCTAGATCTCATCAACGCTCCAAGCACATACTTCGGTGGTTCCATCTTATTCGTTAGATTGTCGATCGAGGAGATGTGAACATTTGCAGAGTGCTAACTGAAGAAAATATTTTTGATCCACAGACAAAGCCTCTTGAGTAGAGAAAGCATGATGGTCATGTTATATCTATGGGTATATGATACCTTAATGATAAGCCCTTGTGAGAGTCTTGTGAATTATATGTTTGTCAGTTGTAATAATTTATTTGATGAATAGCATACTATACATTTCATTTCATATTTTGGAAATTACTTTTATTGTGTGAATTTATTTCGATTATGATAGATTAATTAAACGTAATAAATGCCCTCAGAATGTTTGCTTCCATAGGAGTCAAGTGGAGACTTGAATGTGAGAGCCTATGTTTTAGAAGCTTCATTCTTATATGGTCCCTGGTCGGCGTGTCATCTTAGAGCTTAGGGTGATGATGTTACATTAAGATTTGCATGTGCGTTAACTAATGACTGGTTCTCACAGGTCATGATATATTGATATCAAGTCATCATATGGGTACTTGTTAGTGAACAAGTTGTACTGGACAAACCCACCATGAGAATACTTTGTGGATTTTTTTATGAACGTGTCACAAGTATGTCTCAAGTAGCAATGGTGTTTGTTGTTCTTTGACGTGAAGCCACAGCACTCATCGAGTGAGTAAGAGCATGCTTTGATGCTATCAAAAGTTTATTCTTGAGAAAGTTGGATGATAAAGGTGGTTACTAGATACGTTACGATTCATTTGGGTATTTGCATGTGGATAGAAAATGGATTTGTCCTCCTATATGACAAGAATTGCATCCATGGGCCCCTTGATGGAATGGGACTTATAAATGCATGGTCATGCTTGGTTCAATCAATATATGATATTGGACTCACTAATTTCTGAAAGTCTATATCTTTAGTTCTATCCGGATGTAAGGTATGAAGGGACATGACAGCACTAATACATTGGTCACAGTGGCTTTCGAGTTTTAACTCTTATTGCTTGGGGAGCAATGATGCATTGCTAGATGTCGCTCATTATTTGTGAAGCTTTTGTTTGATATTTTCAAGATCAAGTGGGAGACTGTTGGTATTACTATGGTGATCTGGAAGTGATCAAATATGTAGTATCACATCCAACATAATATGAGCCTATGGGGTCGCAGATAAGAGCATGGGAGAAGTTGGAAAGTTTTGTTGTTAAATTTCTCATATGTGATATGAGTAAAGGACCAAGCCTATGACATTCTGGATGTGAAGCATTTTCATTCCGGGACCTATATTGTGAATATGGGTCATCAAGTAAGTGGTCGGAAGAATCTAAGGAAAATTCGTCGAGTATAGTCTTAAGGTTTCGACAAATAGTCTTGAATTCGTCGAGTATAGTCGTGACATCTCAATGAGTTTGTTCGAATTCATAGAATATCGTAATCTTATCTCGACAAATTGGACTTGGTTTGTAGAGTATCGTCATGACAGGTTAGACGAGTTAGACTCATATTCATCATATATCGCATTATTGCTTGGACGATTTGCCATGTCTCGATTCGTCGAATATATACATGTTATTTTGATGCAAAGCTTTTGATTCGTCAAAAATCATCGTCTATACTCGATGAATTCTATGTCCTCCGGTTTAATTCCTTTAAGTACGGTTCAGTGTGGTCTGCTGGTATCGGTTGACTCAGTATTCAGTATATATATGATATGTATAGTAAACTGAGTAAGTAACTATTCATTTTGACCTAATCGTGCGATACCGAGCGAGACAATTTTCTTCCCGACGGAACTATTTCGCTAGGTCATAAAAGCCGATCTCGCCGTTGACCGTCCATCATTCTTATACTTGGCTGGAAAGTGTTTCCTAGCCATCATCTTCGTCATTACCGCCTCTCCTTTAACGAATCTAGTAGTTCGTGGATACGTTGAGGGAGAACCTTCTTCCAACCTAGATCTTATGAGACAAGAGTCTAAGGGTTCTCTGTGCTCGTGTGGATATCCGTAGAGGCGTGGACACTATTCTACGCTCGGAACTCCACCCAATGCCATTTGTTGGACTTCATCAGAGCACCTTGGTTGATTATTTACTCAATCCCTCAAAGGTTAAATATATTTATAGCAATGTCACCTATTGATCAATGTTGATCGCTAGATCTGTTTTTCTTTTGGGTTTTCTTGTTCCTAATTTTGTTGCGCACAACTGTTCTAACGTATAGTAAAACCCAACAGTTAAAGCACTCTAATCTAATCGAGGTGGCGAATACCTGAGTCATGAGTTCCGTGATCATTTGAAAGAGTGTGGTATTGTATCACAGCTCACTCCACCAAAGACACCGCAACATAATGGTGTGTCAGAGCGGAGGAATCATACTCTATTAGACATGGTACGATCGATGCTGAGTCATGTAGATCTGTATGTTTCCTTTTGGGTTTTGCTCTAGAAACTACTGTTTTTACACTAAATCGTGCTCCAACAAAAGTGGTTCTAAAGACACCATACGAGATATTTACTGGGAAGCACCCTAGTATGTCATTCATTAAGATTTAGGGTTGTGAGGCATACGTATGGCGTCAAATGCCTGACAAGCTGGAACCCAAGTCAGATAAATGTTATCTTATGGGGTGTCCTAAGGAAACTAAAGGGTACTATTTCTACCTACCGTCTGAGGGTAAAGTGTTCGTCACGAGGACTAGTATCTTTCTTGAGAAAGATTTCTTAAGAAAAAGGACTATCAGGGTAGAACTTGAAGAAGTTCAAGAACCACAAACCGTGAATGAACCAGAATTATAACCAGAGCAAGGACTACAAGTTGTTGTAGCTAGAGAACCTTCTCAAGAAACACAAGTTCAACGTAGATTTGGCAGACCAAGGTTTGATCCTGAGAGATATGGATTTATCGTGTCTCAAATAGGTAATGTATTGCTTATGGATCATGATGATGAGTCTGCAACCTACCAAGAGGCTATGTGTGGACCAGACTTCGAGAAGTGACTTGAGGCCATGAAATCTAAAGTGTACTCTATGTATACAAACCAATTTTGGACCTTAGTGCAAGCACCTGAAGGGGTACGACCCATAGGGTGCAAGTGGGTCTTCAAGAAGAAGACTGACATGGATGGGAAAGTATAGACATTCAAAGGGCAACTTGTGGCTAAGGTTTTCAGAAAAATTCATGGTGTTGACTATGATGAGACCATTTCCCCTATTGCTATGGTTAAGTCCATCAGAATTCCGCTTGTTATTACTACGTATTATGACTACAAGATCTGACAGTTGGATGTCAAAATGGCTTTCCTAAATGGGAACCTCCTTGAGAAAGTGTATATGAGACAACCCGAGGGTTTTGTATCTCTAGGTGAAGCTACTAAAATATACAAGCTGCAGTGATCCATTTATCGATAAAAATAGTCTTCTCGAAGTTGGAATCTTTGTTTTGATAAAAAAATCAAAGAGTTTAGTTTTATCAAGAATGAGGATGAACCAAGTGTTTACAAGAGTATTAGTGGGAGCATTATTGTCTTCCTGATATTATATGCTGATGACATCGGGAATGACAAACCGACCCTACAAGTTGCTAAGAACAACCTAGGGATCTGTTTTTCTATGAAAGACTTGGGTGAAGCGACTTATCTGGAATTAAGCATAATTTAATTTCTACTAGCCAACTATGCGATAAGGGCCTAAATGTCATATTTGAATCCTCTATAATCACCTGCAAAACTATAGATGCTAAAACTAATAGTGTTTTACTTGTTGCTCGTATAACTCATAATGTTCATACTATTAGCTTTGAGGATATATCTGCTTCGGATTTGAAATGCTTAGTTACCAAGAATGTGGAATTAGATCTTTGGCATAGGAAACTAGGACACTCATGAAGTAAACTTATTATCAAACTATCAAAAAATAAACTTGTTCGTGGACTTCCAAAACTAAGCTATAGTTTAAACTCTTTATGCACTTAATGTCAAAAAAGGAAATTCATTAAAACATCATTCAAAAGTATAAATGATATTTCCACATCTAGACCGCTTGAACTCATCCACATGGATCTGTTTGGTCCAATTAGTACATGTATTTTAGGTGGAAAATGATACACCTTTGTTCTTATTGATGACTACTCCCATTATTATTGGACGATCTTCCTTACGAACAAATCTGACACGTTCCTTGAGTTCACTAATTTATGCACTAAACTCCAAAATGATAAGGAACTAAAAATAAAATGCATAAGGTCAGATCATGGGGGGAATTTGAGAATGAAATTTTACAATGTATTGTAATAATTTAGGAATTAAACACGAATTCTCAGCCCCACGCACTCCTCAACAGAATTGGGTAGTAGAGAGAAAGAACCGCATGCTTCAAGAATTAGCATGCACAAAGCTTGCCGAGTTTGGCTTGCCTCAATATTTCTGGGCTGAAGCAATTAACACAGCATATTATGTGATGAACTGAGTCATTCTTCGCCCCATTCTTAAGCTAACTCTATATGAGCTCTATTTCAATAGGAAGCCTTTAGTTTCATATTTTAGAGTCTTCGGTTTCCCGTGTTTTATTCTAAACACTAAGGATCAGTAAGGAAAACATGACGAAAAATCAGACCATGGCATCCTGTTAGGATATTCTAATACGATTCGTGCCTATAGGGTCTATAATAAACGAACCTTAGTTGGTGAAGAATCGGCTCACGTCCACTTTAATGAAAATTTACCAACCATAGACCCTATGTAAAACGAAGAGGAAATTGATGATGATGCACAGTTAGAAGCTAAGAGTGAGGAGAAAGAAGTGTCAGATGAAGTTCCAATTCATGTAAATGAATATAGGCCTCAGAGTACTCTAAATTTCTTAAAAGAGCATCCACGAATAGGAGAGACCACATATGGGATTAAAACTCGATCGGCCTTACATGAATCCTTTTCGAACTTGTGATTCCTATCTGAAATTGAACCAAAGAAAATCTTATAAGCCTTAAAGGATGAATCGTGGTTCTTTGTTATGACTGAAGAGTTAAACCAATTCGAGAAAAGTAAAGTCTGGGTGTTAGTGGAGCGTTAAAATAGCCATCCAGTTATTGGTTTGAAATGGGTTTATAAGAATAAACTTGATGGTGACTCTAGGATAACTAGAAAAAAGCTAGGTTGGTGGCACAAGGTTACTCATAGATAGAAGGCGTGGATTTTGAGGAATCATTTGCACCGGTTGCACGTCTTGTATCCATTATTATGTTCTTAGCATTTGCAAGTTTTAAACAAATTAAATTATATCAAATGAATGTTAAGAGTGCATTCTTGAATGGATATATCAAGGAAGAGGTGTATGTCGAGCATCCACCCGGATTAAAGAACGCTGACTACCTGAATCACGTATACAAGTTGGTGAAAGCCTTATATGGATTGAAGCAAGCACCCCATGCTTGGTATGATAGGCTCATGACTTTTCTACTAGGACATGGGTTTAGGATGGGTAGGGCAGACACCACTCTATTTGTGAAGCACGAGAATCTTGATTAAATTCTTTTACAAATTTACGTGGATGATATTATTTTTGGGGATACAAGCGATAAATTATGTAAAGAAATTATCTCTTTAATGCAGCATGAATTTGAAATGAGTCTAGTTGGAGAGTTATCTTATTTCTTAGGTTTTCTGATTTCTCAATGTAATGATGGAATCTTTATAAGTCAATCGAAATACATAAAAGATATGCTTGTGTGATTTGGCTTTGAGAATCTGAAATAAGTCAAGACTCTAATAAGTGCCTCTCTAAAATTAGGAAAGGATGAAAGTAGCATTTTGGTGGATCAAACTTTCTTTAGAGGAATGATCGGATCACTACTCTACTTAAGTGTATTTAGGCCAGATATTACATTTGCGGTGTGTCTATGTGCTAGATATCAAGCCGATCCTAAATAATCACACTTGAAAGAGGCTAAACTTATCTTTAGGTATCTTATATGCACCCAAAATCTTGGTCTTTGGTACCCACACACCACTGATTTCACACTTTACTGGTACTCTGGCTCCAATTATGCTGGATGTTCACTCAATCGCAAGAGCACGAGTTGCACCTGTCACTTCCTTGGTCCGACACTAGTCTCGTGGTCAAGTAGAAAACGAAACTCGATTGCCCTCTACTGCTGAAGCAGAGTATATAGCCCTAGGGAGTTGGTTCACACAAGCACTTTGGATGTCTCAAACATTAGAAGACTTTGGCCTAATTTGTAGAAACGTTACTCTTAGGTGCGACAACAAGAGTGCCATAGACTTGACAAATAATGCAGTGCATCACTCACGGTCAAAACATATTGACGTTGATCATCATTTCATTCAGGATCACATTAAGAAAGAGAACGTGAGAGTAAGCTTCATTGGCACCAACGACCAACTAGCTAACATATTCACAAAACCCTTCCAAATGCGCGTTTCTCGTTACTTCGACTTGAGCTGGGTGTTTGGGATCTTTCTTCCTAGTCATGGTGCATTTGTCTGTTTTTATTCTTTGGTTGTTATCTGTTTCTATTTTCGCTTTTTTTAAAATATATATATAGAAAAATATAGAAAAATGAAAAAAAAAAACAAAAACATGTCTTTGCCTATTTACTTTCTATTTTTTCGTTATTTTTGCTTGATTTGTGGTTTATTTTATTTATCTTTGTCGACTCTTTAAACAAAAAAATAAAAAATAAAACCCAAAAATGAACAAAAAATGTGGATTGATCATTCTTAGGACAAACATGGCTAGAACTTAGAGCATAATGTATATGTACAATGTTTGAGTTAGGCATGTTAATCCCCGTGAACATTGTCTATATATATCATGATGTGTCGAATCTATAGGTGCTTAGCTACTGAGTGTGAGTAGATATGTTAGTGTTCGTCGAATATGCCTCTAGGTATGTGTTAGGCTTTAGATAGCGGAATGACGTCACAAAATTCACACATCCTTAGATGGAGCACTCTTATAGAAAGTATATGCTTACATGCTATAACTCGTGATATTGTGTCTACCACGTTAGAAATAACTTGAAGAATCAATGTCACGATACATATGCGTTTTTATAAATGTTAGAATTTTGGGGAAAATCTCTAGTCGTCAAGTATTGTGCATACAAGTTAAAGTGTATCTATATATGTAGGTAGAATTCAATTGATTTGGGTCCTTGAAATCTAAACAAAACAATGTTTTGAATTTGATAGCTCAACGCGTATACATATCAAACAATGCATGCTATCAAGCCTTTAGTCAAGGATCCCCCCCAGCACTACTCACTCCTCCTGATAAGTCTTTATGATCATTGTGAGGATAAGCACCTTGGTCAAAAAATCATTTCGATCTTGTGCACAGACTAGTACCTTAAGCTTATGTCCCCTAGTTCTAGTCTTGATATCTCATAAAGAGCACTGTGACGTGAATTTTCACCTTATTTCTCTCGGCATAGTATTTTTACTTACTGAGATAAACCATGTAATGAATGTTCACTCTACTTGGTGTTTGTCTTCTGATGCTACACGTGAACATGTCATTTCTCTATCTAACGCTTCCATGCAAAAGAATTGGACTAACACGACACTTTATATCTATAGCACATACGTTCGAGCACATGATTTCTATTCATGACTTGTACAATGTTCCTTTGCATTAATTTTATAACTCTTGTAGCATTGTACTCTATATCATTATGTGCTTAGTCTACTTTTGTTGTCCAATCTTTTGTAACTCTGAATAGTTATTTAAAACTATTTCTACGTACCACATTCATCCATTTGTCATCTTTGCTTACTATTCTCTAATTTCATGCTTGGTCACTCTAATTGTTTTCGCCTCTCGTTTCACTTTCTATATCATGCACTGTGTACTTTATTTCTCAGGCGCATTCTATACTACATTCTGTCTAACATGTGCATGTGTAGGTTCGTTTTCGGTCTATCACATGCCCTTTCGATAATATCAAAGGGGGAGAATAGATGGTTCATGAGTCATGGGTAAGTGTAGATCACATGTAGTGGGATGCTAGTTCACTGTGTGCACGTAGATAGGGGGAGCATGTAGAACACATATATAGGGGGGGCGTGTGTGTAGGGGAGCAATATATAACATGAAACCTAAGATTTCAAGACTATCTCTTATATATAGACGTTGTATCATGCACTTCATTAGTATATCTCATGAACGGGACTTGATATAATCAAAAGAGGGAGATTGTTTGAGTCGACTGTTCACATATCCTTAGTTTGATGATATCAACTCCCATATTGTATTTGATTACATCTTCTGTTTGGTAGAGTGTGCAGGTTTACAGGTCAAGGAAATACAAGGAGCTCTCCTCAAGAACCTACCGCCGAGCAATAGTAGTTAACGTCTGGCGGTAGCCTGAATTAAATGGTCAAGGCGCTCGAGAACATACCGCGCCACATTAATGCACTCAACGCTCGGGAACTAGCTTGGTACCTCACCGCGGTAATGCACTCAACGCTCGTCAAAATCATAGATATGATTGGACTACCACCGGGCGCTACCTACCTACCGCGCTGCGCTAGCATTGGAAAAAGGAAAATATTCGTTTTGAATAATTTTCCTAATTTAGAGGACAGCTGTCAACATCAAGCGCATGAACCTACCGTCGGGATCTAGCATTACCACCGCCGGTAGCCTATTTTTACCAAGACGTATAAAAAGATGCCTCATTTTTTGTGTTCCTTACAAAGATGAAAAGAGACTCAGATCTACGACTCCTAGGGTTTGGATGCCTCTATGTGGTCCATTCCGCCATCTTCGTCGAAGGAAAATAAGACTGCCTCCCTCCCTTTCGCGCACGAAAAACTCTATCGAGCCAAGAACTACATCGACTACGAAGAGATGACCGGTTGCAAGCACATGAATATCTCAAGCACCGGTCGTGGATCGCTCGACGGAGGAATCATCAAGAGGGAGATTTTAATCAATTTAAATCCTTTAAACTTTTATTATATTCTTTCTCTTTCTCTATTTTGCTTGTGGTGAAGGAAATCGATGGGGGAAGGTCATCGGAATCTGGGGTAGGATTCTGTGAGAAATCACCCCTGGGAAGGGACGTCTAGATCGGGTGATCTAGTGGGGCTCTAAGACCCTTCCTTGCGTGGAGGTGAAGAGCTGGCTCGAAGACCTTTCTTGGAGGGAAAGGAAGAGAGCCAACTGGTCCGTGGAGTGGGTCGGTATAGAAAACTAAAAGCTGTTTTATTCACCGCCTTTGATCACCGGCATCACGGAGATCAGGTTTTGTAATCTTTAAAAACAATTGTTAATTTTAGTTTTGGCAATGAAATTCATTCCCTGCTTCTGTACTTGCGTGTACTGCTGTAGTTGTTAGTTTATGTTGTTCTGAAGAGTGCATAGATCTCCAAGGGAGAATCTTCCCAGAAAAACTATTTCAGAGACATACCGCCGCGCGTTAGATACCTAGAGCCCCGTGGTAGCTTCCTGAACTAGTTTTTCCTTGGAACGAAATAATTCGAATTTTTGATAAACGACGCAAACCTTATTAACACCCCCCCCCCCCACACCGTCTAAGGTTGGCCACACGATCCAATAGTATCCATGTGCCCCTTGATGGAATGGGACTGAGAAATGCATGGTCATGCTTGGTTTATTCAATAAGTGATATTGGGCTCACCGATTTCTAGAAGTCCATTCTAGATCGGGAATCTATGATTGAATATTTATGAGGGTTACATGGTGTAATGCCCCAAAAATCCTGAAAAAGGAAGGATTGGAAGTTAATGCATGGCAGTAGTGTTAATACTGGCTTTAGCCCTTGAATTAAATTGATTGTCATCTCGAGTATCTACCGCGTGGCGGTAGAAAGTTATCGCGTGGTGATACCACTCAACACACTCGACATACTCAATGCTTTTGATGAATTGACGAGAGACTACTGCGAGGCAGTTGTGAGCTAATGCATGGCGATAGCTGATTAAAATGGCATATGCCTCGGGAAGGTACCGCTCGACAGTAGTAAATTAACACCGGCGATAGCTTGCCACATGGCAGTGCAGTGGAGACTTATTTGGGGCACAAAGTGATGTCAATTGGCCCAACTGTCGATCGCCTTTGATACTGCGCGACGGTAGAGGATACCGCATGGCGGTAGCTTGCTGTTAAGGGCTGGATTTGAGATTTCATTCTCATTTTCCTCTCTCAAACTTTCTCTCTTGGTTCTTGAGCTTCTTGAGAGAAGAGGAGGAAGAAAGTACAGGTGGCTAAGAGGAGAAGCGATCCAAGGTGTGCTTGTGATCTGAATTATAAGTCGATGCTAGATCCGAGGAGAGGAAGCTATGACGATCAGTTCCATCCAGATCAACGAATAAGGACATGACACCTAAGCAATTGATAAGGGTAATGATTTTCTCCTAGGACAAGTTAAGTCCTCAATTTGCATACGTGTGTGGAACACCTCACCAAAAGGAGAAGAAAAAGGTGGTTTCTAGCGGGTTGATCATTGTGATCTCCGCTAAAAACTTGCATTTAGATCAAGAATAGAAGTACAGAAAAGGCATGGTGTGTGAATCCCATTTGGACAGGTTGGTTTGAATTGGTGATGAATTGATTTGCTTGTTGGAGAAGACTCCGTGGATAAAATGTGTGGATAAACATGTCGAAGCTGGGGTCTGGGGGTGTGCATGATGCTATAGTGATAGTACTGGAGGTGATCTCCAGAAAAACACCCAAAAGTGGGGACGAAGCCACTTTTATCCCTACCGCACGACAGTAGTGCTACAGCCGGTGAGTGCTTCCAGTAAGTTATGAGGCCGATATCTGCGAGACCTGGGGCCATTGTTTAAAGCTGAGAGCCTTGTGAGACCAGCTAAGGTGGCCATACGAGCCAGCCTGAATGTTTTAGCTAAGCCTGTGTCCATGAGATAAGGTGCGTAGCATGAAAAACTATGAGCCTGGAGAGCCCAGCTATTGTCCATGAGAGCCATGATGATCATTGGAGGCTCGGGTCTTGTGTAAATGTGAGTGGAAATTGATGCTGAGATCTTAGAATGCTAGCAAAAAGGCCAGAAAGCTGAACAGGCAAGGGGAGACTGGCCCGCGTCTTGTCATTCTCCATGATGGCTGCAACCGTCAGCGTTGACATGGCGATTTGAGTAACGGGCTGTGACTGAACTGTACCCATGTTATGTCTTTCGGACCAAGATCTCCTAAAGTAACTGGCTTTCGTCATTGGCATAATGAGAGTCTTAGGCTCTGAGCCGGAAAGACTAGAATGCTCAAGTATACCATAAAGTATGGGACTGTGGATGGTGGTGGGACCCGGGAAGTCCGGTACACCGAGAATGTGCCCTGAGTGCACGGGGCATGTGGTCGATTGAGCCTATGTCTATGGAGAATGGTGCTTAAGTGTACGTTGTTATTTGCCAAAATATATATAGGCTGCTTCTTGTAGGGAAGAAGAACTGCCGCCCCGAGTGAGTGGTGGGGTCATTATAAATTGGTCAACAAATGTTGACCATTGCTTTGTTTGCCACATTTTGGTGGGTCGTGTTATGCAGGTGCTGGAGATTCAAGTGGAACGTAGCGGGCTGAAGACCCTTATGCTGCAATTGGTTGGCCCTCGAAGGCCCAAAGGCAAACGTTTACTGTTTCTCATGTGTGGTTGACTTACATGCCGAAGTATGAAGACACTTTTTTAAAGGAAATAATTGTAAGGAATTAAGGCAAGAAAATTTGGTGTATTTGGTTATCATTCTTATATGTGTAGTAGACATTTCTAGTATATGGTTTCTATAACTTAAACTGCTTCCGTTAGAATGCGCTCTGAGTTATGATGTGTATACGGTAATATGGTTTTAATGCATAAATCCATCGACTGTCTGTGGAATATGGCGTGGGGCCCCAGCCGGACCCTCTATTATATTTTATGTGACGGATGGAGGTGTTACAATTTGGTATCAGCTTCTGGTGTCGTTCTTTCTTACTCGAATTCATGGTTGAATTATTTTAAGGGGTGGTGAGCATGTGTGTAACACCCCAAAATGGAAACAGAATTTTTGTTAGCTATCGTCGGGTGACTGTGGGTATCGCTAGCGATATCAATAGCACTCAACGCACTCGACGCTTTTGAGTGTTAAGTAAACTCGAAGAATCGTTGAGTAAGATACTATCATATTTCGATAGTGGGTATCGTGTGGCGATACCACTCAATGCACTCAACACTTTCAATGAAGCGTTGAGTAGACTTAGCGCTCTCGATGCTTTTGACGAATCGTCGAGTGAGCTATTGCATGGAGACAGTAGGTATCGCTGGCGATCCTGCCATATATGCTAGCCACGAGTTAGATGGTCGATCGGCGCCCGAAGAGCGGTGGTTTATTAGTTTCAAGACAGTTACTATCGCTATCTCCAGGCGATAACCTATATCGCGCGGCGATATCGTTTTGTTTGACTATTAAGCTGAAATCGTAGCCTTTGCTTCCTTTTTATGAAATGATCATGTGGATGGGATTAATCCCAAGACCACTTAACCAGAGAGAGAGGTGGAGAGAAGTCTCATTTTACTTCTCCCTCTATCTCTCTCTCTCTCTCTCTCTCTCTCTTCATCTTCTATTGCACTCTTGGAAGAAAGAGCTAAGGAAGAAGGTTGAGGCTGAGGTTGAGATATGAAAAGCTTGGTGAAGGAGATACTGTGGTCAAAAGCAAGAACCGAGGCTAGATCTGTGAAGAGGAAAGTGAGGGGCTCCTACCCATCCGAATAGAAAGCTCAGGGTAACGATCTCCCTTCTTGGACAAGTGAAGTCCTCCTTTTTGCATATGCATGGAATCCCCCACCAAAGGTGGAGAATCGAGGAGATTTCGATGGGTCGATACGTAGTATCCCCGGGTTTGGTTTTGCAAATAGATCCGGAAATCACAGTACGGAATAGGCATGCTGTGTGAAGCCCATCTAAACAGGTTGGTCTTGATTGGTGATGTTTTGTTTTGCGTGTCAGAGAAGAATCTGAGTATAAATGAGTAGTTTACGGAGTCTGGGGGTTGTACCTTTGAAATGAGAGAAATAGGAAGTACTGGGGGTGTGCTCCAAGAACCAGAAAGTTCCACAACTTGCATAACTATTGGATATTGACGGGAGATAGCGAGTATCACTGGCGATAGCTCTTGGTGAGCTGTGATTACCTTAAAAGACCAGTTTTCTGGCACTACAGGATGCTGCATAGTATTGGTTGGATGGATGTTCCAATTGTGGCTATGTTTGGAGACAGATGAGAGTTATGTCGCTAATGTCAGGTGATATTTACTATTGCTACCGATAGCTTCCAAATAGCATATGACTTGCAGGGCCTGTCTCGTGGAGGCTATGGGGCTAGCAGATAAGTTGTGAGCCTAGGTGCCCAGCTATAGCCATGAGTGCCATTATGTGCCTGCATGGGGACCTGGTGGACGGTGGTCGAAGCTGAGAGTTTGAAGATCCCAGCTAAAGAAAGGCCAGAGAGCCAAACAGGAAAGGGGAGGCGGACCCGTGTCTTGTCGTTCGCCAATATGGCTGGGATCATCGGTGTTGGCATGGAAATTTGAGCAATGGGATGTGGCTAAACCGTACCCGCGTTATATCATTTGGGCTAGATTGAATAAAGTAACTGGCTTTCACCGTTTGCATAATGAGAGTCTTAGGCCCCGTTCCAGAAAGACTAGAATGCTCAAGTGAACCATCAAGTCCGGAACTGTGGATGGTAGTGGGACCCAGAGAAGTCTGGTACACCGAGAATGTGCCCTGAGTGCACGGAACGTTCGGCCGTTGAGGCACTAATTTGTGATATATTGAATGGTGCTTGAGTGCACCTCTTTGTGATATATCTGTTGTATTAATGCTATTCCTGCAGGGAAGGAATACCATTTCCCCAGGTATGGGGTAGGGTCATTATAAATTGGTTGCCTAAAAGCTGATTGTTGCCTTGTTTGTCATCCTTGTGGTGGCTTGTCCTTGTGCAGGTGCTGGAGAGCCAAACGGAAAATAGCGGGTTGCTGCCCTTATAGCTATGCTGGCCCTCGAAGGCCAAGAGAAGGATTTTTAGTGTTTTCATGTGTGGCTGGCCTATGGGCCGATGTATGAAAATACTTTTGTAAAAGGCAACAGTTGTAAGGCCTTAAGGCCGGTTTGACTTTTGTGTATTTATGTAGAACATTCCTAATCTATATTTATATAGTGGACATTCGTGTGTGCTTGATTTTAAAAGTTAACCCTTAAAGCTTCTGCTAGAATGCTTTGAGTTAGGATGCGTGTAGTTTTGATATTAACATGTTACTCTGTCGACTGTCTGTGGGATATAGCATGGGGTCTGTTGGTATTACCATGGTGATCTGGAAGAAATCAAATATATGGTTTCACTGCCAATGCAATATGATCCTATGGGGTCGCACATAAGAGCTCTTGAGAAGTTTGAAATGTTTGTGTTGGCCTTACTCATATATGATATGAGTGAAGGACCAAGCCTATGACGTTCTGGATGTGAAGGAATTTCATTCTGGGACCTGTATTGTGAATATGGGTCATCAGGTAATTTGTCGAAAGAAAGCTAAGGGAAATTTGTCAAGTATAGATGAGAGGTTTCGACGAATGGTCTATATTCGTCGAGTATCATCATGACATCTCAACGCTTCCATCTTAGATTCGTTGAGTATCGCAAGACAACTCAACGCTTCGTCGAGTATTGTCGAGACATCTCAACGCTTCTATCTTGGATTCATCGAGTATCGTCATGATAGATTCGATGAGTTGGACCTCGATTCATCGTATATCTCCTTGATACCCATACGTTTTGCCTTGTGTCGTTTCGTCGAATATTCATGTGTTAACTCGATGAATAGTTTTGATTCGTCGAATATCAACGTGATACTCGACAAATTCTATTTCGATCGGTTTATTTCCTTTTAGTCTGGTTCGGCAATTTTGCTGGCATTGATTGGTTCAGTTCAATGTATATATATGATATGAATAGTTGAACCGATAGATAAATGTTCATTCTCTCGACCTAATCGAGCGACGGCTTCTTTTTCCCGATGACGACAGAACTGTTCCGCCAGCTCGTGGAAACCGCTCACTGTCGCCGACCATCTAACGTCGCTAGAAAAGGTTTCCTGGGCGTCGAATTCATCACTGCCACCTCTCCTTGAATGGATCTAGTAGTCCATGGAGACGTTGAGGGCAAACATAGTTCCGACCTTGATCTTGTGCGACAAGAGTCTAGGGTTCTTCGTGCTCATGTGGAAATCTGTAGAGGCATTGACACTATTCTACACTCGGAACTCCAGCCGTTGTCGTTCGTTGGAATTATTCGGAGCACCTTGGTTGAGTTTACACTCAATCCCTCGAAGGTATTTTTATTTATAGCATTTTACTTCTTGATCAATGTTCATCGCTAGATCCGAACTCTTTTGGTGTTTTCTTGTTCCTTATTTTTGATGCTTGCACAAGTGTTGTGCCATCCTTGCAAAACCCAGCATGGCCCCAGCTAGACCCTCTAATATATTTCATTTGACGGATGGAGGTATTACAATTTTGGTATCAGCTTGTCTTGGTCTTCCTCCTACAAATTCGTGGTCAAATTCTTTTGCGGGGTGGCGAGCACGTGTCTCTGGTTACCATTATAACACAAATGAACTCAAGAATGTCTACTTAGGAATGAAAATACACATGTTTGAGGAACCTGCATATTCCTATTGATTGTTTTTGCCTTTTGAGTAGTCGCTAAATTGTGTATTTTACACTTATAGGTGACTAGAAGTGGTGCGGGGCAGTCTGAAGCCCAACGATCATTAGAGAGTGTTGCACCAGCTAGGGTTCCCACACCTCCTCCTTCTGCGGAAACAGTACGCTTAGTTGCTAAAGAAGTGTTTGCAATGATTAATGCACAACCGACTTGGCAGGTATGACCTTCAATGGTGCCAGTAAAGGTTGGTGTCGTCGAGCGTATAGCTGCTAGGTAGGTGCCTGCTGAGGCTTTGGTTGAGAAGCGAGCAATTTAATGACAGTTGAAGTACTTTATGAGATTTAGTCTGCCTATGATTATGGGTGAAGGATCCCCAATGCAGGTAGAGGACTGTCTTTCTTGCGTCAAGAGGATATTGAAGGCGATAAAGACAGAGGAGGGACAGAAGGTGCCCTTGGCCACTTTCTTGTTGGAAGAAGAGGCTCGGCTTTGGTGGGATGACTCCGAGTTACACCACTTTGCGGGCAGACAATTATCGGAGTTTTCGATGGAGGAGTTTTCGAGACTATTCTTGGCAAAGCATCTGCCGTCGTCGCAGCGGATTGCTATTGAGAACGAGTTCCAGTATTTGACTCAGGGCGTGGATAGTGTGGATGACTACCTCCATGATTTTACAAGGTTGGGACGTTATGCGGGGTATACATTTGCTTACGAAGAGCATAAAACCAATAAGTTCTACGAGAGACTGCGAGATGAGCTGAGGTTACTACTCTCGGGTCCGATGAACCAATGTTTCCAAGTGTTGGTAAATACAGCTCGTTCGTTAGATAAAGACATAAAGAGGGTGTAGGGCAAGAGGGACTTGGCGGTGATAAAGCCTGAGTTCAAAACACTGTATCCTAGAAAGTATGACTACCGCAAGAGATGGGGCAAGAAGTCTAAGTCTTATAGGCAGGCTCCTTCTGCTGGTACTTCTGGAATAACATCAGGGCGAGGCCCGCTCACATGTTACACTTGTGGCAAGCCAGGGAATTTTTCCCGTGATTGTAAATGTGGCCTTCTAAGGAAGGATATGAAGGCAGGAGCATTATATGCTGAAAAGGGAAAGGCAGTGGAGTCCACTACATCCCAATATGCTCTAGCTCAGCCAAGGGTGTACAATCTTGGCAAACAGGAGGCCATCAAACAGGCTGACATTGTCACAGGTATGAGTAGTATATAGTTTTCATGCTTTTTATACTTTATGCCTTGTGAATTGCTTGTGTATAACTTGTTAAGTATAGGCTTTGTCCTTATTCGGGACCATCCGGCGAGCGCACTGTTTGATACAGGTGCTTTACATTCATTTCTATTTGAGTACTTCATATCATGGATCAGAGTGCTTACTCTTATGTCGATAGATAGAGTAATGGTGTTGTTACCTAACGTATGTGTGATATGTACAGATAAGTCTTGTTGTCTTGAGGTACGTATTGGAAGTCGGGATTTCAGATTGGAGGCATCTGTGTTGCTGATATCTGAGTTCGATGTAATCATTGGTATGGACTGGCTCGTAGAGCCGCGTGCATGTATAGATTGCAGCTCTAAGGAAGTCATACTGGGACAGAACACCGAACGAGAGACAAAGTTTGCTGATATGCGAGTATCGAGCAAGATATTGATATCTCCTCTCTAGGTAGTCAAAGTTGTTCAGAAGGGCTCATAATTGTTCTTCATGCTTTTAGAGGATGTTGAGCCGAAGCCCAGTTTAAGTGACATTCCTATGGTATCAGGGTATGCAGATGTGTTTCCAAAGGATCTTCATGGGTTATCGCCATAGCGGGAGATTGATTTCTCTATAGAGTTGGTTTTAGGTGCGAAACTTATGACCAGCTCGTCGTACCGTATTGTTCCAAAGGAGATGGCAGAATTGAAAGTTCAACTGCAAGAATTGCTAGAGCAAGGCTATATACGTCCACGTATGTCACCTTGGAGTGCACCAGTTCATTTTGTGAAAAAGAAGGACAGAAGTTTGCGGCTATGCATTGATTTTCGAGAGCTGAATAAGCTGATGGAGAAGAACAAGTATCTGATTCCACGGATTGATGACTTGTTCGATAAGCTGGTAGGATCAACTGTCTACTCAAAGCCGGATCTAAAGTCTAGCTATTATTAGTTGAGAATTCAGGAAGTTGATATTCCCAAGACAGCGTTTGATACATGTTACGGTAATTATGAGTTCACTGTAATGCCATTTGGGCTAACAAATGCACCATCGGTATTCATGGACTTAATGTATCGAATGTATATAGAGTACTTGGACCTATTTGTTATCGTTTTTATTGACGATATATTAGTGTACTCTCAGTTTGAATAAGATCATGCAAATCATTTGCGGATGGTTTTGCACACCCAAAGGATAAATAAGCTTTATGCCAAGTTCTAAAAGTGCGAGTTTTGGTTGTCGTCAGTGGCTTTTCTTGACCATGTGGTTAGTGGAGAGGTATTGCGGTGGATCCGGTGAAGATAGTTATGATATGGGAGTGTCTTGTGTTGTCTACTATAGCTGAAGTCAGGAGTTCCATAGACTTGCGGGCTACTACAGGCGCTTCGTAGAGAACTTTTCGCGGATAGCCTTACCTCTCACCACACTGACGAGGAAAGATCAGAATTTCATTTGGACGCCTGAGTGCACGTGAGATTTTGAGGATTTAATGAATCGTTTGACTATGTCGCATATCTTGAGTTCTCCATGTGGTATAGACGGCTACGAGATTTATAGTGATGCTTTAGGGAGCGGCTTAGGCTGCGTTCTTCTTTAGTTTGGAAATGTTATTGCATATGGCACACGCCAAGTTAAAGTGCACGAGCGAAACTATCTAGTCCATGACTTGGAGTTGGCGGCTGTTATTTTTGCATTGAAGTTGTGACATCATTACTTGTATGGCGTGAAAGTGGATATCTTCACGGACCATAAGAGCCTGAAATATTAAATAAATTAGCAGGATCTAAATATGCGGCAATGGAGGTTGATGGAGTACCTCGAGGACTACACCTTCGAGATACACTATACTCCTGGTAAGGGAAATGTAGTCGCAGATGCCTTAAGTCGGAAGACTCGAGTGAGGGCAAGTTGGTTGCAAATGCATAATGAGCATCTGATCCAGGAGTTGGAGGCCTTAGAAATTTCTTGTGTTGACAAGAACTCAACTTCAAATGCGTGCCTGAACTGGACAGAGGTACAGTATGACCTTGCGGACAGGGTTCGGCGAGCAATGGAACTAGATGAGAGTATGAAACATTATGCAGTGGATGGGTCAAATTCCCAATTCTCCTTGGAAGATGATTTATTGAGAAAAGACGATATTTTGGGCATCCCAAATGTGGGAAGATTTTGGGAGGAGTTGATGTATGAGGAACACTTCATAAAGTACTCAATTCACCCAGGGAGCACAAAGATGTACAAGGACGTGAAAAAGATTTTCTGGTGGTCGGGTTTGAAGAAAAGCATAGCACTTTAAATGGAAAAGTGCCAAACTTGTGGCTTAGTAAAAGATGAATGTCAAAATTTGGAGGTTTCCTGAAGTCGGTACCAATTTCGGTGTGGAAGTTCGATGATATCTCTATGGATTTTATGCATGGGTTGTCAAGATCACAGAGCAAAAATGATGTCATGTGGGTGATCGTTGACCGGTTGACAAAAGTATCGCACTTTATACCGATCAAGAAAGACGATATAGTGGAAAAATTGGCTAAGTTGTGCATGGACAACATAGTACAATTGCACGGTGTGCCTCACAACATTGTTTGTGGCCGAGATGGGATCTTTACTTCACGTGAATGGAGGTTATCCACCAATTGTTGGGTATGAAACTGCAGTTCAGTATGGCCTTCTATCCGTAGACGGATGGTCAGAATGAAAGAACCAACAGAACAATGGAGAGCATTCTCTGGATGTGCACCTTTGATTTTGGGAAGAGGTGGGATGCCATCTCTATATGATCAAGTTCGCCTATAATAATAGTTATCAAGCTAGTATTCAGATGACGCCCTTTGAAGCTTTATACGGTAGGAAGTGTCGTACTCCTTTAGCTTGGGCAGAAATAGGCGAATTGATGTTTTTTAAGCGGAAGGAAGTCAAAGATGAAAATTAGACTATTCGCTTGATATGTGAGCGGCTACCGATAGCCCAAGATAGGAAAGCGAAATACTGTAATGCCAAGCATCGAAACGTGGAGTTCGTAGTGGGTGATTGGGTATATTTGAAGATCAAGCCATTCAGAGGCGTCTCATGAATTCGGCACTTGAAAAAGTTAAGTCCAAGGTATCTTGGTCTGTTTGAAGTGGTTGAGCGAGTTGGAGAAGCTGCCTACCGGTTTGCTCTTTCGGCGGAGCTAAGTGTCTTGCACGATGTGTTTCACATATCCGTGCTGCAAAAAGCTGTGAAAGAGACAACTCAAGTGATTGTGGATGATCAAGTACCGGTCAATAGTGGGCTGACAATGAAGGTTAGGCCCACTCAGATCGGGATGGTGAAAGTACTATGGAATAATTGTGGTTGAGAAGAACTAACATGGGAGTGTGAGCAAACCATGCGCGATGAGTTTCCCGAGTTGTTTGTAAACCAATTTTTAACATTGTTTTGCAAAAAATAATATCTTGTAACATATAAGTAGCTGGTTTTATTAACTACAAATGAGTAAATTTTGGGACGAAATTTCTATAAGGAGGGGAGGTTTGTAACATCCCAAAATTGAAACAGAACTTTTGTTAGCTATCGTCGAGCGACAGTGGGTATCGCTAGCGATAGAAATAGCACTCGACACACTCGACGCTTTCGAGTGTTGAGTAAACTCGAAGAATCGTTGAGTAAGAGACTATCGTGTGACAATTGTGGGTATCGCGCAGCGATACCACTCAGCACACTCAATGCTTTCAACGAAGCATTGAGTAGACTCAGTGCTCTCGATGCTTTCAACGAATCATTGAGTGATCTATCACGTGGCGACAGTGGGTATCGCTGGGCGATACTGCCACGTATTGTAACACCCCTGATTTTTCGATGTTTATCTTAATTCCATTAGTGGCGTATTTATGACGTCAGGTCATTACGATTGACGCGTAGTTAAGAGGTACCGTTATTGGAGCGTGGTTTCACTCAGTAGGTTTTTTAGTGTGCTTGGCCTTTAGCACGGTCGTGTAATTTCCCTCACGATCCGGGTCTGTTTTGGTGACTCGGTGGAGCGTTTAATCGGGATGTTGATGTTTTTATCTTCGGGAGGTGTTTTGCTGAGTTTAGTTTGCCATATGTTGATTTTGACTTCGTCGTTGGATTCGTAGCGTCGGTATTTAGCTACGGTGCGATTTTCATAGAATTTCGAGTTGGATTGAGTTTCGGGTCGTTTGTATGGTTATTTAATAATTAATATTATATATATAAGTATAAATAGAAGCGATGATGGAACCTTATTCACCTTCTTCCCTTGAAAGTGAGGAAAAGATCTACCTTAACTCTAGAGGGGGGGTGAATAGAGTATTTTTAAAATAATTTACAGTTAAAAATATAAAGCAGTGGAAGACGTAATTTATGTATATGTGTAAGGTGCTTGTTATGAAATAAAAACTAAAGCAAGAGCTAAGAAAACACACAGCACACAGCAAAGTCAAACACACAGCAACCAGATGACACAAGGAACTATAGTGGTTCCCCAACAACCTGTGTGCATCCACTCTTCTACAACCCTTGGTAGGAATCCACTGCAGGAATAGTTGATCAGGTGTCCTGGGCACCAATGAGCTTTTGATAAGGTGCTCAAAAACCAAAACTAGATTTTTCATAAGGTGTCTTGCCACCACTGAGTTTTGATAAGGTATCAGAAACCAGTCTCAGAACTTTTGAAGGGAGTTTTGAAAAACCCTTTTACAGGAGGGAAAGGAAAAAGAAATTAAGAGTTTTGTTGTTCTTCTCTGTCAACAATCTGAGAGAAGACAAGTGGATGATGATGTCAAAGCTCCCCCTGAGATCTGTAAGGGTTCAGGAAGGTGAGCTTTGCTAGGGTGATAGGTCTTCAGTTGCTTCAGATCTCCAGCAATTGATGATTTCAACAGATGCTGAAATGTTTGATGTCTGGAGTTCTTGATGTTGAAGCTTTTGAACACTTGATGATTTGGAGGAGTTGAGTAGCAGAAGATTTCCTTCACAGAAAACTTTCTTGTGTTCTTGAAGATTTTGGAATTCAGTAAATTTGTAAATCTCAGAAGATGAACTCTTGATCAGAGAGTTTTTGTTGTTCACTCTTCTGTGTCTCTTTTAAATCTAATTCTGTTGTATATCTCTTGTCTCTATAATTGTATATGATCTGTTATCTCTTTCAAAAACATATTCTATAGGAGTATATCAGATTCTGACTTAGATGGTCGTTACTCAGTCATAAATGACTTCCATAATTGACAATTGTATCTGGGGAAAGTCCTAAGCAATATTCCATTTAGTCCTTCCTTGAAACTTGCATCAGATTGCTTGAAACGGCTAGAGAATCCTTTGTAATAAATGCAAAAAATAACTCTGGAAGAATATGAATGAATTCCATAACTGTTCTTGAATTTGAATTCTGAAAGCGTTGATCTCTCACAGAAATCGTCGATATGAGCTCTACGATCGTTGAACTGAGCTCAGAGATTGGATTTATACTAGAGACAGAAAACGTCGACCTGAGCTCTACGATCTTCGAACTGAGCTAAGCGACTTTGAAAATAGATGAAGACAAAACGTCGATCTGAGCTCGAAGATTGTCGACTGGAGTTCGACGACTTGCAGATTTGAGCTCAGAGAACGTCGAACGGAGTTCGACGTTTCGTCGAACTGAGCTCGACGAAAATTGTCTTGTCTCAGTACTTAGTCCTGATCTCTGAGTGGTCCTGGGGGCAGCTCCAAACCTAAGTTCTAAGCCCTAGACTCATTCTAATTTGACCTTTTCAACTATACAACTAGGTCAAATAATTTTCCTAATAACATAGTGATCCTTGCCCAAATTAGTAATAGGGTGTTCCAACAATCTCCCCCTATTTGGGTTAGGATTACTATTTACAGGACATAATCAGGAAATACAGAATCATACATACAGAAATAAAAGCTAAACTAACAATACAGAAAAGATAATCAAAGCAGCATTGCAGAACTCAAAAGGAATGTCAGCAAATGTTCAGATATAGATGTACTGTCTGCTTACAAAATTCATTTCCTTTCACTGCCTTTCTTAAATAGAATCTCCCTATTAGGATTGAGAGCATCTTTCTTTGATCTTCTATCGTCTTCTGCACCTAAGTAGGTTTGGTATCTTGGCCTTGGGACAACAGCCTCAGGATGCAGCTTCATATAATCTTCAGGATCAAAGAACTTTCTTGAAGCATATCTCTCCAGTTCTGTCTTTCTTTGTTCTGAAAGAGTAGTAATTTTAGAAGTATCTTTACCTTGCTCTCTGGCCTTTTTCAATTGATCTAATGCAGCAAGTTCCTTCATCCTGGCAGTCCATGATAAAGGATTGTTTTCTGGATCCTCAAAAGGGATTTAAGGTTCATATCTATTTATGGTTTCTGAATAAGTAGATGTCCTTGTAACAACTGTATCTCTGAGTTTGTAAGGGAAAGGACCTTGAGTTGAATCCATATGCCCTTGTCCTTCCCTTTGCTGTCTAGAATAAGTTATGTGCTCTCTCTGATTTCCTCTTTATTGACTTCTTTTAGAATGAAAGCCTCTTTGATGTTGACTTCTGGGTTGATATCTTTGAGAAGGTTGAGAAGAACTATACTTTGAAGCAGATCCAGGTTGAGAAGCAGATCCTCCACCAGTACCAGCATCTGGAGGAGGAGGAGGAGGAGGATGAGACTGAGAAGATCCTTTCTCATATTTGTCAAGTTTTCTTCTTTTCCTCATAGCCTTTAACTGATTCTTAGAATATTGCATCCAAGGCTCTGTTATTTGACAATCATGCAAAATATAGTATGGTATATCATTTACATCTTTGGCCTTAGCAGGGGGAACTCTCATCATTGCTTTTCTTCTTGCTTTCTTTTTCTTAGAGATGGTGCCAGCAGAATCATCAGAGTCAGTGTTAAATTGATCACTTTCTGAACTCTGGGGTCTATCATATAGATCATCAATGCTTTTGATATACTCTTCTCTTTGTTTAGACTTTTCAACAGACAGAACAGGAGCAGAATCAAATGTAGTAACAGCAAGAGCAGCAGGAACCTAAGAAAAAACAGGTTCTTCTAGAAAAACAGCAAGTTCAACAGCAGCAGCAGTAACAGGATCAGCAGGCAACATATCAATATCATTAGATTCAGCAGCAGCAGTAGCAGCACAATCAGAAACTTCCACAGCCTTAAGAGAATTTATATAAGATATGATTAGGCTGGGATCACAGACAGTAATAGGCACAATGGCTTTAGTGAGGTCTTCAACTCCCAGAGTTGGTAAGCAGCTTCTGTGAAGAAGATCAAATGCAGACAACAGTGACCTGAGGTCCACTGTGAGTACTGGTTGTGGAGCAGCAGTGGAGATTTGTGGCAGCAGTAGATCACCTAGAGCAGCAGGCATTACCTCAGCTTCATAGGGCATCTCTCCTACCTTGATTCAGTGATGACTGGATCAAGGAACCCCACAGAAGGGATTGCCTGAGGAGAGGAGAGAGAGTTTAGCCTGTCAGATAGCTCCTTTATTGAGTTTAGGAGTGGAGCCATGGTGGTCTCCAGCAGGCTTACTAGCTTGGGGGGCCAGTATCCCATATAGCCTATCTACAAAGGCTGATAAATCCACTTGCTCAAGTGGGACTTGAGTAGAGGTGGAGGATGGAATTTCTTGAACTGATGGTGAATGGGCTGCAGTTGATGCTGTGGTGGATGGTAGAATTGATGGTTGAGAGATAGGGATGGTGGAGATGGATGGTATGGGTGTGGAGATGGATGGTGTGAAGGATGGTTGAGTGAGAATGTCATGAAGGAGCTGTTGGTATGAGGAGGTAGAAGGAGGCTCAGTAGGGGAGGAAGTGGAATCATCCATAAAGGAGTCTTCCAAGATATTGAAAGAGGGTATGTCAAGAGGTGGATAGAAGTGAAGTGGATGGAATGATTCTGAGGTGGCTGGAGGTGAAAGAGGTGATGAGATGGTAATGGGGGAAGAGATGGTTATGGTTGTGGAGATTTTTGTTGTTGATGTGGAGGTGGAGGTAAAAACAAGAGGTGGAGAAGGAGGAGAAGAGGTGGAGGCAGGCAGTTCTTCCATGAGGGCTGGAGCCTTAGAGGATGTGACTACAGGAGTCCTTGTGCCTCAAGCTATAGTAGTCCTGGCAAGTTTGATGATCTGCCTGTCCCATTTCCCAAATAGGGCACAGGTCAGTCTTTTAGATGCATTGATGTGCATCCCATTTGAGACTAGCAGTTCTGGGCACCTAGAGTGCAGGAATACCCCTAAAATCCTCCCAAAATTGACAAAACTTTTATTAATTTTCTTCTTGATCAAATCAAAGAAGATTGTTCCCCAATTCAGATGTTTCTTGTCCACTATGGCTCCCATCAGACAAAACTGATACCTTGATATGGTATCATGTGCTGAGTGCTTAGCCAGCAGCACTTTCCCCACAACATCAGCCAAAAATATAAATTCAATGGATAGATTCTTTTTTAATAACTTATTAGGGTTTGCAGCAGAGTGACCCATTCTATCCAACATAGAATCAAATTCTTCTCCAGACATATCAGTAGAATCATCTCCAGTACTTAAATGAAATACTTCACTTAGGAGAGTAGATGATAAAGATACCTGAGTCCCGCTTATAGTACCGACTATAGTATTCTCATCAAGATTATTTGCTGTAAAAACCCATTCCTTTATCTCATCTGCCGCAATCTTCATTCTGGTAGACATAATATGCACCAACTATTGTTCTCTGAATAGTTCCAGAATGTCTTTGAATATTTGATCGCTCCCGTCAAACGAATCCATATCGATATCAAATCCAGTATAAAACTTCATCTCAGCGAGAGCGGCAACGTTAACAGCCATTGTATACCTGCAAAAATTAACAAACACGACCAAGTGTAGTAGAGTTTGGAGAAATTGCAGAGAATTTGAAAGCGCAAAAGAAGAATGACGGCGAAAGAATGATTTTTATATTAGGGTTCGACGCCGGAAAGGAAGGATCGTTGAACTCCGTTCGACGATCTGGGCTTCTTAATGGAATCTGAGAGTCTACAATATCGTCGATCTCCGTTCGACGACATTGGAGAGCGTCGAACTCCGTTCAATGATCGATGAACAGAAAGAAGGATAGCTAAAGCTAACAGACGGCGCTGAACTTCGGTCGACGAGTTGGAAATGTCGATCTCCGTTCGATGCTTTTTGGGAAAAATGCCGAGAGCAGTTCAGAGACAGAAACCAGCCTACGGACACAGAAAAAAGTTTTTAGCCTAGTCTTGGTCTGTTTTTAGATTTTCAAAATCTTGGGATTTATTTTAAACTTCCTCCATCTAACATTCCTAACTGATTTATAAAGAAGGTGTGTTTCTTTTCATCCAAAGGTTTGGTGAAAATATCTCCCCTTTGCAAATCAGTTGGGATATATTGAATTTCAATTTTATTTTTCTCTATATTGTCTCTTAGAAAGTGATGCGCCATCTTTATATGTTTTATCCTACTATGGAGGACTGGATTTTGTGCTATAGAAATAGCACTAGTGTTATCACAAAATATTTTTGACCCTTCTAGGTTGTTGCCATAGTCTAGGAGCTAGTTTTGAATCCACAAAATCTGTGAGCAACAACTGCCTACTGTCATGTATTCAGCTTCAGCAGTTGAAGTGGACACTGATGTCTGTTTCTTACAGAACTAGGAGACAAGTCTGTCACCAAGGAACTGGTAAGTTCCACTGGTGCTTTTCCTGTCTACTCTACATCCAGCATAATCAGCATCTGAAAATCCAGTTAATTCAAATCATGAGTCTTTTGGATACAAGAGTCCTAGATTTGGACAACTGTTCACATACCTAAGAATCCTCTTAACTAATGTTAGGTGTGACTCTCTAGGGCTTACTTGGAACCTAGCACATATACATGTAGCAAACATAATATCAGGTCTACTAGCTGTAAGGTACAATAGAGAGCCAATCATTTCTCTATATGTTGTCTGATCAACATGTTTACCATGTTCATCAGTATCTAATACAGCATTGGTAGGCATAGGTGTTTTCATATAAGATGCTTCAGACATACCAAATTTCTTAACCAATTCTTTTGCATACTTGGTTTGAGAAATAAATATGCCTTCAGCATGTTGTTTGACTTGCAATCCGAGAAAGAAGGAAAGCTCACCCATGCTACTTATTTCAAATTTAGAGTGCATCAGGTTGGAAAACTTTTTGCACAAATTTGAATCAGTAGAACCAAAGATAATATCATCTACATATATTTGTACTAGTAGGGTATGGGACTTATGGGTTCTAATAAAAAGAGTTTGGTCTACTCTACCCCTTATAAAATCATTTTTCAGAAGAAAGCATGCTAAGGTCTCATACCATGCTCTAGGAGCTTGCTTGAGACCATATAATGCTTTATGCCATTTTAAAACATGGTCAGGATAAGTTGGAGAGATAAAACTTGGAGGTTGTCTAACATAGACTTCCTCTTTGATGTCTCCATTAAGAAATGCACTCTTCACATCCATTTGGTAGACCTTGAATCCTTTGTGAGCAGCATAAGCAAGGAATATTCTTATGGCCTCTAACCTTGCAACTCGTGCAAAAGTCTGGTCATAGTCAATTCCTTCTTCTTGAGAGTAGCCTTGAGATCCTAGCCTTGCCTTGTTCCTTACAATAACTCCTTGATCATCCAACTTATTTCTGAACACCCACTTTGTTATAACAATTGAGTGATCCTTAGGCCTTGGCACTAGTTCCCAAACTTGGTTCCTCTCAAATTGATGTAGTTCCTCTTGCATATCAATGATCCAGTGTGGATCTTGTTCTGCATCTTGAATGGATTAAGGCTCAACTTGAGATAAAAAGCATGTGTGCATCAGGTTCTGGTTGACCTGATTTCTGGTTTGCACACCAGCTTAGATGTTTCCAATCACTTGGGAGATTGGGTGATCTCTTGTTGTTACTAAATCAACAGGGGGTGTTGATTGTTCACCAACCTGTGTTGTTGTTTCCTCTTGTGGAACAATAATTGGCTCTTAAGAATGGTTTTCTCCAAGATGTTGAACATCAAGATGTTGAGTATCCTCTTCATCTTCACTGATTTCAGCTCTTTGTTGAATAGGTGAATGTACAGAGTCCTTTTCTACAATGTGTAACCTGTCCAAATTTTCTGAAAGAGAGTGTACCTGCAATGGTTCTATGGTAGAAGTAGACTTCTCCTTGTAACACATGTTAGTCTCATCAAAAGATCATGAACAGATTCTTCAATTTTAAGAGAAGTTTTATTATAAACCCTATAAGCTTTACTGATCATGAAGTATCCCAGAAACACTCCTTCATAAGCTTTAGCTTGGAATTTTGCTAAATACTTCTTGTCATTATTGTGAATATAACAAATGCAACCAAAAATTTTGAAATAGTCTACTTTAGATTTCTTCCCTTTGAGCAATTCATAGGGAGTCTTTCCCTTCAACTTATGTATCAAACTTCTGTTCAACACATAGTTGGAGGTGTTCACTGCCTCGTCCCAAAAAGATAGAGGAAGGTGAGCATCTGTCAACAATATTGTGGCAGATTCAATTAGGGTTCTATTTTTCCTTTCAGCTACCCCATTTTGTTGAGGAGTTCTAGGAGCTGAGAAAGTATGCCTGATCCCTTAACTCTAACAGAACTCTTGCATGAGAAGAGAATCAAACTTTGTCCCATGATCACTTCTGATTATGGCAATGTGAGTATTGAACTCAATCTGTATGAATTTGAGAAAATCTGTCAGACATTTAAAGTTATCAGACTTCTTCCTCAGAAAGAATACCCAAGTGAATCTAGAGAAGTCATCTACAATCACCAAAGTATAAGATTTCCCTCCTAAGCTTTGCACTGTAATGGGTCCAAAAAGATCCATGTGTAATAGATACAAAATCCAAGGTGAATCACTCTTATTAAGTGACTTAAAACTGTTTTTAGTTTGCTTGCCTAATTGACAAGCCCTGCTGAGTCCTTCCTTCTTGTAGGGGTCAGAAGGTAGTCCTCTAACAAGGTTGTCCTTGGACAGCTTAGCAATGGTTCTAAGGTTTAAGTGTCCTAGTCTCTTATGCCATAAATCATTTGGTTTACAGACTGAATTAAATAAGTAGATATCTATGTTGGTTGAAAGGAAATCTACAAGATAAATGTTACCTTTCCTTTTACCTGTTAACACTATTGTGTTATCCTCTGACTTGATCTGGCATAAGGATTTGTTGAATGTCACTTGATATCCTTCATCACAGAGTTGACTGATGCTGATTCGGTTGTGCTTCAGTCCTTCCATATATGCCACCTTCTTGAATGTGATTGAGCCAATCTGAACATCACCATATCCTTTTGTTTGACCAAAGTTTGAATTTCCAAAGATCACTTTGGGTCTAAGTTTGGCTTTGAAGGATGTGAGATTGTCCTTGCTCCCTATCATGTGCTTTGAGCACCCACTATCCAGATGCCATTGTTGGTTCATTGCTGGATAGGTCTTCACCTGCACATAAACAATTTATATGTTTTTGACCCAGTTTACCTTGGGTCTAGGTTGATAGCCTTTAAATTCAGAAATGAAAAACATCCCTGGCTCACTCTTATATCCTTCAGGATGGTATCTCCTAGGAGGTACTATCCATTCAGTATAAGGGTTGAAGCTTTGGGATGAGGGACTTCTAGGATTGACTTGAGATTTACCTCTGAAAGAAGGTTCAAAGCTCTGAGCTCCGTTCGACGATCGTCGACCTGAGTTCGACGATCTTGGGTCAGATCGTCGAGCTCCGTTCGAAGATCGACTATACCAGAGTTCAGAAGTCGTCGATCTGAGTTCGACGATCAAGCCTTGGATTGCTGAGCTCTGTTCGACGTTCGTCGAGCTCTGTTCGACGATCGTCGAGCTCTGTTCGACGATTTCTGTTGAACTTGATTTTCCTTAGGTAAATCTGGATTCTTCCTAGCTACCTCTACAACACCCTTTCCTTTATCAGAAATAAATTAAATTGGGGTTGTTAATACTATAGGTTGGCTGGATGAAGCACCCAAGCCCAGTGTACTGTTAAATCTTGAGTTCACTGTGCTTGTGATGTTCACCAGTCTGATGCTTCTCCCATTAAGGGATTCTTCAAACTTCTTTGCCTGGGATAACTCACTCTTCAGTGAAGCTATCTCCTCCCTACAGCATTCTAACTCCTCAGAGAGTTTGAGGTTGTCTGATTTTAAGGTGCTATGTTCAGACAATTGATTTCTGAGAGAGATAATCTCTTTCTCAGATTTTAACAGGTCTAAACAAAGTGCCATAAATTCAGACCTAAAGTCCTCTGAGTCAAAGTCAAAGGAGTCAATTACCTGGTCTTCTTCAGTTTGAGTTTCAGATTCTGAGTCTGATCCCTGTTCTGCATTAGAATTTTGCTGAGAGGCATTGATAGACATCATGCATAATTCCTTTTCTTCAGCATCATCCTCATCATCACTTGAGCTTGATGAGGCTTCTGATTCCTCTTCAGTATCACTCCAACTTTCAGCTACAAACCCCTTCCTTGTATGTTTATTTTTGTTGGAGGAGGATTTGTTGTTGTTGTTTCCTCTGGAGTCCTTGTCTTTTCTCCTATCTTTCCTGTCCTTCTTGTCCTTATTCTGATTTTCTAGACAGTCAGGCACAATATGGCCTGGTTTCCTGCATCCAAAACAGATTATTTCTTTATTATTTGATTTGTCATACCTTGGCTCCTCATGCCCTCTGGATGACCTCTTTCTGAAGTCTTTCCTGGCCATCTTATAGAATCTTTTGGCCAGCAAACTCATCAATTCTTCATTGCCTGTAACCTAGTCTTCAGGCTTCTCTTCTATGGCTTTGAAAGCAATGGTCTTCTCCTTTCTGATGACTGGAGAAGCAGTCTTTTGCTCTTCTTCCCTATTCTTAATGAGCAGCTCATAAGATTTGAGCTTGCCCAAAAGAGCTTCAGTAGTAATCTCAGTTAGGCTTCTGGAACTCTTGATTGGCCAGATCCTTGAGTCCCAAGTGCTGGGGAAGCACATTAGGATTTTTTCATTTAGTTCAGTGAGTGTGATCTCCTTATCCAATGTTTTCAACTCACTGACTATCAGACTGAGCCTGTTGTACATATCTACAACTGACTCAGCTTCTCCTTTCTTGAAATTCTCATATTGAGATATGAGATGGGATCTCCTGTCCTTCCTTTCATCAGCAGATCCTGAGACAATTTCAGATAACTTGTCTCATATCTCTTTTTCTTAACTGCATTCAGCCACCTTTTGGAATATCTCATCAGACATGGTCTGAGCAAGAATATTCATAGCCTTTGCATCTGCAACTTTCCATTTCTTTATTTCTGCATTTGTTCCTGAAGGAGGTGGAACAGCACTTGTACTTGTGATCACTGGGGGTCTTGGACAAACTGTCAAAACAGAATTAAAAATGTCCACATCAAGAGAATTCATGTAAAGCTTAATCCTTTCCTTCCAAAGTGCAAACTTAGAGAGGTTGCACACTGGAGGTCTGGTGTTAGCATAATCTTTGTTCTGTGTCATGGTTTTGTATGAAAATAAATATAATACAAAAAGTAATAACTATCCTCTATAAAAGTTTTATCTTATCAAGGATCTTTTGGTTAAGGTGTTAGCCTGTTCAACCAGTCTGTTGAAGATTCAGATGTTGAATAACCAACCTCCCTCTGATACCAATTGAAAGTGAGGAAAAGATCTACCTTAACTCTAGAGGGGGGGTGAATAGAGTATTTTTAAAATAATTTACAGTTAAAAATATAAAGCAGTGGAAGAATTAATTTATGTATATGTGTAAGGTGCTTGTTAAGAAATAAAAACAAAAGCAAGAGCTAAGAAAACACACAGCACACAGCAAAGTCAAACACACAGCAACCAGATGACACAAGGAACTATAGTGGTTCCCCAACAACCTGGGTATATCCACTCTTCTACCACCCTTGGTAGGAATCCACTACAGGAATAGTTGATCAGGTGTCCTGGGCACCAATGAGCTTTTGATAAGGTGCTCAAAAACCAAAACTAGATTTTTGATAAGGTGTCTTACCACCACTGAGTTTTGACAATGTATCAGAAACCAGTCTCAGAACTTTTGAAGGGAGTTTTGAAAAACCCTTTTATAGGAGGGAAAGGAAAAAGAAATTAAGAGTTTAGTTGTTCTTCTCTGTCAATAATCTGAAAGAAGACAAGTGGATGATGATGTCAAAGCTCCCCCTGAGATCTGTAAGGGTTCAGGAAGGTGAGCTTTGCTAGGGTGATAGGTCTTCAGTTTCTTCAGATCTCCAGCAATTGATGATTTCAACAGATGCTGAAATGTTTGATGTCTGGAGTTCTTGATGTTGAAGCTTTTGAACACTTGATGATTTGGAGGAGTTGAGTAGAAGAAGATTTCATTCACAGAAAACTTTCTTGTGTTCTTGAAGATTTTGGAATTCAGTAAATTTGTAAATCTTAGAAGATGAACTCTTGATCAGAGAGTTTTTGTTGTTCACTCTTCTGTGTCTCTTTTAAATCTAATTCTATTGTATATCTCTTGTCTATATAATTGTATATGATCTGTTATCTCTTTCAAAAACATATTCTGTAGGAGTATATCAGATTCTGACTTAGATGTTCGTTACTCAGTCATAAATGACTTCCATAATTGACAACTGTATCTGGGGAAAGTCCTAAGCAATATTCCATTTAGTCCTTCCTTGAAACTTGTATCAGATTGCTTGAAACGGCTAGAGAGTCCTTTGTAATAAATGTAGAAAATAACTCTGGAAGAATATGAATGAATTCCATAACTGTTCTTGAATTTGAATTCTGAAAGCGTCGATCTCTCACAGAAATCATCGATCTGAGCTCTACGATCGTTGAACTGAGCTCAGAGATTGGATTTATACTAGAGACAAGAAACGTCGACCTGAGCTCTACGATCATCGAACTGAGCTCAGCAACTTTTAAAATAGCTGAAGACAAAACGTCGATCTGAGCTCGAAGATCGTCGACCGGAGTTCGACGACTTGCATAGTTGAGCTCAGAAAACGTCGAACGGAGTTCGACGTTTCGTCGAACTGAGCTCGACGAAAATTGTCTTGTCTCAGTACTTAGTCCTTATCTCTGAGTGGTTCTGGGGGCAGCTCCAAACCTAAGTTCTAAGCCCTAAACTCATTCTAATTTTACCTTTTCAACTATAAAACTAGGTCAAACAATTTTCCTAATAACATAGTGATCCTTGCCCAAATTAGTAATAGGGTGTTCCAACATGTCGTCTGTCCATTTTGCGAAAGAGAATAATCGGTGGTGTCGCTGCGTGCCTTTGGCAGCCGATAGGGATTGTTTCGGTGGTTGGTTTCTTCGGAGGAGTAGAGATTCGGAAAGCTCTCGCCTAAATCTACCCATGTGCGGTAAGTATTTCCCGTTTCTTGGATTTCTAGGCATTAGGGTTTGGGGTTTTGACCTCTTTTTGCCGCGAAAAGTTTCAGGAATTGTAGCTTAGAACTTCCTGCGCCCAATTCTTGTCGAGGAATGCTTGGAGAGGCGGATTTTTAGAGTTTGGAGGAGAGTGGTGGTTCTTCCCCTTGCTTTGATTATTGTGCTTCTTTATTTCCTTATTTCTCTTCCATTTTCTTCCATCCTTAGAAAATAGGTTTGGTGTAGGGTTCAGTTTTGGAGAATCCATAGGATGGTTAGAACTTTTCGGCCAGGAATCCGTCGAGTATGGTATATAGCCTAAGGGAATTTCATCGCGTATAAGTGTAGTAGACTATCAGGAATTCGTTAAATATGAGGAAATAGACCGAGTGAAATTCGTCGAGTAACAGTGTTTTCGTCGAGTGGATTCATTGAGTAAGGTTAGATTTCGCCGAGTTAGATTCATTAAGTATATAGGCACCGAATTCGTCGAGTATTAGTAGTCTTGACATTGAGTGAAGGTAGATTCATCGAGTATTCTCTACGAATTCGTCGAGTATGACAGGCTTAGAAGGCGTTGAGTGATCTAGCGACTAAGTCAGATTCTTTGAGTATATACGCCGAATCGAGTCCGATTCGTCGAGTATCGCCGAGTGTAGTTTTGTCGCCAAGTCCAATTCGTCGAGTATCCTAGGTTTCGTCGGGTACATTCGACGAATTTGGCTGGACATAGTTTTTTCGACGATTTATGTCTGATTCGTCGAGTATGGTCCTTATGGTGAAATTTTGGGTTTTCCCTCCTCTTTGTCATGGGAGCATTTTGATGTTAGGTTTGGAGTTTTATCGGTTCTTGTGTGTGAGCTTTTGGCTTGGTTGGCAGTGGATAAAGGACCACCAACTTGACGTCGTTTTGTGAATCATTGTACTGGGTATGTTTTTATCTCTTCTTATGGACTGTTGGGTTGTGTTGGGCCAGGTGGCCACCACCATAGTGCCTTTTTGAGATGTTTGGGTCTGATAGTTTGGATTAGATGTTTTGGTCCCCGACACCGACCTGTTTGTTTTACCGGTGTTAATGATTTATGTTTTATTGAGCTATTAGTCTCTCTTCTTTATATAGTTTAGACATATGTTATTTTGCTTACTCTTGCATATGTTCTCGGAGCATGGCTCAGTTCTCACTTGGTGCAAACTTCTTTACTGTTGAAAATTATAAATTAACTCTTTTATTGATGTCTTATAGCTATTTTGTTGTTTTTTGTTTGCTTGTTGTTGTTTAAGTTGGTACCCCTTTTATTTTCTCTTACTTGTTGCCATTACTGATCTTTGATCACCTCTTGTTTTTCTTGCTGAGGTATTCTTTTCTTGTGAATGCCTCAGGTTTAGAGCAGTAGCCGGTTGAGCAAGTAGGTTTGGTGGTTGTTGGTGGTCTGCAGCGGTTGTAGTAGTTTTCCTCATCATTGTGAGGTAGTTTTGGTTGTTTCTTTCTTGTAGTTCAAACATACATGTTTTTGGTGGGTTCGAGTCAGGTTGTTGATGCCCACTAGATTTTGTTGAATGTTTAGTCCTTGATAGCTTCTAAGTCTATTCCATTGTGGATTATTTATTTTACTTGCTCTTTGGGAAGGTTTTATGCTATGATTGCATGTAAGTTACTTTAACTTTAAAAAGTATCGTTTTTACTATCTCATGCACATGCCATCTTTTAAAACCTAAATTCACTCTATCTTATTGAGCGTACAAACTATTTTCTATACTTATACAAAATCAAGAGTCATGCATAACATGAGTTGTCCTATACGGATTTATATGCTCATGTAGGATGTTAACCATTGTAAACAAACTATTTTTCGCAATGTATAATTATATCTTTACTTGTGGACTAGTTGATCCTCTAAGGCGAGGGATACGACTATCCAATTAAACTTAAACTGTATTTTCTTCACAATAACTCATGAATTTCATTTAAAATGTAGAATTGGAGTCTTGCATGCGCGTCTGCAGTTATCCCCTACACGGCGTGGCATCATGGCGTGTATTTTCTCTAACTTAGATATGTTGTTTAAATACGGAGAAAATGCGGGTTATGACAGTTGGTATTAGAGGGATAGGTTGTTTGGCAATTGGTCGAACAACTATCTCGTGTAGATTTTAGTTGTCTTGTTCCATTGCATACACACACTGATGTGTCATCAGTACGTTTTGGCTGAAGCATGAACACTACACTCATAAGCATGAAAAGAAGTATACGGGACGTATTATGTAGTATGGGATACATAATATGTGTTTGTATATGGATCCTCAAAGGAGGCAACATGTGACTGTTATGTAGTATGGGATGCATAACAATCATCACATGAATGCACATTAGATTTTATTTTTCATTATATGTAATATTATGTAGAATGGAATGCATAATATTTCGTGTGTATGCCGCTCATAACATACACTAAGGACTTTATCAGATTGCATAGCACAACATGCATGACATAACATAGCATTAGCACAAGTGCCAAGTTAAAGATTTACATGATGACATACGTACACACATGGGTTCTAATACAAAAGAATGGTAATTCATACATTCATGGTCTACGCACATGAGTCAATAGGATGACGGTATATTATCCTAAGTTTAAGCATGACATCATTATGAAAATCCCAGAGCAAGTTAGTAGCTTGGACGAGTATCTATACATGAATGGTCTGAACTAAGTTTTGTAGTTCTTAGGATGTCGTCTAAGTGCATTATGACGAGAGCAACTCCCTAGTCTGAGGGTGAGTCATCCAGTGCGCAAAGTGAGGCCATAATTGAGGGATTGTGGCAGAGCAATGAGGCTTTGTCTAGGCAGATAGTGGAGATGCAGTAGCAGATCCAGGCTTTATTTTTTGTCGTTTCAGGACAGCAACCGAGAGTGAAGGACCCTGTTGTGGGTCAAGCTATTCCTGTTCCTCCCGTTCCTTTAGTGCTGCCAGTCCTGCTGCCACCAGAGATTAACTTTATCTCGCATTTCCAGCGATTAGGACCTCGTACTTATGATGGTAGAGCGGATTTCATGGCCTTGGACGATTAGATTATAGCAATCGAGGAGTTGTTCTCTTACTCAGGAGTTTCTGTGGACCAAAGAGTGATGGTCGACACATATCAGCTCAAGGGCCTTGCAAAGAGCTTATGGTTAAGGGAAAAGGGGAACCTTAAGGATGGATGTTCATTGGAATCCTTCAAGGAATTATTGCTAAGGAAGTTACTGCCATCGGTCGAGTAAGACCTCCTAATGAATAAATTTCTTCACCTGAAGAAAAGGCAACTCACAGTTAGTGAGTATGAGATAGAGTTTAAAAAGTTGAGCCAGTTTGCCCCTGATTTTGTATCCTCTGAAGCTAACCGAGTTAAGCGCTTTTTGGGTGGTCATAGTAATGACATCCAGCAGTTGGCCAGTGCTTATGGATCAGAAAGCTATGTATAAGTAGTAGAAGCTGCACTGAAGGTTGAAGCTATTGACAATGCCAAAAACTGAGGCATGTAGATGAGAAAAGATAAGAGGAAGTCTGAAGGTGGTAAGAACTTTCAGGAATCTGGTTCTGCTTTGAGGAAAAGAAGCAAGGAGTTTTGAAGTTTCTGTGGCAGGCCATGCCATCCGTTCGAGAAATGTAACAAGTGGATAGGAGCTCAGAAGCAGGATCAAGTGCATGCGATCCAGAGCGCTCCTAAAGGATATTTAGTTTGTACTTCATGCAAGAGGAAGGGGCATGACGTTGCCCACTGTTGGGGAAGGTAAAGGGTCTGCTTCTAATGCAGACAGAAGGGACATTTCAAGTCAAGTTGCTCACAGACTCAGCCCACACTGCAACTAGTTCCACTTCAGGCACTACCGCCGCCACAGCATTTGGACAAAGGGAAGGGAATGCTTAATGTGATGTCGTTGGAGGAAGCTCAGACGTCAACCTGAGTGATCTCAGGTTTGATTCTAACCTTATTCTAGCTCTTTAGTTCATAGTTGTACTTCGATGTTACTTCGCTTAGTTATGTTTGCGATTTTATAGGGAAGTTTAAGGTAAAGAACTGTTGGGCGTGCATTCTTTTTTATTCGGGTGCTACCCACTCGTTCGTGGCTAGGACTTTCATAGAGTGTCATCATCTAAATCTCAACCATATTGGCGACTCGTTTCGCATTAAGTTTCCCTCTGGTGATTCAGTGGTGTCGGACCAAGGTATTTAGATTTGTCTAATCCTGTTAGGCGATTTTATAGTCGTTGTTTATTTGAAGGTGTTGGACCTGGAGTACTTCGATGTGATCTTGGGCATGGATTGGTTGTCTAGATATGATGTGGCTATCCAATGCAAGGTTAAGCGTTTGGACTTCACGATGGACAATGGACATCCCATGAGTGTTTATTGTTTTTCTCACCAGGATTCCCGGATTATTTCTACGGTATGTGCTCGGAAGCTTTTAGATTCCAGTTATTTAGTGTACTTGGTTTCTATTTTGGAGACTGTTGCTACTTTGTAGCGTGTAGAGGAGATTCCTGTGGTCTGTGAGTTTCCAGATGTTTTCCCAATTAATATTCCTGGTCTTCGGCCTTAGAGAGACAGGGATTTTATCATAGATCTGGAGCCGGGTACCCATCCTATTGCTAAGGCACTGTACCGTATGGCCCCGTGTGAGCTGGAAGTGTTGCATACCTAGCTGGATGAGTTATTGTAAAATGGATTTATTAGGCTAAGTTCTTCTCCTTGGGGTGCTTCCGCGTTGTTCGTGAATAAAAAGGATGGATCGATGAGGCTGTGCATTAACTATAGGGAACTGCACAAGGTAACCATCAATAACAGGTATCCCTTGCTGAGAATAGATGATTTGTTTGATTAGTTGTGTGGTAGTACTGTGTTTTCGAAGATCGACCTTCGTTCAGGCTACCATCAGTTGAGAATTCGTTAGACGGATATTCCACAGACCGCTTTTCATTCCCGGCATGGACATTTTGAGTGCTTGGTGATGTCCTTTGGATTAACGAATGCACCCTCTACATTCATGGACATGATGAATAGAGTTGTTTGGTATTGTATCCATAATTACCCAGATTTGAAGAAGACTTCATTCAAGCTAAGATGGATTCACAATGTATTTAACGTTCTTCTATCAAGTTGTGCTTGCAGCTATTCCATGCTAAGTACACACCAATGTCAGGGTACAGTGGGTCAATATACACGGGTCTGCGCAACATAATCCCTCATTGTGTAGATAAGAGTGTTGATTCACGTGTGCTCTTTCTATTAGAGTGTACTTATTTTCAAGTATAGGGTCAAGGTAGATCAAGAGCAGAAGAAGGAGCAAGGATGAGTCAAAAGACCAAGTTATCAAAAGAAGGAAGAAGGAAAATTCTTCTAAGTCAAAATCGACGGGAATCGCTAGTGATTCCCGCCGACTTCGATGGGAGTCACTAATGATTCCCGCCGACTTCGATGGGAATCGTTAGTGATTCCCGCCGACTTCGACGGGAATCAATTAGTGTATCCCGCCGACTTATTCCGGCTAGCAAATGTAAAAAACCGAATTTCTGTCAAGGCAGAATCGACGGGAGTCGAGAGTGATTCCCACCGACATCGACGGGAATTACCAATGACTCCCGCCAATTTTGATATGGGCAGAATTTGTCGCTCGCTGGACCGGTCCAGATTGTCGTGCTCTGTTCGGCCAAATGTCGGGATTTCTGTGGTGGGCCCCATAACGATCTTCTAGGGTTTTCCCTTGGGTATATATACGGACTTATCTCTGTTGTCTAGAGGACACTAACTGATCGGAATACAAAATACGAAAAAGAGGTCGACGTCGTGACCTAGCGAATCGCGAGCTCCTCCTGTATGCACATCGCCGATTGGAAGTCATCGTCGCCGCTGATCTCAGTTCTTCTCTGATCGCTGGTCGATAGAACAGAGACAAGCAGCCGGTCTCACGTATCTTTCTTGAGATCTCTTGTCTTCTGATTTGTTGAACGAGACTTGTTCTCCCTTCCGAATCGGTTGAGATGTTTGATCTGACTGAGATCATTCGAATACCTAGCTTGCTTCGTCAAGAAGTTTGGATCTACAAAGCATCGCCGCCACACTTACTTGTCGCCGCCAATCTTGACAAGATCCATTCCAAGTGAGAAATCCGGCAGTAGACTCTTCGTACTTTTCGTGCAAGCTTTAACGAACGAAGAATGACATCGGAATCTCCAAAGCATTGTTTGTATTTTCTTTTACATTCAATTTTGTTGTAAAGGAATTTTCATTCTTAGTTTTATGGGTTGGGTGCAACCCGTTGTGGTGGAGTTGTGACTCCGTTGTAGGAAGGGTTCCTTCCGTGGTTAGGGGAGCATTGCTCCTAGTGTGAGGATTGGATTTTAATTCGGTTGAAGAAGTGACTGAGTCGTCCCTTGGTGGGAGATAGGTTGAAGGGGGAAAGTGGACGTACCCAAATCGGGGAACCACAATAATTATTTGTGTGTTTTCTGTGTTCTGTTTGCTTAATTATGCAGGTTATTTTAATTCCGCAAAAGACTGCAATACACCTATTCCCCCCCCCATAGGTGGATTAGGTTGACACTAGATACTTTCAAGTGGTATCAGAGGGAGGTTGCTCATCAATAAGGTTAACGCCTTGAGTAAGATCATGTGTCTAGTGTCGAGGAGAAAACAAGATTTAAGCATGGAGCTATACCCAAATGTCTCTCCCCTGAGACTGCCTGCATGCACAAAAGAATATTTTCCCATCTGGAAAATGTGAGTTCAGTTTCATCTGGAAGCCATTGACCCCCGTGCTTTATTCATTATGGAAGAGGGTCCCTTCATTCCCATGAAGGCTTCTGACTCTGGAGAAGATCTCCAAATCCCTAAGAGTCCCGCAGAGATGTCTGAAACTGAGCTCTCACTATTCAACTTGGACAAGCTGGTTCGATAGATCATTTCTGATATTTGGTAAGGATCATCTCTTACAAGATTGGATAAGTGTAAGACTGTAAAGTCCAAGTGGGAAACAATCTCTGACCTCATGGAGGGAAAGAAGACTCCGTGGAATGAATGCCAGCAAGAAGATGAAGCATATGTTGGGGTCCTCATCTCTGAAGATGAAAGTCAAGAACAACCTTTCAATTTAAGGGCTCCCGTTTCTCTATCAGAGACTGAAGAAGAGTTTGACGAATGCAGTTGTGATGAAGCTTAAACATCAGCTTCTACAGACCATAACTCTAACCCTGATCAGCCCAATCAGGATCAGGTATCTTCTTCTTCTTGCTCTTTCCCTCATGTATCTCCTGAAGACAGGAGAAGTTCAGTGGATTGTCTATCAGTTGATGCAAGGGATATTGACTCCTTCAATCAACAGATTGAAACTCTTGACTCCCTTCGTAGAGCCCTTCAGGAAAGCAACTATCTTGTTGAGAAACAAGCTAAGGAAATTGCTCAGTTGAGGACCATGATGGACCTCCAATTGGAATCCATCAAGGTGAAGGACCCAAAGATCTCGGATCTAGAGTTTCATCTAGAGACCGAGAAGAGGATAATATCTAATTTTTCCAAGGTAGATGCTATTAAGAGAAAGGGAGAAAATGGGTGGATCTCGCGAATTATAAAATCATGGAGAAATGGGAAAAATGTTTACAGACCCCCCACACCGAGTAGAAAGGGCACACATCATTCCTGCAGGTATGACCATAAGAACAACTATGGTCACTGCAAGAATGATCGGCCCTCATGTTGAAATACCCATAGTGAAAGTGCTGTTATGGCTACCCCTGAGAAAATACACACGGCTCATCATGAATTGTTTGTATTTACGGCCTCAGCCCCCATACTTCATGACATTACAGGAACCAACTCTCACGAAACATCTTCCCACCCGAGGACAAAGGAAAAGGGAGTTGGCAAACATGTAGCAAGCATCACTGGGGCCCCCGGATGTGTGCTGGGTTAAAAGAAAACACCACCTCCCAGGTCTCATGACACTCACCACATGTTTACCATCAGACCCCCCCCCCCCCCCCCCCGTGTCTCGGTGTAAAGGGAAAATCTGAGAGCAGAACCAGCTCTGCCCCATTCAGACCTAGGATCGTGACTAACTCTGTTAGTAGATCTGGTCAGAAAAGGAGGTACAATATCCATGAGTGTTGGTGCTGTGGCAGAGTTGGTCACTTTGCCATAGACTGTTGGCACAATCCTTTTGTGCCAAGGGAAAGGGTATGTCCACATCCTTCGGCAAGAGACAGCCTTCCTGTCAGAAATCCTGTGGGAAGGCATGTTGTATATTATACTGACAAGAACCTAGGACCCAATACCTATTGGGTTCCTAAGGTAAGGTAATTTTATTTTGCAGGATAGTCCAGGTACCCATGAACATGATGGGTCCTGGAAAAGAGATGTTCCAGGCTTGCTCTGGAACAAGGATATAGGAACAGAGATAATGCTAACTACAGTGTCCTTCATGTACATGACACTCTTCGTGCTTCAAATAGTGGATCCGAATGATCATCCTTGTAATCCCAGGTACGCGCATTTAATTTAGAAAATTGAATCGCATTACGTATATATATATATATATATACAGATATATATATAGATACTTTCAAGATATATATATATATAGATACACACCTTGAATGGAAGGACACGCAAGCAAATAACCATATGATCCTCATTTTGGAAACTGAAAAAAAAACTTTAAAAACCTTAATAATTTGTGAAAGTGAGTGTCAAATGGCCCGATAAATCTCAAGGGACTTGTACCAGTAGTTGCAATTACAATTATTACATTTTGAACTCACTAAGAAAAAGCCAGTGATTAATTATAGTGTTAACCTTCCATCTAACTCGACTTAGCATTATTACCTAGAAATTTTTAATTCATCATTAAGAAGAACAAGGAAATCACCAACCTGTCGACTCTGTCACTATACTATAGCTAAAATTAGCGGAAATCATTAGCGGACATCAGCAAAATTCTCGTCGACTCGATCATTATACATTAGCGGAAAAGTGCGTAAGCATTCCCCGACCCTTCACATTCCCGTCGATCATTACAAGTTAGCGGACATTGCGAAAAATCGGCCCCCGACCGTTCTGCTTCTCTGCGGAAATTAGCGGAAACCCTTCTGCCTCCCGTCGACCCTGGCCTCCTGCAACCGTAGATCGTCAACCGTCGCCTCCCGTCGACCCTTAAGCCTCCAGAAGATCGTGTAGTATGCAAGTGTCTCGCAGGCCCTGTCATCTGCATCCAACTCCCGTCGATCGTCGATCGTCGCCTCTCGTCGACCCCGGCCTCCCGAAAGCCCTTCAGCCCCGACGCACGCATCTCTTCGGCATCAGTCTGTGCATTCCCTAGGGCATCAACTACTCACCGCCTGCTACGCGTCCCCGTCCTTTCACCCTCCGAGAGAAAAAGGTAACTAAAGTTGATTCCTTGAAGTTCAAATTTGTAAGTTCCACTTTCACAGGGATCATCCCTCTTTCTAGTTCAATTCCTACAAATTCTGTAGTTAGAAAGAGTTAACCCTTTGGGTTTAACTCACTTATTTTCAAATGGCTCCTCGAACAACGGTCGGGCTACTCACTGGAAGTGAATTAGTGAGGATAGGCTTTGCTCATGCCTCAAACAAATTCAGAAACATCATTCTGATGCTGGAAAAGCTGGACTCTCCTTCATTCTCGAGCACCCGTGCAAGGTTCTCGACAAGGAAGTTCTAGAGTTTTTCACCAACTCCAAGCTGCGTCATGAGGACACAATGATAAAGAGTAAGATAGCAGGCCTCAGGATAAAGATGATGTCTGCAAGATTGTCCCATCATCTCCAGCTCTCCAGCTCCGAGCAAGAGGACTATCTAGACGAAGATGATCGTACCAGGACCTTGCTATTATGTGGCTTGACTCGAGGAACTAGGGCAATTAAATGCAAGGATATGAATGACGAAGGAAAGCTTCTTTCAGATATCATAGGGAAGGTACTGATCTGCAAGCCTGGCTCCCATGATCACATCTCAGGTGACATGTTCAAGAGCCTGATAGCCATTGGGTGCAGAAAGAAAATGAACTGGGGGGCCATGTTGTTTGAGAAAATAAAAGATACTCTACGCACCCCAAACTTCGGACGAATCATCAGTCTCTACCTGAACCAGATGGATGGAGATAGATTTGATATGACTAAGGGAGTTCCCCTTCACTATCTAAAGAAGATGGACTCCAACATCTTCGACAGGTGGGAAAGAAGATTTGTCCAAGGGGGAGCTCCTGCAACACGTGTTGATGAGGAAGACAGAGCACCTGAGTTCAAAAATCCTTCAGATGAGCCCAATGAAGTTCCTGATCTGCTAAATGCAGGAACTGAGGGGGAGTCACTACACAATCCTTCTGCTGCCCTCAGTATGGAAGCCTCAGTCCCAGATCAAGTAAATAATGCTACTTATATTTCCCTCATCGCTAAGGATGTGGTTGAAACCCTTGCTACTGATCAGACTGACGAGGAGGAAGAAGAGGATGATGTAGACAATGTTGCTGATAGTGAACATGATGTGAATTCCCCTGAAAAGAGTGTTGCTGAGGATCTTGAGGATGAGCAGGGTGGAAATGATATGGTTATGAGAGAGGTTGATTCTGCACTCCCTTCTGAGGAACAGATTCAGGTAAAGGTTCCTGACGTGACTGGCACTACAGTTGAGGGGGAGACCTCAAGGCCTCAGGTACAACTTGAAACTCTGCTGGATGGGGAGATGAGAATATATGACAACATGACAAATGCATCTTCAATCCCTCCAAAGAGACTGTAAATTTATTGAGCTCCACAAGTGAATCTGAAGAGGAAAGTAATGACTCTCAGAACCCTATCACTCCATAACATGACCAGGCCATACATCAAGAACATCAGTTAGGACCTAGACTTGCAAATCACACTGTGAACATCATTCAAGGTATAGTAGACGAGCTGAAGATCTCTTTTAAACGTCCTCACAACAGAGTACTCAAACGAATAAAGCAATCAGAAGATCTGATGCTAAAGAACATTGTGGAGATAAATCACAAGATGGATAAAATGGAAGAAAGATTTGAAGCCAAGTATGCTGAGGCTGGCAATGTCGTCACTCTTCTTATGCAAGGGCTAAAGAAGACCACAGCTGACCTGGCGGTGGTCAATCAAAATGCTCATGTCGTGGCCAACAACATCAAACTTTTCGATGCCAATATGGTCACCCTCAACTCAAATCAACAAACCTTGCTGGCCGATTTCACTCAGAATGTGAAGCATATAGATGAGTCACTGCACTCTTATGCAGACTGAATAACGCTAGAAGCCAAAAAGGGGGAGAAGGAATATGTAGCTAAGATGGAGGGGCTAGAGAAAATTATAGTTGACAACTTCAAACAATCAAACGAATATGTATTTGACAGTTGTCATTGGCTCGTTCAACAAGCGTCAGGTATTCCTATTCCTATTGATCCTGAGGTTGATCCTGCTGATAATGTTACTACTGTTGTTGATGATGTTGTTATTGCTGAGGAGTTTCCCTTAAGTGAAGCTGATGCCAAAAAGGTTGCTAAAGCTGCTAACAGTGCATTCTTTGATCAAGAAGTGATTGCGAAAGGGAAGAGAAAGCTTCAAGAAGGAACCTCTAAAGACAATCCAGCAGAGATGAAGCTAATAAGAAAGGAAAGTGAAGTCAAAAACGAACGATGGAGTCCCGTTTCTAGGAGCATCATACTTGATACATTCATGTTACAACAGCGGGGAGAGCTTAACAGAAATGAAGTCTATAGTAAGTATGAATGGGAAAAGCACAAAGAATTTGAGGCAAAAAGAAATATATTCTTTAGGACAAACACAATTGAAAACAAAGCTCCTCCCCCCAGGTACTACCTAAAGCCAAAGGAATATTTTGAAAGGCAAAGCAAGAAGTTCATGGAAAAACAGCAAAGAGAAGGTTAGGCAAAGGAGGGAAAGACATGAAACCTAAATGTTTAATTTTCATTATGCGTGTACTTCTGTTCTTGTAATTAAAAATGAAAAACACTTTGGATATATATATATATATATATGATCATATGCAGATTCAATTTCTGTTTTGAATGCGTGAAACTTTATTACCTTAATTTCTCGTCTTGCATACATTTATATATATCTTTACGTTTGGTGTAATTCATCTTAGCTAGTAGGATTTTGGCTTCTTCAAATAGGGGGAGATTGTTGGGTATTTTATCCACAATTACCCGGATTTGAAGAAGACTCCAGTCAAGCTAAGATGGATTCACAATGTATTTGACGTTCTTCTATCAAGTTATGCTTGCAGCTATTCCATGTTAAGTACACACTAATGTCAAGGTGCAGTGGGTCAATATACACGGGTCTACACAACGTAATCCCTCATTGTGTAGATCAGAGTGTTGATTCACGAGTGCTCTCTCTATTGGAGTGTACTTATTTTCAAGTACAGGGTCAAGGTAGATCAAGAGCAGAAGAAGGAGCAAGGATGAGTCAAAGACCAAGTTATCAAAAGAAGGAAGAAGGAAAATTCTTCTAAGTCAAAATTGACAGGAATCGCTAGTGATTCCCGCCGACTTCGACGGGAGTCGCTAATGATTCCCGTCGACTTCGATGGGAATCGTTAGTGATTCCCCCGACTTCGACGGGAATCAATTAGTGTCTCCCGCCGACTTATTCCGGCTGGCAAATGTCAAAACCGAATTTCTGCCAAGGCAGAATCGACGGGAGTCGAGAGTGATTCCCGCCGACATCGACGGGAATTACCAACGACTCCCGCCGATTTTGAATTGGGCAGAATTTGCCGCTCGCTGGACCGGTCCAGGTTGTCGTGCTCTGTTCGGCCAGATGTCGGGATTTCTATGGTGGGCCCAATAACGGTCTTCTAGGGTTTGCCCTTGGGTATATATATGGACTTATCTCCATTGTCTAGAGGACACTAACCGATCGGAATACAAAATACGAAAAAGAGGCCAACGTTGTGACCTAGCGAATCGCGAGCTCTGCACGCACGCACGTCGCCGATCGGAAGTCGTCGTCGCCGCTGATCTCAGTTCTTCTCTGATCACTGGTCTACAGAACCGAGGCAAGCAGCCGGTCTCACGGATCTCTCCCGAGATCTCTTGTCTTCCGATTCGATGAACGAGACTTGTTCTCCCTTCCAAATCGGTTGAGACGTTTGATCCGACTAAGATCGTTCAAAGACCCAGCTTGCTTCATCAAGAAGTTTGGATCTACAAAGCATCGCCGCCGCACTTACTTGCCGCCGCCGATCTTGACAAGATCCATTCCAAGTGAGAAATCCGATAGTGGACTCTTTGTACTTTTTGTGCAAGCTTCAACGAACGAAGAAGGACATCGGAATCTCCAAAGCATTGTTTGTATTTTCTTTTACATTCAATTTTATTGTAAAAGAATTTTCATTTCTAGTTGTAAGGGTTGGGTGCAACCCGTTGTGGTGGAGTTGTGACTCCGTTGTAGGAAGGGTTCCTTCCGTGGTTAGGGGAGCGTTGCTCCTAGTGTGAGGATTGTATTTCAATCCAGTTGAAGAAGTGACCGAGTCGTCCCTTGGTGGGAGATAGGTCGAAGGGGGAAAGTGGACGTACCCAAATCGGGGAGCCACTATAATTCTTTGTGTGTTTTCTGTGTTCTGTTTGCTTAATTATGTAGGTTATTTTAATTCCGCAAAAGACTGTAATACACCTATTCCCCCCCCCCCCCCCATAGGTGGATTAGGTTTACACTAGATACTTTAAAGAGTGTTCAAGGATTTTCTTGACCATTTTGTGGTTGTGTTTATTGATTATGTTTTGGTTTATTCCCGTAGTGCCGAGGAGCATGCCCAGCACTTGCGGTTGGTTCTATCTATTTTGAGACAGCATAAGTTGTATGCTAAGTTGAGTAAGTGTGAGTTTTGGATACCTCATGTTTCCTTTTTGGGTCATGTGGTGAATAAGGATGGAATTTCTATTGACCTTGAAAAGATAGCTACCGTAATGGATTGGAAAAGACATACCACACCCAAAGATATAAGAAGCTTCCTAGGGTTGGCAGGCTATTATAGGAGGTTTGTGGAAGGTTTCTATTCGTTATCTTGACCGCTGACTAAACTTCGCTAAAGAACGCAGCGTTCATTTGGAGCGATAAGTGGAAGAAGCTTTTCAGGAGTTCAAAAAGAGATTATATACTACTCCAGTTTTGACTTTTCCTACCGAAGGATTTGAGTATGTCGTTTATTTGGACACATCACACATGGGACTTGGTTGTGTGTTGATATAAGAGTGAAAAATGATTGTGTATGGGTCGAGACAGTTAAAGATTCATGAAAGGAACTACCCTATGCATGATTTAGAGTTCACAATAGCGATTTATGCCATGATACTATGGAGACACCTATTGTATTGCGCGTTGTACAAGATTTACACGGATCATAAGAGTTTGAAGTTGTCTTCACTCAGAAGGAGCTAAACTTGCACCAGCGGAGATGGTTAGAATATGTCACGGATTATGATGTTGATATTTTATATCATCCGGGCAAAGCTAATGTGGTAGTTGATTCCTTGAGTAGGATGGCCGCGCAGATCTTTGGACTTTCGGTGGAATCCTTAGTGAAAGTCTTTGTTTTCAAGGTAGCTTGCAACCTAGAAGGGGTGAATAGGTTTATTGGTATCTTGTGACTTTCTTTAAGTTTCTTCCTTTAGGACTTGGTGTGTTAGTAGTTATTTGCTTTCAAAAACCTGCAATAAATAAACAACACAAAAAAGTACATATAGAAATTATAGTGGTTCCCCAGATTATGGGTACATCCACTCTCCTCCCACCTTTCTAACTTTCAATTAGACAAGGTACTTATCCAAAACTCAGCTCAAAGATCTTACACATCAGATCCCTCAGGATCTCTCAGTCTCCTGCAAGACATACAACTCAGAAACTAAGCCTTATAACTCAATGATCAAAAGATCACCTACCTCAGGCTAAAGGCCCTACCACTCAGGCTGGGAGGATAGCCTTACCTCAGAGCAAACTTGCTCCTACCTCAGAGAGAATGACTCTCCTATAGCTCAGGCCCAAAGGACCTTCCTCAGATCTAAAGGATCCTACAGCTCAGGCACAAGTGCCCTAAACCTCAGAGAGAATGACTCTCCTACCTCAGTCTCAAAATCCCTACAGCTCAGTGATCATAAGATCACCTACCTTAGATCCAAGCTAGATCCTACACGCAGAGAGTATCACTCTCTTACAATTAAGGAAAATTTGCCCTACTATAGTCCAAAGGCCCTACATCTCAGATCCAAAAGGATCCTACAGAAATATAGTTGTTTTTATTAATTTGACATAGAGAAATTTTATGTGTCAACACCTAGAGCTGAGTTATCTTAGCTCTATCTTTCTTCACAATAGCGGGAAGATATTCTTCAATAGAAGTCTGCCTCTACTGGAAGTAACTCAGAATGGAGTTTCTGAACTTGCTGTAGAAGAATCAAGATTTGCAGGTCTTGAGCTCTTCAAACAGCTAACTGAACTTCCAGAGGACAGAAGGCTCTCCTTGCTTTCTTTATCATAAGTATTTTTGATCTTGTTGTAGCAGAAGAAAATGCTACAGCTAACTAAACTTTTTGTTCTTCTAGAAGACTTCAAGCTTTTTCTCGGAAGTAATTGCGAGGAAGATGAAGTCCAGCCATTCTCTTTCTTGTTAAGTAAAACCCTAAAAGTTGCCTTCAATATCTGGGAGATGTCCCTTTTATCTTTCGCCGATTAACGGCTCTAGGAAGCTTATGGGGACCACCTGTAGAAGACAACTGCATCTTGCTTTAATGGAAGAAGTTGTACAGTTGACTTCTGCAAGTGTTTGTCTTGTTCTGTAGCTTTCCCGCAATTAATTTGAACACAGTTGACTATGCTGACGCCACCATTCTGTGGAATTAGCCAAAATCAAGCATTATTATTATAGGCGTTGAGTGAGTAAGCTTCACTCAACGCCAAAACACTTAGAAAGATTTTCTGTCACAAGGCGTTGAGTGAGCAACCTTCACTCAATGCCAAAACACTTAGAAATATTTCTCTGTCATTAGGCATCAGTGAGCAACCTTCACTCAACGCCAAGACACTTAGACAAATTTTATTTCATTAGGCATTGAGTGAGCAACCTTCACTTAACGCCAAAACACTTATAAAAATTTCTCTATCACTAGGCACTGGGTGATTAAGCTTCACTTAACGCCAAACTGCTTAACTGGAGTTCTATCACTAGGCATTGAGTGAGTAAGCTTCACTCAATGCCATAACACTTAGATTTTAATTTAGTCACTTCGCGTTGAGTGAGTAAGCTTCACTCAACGCATTTGGACTTAGCCAAATTACTATGAAATCACCGTCTTTGATTGATTAAGGTTCAGTCAATGCTTTTTATCGCATGGCATTGAGTGAGTGAGCTTCATTCAACGCCTATGGACTTAGTCAAATATCTACCCAGATTTTTTGTGGCATTGACTGTTTGAGCTATACTAAATGATTTATGTTGTATGGTGTTGAGTGAGTAGACTTCACTCAATGCATGTGGACTTAGCCACATTTGTGCCTATTTCTTCTTAGGCTTTGACAGGATCAGCATTACTCAATGCTTTTAGCTGTATGCCATTGAGTGAGTAGACTACACTCAATTCCTTTAGACTTAGCCACTTTTTTGTCTAGCCCATAGTTAGGCTTAGACTATACTCAAAACTTTTACATACCTGACGTTGAGTGAATATAATTCACTCAACTCCTGTGTACTTAGGAGATTTCCAACCTATCCAGCATTTTCCCTTGCATCTAGCATTGAGTGAACTTGCTTCACTCAACGCATGTGGACTTGACCACATTTCTCTGCACCTGGCATTGAGTGAGCTTGCTTCACACAATGCCTGTGGACTTAGACAGATTTTTGTCCCTCCACATCTTTACTTTGTGACCGCACTTGTCACATCACTTGGAATACCTGTCCTATTAATGTTTCAAGGACTAACCTGCATTCATGAACTTAAGCATACATCAAATACAACTTTATGTATATCATTGACATGATTGACTTCTTAAAATCTGGGACATTATGGGAAATAGACCAACCACTTGGTAGAGGAGTTTCTATTGATGGATATCTCGGTCGGAAGTAGCAACTCGGCAAGTAGCTTGGAAGTAGCTGAGCCTTCATGGATTATGCTTACAAGGTTACATCAAAAGGACGATCCTGATTTACAACACCTTCTGATAGAATTGAGAAATGGGAGTTACCAGACTTTTCCATTGATGATGCGGGTACTTTGAAGTATCGTGGTAGATATTGTATCCCCGCACTTGAGGATATTCGAGTTAAGTTGTGCAATGAGGCACATGGTTCTAGTGTGGCCTACCACCCAGGTTCTACTAAGATGTATAGAGATCTGAATCAAATCGTTTGGTAGTATGGAATGAAGAACAATATAGCCAAGTTCGTGTCTGAGGGCTTCACCTATAAGCATATTAAGGCAGGCCATGGAAGACCTGGTGGCAAGTTAATGCTTTTGGAGATTCTGAGTTGGATGTGGGAGAGTATTTCTAAGGACTTCATTACTGGGTTGCCGAGATCTCCCAAGGTACATGATTCTGCATGGGTTATAGTGGATAGACAGACGAAATATGCTCACTTTATGCCATTCAAGATTGATTACTCCATGAAGAAAATAGCAGAGTTATATTTGGATGAAGTCATCAGACTGCATGGAGTACCTATTAGTATTATATCGGATCGAGATTCCAGGTTTACTTCTCGTTTTTGGAAAAGTTTACAGAAAGGGTTGGGTACCGACCTCAGATATTCAACCGCCTATCATCAACAGACCAATGGTCATACAGAGAGAGTAAATCAAATTATGGAAGACATGATAAGATGTTACATCTTGGACCACAAAGAAGGGTGGATGAGAGGCTGAGATTGATGGAATTTGCTTACAATAACAGTTATGAGGAAAGCTTATAGATGGCCTTGTTTGAGGCCTTGTATGGGAGATGTTGTAGAACTCCCTTGTTTTGGTCCGAGGCTTGTAAAGGACCATTGTTGGGTCCAGAAGCTTTAGAAGATATGAATACCTCTATGAAACATATTCAAGAGAAGCTTCGGATAGCTCAGGATCGATATGAGAAGAATGTCAATCGGTGAAGGACTGATTGGGAATTTGTTGTTGGGGACATGGTTTTTCTGAAGATTTCCCCGATGTCTGGTGTTAAGAGGTTTGGAAAGAACCACAAGTTGGACCCTAGTTATGTGGGACCTTTCAAGATTATTGAACGCATTGGAGTGTCAGCTTACAGGCTGGATTTGCCCGCAAGTTTTCCTGGTGTGCACGATGTGTTTTACGTAAGCCAATTGCAGAAGTATGTTCTTAGCAACCAATAAGTTCTTAATTCTATGCCCCAATTGCAGCCTAACCTTTCTTATGTGGAGATGCCTGTTCACATTTTGGATACTCAAGATCGGGTGTTGCGAAGGAAGATAATACCCATGGTCAAAGTTTTGTGGCAGAACCAAGACGTGGAGAGAGCGACTTGGGAGTTGGAGTAAGCTATGGGGAGGCTCATCCTCATATGTTCTCCTAATTTCATTTGGTAAGTGTTTTCTTCGTTAACCTTCGGTTACTTTTCATTTTGTTTTGGATTTGATTCTTTTCATGTCAAGTTTCAGGACGAAACTTCTTTTTAGGGGGGGTGGCTGTAACGCCCCTGATTTTTTGATGTTTATCTTATTTCTGTTAGTGGCATATTTATGACGTCAGGGCATTACGATTGACCCATAGTTAACGGGTGACGTTGTTGGAGTGTGGTTTCGCTTAGTAGGTTTTTCAGTGTGCTAGGTATTTAGCATGTTCGTGTAGTTTCCCTCGCGAGCCGGATCTGTTTTGGTGACTCGGTGGAGCTTTTTATAGGGATGTGGATGTTTTTATCTTCTGGAGGTGTTTACCTGAGTTTAGTTTGTCAAATGTTGATTTCGAATTCATTGTTGGATTCGTAGCATTGGTATTTAGCTACAGTGCGATTTTCATTGAATTTTGAGTTGGATTGAGTTTCGGGTCATTTCGATGTTTATTTAATAATTCATATTATATTATATATATGTATATAAGTATAAATAGAAGTGATATGACGGAATCCTATTCACCTTCTTCCCCGTCGTCCGTCCATTTCGCGAAAGAGAAGAATCGTCGGTGTCGCCGCGTGCCTTCTGCAGCCGATAAGGATTGTTTTGGTGGTCGGTTACGTCGGTGGAGTAGAGATTTGGAAAGCTCTCGCCTAGATCTACCCGTGTGTGGTAAGTGTTTACCGTTTCTTGGATTTCTAGGCATTAGTGTTTGCGGTTTTGACCTCTTTTCCCCCCAAAAATTTTCAGGAATTGTGGCTTATAACTTCCTTCGGCCGATTCTTGTCGAGGAAAGGTTGGAGAGGCAGATTTTCATAGTTTGGAGGCAAGTAGTGATTCTTCCCCTTGCTTTGATTATTGTGCTTCTTTATTTCCTTGTCTTTCTTCCATTTTCCCTCCTTAGAAAATAGGTTTGGTGTAGGGTTCGGTTTTGGAGATTCCATAGAATAGTTAGAACTTTTTGGCCAGGATTCAGTCGAGTATGGTATATAGCCTAAGGGAATTTCGTCACGTATGAGTGTAGTGGACTATCAGGAATTCGTCGAATATGAGGAAATAGACCGAGTGAAATTCATCGAGTAACAGTGTTTTCGTCAAATGGATTCGTTGATTAAGGTTAGATTACGCCGAGTTAGTTTTATCGAGTATCTAGGCATCGAGTTTGTCTAGTATCAGTAGCCTTGGCGTTGAGTGATGGTAGATTTGTCGAGTATTCTCGACGAATTCATCGAGTATGACAGGCTTAGAAGGGGTTGAGTGAACTGGAGATCAACTAATATTCGTCGAGAATATACGCCAAATCGAGTCCAATTCGTCGAGTATTGCCGAGTGTAGTTTTGTCGCCAAGTCCAATTCATCGAGTATCCCAAGGTTTCGTCGGGTATATTCAACGAATTTGGCTAGACTTAGTTTATTTTTGCAGATTTATGTCTGATTCGTCGAGTATGGGCTTTGTGGTGAAATTTTGGGTTTTCCCTCCTCTTTGTCATGGGAGTATTTTGATGTTAGGTTTGTAGTTTTATCGGTGCTTGGGTGTGAGGTTTTGGCTTGGTTGGCAGTGGATAAAGGACCACCAACTTGATGTCATTTTGTGAATCATTGCATTGGGTATGTTTTTGTCTCTTCTTATGGACTGTTGGGTTGTGTTGGGCAAGGTGGCCACCACCGCAGGGCCTTTTTGAGATGTTTGGGTCTGATAGTTCATATTGGACATTTTGGTCGCCGACACCGACCCATTAGTTTTACCGGTGTTAATGATTCACGTTTTATTAAGATGTTAGTCTCTCTTCTTTCTATGATTTAGACATGCTATTTTGCTTACTCTTACAGATGTTCTCGGAGCATGGCTCCGTTTGCACTTGGTGCAAACTTCTTTACCATTGAACTTTATAATTTAGCTCTTTCATTATTGTCTTATAGCTATTTTATTGTTTTCCGATAGCTTTTTCCTGTTTGGGTTGGTACCCCTTTTTTTCTTCTTACTTGTTGCCATATCTATGATCGACTCTTATTTTTTTGTGAGGTATTCTTTTCTTGTAAATGCCTCAGGTTCAGAGCAGTAGCCGGTTAAGGGGCTAGGTTTTGTGTTTGCTGGTGGTCTGCAATGGTTGTAGTAGTTTTCCTCACCAATGTGAGGTATTTTTGGTTGTTTCTTTCTTGTAGTTCAGACATACATATTTCTAGTGGGTTCGTGTCAGGTTGTTGATTCCCACTAGATTCTGTTGAATGCTTAGTCCTTGATAGATGCTAAGTTTATTTCTTTATGGATTATTAGTTTTACTTGCTATTTAGGAAGGTTTTATGTTAGGATTGCAAGTTAGTTGCTTTAACTATAAAAAGTATCATTTTTACTATCTCATGCACATGCCATCTTTTATGAGTTAAATTCATTATATCTTATTGAGCGTACAAACTATTTTCTATGCTTATACTAAATCTAAAGTCATGCATAACATGAGTTATCCTAAACGGATGTTTATGCTCATGTAGGTTGTTAACCATTGTAAACAAACTATTTTCCACAGCGTATAATTATATCTTTAATTGTGGACTAGTTGATCCACTGAGTCGAGGGATACGGCTTTCCAATTTTACTTAAACTATATTTTCTTCACAATAACTCATGAATTTCATATAAAATATAGAGTTGGAGTCATTCCTGAGCATCTCTAGTTATCCCCTACACGGCGTGGCATCATGGCACGTGTTTTCTTTTACTCTGGTATATCATTTAAATGAAGAGAAAATGTGGGTTGTGACAGTTGATATCAGAGGGATAGGTTGTTTGGCAATTGTTCGAACAACTATCTTGTATATATTTCAGTTGTCTTGTTCCATCTCATACACACACCGATGTGTCATCAGTACGTCTTGGTTGAAGCATGAACACTACACTCATAAGCATGAAAATAAGTATACGGGGCATATTATGTAGTATGAGATGCATAATATGTGTTTGTATATGTAACATCCCCAGAACAACTAGACTCTTAAGATGGTAGTGTTGTGACTAGGTCATGACAAAATAAGAGGAAGCTTAAAGAGAAAATGTGAACTTAGGCATGAAGGTGAAAATCACCATGTTCTGCAAATAAAACTTTCCAATTACCTAACCTGGGGTTTGACATTAGGGCTCACCTTGACTCTTTGACCCCGACATAATATCCATAACCCATTAGGGGTCCCTTGGAGCACTTAGAACCCATTGGGGTCAACCAAATATGTCTGTTTGACCAAAGTCAAACCTATGCCAAAATAGGTCAAACCAATACCTTTTGGATAAATTGGTCCAATTGGGATACCACCATGACCCAACCAATCTTGGAGGGTGTCAAGAGTCTCAAGACACACCCCGTGGGCCAGTCAACTCATCAAGTTTACCAAGGTCAACCCCAAGTAAACACATGGTCAATATTGCCCAAAATGGGTTAATCAAGCCCAAAGCTCAATCCATTTGGCCTAAGCCACATTTCAATGGCCCAAATGATGAGTCACTACTGAAATTATATGGAATGCCACTTAAATTTTGGAGGGGTGACTAGGAGAGAGAAAATGGGAGTTTTCCCCTAAATGGAGGAGAGAGAAAGAGGAAAAGAGAGAGGAGTAATGGTGGAAGTCCATGGGGCACACTCTCCCCCTTCTCCAAGCCCTCCATTCATCTCCCTAGTGCATAGGGAATGAATTCCCATTGAATCCAGCCAGCCACGATCAATGGAGGAGCCCAACCACCATGGTCGACCACCCCTTCACCTCCCCTCCCATGGAAAAATTATAAATCCCCCTATGCAGCCCCCATTCCAATTTTTAATCCATTCATAATCTTCAAAACGTTCCAACCAGTCGGAATCAAGCTTTGGATCAAGCATTTTGCTGGAAATCAAAATCGGGAGGTGGAAATCAAGAGAGGGGATCGGCAATGGAGTTCCACCACCAAGCACAATGGAAGGTCCACTTCTCCTCCTCTCCCCTTGTGCTAGTATCCTAGATCAAATTAGGCTGAGAAATCGGGCTCAAACAAGCGGATCAAAGTGAGGAAAAATGGAGATTTTCTGAAATTTCACGGTGGCCGGTTCGTCAAAAACCACCACCTCTGGCAGCCAAACCACCGTCGGGCGATAGCCACCACCTCAACGGAGGTGGTGGTGACAGTGGCCGTCTTGGGAGGTGGACAGGTGGCCATCAATGGAGCTTGGAAAAGCTACAAGCATTTATTTTTGCGTTTTTGTGAGGAAGAAGAAGATGAACTGTGTTTCTATATTATTATTATATTTATAATATAATATAATGATTAGATTACCCCTTTAACATGCATCTTTTTTGTGTTATCACATGAGGCCCTTATAGGCCATTTGATGAAAAGTAGTGGACATGACAATTGTAGATCTTTAAGTCTACTTTATTTAAAAATTTGTTTCGACCTATTTGGGTCAGAGGTTTGACCGCAGCACTCAAAATTGTGCAGGCTATACCTAAGGTTAACCTGAGACAAAATTGAGTGCCCCACTAAACTACTTGTCCAATCGTCTTGAAATGTGGACTAGGAGTCATTCAAATCTATACCCCTAACATATCCAAAAATGGGAATTTTTGGAGAACATTTTTTATAGTTTTTGTAAAAATTTAATAATTCATGTATGGGTTAATTAAAGTGTCCAATGACCTCATGATTCCCCAAACTTTTGGTGGATGGTCCTTAGGGTCATTATATAACACTGGTAAAAATCTCAGCCCATTTCATGTTGATTTGAATAGGTATTGGTGTGACCAAAGTTTGGTCCCTTAAGGGTAAATTAGGGCAAATGTGTGCTTGGTGGGTCGAGTCGCCAATATTCAATCAAATTTGGTGAAACTTTGGACACTAATTTATTGTCACATAAAACACCCCCACAAGAGATTTTGGGTGGTTTGGGGATTGAGATGCCCTAGAACCCTAGTGTGAACCCAAGGGTTGGATATTGAGCCTATTGAAGGACATGGGACCATATGTCCTTGGAATGTCTTGAAACTTGGTGGTTGAGTTTCTAGGGTGGATATAAGCTCTAGGAAATGAAATTAGGATTTTTAGGAACTTACATCTCCTATGAAATATCTTAGGACCCAATAGTGCACTTTTGACCATGATTTTATTACCTAATCATATGACCTTGAATGATCTTGAAATTTAGGCCGTGGTCATATATTGTTGCTATAAAGCTCTGGAAATTTTAGTGTGAATTGTAGATCAGTATTTGAGGTACTTCATTCACAACCTTTGTAGTTGCCCTATTTATTAAGAGATATTTACTCATTAAAAACTTATGAAATTTGGGCAGAAAACCTTTTTGACATCATTAAGCTCTGTGAATTTTTATAGAGTTATTGGAAGACAATTTATATGGGTTGCTTCGCAAGGTGCCTGCTATTGATTTATTTTAAATGATTTATTTATTTAACCAAATAAGCTTTTAAATTAGTAATTCTTGGTCAGTGGTCTTTCCTACAAATAATTGTCATCTAGCAATTTTCTTATAATTTTTGGATGATTATTTGTAATATTTCCTTCTTTACCTTAACTTGGTGATTATTTAATCAATATCTTAATTTGAGGTCAACCACTTTTTTGAAAATTGTGGTTCTCAGTATTTAATATTTTTTGATGATATATACTTGCCATAATTTTGTTAAGGCCATACTAGGTTAGAAAAGTATACTTGATGTTCAAAAACATTGCCCACCTGATTTTGCAGAAAATTAATTAAATAGTAAATAAATTAGGAAAAATATTATACTTTGGATTTATCTATAAAATACCATGTTAGACCCAAAGTAATAATCTTAGGTTATTTGGATGAACATTTGAAGGGGTCGCCATTCATGTACACCATATAGCTCATTAGGTCTACACATAGTAAAACTGTAGAATTAAGGAATCATGTGAACCTTGGTATGGGATAAAGGGGTAGTTGGTGTACCTAATTTGGTTGAGTATGAATAAGGTCACCAATGGGAGTCAGGTTGTGAGATCCTGGTTGACTAGGGGCAAGGTTGTGCTCGGGATCGACAATGGATTGTCTTTCCCTTGGAGAAAATCTAAATACACTTAGGAATAGTTCAAGTGTAAGATCAGTAGAGTTAAGACATGGGTAGCTACCAATAATATTAAGTACCATGCGAAAGGGAGCTTTGGGCTTCAGCCCATTGTAGTTCCTAGTGCCATCGAGAGCCCTTCATAGGGAATGCCCTGACAGTCCAAGGTTAACCCTAAAATGTAAGGCTAAATTGTTAGTGCATGTTTAATTCTAAGTATTTCACTTTCACTCACCCCGTAGCCATAGGAGGCTAGTTTGGTTTAGTCTCATGAGCGGTAGGCTTGGAGGTGGTAGGTACGGACTGATTAGTCCAGGGAGCTAGTGGCTCGGAAGGTTATAGTGACGGACAAGTTAGTCCAGGGAGCCAATGGCTTAGAGATTTATAACTATCATAAATGCATGTGAATAATGGTGGTGGGTCTTCAATATTAGACGGTCGTTCGCACAGACATCGATACATTGACTCAATAAGTGTGGTTCTCACTTAGCCAAGGAAAATACTAGCAGTTGGTCAGCATAGTACGTGGTGACTCTGGTGTGTCCTTCAGAGGCGTACGTAAGGGCTAGGCCTGGTAGTGCATATACATGCCTAGGAGTTGGGTAGCCCAACCCACTGTCTCTGTTGGCCACTACGGTGTCTCCTGGGAGTGAAGCTAGCTCAAAAAATTGGGGAACTAAAGGTCTGTGTGCATAGAGTCGTGTGTGTGTGTATTGCACTTGCATGAATCATGGCATAATATATCACAATACATATACTTGCATATAACCTGACACCCCATCATATAAACTAGTATGGAATAGCTTATACGATGGGAGCCTTGCAAAAGACCCCTTAACTTATAAGTTTTTATGGCCATTCATATAAGTTAAGGTAACCATTAATATAGCTTGTTCACTTTACAATTTTTACTGCTCTGTACTATACCCGTTTATATTACTTCTTCATTGTTATAGTACTTTTGTACAAACTCCTACTAGGGTTGTTGTCACCTACTTGTTCCACTCTACTTTGTTGTCCTCCGCCTTCCTCACCCTACATGGTGCCTAGGAGTCATGGGGGTGAGGCGAGGACGATAGTGTCTTAGTCTTTTAACTAACGGTCGGTGGACCACATCATTTTAGGGGACCGAGTAGTAGGAGCATCAGCATTGGCAGGACAAGGAGGCAGGACATGAGGAGTAGTTTCTACGCACTACCACTACTATATGGCGACAGGTCAAGGATGGATTTCAGTTTGCTTCCGCTTAGATGTTGTGAGTTGTGAGAGAGAGATCATTTGTATTAGACATGTACTTGGCTTAAGCCCATTCTTCTACTCTCTTTCATATTTTGTACTCATTATGGACTATTGATCTTTTATATATAATGATACTGAGCTGTGATCTGTGAAATTATATTACTTACTTCTCTTTTGTTGATAAACTCTTATGTGATCATTTTAGCCAGCAGGATCGGCGTCGTGTGGTGGAATCTAACTTGGTAGTTGGAGTCAACATAAGGCGGCGGTTCTTGGCGTAAGACCCGGGGGTGAAAAAAATGGGGTTTACAAACTGGTATCGGAGGCAGACTACTATCATAAAGAAGTAAGTCTACAACACTTGGTCACCCCGCGCGAGCATTTGTTTGGGGACAAACAAAGGAGCAGAAGCTGTGGTGTGGCCATGTGTAAAGATCGCAATATATAGTCCTTAAATCAATGAGTTAGGTCAACCCAACTAGGAAACTTGGCTTATCAAGATGATTCTTAGCATATCCTGAACAAAATTGACCGTAGGTATAAATTTAGTTAAGATACGAGGAAACACGAAGTGACTAGAGGAAATGTCTAAATACGAGAGTAGCTACTTAAGGCTTAAACTCTGATGTCCCTACCTTACTTATCAAGTGTTACTATCACTTGTTACCTAACTGACAGGACCACCATAAGGAGAATTGATGCCTATAATCCATTGGCAGAATAGTAGGGGACTCGTAAACTCAACCCTCATACCAATGACACGATTAGGTTGAGACAACCACCATGACAAACACTGAGGGTCGGATAAGAATTCAAGTTCAGAAGAGACCCATTTGGGTATTATATCACATGTTGACCCTGAGAGGATTGTCGTAAATGGTAGCCTATAGAGTCATAGGTATGGAATATATCACCAAGTTTCTGGATGGATCCCCAAGTCTATGGTTGTATGCCCTAAGGATTGTGTGCATATCTAGGAAGAATATAACATAGTGATATCGAAGATACTTAGCCCAAGATAGGTAAGGGCTTATCTTTTGTTTATTGGGGGCTTATCTTTTGTTTATTGGATAAATTAGTTACTAACTTGAGTTTCCTTAGACTTAATTTAGAAAATGTGGTGTCACAAACATTATGATGTTGAAGTTGATCTTATTTGAAGCTACTTGGCCAAAGTTACCAGGACAATAATTAGATATCATCGGACAAATACTTGACCTTAGTTTAATCATTGGATATTTTGGATTGAAATTTGGTCCTGTAAGTTAGAATTATATTTGGAATTTCTTGTGATTCAGGGCATTCAGAAGTAATTAACTTGTATTTTGTATTATCACGCCATTTTTGTAGTTGAATAATTTATACTACAATAATATTCCTTATATCTTGGGAGCTAGTTGATGAATAAGAGGAGATCCTAAGACAAGGACCTATTGGATTTAGAGTATACTGTTTAAGTTTATTATGGTTGGAATGACTTAATCCTATCTTATTTTGATCGTACAAAAGTGACCAAGCCCGTCATATATTAAATGTTGGGAATTGATGAATTAAACATGAAGATTGATTTATCACTGTTATCCACGCTTACCTGACATACCCAAGTCATTAGGTTGAAAACTTGCAGTTTGGGATAAAGCAATATCATGTTAATAAAGAGTAATTATGAGACTTAACTATTACAAGATATCACATGAATTAGATGACGGGTAGTAAGATTTAGGATATATGGGAAGATAAGATTAAATCGCTATATTGTAACATTGAAAGTATGATAACTCTAGGAAACTACATGAAGTTAGCTGACAATATATTGAAGATGTAAACCTTAGATATGACTCTGCAAACTTGATTCAAATAACATCAAGGATCGGAATATATACGTTAGATGACATTATAGTCACGGGTAGCAAGATTCATGACTATGAAAAATGGATTTTGGATTATCAAGTGTAATTATGGAAAAAATGACACAAAAACTAATGGGTATTAGTGATAATCTTAAAGATTCACGAGTACACCCTCTTAAATTTTGATGATAATGGGTCGCTTGACGAAGTGATCATTCCCATTAATTGATAAGATTGGATAACTCATAAAGTTGAGTTGATTGAGAGGGAGAGCGTACTCGAAGGAATAAGAAACATGATCGTGTAGAGGAAGTTTATAAAGTCATTGTCTACACTCACAAACGAGAACTCAAATTACCGGAAGAAAATTGTGTTTATAAGAACGTGTGTTTCCCCAGAATAAAGAAAGACGCCATAGATTTTGTGACGCACTATGAGGTCTGTCGGCTGGTGAAGGTCAAGTGCAAGTATTTTTGGGGAACTACTACAGTCAGTGCCCATGTTAGAGCAGAAGTTCGAGAATATAACTATGGATTTCATACACAAGTTACTACATCCCCACTCTGTGCATAATTTTATTTGGTGGAGGACACAGATACTCAGGTGTGAATTATTTGAGGTAGGATGTTGGAGACCGAGAGCAGACCAGCCAAGTATTATGTTTTCACGACATTGTCAAGTAGAGTTCCAAGTTGGAGATCGGGGTTCCTGAAGATATGTCTGATGCATGGAATCTCGTGGGTACGCGGGCATAAGAAGCTCAGTTTGAGATATAGGGGGCCTTATAGGATCCTAGAGCGGATCGGCCCATTGGCTTACAAACAAGAGCTACCTCCGGAGTTTGCTGGGTTTGTACGAAGTCTTCCGTGCCTTCTCTTGGGAAGTCTCTACTACGGCTGGAGCAATAGGTTCCTACTATAGATGGCTCGGTAGATTATAATCGATTAGTCCGCTTGGAGACAGTCAAGATAGATGATACGGTAGTGCGAATCTTGCGGCACAAGAAGGTTTTGTTGGTCAAGATATGTGGTCAAATCATGGACAAGGAGAGCATACCTGAGAGCCGCTGGATCTGATGCAGTAAAAGTATCTAGAGCTCTTGCGGGATGTTACATTCTGTTACTCTTAGTAGAAACCCCGCAGGCCTAAACTGAATTTTGGGGACAAAATTATTTATTTATTTTATTGGGATTTGTAACATCCCTCAAACAACTAGACCCCTAAGATGGTTTTTTCGTGCCTAGGTCATGACAAAACACTAGGAAGCTCAAAGATACCATGTGAACTTAGGCATGAAGGTAAAGATCACCATGGTCTGCAAATAACACTTTCCAATTACATAACCTAGGGTTTGACATTAGGGCTTCACCTTGACTCTTTGACCCCATCATAATATCCCTAACCCATTAGGGGGTCCCTTGGAGCACCTAGAACCCATTGGGGTCAACCAAATTGGTTAACTTGACTAAAGTCAAACCTAGTCCACATTTGTGCCTGTTTCTTCTTAGGCTTTGATAGGATCAGCATTACTCAATGCTTTTAGTTGTATGTCATTGAGTGAGTAGACTACACTTAATGCTTGTAGACTTAGCCACTTTTTTGTCTAGCCAATAGTTAGGCTTAGACTATACTCAAAGCTTTTACATACCTGACGTTGAGTGAATAGAATTCACTCAACTCCTGTGTACTTAGGCGATTTCCAACCTATCTAGCATTTTCCCTTGCATCTGGCATTGAGTGAACTTGCTTCACTCAATGCATGTGGACTTGACCACATTTCTCTACACCTGGGATTGAGTGAGCTTGCTTCACTCAATGCCTGTGGACTTAGACAGATTTTTGTCCCTCCACATCTTTACTTTGTGACCACACTTATCACATCACTTGGAATACCTGTCCTATTAATGTTTCAAGGGCTAACCTGCATTCATGAACTTTAGCATACATCAAATACAACTTTATGTATGTCAATGACATGATTGACTTCTTTAAATCTGGGATATTGTGGGCAATAGACCAAACACTTGGTAGAGGAGTTTCTGTTGATGGATATCTCGGTCGGAAGTAGCAACTCGGCAAGTAGCTTGGAAGTAGCAGAGCCTTCATGGATTATGCTTACAAGGTTACATCAAAAGGACGATCCTTATTTACAACACCTTCTCATAGAACTGAGAAAGGGGAGTTACCAGACTTTTCCATTGATGATGCGGGTACTTTGAAGTATCGTGGTAGATATTGTATCCCCATACTTGAGGATATTTGAGTTAAGTTGTGCAATGAGGCACATAGTTTTAGTGTGTCCTACCACCCTGGTTCTACAAAGATGTATAGAGATCTGAAGCAAATCATTTGGTAGTATGGAATGAAGAACAATATAGCCAAGTTCGTGTCTGAGGGCTTCACCTATAAGCATATTAAGGCAGACCATGGAAGACCTGGTGGCAAGTTAACGCTTTTGGAGATTCTGAGTTTGATGTGGGAGAGTATTTCTAAGGACTTCATTACTGGGTTGCCGAGATCTCCCAAGGGACATGATTTTGTTTGGGTTATAGTGGATAGACAGACGAAATATGCTCACTTCATGCCATTCAAGATTGATTACTCCATGAAGAAAATAGCAGAGTTATATTTGGATGAAGTCATCAGACTGCATGGAGTACCTATTTGTATTATATCGGATCGAGATTCCAGGTTTACTTCTCGTTTTTGGAAAAGTTTACAGAAAGGGTTGGGTACCGACCTCAGATATTCAACCGCCTATCATCTACAGACCAATGGTCATACGGAGAGAGTAAATCAAATTGTGGAAGACATGATAAGATGTTACATCTTGGACCACAAAGGAGGGTGGACGAGCGGCTGAGATTGATGGAATTTGATTACAATAATAGTTATCAGGAAAGCTTGTAGATGGCCCTGTTTGAGGCCTTGTATGGGAGATGTTGTAGAACTCCCTTATTTTTGGCCGAGGCTTGTGAAGGACCATTGTTGGGTCCATAAGCTTTGGAAGATATGAATACCTCTATGAAACATATTCGAGAGAAATTTCGGATAGCTCAAGGATCAATATGAGAAGAATGTGAATCAGTGAAGGACTGATTGGGAATTTGTTGTTGGGGACATGGTTTTTCTGAAGATTTCTCCGATGTCTAGTGTTAAAAGGTTTGGAAAGAACCACAAGTTGGACCCTAGTTATGTGGGACCTTTCGAGATTATTGAACGCATTGGAGTGTCAGCTTACAGGCTGGATTTGCCCGCAAGTTTTCCTGGTGTGCACGATGTGTTTTACGTAAGCCAATTGCAGAAGTATGTTCTTTGCAACCAATAAGTTCTTAATTCTATGCCCAATTGCAGCCTAACCTTTCTTATGTGGAGATGCCTGTTCACATTTTGGATACTCAAGATCGGGTGTTGAGAAGGAAGATAATACCCATGGTCAAAGTTTTGTGGCAGAACCAAGATGTGGAGAGAGCGACTTGGGAGTTGGAGTAAGCTATGGGGAGGCTCATCCTCATATGTTCTCCTAATTATATTTGGTAAGTGTTTTCTTCGTTAACCTTCGGCTACTTTTCATTCTGTTTTGGATTTGATTCTTTTCATGTCAAGTTTCAGGACGAAACTTCTTTTAGGGCGGGTGGCTGTAATGCCCCTGATTTTTTGATGTTTATCTTAATTCTGTTAGTGGCGTATTTATGACGTCAGGGCATTACGATTGACGTATAGTTAACGGGTGTCGTTGTTGGAGTGTGGTTTCGATCAGTAGGTTTTTCAGTGTGCTAGGTCTTTAGCATAGTCGTGTAGATTCCCTCGCGAGCCAGATCTGTTTTGGTGACTCGGTGGAGCTTTTTATAGGGATGTGGATGTTTTTATCTTCTAGAGGTGTTTACCTGAGTTTAGTTTGTCAGATGTTGATTTCGACTTCATTGTTGGATTTGTAGCATCGGTATTTAGCTATAGTGCGATTTTCATAGAATTTTGAGTTTGATTGAGTTTCGGGTCGTTTGGATGTTTATTTAATAATTAATATTATATTATATATGTATATAAGTATAAATAGAAGTGATATGATGGAATCCTATTCACCTTCTTCCCCGTCGTCCATCCATTTCGCGAAAGAGAAGAATCGTCGGTGTCGCCGCGTGCCTTCTACAGCCGATAGGGATTGTTTTGGTGGTCGGTTACGTCGGAGGAGTAGAGATTTGGAAAGCTCTCGCCTAGATCTACCCGTGTGTGGTAAGTATTTACCGTTTCTTGGATTTCTAGGCATTAGTGTTTGCGGTTTTGACCTCTTTTCCCCCAAAAAATTTTCAGGAATTGTGGATTAGAACTTCCTTCGGCCGATTCTTGTCGAGGAAAGGTTGGAGAGGCGGATTTTCATAGTTTGGAGGCAAGTAGTGATTCTTCCCCTTGCTTTGATTATTGTGCTTCTTTATTTCTTTGTCTTTCTTCCATTTTCCCTCCTTAGAAAATATGTTTGGTGTAGGGTTCGGTTTTGGAGATTCCATAGAATAGTTAGAACTTTTTGGCCAGGAATCAGTCGAGTATGGTATATAGCCTAAGGGAATTTCGTCACGTATAAGTGTAGTAGACTATCAGGAATTTGTCGAATATGAGGAAATAGACTGAGTGAAATTCATCGAGTAACAGTGTTTTCGTCGAGTGGATTCGTTGAGTAAGGTTAGATTATGCCGAGTTAGTTTTATCGAGTATCTAGGCATCGAATTTGTCTAGTATCAGTAGCCTTGGCGTTGAGTGATGGTAGATTTGTCGAGTATTCTCGACGAATTCATCGAGTATGACAGGCTTAGAAGAGTGAACTGGCGACCAAGTAATATTTTTCGAGAATATATGCCAAATCGAGTCCAATTCGTCGAGTATTGCAGAGTGTAGTTTTGTCGCCAAGTCCAATTCATCGAGTATCCCTAGGTTTCGTCGGGTATATTCAATGAATTTGGCTAGACTTAGTTTATTTTTGCAGATTTATGTCTAATTCGTCGAGTATGGGCCTTGTGGTGAAATTTTGGGTTTTCCCTCCTCTTTGTCGTGGGAGTATTTTGATGTTAGGTTTGTAGTTTTATCGGTGCTTGGGTGTGAGGTTTTGGCTTGGTTGGCAATGGATAAAGGACCACCAACTTGATGCTGTTTTGTGAATCATTGCATTGGGTATGTTTTTATCTCTTCTTATGGACTGTTGGGCTGTGTTGGGCTAGGTGGACACCACCGCAGGGCCTTTTTGAGATGTTTGGGTCTGATAGTTCATATTGGACGTTTTGGTCACCGACACCGACCCATTAGTTTTACCGGTGTTAATGATTCACATTTTATTGAGATGTTGGTCTCTCTTCTTTCTATGATTTAGACATGATATTTTGCTTACTCTTGCAGATGTTCTCGGAGCATGGCTCCGTTTGCACTTGGTGCAAACTTCTTTACCAGTACAACTTTATAATTTAGCTCTTTCATTGTTGTTTTATAGCTATTTTGTTTTTTTTTTCGATAGCTTGTTCCTGTTTGGGTTGGTACCCTTTTTTTTCCTCTTACTTGTTGCCATATCTTTGATCGCCTCTTATTTTTTTGGGAGGTATTTTTTTCTTGTGAATGCCTCAGGTTCAGAGCAGTAGCCGGTTGAGCGGCTAGGTTTGGTGTTTGCTGGTGGTCTGCAGTGGTTGTAGTAGTTTTCCTCACCAATATGAGGTAGTTTTGGTTGTTTCTTTCTTGTAGTTTAGACATACATATTTCTAGCGGGTTCATGTCAGGTTGTTGATTCCCACTGGATTCTGTTGAATGTTTAGTCCTTGATAGATGCTAAGTTTATTTCTTTGTGGATTATTAGTTTTACTTGCTCTTTGGGAAGGTTTTATGTTAGGATTGCAAGTTTGTTGCTTTAACTATAAAAAGTATCGTTTTTACTATCTAATGCGCATGCCATCTTTTATGAGATAAATTCATTATATCTTATTGAGCGTACAAACTATTTTCTATGCTTATACTAAATCTAGAGTCATGCATAACATGAGTTATCCTAAACAGATGTTTATGCTTATGTAGGTTGTTAACCATTATAAACAAACAATTTTCCACAGCGAATAATTATATCTTTAATTATGGACTAGTTGATCCACTGAGTCGAAGGATACGGCTTTCCAATTTAACTTAAACTATATTTTCTTCACAATAACTCATGAATTTTATATAAAATATAGAGTTGGAGTCATTCCTGAGCGTCTCCAGTTATCCCTTATACGGCGTGGCATCATGGCGCGTGTTTTCTCTTACTCTGGTATGTCATTTAAATGTAGAGAAAATGCGGGTTGTGACAGTTGGTATCAGAGGGATAGGTTGTTTGGCAATTGGTCGAACAACTATCTTGTGTAGATTTCAGTTGTCTTGTTCCATTGCATACACACACTGATGTGTCATTAGTATGTCTTGGCTGAAGCATAAACACTACACTCATAAGCATGAAAAGAAGTATACGGGGCATATTATGTAGTATGAGATGCATAATATGTATTTGTATATGTAGCATCCCCAGAACAACTAGACCCCTAAGATGGTAGTGTTGTGACTAGGTCATGACAAAACAAGAGGAAGCTCAAAGAGAAAATGTGAACTTAGGCATGAAGGTGAAAATCACCATGTTCTGCAAATAACACTTTCAAATTACCTAACCTGGGGTTTGACATTAGGGCTCACCTTGACTCTTTGACCCCGACATAATATCCATAACCCATTAGGGGTCCCTTGGAGCACTTAGAACCCATTGGGGTCAACCAAATTGGTCTGTTTGACCAAAGTCAAACCTATGCCAAAATAGGTCAAACAAATACCTTTTGGATAAATTGGTCCAATTGGGATACCACCATGACCCGACCAATATTGGAGGGTGTTAAGAGTCTCAAGACACACCCCTTGGGCCAGTCAACTCATCAAGTTGACCAAGGTCAACCCCAAGTCAACACATGGTCAATATTGCCCAAAATGGGTTAATCAAGCCCAAAGCTCAATCCATTTGGGCAAAGCCCAATTTCAATGGCCCAAATGATGAGTCACTACTAAAATTATATGGAATGCCACTTAAATATTGGAGGGGGTGACTAGGAGAGAGAAAATGGGAGTTTTCCCCTAAATGGAGGAGAGAGAAAGAGGAAAAGAGAGAGGAGTAATGGAGGAAGTCCATGGGGAACACTCTGCCCCTTCTCCAAGCCCTCCATTCATCTCCCTAGTGCATAGGGAATGAATTCCCATTGAATCCAGCCAGCCACCATCAATGGAGGAGCCCAACCACCATGGCCAACCACCCCTTCACCTCCCCTCCCATGGAAAAATTATAAATCCCCCTACGCAGCCCCCATTTCAAATTTTTGATCCATTCATCAGCTTCAAAACGTTCCAAGCAGTCAGAATCAAGCTTTGTATCAAGCATTTTGCTGGAAATCGAAATCGGGAGGTGGAAATCAAGAGAGGGGATCGGCAATGGATTTCCACCACCAAGCCCAATGGAAGGTCCACTTCTCCTCCTCTCCCCTTGTGCTAGTATCCTAGATCAAATTAGGCTGAGAAATCGGGCTCAAAAAGGCCGATCCAAGTGAGGAAAAATGGAGATTTTCTGAAATTTCATGGTGGTGGGTTCGCCGGAAACCACCACCTCCGGCGGCCAAACCACCGCCGGGCGATAGCCACCACCTCAACGGAGGTGGTGGTGATGATGGCCGTCTTGGGAGGTGGACAGGTGGCCGTCAATGGAGCTTGGAAAAGCTACAAGCATTTATTTTTGCATTTTCGTGAGGAAGAAGAAGATGAACTGTGTTTCTCTATTATTATTATAATTATAATATAATATAATGATTAGATTACCCCTTTAATGATGGAGACGACGGCCCACAACATTTCGAGGACGGCGACGGCATGCTTGCGGACGACCATGCGGAGCGTCGACATAATAACTGTCTAGAACGCAAACCCATATATTATTATTTAATAATTATTATTATTAATAAATTATTATTAATTAATAATGCATTTCTATGTTTGGTATTTTATGTCGCAATGTTATTTTCATTTCATGTGTGATGGGTGTTTATAACCATCATTGGTTATTTTTATTTCATGTTCTTAATTATTGTAATTGTTATGTCATGATGGGTGCAAATAGCCATCATGAGTGGTTTAATTTTTTATGGTAGAGATTGAGTGGTGTAGCCTATATATAGGCATGTATGTTTCATATTTTTAATTATTGAATGAATGAAAGAAGAAACCGAATTTCAAGATTGAAATCTCCTCCCTCTCCAAGGCAAATTTCGGCCATCCTCTAGTCCTCTCCTTCTTTGGCCGCCGGCCTCCGACTTCCCCTCCTCCTCCTCCCTCCTCCATATCTTCCTCTTCCTTTAGCTACCCGAGCCCTCCTCTTCCTCTACGAAGAAAACCCACCCAACAAGCCACCGGCCACCTCCTCCCCTCACCAACCCGGCCACCCCCCTCCAAAACCAGCCTCCTCCCTTCATCACAATCCGAGCCCCTCCATCTTCCACAAAATCCTAGCCGCCAACCCCAATACCAACAAGTCTGAACCCCTCTTCATCCCCTTCCTAAATCGACCACCACCTTCCATATTAATCCCTATAACCTACCATATTTGCCATCTCCTACCATATTTACATATATTTGGTTCCAAATCTAGAAGACCTCCTCGTGGTGGATTTCCAATTCCGGCGTGATGCGACGAAGGCGGGCGAGTTTCTCTCCTACCGGCGCGACTCCGGTGGAGTAGTCGAAGAATGATCCTCGCCGAGAGAACCGGAATCATCCATTCCGGTTGGGTAATGAACTTTTCCACTCCCGTGTGTTCCTTTATTTAGATAGTCTTGTGGTGGAATTTCTAGCGTTAATTTTAAAATCATTGAAACATCGTGGTTAGCTTTCATTGTAGTTGCGTTTTTCTTGGTTGATTTAATTTTCGTAAAAGGGTTTGGCGAGCCCTCGTTTTCTTTTGTTGGGAGAGATCTACCTTTTTCGAATCGTGTTTTATTCGGTAGATCTCTTTTGGTACAACACCGCTCGGTCGGATCCAATATTTGTCCTTTTAGCCGGAACGGATATTGGCCTATAGCCTCTATTCGGTCCCAAGTGGTTTGGTTACCCGTACGCTAGCGTATAATTGATTGGACATAATAACATGGTGCAGCGTAGAACGATTGTGTGAGCGTAGACTTTAGTTCGTGGAGAGATAGTCGTGTGCGTCCGTAATTATATTTCGGTCCAAACGTGTACGCCTACATCAATTTGGTATCAGAGGGAGGTTCTCGTAAATTTCCTAATTGGCACTCCTCCCCCTCTCAAAATTTAAAATTAAAAATTCAAATTTCCAATTTCTAATTTCAAATTTAAAATTTAAAATTTCGAAATTTCAAATTTCAAATTTCAAATTTCAAATTTCAAATTTCAAATTTCAAATTTCAAATTTCAAATTTTAAAATTCAAAATTAAAATTTCAAATTTCAAATTTCAATTTCAAATTTCAAAATTTAAAAATCAAATTTTAAATTTCAAATTCCAAATTTCGAAATTTCAAATTTCAAATTTCCAATTTTAAATTTCAAATTTCAAATTTCAAATTTCGAAATTTCAAATTTCAAATTTCAAATTTCAAATTTCAAATTAAAAATTTCAAATTTCAAATTTAAAATTTCGAATTTCAAAATTCAAAATTAAATTTTCAATTTTCAATTTTCAAATTTCAATTTCAAATTTCAAAATTTAAAATTCAAATTTCAAATTTCAAATTTCAAATTTCAAATTTCCAATTTCAAAATTCAAAATTTCAAATTCCAAATTTCAAATTTTTCTCCAAATTAAAACAAAAACAAATAATAATAATTTTGTGGTCTGCCAATAGCCGGCTAAATTTTATTTTCAACAATAAAAAAAATCAGAAAAAAATTAATTAATAATCTCCATATTTTTGCCAACAAGAATATCAAAAAAAAATTATATATTATTTTGAAATATTAGTGGGAACAAATCTATCTTTTAATTTAAATAGAATCAGACTATATTTCTTTGTATTTGTGCACTTAATCCGCGTAGTTTATCCTCATTTTCCCGCTGGGAATTAAAACAAAAAAAATGTCTACGATGTTCATGTTTTTCGAATGAAATCTTTAGGTTCCGTCATGAACGTTAGAAAGCCTTTCCATTGTCCGGTAGTGGAAGAGATTAAGAGGTTGATTGGCCAACTAAAGGCTAATCAAGTTACACCGCACACCTCTAGGCGTTTTAGGATTCCTTCTCCGACATATGATTGGCTAGGTGGACCGCGAGTGTTTCTATGTTGGGTGAACGACATGGAGCATTATTTTGAGCAATATCGTATTGTGGATCCCACAGGATTCCCGTTGCGAGACTGCAATTATTTGGTCGAGCCCATACCTTCTCGCTCAATGAGGAAAGACGTTTAGGAATGCCCTCCGTCGACCCACGTATAGGTTGGCAGATTATGAAAAATTACTTAACGGTTAGTATTACCCTACCTACTGTCGTTCCCAGTTTCCTGATTGTAGGAATGATTATAAGCCTCACGCTAGATACTTGCCCCGCAAAGATCTGATTATCTCAAGCACGAGTACGCCTACCTATGAGAGGAAAGAGAAACTTAGGACCTTTATCCCTAGGTCGTTAGACGTAAGTGATAGGAATACCATGAGCCCATGGGGTGAGAGTGTTTTTATTAACATGATTGAGTCTGAGGCTGTGGTTACGAGTGTGCCGGCCATTACTAAGAACGAGACTATTATCCCTGACGATTATAGCGACGATGAGGATATTGGTTACCCTAGTGACCTGGATGAGGATTCCACCACTGAGGAATCATCTCCACTCCCCGTCGACGACATTTTGGAGCCTACGGTTACTCCTGCTGAGATTATACCTGAATCAGTAGGCATTTTACCTGATGATGAGAGTTTACTTAGTAGTGACTTAGGAGATGATCTGTTCGGACTCGAGCTGGTTCCTCTTAGACAGAGATATTTTTAGGACGGTTCTGATGATCCTGATATATTGGATGTTCCGACTGATTAGGAAGACTTATCGTGGGTGAACGAGTTATCCTTGGATGATTTTAGTGTTATGAGCCCGAACGATATTTCTTTGATGCAAACACCTTTATCTGACGTTCCTGATTTAAAGCTTCAGTCGGGCTCAATTTTACCATTGTCTGAGACCATAATTGATTCTAAATTAAATAACTTGGATAGTGTGTCAGAAGAAATTGTAAGCAAGGAAGTTGCATTATTGGACAACTTTTTGGATTGTACCCCGGGTTTGATTTTACCGACTCGTCCCCCTGACCCGTTGACTCGACGTACTTATCATTTAGGACATGAGTGTAGTACGATTAATTTCAAGAGTTCTACGGTGCCCCCTGAGTTCATTCTACCAGTACCCCCAGATGAGGTCCCATTAGTGCCCCCATATCTCGTATTATTGTTGCCGACCTATGACCCGACCACTGATTCTGAATTACATGATATATCTAATGAATTGGTAGACATGTCGGACGAATTTTCTGTAAGGGCGAAACCATTGTTTGAATTTTCAAATGACTTTAATGGCTTGCAACCGGGTGATCTTTCTTGGACGTTAAACCAGTATTTCGACATTGAGAATGTATTAGCTCCTCCTTTGGACATGTCCCCTTTGACGGCCTATTACCCTACGAGTCCATCGTTGGTCACACCCTCAGATGTTTTAGATTTTATGTCTGTGGCGACTATTTCCTTTATCCTAATTTTATCCTCCATGAATTTTAAAGAAAATCATTTATCGAATTATACGTTTAGGATAGGGCCGCTTATAGTGCCTCCTGATGAGATTCCCTCGGCACCACCAGATTTAGTTCCGTTGGTACCGCCTTATGTCAGTCCGTTACCACTGAATGCACTAAGTACATTTGCGCAAGATTATGCTTGCCATGAACATTATTTACGTAAGCACTTTAGTGAAGCGCTGCCCACGTCACAAAATCCTAATCCATTTCTTGCTAGCTTACATAAAAGGGCGTCTTACGGTATAATTGGCAATTTTGTTTTTCTACGTCTCGTCCCTGAATGGTTGCTTTCGGGCACTATAGAAAGTGTGCAAGTTGGTGAGCTGCACCTTTTGTGGACATTAATGAAATTTGGAGAACACGCATTTCTTTTGAGGTTTTCCACTGATTGGGGTAATACCCCTATTTTTAATGTTTCTGATTTAACGCTGCATATTTCTCCACCACTTGAATTATCTGCCTGTCCGTTTGGTTCCACTTCATTCTCTCATGGTTTGGGTAGTGAGTTTGGGCTTGGATCGCTTTCTTCTCCGGTCTTCACTGGAGGTACGTTGGTAGTTGATGTTGAAACATTTCTTCCTTTATTGCCTAATGCTTTTTCAAGGGTCCCCAGGACCAACATTTTGCATGACAGGATACTCCAGGTTGAAGTGCTCTCTTCTCCAAGTGGTGTTGTTCGCTGCTACGTGTCTTTTGTGGATGATGCTCTCTTGCACCGGTACTCTCAGACTAACTCATCGGTGATGAGTACTTTTGAGCGGGGGAGGATTGATGGAGATGACGGCCCACAACATTTCGAGGACGGCGACGGCATGCTTGCGGACGACCATGCGGAGCGTCGGCGTAATAACCGTTCAGAACGCAAACCCATATATTATTATTTAATAATAATTATTATTAATAAATTATTTTAATTAATAATGCATTTCTATGTTTGGTATTTTATGTCGCAATGTTATTTTCATTTCATGTGTGATGGGTGTTTATAACCATCATTTGTTATTTTTATTTCATGTTCTTAATTATTGTAATTGTTATGTCATGATGGGTGCAAATAGCCATCATGAGTGGTTTAATTTTCTATGGTGGAGATTGAGTGGTGTAGCCTATATATAGGCATGTATGTTTCATATTTTTAATTATTGAATGAATGAAAGAAGAAACCGAATTTCAAGATTGAAATCTCCTCCCCCTCCAAGGAAAATTTCGGCCATCCTCTAGTCCTCTCCTTCTTTGGCCGCCGGCCTCCAACTTCCCCTCCTCCTCCTCCCTCCTCCATATCTTCCTCTTCCTCTAGCTACCCGAGACCTCCTCTTCCTCTACAAAGAAAACCAACCCCTTCCACCCAACAAGCCACCGGCCTCCTCCTCCTCTCACCAACCCGGCCACCCCCCTCCAAAACCGGCCTCCTCCCTTCATCACAATCTGAGCCCCTCCATCTTCCACAAAATCCTAGCCGCCAACCCCAACACCAACAAGTCCGAACCCCTTTTCATCCCCTTCCTAAATCGACCACCACCTTCCATATTAATCCCTACAACCTACCATATTTGCCCTCTCCTACCATATTTACATATATTTATTGCCAAATCTAGAAGACCTCCTCGTGGTGGATTTCCAATTCCGGCGTGACGCGATGAAGGCGGGCGAGTTTCTCTCCTACCGGCACGACTCTGGTGGAGTCATCGAAGAACGATCCTCGCCGAGAGAACCGGAATCATCCATTCTTGTTGGGTAATGAACTTTTCCACTCCCGTGTGTTCCTTTCTTTAGATAGTCTTGTGGTGGAATTTCTAGCGTTAATTTTGAAATCATTGAAACAACGTGGTTAGCTTTCATTGTAGTTGCGTTTTCCTTAGTTTATTTAATTTTCGTAAAAGGGTTTGGCGAGCCCTCGTTTTCTTTTGTTGGGAGAGATCTACCTTTTCTGAATCGTGTTTTATTCGGTAGATCTCTTTTGGTACAACACCGCTCGGTTGGATCCAATATTGGTCCTTTTAGCCGGAACGGATATTGGCCTATAGCCTCTATTCGCTCCTAAGTGGTTTGGCTACCCGTACACTAGCGTATAATTGATTGGACATAATAACGTGGTGTAGCATAGAAAGATTGTGTGAGCGTAGACTTAAGTTCGTGGAGAGATAGTCGTGTGCGTCCGTAATTATATTTCAGTCCAAACGTGTACGCCTACATCAATTAACATGCATCTTTTTGGTGTTATCACATGAGGCCCTTATAGGCCATTTGATGAAAAGTAGTGGACATGACAATTGTAGATCTTGAAGTCTACTTTATTTTAAAATTTGTTTCGACCTATTTGGTTCAGAGGTTTGACCGCATCACTCAAAATTGTGCAGGCTATACCTAAGGTTATCCTGAGACTAAATTGAGTTCCCTAACTAAACTACTTGTCCAATCATCTAGAAATGTGGACTAGGAGTCATTCATATCTATACCCCGAACATATCCAAAAATGAGAATTTTTGGAGAACATTTTTTATAGTTTTTGTAAAAATTTAATAATTCATGAATGGGTTAATTAGAGTGTCCGATGACCTCATGATTTCCCAAACTTTTGGTGGATAGTCCTTAGGGTCATTATATAACACTGGTAAAAATCTCAGCCCATTTGGTGTAGATTTGAATAGGTATTGGTGTGACCAAAGTTTGGTCCCTTAAGGGTAAATTAGGGCAAATGTGTGCTTGGTGGGTTGAGTCGCCAATATTCATCCAAACTAGGTGAAACTTTGGACACTGATTTATTGTCACATAAAACACCCCCACAAGAGATTTTGGGTGGTTTGGGGATTGAGATGCCCTAGAACCCTAATGTGAACCCAAGGGTTGGATATTGAGCCTATTGAAGGATATGGGACCATATGTCCTTGGAATGTCTTGAAACTTGGTGGTTGAGTTTCTAGGGTGGATATAAGCTCTAGGAAATGAAATTAGGATTTTTAGGAACTTACATCTCCTATGAAATATCTTAGGACCCAATAGTGCACTTTTGATCATGATTTTATTACCTAATCATATGACCTTGAATGATCTTGAAATTTAGGTTGTGGTCATATATTGTTGCTATAAAGCTCTGGAAATTTAAGTGTGAATTTTAGAACAGTATTTGAGGTACTTCATTCACAACCTTTGTAGTTGCCCTATTTATTAAGAGATATTTACTCATTGAAAACTTATGAAATTTGGGCAGAGAACCTTTTTGACATCATTAAGCTCTGTGAATTTTTATAGAATTATTGGAAGACTATTTATATGGGTTGCTTCGCAAGGTGCCTACTACTGATTTATTTTAAATGATTTAATTATTTAACCAAATAAGCTTTTAAATTAGTAATTCTTGGTCAGTGGTCTTTCCTACAAATAATTGTCATCTAGCAATTTTCTTATAATTTTTGGATGATTATTTGTAATATTTCCTTCTTTACCTTAACTTGGTGATTATTTAATCAATATCTTAATTAGAGGTCAACCACTTTTTGGAAAATTATGGTTCTCAGTATTTAATATTTTTGGATGATATATACTTTCCATAATTTTGTTAAGGCCATACTAGGTTAGAAAAGTATACTTGATGTTCAAAAACATCGCCCACCTGATTTTGCAGAAAATTAATTAAATAGTAAACAAATTATGAAAAATATTATACTTTGGAGTTATCTATAAAATACCATGTTAGACCCCCAGTAATAATCTTAGGTTATTTGGATGAACATTTGAAGGGGTCGCCATTCATGTACACCATATAGCTCATTAGGTCTACACATTGTAAAACTGTAGAATTAAGGAATCATGTGAACCTTGGTATGGGATAAAGGGGTAGTTGGTGTACTTAATTTGGTTGAGTATGAATAAGGTCACCAATGGGAGTCAGGTTGTGAGAGCCTGGTTGACTAGGGGTAAGGTTGTGCTCGGGATCGACGATGGATTGTCTTTCCCTTGGAGAAAATCGAAATACACTTAGGAATAGTTCAAGTGTAAGATCAGTAGAGTTGGGACATGGGTAGATACCAATAATAATAAGTACCATGCAAAAGGGAGCTTTGGGCTTCAGCCCATTGTAGTTCCTAGTGCCATTGAGAGCCCTTCATAGGGAATGCCCTGACAGTCCAAGGTTAACCCTAAAATGTAAGGCTAAATTGTTAGTGAATGTTTAATTCTAAGTATTTCACTTTCACTCACCCCATAGCAATAGGAGGCTAGTTTGGTTTAGTCTCATGAGCGGTAGGCTTGGAGGTTGTAGGTACGGACTGATTAGTCCAGGGAGCTAGTGGCTCGGAAGGTTGTAGTGACGGACAGGTTAGTCCAGGGAGCCGATGGCTCAGAGATTTATAACTATCATAAATGCATGTGAATAAAGGTGGTGGGTCTTCGGTATTAGACGGTCGTTCGCACAGACATCGATACATTGACTCAGTAAGTGTGGTTCTCACTTAGCCAAGGAAAATACTAGCATGTTGTCAGCATAGTACGTGGTGACTCTGGTGTGTCCTTCAGAGGCGTATGTAAGGGTTAGGCCTGGTAGTGCAAATACATGCCTAGGAGTTGGGTAGCCCAACCCACTGTCTCTGTTGGCCACTATGGTGTCTCCTGGGAGTTAAGCTAGCTCCCAAAATCGGGGAACTAAAGGTCTGTGCGCATAGAGTCGTGTGTGTGTGTATTGCACTTGCATGAATCATGGCATAACATATCACAATACACATACCTGCATATAACCTGACACCCCATCCTATAAACTAGTATGGGATAGCTTATATGATGGGAGCCTTGCAAAAGACCCCTTAACTTATAAGTTTATATGGGCATTCATATAAGTTAAGGTAACCTTTAATATAGCTTGTTCACTTTGCAATTTTTACTGCTCTGTACTTTACCCGTTTATATTACTTCTTCATTGTTATAGTACTTTTATACATACTCCTCCTAGGGTTGTTGTCACCTACTTGTTCCACTCTACTTTGTTGTCCTCCGCCTTCCTACCCCTACACGGTGCCTAGGAGTCATGGGGGTGAGGCGAGGACGATAGTGTCTTAGTCTTTTGACTAACGGTCGGTGGACCACATCATTTTAGGGGACCGAGTAGTAGGAGCATCAGCACTGGCAGGACAAGGAGGCAGGACATGAGGAGTAGTTGCTACGCACTACCACTACTATACGGCGACAGGTCGAGGATGGATTTCAGTTTGCTTCTGCTTAGATGTTGTGAGTTATGAGAGAGAGATCATTTGTATTAGACATGTACTTGGTTTAAGCCTATTCTTTTACTCTCTTTCATATTTTGTACTCATTATGGACTATTACTCTTTTATATAAATTGATACTGAGCTGTGATCTGTGAACTTATATTACTTCTCTTTTGTTGATACACTATGATGTGATCACTTTAGCCAGCAGGATCGGCGTCGTGCGGTGGCATCTAACTTTGTAGTTGGAGTCAACATAAGGCGGCGGTTCTAGGCGTAAGACCCGGTGGTGAAAAAAATAGGGTTTACAAACTGGTATCAAAGGCAGGCCACTATCATAAAGAAGTAAGTCTACAACACTTGGTCACCCCACGCGAGCATTAGTTTGGGGACAAACAAAGGAGCAAAAGCTATGGTGTGGTCATGTGTAAAGATCGCAATATATAGTCGTTAAATCAATGAGTTAGGTCAACCCAACTAGGAAACTTGGCTTATCAAGATGATTCTTAGCATATCCTGGACAAAATTGACCGTAGGTATAAATTCAGTTAAGATATGAGGAAACCCGAAGTGACTAGAGGAAATGTCTTAATACGAGAGTAGCTACTTAAGGCTTAAACTTTGATGTCCCTACCTTACTTATCAAGTGTTACTATCACTTGTTACCTAACTGACAGGACCACCTTAAGGAGAATCGATGCCTACAATCCATTGGCAAAATAGTAGGGGACTCGTAAACTCAACCCTCATACCAATGACACGGTTAGGTTGAGACAACCACCATGACAAACACTGAGGGTCGGATAAGAATTCAAGTTCAGAAGAGACCCATTTGGGGATTAGATCACATGTTGACCCTGAGAGGATTGTCGTAAATGGTAGCCTGGAGAGTCATAGGTATGGAATATATTAACAAGTTTCTGGATGGATCCCCAAGTCTATGGTTGTATGCCCTAAGGACAGTGTGCATATTTAGGAAGAATATAACATAGTTATATCGAAGATACTTAGCCCAAGATAGGTAAGGGCTTATCTTTTGTTTATTGGGGGCTTATCTTTTGATAATTGGACAAATTAGTTACTAACTTGAGTTTCCTTACACTTAATTTAGAAAATGTGGTGTCACAAACATTATGATGATGAAGTTGATCTTATTTGAAGCTACTTGGCCAAAGTTACCAGGACAATAATTAGATATCATCGGACAAATACTTGACCTTAGTTTAATCATTGGATATTTTTGATTGAAATTTTGTCCTGCAAGTTAGAATTATATTTGGAATTTCTTGTGATTCAGGGCATTCAGAAGTGATTAACTTGTAATTTGTATTATCACGCCATTTTTGTAGTTGAATAATTTATACTGCAATAATATTCCTTATATCTTGGGAGCTAGTTGATGAATAAGAGGAGATACTAAGACAAGGACCTATTGGATTTAGAGTATACTGTTTAAGTTTACTATGGTTGGAATGACTTAATCCTATCTTATTTTGATCGTACAAAAGTGACCAAGCCCGTCATATATTAAATGTTGGGAATTGATGAATTAAACATGAAGATTGATTTATAACTATTATCCACGCTTACCTGACATACCCAAGTCATTAGGTTGAAAACTTGCAGTTTGGGATAGAGCAATGTCATGTTAATAAAGAGTAATTATGAGACTTAACTATTACAAGATATCACATGAATTAGATGACGGGTAGTAAGATTTAGGATATATGGGAAGATAAGATTAAATCACTATATTGTAACATCGAAAGTATGATAACTCTATGAAACTACAAGAAGTTAGCTGACAATATATTGAAGATGTAAACCTTAGATATGACTCTGCAAACTTGATTCAAATAGCATCAAGGATCGGAATATATACGTTAGATGACATTATAGTCACGGTTAGCAAGATTCATGACTATGAAAAATGGATTTTGGATTATCAAGTGTAATTATGGCAAAAATGGCACAAAAACTAATGGGTATTAGTGATAATCTTAAAGATTCACGAGTACACCCTCTTAAATTTTGATGATAATGGGTCGCTTGACGAAGTGATCATTCTCGTTAATTGATAAGATTGGATAACTCATAAAGTTGAGTTGATTGAGAGGGAGAGCGTACTCGAAGGAATAAGAAACATGATCGTGTAGAGGAAGTTTATAGAGTCATTGTCTACACTCACAAACGAGAACTCAAATTACCGGAAGAAAATTGTGTTTATCAGAACGTTTGTTTCCCCGGAATAAAGAAAGACGCCATAGATTTTGTGACGCACTATGAGGTCTGTCAGCTTGTGAAGGTCAAGTGCAAGTGTTTTTGGGGAACTACTACAGTCAGTGCCCATGTTAGAGCAGAAGTTCGAGAATATAACTATGGATTTCATACACAAGTTACTACATCCCAATCCGTGCATAATTTTATTTTGTGGAGAACACAGATACCCAAATGTGACTGATTTGAGTTAGGATGCTGGAGACTAGAGCAGACCAGCCAAGTATTATGTTGCACGATATTGTCAAGTAGAGTTCCAAGTTGGAGATCGGGGGTTCCTGAAGATATGTCTGATGTATGGAATCTCGCGAGTACGCGGGCATAAGAAGCTCAGTTCGATATATAGGGGGCCTTATAGGATCCTAGAGCGGATCAGCCCATTGGCTTACAAACAGGAGCTACCTCCGGAGTTTGCTAGGTTTGTACGATGTCTTCCGTGCCTTCTCTTGGGAAGACTCTACTGCGGCTGGAGCAATAGGTTCCTACTATAGATGGCTCGGTAGATTCTAATCGATTAATCCGCTTGGAGACGGTCAAGATAGATGATACGGTAGTGTGAATCTTGCGGCACAAGAAGGTTTCGTTGGTCAAGATATGTGGTCAAATCATGGAAGAGGAGAGCATACCTGAGAGCCACTGGATCTGATGCAGTAAAAATATCTGGAGCTCTTGCGGGATGTTACATTCTTTTACTCTCAGTAGAAACCCCGCAGGCCTAACCTGAATTTCGGGGACAAAATTATTTATTTTTTTATTGGGATTTGTAACATCCCTCAAACAACTAAACCCCTAAGATGGTTTTTTCGTGCCTAGGTCATGACAAAACACTAGGAAGCTCAAATAGACCATGTGAACTTAGGCATGAAGGTGAAGATCACCATGGTATGCAAATAACACTTTCCAATTACATAACCTAGGGTTTGACATTAGGGCTTCACCTTGACTCTTTGACCCCATCATAATATCCCTAACCCATTAGGGGGTCCCTTGGAGCACCTAGAACCCATTGGGGTAAACCAAATTGGTTAACTTGACTAAAGTCAAACCTAGACCACATTTGTGCCTGTTTCTTCTTAGGCTTTTACAGGATCAGCATTACTCAATGCTTTTAGCTGTATGCCATTGAGTTAGTAGACTACACTCAATGCTTGTGGACTTAGCCACTTTTTTGTCTAGACAATAGTTAGGCTTAGACTATACTCAAAGCTTTTACATACCTAACATTGAGTGAATAGAATTCACTCAACTCCTGTGTACTTAGGAGATTTCCAACCTATCCAGCATTTTCCCTTGTATCTGGCGTTGAGTGAACTTGCTTCACTCAACGCATGTGGACTTGACCACATTTCTCTGCACCTGGCATTGAGTGAGCTTGCTTCACTCAATGCCTGTGTACTTAGACAGATTTTTGTCCCTCCACATCTTTACTTTGTGACCACACTTGTCACATGACTTGGAATACCTGTCCTATTAATGTTTCAAGGACTAACCTGCATTCATGAACTTAAGCATACATCAAATACAACTTTATGTATATCATTGACATGATTGACTTCTTCAAATCTGGGACATTGTGGGCAATAGACCCAAAACTTGGTAGAGGAGTTTCTATTAATGGATATCTCGGTCGGAAGTAGCGACTCAGCAAGTAGCTTGGAAGTAGCAGAGCCTTCATGGATTATGCTTACAAGGTTACATCAAAAGGACGATCCTGATTTACAACACCTTCTGATAGAACTTAGAAAGGGGAGTTACCAGACTTTTCCATTGATTATGCGGGTACTTTGAAGTATCGTGGTAGATATTGTATCCCCACACTTGAGGATATTCGAGTTAAGTTGTGCAATGAGGCACATGGTTCTAGTGTGTCCTACCACCCTGGTTCTACTAAGATGTATAGAGATCTGAAGCAAATCGTTTGGTAGTATGGAATGAAGAACAATATAACCAAGTTCGTGTTTGAGGGCTTCACTTATAAGCATCTTAAGGCAGACCATGGAAGACATGGTGGCAAGTTAACGCTTTTGGAGATTCTGAGTTAGATGTGGGAGAGTATTTCTAAGTACTTCATTACTGGGTTGCCGAGATCTCCCAAGGGACATGATTCTGTATGGGTTATAGTGGATAAACAGACGAAATATGCTCACTTCATGCCATTCAAGATTGATTACTCCATGAAGAAAATAGCAGAGCTATATTTGGATGAAGTCATCAGACTGCATGGAGTACCTATTAGTATTATATCGGATCGAGATTCCAGGTTTACTTCTCGTTTTTGGAAAAGTTTACAGAAAGTGTTGGGTACTGACCTCGGATATTCAACCGCCTATCATCCGCAGACCAATGGTCATACGGAGAGAGTAAATCAAATTGTGGAAGACATGATAAGATGTTACATCTTGCACCACAAAGGAGGGTGGACGAGCGGCTGAGATTGATGGAATTTTATTACAATAACAGTTTTCAGAAAAACTTGTAGATGGCCTTGTTTGAGGCCTTGTATGGGAGATGTTGTAGAACTCTCTTGTTTTGGTCCGAGGCTTGTGAAGGACCATTGTTGGGTCTAGAAGCATTAAGTTTCACTCTGGTGATTCAGTGGTATCCAACTATGGCCGTGAGTGTCATTATGTATTGATTGCAGGCTCTAGTCCTGGGGACCTGGTGGGCGGCAATCGAAGCTGAGAGCTTGAAGAGCCTAGCTAAAGAAAGTCAAGAGCCGAACGGGAAAGGGGAGACTGACCCGCGTCTTGTCGTTCGCCATAATGGTCGGGACCATCAGCGTTGGCATGACTATTTGAGCAATGGGATTTTGCTGAACCATACCCATGTTATGTCATTCGCGCAAGATTGCCTAAATTAACTTGATTTTGCCGTTGGCATAATGAGAGTCTTAGGCCCCGTGCCAGAAAGTCTAGAATTCTCAAGTGAACCATCAAGTCTGGGACTGTAGATGGTGGTGGGACCTGGAGAAGTCTGGTACACCGAGAATGTGCCCTGAGTGCACAAAATGTTTGGCCTTTGAGGCACTCGTTTGTGATATATTGAATGGTTCTTGTGCCCACCTCCTTGTGATATATCTGTTGTATTACTGCTATGCCTACAAGGAAGGAATACCGCTGCCCAGGGTATGGTGTAGGGTTTTTATAAATTGGTCAGCTGAAAGCTGACCATTACCTTGTTTGTTGCCCTTGTGGTGGATTGTCCCTGTGCAGGTACTGGAGAGCCGAGTGGGAAATAGCGGGTTGTTTCCCTTGTTACTCTGTCGGCCCTCGAAGGCCAAGCGAAGGCTTTTTAGTGTTTTCATGTGTGGCTGGTCTGCGTGTTGATGTAAGAAAATACTTTTATAAAAGGCAATAGTTGTAAGACCTTAAGGCCAGTTTGATTTTTGTGTATTTCTGTAGAACATTCCCGATCTATATTTATTTAGTGGACATTCGTGTGTACTTGAGTTCAAAAGTTAACCCTTAAAGCTTCTGCTAGAATGCGCTGGGTTAGGATGCGTGTAGTTTTGATATTAACATGTAACTCTGACGACTGTCTGTAGGATATGGCATGGGGTCCCGGCCGGACCCTCTGTTATATTTCATGTAACGGATGGAGGTGTTACAATGTGTATATGTGTTACCGTTATAACCTGAATAAACCAATAAATGTCCACTTAAGAATGAAAATACACATGTTGAAGGAACTTGTGTGTTACTATAATTACTTCTTGCAATATTGTACGTTACATAATTGTGTGTTTCACGATTATAGGCAATAAGAAGTGGTGCGGGACAGCAGGAACCCCAGTGCTCGGTGGAGAGTAATGCACCAATTGAGGTGCCAACACCTCCTCCTTCTCCGAAAACTATACGGTTGGTTGCGGAAGCCGTGTTCGCATTAATCAATGCGCAACCAGGAGGGCGAGTACAACCTCCTACCCCTGCGATGGTATAGGAACTGGTTGGCGTAGTTGAACATGTGTCGGTAAGACAAGTGGTCATTGATACAGTGACAAGAAGGCGAGCGATGAAAAAGTAATTGAAACACATAATGAGTTTCAATCCTCCTGTATTTGCGGGTACTGGAACCCCTATATAAGCCGAAGATTGGTTCTCAAGAATAAAGAGAATCCTGACGGCAACCTAAACGGAGGAGTGGCAGAAAGTCACTGTAGCTACCTCCTTATTAGATGGTAAGGCGAGGCTATGGGATGAGTTAGAGCTTCACTAGTTTGTTGGTCGGGCATTGCTTAAAATCTCGATGGAGGAATTCTCGAGGTGTTTTCTAGCAAGATATATTCCATCTGCACATCGGATTGCAATGAAAAACCAATTTCAAAGGCTAACTCAAGGCGAGAGTTCTGTGGATGACTACTTGCACGAGTTTATGAGATTGAGAAGATATGCACGCTTTACATTTGCCGATGAGGAACGGAAAACAAATCGGTTCTATAAAGGGCTGAGAGATGACTTACGACTACTTCTCTTAGGACCGATTATGAAAGGTTTTCTTACCTTGGTCAATTCGGCTCGTTCCCTTGAGCAAGATATGAAATGCGAGCAATGTAATAATGACTTGGTGTTGAAGAAGCCAGAGTTTAAAGTACATAGCTCGGGAAATTTTGGGTATAAAAAGTGGAAGAAGATGGCGCAATATTCGGTACCAGCGTCTTCTAATAATTCTGAAGTGACGACAGGGCGAGGTTCGCTCACTTATTACACATGTGGCAAGGTGGGACACATGGCCCGAGAATGTCGGAGTGGCCCTGCAAAGACAGTGAAAAAGACGGGTGCGACTTATGATGAAAAGGGAAAAGCAGTGGTGGAGTCAACTTCATCTCAAGCGCAACCCTGAGTCAATAATCTTGGCCAGCAGGAGGCCATAAAATAAGCAATGTCATAACAGGTATGAGTTAAGATACAGTTTTTACTGCTTTCCATACTTAGTACCTTGTGTGTTGCTTGTGTATGATTTGTTTGAATTAGGCTTTGTCCTGATATCGGAATATCCGACGAGATCATTGTTTGATACAAGAGCTTCTTGATAGTACGTTTTGTAGTTTAAACTATTAGGGTATTTTCAAGTTTTGAAGGCGCTAATCATGCCTTATAAGCTTAATTTTATCTTTCTTATGTAAAAATTATTGCAACTAACATTTTCTTGTCTTTTCAGGTTTCCAGAGTTTTGGTCAAAAATAACCTGACATGCCCCCCTGTTACGCCCTCCCTGGGCGTGTCACGGGGCGTATCACCCGATCCCGAGGAAGCTTGCTGACAGAGACCAAATAACAGGAAAAACTGCTGTCACGCCCCCCCTGACACGCCCTCCCCAAGCTTGTCACAGGGCGTGACACGGGGTGTGTCGCCCTCTGCCCGAAGCCAACCGCCGCATTAAATGTTATTTCGCCTTAGTACGCCAACAGTATTGTCACGCCCCCCTATATGGGCGTGACCCAGGGCGTGTTCGCCCCCTTTTCCAAGAATGACGGATTTCCGACCAATGATTTCGACGAGATGTACATGTCACGCACCCCCTACACAGGCATGACCCTGGGCGTGTCAGCCATCATACAGAAGAAATCATCCTTCCTGCCAGAATCTAGAACCCGAGGTCAACCCCGTACGTGTCATGCCCCCCTAACACGCCCTCCCTGGGCGTGTCACAGGGCGTGACCAACCCAAGAATTTTTCCTATAAATTCAAGTCCACCCCTTCCATTTTAGAACAGTTTGGGTTGAGAGGGTAGGTGCTGCCCTTTTATTTACTAGTCCTTTTTATGCTTTTTATCCCTCTTTCTCTTTCTCATTTTAGTTTTTATTAACCCTAGTTTAGTTTAAGCTTTTATAATAGCTTTTGTAATTGTTTTAGTTGTTAAATGTAAGCTAGCTTAGGTTTCATTTTCATGCAAGTGTAATCCTCTTATTTCAAGTTGTTGTAGCTCTCTTTAATATTAATAAAAGTGTTCTTTTCTTATATTTGCGTTCTTAATGCTTATCTACTCATCCCCCTCCTCCAATTCTCTATGATTAACTAATCCTCCTTGTAGTCGATTTTGATGATCCGAGGTTCGAGTGATTAAGTTATGATGCTTTGAATTTACCTTTTCTTTTTAGGGTTTAGGCCTTCGAATTACTCCTGATTTTTCTCGTTTGAAATTATATTATCGATATATAATTTCCAATTCTGTTTTCACTCTTAGCTAGTCGAGTGGCTCGTAGTTTGAAGTGAACACTCAAGAGTAAAGAGAGTTGTACGCACCCCTTGAGAGAGGCAGACGTCCAAATATCCCGGATTGGAGTAAAATCCAATAGTGGGATTCACCATGTAAAGCGAGCTTTAGGCCTCCGATTTAGACGAGAGTCGGTCGGACCTTCCTAAACTTAGTTGGGCATGACTTCGAGAGAAGCGTGTTCAAGCTTTAGGAACCTCCACGGTCAAGGACCTTCACCCTATTAAGTTTAGGTTATTTATCGTGTTTTTAATCAACTCTTGCCGAGGTGATTCTTGATCGAGTGCTCTCCATCTCATTATTCCAACCCTTTATCGTAATCCATTCTTTTATGCCCTCTTTATTTTAGTGCAATCAGCTCTCTTTTATGCAGTATTTCCTTTCTTTAGTGCGTTTAGATTTCTCTTCAACCCTAAAGATTTCCGTCGATAAAATAATAGTCTTTGGGTGAGTAAGTTTACTCAACGGTTCTTGGATTTCAATACGACATTTGTGTCCCCTAGCTACAGTTCGATAGGTATACTTGCCTAATTGGATTGTTAGTTCAGCTCTCTTTTTTGAAGCGGAAAGCGAAAACAAAGTTTCTGGCGTCATTGCCGGGGAACAACTTTTGTTGATATATCGAAAACACGAACCTATTACTTTTATCATTTCTCTTTCTCATCCTCCTTCTAAAAAATTTTAAAATTCAAAAAATTTATTATCGTTCCTAATAGAAACCCACTTCATAATTTTTATACGCCACCTAATTCTCTCGAAAATGGCAAAGTGGCTGTAAATGCCACTATCTTGTCTAGTACCTTGCGGGAAAGATTTAAAGAACTGTTAAGACGATGCCCACATCACGCGCTGCCTGTATGGTTACAAGTGCAGATTTTTTATAACGGGCTAAATCAAAACACATAGCAAATGATAGACGCAGCTTCTGGTGGTACTTTAAACAATAAGACCCCGGACTCAGCTCTTGAGCTTTTTGAGGACATCGTCATGAACACTTATCAGTGGAATGTGCCTAGGTCCCGCCCAAACAAACCTGCAGGTATCTATGAAGTGGACAACGTCTCCCAGCTAGCTGTGCAAGTGGAAGAATTAAGTAAATAAATTACGAAGATGACTGCTACCTCCACCCCTCATATATGGTAATCTGCAACTCCTGCTCCCGAACAATTAGATTACGTTAATAATATGCCTAGAAATGCTTTTCATAATTTTTCTGCTACGAATTTTCATGTGCCCGATTTTGCTTTTCCAAATAGTTATAATCCTGCTTTAAGAAATCACCCGAATTTTTTGTGGAGTAATCCCTCAAACGCAATGCGCCCGCCACCACAAAACGATTTTTTGCACCACCACCACCTCTTCAAAACTATCCAAAACCTCCAAGCTTGGAGGAGTTACTTTCTAAATATATAACCACAAATGACGCTACTATAAGAATCTTAACTAGAAGCGTTAAAAGTCTTGAAAATCAAGTAGGATAGCTCGTAAAAATAATTTCTGAGCGACCCGCAGGGTCTCTTCCTTCCAATACCGAGCCCAACCTGAGAGAGCAAGAGAAAGCTATAACTCTTCGGAGTGGGAAGCAAGTTTCCGGTAGGGTTAGCGAAGAACCCGAGGCAAGCTCCGCACCTGTTTTAAAAATTCCACCCTTTGCTGAAGAAGTTATCACCCCCGTTTTAGAAAAATACCTCACTCCACCACCCATCTTTAAAAATAATCCAACCCCACCATACCCTTCCGAACTTAATAAGCAACGACAGGACGATCAATACTCTCGCTTCCTAGAAATGTTTAAGCGAATCCACATAAATCTGCCCTTCCACGAAGCGATCTCCCAGATGCCAAAGTTCGCTAAGAATCTTAAGGTCCTCCTGACTAACAAAAAGAAGTTAGAGAACCTTTCGCAAGTCACACTAAACGTCGAGTGCTCTGCGGTCTTGACAAATGGTTTACCAAAGAAAATCAGTGGCCCGGGTAGCTTTTCTATTCCGTATGTCTTTGGTGATCTTTTTATCAAGCACGCATTAGCCGACTTAGGTGTGAGTATTAACCTAATGCCCCTCTCGTTGTTTAAGAAGTTAGGAATTGGTAGCCTCAACCCCACACGCATGAGTATCTAGCTCGCTGATAGATCAGTCAAATACCCGTTAGGAATTGTGGAGGATGTCTTAGTTAAAGTCGACAAGTTCATCTTCCCGGTGGACTTCATCATATTGGACATCGAAGAAGACATTGAGGTTCCCCTGATCCTTGGCCGACCCTTCATTACCACCTTCCGATCTATCATTGACATAAGCAATGGAAAGCTCATCCTTCGAGTAGGTGATGATGAAGTGACTTTCTCTATCACCCCCTCGATGAAGAACACCCTAACAAATGATGACTCCTATTTTTTCGTAGATGCCCTAAGGGAAGAATCCTCCTATTGCCTCTTTAAATTTGAAAAAGAATTTTCTGATTTTTGTTCCACCTCTACTCTTCCAACTGAATCGTTGCACCTAAGTTAAGAATCCTCCTATCGCCTCTCTAAATTTGAAAAAGAATTTTCTTATTTTTGTTCCTCCTCTACTCTTCCAACTGAATCGATGCAAGAAGCCTCCATGGCCACTAGCCCCACCCCTTTTAATTTTCCATTAAAAAGGTCTACGAAGACATAGTATTTGAAAAAGAAAGAATTTCTAAAACCTCATATAAAGAACCCCCTACCCTAGAATTAAAGGAACTACCCGAACATCTTAGGTATGCCTTCTTATAAAAAGATTCCAAGTTACCTGTAATAGTTTTGGCCTACCTCGCGGATGCGCAAAATGATAAACTTCTTTTAGTTTTATGTAAACATAGCTGAGCTATTGCCTGGCAAATTTCTGATATCAAGGGCATAAGCCCATCTTTCTGCACTCACAAAATCTTAATGGAAGATAATTCGCGTAATTCGATCCAACCTCAGCGCAGTATAAATCCCAACATGAAATAAGTTGTTAAGGGAGAGGTTATGAAATTGTTAGACGCAGGAATTATCTATCATATATCTGATGTAAGTGGGTTAGCCCAGTCCAGGTAGTGTTGAAGAAGGGAGGGATAACGGTAGGTAGAAATGAGAATAATGAATTAATCCCGACACGGACTGTGACCGGGTGGCGAATGTGTATGGATTATCGTAAGTTTAAAGACGCACAAGCCATTGTGAGTAGGTGTGATAGTTGCCAACGGTCGGGCAATATTTCCAATAAAAATGAAATGCCACAAAATTATTTCCTCGAGTACGACGTTTTCAAGCTCTGGGGAATTGATTTTGTTGGCCCTCTTCCTTCTAGCTTCGGGAATAAGTACATCTTAGTCACTGTCGATTATGTTTCCCGATGGACAGAAGCCCAAGATCTTCCTATGAACGACGCCCGAGTTGTAGTTACATTTTTAAAAAAAATTATTTTCTCGATTCGGTACGTCGCGAGCCATCGTTAGTGACAGGGGTTCCCATTTCTGTAACGCTCAGTTTTCTAAAATCCTTACTAAATACGGTGTTACGCAAAACCTTTCAACTGCCTACCACCCCCAAACTAACGGACAAGTCAAAGCAGTGAATAGAGAAATTAAAAGAATTTTAGAAAAGACTGTTTCAATATCTAGAAAAGACTGGTCAGCCAAATTAGACGATGCTCTATGGGCCTACCGAACTACGTACAAAACCACCCTCGGATGTACGTCGTACAGGTTGGTTTATGGAAAATCATGTCATTTACCCGTAGAGCTAGAACACCGCACTTTTTGTGCTTAAGGTTTTTAAATTTCGATCCCCACTCTGTCGGCGACCTTAGAAAATTTCAACTTAACGAACTCGACGAGGTGCGCTCTTACGCATACGAGAACAACAAGTTTTATAAAGAGCGGACAAAACATTTTCACGATAAACACTTAAGGCACCCAAAAACCTTTAAGCCGGGCGACCAAGTTCTTTTGTATAATTCTCGTTGACGTTTATTTCCGGGCAAATTAAAGTCACGATGGTCTGGGCCATTTTCTATTTTAGAAGTTTTTCCTTTTGGTGCTGTTTTAATTTCCCAACCCTATAAGGGTAATTTCAAAGTGAATGGTCAGCGTCTTAAACTTTATTTCTCTGGTGATGATGATGTCAGTCCAAACATTATTAAGTTTCTTCTGCACGAACTTTAACTAACTTCGAACTATTTTGTTTTTGTTAAAAACTTTAATTATTATTATTTTGGACAAATTATTTTTTTGGACATTATCATTTTGTTGCATCGAGCTCAAATGACATTTTAAACAAAGGGAGCTCTTGGGAGGCAACCTAAGTTATCTTTTTCTATTTTCTTTATTTTACAATTTTGCCCTAGATGTCTCCGACAAGATGAAGCTTCTGCGATCGTCTGCTCCAACATTATTGAATCCATCACGAAGTCCAAAGAAGACATTTCATAAAGATCCAAAAGCGCAAGCACAGGGGAGGGACATCACTCAGCTTTCGCAACAAATAAATCCGGGGAAGTACCTGTTTTTCAATTCTATAATTTCATTTTCTCCACTTCTCTAACCTCCCTTCTTCATTGAGGACAATGTCCATTTTAAGCTTGGGGGAGGACTTCCTCCTTTTTGCTATATGTGAATATTTTGCTTTTTGTGAATATTTTTCAAAAATCCATAAAAAAAGAAAATATTTCTAAAGTAAAAATATATATATATATATATATGCTTTTTGGAATTACTTTAATAGTTTAGACATTTTGGTATTTCAATAGTACCCCTTATTTTTGTTTTGTCTTTATCAAAATCTCATATAAACAACTTAATTAATTATAATATTTCTAATCGCCCTTTTTAATTATGTTTCACAAGTAAAATGTTGGTCATGCTGTGTTTCTAAATCGCGGTAGCATGTTAACGTAAAAAGTTTTTTCTAAAACTCGCATTTCCATTATGATTTTCGTTCTTTGTTTTTTTTACTTTCTCAAAAATTCATCATCCACTATTTTCCTTTTTATTTTTTGATAATTTTTGTAAGGTCAAATTTTGAATAGCGTAGTAGATATGAACGATCCAAGTCACCTATTATTTCTATTTTCAAGATAATTTCATCAATCTTTTTTTATTATCTAGGACTTGTTTTTTGAAATTTTTCAAATCTATGTTTTAAATAAATTTAAAAGCATGAAAATGATTTAGGCCATTTTTGTTTTCGTTTGAGCTTTCCTAACAACCTAAAAACTTTCACCACTAGTTAGCCGCTTTTGAGTCTTTTTCCAATTTCTTTTGATAGCTCCTCTTTTCATATCATTTTCACCAAAGCCAAAATTTCCAACCTATCTAATCACACTAGCCTTTGTGAGTTTCATAAAAAAATTTCCATGATTATGATAGGTATTTTGTGATATTTTTGGGAAATGTTTTTGAAAAAAGTATGCTCAAAAGAAATGTTTGCTTTTGTTTGGCCAATTCAAAATGAAAATAAAAATATCTATGGCCTTTTTTTTGAAAAAGAAAAAAAATGGAAAAGAAAAAAAAGAAAAATATTTTGTTTATAATAAAATATTTGAAACTCTTTGTTTTGGTTTAGTGTGATTTTAAGCTTCCATGTTTATCTTTGAATTCCACTCCTAATCATAATCCTAAACCAAACGCTTCGATCCTATTAAGTCCTTTTGATTCATGATTTTGAATTTTATTTAATAACTATGAAAAGAAGAAAAATAAATCAGTATTAGTTTTGGATTTAAGCTTAGAATTTTGTTATTTAATTGAAATATTTATATTACGTTGCTTGGATCTAGTAACAACTCAATGCATTTTTTCAATTTCGTTGCTTTGCTTAAATCTATTTAAAAATTTTCGTCAAAATTTTGGATGATTTATTTTCGTTTAGTAAAGTTTATAAAAGTTAAACCATGCATAAATAATTGTTTTAGATTTACATTTCACCTTCTCCCTACTTAGAATTTTGCATAGTACTTGTGTAGGCATAATTAGAACTCTTTGATTAGTCCTATTTTATGGTTATCTAGTTTTTATATTTTTGCTTGGGGACAAGCAAAGCTTATGCTTGGGGGAAATTTATAGTACGTTTTGTAGTTTATACTATTAGGGTATTTTCTAGTTTTGAAGGCGCTAATCATGCCTTATAAGCTTAATTTTTATCTTTCTTATGTAAATATTATTTCCACTAACATTTTCTTGTCTTTTTGTAGATTTCCAGAGTTTTGGTCCCGAGGAAGCTTGCTGATAGAGACCAAATAACAGGAAAAACTACTTTCATGCCCCTGGCACGCCCTCCCCGGGCATGTCCCAGGGCATGACACGGGAGTGTCGCCCACTGCCCGAAGCCTGCCGCCGCATTAAATGATGTTTCGCCTCAGCACGCCAACAGTACTATCACTCCCGCCTACATGGGTGTGACCAAGGGCGTGTTCGCCTCCTTTTCCAAGACTGATGGATTTCCGACCAATGATTTTGACGCGATGTACATGTCATGCCCCCCCCCCCCTTATACGGGCGTGACCCAGGGCATGTCAGCCATCGTATAGAAGCAATCATCCTTCTCGCCAGAATCTAGAACCCGAGGTCAACCCCGTACGTGTCATGCCCCTCTAACACGCCCTCCTTGGGCGTGTCATAGGGCGTGACCAACCCGAAAATTTTTCCTATTAATTCAAGGCCACCCCTTCCATTTCAGAACAGTTTGGATTGAGAGGGGAGGTGTTGCCCTTTTGTTTACTAGTCCTTTTTATGCTTTTTCTCCCTCTCTCTCTCTTTCTCATTTTAGTTTTTCTTAACCTTAGTTTAGTTTAAGCTTTTGTAATAGCTTTTGTAATTGTTTTAGTTGTTAAATGTAATGCTAGCTTAGGTTTCATTTTCATGCATGTGCAATCCTCTTATTTTAAGTTGTTGTAGCTCTCTTTAATATTAATAAAAGTGCTCTTTTCTTATATTTGTGTTCTTAATGCTTATCTACTCATCCCCCTCCTCCACTTTGCTATGATTAACTAATCCTCCTTGTACTCGATCTTGATGAACCGAGGTTCAAGTGATTAAGTTAAAATGCTTTGAATTTACCTTTTCTTTTTAGGGTTTAGGCCTTTGAATTACTTTTGATTTTCTCGTTTGAAATTATATTATCGATATATAATTTCCAATTCTTTCTTCACTCTTAGCTAGCCGAGAGGCTCATAGTTTGAAGTGAACACTTAAGAGTAAAGAGAGTTGTACGCACCCCTTGAGAGAGGCAGACGTCCAAATCTCCCAGATTGGAGTAAAATCCAATAGTGGGGTTCACCGCATAAAGCGAGCTTTAGTCCTCTGATTTAGATGGAGTCGGTCAGACCTTCCTAAACTTAGTTTGACATGACTTCGAGAGAAGCATGTTCAAGCTTTAGGAACCTCCATGGTCAAGGACCTTCACCCTATTAAGTTTAGGTTATTTATCGTGTTTTAATCGACTCTTGCCGAGGTGATTCTTGATCAAGTGCTCTCCATCTCATTGTTCTAACCCTTTATCGTAATCGTTTCTTTTATGCTCTCTTTATTTTAGTGCAATCAGCTCTCTTTTATGCAGTATTTCCTTTCTTTAGTGCATTTAGATTTCTCTTCAACCCTAAAGATTTTCGTCGATAAAATAATAGTCTTCGTGTGAGTAAGTTTACTCAACGGTTATCGGATTTCAATACGACACTTATGTCCCCTAGCTACAGTTCGATAGGTATACTTGCCTAATTGGAATTCTAGTTCGGCTCTCTTTTCTTAAGCGGAAAGCTATCACCACTTCTCATTCCTTTCTGTCTGAGGACTTCGTGGTGCGTATCTGAGTACGTTCATTAATACCGATAGATCGAGTCAATGTGTTGTTGCCTAACGGGTGCTTATTGCTCGCAGATCAAGCTTGTTGTGTTAAGGTGCGGATAGGAAGTCATGACTTGGGTTTGCAAGCATCTGTGCTGTCGATATCGGATTTTAATGTAATCTTTGGTATGGACTGGCTCTCGGAGCAGTGTTTCTATATAGATTGCAACTCTAAGGAAGTCATACAAGGGCAATATATTGAATGTGAGACTAGGTTCGCAGGTATGCGAGGAGAGGGCAAGATATTGATGTCTGCCCTCTAGGTCGTCAAGGCAATTTGTAAGGGCGCGAAATTGTTTTTCACGTTATTGGAGGTTGTAGAACCGAAGCCCTGTTTGATTGATATTCCTTTTGTATCGTAGTTTGCAGATGTTTTTCCTAAATATCTCCCTGGTCTACCACCCCAGCGAGAGATTTACTTAGTTATTGAGCAAGTGTTAGGTACAAAACTTGTGTCACGCTCACCGTACCGAGTGGCGCCAAAGGAAATGACTGAAATGAAAGTCAGTTGCAAGAATTGCTAGAGAAAGGATATATACGTCCGAGTATATCACTGTGGAGTGCACCGGTGCTCTTTGTGAGGAATAAGGACGGAGGCTTGCGTCTATGCATTGACTATCGTCAACTGAACAAGCTGATAAAAAAGAACAAGTATTTGATTTCTCGAATCGATGATCTGTTTGATCAGTGGTTGGATTGACTGTCTACTTGAAGTTGGATTTGAAGTTTGTCTATTGGCAGTTGAGAATTCGCGAAAGTGATATTCCCAAGACAGCATTTGGTACACACTATAGGCATTATTAGTTTACTGTGATGCCTTTTGGACTCACTAATGCGCCATAAGTATTCATTGATCTTATGTATAGGACTTTTCGAGAGTATTTGGACCGGTTTATGATTGTCTTTATTGATGACATACTGGTATACTCTCAGTCTAAAGAGGAGCATGCGAAACATTTGAGGTTGGTTTTGCATACCATGAGAAGGAATAAACTCTTTGCCAAGTTCTCAAAGTGTGAGTTTTGGCTATCGTCGATGGCTTTTCTTATCAATGTGGTTAGTGTAAAGGGTATTATTATGGATCCGGCAAAGGTCGTTGCTATACAAGAGTGGCTTGTGTTATCTACTGTAGCGGAAGTTAGGTGCTTCCTTGAACTTGCTGGCTACTACAGGCGCTTCATGGAGAAATTTTCGCGGATAGCCTTACCTCTCACCACACTGACAAGGAAAGAACAAAGGTTTGTTTGGACGCCAGAGTGCGCACGGGCTTTTGAGGTGTTAAAGAGTCGCTTGACCACAGCGCCTATCTTGAATTCGCCATGTGGTACGGACGGCTATGATATATATAGTGATTCAGTGAGCGACTTCGGCTGCGTTATCTACTGTAGCAGAAGTTAGGAGCTTCCTTGAACTTGCTGGCTACTATAGGCGCTTTGTGGAGAAATTTTCGCGGATAGCCTTACCTCTCACCACACTGACAAGGAAAGAACAAAGGTTTATTTGGATGCCAGAGTGCATACGGGCTTTTGAGGAGTTAAAGAGTCGCTTGACCACAGCGCCTATCTTGAATTCGCCATGTGGTACGAACGGCTATGATATATATAGTGATGCTTCAGTGAGCAACTTCGGCTGCATTATTCTACAATTCGGAAAGGTTATAGCTTATGTCTCATGCCAGTTGAAAGTGCATGAGCGAAACAATCCAGTACATGACTTAGAGTTGGCGGCTGTGATTTTTGCACTTAAGCCATGGTGTCATTACTTATATGGCGTGAAAGTGGATATCTTCACGGACCATAAGAGCCTTAAGTACTTAATAGATTAGAAGGATCTAAACATGCGACAACAAAGGTGGATGGAGTTCCTCGGGGACTACACCTTTGAGATACATTACACTCCTGGGAAGGGAAATGTGGTCACAGATGACTTGAGTCGTAGGACTCTAGTACGGGCAAGTTAGCTACAGATGCATGATGAGCATCTGATCCAGGAGTTGGAGACTTTAGATATTTCTTGTGTTGACAAGAATACCACTGCAAATGCATGCTTGAACTGGACGGAGGTGCAATAAGATCTCCCGAACAGGATTCGACAAGTAATGAACTCGATGATAGTATGAAACGCTATGCAGCGGATGGGTCAGATTCCCAGTTCTCCTTTGATGATGGTCTTTTGCGAAAGGACGGTCGTTTGTGCATCCCAAATATGGGTAAATTACGGGAAGAATTGATGTATGAAGCACACTTTACTAAATACTCAATCCACCCAGGGAGCACAAAGATGTATAAGGACATGAAAAATATGTTCTAGTGGCAGGGTTTAAAGAAGGACATTGTTCTTTATGTAGCGAGGTGTCATACTTGCGCCTTGGTAAAAACGGAATGTCAGAAGCCTGGTGGTTTTCTGAAGTCGTTGCCAATTCCGGTGTGGAAGTTTGATGACTTCTATATGGATTTAGTACATGGATTGCCGAGATCACAGAGCGGGAACAGCATCGTGTGGGTGATCATTGACTGGTTAACAAAGGTATCGCACTTCATACCAAATAAGAGGGACAATTCAATTGAAAAATTGGCTAAGTTGTTTGTTGACAGCATAGTAAGGTTGCACGGTGAGCCCTGTAGCATTGTCAATGACAGAGATGGGCGCTTTACTTCTAATGATTGGAGGCTAATCCATCAGTTGTTGGGCACTAAACTGAAATTCATTATGGCCTTTCATCCGCAAACAGATAGTCAGGCCGAGAGGTCTAACAGAACAATGGAGGATATGCTCCATTTGTGCGCCTTGTATTTTGGGAAGAGATGGGAGGACCATCTCTATATGATCGAGTTGTCCTATAATAATAGCTATCAAGCTAGCATTTAGATGGCGCCCTTCGAATCTTTATAAGGTAGGAAATGTCGTGCTCCTTAGTTTGGGTTGAAATAGGCGAAACAAAGCTATATAAGCATAATGAAGTTGAAGATGCCAATTCGACTATACACACTATTCGATTATGGTTATTGGTGGCTCAGGATAGACAAGCAAAGTACTACAATGCCATGCACTGAAACATGGAGTTTGCGGTGGGAGATTTGGTATATCTAAAGATAAAGCCATTTAAAGGTGTATCCAGGATTCGACGCTTGAAAAAGCTGAGTCTGAGGTACCTTGGTCCATTTGAAGTGATTGAACGAGTTGGTGAGGCTGCTTATCGACTAGCTCTTTCGACAGAGCTGAGTGGTTTGCATGATGTGTTTCACATCTCGGTTTTGCGGAAGGCTTTGCAAGCACCTACGCAAGTGATTGCGGATGGTCAAGTACCAGTCGATAGTGGGCTAACTACGATGGTTAGACCCATTAAAATCGAGGATTCGGAGATTGATGGAGATTTTATAGTTTTAAAATTAAATCCAAACTAATTTCCCAAAATAGGCAAGTGTACCTATCGAAATATAGTATAGGAAATGTCGTTTTAGACACGGGGCTTGTTGAGTACTTGTACTCACAAGGAAGAGCTATTATTTTATCGGACGAATATTTGGTTGATTTGCAATACTAAGAAAGAAAAAGAGTTGTTACTTAAGAGAATTACGATGTTTTTAAAAGCTAGCACTTGATCTAGAATCCCTTTGGATTAGAATAAATTTCCATGAAATTATAAAATACAAGCATCTAAATTATTAACTTTGACCGTGGAGGTTTCTTCGCTATAAGCGCCTCTCTTGAGAATATGCATTCGACTAACTTTAGGTTGATCGATTAAGACCTCTCGGCCAGTCGAAACCCCTAAAGTTGCTTTAAGTGGTGAACCCCACTATTGGATTTGACTCCAATCTGGAAGATTTATGTCTTCCTCTCTCTAGGAGTGCATGCAACTCCCTTTATCCTTGAGCGATCTACTCGTATCACAACCTATCGGTAAATCTCGGATAAGGTTCTAAGATCGAATAAACATAATTACAACTTATGAATTCGCTGAAATTAAATTCAAAGATAAACCGAAGTACATAAAATAGAGTGCTTGATAATTTGTGACAAAAAGAAGAAATTTATTCCATTCCAAAGTTCATCATGATCAAGTGCTAAATGGAAATTAGCTACTCATCATGATGAGAGATTTACATGAAAAGTTGAAGAGAGACAAGATTATAAAAAAGGACTTGAAATAACAAGAATAAAAGTTACACTACTAATTGGAAAATGCAAGAAAGAAAATGCAACAAAGATGAAAATAAACAATAGATTACTCCTAAATTATCCTCCTGATCTCCCCCCTAAGCTTCTGGCAAGGTCTGGATTTTATAGTATTTTTCTTCTAGAGTCACGCCGCTAGGTCACTCCCATGATATAGGGGCCTGTAAGCTGCAGAACCGCTCTTATGCACATGACCTAGGGCGTCTCTTTACTATTGCTAGAAACAACGGGAAGGAGAAACGGCGGGAGTTAATCTGGCGTTGCTTAAGAGTTCACGCCCTAGTGTCACGCCCATGACCTAGCGCGTGTAGGTTGAAAACTGACTGATCTAAAACTGTTATCATAAAGTACAGCATGCTTGAGAGTCATGCCTGGTAGTCATGCCAATGACCTGATGGTCACCCCCGTGCCATGGGCAAGTAATTTTAATCCGATGTTGTAATGGATTCTGGAGCACCTGAAGGGGTCATGCCCGCTTGACACGCCCGTGACATGGCGGTCACGCCTGTGACCGTATCGTGAAATTGGTATTTTTCCAGTTTTGTCCAGCTTCGTCTCCTGATCCGTCCTGTAACCTCCAAATTCAAATTGGAAGCCCAGATTGACCTTAAAATAAGAAATTAAAGAAATTAGATAATAAATTCATAAAATATATTTATAAATTAATTAATTATTAAATAAAAACTGTATAAAAATAATTAAGGATAAAATTAGAGTTATCAAATACCCTCATACTTACTCGTTTGCTCATCCCGAGCAAACAACTCTTCAAAGGGAGTAGAAAAATTTTAATGCTAGAAAGGAAAATTGAACCTAAGGAGTAAAATGTGAAATCTTATGCCTATGCGTGTAACTATTTTTGTAGAAAAACCTACTCAGCATATAAATTAGTTTTTACTTTTCTATAATGTGTTTTCACTTATTATTTTTACTTCGAAATTGAAAACCCGGTAAATCTTAAAATCATATTTAAGGAGAAAGTATCGTGCTTACTGAGATAACATTGCACAAATCGAAGATCGAGATACCCTCCAAAGAAATCCATCAATGTCGATGGCCATAGGCTTGCCCTTTCACACTCTCGCCACACCACTAGTTTAACTTATAAGCACAAATCAATAGGACTTAACTAGGTTGAAACATAGGCTTTGGTTTTCGGTGAGGAAAATCAAAGATAAAAAATGATGGCTCGTCACACCAAAACCTAAAGAGAGCTTACATAAAATAAATTGTCATGGCTTTAAGAATGCAGCCAATTCCCAAATCCCTTTGTTTTTTTTCCTTATTTTTTAAATTTCTCAACATGTTGAAGATTTTTCTACTTCCTCTTTTATTTCATGTTCTTTTATCTATTATTTTTTTTGAAGAGGAGGGAAAAATATATCAACTTTTCTTTTCAATTAGCCACCAAATAAAAATGGCTCCTATCACTCACAAACTATTTCTATGTATATATTTTCAAGCTCGGTCTTAGGTGTGCAATTAGGATTCTTTTTAGGCTTTGTTAAAGTGCTTGGTGGAGATAAAACAAAAGATAGGGTAATAGGCTCAAATTGGCTTAGCAAAGATAAAACATTAGGTACGGATGCAAACGCTAAAACTTGCCAATAGAAGTGCCTAAATCATATTTATGCTAATGAGTTTAACTTATGCAAAGTCTTGAGAATAGCTAGAGAGCAAGTTTTAGACATCGAGAAAGAATACCTCTTTCTTGATCCGCGAAATATCGCTCTAGTAAACTTCTACACACTCTCCTAAATTATTTTTGGATTTTTATTGGTTTGTGAGTAAAAAGTAAAATAAACTATTTCTACGCATTTAGAAAGAAAAAAAAACTCTAATTTTATGCTGAATTTTAAATTCTACTTAAATTCTACTTACATGTGGACTTAACTAGAAACACATCATGGCCAACAGTTCTACTCCAAAATTCAAAATTCAATTAAAGCATCAAAATTTTCTTAATATTATGTAAAAGATGAATATTAGAGATTTTGCATGCGAATAAATATAGAAATAAAGACTTCTCTAACTAAAAATTAAACATAATTTTTTGTTACTTCTTATACTTCCCAAGGTATACCCTGTGAAGGGCTTTAACCGGTACTAGGAGGTAAGAAGGGGTGATATCCCAAACGTACCTTTCTATGAAATTAAGTTTCGATTTTCTATTTTTTTGTATGTTTTTTTTTGAAAATTTTTTTGTAAAAAAAAGAAAAAATAAATTGTAATGTTTTTAAATTTTTTACTTTTTTTTATGTTTTGCTACAAAGAGGCGAAACTAGTGAGAAATATTCCCCTCATACTTAAACGAAACATTATCCCCAATGTGTAAAAATAAAGAGTAGAGGAAGAGAAAACTTCCCTAAAGAGTTCAAATCTACACCAAGTCTAACCTGAAATAAAACACTGAAGCAAAACACAATTTTTTATATTTTTTTGTTTTAGTACAATAAAAAAAGAAAGTGTTGATAATAATAATAAAAAAAATAGATACAGATACAGTCGTCCTTCTATGGATCCAAAACAAAAAGAAACCTAATCCTCATCACTATGGTGCCCCGACTGCTGATAGTACGTCTACAGGTTGGTAAACTCACGCGTAATACGTTCTATAGAGGAAGCTTAACTCTCCTCCAGCTTAGTAAACCGACCATCAAAGCTCGCAAAACATGCGTCAAAATGGGTCTGCATCTCGTCTAAACGTGTGTGAATAGACCCAAACTGATAATCCCAATACGTCGAAGGACTGGGCGCTGGAGAAGGATCTTGTGGTGGTGGTGGAATCTATGGAGAGCGAACAGTGCCACTAGGACCTGCCCCGAGATCAAGATCAATACCTCAACCACCAACTGCTGGCGAGATGGCCTCGAACTCGTTGTCTCGTCGTCGTGCAAGGCCGAGGTCCTGGAGGGTCTGTAACTGTATAGGAAACGGTGTCTGAACGCAGGTCATCCATGGAAGAGCATCCCAAATCCCTATCTTCTTGGCAAGATGAGTGATGAAGTTATCGCTATGGACGGCTCCTAACCTCGCATTCTTGGCCTGATGCCGAAAGAAAGTCGCAAGCGTGTGGCCTAGGTTGAGTGGGTCCCGGTAGAACATACTTTATAAATATAGTAAATTCGCCTGAGACACCACGCCATGGCTATCACCACGACCGGTGATGGTGAAGGTGAGGATGTTGTGGAGAATATGAATGGAGGGAGAAATGAGGTGGCTGCATTTTGATTTTTTTTGTGAGTGTATGGGACGATATCGTTACTTATTTCCAACCAAAAAGCAAGAAGGTTGAAGTCGGGAGGGAAATCAGTACGAAGGGCGGAGTATGCGAGAGAAAGAGAAAAGGCCTCGTCGCAAAATCCCATCACTACGTTGAGTTGACGGATGGTGAGCTAATGTGCGATGCCGCCCATCCAGAAGATGATAAAATCATCTTATACTCCCCAACAAAACTCGAATGAGGCGAGGAACTCAACAGTGAGATCCAGGAAGGCGGGATCTGAGATGTAGAAAAGAGAACTCCATATAGGGGTGGATAGAAATTATCAGACCAATTCTGTTGCGCTAAAGGTGGCAAGAATCCCCCAATCAAGAATCTAGAATACGCCAAAGGGTTTGGCGCATAGACGTTCGCTCCGGTCTTATTGGGTAGATTTGTCAAAAATAAGCTTGGCTTTTGCCGCGGCAGGATCCGCAGGGTGCTCAGAGGAGGAAGCGGTGGAGCGAGGGTGGTTGCGATGCATTGTGGAAGGAGGAAAGAAAAGATGTTTTCGGGTTAGCTAAGGGAAGGAGGAGAGCTGGATGTTGTGGAGGAAACAAAGGGGGATACATCCTTAAATAGGAAAACATTTGAGAGGTCACGCCCCTCAGTCACGCTCGTGACTGGGGGGCGTGTAACCTATAGGGGTGAGGTAAGGCGATTCCCACTCGGGAATCACCAAGATTCGATTTTTGGCAGGTCACGCCCCAGAGTCATGCCTGTGACTCTGGGGATTGTCACATAGAAAAGTAATAAAAAGGAGCATCAAAGGCATTGACCGGGTCAATGCCTCGGATCCGTACGACACGGACTAGGTTCATGCCCGTGACCCTGGGTCGTGTAACATCAGAAGTTTAGTTTTGTTATTTTTTTCCACAGGGTACCTTCCCTATGTCACGGAAGATGAACAGGAAAAGTCCCCATTGGAACCAGCGTCGGGTTCCTTATTCCGAGAGGAGCATGCCTGCTTGTCACGCCCGTGACAAGTGTGTGACAGACAAAATGGCAGAATTTTTGTCCTTTTGTTTTAATAAAAAAAATCCACATTTTTTTATTAGTTATATAAAATTATTTTATTTTTTTTGAGTGGAATGAACTAAAATAAAAACTATAAATACCGACATGAAAAGTTCAAATAAATCTTAATGTTCGCATCTGGCTGACCGTCATCCATTGTTATCCATCGTTATCCATCGTTAAACTCCCCAAACCTGTAAAACTAAACAGAAAATTAAAATAAAATAAAATGATAACCATGGGGTGCCTCCAAGAGCGCTTTGTTTATGGTCATTTAGCTCGACAAAAGTGGGGCACTAATTTTTGGGCTTGGGAGGACAATTTCCTCCCGGTGCTCATTAATAATATCGCCGGAGAAAAATATTTTCAATCGGTGTCCATTCACTTTAAATTCGCCTTTTCCCGAGTGCGAGATAAGAATTGTCCCGTAGGGCCACACCTTTTTTACAATAAAAGGGCCGGACAAACGGGACTTGAGTTTTCCTGGAAAAAGACGAAGATGCGAGTTATAGAGGAGGACTTGGTCTCCCGGTTTAAATTCCTTGGGGTGCTTAATATTTTTATCATGATAAAATTTTGTGCGCTCCTTATAAAGTTTATTACTTTCGTAGGCGAAGGATGGCAACTCAACGAGCATATTAATTTGGACTTTTCGGAGCTCGGATGACAAATTTTCATCTAGATTTAAAAATTTAAGCGCCCAAAAGGCGCGGTGCTCAAGTTCAGCGGGTAAGTGGAATACTTTCCCATAGACTAATCTGTATGGCTTACAACCGATAGCGGTCTTGTACGCGGTCCGATAAGCACATAGTGCATCGTAAAGCTAACCGACCAATCCTTTCTATTAGTAGAATCCGTTTTTTCTAATATTCGTTTTAACTCATGGTTTACTACTTCTACATGGACACTAGTTTGAGGGTGATAGGGAGTGGCCAATCTATGTGTAACGTCATATTTAGATAAAACGTTGGAGAATTGTGCGTTACAAAACCTAGCTCCCCTATCACCCACTTTCGCCTGCAGTGCTCCAAATCGTGAAAAGAGTTTTTTGAGAAATTGAGTCACGACTCGGGCATCATTAGTGGGAAGGGCTTGCGCTTCCGCCCACCTTGACACATAGTTAACCGCCACCAAAAATATATCGATTTCCAAAGGAATTCGGTAGCGGGCCGACAAAGTCGATTCCCCATAAATCAAAATCCTCAATTTCTAAAAATGAATTTAAAGGCATTTCATTGAGGCAGTAAATATTACCTGAGCGTTGGCATTGTGAAAGTGAGGGGATAAGTTGTAAACTACTCTAGAGGGGGGGTGAATAGAGTATTCAAATTTTATGAACAACTAGTCAGCTCCCTTGGAGTTTATTTGCGGAATAAATAATCTGATACTTGAACCTTAAGAGCCTAACACAGTGAAGTGCACAAGTGAGAGAGTTAACTGAAATTTCAGTTTAACTATAAGCCTATCACAGCAACTAGCAATCCTAGGTAGTTCTATCACAGCAACTAGCAATCCTAGGTAGTTCTATCACAGCCACAGAATAGACAATTAAACAAGATAGCCAGAGACACAGGATATATAGTGGTTCCCTCTAAATAGGTACTCCACTCTTCTACCACCCTGGTAGGAATCCACTACAGGTTTTTGCTAAGGTGCCCTGCCACCAATGATCTGATTCAGGTAGATCAAACAGACCCTTTGAGCTTTTGATAAGGATGCTCAACCACAGGTTGTTGATAAGGTGCCCTGTCACCAATGTTCACTTTTGAAGAGGTGTGAACAAACTCTTTTACAAAGGGGTTGAGAGGGTTAGATTATCTTCTCTGTTGTAAATACAGATTAGAGAAGACTTGTGGATTCTCTAAAGAATCAAAGTCTCCCCCTGGCTCAGTGAAAGTCCAGGGAAAGCCTTTGCTTCAGGATGAAGGAGTTTCAGATATACTGAAACTAAATCCTCAGAGATCTGTAGACTGATTTTTATCAGGTCTTCAGATTCTGGAATAATTGAAGCAGAACTGGAGCTCTTTCTGAAGTCTTGAAAACTCTAAGCAGATGCTCAGGAGACTTGAGAATGAAAGTAATTGCTCTGGGCTTTTTCTTCAGGGGAGCTTTTCTTCTTCTTTTTGTGAGATGGTGAAGAGTTGCTCTGAAGATGCTTGAGAGAATGCAGCACTGAGAAAAAAAATCTCTCTGTATCTGTAACTTGTAATTTTTCTGAGAAAAAAATCTCTCTTAAATATGTCTTCTCATTTTTCCTTTGGAACGGCTCTATTGATTTGAATTCTCGAGCCCTGCAACAGATTATCTCAAAATAGAATATAGCAATAGGAATAGAATGACCTATTAGCTTACTGTCAGTCCCAATAAGGAATTAAATAAGTGGGAAAATATTTCAGTACAAGGACTTACCATTCTTGGAAATAGCAAACAGTGCCAACGGCTAGAATACAGCCTGGCACTATATTTTGTATAATAGGACAAAAATGCTTTATCAAAATACTGAATCCCGTGATTTAAGCTTGACATATTTGGTAATTAATTTATTTTGAATTTAAGCCATAAATCTGCAAAAACAACTTCAGAAAATTCTCTAACCACAAGCTAAAACACTTGGAAATAAACCAAGGAATAGAATGAATACAAAAAGATAAAGGCAGACAATAATCGTCGAACAGGGGTTTGATGATCGTCGACCTAGCTAACAGATCGTCGACTAAAAGCAGAAATCTGTCGAAACAGAAATCGTCGAACACAAATCGTCGACCAGCTCAAGATATCGTCGACTAAAGCAGAAAATTTGTTTAAACAGAAATCGTCGAACATCTCATGATGTCGACGACTAAGGCAAATATCTGTCGAGACAGATATCGTCGAACATCTCATGATGTCGACGACTAAGGCAAAAATCTGTCGAGACAGATATCGTCGAACATCTCATGATGTCGATGACTAAGGCAGAAATCTGTCGAGACAGAAATCGTGAAGCAAGAACACGATCGTTGAACTGCTGATGGCAGATCGTCGACCAACCTTCAGAGCATAATAAACTTGCTCTGAGATCGTCGACCATCGGTCGACGATAATTGTCTTGACTTCAACGATTCTATAGCCCTGCTATCGTCGACCAATGATCGACGATCGCGAGGCCTCGTTCGACGATGGTCGAACGGAAAATGCCTTAACCAAAAATACATCTAGAACATCTAGCCTAAGCTCTAGGTCAGTTATAAACTGTCCTAGGGAAACTGAACAAGGCCTAATCATGATCATATATAGTTATATGGATCAAGAGGGGCTGGAAAGGGATTATATAAGCCAAATCACATCTAGGGTACCAACAATCTCCCCCTATTTGGGTTATGTTATCCAATCCGATCTAAAAACTAATGCACACAATAACAAAAGCATAGATTAACCAAAAATTTAAATCGCAGGCAATCCACAGAGAAACATAAAAACATAAATCAGCAGAACTATAAAGTATCAAGCAGATTTATCAGAGGTTTTAGCATCAGATGAGTTCTTAGGGATTACAACTGGTTTGAAAATAATTTCTCTGTTTGGATTTGCTGCTTGTCTTTTGGATAGCATTAGGTCATGTTCACCAATAATTTTTTTTTCAGCATAGCTTGGCAGAACTGCAGCAGGGTGCAACTTCATGTATTCTTCAGTATTAAAAATTTCAGAGTTGACTTGAATTTTGCTGAGTTCCTTTTCTCTGAATTCAGACATAGTTGTATATGCTGTAGGGTCTAGTCCTTGAGCTTTGGCTCTCTCCATCATGCTTAGTGCAATAGATTCCTTAAATCTTGCCATAGAGGCAATTCTTTCAGTTTCAGTCATATCTGATGGAGAGGGTGGTCTGTCAGTATCAGCTTGAGCTGCAATCTCCATGTTCCTTTGAAGAGCTGTGACTAATTTGCTTGAGTCAAGAGGAATCTGTACAGCCTTCTTAGGATCAGTTTCAGCATATAGAGATCTTGGAGGTGCAAGTTCAATGAACTTCTTGTGGGATTTCTCTGAATAGACCACTCTTTTTCCTTTTGTTTCAACTGTCTCAGAAGCAGCAGGATTCCTTGATGTGGAGGATGGACCTCTCCTGGGAGGAGAAGGTTTCCATTCTGGAACTTTCTTTTTAGGAGAAGGAGGAGGAGAGAAAGTAGGTTGCTGAAATGTCATCTCCTTTATTTGTTCCATGGGAACATTTTCATTTCTTTTCCTTCCTTGTCCTGATACATCTTGGCCTCCCTGGCTTTGGTTACTCCTTCTCTGGTAGGACTGAAAGGTGTTAGAACTGGCTGATTTTGCAGATGGGCAGAAGAGAGACTTCCAGAGGCTCCAGCACCAGGAGGTGGAGGAGGACCTCTGGGGGGGAATTTCTGAATTGGAGTATCATATCTTTTTGTTCTCTTCTTCTCTCTTGTCTGATTCTTTGAGAGTCTCATCCATGGTTGAAATTCTTTGCTCTTGGGATCAATTCCCTTCAGAATGAAATAGGGAACATCCTTGTCTAGATTAGTAGTAGGAGGAGCAGATGCTTTTCTTTTCTTGGATACAGCCTTTTTCTTCTTCTGGGTGCTATCAGAATCCTCAGAATCATCATCATCAGAGGAGTGGGATGAGGTTCTGCCAGCATAATCATCAAAGTCTTGTTTTGAGATATCTTTGGCAACTATAGCATGTTCAGCCTTTTCTTTCTCCTGCTTCTCTCTATCTTCTTTTTCTCTTGCTTCCTTAATGGCATCTTGCTCAAGGAGGGCATCAAGATCAACATTTGGAGATCTCTTCCAGAGTTCTGATTCAGGATACAAGTCAGGAACTATCCTGGGGACCAGTTCTGCAATAGAAGGAATGGATAGAGGATAGGTAAGGATAGGTGGAGAAAAGATGACTGTATCTGCAGGGGCAGATGCTTTTCCTAGAGAGATGGCTAGGGAAACCATATGAGATTTAGCCAACTCTTCAATGTACTCAGAGGCAATATTCTCACCCATAAAGGCTATATATTGTTCAAGGTTTAGAGTACCTGAGCTTGATTCCTTTTCAGTCATCTTGGAGGCATTCTCTGGTAAGTCTTGCACAGCCTCAGCTTCTCCAGCAGCAGCAGCAGCAGCAGCATTCTCAAGTTGTTGAACCACTACTTCTGAGTCAGTAGTGTTCATTGGAACTTTTTCACACAAGTCCATGAGGACTTCCTCATTATCTCTCTCAGAGACTTCTTCATCAGAAGCTAGATTCACTAGGGAGTGAATATCTTTGTTAGATAAAGATATCAATTTAAAGTCCTGATTATAACCTTTAGAGGAAGTGTTTTACCTTCTGGTTGCTCTAGATCTTTCATCAGAGACTCTTTCTCTGGAAGCTCTTGAGGTTCTTCTACAATTGCTGGAAGGGGAAGGGAAGAATTGTCCTGAAGGGTCAAGGCATCACCTGAGACCACTTCAACAGACATCTCCCCCTGCATGACTTCAGTGGGGACTGGAGTCATGCATCTTACTGAAGAGGGCTCAGCAGAGGGTTGAAGTAATTTGATGGCTTCAGTAAAGGCATTGATGGATGCAATGAGAGGGGCATTGGCAGCCTCAATCATATTTTGGATGGATGGAGTGATGAGCTCTACAATATGTGCAAGCAATTCAGGAGTTATCTGAAATGCTGAGGGTATGGAGGTGGATGGATGACTGTGGGATGCAAATTGAGGTGGTGATGGAATGGAAGCAGTATGATCTGCCACATGATCAAATGAATCATGTGGAGATGGGTGATCATCACCATGAGTGTGGGATTCATGTTGAGAGAGGTGTGTGAGGATGGTAGAAGTTACTATGTCAACACTGGCTGAGGCTGCCAGATATTGTGGTGTGGGTGACTGGGGTGGAGGTGCATGTAGGATGGGAGATGCATGTAGGGATTCATGTTGTGGTGGCACTGCAGATTGTGTGGAGGGTAATGCAGGAGATGAGGATGCAGGGGTAAAGAGGGAGGATGGAGGGATTACTGAGCCTTCCCCAGCAAGCTGGAGAGTGGCTGAATCAGCCCTTGTGTCTGATAGAGGGTTAGGATCAACCCTGGCTGACTTCTTGATGACTCTCTGGGATTTCTTGAACAGAGAGGGGTCCAACCTCTTGCTGGCGTTGACTGCAGAGGGTGCAGAAACAAGCAGCAGGGGTGCTTTCACATACAGAAACACACCCAACACCCTGGCAAGGTTTACTTCTTTCTTGTTGTTCTTTCTCCTTATCAGTTCAAACAGAACTTTTCCCCAGGCTATCTGCGTCTTATTCACCAAAGCTGACATTAAGGCAAATTGTTGCCTGTTGATGTTGTCGTGAGCAGAGTGTTTTCCCAAAACAACCTTGCCCACCAGGTCTGCCAGAAACTTATACTCTGGAGATAGATTGATCTTCAGCAGCTTAGCTGGAATATCCTCAGCATGGCCCATCACAGTTAGCATGCGGCCATATTCCTCTGTATTTTGCTCATAGTCCTCAGTACCGGTTGGTAGTCCAAACAGCTCAGTCAGAACTTCAGGAGTCAGAATGACCTCCTCTCCATTTATCTTTCTAGTCATGGCTTCGTCGCTGGAGGACGAAGTATATACCCATTCTCGAATCTCTGGTATATGAATCTTCGGTGAGAATGACATAAATCTCTTTAGGCCTTGATCTTCACACAGCTGCAGAATATCTTGGATGGGTTGATCACATCGACTGAAGGAATCGAAGTCGACACAGAATCCAGTGTCGAACTTCATCCCGAAGAGAACTGCTGAAGGAATCGCCATTGGATTGAAGAGAGAATGGAGAATCGAGATGCAAGGCAGGGGAGAAGAGAATCGCGCGGGATTAAAGTTCGAGAGCGAATTCTAAGCCAGAAGATGGAATATGAAAAGACGGAGCGGAAGAACGACGATCTCCAGACCTAAATTGACTATCAGATATAAATCTGCGATCGTCGAACCCGGAACAAAATCGGTCGTCGAACAATGACGACGATAGTCAATATTTGACTAATCGTTAAACATCGACCGACTACAAGCAATCACCACGATCGTCGATCAATATATGTTGGTCGACGATTCTCCACACAGCATAGAAAATCTGTCGTCGACCATTGGTCGACGATAGATACCTAAGGAGAGATCGTTGACCAGTTGATCGACGATTTCTGCCTTACTACAAAAACGATCTGTCGTCGACCATTGGTCGATGATAGATACCTAACCTGGTCGAAGATCGTCGAGCAGTCGTTCGACGATTTTAGACAGAAAACAAATCTATCCAAATTTTCACTACTCTGAACCATTAATCATACCAAGCTGGTTCAGGAAGAACAAATGCCTTTGTTCATCAAGGGGCTTAGTGAAAATATCTCCTCTCTGCAGGTCTGTGGATATAAATTCAATTGCTATCTTGTTCTTTTCCACATTATCTCTCAGAAAATGATGTCTAATCTCAATGTGCTTGGTCTTGGAATGGTGCACAGGATTTTGAGCAATTGATATTGCACTGGTACTGTCACACAGAATTTTTGTTTTTGAGTGTGTGTACCCATAATCCACTAGCTGATTTTGAATCCACAGGATCTGTGAACAACAACTAGCTGCTGCTATATATTCAGCCTCAGCAGTTGAAGTAGACACAGATGCCTGTTTCTTACAAAACCAAGAGACAAGTCTCTCTCCCAGGAACTGACAGGTCCCTGAGGTGCTTTTCCTGTCAACTCTACAACCAGCATAATCAGCATCTGAATATCCAATTAATTCAAATCCTGACTCAGCTGGGTACCACAGTCCTAAGTTAGGGCATCCCTTAAGGTATCTCACGATCCTCTTGAGAAGAGTTAAGTGAGATTCCTTTGGGTTGACCTGAAACCTAGCACATAGGCATGTAGCAAACATTATGTCAGGCCTACTTGCAGTAAAATACAGCAGGGAACCAACAATGGCTCTATAGTTCTTTTGATCAACAGACTTGCCATTGACATCAGAATCAATAACTGCATTTGAGGCCATAGGTGTGCTCATCGATGAAGCATCAGACATTCCAAATCTTTTAACCAGCTCTCTGGCATATTTTGATTGAGAAATGAAGATACCATCAACACACTGTTTCACTTGGAGAACAAGGAAATAGGATAACTCACCCATGCTGCTCATCTCAAACTTGGAGTGCATTAGTTCAGAGAACCTCTTGCATAGTTTGGGATCAGTGGAGCCAAATATAATGTCATCTACATAGATTTGAACTAACAGTTGTGAGTCCTTATGATGTCTAATAAATAGGGTTCTATCTACTACACCTCTCACAAACTTGTGTTCTAGAAGGAAATTTGCTAAGGTCTCATACCAAGTTCTAGGAGCTTGCTTAAGTCCATATAGAGCCTTTTGGAGTTTGAACACATGAGTGGGTAAGGTTGATGAAACAAACCCTGGTGGTTGTTCAACAAACACTTCTTCCTTTAAATCTCCATTGAGGAAGGCACTCTTCACATCCATTTGGAAGACCTTAAATCTCTTATAGGCAGCATAGGCTAGGAAAATCCTAATGGCTTCTAGTCTAGCTACAGGGGCAAAAGTCTGATCATAATCTATGCCTTCCTCCTGTCTATAGCCTTGAGCTACTAGCCTAGCCATATTCCTAACTACTATGCCTTGGGCATCAAGCTTGTTTCTAAACACCCACTTGGTGCCTATGATCAGTTGGCCTCTTGGTCTTGGAACCAAAGTCCAAACTTTACATCTTTCAAACTGGTTAAGTTCCTCTTGCATGGCTATAATCCAGTGTGGATCAAGCTCAGCATCTTTAATGGTTAGGGGCTCAACCTGAGAAAGGAAACAAGCAAACATCACATCTTTGTTGAGTTGATGTCTTGTCTGGACTCCTACTGAAATGTCTCCAATCACTTGAGATACAGGGTGATCTCTAAGTGTGATAAGATTAGTAGGTTCAACAATGATCTGATCTTCAACATGTTCAAGATTTAATTCCTCATGTGGAATTTGATCAACTGTTGGAGCAGGTGCTTTAACTTATAAAAGTTCTACATCAGATTCAGAATCTGAAGAAGCAACCTGAGGAGTTTGTTGGGGATGATTCTCCTGTGTGAGTCTCAAACCTTCCAAATCCTTACTTACTCCTAGGACTTGCACTGTACTATTAGAGGAAGAGTCCTTCTCCTTATAATACATGACTGTCTCATCAAAAGAGACATGTGCAGACTCTTCTATCTTAAGAGAGGATATATTAAGGACCCTATAGGCTTTGCTTACTTGAGAGTATCCTAGAAAAACTCCCATTGAAGCTTTTGCCTCAAATTTTCTAAGGTATTCTTTGTTATTGTTATGAACAAAAGCAACACAGCCAAATACTCTAAAATAGTCTATTTTATGTTTCACTTGCTTAAGTAACTCATAGGGAGTCTTACCCTTAAGTTTATGTATCAGACTTCTGTTCAATACATAGTTAGCTGTGCTAACTGCTTCAGCCCAAAAGGACAGAGGCATGTTAGCATCTGCCAACAATGTACTTGCAGCTTCAATTAGGGTTCTGTTTTTCCTTTCAACTACCCCATTTTGTTGAGGAGTTCTAGGAGCAGAGAAGCTATGTTTGATACCTTCCTTCTCACAGAATTCTTGCATAAGAAGAGACTCAAACTCAGTACCATGATCACTTCTGATCAAGGCAATCTGAGTAGAATACTCACTCTGTATACACTTTAGAAAGTCTGTAAGAACCTTGAAGTTATCAGCCTTAGTTCTCAAGAAGAATACCCAAGTGAACCTAGAGAAGTCATCTACAATTACTAGAGTGTAAGACTTTCCTCCAAGACTCTGTACAGCAATAGGACCAAATAAATCCAAATGTAGCAAGTACAGAATCCTGGGAGAATCACTTTTATTAACTGATTTAAAGCTATTTCTTGTTTGCTTACCTAATTGACAAGCTTTGCAAAGGCCTTCCTTCTTGTAGGGGCAAGAAGGTAAGCCTCTTACAAGATTGTATTTAGCCAACCTAGAAATGTTTTTCAAATTTACATGACTAAGTCTCTTATGCCAAAGGGTATTATTACTGGTTACTTCATTAAATAAGCATATTTCAGATTTAGATGAGTTAAAATCTACAACATAAACATTACCAATTCTAATACCTACTAACACAACAGTATTATTTAAAGCAATATTACAAGCAGTGTCAGTAAACCATACCTTGTACCCAGCATCACACATTTGGCTTACAGAGATTAGGTTGTGCTTTAGTCCTGAGACATAAGCAACCTTCTTGAATGTTACAGCTCCTATGGTGAAGCTGTCATACCCTTCAGTCTGTCCACAGCTGGAATCCCCAAATACAACTTTTGGTCCCAGCTTGGCTTTGAACCCTGACAGATTCTTCTTCTTTCCTGTCATATGCTTTGAGCATCCACTATCCAGATACCATTTGTCATGTATGACTGGATAGGTCTTCACCTGTAGAGAGAATAGTTATACATTGTGGAACCAGGTTACCTTGGGTCCAGTATTCTTCACAAAAGAAAAACTAGATATAAAAGATTTTGCAGGCTTAGATTTATATCCTAAAGGGTGTGATCTCCTAGGTGGGATAATCCATTCAGTTGAAGGATTAAACAACCTAGGGTAGTGATTGGGATTTGCAATTCTGGAAGTTTGAAATTTATTTTCCAGCTTAAGTCCAGATCGTCGATCCACGGTCGACGATCGCAAGCCATATCGTCGATCATTTGTAGTAGTGCTATGTTCTGGATTCCACGATCGTCGATCACTGGTCGATGACTCAAGATGAGATCGTCGATCACTGGTCGACGACTCAAGATGAGATCGTCGATCTCCTACACCAAAGATATCATACTTGGTGAAGGTGTTCAGCGATCGTCGATAGACGTTCGACGATTGGTTTGACGATCGTCGATTAATGTTCGACGATTTTTGTAAAGCTAGAAATTTTTTCTTCCTGTTCTCTTTCTTAATCTTATTCTGAATTTTCTTACATTTTTCAATTTCCTCAGTATTCTTTATTCCTGATTCAGAAATAAATTTTACTGGAGTGTTAAATCTCTCCTTTGTGAGGAGGATGGGTTCACTAGATGTAGCACCTAAGCCTAGTTTATCATTACCAACCCTAGTGTTTGCTATACTGGTTATTTCAGATAATTTAAGGCTTCTGTCATTTAATTGTTCTTCTAACCTCTTAGATTTAGCTAGTTCTAATTTTAGGAATGTTACTTCTCCTCTTAAGCTTTCTAATTCTTTTTCTAATCTGATTATTTCAGTACCTTCCATGTCTAGTTCCATTATCTTTGATCTAAGTGACTTGATTTCTTTTTCAGATAACAGTAGATCTAAACATAGAGTTTTAAATTTTAATTTGAACTCAGGAGATGAAAAATCAAATGAGTTGATTACCTGGTCTTCCATAGCAAGATCTTCTTCATTGTCTCCTTCTTCTTCAGAATTCTCTGCAGCTGACAAAGAGCTGCAGGCATTGATAGCCATGAGGCAGACCTCTTTGGCTTTCTTCTCTTCTTCTCCTTCTGAATCACTGGAGCTAGAGGAGCAGGTATCCTCTTCTGTTTCACTCCAGGTAGCAGCCACAAATCCCTTGTCCTTCTTCTTGTATTTGTGTGAGGAGGACTTGGAGTGGTGCTTCCTGTACTCTTTCTCATGTTTCTTCTCCTTGTGTTTCTTCTCTGGACAATCTGGAGCAATGTGTCCAGGCTTGCTGCAAACATAACAGATGATTTCTTTAGATGGAGTCTTGTCATACCTTGGTTTGTCCTCATACTTGGAGGACTTCTTTCTGAGGTCTCTTCTTCCCATGTTGAAGAACCTCTTGGCAATGAGTGCCAGTAACTCCTCATTTGATTGACTTCCTTCAGAAGTCTCAGCAGCCTTAAGAGCTAGAGAGTGCTCTTTCTTTGTAGGTGTAGGAGTTTTTACTTCAGTTGCAGCAGCTCTGCTCTTTAAAGTTTGCTCATATGACTTGAGCTTTCCCAACAGAGCTTCTGTGGAGAGTTCCACAGTGTTTCTTCCATCCTTGATGGGCCATATCCTTGAGTCCCAAGAGATGGGAAGGCACATTAGGATCTTGTCATTGACTTCTGACAAAGTTATCTCCTTGTCCAAAGACCTCAGTTCACTTATTATTGAACTGAGTCTTGTGTACATTGAGTCAATGTCTTCAGCATCATCCTTCTTGAAATTTTCATACTGAGAGGTGAGGTTGGATCTCCTGTCCTTCCTCTCATCAGCTGAGCCAGCAACTATGTGGTTGAGGGAATCCCACATAGCTTTGGCTGAGGTACATTCAGCAAGCTTCTGGAATATTTCATCAAACATTGTCTGAGCTAGGATATTCATTGCTTTTGCATCAGCTACTTTTGCCTTCTTGTAGATTTCATTGTAATCAGGAGGTGGCACAGCACTGAGATCAGCAGATGTGATAGAAGCAGCAGCAGGCCTAGCAGGTGGTCCTGTCAAAATAGAAGAAAAGATATCTTCATCAATAGAATTCATGTATAATCTTATCCTGGCCTTCCATATGCCAAACTTGGACAAGTTGCATACAGGAGGTCTGGTGCTTGCATAATCCTTAGACTGGGCCATGTGTGAAAGTGTTTGTGAATGGTATCAGGAAACAACTTATCACTAGATCTTTTAACTCAGGTGTTAGCCTGTATGAACAGCCAACCTCCCTCTGATACCAATTGAAAGTGAGGGGATAAGTTGTAAACTACTCTAGAGGGGGGTGAATAGAGTATTCAAATTTTATGAACAACTAGTCAGCTCCCTTGGAGTTTATTTGCGGAATAAATAATCTGATACTTGAACCTTAAGAGCCTAACATAGTGAAGTGCACAAGTGAGAGAGTTAACTGAAATTTCAGTTTAACTATAAGCCTATCACAGCAACTAGCAATCCTAGGTAGTTCTATCACAGCAACTAGCAATCCTAGGTAGTTCTATCACAGCCACAGAATAGACAATTAAACAAGATAGCCAGAGACACAGGATATATGGTGGTTCCCTCTAAATAGGTACTCCACTCTTCTACCACCCTGGTAGGAATCCACTACAGGTTTTTGCTAAGGTGCCCTGCCACCAATGATCTGATTCAGGTAGATCAAATAGACCCTTTGAGCTTTTGATAAGGATGCTCAACCACAGGTTGTTAATAAGGTGCCCTGTCACCAATGTTCACTTTTGAAGAGGTGTGAACAAACTCTTTTACAAAGGGGTTGAGAGGGTTAGATTATCTTCTCTGTTGTAAATACAGATTAGAGAAGACTTGTGGATTCTCTAAAGAATCAAAGTCTCCCCCTGGCTCAGTGAAATTCCAGGGAAAGCCTTTGCTTCAGGATGAAGGAGTTTCAGATATACTGAAACTAAATCCTCAGAGATCTGTAGACTGATTTTTATCAGGTCTTCAGATTCTGGAATAATTGAAGCAGAACTAGAGCTCTTTCTGAAGTCTTGAAAACTCTAAGCAGATGCTCAGGAGACTTGAGAATGAAAGTAATTGCTCTGGGCTTTTTCTTCAAGGGAGCTTTTCTTCTTCTTTTTGTGAGATGGTGAAGAGTTGCTCTGAAGATGCTTGAGAGAATGCAGCACTGAGAAAAAAAATCTCTCTGTATCTGTAACTTGTAATTTTTCTGAGAAAAAAATCTCTCTTAAATATGTCTTCTCATTTTTCCTTTGGAACGGCTCTATTGATTTGAATTCTCGAGCCCTGCAACAGATTATCACAAAATAGAATATAGCAATAGGAATAGAATGACCTATTAGCTTACTGTCAGTCCCAATAAGGAATTAAATAAGTGGGAAAATATTTCAGTACAAGGACTTACCATTCTTGGAAATAGCAAACAGTGCCAACGGCTAGAATACAGCCTGGCACTATATTTTGTATAATAGGACAAAAATGCTTTATCAAAATACTGAATCCCGTGATTTAAGCTTGACATATTTGGTAATTAATTTATTTTGAATTTAAGCCATAAATCTGCAAAAACAACTTCAAAAAATTCTCTAACCACAAGCTAAAACACTTGGAAATAAACCAAGGAATAGAATGAATACAAAAAGATAAAGGCAGACAATAATCGTCGAACAGGGGTTCGATGATCGTCGACCTAGCTAACAGATCGTCGACTAAAAGCAGAAATCTGTCGAAACAGAAATCGTCGAACAGAAATCGTCGACCAGCTCAAGATATCGTCGACTAAAGCAGAAAATCTGTTTAAACAGAAATCGTCGAACATCTCATGATGTCGACGACTAAGGCAAATATCTGTCGAGACAGATATCGTCGAACATCTCATGATGTCGACGACTAAGGCAAAAATCTGTCGAGATAGATATCGTCGAACATCTCATGATGTCGACGACTAAGGCAGAAATCTGTCGAGACAGAAATCGTGAAGCAAGAACACGATCGTTGAACTGCTGATGGCAGATCGTCGACCAACCTTCAGAGCATAATAAACTTGCTCTGAGATCGTCGACCATCGGTCGACGATAATTGTCTTGACTTCAACGATTCTATAGCCCTGCTATCGTCGACCAATGATCGACGATCGCGAGGCCTCGTTCGACGATGGTCGAACGGAAAATGCCTTAACCAAAAATACATCTAGAACATCTAGCCTAAGCTCTAGGTCAGTTATAAACTGTCCTAGGGAAACTGAACAAGGCCTAATCATGATCATATATAGTTATATGGATCAAGAGGGGCTGGAAAGGGATTACATAAGCCAAATCACATCTAGGGTACCAACACATTGTTCACAATGAATTACATGAGCGTGAGCATTTTTTAAGATACTTGGCCAATAAAAGCATGCCTGAAGTACTTTCCGCATCATCCGATTTGCTATATAGTGCCCATCGGCGGGTCCCTCGTGGCAATGTTTCAATATTTGGGTGCCCTCCTCGTGAGAAACACATCTCCACACTACTTGGTCCGCGCAAACTCGGAAAAGAAACAAATCCTACCAAAAATAGTTTTTCAAATAAGAAAAGAATTTCTTCTTTTCTTGATAAGACAAACCCTTTGGGAGAAATCTCGCAGTAAGGAAGTTCGCGAAATCAGCAAACAAAGGAGTGGGGAGAGTTATTACCTTATATAATACAAGGAGGAGCTCCTCGGGAAATTCATCATCGATGTCCTCTTCGATAAGCTCCTCCGAATTGGGATTCTCCAACTAAGAAAGGTGATCCGTCGCTAGATTCTCCGCTCATCTTTTCTCCCGGATCTCCAAGTCAAATTCTTGAACAAGCAATATCCACCTAATCAATCTAGTCTTTGCATCTGTTTTGGTTAGTAGATAACGCAAAGACAAACAATTGGTAAAAATAATGACTTTGGACAAAGTGAGATAAGAATGAAATTTATCAAAAGCAAAAATAATGGAAAGAAGTTCTTTCTCGGTGGTTGTGTAATTTTCTTGTGTGGTGGTTAGTGTTTTGCTCGCATAATAGATAGTATGAAAATTTTTATTGATGCGTTGTCCAAAGACAACACCAACGCCAAAACTACTAGCATCGCACATGATTTCAAAAGGAAGATCCAAATTAAGAGCTATCACGATAGGTGTGTTTATTAATTTTTCTTTTATAATAGAAAAAGCGTGCAAACAATTTTCATCAAGAAAACTATGTATGGCCTTAACATTTGTAGGGGGAGGCAATTTTTCTATTGTTTCTATTTTGGCCTTGTCCACCTCTATACCCTTACTTGAAATTTTATGGCCTAATACTAAACCTTCCTGTACCATAAAATGGCACTTGTCTCAATTCAACACTAAATTTGTGTCCTCACATCTTTGGAGAACAAGGGAGATGTTATTTAAACATAATTCGAACGAATCTCCGAAAACGGAGAAATCGTCCATGAAAACTTCCATTATATCCTCCACTAGTTCATCAAAAATTGCTAGCATACACCTTTGAAAGGTTGCCGGTGCATTACATAATCCAAACAGCATCCTACGATAGGCGAAGGTTCCAAACAGACAAGTGAAGGTTGTTTTCTCTTGGTCCTCGGGAGCAATTTGGATTTGGAAGTATCCCGAGTGACCGTCAATAAAATAATAAAAAGAATGTCTGGATAGCCGTTCAAGGATTTGGTCAATGAACGGTAAAGGAAAATGATCCTTTCGGGTTGCATCATTTAATTTGCGGTAGTCAATGCAAACCAGCCATCCGGTAATGGTTCTAGTAGGGATTACATCATTTTTATCGTTTGGCACTATCGTTAATCCTTCTTTCTTGGGCACCACATGGACCGGACTAACCCAAGTACTATCTGAAATCGGATAGATGATGCCCGCGTCTAATAATTTTATAACCTCCGCCTTAACTACCTCCTTCATATTAGGATTTAGCCAGCAATGCGGTTGAATAGTTTTATGAGAATTTTCTTCTAATAAAATTTTGTGCGTGCAGAAGGAGGGATTAATCCCTTTTAGATCCGTAATTTTTCACGCAATTGTGCGGCGATGACGTTTTAAAACATTTAATAATTTCAATTTTTCTTCATTGGATAAGTACACCGACATAATAACGGAAAGTTTTGAACCCTCTGCTTGAAATAAATATTGTAAATGATTTGGCAATTGTTTTTGTTCTAAGGTTGGAGGTTCATCATAAGAGGTTTTTAATCGGTCACTACCTAGTTTTAGAATTTCGAAAATAGGCTCGCGTGTGACCGATTTTTTATCACCATTTTCATGAGAAATTAGATCTAAAGTTTTAAAATTTTCTTCATGAATAATAGGCGAATAAAAAATTTCAGAAAATAAAATGGAGTCTTCATCGGGAGAAGCCTCCAAAAAGAAACATGAGTCGTCATTAACAAGCCTATTTTTCATAGATGATTTAATTATAAAGGTAACTTCTTGATCTCCGACTCTAAGGAGAAGTTTACCATTACTAACATCTATAATGGCGCGCGAGGTGGAGAGAAAAGGGCAACCGAGAATTAGTGGAACCTCGGTGTCCTCTTCTATGTCAAGGATGACAAAATCTATCGGAAAGATAAATTTGTCAACTTTGACAAGCACATCCTCAATAATACACATAGGGTATTTAATAGACCGATCCGCCAATTGGATGCTCATTCGTGTTGGATTAGGCTCTCTTAATCCCATTTTTTTAAATAATGAATAAGGCATCAAATTAATCGAGGCACCTACATCGGCCAACGCATGTTTCTCAAATAAATCGCCAAATAGACAAGGAATAGAGAAACAACCCAGATCAGTTAGTTTCTTAGGCAATTTAATAAGCAAAACTACCGAACATTCCGCATTCAATTGAATCGTGGAAATATCCTCAAGTTTCTTTTTATTAGATATATGATCCTTGAGGTACTTTATGTAATTCGGCATTTGCTCTATAGCTTCATAAAATGGTAAATTTATATGGATTTGCTTAAATAATTCTACAAATTTACCGTAATGGTCATCCGTTCGGTCTTTTTTTTAATTTAGACGGATAGGAAAGAGTTAGTTGATATTCTTTAATTTTATTTACATTAAAATCTTAGGAGGAGTAGGAGGAGATGTAGAAATTGTTACCTCCATATCAACCAGATTAGAAGAAGTATGTACCTCGTTCTTGCTCCATAACATGATAGCCTTCGCTTTCTCCTTTGGGTTGGGCTCCGTATTGCCCGGTAATGCTCCTTGTTGTCGATCGGAGAGTATCTTTGTTATTTTACCAATTTGATTCTCCAAATTGCGAATAGATCCGATGACATTCCAGATATTACCATCATTAGTAGTCGCATATTTGTTTACAGAATCCTCGAGAGTAAGAGGTTTTGGAGCTTGGGGTGGTAGATAACCGGGTGGAATTTTGTTTGGTGGACGTGTCGCGTTCCTCAAATTACTTCAAGAGAAGTTGGGGAGATTCCATATACTCGGGTGATAAGTATTACCATAATTATTACCCGAATTAAAAGGTGGTAGACTCGGATTACCCATGTAATCCACATATTCAGCAATAGTGGAAGGTTCCAAATATTGGGGTTCACAGGTAGGTGTAGACGAGGAAGCAGTCATCTCGTCCATTTTTTTGTAGTTTCTCAACCTTGAGAGATAAATTAGAAACGTATCGATTTCATACATCCCAGCCAGTTTAGGTGGATGAGACCGGGGTGTACTCCACTGATACATATTCATGGCCATACCTTCTATAAGTTCTTGGGCGGTCGCCGGTGTCTTATTGTTTAACGTTCCACCGGCAGCGGCATCAATATGTTGCCTCGTTTGTTGATTGAGTCCATTATAGAAGGTTTGCACTGGTAACCAATCGGGGATTGCATAATGCAAACAATGGAGAAGCAATTCCTTAAATCGTTCCCAAGTATCATATAACGTTTCCATATCAACTTGGGAGAAATATGTAATATCATTGCACAACTTGGCCATCTTAGCGGGTGGAAAATATTTCATGAGAAATTTTTCCGTCATCTCGACCCAAGTAGTGATGGAGCCTCTTGGTAGAGAACCCAACCACTGCATGGCTTTGGTGCACAAAGAAGAAGGAAAAAGCCTTAGCCGAATTGCATCATCAGAAACCCCGTTAATTTAAAAAGTACCACATATTTCTAAAAAGTTAGAAATATGTGTGTTTGGGTCGTCATCTTGAAGCTCATCAAATTGTACAGATTATTGTACCATTTGAACGATGTTAGGCTTCAATTCAAAGTTATTGTTCGCAATAGAGGGTTGAACAATACTTGATTGTGCCTCATCCAAATTTGGCCGAGCATAATAGGACATAGTCCATTTGTTCAAACCGAAAAGTCGATATCGAGGAGTTCACCCTTGGGGAAGGGATGATCGCACACTTACTTCTCTCCTGCGAGCCCAAAAAACCAAGGAAGAAGAACTAGGTACAAACCCAAGGCTCCAGCACAGAGGTCCCTCCACACACCCAGAAGATCTTAGAGCACTTCTGCTCCTTAGCCAAGTGTTGAAACTAAGGTATCTCAGAAAGCACTAGGAGACCGGGCCCAAGTGAGCATGCTTTTCTGAGATACCCCTTGGGTCCTATTTATAGGATTCTACAAACGGCATGCAAATAGCCGAATCCAGTTGTTATGAACAGCTATGTGCAACCCAACTAGGTCTGCCAATAGCATAACTCCACTGTTCTAACTGGATATGGGTAGGCCAGCGGGGGTAACGCGGTAAAATCACAGTATGGGCATGGGCAAACAACCCTCTGAAGCCTCTACTCGCCCTAGAGGGGGAGTGCCCGGCGGAGCTCGTGCTTGCCTCCCTTCCTTTGTCTCGGGCGAATACGGGTGCGGCTGGATGACTGCTGGACTCGGCATACTCAGCTAGGCAAACTCCGAGCTCGGCACGGCGGAAGTTGAGCTCGGCAAGCTCGGCTCGAGCCTACATATTTCCCTGCCGAGCTCGCCTGGGGCTTGGGCGGTCCAAATCGGTTAGTCGGGGCTCCCGTCAACCCACTCGCAGGATATGGGGTTGTAGATAATCCCCGCTCTTTGCAAGGTTGGGACAAGCTCGAAAAAAAACATCCAACCCCATAGGATTCGGTGAGTGCGACGGGAGCCAAAAAGAATCTTTTGGTGGGGGCCACCAGCGGCTATATATATGCGCCTGCATACCTGGCTGACCTTTGCCATTCTCCTTACTCGAGCCTTATCAAGATGCCGCTTCCCCAAGAGGATCTAGAGAGAGTGGCGTGATCACGCGAGGATGCAGCAGCTCGTATCGCAGGCCTAACTGACCTCAGTGCCCTGCCTCATAACTTTGACGAGTTTAGTTCGGCCAAAAAGGCTATTCCTCTCCCAAAAGATGTCGAGCCCATCAATAATGAACTTAAGACAGCCATGAAAAATGGGGTCGGTTCCTCCACTCAGCTGACTCCTGAACCCAAGGGAAAATATTTCATTATACTTTCCGCCGAACAGACCAGCTGAGGACATAGCGGTGAGATATCCACACCGCGAGCCAAGAATCCTCTCGACAGTCCGCAGAATCGGGCTTCCAATGCACACTTGTAGGCCTCGCCCCCTCTTTCGGGGCCACAGGACTTGGCTCGCAGAAGTCGAGATCGTCGGCTCGCCCTTCTTTACAGCAACCTCTTGCCCCTACACCTGCAGAGGGAGGTACTGAGGTCATCCCCACCCCTGGCTTTATCCGCATCTCTCCGAAGGCTCCCTGCCTCGGCTGTGGTAAGGTTTTAGGTCATCCTCCTCCTTGCGTCAACCCGGAGGAGCCGGGTTTGCACGGTAGGTTTTCGACTTCCCCAAATCCTACTTGGCTTCGGTGGTGCTCTCCCCCTTCATTTAATGTTGCCTTCAACTATTCACGCAGACCTCTCTGTGTAATCTGCCGATGAATCCACGGGTCAGGTTCGATACTCGCCCCTCCCTTATCAACGCACTCCGGACGCCTTCCTTGACTCTGAGCTGGAGGGCCCCGAATGGTCGTGGCGAGAATAGCTGGTTCTCAAGAAGCTGGTGAGCGAGCTCCATGAGGTGCGGAGAGACAATAACAGGCTACAGTGGGAGTGCGCGTGGCTTGCAGACATGGCGAGGATCAGCCCGGCATTTGAGGCGGCATCTTCTTCCATGCTCCTGGACGAGATCGACGAGAACCTTCAGATTGTTCACAAGAATCTGGGGTGACTCTGCGAACTCCGCACGCAATGACCTGCGGCGATAGGGTCGCGAGACCGGGGTAACTAGAGATGACCCCCCTGATGGGCCTACCAGTAACCCTCGTTCTCCCCTAGTCCGCGAGTGTTGGGGCTTTTCCATTTCTGCTTTGGGACTTATTTAGATAATTCCTGTAATAATTTGGATAATTTTTCTATCATTATTAATATCTTTAAATATAACAATCAGCGTCCCATCAGTCTCATCTCGCCATAGCACAAGGTTAGCTCGCGGCGGTCGGCGAGCTGGAGGCGGCGAGCTGGGGTAGGCGAGCCGGACTGACCAGCCGGTTTGGTCTGAAATATCTCTCTATAAATAGGCCTCCCCACCAACCCCTTGTCACACCTTTATTTCCATCGTACTTTTCCCCCTTGCTTATACTATCCCTGATGCTCGCGCTTTTAGTTTCGAAAGGCATGGGTAAGGGAACCCCGATTCTAACGGGTGGACCAAGTATGCTCGGCACTTTGCCGAGCACTGTTTCTTCTAGTAGAATACAACCGTGGAAAAGCTCGACGAGTGCGTGGCAGACTTTGTTCCCCCGGGCTTCACGGCTCGCCTCCCAACAGACCATGAGGCCATCAACTCCTTTTACCCGGACGAACTCGCTTTCCCCATATCATATTTCAATGTGGGGTTGCATCTGCCTCTCTAGCAGGAAATCCGCCATATGCTGCAGTACTACGGCATGGTGCCCGAGAGCTTAACCCGAATGCCGTCATTATGATGGTCGCGTTCGCTTGCTACCTCTGCCAGGAGCGCATAGAGTTCAACCTGACGGCCTTCCGGAAGTTGTTCTCTTACAAGGCCACTCCCGACGGGATCACCTACCTCGGCGACTCTTCAATAAAGGTTCGTGAGGTCGCGAACAAAAATCATAACTGGATGTCCAAGATCATCTTCATCAAGGGCGATCTCGGCAACATCCCCTTTTCCCCACAACAGAAGGTCGAGGAGGTATACCGCCCCCCTTAGTATTCGGTAATGACACCGAGCTCCATAAATTCTTCTTCCTCAAGGATTTTGAGGTCGCCTACCTCTGCCGAGGACTCGACTCTCTCCTGCCTGTCCTCCTCGGTGAAGGTATGCCTCGATTCCTTTTTTCGCTGGTCTCGGCAGAAATTATAACAAAATTTTGACTATGTTTTTTCCTGCAGGGGAGCGGCTCATCCCTGAGAACCCGCCTTTTGTGGATTCGGGGCTTTACTTTAACCCTCTCCAGCTCGCCCAGGCGGCCACGCTGGCTTGCTGAGATGAATAGGTGGCGCCCCAGCCCTCCTCCAGCAAGAGATGGTTGAACACCGAGGGGTCGGGCCCGCCTCGTCGGCCCCCGGCTCAGAAGAAGATGGCCAGGGTGGTGGAAAGGTTTTCCCACGCATACATGGACTCGCCTGCGACCTCTTCTGATGCCTCACCAGAGAGCCCGCTAAAAGAAATAACGGGGAAAGATCAAAGGGGGTGCGGTCCCTCCCCCCCCCTTCCCCGGATGTCGTTGAGGAGATTGCGCCCTGCGAGCTGGGCATACCTAAGGACCACCCCCTTTTCGGCATGGGGGGGGGGAAGTGCAAGGACTCGGCTGGCAAGCCGATGGTTAAGTTGGATGAGAAGACTCATCGGGTCTCTATCTCCACACACCACCCTTTTTGGGGTGCTCTCCAACCTCCCACTGGCCACGCCTATGCGCTTGGCTTCGGCCTTTATTGTCTTGATGGAGCCAAGGCTCACAAACGCATGACCCCTCGCTAGTTCGGTCACGAGGGTCTACGGGCCCATATGCAGTCCTTGGAACTGCATCATATGATAGTGCGCCGCGGCTTCAACCTTAGCCAGCTCCTACTAAAATCCAAGCAGGAGAATGACGTGGCGAAGGACAAAGCCTCTGACGCAAAGAGACAGTGCGGCATCGTCGAGGGTCTGCTCGCAAGGGCTGCAGGCAGGCTGGTAAGTATTGGCTGCCTCTTCCTGTTTTCACTTATACTTTTTGCAACAATACTCTCAGTTTTCGATTCACAGGATGCCGAGGCCACGGGCAAACTGCAGACCCATGCCACCAGGTTAGAGGAGGAGGTCGCCCAACTGCGAGCTCACATTACCGAGCAAAATTATTACTCCAGCAAGCAGGAGGCTCATGCTGCCGAACAAGAAGCTCTCGCTACCCAGCTGGAGGTCGAGGTGGGGCAGTTAAAGGAGCAGAACTGGGGTCTCAATAGCGAGATCCTTCGGCAGGCAGAGATTTTTCTCCCTGAGGGTGGCGATGGGCCCCCATATCCCTATCAGAGGCTACGGGTCTTCGGCAAAAAGGAGGTCATGGAGCGGCTGCGAGTCAACTCGATTGAGTTTGCAGATTTTCTTCTAGACGTTATGCGGGGTTCGGGGGTACTGGCGAAAGGCTTCGAGGAGGTCATAGTTCGAGACCTCCTGCAAGGTTTATTCCCGCCGAGCCCGCCCAGCGAGAAAGAAGATAGCTTCGCCTTGCTTTTCGGGGAGATTGATAAGGGCCAGCAGCATGGGGGCGAGGCGGGCCACACGTCGGGGGAGGAAGGCGAGAGTTAACCGACTACACCTTTGTAATTTCCTTCCCCCCCCCTTTTTTGTAAACTCGTCGAGGCGAGCTCCCTTTTATGTCTGCGATATTATTAAAGAATGAAATTTGCAAAAAAAAATTCTACCTTCTTTTCCCTTGAACTTGCTTGCTGTGATGTAATTGTCTATGATCCTTCTATCTTGGGCACTCTCGCTAAGATCGACCTCGTCGTTAGAATACACCTGAGTCAGGATGTGTGCTCGTGATGAGATCCTGAGCTCCGGCCAATTGGTCGGGTGCGGGGGCTTCGAGCTTGCCCGTAGACGTTCAGCTCGCCCGCGAGCACTCAACTCACCAGAGAGTACTCAGCTTGCCCGCGAGTTGTGCCCCTCTTTCTCTTGTCTCCCAAACTCCAAGCTCTTCCACCGGGCCCATCGGCTAGGTGAGAGCCTTATGACGGGTGTTGAACGTCCTTCGGGCTCAGCCCCAGGGTCATAACGACGTCCATCAAGAGCCTAGCCCTGCCAGCTAGGTAGAAGCCTGGAAGCGGGAGCATCAAGACCTAACCCCAAAGAGAGAATACTTAGAGCACTTTCCACTCCTGGGTGCTACCACCGAGCCAATCAGTTAGGTGAAAGCCTGATGGCGGGTGTTGAACATCCTCCGGGCTCAGCCCCAGGGTCATAACGATGTCCATTGAGACCCCATCCCTGCCAGCTAGGTAGAAGCCTGGCATCGGGAGCATCGAGACCTAACCCCAGAGCGAGAATACTTAGAGCACTTTCCACTCCCAGGTACTACCACTGGGCCAATCAGCTAGGTGAAAGTCTTACGGTGGGTGTTGAACATCCTCCAAGCAAGCCCTAGGGTAATAACGACGTCCATCGAGACCCCAGCCCTGCCAACTAGGTGGAAGTCTGGCAGCGAGAGCATCGAAACCTAACCCCAGATCGAGAATACTTAGAGCACTTTCCACTCCCGGGTGCTACCACCGGGCCAATCAGCTAGGTGAAAGCCTGACGGTGGGTGTTGAACATCCTCCAGGCTCAGCCCAAGGGTCATGACGACGTCCATTGAGACTCTAGCCTGGCCAGCTAGGTAGAAGCCTGGAAGGGGGAGCATCGATACCTAACCCTAGAGCGAGAATACTTAGAGGACTTTCCACTCCCTAGTGCTACCACCGGGCCAATCAGCTAGGTGAAATCCTGACGGCGGGTGTTGAACATCCTCCGGGCTTAGCCCTAGGGTAATAATGATGTCCATCGAGACCCCAGCCCTGCTAGCTAGGTAGAAGCCTAGCAGCGGGAGCATCGAAACCTAACCCCAGAGAGAGAATACTTAAAACACTTTCCACTCTCGGGTGCTACCACCGGGCCATTCAGCTAGGTGAAAGCCTAATGGCGGGTGTTGAACATCCTTCGGGCTCAGCCCCAGGGTCATAATGACATCCATCGATACCCCAGCCCTGCCAGCTAGGTAGAAGCCTGGCAGCGGTAGCATCGAGACCTAACCCCAGAGCGAGAATACTTAGAACACTTTCCACTCCCGGGTTCTACCACTGGGCCATTCAGCTAGGTGATTTTGGGTTGTCTTGATGTTTTATTCCTTTTGTATGGTGATTGGTAACCCTTACCAACACAGTCAATCTTCCAATTTCTCCACATGCTTTTATGTGCGACCCTGCAGGCTCATATCGCGTTTGCAGTGAGATTACATGTTTGACCACTTCTAGATCATCATGGTAACTCCAACAGTCTCCCACTTGATCTTGAAAGTATCAAACCAAAAACCTCACAAACAATGAGCGGCATCTAGCAATGCATCATTGTTCCCCAAGCAATAAGAGTTCATAACTCATAAGCCTTTATGAACAATATCCCAGCATTGTCTTTGTCCCTTTGTCCCTTACATCCGGAAAGAACTAGAGGCATGGACCATGTCACCCTCATAATAGCTCAATCCAAGTTTCTTGATCTAGAACGGACTTCCATAGAATGGTGAGTCCAATATCACATATTGACTCAACCAAGCATGGCCATGCATTTCTCAGTCCTATTCCATCAAGGGGCCCATGGACGTAACTCCTGTCATATAGGAGGACAAATCCCATATCTGCTCACACACAAACACCCAAATGATTCGTAACGTACCCAACAACCACCCTTATCATCAACCTTTCTCAAGGAAGAATTTAGATGGCATCAAAGCACACTCTTCCTCACTTGATGAATGCTGTGACATCAGTTCAAAGGACCACAACACCATTGTCAATTGATATCTACTCGTGACACGATTAGATAACAATCCCAGAGTAGTCTCAGGTTGGGTATGTCCAGTACAACTTGTTCATTAACAAGTACCCACGTGATGACTTGATATCACAATATCAGGACCTGTGAGAACTGGTCATCAGTCAACACACGTACTAGTATTAAGGTATCATCATCACCCTAAGCTTCTATGATGATACAACGACCAGGGACCTTTTAAGAATGAAGCTTCAAATAAATCATAGGCTCTCACATTCAAGTCACGTACTTGATGTCCTATGGAAGCGAACATTCTAAGGGTATTTATTATGATAACATTTAACTATCGCATAGAGAAAACATAATACAAGAACATGCCATTAATAGTAAAAGAAAAACATTGGTACATAATTCATCATATGAATAAACAATCAACAGCCAATAGAATATATGTTTACATGCAACCCACAAGGCTCTCACTAGAGTTGATCATTTAGGTATCGCATACCCATTGATCTAGTATGACCATCATTCTTTCTCTGCGCAAGAGGCTTTGTCAGTGGATCCGCAATATTCTCCTCAGTCGGCACTCTGCAAATGTTCACATCTCATCGTTCGACAATCTCACGAATAAGATGGAACCGTCGAAGTATGTGCTTGGAGCGCTGATGGGATCTAGGTTCCTTAGATTGTGCAATTGCACCATTGTTATCACAGTAGAGAACTACGGGACCAACAATGCTAGGAACTACATCAAGCTCGCCGATGAATTTCCTAATCCATACAGCCTCCTTCGCTGCGTTAGCTGTAGCAATATACTCGGCCTCTGTTGTAGAATCAGCAACTGTATCTTGCTTGGAACTCTTCCAGCTCACAGCTCCTCCATTAAGGCAAAACACAAAACCTGACTGAGACTTTGAGTCATCCCTATCAGTTTGGAAGCAAGCATCTGTGTAACCACTTACAACGAGCTCTTCCTCTCCACCATACACCAAGAACACATCCTTTGTCCTTCTTAAGTACTTCAGGATATTATTGACTACAATCCAGTGACACTCACCGGGGTCTGACTGATACCTGCTAGTCATGCTCAAAGCAAAGGAGACATCGGGTCGAGTACACAACATATCATACATGATTGATCCAATTGCCGAAGCATATGGAATCAACTTAATGCGGTCCTTATCTTCACAAGATTTTGGACACTGGTCCTTTGAGAGATTCACACCATGAGACATGGGTAAAAATCCTTTCTTGGACTCAAGCATGTTGAACTGCTTCAATACCTTCTCAATGTATGTACTCTGGGTCAAACCCAGCAACTTCTTCGATCTATCTCCATAGATCTTAATACCGAGTATATAAGTCGCTTCACCCAAATCCTTCATAGAAAAGCAGTTCCCTAGGTTGTTCTTAACAACTTTTAGGGTAGGAATGTCATTCCCAATCAACAGTATATCATCTACATACAATATTAGGAAGACAACAATGCTCCCACTGATTCGCTTGTAAACACAAGGCTCATCTTCATTCTTGATGAAACCAAACTCTTTGATTTTCTCATCAAAATGAAGATTCCAACTTCGAGGGGCCTGCTTCAGTCCATAAATGGACCTGTTCAGCTTGCATATTTTAGTGGCTTTATTTGGGGATACAAAACCCTCGGGTTGTGTCATGTACACTTCCTCAAGGAGGTTTCCATAAAGGAAAGCCGTTTTGACATCCATCTGCCAGATCTCGTAGTCATAATACGCAGTAATAGCAAGCAATATCCTGATGGACTTTACCATGGCAACAGGGGAAAAGGTCTAATCATAGTCAATTCCATGAATTTGCTTGAAACCCTTAGCCACCAGTTGCCCTTTGAATGTCTGTACATTCCCATCCATGTCGGTCTTCTTCTTGAAGACCCACTTGCACCCTATGGGTCGTACCCCTTCATGTGGCTCCACCAAGTTCCAAACTTGGTTTGCATACATGGTGTCCATTTTGGATTTCATAGCCTCAAGCCATTTGTCAGAGTCTGGTCCATTAATAGCCTCTTGGTAGGTTGCTGGTTCATCATCATGATCCATAAGCAACACATTACCTATTTAAGACATGAGAAATCCATATCTCTCAGGTTCAAACCTTGGTCTACCAAGTCTACGTAGGACTTGTGTTTCTTGAGCAGGTTCTCTAGCTACAACATCTTGTAGTCCTGTCTCAGAATCCAGTTCAGGTTCATTCACTACTTGTGGTTCTTAAACTTCTTCAAGTTCTACCTTTTCAGTCTTTCTTGATAAGAACTCTTTATCCAAGAAGACGCCAGTCGTTGCGACAAACACTTTGCCCTCGGACGGTAGGTAAAAGTAATACCCTTTCGTTTCCTTAGGATATACCACCAGATAACATTTATCCGATTTGGGTTCCAGCTTGTCAGGCATTTGACGTCGCACGTATGCCTTACAGCCCCAAATTTTAATGAACGACATACTAGGACGCTTCCCAGTCCATATCTCATATGGTGTCTTCAAAACCGTTTTCGTTGGAGCGCGATTCAGTGTCATAGCAGCAGTCTCTAAAGCAAAACCCCAAAAGGAAACAGGCAAGTCTGCATGACTCATCATCGAACGTACCATGTCTAACAAAGTACGATTTCTCCTCTCAGACACACCATTATGCTGTGGTGTTCTAGGTGGAGTGAGCTGTGATACAATACCACACTCTTTCAGATGATCACGGAATTCATGACTCAGGTATTCGCCACCTCGATCAGATCGGAGTGCTTTAACCCTTTTGCCCAACTGGTTTTCTACTTCATTCTTGAACTCTTTTAACTTTTCAAAGGTCTCAGATTTGCACTTCATAAGATACACATATCCGTATCTACTGAAATCATTAGTAAATGTAACGAAGTATAAATACCCACCTCTAGCCATGGAGCTCATGGGTCCACATACATCACTATGTACAACACCCAAGAGATCCTCAGCCCTCTCAGTATAACCAGTGAAAGGGGCTTTAGTCATTTTGCCTAACAAACAAGATTCGCATCGCTCAAATGATTCATAATCAAATGAGTCCAAAAGTCCATCTTTATGGAGCTTGGATATGCGCTTCTCGTTTATATGGCCCAAATGACAATGCCAGAGATATGTAGGGTTTGAGTCATTCATTCTTAGTCTTTTGTTATTTTCTACATTATAGATCTGATGGTCCAAGTTCAAAACATAAAGACCAATAAACAACTGGGCTACAGCAAAACAAACATCATTCTTAAATATAGAACAACAGTTGTTCTTAATTATAAAAGAAAATCCAATCATGTCCAAGCATGAAATGGATATAATGTTTCTAGTTATAGCCGGAACAAAATAACAGTTATCTAGTTCTATTACAAGCCCACTGGGCAAAGAAAGACGGTAAACCCCTACGGCCACAGCAGCAACTCTTGCTCCATTGCCGACACGCAGGTCCACCTCCCCTTTACTCAGCAATCTTCTCCTTCTCAGTTCCTGCACATTTGTACAAATGTGTGAACCACATCCGGTATCCAATACCCAAGATGAAGGAGCAGAAAGCTTTATCTCTATAACGTAAATATTCGAAGCGGAAGTCATAACTCCCTTCATTTTCTGCAGACCCTCAATGTAAGAAGGACAGTTCCTCCTCCAATGACCAGCCTTGCCACAGTAGTGGCATTTCCCTTCCTTCACCGTGCTCTTCTTCTTCATCAATGCAGAAGACTTGGGCTCGAGATGTGACTTAGGTCCCACCATCGTCTTCTTAGAGCCCTTGGCCTTGCCCTTGCCCTTATGCACCATCAGTATGGGGATGGCAGGCTTGGCCTTCTTCATGTTGATCTCGGCAGTTCTTAACATGCCTAGGAGCTCGGGCAGTGTCTTGTCTCTTTCATTCATGTTGTAGTTCAAGACAAACTGCTCGTAACTGTCCGGCAACGATTGCAGGATCAGATCTGTGGCCAACTCTTGACCCAGAGGAAAACCCAATCTTTCAAGGTTCTCTATATACCCAATCATCTTGAGTACGTTAGTCCCTACTGAGTCTCGAACTCCCATCTTGCACTGAAACAACGCTTTTGTGACGTCAAACCTCTCTTGACGAGCTTGCCCTTGAAACATTTTCTTGAGATGCTCATCAATATCCTTGCACCCCATGTTCTCATGTTGCTTCTGAAGCTCAGAGTTCATGGTGGCAAGCATAAGTCATTCGACGTCTAAGGCGTCATCAGTATACTTCTTATAAGTATCTTTATCACCACGGGAAGAATTCTCGGTCGGCACCTCGGGGGCTTCTTCTTCCAAGACATAGAGCTTTCGCTCTTGCCTGAGAACAATTCTCAGGTTCCTGTACCAGTCCATGTAGTTAGTCCCACTGAGCTTATCCTTCTCAAGGATGGCTCTCAGAGAAAGAGTGGAGTGTGAACCACTTGCCATGGAATTCTACAAGAATTCATGCAGAATAATATCAGTACCAAAATTTCAAATACAATTTATTTTAATTTGGACTTCAATTAAAACTCTCACTATTTTATTCGAAATAATAGCCCTCACTATCAATTCGGAGAGTTCATACGAGCTACTCTCTTAGTGGACAAGATCCGTATTTCACCAATACAATGAGTCAGCTTTGGCTTTCCTCTCACAATGTGGTTATTTAGGTAGGCAACGCTTGCCAATTGCATCCTCATGCAATTCTTGTATGGTTGGTGAATAACTCCTTATTCGCATCCATCATATGGTGCATGCCAAACCTATGCCTCTAGGCACTCAACCTTTGAGGTCACCTAGTTAAGTTATAACCGATGTCGATAGTGGGATATCACAATTATCCGCTCGCACCCTTACCAAGATAGATTAATGCACCTTGCTTTGGCAAGCCCACACTTCATCGATCGAGGCAGGAAGAGTGTCATCCATCGGAAGGCATCCGAACACTTAATATTAGAGGAAGGGATTTTGATTATGGGTTAATAATTAACCATGATCAACATTTGATCAATGTGCACATCAACAGAAAAACAATTTCTAAAATCAACATGCATCCCTTATGTGCACAACCTAACACTATCAACATTTGATAGAAAGGAAGGGCTAAATCTGAAATACCTGGACTCTTCCAAATCTTCAGATTTACATGCATTGGACAAAAGCAAAGACAACTCAACTTAAAGCAGTAGACAAGCTCGTCTCTAATTGTTGGATTCAAAATCCAAAATAATACACTGGTTCACTAACAATTCGAGGGACGGTTACTGCTAAGGAGACAACAATTTCTAACAATTAGAAATTACAACGAAATCCTAGACGTTCCTGGCGGGGTCCGTAAGGGGCAGAGCCCCTAACCTATGGGTTATGGGCCCACCGATTTCCCTTGGAAAAACCATCAACAATTGATGTACCAGGAATAAATCTAGACATTTAGAACACTTCTAAATCCCTAGGTTTACACGCACTGGAATAACCTAACTTTCAAAACAACAATCATGGCCGCAACCTCCCTCTTATACCACTGTTGGGTTTCTCTATGAGGATGGCACAACACTTGTGCACGCAGCAGAAGGAATAAAACATTAATACAACCCAAAAGAGATGGGATCGGGCCATGAAAATTGAATCAAGAAGTTAACAAATAACTAGGCAAAAATTACCTTAGCGGCGTTGAGTCACAACTCAACGGAGATGCTCCAAGCTTCGTGTCCTCATCGGTGGGGAGTTCTACGTGGAATAACATCCACGTCTCTGCAGAAATCCACACGAGCGGGAGAACCCTGAGCTTCGTCGGACGAAGGGTCGGGAGGAAGATCAACCGCACCTTTGCACTTCCCACGGACTGCTAGGTCCGCGCCAGGGAAAGCAAGATCGGCGACGGTCGCCGGAGATGAGGTCGATGGCGGAGCGAACAGGCGGCGGTGGAACGATTCCATCCGGCGGGGTCGGGATTCGGCGGATCGGGGATCGGCGGAACTCTTTCCGTCAGCTCGATTCGTCTACAGGAGTATCCCGATGATAGATAATCTCTTTCCCAAAAACCCTAAGTCCCCTATTTATACCAAAGGCATAAACAGTCCAAAGAACACCGCTATCCGCAGACCACCCAGGTTAGGGTATCAGAGTCATTCGGCGAGAATCAGCACAGGTTCGGCGAGAATCAGATCCAGATTCGGCGAGAATCAGCAGACAGATTGGGCGAGAATCATCTGCCGATTCGTCGAGAATCAAGGATAGAATCGTCGAGTATCACCAATCGCCGGGAATGAAACACTTTTGATTCTCGACGAATTTGTCGAGAGTCGTCGAGTATCACTCGACGATTCTCGACGAATCATTCGTGATGAATTATTCTCGACGAATTCGTCGAGAGTCGTCGAGTCATACTCGACGATTATCGATGAATCATTCTCGACGAACTCATCGAGATTCGTCGAGTCATACTCGACGATTCTCGACAAATTTGCCTTAGCAACATTTGCCTGACTCCCTCATACTGTATGGTGATTGGTAACCCTTACCAACACTGTCAATCTTCCAATTTCTCCACATGCTCTTATGTGCGACCCTGCAGGCTCATATCGCGTTGGCAATGAGATTACATATTTGACCACTTCTAGATCACCATGGTAACTCCAACAGGTGAAAGCCTGATGGTGGGTGTTGAACATCCACCGGGCTCAGCCCAAGGGTCATAACGACTTCCATCGAGACCCCAGCCCTGCCAGCTAGGTAGAAGCCTGGCAGCAGGAGCATCAAAACCTAACCCCCAGAGTGAGAATACTTAGAACACTTTTTGTGATGGTGAGCCTCTGAGCCTCACCTGCTAATAAGGTAATTGCCAAGCAAAAGATTGAAAGAATTGGATAATTTATATTCATAAAAGGGAGCCCATACAAGATTTATGGATAGAAGCATTTCAGGTCATCGCCACTCCAGGTATGGCTCCGGATCTCGCCCCCACATTCTGGAGGTGATATCCTCCCGACCTTAGTGCTTCATGTACAATATAGGGCCCTTCTCAGTTGGGGTTAAGTTTTCCGATAGCGGTTGACCTTCCTGTTGCATCTACTTTTTTCAAGACCAGGTCCCCTTCCGCGAACTGTGTGACCCTGACATGCTTATCGAACTACTTAGCCATTCTTCTCTATACCTCCTCCTATCGGATGATGGATGGTCACGCAGCTCCTCCACCATGTCTAGGGAGAGTCGCAGCTCCTCCTCATTCTCGGCTCTCCACTCTTCCCGGCCTTTCTAGTCTTCTGCCACTCGAGGTTTTCGGACCTCAAACTCCACCAGAAGTACGGCCTCACAACCATGGGAAAGCTTAAAGGGAGTCTCACCTGTGGTGGTGTTAGGGGTAGTTCGCAAGGCCCAGAGGACTGAAGGGAGTTGCTTGACCCAACTCCTCTTCATGTTTTCCACCTTATTTTTCAGTAAGTTGATGATGATCTTGTTCGCCGTCTCAACCTGCCCGTTGCTCCTGGGGTGGTGAACTGAAGCAAACATTAGGTCAATCCCAAGTTGCCCGCATAAACTGATGAACACGATACTAGCAAACTGAGGCCCGTTATCGGTGACTATGGTCTAGGGCAGCCCGTTCCATTAGATAATCTCTCCCCAAACAAAATTCTTGATCACCTGGGAGGTCACTTTGGCCAGCGCCTTCACCTCCATCCACTTGGAAAAATAATCGATCATTACCAATAGGAACCTTCTCTGCTCGCTGGCCTGAGCAAAAGGCCCTACCAGATCCATCCCCCATATTGCTAAGGGCCAGGGAGCCATGATACTCCTGAGTCGCTGAGCTGGTTGCAGTTGGAGGGGGAGAATAGCTGACATTTGTGACACTTCTTTGCGAACTCGACAGCATCATGTCCCCGGGTAAGCCAAAAGTATCACTGCCTGATAATCCTTCCTTCCAGGGTTCGACCTCTTGAGTGACTACCGTACTCCCTAGAGTGGACCTCCTCCAAAATCCTCGGTACCTCCTTCTCGGCCACACGACGAGACCACAGCCCTGAGAGGGTCTTTCGATATAATTTCCCATCGCGCATGAGGTAGTATGCCGACTTGTGTTTGAGTTCTTCCTGCCCGTCCCCTCTGGGTACCTCCCTGTGGACAAAAAAGTGACGAAGGGATCCATCCACGTAGTGTGCTGATCCACCTCCATCAGCTCCCCCTCTTCGATGTATGGGCGGAACAAGTCGGTGATGGTACCCCCCATCCGGGGGCCATGCTTGGCTAACTGATCCACCTGCTCATTTTCCTCCCGCGGTACATGTCAGATAGAGAAGGTTTAGAATGCACCGATGACCCCCTTCACCTTTGGCAAATATAGCTGAAGGGCAGGCTCTCTTTCCTCAAACTCCCCGTTGATCAGGGAAGCCACCACCATGGATTTAGTGAGGACCTCCACATCAAGTACCCCCAGTTCCCTAGTTAGGTGTAGCCCTGCGATCACCGCCTCGTACTCGGCCTGGTTGTTGGTTATGGGAAAGTGCACCACCACCATTTTCTCGATCCTCGTTCCCTGAGGGCTCTCCAAGATCACCCCCACCCCCAGGGAATGCCTCCCCAAAGCGCCATCTACCATTACCTTCCAGGGAGCAGGATGAGTGAGTTTCGCCTATTCCACTTCAACCATGTAGTCTACTAGGAAATCGGCCATTGCTTGGGCCTTGATTGAGAGGCAGGGAATTAAGGAGACATTGAACTCGCTCAACTCCACCGACCATTTGGCCAACCTGCCTGAATGCTCTACCCCCTCGAAGATGTTGCGGAGGGGATGGTAAGTCACCACTTGGATCGAGTGTGCCTGGAAGTAGGGTCTGAGTCTCCGGGCTTAGATGACCAGAGCGAAGGCCAGCTTCTACAAGATGGGATAATAGAGTTCTACCTTTCTCAGGACCCGACTTACATAATACACGGGGAGTTTCTTCTTCCCCTCTTCCCGAACCAGGATGTAGCTCAAGGCCTCTGCCCTAACCCCTATATACAAAAATAGGTCCTCCCCCTCCTTTAGACCTTGGAGCAGGGGGGGCCTGAGTCAACTGCCTCTTCAAGGCCTGGAATGCCTCCTCGCACTCCCTGGTCCATTCGAATTTCTAGCTCCCCCTCAAATTTTTAATGAAGGGGAGCACTTCTCTCCGGCCCGGGAGAGAAACCTGCTCAATCCTGCTAGCTTTCCTGTCAGCCGTTGCACCTCCTTAGCATTCCGAGGTGATCCCAACTCCATAATTTCCCTTACCTTGTCAGGGTTTGGCTCCACACCTGCAGGAGTAAGGAGATGGCCTAGGAACTTGCCCCTGCTTCCCCCGAAGATGCACTTCAGGGGGTTCAACCGCATCTTATACTTGCGTAGGGTTATGAAGGTTACCTCCAAGTCCCGGAGGTGAGAGTCAACATCACAACTCTTGAACATGAGGTCATACACATACACCTCCAGGTTCCTCCCCCTTTGATATAAGAAGACCCTGTCCATCATCTTCTGATAAGTCGCCCCTGCATTTTTTAGCCCAAAGGGTATCATTTTATAGCAGTAACACCCGTCCCTGGTGATGAAGGAGACATCTTTGATGTCGGGAGGGTGCCTCCTGATCTGGTGGTAACCTGAAAATGCATCTAGAAAACTCATTAAAGGAAAACCGATGACTGAGTCAACCAGCAAGCCAATTCGAGTCAAGGGATAATAATCCTTGGAACATGATTTATTAAGCAAAGAAAAATCAACACACATGCGCCACCGGCCGTCTCCTTTTTTAACCATTACTACATTAGAGACTGGTGATCGTTTTCCTCTTAAGAAAAGAGAGCCGAACTAGCAATCCAATTCGGCAAGTATACCTATCGAACTGTAGCTAGGGGACACAAGTGTCGTATTGAAATCTGGGAACTGTTGAGTACACTTACAAACACGAAGACTATTATTTTATCGACGAAAAATCTTTAGGGATAAAGAGAAAATTAAACGCACTTAATGAAAGGAAAAATTGCATAAAAAGAGAACTAATGCAGTTAAATAGAAAGCATAAGAGAAGCGATTACAACGAAGGATTGGAACGATGAAATAGAAATGCACTCGATCGAGAATCACCTCGGCTAAAGTCGATTAAAAACACGATAAATAAACCTAAGCTTAATAGGGGAAAAGGTCCTTGGCCATGGAGGTTCCTAAAACTTGAACACGCTTCTCTCGAAGTCGTGCCCAACTGAGTTTAGGAAGGTCCGACCGACTCTCGTCTAAATCGGAGGCCTAAAGCTCGTTTTACGCGGTGAACCCCACTATTGGATTTTACTCCAATCTGGGAGATTTGGACGTCTTCCTCTCTCGAGGGGTGCGTACAACTCTCTTTACTCTTGAATGCTCACTTCAAACTATCGGCATCTCGGCTAGCCAAGAATGAAAGTTTTATTGGAAATTATATATCGATAATATAATTCCAAATGAGAAAAATCAAGAGTTATTCGAAGGCCTAAACCCTAAAAAGAAAAGGTAAATTCAAAGCATCATAACCTAATCACTCGAACCTCGGATCATCAAGATCGAGTACAAGGAGGATTATTTAATCATAGCGAAGTGTAGGAGGAGGGTGAGTAGATAAGCATTAAGAACATAAAAATAAGAAAAGAGCACTTTTATATTAATATTAAGAGAAAGTTACAACTTGAAATGAAGGAGCTACACTTGCATGGAAATGAAAAAACTAAGCTAGCATTACATTAAACTACTAAATGAAGAACAAAAGCTATTACAAAAGATATTACAAAAGGAGCACTAAGCTAGGATTAGAAAAACATGAAATGAGAAAGAGAGAGAGAGAGGGAGAAAAAGCATAAAAACACTAGTAAACAAAAGGGCAACACCTCCCCTCTCAACCAAAACTTGTCTGAAATGGAAGGGGGCCTTGAATTTATAGGAAAAATTCTCGGGTTGTTCATGCCCTAGGTCATGCCTGGGGAGGGAATGTTAGAGGGCGTGACACTTACGGGGTTGACCTCGGGTTTTATATTTTGGCGGGAAGGATGATTGCTTCTATACGATGGCTGACAAATCCTGGGTCTCGCCCATGTAGGGGGGCATGACACGTACGTCGCGTCGAAATCATTGGTTGGAAATCTGTCAGTCTTGGAAAAGGGGGCGAACACGTCCTCGGTCACGCCGCTGACGGGGGCGTGACAGGTACGATTGGCGTGCGGAGGCGAAAATGCATTTAATATCGTGGCAGACTTCGAGCAGAGGGTGACACGCCCTGTGTCATGCCCTGGGACATGCCCAAGGAGGGCGTGTCAGGGGGGCATGACAGCAGTTTTTCCTGTTATTTGTTCTCTGTCAGCAAGCTTCCTCGGGATCGGGTGACACGCCCTGTGACATGCCCAGGGAGGGCGTGACAGGGGGGCGTGTCAGTTCATTTTTGGCCAAAATTCTAGAAACATGCAAAAAGTCAAGAAAATGTTAGTGGCAATAATATTTACATAAGAAAGATAAAAATTAAGCTAATAAGACACGATTAGCGCCTTCAAAACTAGAAAATATGATAATAGTTTAGGCTATAAAACGTATTATCAAATTCCCCCAAGCTTAAGCTTTGCTTGTCCCCAAACAAAGATATAAAAACTAGCTAACATAAAAAGTGACTAATCAAAAAGTTCTAATTATGCCTACACAAGTTGTAACGCCCCAAAACTCAAAAGAGGAACGGGCGGCGTTTGAGCCAAGTTTGGGTCTTGGTAAGGTGAACACGGCCTGTGACACAGGTGTGTCACATGGCCATGTCAGGCTGAGGTCGTCGAGGCGAGGCCGATGATCGTTGAGGGCTGGGAACACAGCTTGGGACACGGGCGTGTCCCAGGGCGTGTCATGCACACGGCCTATGAAAAGGGCATGTCATGCACACGGCTTATGACACGGGCGTGTAAGATGGTTGTGTCCTCTTCTAGAAGTTTTGGCCCTATGTCGATTGAGGGACATGACCCGGAACACAGGCATGTACTGATTGACACGGGCGTTTCGAAGTTGACACGGGTGTGTCTAAGCCCGTGTCTTGTTTAGGACGCGACGGTTTCAGCATCGATTGAGGCACACAGCCCATGACACAGGCATGTCCATGGTTGGCACGGGTGTGTCCCAAGCCGTTTCACAGGCTGTGTCCTGTTCTGGATTTCCTGGTTTATGGCGAGTGTTATACACAGCCTTGGACACGGGCGTGTCACAAGCCATGTTTGGCCCTATAATTTGACTTTAAGTGTGAATCGTGGCCGTTCGTTTCCTTATTTTGGGATCCAAGGGCTCAGGTTGATCTATGTTGGGATTTAGGTCTGGAATAGGGTTTTCAAACCCTCATTTCAAGTGAGCATTCTCTTTCCAAGACTTTAGAGAGAGGGGAGAGCAAGGAGGAAGAGGAAGAGGAAATCCGGCCGCTGGAGAAGCTTCGGAGCCTCGATTCTCGATCCGAGTCCAGATCTGCGAAGGCGAGGCCGATACGGTGCTTTCCATCCGACTAGATCGTCATGGCGCTGAAGAGAAATGCTAGGGTAACGATTCTCTTCTCGGACATGTGAAGCCCCCTTTCTTTTTTGCATTGGAATCCCGCTCTCGCGAGTATGCGGTGAGTTTGTGGTGTTTCTTTCGGGTAGACATGAATAGTCCTCGTTGTTTTGCATGTAGAGTCCGAAATCAAAGTACGGACATAGGAATGGTCTGTGAAGCCTACCCGGACAAGTTGGTCTAGATCGGTGATGTTTCATTTTGCATGAATGGTCAGAGAAGACTCTGTGCTGATAGTTGTTTTTGGGTTTTGTACGCGGTAGATTGCATCAGGGAATCTTGGGGATTAACTCCAAGGTGCACCCGGTAAACTGGGCAGAAGCGTGATTCTGCCAACTTGGTGGCCTGGGAGTCAACTTGTACATAATTGGGTTATGTAAAATTTGTGTAATCGCATTGGGACTCGGGGAAGCTTGACCCGCGCATATGGCTTAAATTGATGTTGCGGTGTGAGCAACGAGTTAGGCGGAACCGTACCCGCTCTGTGTCGTTTGGTTAAAGAGACCTAAAGTATGTGGCACTTACTGTTTGCATAGATGGACGGTCTAAGGATTTGGCCGGAAGGACTAAAATGCTCATGAGATTTGCCGCCCTAGAGGTAGTGGTGGACTGACTTCACTATGTAAGTGCCCTGAGAGCACGGGGCGTGCGGCCGTGTATGCCTGCACCTGTGGTGAAGTGTGCTTAATTTGTACTTTCGTTATCCCGTTTGTTTATACTAATGTATTGCATGGAAGGAGCACTGCCACCCCAAGTAAAGGGGTGGGGTCGTTATAATTTTGTCAGCTTTAGCTGACCGTTCCTTTTGTTTACCACCGTACGGTGGAATGTTGCTTGCAGGTGCTGCGGAGCAGAGTGGCAACTAGCGGGCTAAAGCCCTTGTTGCAGTGCTGGCCCTCGATGGCCGAAGTGTATTGTTTACTTTATTCTCATGTGTGACCAGCATGCGTGTCGTTGTATGGAAGACACATTTTATTTAATTGAACTTTTGTAAGGCCATAAGGCCCAGTACTTGTTGTATTTGTATGTTCATTCCTCTTTGGGTTTGTTAGTGGACAGTCATGTTTTTGGCTAGGTTCTTCCTTTGCAACTTATTAATTTGATTCTGCTAGATTATACTCTGTGTAGGACGTGTGATTGGAAGAATGGTTTCATTTAGTAACCCACCGGTCTGTCCGTGGTATATGGTGTCGGGCCCCGGCCGGACCTACTGCTATATGCTATGTGGCATATAGGGGTGTTACAATTTGGTATCAGACTACCGGTTTCGGTCATACTTAAATGAATTCATGGGTGAATTCTTTTAAGGGTTGGTGAGCACATGTGTGTGCTTCATCGTTATAATATAAAAAGAACTCATGAATGTCCACTTAAGAATGAAAATACACATGTTTGAGGAACCTGCGTGTTCCTATAATTGCTTTTTGCAATATTGTTCGGTCACTTAATGGTGTTTTGTACGACTATAGGTGACCAGGAGTGGTGCAGGGCCATCAGAACATTCGGTTTCTGAGGCAAGTAACGAACCAAATGTTGATCCTGCAAAACCTCCCTCGGCAAAAACCATACGATTGGTGGCTAAAGCGGTGTTCGCTCTGATCAATGCTAAGCCTGCAAGATAAGTGCAGCAGCGTGCCCCTACTGTGGAGCAAGTACCGCTTCAAGCGGTGGAACCGAGGAGGGTGGAGCAAGTGGTAGTGGAGCCATTGATGTAAGACCCCCCTCCCGGAACACAAGACACGGCACGAGAGTGGTCTTATGCTCAGAACAGCCGCCTTGCGGTAACACTAACACTCGGGTCAGCCTGTACCACAAGACGTCTATCCTGCCGGCTTCAACCAATATCAACATATAAACTATCAACCCAACCATAATAATAAAAGAAAGTCAATCCACACCAAGCATAAGTCCATAAATATAGCAAAAGAGAAGCTAAACAAGCTTCTACATAATCAGAGTACGTAAATATAATTGCCCCGAAGGGCTACAACAAAATCTCTCTCACTCACATCTGTAACTGACGGTAGCGACGGTACCATCCCCTCAGGCCCTGTCGTCCTGGTATGGTTGTCCAGCTGCATAGCTTGCTGCTCCACCTGCGGGGTTTCCTCCTAAAAAGGAATACGTAGCAACCGTTAGTCATAAAGACTAAGTGGCTTCACATCCGCTCCCCCGGCGACTCCTCGGCACCGGGCGGAGAAAGGAATAGGTACAATATATAAATAACAGTAGTACAACAGGTGAAGTAAGTATACATATCATAAGCAGCAACAGCAGTAGTGTATAATAAACAAGCTCTTATTTTACAAATCTACTATCTACAGCAGCAAGAGAGTATATAGATATAACAGTAAGAAACTAAACTTATATGGATGCCCATACAAGCATATAAGTTGAGGGTCGTTCAGCAATAAGTAACTCATCGTATAGGAGTGCCCATATAAACTTATACGATGAGGGTCTTGTGTATGCAATGAAGTGTAATGCTATAAATGCAATGCAATGACACACCCATGATCAAGCACATGCAATCGCTATGTCGACACAGACTTATTGTTCTCACTATTCAAGCAAGTAGATAACCTCTCAAGCGTCAACCATCGTGGCCTAACGGTGACAGTAGAGCGGGCATCTCAACTACTAGGCTGGTCTCCACACTACCTTGCCTAGGCCTCCGTACGCCTCAACTATAAGGACACAACAGCGGAGCTCACATGCGTACTACGGCTCAGCGGAAATGAACACGAGGACCAAGCCCAACCGTTCACTTGGCACGGAAGGAGCCTCGGGACAAGAACACTGAGGACCAAGCCCAACCGTCCAAGGTCTAGCAGTCGACTCCCATCAGTGTGACGATTGGCGAGCCCGTAGACCTGCCACACTATCCTTAACCCGGGATTACGACATTATGTGTCGGCTCACACTACATGCAATTTAACAATATCATGGCATGGAAGGAGCCTCGGGACGTGAACACCGAGGACCAATCCCAACCATCCATCAAATGCGGAAGGAGCCTCGGGACATGAACACCGAGGGCCAAGCCCAACCGTCCAACTTTACTCATCTCAATCTCATTCCAACTAGTGACAGTCAACACCGCTCTTGTTACTTCCACAATGCTACCCGTAGGGAGACGACACTCTAAGAAATGGATTATTAATTCCCTTTTATCCATCCAACATATATCATGGTCATAGTTAAATCATTTATACATTTATCCAATTATATCTACCCAATTATATCAGGTTCTTTCCTTTAATTAAACTTGTCCACAACTCGTTATATGAATTTAGATTTATAACCTCAACCTATCACATCACTATGATGATTATGTAAAAAGAGTCCACCCATGACTCGAGTTGGATCGCAACATTAAATTCCACCACATCGCATTCCACGTTACACAGCCCAGAATTTAGGTGCAGCCTTAATCCGGGCAGAAACTTTGACCAAGGATTCTTGAGGCTACATAAATCCGACGAGTGCGTGTAACCACTCGTTGGAAAGATAATTTCAAGGACTACAACTTTCGTGTTTAGTCGAAAGACCAGATTTGATCGCATCACACCAGAAATTCACTCGAAGCCTGCTGCGTACAGGATACAAATTTCCTGGGTGGAATTTCCCCCAATTGCAGCAGATTCGAACAGACTTTCCTGTGACTAAAGGTATTGCCTGGGAATGTGCAACCACTCCTTGGAAAGATAATTTCGAGGGCTACGACTTTCGTGTTTATTCGAAAACCCAGATATGACCAGAACACCCCCGAAATTGGCCACGAAGGTCGCTGCTTGCAGAAAACAGATTTCTGCACGCATCTTAAGGCGAGATGAACGGCATCGGTTCATCTTCCTCCTTGCACCAAACTCCCAAAATCTCCTCCAGAAAATCTTCCACCCTTATTCACCCTCACGAAGCCATATTTCTCCACGAATCCTTCTCTCATCTTCACTTTGAAGGATGAAGAGGTTGGAGGGGGCTAAAGCCTAGAAAACAAACCTAGGCATGGCTTTCCTAAAAAATCTCCTCCTCACCATCAAGACTCTATGGAGTCGATATCTCTCCTAGAATATATCTACAGATCTAGCACCAAGGGAGAGGGGAGGAAGCTCACCTCGTTTCCAGCGGTACCACCGTTCCTGGCCATGGATCTAGTCGTTCTTCTTTTCGGCATCTCTCGCTTGGTGCGGTTGTTCTTCACGGCAAAGAAAGGAGAGAGAGAGAAAGAAGGCTGCCTCCAAGAGCTCCGCCTGCTTCCCTCAGCTCCGTCGGTTTCGCGAGATCCACGATGACGGCAAGGGTCGATCGGCGCAAAAGCTAGGGTTCGACTTTAACTCCCTTTTATAAGCCGATGTATTAGGTTATATCTTCTGCCACGTGTCAACGCCTCATTGGACCGCCCATAATGGGTCATATTGAAGTGACCCGGTCTAAGGAACCATCCAGCGCGAATATCGAAATCCGGTTCGGTCCGCCTGTACAAGCCGGCAAATCTGCCTGGGCGAAGAAAACTCAAAAGTCAAATTCGGAGGGAATCATCTGTCATTCTCGATGATCGGCGAGAATCGTCAGGCATTCTCGACGAATTCATCGGGTATCAACAATGATACCCAGTGATTTTCCCTTAGCCTAACTTATCGGAAATCTTGCGTTGAGTGCGTTGAGTATTCTCAGCGATACTCGACGATCGGCGAGAATCACCAGGCATTCTCGACGATTTTCCCTTGGGCCATGCTTATCAGAAATCTTGCGTTGAGTGCGTTGTGTATTCTCAGCGATACTCGACGATCGGCGAGAATCACCAGGCATTCTCGATGATTTTCCCTTAGGCCATGCTTATCGGAAATCTGGTGTTGAGTGCGTTGAGTATTCTCATCGATACTCGACGATCGGAGAGAATCACCAGGCATTCTCGACGATTTTCCCTTAGGTCATTTCCTTTCGATCCGTTGGATATCACTCAACCCTACACTCCATCCAACGCACTTGACACCTTTTTCCAGTGCGCCCCGAGCCCGACTCAAGTCTCTTGACTCAAAATTCGTGCGAGGTGCCTAGCACGAATTGGGACGTTACAAATCCTATAAACAAAATAAAAGATTTCGTCCCGAAATCAGGCTAGGGCTATGGGGATGCAGGTATAAAATAATATGCGCTATAAAATGTTACCTTGGAAGAACAGCTCCGGGTAGCGCTTCTGCATCAAGTCCACCGGCTCCCAAGTAAATTCTTCCTTCCCATGATTAGACCACAACACTTTTACCAGAGGCACACTTTTGCGGCGCAGGGTTCTTATCTCATTATCAACGATTCATACCGGCTACAGTTTCACAGATCTGTCAGACGCCACAAAACCATCAGTCGTGGGGATGTATTGTTCGGGCCGCAACAGCGCCTTCCGAAGCAACGAGACATGGAACACGTCGTGGAGATTTTCTTACTCGGGCGGTAGCTCCAGCCGATAGGCCAAAGGGCCAATATTTTCCATTATGACATAGGGTCCAACATACCGTGGGCTGAGCTTCTTCACTCCTCGTACACGTGATACTCCATGCATCGGTTGGATTTTCAGAAACACCTTGTCTCCCACTTGAAATTAACCCATCCGGTGTTTAGCGTTATAATACTTCGCCTGCCGACTTTGAACCTCTAACATACGATCCCGTATCAACCTAACCACCGCATTTGTGTCATCTATATATTAACCACCCAAAGTCTTCAGGTCTTCATCTTGCACCCAAGACAAGGGGGTTCTACACCTCCTTCCATATAGGGCTTCATGGGGTGTCATGCCAATGCTAGCTTGATGGCTGTTGTTGTAGGAGAATTCCACTAAGGGCAAGAGTCTTTCCCATGGCTCTCCCCTATCTATCACACACAATCTCAACAGATCCTCCAATGTTCAGATGGTCTGCTCAGACTGCCCGTCCGTCTGTGAATGAAATGCGGTGCTGAAGGTAAGGCGCGAGCCCAAATACGCCTGTACCGCCTTCCACTTCTTGGAGGTAAAACGACCATCACAGTCCAAAACTATCGTCTTAGGTACGCCGTGATACTGTACAAACTGTTCCACAAATAGACGTACTAAGACGTCCACATGAGCCTCCTTCTTCATAGGAATGAACCGGGCAACTTTCTTCAGGCGGTCAACGATCACCCACACTGAATCATTTCCTGAGTGGGAGCGAGGTAGCTCATGTACGAAGTCTATGGAGATATCCTCGAACTTCCATTCGGGGATTGGCAACGACTACAACAGGCCACCGGGGCTCCTACATTCCGCCTTCACTCTTTGGCAGGCTTCACAATGCGGGACAAAGTACCGGACATCCTTCTTCATTCCTGGCTAACACATCGTCTTCCGTAAGCCGGCGTACATCTTTGAAATTCTTGGGTGCACGGAATATTGAGAGCAATGTGCTTCTCTTAAATATCCTCCCGGATTCTGCCACATTTGGGAATGTAGAGCAGGCCGCGAAAGTAAATGAGGTCGTCCTTTAGTGTGTACTCGTCGGTAGTCCCGTCTTCGATTAACTTTATTGTCGGGGCCAAAGCCGCATCCAATCCTTGCTCCACTCGGATCCGGTCCCGGATATCACAGACTATGCTCATGCTGGACAGGTACTCCGTATATTCCGAAGAAGCCTTAAATATTAAGGTGATGTCCATCTCCTCGATCATCCGTGCCAACTCCATGCTCATCAACCGAGATTCTGGGCTCGAGCCGGGTACTTTCCTACTCAACGCATCGGCTACCGAGTTCGCTTTTCCGGGGTGGTAATTCAAGGTTAACTCATAGTCGCATAGAAACTCTAACCACCGCCGTTGTCTTAAGTTCAATTCCTTCTAGGTATGGACGTACTTCAAATTTTTATGATCCGAGAAGATTTCACAGCTGACGCCTTATAGATAATGCCTCCATATCTTCAAGGCGAACACCACCGCTCCTAGCTCCAAATCATGCACTGGGTAATTTATTTCATGCTTCTTCAATTGTTTTGAAGCATAAGCAATTACGTGCCCGTGCTGCATCAACACCGCTCCCAACCCCTGATAAGACGTGTCCATGTAAACTTGGAATCCTTCCTTCCCAGACGGAAGGACAAGGATGGGGGCGGAGGTAAGTCTATCCTTCAGTTCCTGGAATGCCGCTTCACACTGGGGTGTCCACTCAAATCGCACTCCTTTCTTTGTCAAGGAAGAAAGCGGAAGGGCAATCTTGGAGAATCCTTTTACGAACTTGCGGTAGTATCCGGCAAGTCCAAGAAAACTCCTCACATCGGCCGCAGACTTCAAAGGCGACCACTCCTCACGGCACGCACCTTGGCCGGATCAACAGCTAGTCCAGCCTCACTGATTACGTGACCCAAGAAAGCCACCTCCCTAAGCAAAAATTCACACTTGTTAAACTTGGCGAACAGAGCGTGCTCTTTTAGCTTCTCCAGAACTAAGGCCAAATGTCCGGCATGTTCTTCCTCCGTCTTCGAGTAGACTAAGATGTTGTCAATGAACACAATGATGAAGACATCTAAGTAGAGCTCAAAAACTTTATTCATCAAGCTCATGAAAGCTGATGGGGCATTGGTGAGCCCAAACGGCATCCCTGTGAACTCATATAAGCCGTACCTTTAGCTGAAAGCCGTTTTCTGTATATCATCCTCCTGTATTCTCAATTGGTAGTACCCCGAGCGCAAATCTAGCTTGGAGAACCAATGCGCTCCCACCAGTTGGTCGAACAACTCATCGATCTGAGGTAACGGGTAGGTGTTCTGTACTGTTAGTCGGTTGAGTTCCCGATAGTCTATACATAAACGCAAGGTTCCATCTTTATTCTTGACGAATAGAACAGGGGCACCCCAAGGTGATGAGCTGGGGTGAACAAACCCTGATTCTACCAGCTCCTGCAGTTGAACTCTAAACTCCGCGAGTTCTTTTTGGGCCATCCGATAAGGGGTCCTGGAGACAGGCTTAGCTCCTGGTACAAGCTTAATCTGAAAATCCACTTCTCTATGCGGGGGTAACCCTGGCAATTTTTCAGGAAATACCTCAGGGAAGTCCCGTGCTACCCGCACATCCTTCACATCTACCTTCATCTCCTTTAGTTCGAAATATATCATGTAGACTTCATCCCCTCTCATATGAGCTTTCAAGGTCTGGATTGAGGATAACAATATTCGTGGTGCGAAATTTATACCTTGGAAGACTACATCAGTATCCTCATATCTCAAATAGATGCGCTTCTCCGCACAGTCGATTCTTGCATGGTGCCAATCCAGCCACGCCATACCCAGGATGAGGTCGAATTCTGGTATTCTAAAATTTGTGGCAGGGGTATCAAAGGTCTTTCCCCCAATGGTTATCTCTAACTCACACTTCGCGGTTGCCGTCATCTCAGATCCATCTGGGAGGCGTACTCTTCGGGAAATACCAGTGAAATATTGCACTCCGGGTATATTCTTGATGAAGTCTTCGGACATGAAAGAATGTGAGGCGCCGGTGTCAAATAATGTATAAGCCGGTTTCCCGCCTACCATCACGGTGCCTAAGTGTCATTTAATAATACTTAAGCTAGACATCTAGTATATCTTAAGCCACTAGAGGATATTAATGGAAGCAAAATGGCTAATTCAAATCATACCTGCGATCATCTCTTGAGGATTCCGCTCTTGAGTCATGTCCAAGGCATACATCTGATCTCGAGCGGGTTCGGGGTTTCTTCCTCATGGTCCTCGTCCTCGACCACGCGCATACCCTCTCCCCCGCGGGGCTGCTGGAGGGAGAGCGAAAGGCGCATCTCCAAACAGTTGCGGGAAGTAGCGTCGAATGTGGCCCGGTTGGTTGCATTCAAAGCACACCCGTTCCTGCCTTCTGCCGTGTTGCTGAAATTGTGGAGGTGGAGGTAATGCTGGCGGTTGCGGAACCGTGCGCTCCTCTCTAAAGTTCTTGGGGAAACGCTCGCCACCCCTCCGATATCCTCTTCCTCTTTTATTGTCGAATCTCCTTCTGTTGTTGGGGTCGGCTTCCATCACGCCCTCCACTGGCCTCTTACCACTTCCCAAGTGGTCCGCTTCCAATCTCTTCGTCATATCAATAATCTCTGTCAGACTAGAGTCCGCCATAAACAAAAGGGCTTGCCTTAGGGGATCTCGCAAGCCTTTGTAGAATCGTTTGTCGTACCCTCTATATTATAGCTCATAGGAGTCAGCGAATCTAGCCAGGTGCTGAAATTCCCGTTGGTACTCCGTCACCGACATGGACCCTTGCTTTAGTTGCAAAAATCTCTCTTCCAGACCATCCCGAGCGGCCGAGGGAATGAAATGCTCTAAGAAGGCTTCGGAGAATTCGCTCTAACTAATGTCCGTGTACACTCTTCTACGAAAAGTGGAGCCCATGAGGGACTTCCACCACCTTTTGGCGTGCAGCTCTAAGAGTGTCACCACAAGGGTCACCGCTATGTTGTTTGGACATCTTATTCCTGCCAACAACTCTTGTATAGTGTCGAGCCACTCTTCCGTACGCACCGCCGACTCTGTTTCAATATACGCGGGAGGGGAGAGAGCTCGGAAAACGCTTAACCAACTAGATCCCGGACCCTGTTGTTGTATAGGTGCCTGCTGAGATTGGGACCTAAAGGCGTCCAAAATAGCTGTGAGCATCTGCCCCAGCTCTAATTGTTGGAATTGCGTAGGTACGGACGGGGCGGGGGTGCCCCTTACTGGCTCAGCATGTACTGGGATCTACACATAAGGTACAAACCTAGGGTTAGGTTGGCTAATATAAGGTTAGAGATGGACAACTTAGTGTGAATTACATATGGGCACACCACTGCTTCCGCTAAGGCAGTTTGTCCCCAAACTTACTAATCAAATGGGGGTGGCACCATTGTTAAGTGAGTTTCGCCTTGGAGGATCGTAGCAAGCTGATACCATTTGTAAGACCCCCATCCCGGAACACAAGACACGGTACGAGAGGGTTCTTATGCCCAGAATAGCCGCCTTGCGGTAACACTAACACTCGGGTCAGCCTGTACCTCAAGACGCCTATCCTGCCGGCTTCAACCAATATTAACTTATAAACTGCCAACACAACCATAATAATAAAAGAAAGTCAATCCACACCGAGCATAAGTCCATAAATATAGCAAAAGAGAAGCTAAACAAGCTTCTACATAATCAGAGTACGTAAATATAATTGTCCCGAAGGGCTACAACAAAATCTCTCTCACTCACATCTGTAACCGACGGTAGCGACGGTACCGTCCCTTCAGGCCCTGTCATCCTGGCCTTGCTGTCCAGCTGCATAGCCTGCTGCTCCACCTGTGGGGTTTCCTCCTAAAAAGGAAGACGTAGCAATCGTTAGTAATAAAGACTAAGTGGCTTCACATCCTCTCCCCCGGCGACTCCTCGGCACCGGGCGGAGAAAGGAACAGGTACAATATATAAATAACAGTAGTACAACAGGTGAAGTGAGTATACATATCATAAGCAGCAACAACAGTAGTGTATAATAAACAAGCTCTTATTTTACAAATCTACTATCTACAGCAGCAAGAGAGTATATAGCTATAACAGTAAGTAACTCAACTTATATGGATGCCCATACAAGCATATAAGTTGAGGGTTGTTCAGCAATAAGTAACTCATCTTATAGGAGTGCCCATACAAACTTATACAATTAGGGTATTGTGTATACAATGAAGTGTAATGTTATGAATGCAATGCAATGACACACCCATGATCAAGCACATGCAATCGCTATGTCGACACAGACTTATTGTTCCCACTATTCGAGCAGGTAGCTAACCTCTCAGGCGTCAACCGTCGTTGCCAAACGGTGACAGTAGAGCGGTCATCTCCACTACTTGGCTGGTCTCCACACTACCTGGCCTAGGCCTCTGTATGCTTCAATGCTAAGGACACAACAGCGGAGCTCACATGCGTACTACGGCTCAGCGAGTTCTCTTGGGTAAGTGAGCACCAAGATCCTAGCCCCGAACTAGCCTATGCGTGACACGGAAGGAGCCTAGGAAATGAACACGAGGACCAAGCCAAACCGTTCACTTTGCACGGAAGGAGCCTCAGGACATGAACACCGAGGACCAAGCCACACCTTCCAAGGTCTAGCTGTCGACTCCCATCGGTGTGACGATTGGCGAGCCCGTAGACTTGCCACACTATCCTTAACCCGGGATTACGACACCATATGTCGGCTCACACCATATGCAATTTTACAATATCGTGGCATGGAAGGAGACTCGGGACGCAAACACCGAGGACCAAGCCCAACCATTCATCAAATGCGGAAGGAGCCTCGGGACATGAACACCGAGGGCCAAGCCCAACCGTCCAACTTTACTCATCTCAATCTCATTCCAACTAGTGAAAGTCAACACCGCACTTGTTACTTCCACAATGCTACTCATAGGGAGACGACACTCTAAGCATTGGATTACTAATTCCCTTTTATCCATCCAACATATATCATGGCCATAGTTAAAACATTTATACATTTATCCAATTATATATACCCAATTATATCAGGTTCTTTCCTTCAATTAAACTTGTCCACAACTCGTTATATGAATTTAGATTTATAACCTCAACTTATCACGTCACTATGATGATTATGTCAAAATAGTCCACCCAAGACTCGAGTTGGATCGCAACATTAAATTCCACCACATCGCATTCCGCGTTACACAGCCCAGAATTTAGGTGCAGCCTTAATCCGGGCAGCAACATCGACCAAGGATTCCCGATGCTACAGAAATCCGACGAGTGTGTGTAACCACTCGTTGGAAAGATAATTTCAAGGTCTACAACTTTCGTGTTTAGTCAAAAGCCCATATTTGATCGCATCACACCAGAAATTCACTCGAAGCCTGCTGCGTACAGGATACAGATTTCCTGGGTGGAGTTTCCCCCAATTGCAGCAGATTCGAACAGACTTTCTCGTGGCTACAGGTATTGCCTGGGAACGTGCAACCACTCCTTGGAAAGATAATTTTGAGGGCTACGACTTTCGTGTTTAGTCGAAAACCCAGATATGACCAGAACACCCCAGAAATTTGCCACGAAGGTCGCTGCGAGCAGAAAACAGATTTCTACACGCATCTTAAGGCGAGATGAATGGCATCCGTTCATCTTCCTCCTTGCACCAAACTCCCAAAATCTCCTCCAGAAAATCGTCCCCCCTTAATCACCCTCACAAAGCCATATTTCTCCACGAATCCTTCTCTCATCTTCACTTTGAAGGATGAAGAGGTTGGAGGGGGCTAAAGCCTAAAAAACAAACCTAGGCATGGCTTTCCTAGGAAATCTCCTCCTCACCATCAAGACTCTATGGAGTCGATATCTCTCTTAGAATATATCTACAGATCTAGCACCAAGGGAGAGGGGAGGAAGCTCACCTTGTTTCTAGCGGTACCACCATTCCCGGCCATGGATCTAGTCGTTCTTCTTTGCGGCATCTCTCGCTTGGTGCGGTTGTTCTTCACGGCAAAGGAAGGAGAGGGAGAGAGAGAAAGAAGGCCGCCTCCAAGAGCTCCGCCTGCTTCCCTCGGCTCCGTCAGTTTTGCGAGATCCACGATGACGGCAAGAGTCGATCGGCGCAAAAGCTAGGGTTCGGCTTTAACTCCCTTTTATAAGTCGATGTATTAGGTTACATCTTCTGCCACATGTCAACGCCTCATTGGACCGCCCATAATGGGTCATATTGAAGTGACCCGGTCCAAGGAACCATCCAGCGCGAATACCGAAATCCAGTTCGGTCCGCCTGTACAAGCCGGCGAATCTGCCTGGGCAAAGAAAACGCATAAGTCAAATTCGGCGGGAATCATCTATCATTCTCGACGATCGGCGAGAATCGTCAGGCATTCTCGACGAATTCGTCGGGTATCAACAATGATACCCGGCGATTTTCCCTTAGCCTAACTTATCGAAAATCTGGCATTGAATGCGTTGAGTATTCTCAGCGATACTCGATGATCGGCGAGAATCACCAGGCATTCTCGACGATTTTCCCTTGGGCCATGCTTATCGGAAATTTGGAATTAAGTGCGTTGAGTATTCTCAGCGATACTCGACGATCGGCGAGAATCACCAGGCATTCTCAATGATTTTCCTTTAGGCCATGCTTATCGGAAATCTGGGGTTGAGTGCGTTGAGTATTCTCATCGATACTCGACGATCGGCGAGAATCACCAGGAATTCTCGACGATTTTCCCTTAGGCCATTTCCTTTCGATCCGTTGGATATCACTCTACCCTACACTCCATCCAACGCACTTGACACCTTTTTCCAATGTGCCCAGAGCCCGAGTCAAGTCTCTTGACTCAAAACTCATGCGAGGGGCCTAGCGCGAATTGGGACGTTACAATTGATGCCTAGGAGAGCAACTGAAAAGCATCTGAAGCATGTTATGGGCTTCAATCCTCCGTTGTTCTCGGGGACATGAACGCTAACCGAAGCTGAAGATTGGCTCTCCCGGGTAAAGAGAGTCCTGACAGCTACGGAGACGGAGGAGTGGCAGAATTCCACTATAGCCACTTTCTTTTTGGACGGCGATGCAAGGCTATGGTGGGAAGGTTTGGAACTACACCACTTGGGGGGAGGCAACTCATGGACGTCTCGATGGAGGAGTTTTCGAGACTATTCTTGGCAAGGTACCTTCCCTCGGCTCAGAGGATTGCGATGGAGAACGAATTCCAAAATTTTACGCAAGGAGAGAATAGCATGGATGGGTACCTCCACGAATTTACATGCTTGGGTCGGTATGCAAGCGCTTCATTCGCCGGTGAGGAGCGAAAGATAAACTGATTCTATAAAGGTCTGAGGGATGACTTAAGGCTACTGCTCTTGGGGCCTATGACGCAGGGTTTTCTAACCTTGGTCAACACGGCCCGGTCTTTGGAAAAAGATATGAAGAATGTGCAGGCAAAGAAGGACTCTGGTGCTAAGATGACAGAGTTTAAGGTGCCGACTACCTCAAAGTCTGGTTATCGTAAGTTTGGTAAGAAGGCTAGGACTTCAGGTCCAACCCCTTCTTCTGGTGCTTCGGGGGAAACTACAGGCCGAACCCCGGGTGCATGCTACAATTGTGGGAAGCTGGGGAATTTTGCACGTGACTGTTGGAGCGGACGTCAGAAGTCTGAGAGGAAGCCGGGAGAAACCTACAAGGAAAAAGGGAAGGCAGTGGAGTCAACCGCATCCCATTATACTCCAACTCAACCAAGAGTCTACAACCTTGGCCAGTAGGAGCCCATAAAACAAGCAGATGTGGTAACAGGTACGGTTTGAATTTATAGTAATTTAGCTTTAAATACTTGGTACCTTGCGCATGATAGCTTATTATTGCTTGTACTAGGCTTCGCTTTGATTTTTGATCATCCGGCAAGAGCACTCTTCGATACGGGAGCTTCGCACTCCTTTTGGTCCGAAGGATTTATATCATGCATCAGAGTACCTTCTTCGATGGCGAAGGACAAACTGGATGTGTTTTTTCCTAACGGTTATTCAATGTGCGCGGATAGAATCTGTTGCATAAAGGTACGGATTGGGAGTCAGGAGTTTGACTTGCAAGCGTTGTTACTACTGTTGGTGGAGTTCGACGTGATTTTTGGTATGGACTGGCTCGCGGAGCAGCAGGCATACATTGATTGCAATCGTAAGGAGGTTAAGTTGGAAACTTGTAGTGAGACGACTTTTGCAGGCTTGAAAGGGTCGAGCAAGACGTTGATGTCCGCTCTTCAGGTGGTTAAGGCAGTTCATGCCGGTGCAGAGCTGTTCTTCACGCTAGTGGAGGCTTCGAAGCCTAAGCCTACTTTGGATAGTATCTTAGTGGTATCCGAGTACCCTGACATATTCCCTGATGATATCCCTGGAGCCCCACTGCAGCGAGAGATTGATTTCACAATTGAGCTAGTGACAGGTGCAAAACCTGTGTCACGCTCTCCGTATCGGTTAGCGCCTAAGGAGATGGTGGAACTGAAGGTTCAACTAGAAGAGCTTTTTGAACAGGATTATGTGCGTCCAAGTTCGTCGCCTTGGAGCGCACCGGTCCCCTTTGTTAAGAGGAAGGCCGAACGTTTGCGGCTCTGTATCGATTACAGAGAGCTGAATAAGTTAACGGAAAAGAACAAGTATCTGATCCCAAGAATTGACGATCTATTCGATCAATTAGTTGGGTCGTCGATATATTCAAAGTTGGATCTTAAGTCTGGGTATTATCAATTGAGGATAAGAGAAAGTGATATCCCCAAGACAGCTTTCAGTACGAGGTATGGGCATTATGAGTTTACTATCATGCTGTTTGGGCCGATGAATGCGTCATCTGTGTTCATGGATCTGATGAACAGAACTTTCAGAGTGTACTTGGACCACTTCATGATCGTCTTTATCGATGACATATTGGTGTACTCGTAGTGTGAAGAGGATCACTTCAAGCATCTGCATTTGGTGATGGAGATGCTGAGGAGGAACCAACTATATGCCAAGTTCTCAAAATGCGAGTTTTGGTTATTTTCGGTGGCATTACTTGGTCACATAGTCAGTGGAGAAGGGATTACGGTGAATCCGGCGAAGATAGTTGCGATATGGGAGTGGCATGTATTGTGTTCAGTAGCGGAAGTCCGGAGTTTTCTGGGGCTTGCCGGCTACTACAAGCGCTTCGTAGAGAACTTCTCGCGGATTGTGTTACCCCTCATGACTTTGACGAGGAAATATCAAAGGTTTGTGTTGTCACTAGAGTGCGAGAAAGCTTTTTAGGAGCTGAAGTGATGGTTGACCACGACGCCTGTTCTATGTTCGCCGGTTGGGACCGAAGGCTTTGAGATCTACAATGATGCTTCGGGCAGTGGTTTGGGTTGTGTTCTACTGCAGCACAGGAGAGTGATAGCTTATGGCTCATGCCAGCTAAAGGTGCATGAAATAAATTATTATTTCCATGACTTGGAATTAGCAGCCGTGATATTTGCTCTGAAGCTGTGGAGACATTACCTGTATGGGGTGAAGGTCGATATCTATACCGACCACAAGAGCTTGAAATACTTGTTAGATCAAAAAGATCTAAACATGCTGCAGCGGAGATGTATGGAAGTTCTTGGGAGACTACACATTCAAGATTCACTATGTACCTGGGAAAGGCAATGCAGTTGCGGATGCATTGAGTCGCAGGGCCCATGTGCGGGCCAACTGGTTGTCGGTTTATGATGAGTGGTTGATTCGGGAGCTGGAGGTATTATAGATCTCTTGTGTAGACAAGCAGACTAGTGTCGAAGCACAGCTGAACTGGACAGAGGTACAGTATGACCTGGCTGATCGGATTCGGCAGGCGCTAGAGTTGGATAGCAACATGAAGCAAATCATGGATGAGGCTTTGGATGGGTCAAATTCCCAGTTTGTTGTTGTTGATGGATTGTTATGGAAGGACAGACGTCTGTGCATCCCAATGGTGGTAATCTGCGGGAGGAATTGATGTATGAGGCTCATCGTACCAAGTACTCGATTCACCTAGGGAGCACGAAGATGTATCAGGATATGAAGAAATTGTTCTGGTGGCTAGGATTGAAGAAGGACGTTGCACTTTACGTGGAGAAGTGTCAAATGTGCGCCTTGGTGAAGGCAAAGTGACAGAAGCTCGGAGGTTTATTGAAGTCTTTGTCTATCCCGGAGTGGAAGTTTGACGATATTTTTATGGATTTTGTGCACAGTTTTCCAAGATCGCAGAAGGGTAATGATGTCATCTGGGTGATCGTGGATCGTTTGACGAAGGTGTCGCACTTCATTACGAATAGGAAGGATGATTCGGTGGAGAAACTGGAGAAACTGTATGTGGATAACATTGTTCGACTACACGGTGTGCCCCGCAGCATCGTGAGCGACCGAGATGGACAGTTCACGTCCAATGACTGGAGGCTGGTGCAGCAAATGTTGGGAACTAAGCTGAGTTTAAGCACGTCCTTTCATCCGCAGACGGATGGTCAGACCGAGAGAGTTAACAAGACGATGGAGGACATGCTTCACATGTGCGTCTTGGATTTCGGGAAGTAGTGGGAAGATCACCTGTACTTGGTGGAATTTGCGTACAACAACAGCTACCAAGCGAGCATTCAAATGGCTCCCTTCGAGGCCCTTTATGGTAGAAAATGTCGCACGCCGTTGTCATGGTTAGAAACGGGTGAGACGAAGATTTTCAAGAGGCAGGAGGTGGAAGATGCAACGTCGTTGGTACGAACCATTCAAGAACGGTTGCTAATTGCTCGGGACCAGCAAGCTAAATACTATAATGCCAAGCATCGGAATGTGGAGTTCACTGTTTGTAACTGGGTGTATTTGAAGATCAAGCCGTTCAAGGGTGTCTCACGGGTATGGCGCTTGAAGAAGCTAAGCCCGAGGTACCTTGGACCGTTTGAGGTTCTGGAACGGATTGGCGAAGCAGCCTACCAACTAAAGCTATCAGCAGAACTCAGTGGTCTACACGACGTATTCCACATATCGGCATTGCGGAAGGCGGTGTAAGAGCCTTCGCAAGTGATCGCGGTCGATCAAGTACCGGTTGATGTCGGGTTGACGACGAAGGTCAATCCCGTACGCATTGAGGACTCGAAAGTCAAGCAACTGCGTAACAAGGACATCAGGATGGTCAAATTCCAATGGGACAACTACGATCGTGAGGAGCTTTCGTAGGAGCGAGAGCAGACCATGCTCGAGGAGTATACCGAACTCTTCTTCTCAGGTACCGTTTATGTTTGAGTACTTATTTTTCCTTTCTGTAATTTCGAGATGAAATTCATTTAAGGGGGGAGAATTGCAACGCCCCGAGACTAAAAAGAGGAACGGGCAGCATTTGAGCCAAGTTTGGGTCTTTGTAAGGTGAACACAGCCTGTGACACGGGCATGTCACATGGCCGTTTCATGATCGGGTCGTCGAGGAGAGGCCGATAATCGTTGAGGGCTGGAAACACGGCCTAGGACACGGGCGTGTCCCAGGGCATGTCAAGCACACGGCCTGTGATAAGGGCGTGTCACATGGCCGTGTCCTCTTCTGGAAGTTTTGGCCCTGTATCGATTGAGGGATATGACCTAGAACACGGGCGTGTACTGATTGACACGGGCGTGTCGAAGTTGACACGGGCGCATCTAAGCCCATGTTCTGTTCGGGATGCGACGGTTTCAGCGTCGATTGAGGCACACGGCCCATGACACGGGTGTGTCCATTATTGGCACGGGCGTGTCCTAAGCTGTGTCACAGGTCATGTCCTATTCTTGATTTCCTAGTTTACGGCGAGTGTGGAACATGGCCTTGGACACGGGCGTGTCGCAAGCTGTGTTCGGCCCAGTAATTTGACTTTAAGTGTGAATTGTGGCCGTCCGTTTCCTTATTTTGGGATCCAAGGGCTCAGGTTGGTCTATCTTGGGATTTAGGCTGGGAATAGGGTTTTCAAACCCTAATTTCAAGTGAGCATTCTCTTTATAAGACTTTATAGAGAAGGGAGAGCAAGGAGGAAGAGGAAGAGGAAATCCGGCCGCTGGAGAAGCTTCGGAGCCCCGATTCTCGATCCAAGTCCAGATCTACGAAGGCGAGGCCGATACGGTGCTTTCCATCTGACTAGATCGTCATGGCGCCGATGAGAAATGCTAGGTTAATGATTCTCTTCTTGGACATGTGAAGCCCCCTTTCCTTTTTGCATAGGAAGCCCTCTCTTGCGAGTATGCGGTGAGTTTGAGGTGTTCCTTCGGGTAGACATGAATAGTCCCCGTTGTTTTACATGTAGAGTCCGGAATCAAAGTACGGACATAGGCATGGTGTGTAAAGCCTACCTGGACAAGTTGGTCTTGATCGATGATGTTTCATTATGCATGAATGGTCAGAGAAGAATCAATGCCGATAGTTGTTTTTGGGTTTTCTACACGGTAGATTGCATCAGGGAATCTTGGGGATTAACTCCAAGGTGCACCCAGAAAACATAGCAGAAGCGTGATTCTGCCAACTTGGTGGCCTGGGAGCCAACTTGTACATAACTGGGTTATGTAAGATTTGTGTAATCGCTTTGGGACATGGGGAAGCTTGACCCACTCATATGGATTAAATTGACTTTGTAGTGTGAGCAACGGGTTAGGAGAAACAGTACCCGCTCTGTGTCATTCGGTTAAAGAGACCTAAAGTACGTGGCACTTACCGTTGGCATAGATAGAGGGTCTTAGGCTCAGGACGGAAGGACCAAAATACTCACGAGATTTGCCGCCCGAGAGGCGGTGGTGGACCGAGTTCACCGTGTAAGTGCCCAGAGATGACGGGGCATGCGACCGTGTATGCCTACGCCTGTGGTGAAGTGTGCTTAATTTGTACTTTCGTTATCCCATTTGTTTATACTAATGCATTACAGGGAAGGAGCACTGCCACCCCAAGTAAAGGGGTGGGGTTGTTATAATTTGGTCAGCTTTAGCTGACCGTTGCTTTTGTTTGCCACCGTGCGGTGGAATGTTACTTGCAGGTGATGCGGAGCCGAGTGGCAAATAGCGGTCTAAATCCCTTGTTGTAGTGCTGGCTCTCGAAGGCCGAAGTGTATTGTTTACTTTATTCTCATGTGTGACCGACCTGCGTGTTGGTGTATGGAAGACACATTTTATTTAAGTAAACTTTTGTAAGGCCATAAGGCCCAATACTTGTTGTTTTTGTACGTTCATTCCTCTTTGGGTTTGTTAGTGGACATTCATGCTTTTGGCTGGGTTCTTTCTTTGCAACTTATTAATTTGCTTCCGCTAGAATGTACTCTGTGTAGGACGTGTGATTTGAAGAATGGTTTCATTTAGTAACCCACTGGTCTGTCCGTGGTATATGGCGTCGAGCACCGGCCGGACCTACTGTTATATGATATGTGACGGATAGGGGTGTTACACAAGTACTATGCGAAATTCTTAAGGAAAAGGTGAAACGTAAATCTAAAACAATTATTTAGGTATGGTTTAACTTTTATAAACTTTACTCAATGAAAATAAATCATCCAAAATTTTGACGAAATTCTTTAAATAGATTTAAGCAAAACAACAAAAATGAAAAAACGCATTGAGTTGTTACTAGATCCAAGCAACGCATTATAATTATATCAATTAAATAACAAAAATCTAAGTTTAAATCCAAAACTAATACTGATTTACTTTTCTTCTTTTCTTAGTTATTAAATAAAATTCAAAAGCATGAATCAAAAGGACTTAATAGGACTGAAATGTTTGGTTTAGGATTATGATTAGGAGTGGAATTCAAAGATAAACATGGAGGCTTAAAATCACACTAAACCAAAACAAAGAGTTTTAAAAATATAAACAAAATATTTTTCTTTCTTTTTTCTTTTCCATTTTTTTTTTCTTTTTCTTTTTCAAAACAAAGGTCATAAATATTTTTATTTTCATTTTGAATTGGCCAAACAAAAGCAAACATTTCTTTTGAGCATACTTTTTTCAAAAACTTTTCCCAAAAATATCACAAAATAACCTATCATAATCATGAAAATTCTTTATGAAACTCAAAAAGGCTAGTGTGATTAGATAGATTGGAAATTTTGGCATTGGTGAAAATGATATTGTTGGTACCCTAGTTTTGATTTGAGTTCAGTCTTCTCTTTCTGTCTCTTGACCCAAGATTTATCTATGGTCAAAGGTTAGTTGTTTAGTTTGTTGCTCTAGTTTTAGAGGCGTCACTTTTCCAGATGTAAATTTGGTTAAGTTGTTTTTCGTTCGACAATGGTCGAACGCCGCTCGACTATCGTCTATCGACTGTTCGACGATCGTCTATCAGTTGGTCGATGTTCTATCTGCGTTGATAGTTCGACTATCTGTTTGATAGGTCGACTATCTGTTGTGTTTGATAGTTTGACTATCTGCTTGGATAGTTCAACTATCTGATAGTTCGACTATCTGTTTGATAGGTCGACTATCTGTTTGATAGGTCGACTATCTGTCCGCTTTGATAGTTTGACTATCTGTTTGATAGGTCGACTATCTGCTTTCTGTGATAGTTCGACTATCTGTTTGATAGGTTGACTATTTGTTCTCTTTGATAGTTCGACTATCTGCTTGGATAGTTCAACTATCTGATAGTTCGACTATCTGTTGATAGGTCGACTATCTGTTTTGGTTGATAGCTTGACTATCTGTTGATAGGTCGACTATCTGCTTTCTGTGATAGTTTGACTATCTGTTTGATAGGTCGACTATCTATTCTCTTTGATAGTTCGACTATCTGCTTGGATAGTTCAACTATCTGATAGTTCGACTATTTGTTGATAGGTCGACTATTTGTTTTGGTTGATAGCTCGACTATCTGTTGATAGGTCGACTATCTGTTTTCTTTGATAGTTCGACTATCTGTTTGATAGGTCGACTATCTTTTTTGTTTGGTAGTTTGACTATCTATCCTTATAGATCGACTATCTGATAGCTCGACTATCTGTCCTGATAGTTCGACTATCTGTTGTGGTAGTTCGACTATCTTCTTTGATAGTTCGACTATCTGGATCGTTCGACTATCTGTCTGATAGGTCGACGATCTCTGTGCTTCGGTCGACGATCTTTGAGGGTCGTTCGACGTTTTGCTGTATGTCTTGAGTAATTTTGTCATCTTCTATGATGTGATTTATTTCATATTTATTTTGGCATATTTTATAAAAGATTATTTGAATAAAGTTGTGATATTATTTCCATGCAATATCTGCTCCATTCCTTATGCATGAGCCAATCTTTTTCTGACAAAAGTTGTTTGTCTTATTAGCTGAGATATGATTTCTGCTTTATCTGCCAGGCTGTCCTTTATAGCCGTTAGACTCAGAAAGTCTTCCTTGGCCGTAAAGAGTCTCTTCTGATGTGACTTTCTCTAGTATTATTTTATCAGAGTTATTTGCAGCTTCTTAGAAAGCTTTATCCTCCTATAGGATATCTGTCTGCAGTATGTGTTTTTGCTTTATGCTATTTGTAGCTCAGCTTGCAGATTTCAGTAGAAGACAAGATTCAAACTCAAATTAGAGCCGTTCCTGCTGCTGTTATATAAAGAAATCTTTGGAGAAAGAAATCAACTAGTTCACATAGCCAAAAACCAGTTCATTCAGGAAAAGGAGTTCAAAAGCTAACAGCAGCATTCAAGCTTACAACTTACAGTTTACAACTGCTCTCAGCACGTTCACATCCAACTGAGAAGAAGTTTTAGCTCTTCACTCTTCTTCAACCTGAGTTCTCCTGCTTACAGGAAGATTTTCACTCAGAGCTTTTTGAAGAAGAAGAAGAAGATAGCTGCCTGAAGAAGAATTTTCATTTCATATTCTTTATCTTCTTGTAGCTTTTTCCTTCAGATTTTCTGAAGTGTTTTCTGCACTGAAGCAAGACTTCACTTGGACATTCTTTTAGCCAGGGGGAGCCTTGACTCTTTAGAGCTTTCTAGCTCAGTGCAAGTTCTTGAGCTTCTCTAATTCTATTTAAAATAGAGAAGACATTTTAACCTCCTTTTCCCCTCCTGTAAAGGGTTATTACTCCCTTCAAAAGTATACCTTGGTGGCAGGGCACCTGATCAAAAACCTGTGTTGGTTTTTAGACACCTGATCAAAAGTCTAAAGGGTTTCTGGATCTACCTGAAGCAGATCTTGTTGGTGGCAGGGCACCTGATCAAAAACCTGAGTGGATTCCTACCTTGTTGGTAGAAGAGTGGACGTACCCAAGTTGTTTGGGGAACCACTATAAATTCCCTTGTGTCGTCTGGTTGTTTAATTTATTACTTGTGTTGTTGGCTGTGATTAGTTTTAACTAGGTTTGCTAGTTGCTGTTTAGGATTCCAAGCCTTAACTGTAATTACAGTTGGCTGCCTTTTGTTCACAACACTTGTGTTAGGCTTTAGGGTTACTTCTCAAATATCTATAACCTTCATTCCGCAATTAACTCCATGGGAGTTGAGTAGACAGTCAACTTTGCTAGTGCAATTTTTGATTACTCTATTCACCCCCCCTCTAAAGTAGTATCTATCCCTTTTCTTTCAATTGGTATCAGATGGAGTTTGTCTGACTGTATAGGCTAACACCTAAGTCACAAGATCCTGATAGATACCAAGGATTATAGATATTCACTTTCACTATCATGGCCCAGTGTAAGGATTACTCTAGCAACAGACCTCCAGCATACAACTTAGCTAAGTTTAGCATCTGGAAGGCAAGGATTAAGTTGTATATGAACTCTATTGATGAGAGTATTTTTGCTTCTATTTTGACAGGACCACCAAGAGCACCTGCTGCAGCTACTGCTTCATCATCAACTGATATGAGTGCAGTACCTCCTCCAGATTACAATGATGAATACAAAAAGGAGAAGATAGCAGATGCTAAGGCAATGAACATTCTGGCTCAGACAATGTCTAATGAAGTATTCCAGAATGTTGCTGACTGCTCCTCAGCAAAAGCAATGTGGGATACACTGAACCAGATTGTAGCTGGTTCAGCTGATGAAAGGAAGGACAGAAGGTCCAACCTTATCTCCCAGTATGAAAACTTCAAGAAAACTGATGCTGAATCAGTTGAAGTAATGTACACAAGGCTCAGCTCAATCATCAATGAGCTGAGGACTCTTGATAAGGATATTTCATTGACAGAGGTCAATGATAAGATTCTTATGTGCTTCCCTAGCACATGGGATCTGAGGATTTGGCCTATCAAGGAGGCCAGAAGCACAAATGAAATCTCAACAGAAGCCCTTCTCGTCAAGCTCAAGTCCTTTGAGCAAGTGCTGAAGTCCAGGGAAGCTGAGGCTGAAGCAAAGACTCCAACTCCCACAAGAAAAGAGCAAACCCTTGCTCTCAAAGCTGCTGATGTTTCTGAAGGAAGCCAGTCCAATGAGGAACTGATGGCATTATTTGCCAAAAGGTTTCTCAAGATGGGAAGGAAAGAATTCAGAAAGAAATCTTCAAAATATGAAGAAAAACCAAGGTATGATCGTACTTCTACTAAAGAAATAATTTGTTATGGTTGCAGGAAGCCTGGACATATTCTTCCAGACTGTCAAGAGGAAAAGAATAAAGAGAAAAGAAAAGACAAGGATCAGCACAGGAAGTATTCCAAGCCATCCTCCTACAAGAACAAAAAGAAGGAGAGAGGTTTTGTTGCTGAAACCTGGAGCGATTCTGATGAGGAATCTTCCTCCTCAAGCTCCAGTTAGGATGAGGAAGAAAAGAAGGCAAAGGAAGTTTGCCTGATGGCAATTGATGCCTGCAGCAATCACTCAGCTGCAGAGAGTTCATATTCTGATGAAGAAATGCCAACAGAAGATGAGGTATTGTCTTTTTATGATTTTACATTTGATGAATTTAAATCAGATTTTAAATCTTTATGTTTAGATTTAATTAGTTCTGAAAAGGAAATAAAAGAGCTTAGAAATAAACTAGCTGAATCTGAATTAATTTCTAATGAAAACATTAGGTTAACAGCATAACTCACTAATTCTAGTGAAGAAATAAAATTTCTTAAGAATGAATTAGCTAAGTCCAAAAGGTTAGAAGAATCTCTGAATGGTAGAAGCCTTAAGTTGCTTGAAATAACCAGCATGTCTAACACTAGGTCAGGCAATAATAAATTAGGCTTAGGAGCATCTTCTAGTGAACCCCCAATCATTCTTAAAAACCATCTTTCAACTCCAGTGAATTTTATTTCAGCTAGTGGAATAAAAAACACTGAGCAAGTTAATCAGGTTAATAAAGCTTTAAATAAAGCTAAGAGAGAGAAAAGAAAACAAAAATTTAAGGAAATACAAAGAGCGTCGAACGCTGCTCGACGATCGCAGGCCCAGTGGTCGAACGGAGATCGACGATCTGGGCACCCATCGACGAACGCTGATCGACGTTTTCAATATGAATTTCAAAACTTCAACCAGAACTTTAGAAACCCGAATATGAATAGAAACCCTAGGTTCATTGACCCATCATCTGCATGGAGAATCCCACCTAGGAGATCTTACCCGTTAGGTTATCACCCTCAACCTGCTTATTCATTTATTTCCAGTTTTTCTTATGTGAAAAACAAGGGACCCAAGGTTACCTGGGTCCACAATGTTTAACTTATTTTTCTACAGGTAAAGACCTATCTTATCACTCAGAATAAGTGGTATTTGGATAGCGGTTGCTCCAAGCATATGACAGGAAATAAAGAACATCTATCAAGGTTCAAGGCAAAGCTTGGCCCAAAGGTGATCTTTGGAGATTCAAGCTGTGGTCAAACTGAAGGCTATGGCAGGATGACAATTGGAGCTGTAACATTCAAGAGAGTTGCTTATGTAACTGGACTAAAGCATAATCTCATTTCAGTAAGTCAGTTATGTGATGCTGGATACCAGGTATCATTTTCTAACTCTCTTTGTAATATTACTTTAAATAATAATGTTGTGTTAGTAGGTATTAGACAAGGTAACATTTATTTAGTAGATTTTAACTCAACTCACTCTGAAATCTGCTTATTTAATGAAGTAACAAATAACAATACCTTATGGCATAAAAGGCTTAGCCATGTTAACCTCAAGAACATATCTAGGTTATCTAAACACAACCTTGTTAGAGGTTTACCTTCTTGCCCCTACAAGAAGGAGAGCCTATGCAAGGCATGTCAATTAGGCAAGCAAACAAAGAATTCATTTAAATCAGTAAATAAAAGTGATTCTCCTAGAATCCTGTATTTATTACATTTGGACCTATTTGGCCCAATAAATGTACAGAGTTTAGGAGGGAAGTATTACACCCTAGTCATTGTAGATGACTTCTCTAGGTTCACTTGGGTGTTCTTTTTGAGAACAAAGGCTGATAACTTCAAAGCCCTTACAGATTTTCTATTATGTATGTAGACTGAGTACTCTACTCATGTGGCCTTGATCAGAAGTGATCATGGTACTGAGTTTGACTCTCTTCTCATGCAAGAATTCTGTGAGAGAGAAGGTATCAAACATAGCTTCTCAGCTCCTAGAACTCCCCAACAAAATGGGGTAGTTGAAAGGAAGAACAGAACCCTGATTGAAGCTGCTGGCACATTGTTGGCAGATGCTAATATGCCTCTTTCCTATTGGGCAGAAGCTGTTAGTACAGCCAACTATGTCTTGAATAGAAGTCTGATACACAAGCTTAAGTGTAAAACTCCTTATGAGTTTCTTAAAGGAAAGAAACCTAAAATAAATTATTTTAGAGTATTTAGTTGTGTAGTATATATTCATAATAATAATAAAGAATACCTTAGAAAATTTGAAGCAAAAGCTTCAATGGGAATTTTTCTTGGATATTCCCAAGTAAGCAAAGCTTATAGGGTTTTTAATAAATCTTCTTCTAAAATTGAAGAGTCTGTTCATGTGTCCTTTGATGAATCTCAAATGTTTTCCAAGGAGAAGGAAACTTCCCCTTCCTCAAGTTCATTGCAGGTACCAGAATCTAGCAAAGATGTCACTCAAGAGAATCTCCATCTATCAACTCTTCATATCACTGAATCAGACAGTGATGAAGACCTTGTAGAAGTTGTTGCTGTACCACCAATAGTAGATCAAATTCCTCCTGAGGAATTAATCCCAACTATTGCTGAAGATCACATCTCACCTGCTGATGTTGACACACTTAGAGATCATCCTACATCTCAAGTGATAGGAGACATATCAGCTGGTGTTCAAACAAGACATCAGTTAAGACAGGATGTGATGCAAGCTTGTTTCCTTTCACAGATTAAGCCCCTCACCATTAAAGATGCTGAGCTAGATCCCCACTGGATCATTGCTATGTAAGAGGAACTCAATCAGTTTGAAAGATGTAAAGTATGGACTTTGGTTCCAAGACCTAAAGGCCAACTGATCATAGGCACCAAGTGGGTGTATAGAAACAAGTCGGATGCAAATGGAATCATTGTAAGGAACAAAGCTAGGCTTGTAGCTCAAGGCTACAGACAGGAGGAAGGTATAGATTATGACCAAACCTTTGCTCCTATTGCAAGGCTAGAGGCAATAAGGGTCTTTCTAGCCTATGCAGCCTATATGAAATTTAAAGTTTTTCAGATGGATGTCAAAAGTGCCTTTCTAAATGGTGAGCTAAAGGAAGAGGTATTTGTTGAACAGCCACCTGGGTTTGTTTCTTCAACTCAGCCCTCACATGTTTTCAAGTTGCAAAAATCTCTTTATGGACTCAAACAAGCACCCAGAGCCTGGTATGAGACTCTAGCTAGTTTCCTGTTAGAGCACAACTTTGTTAGGGGAGTAGTTGATAGAACCCTTTTCATCAAGCACCACAAGGACACAATCCTGTTAGTTCAAGTGTATGTGGATGACATTATTTTTGGTTCCACTGATCCCAAACTATGCAAAAAGTTCTCTGACTTGATGCATTCTAAGTTTGAGATGAGTAGTATGGGTGAGCTGTCTTACTTTCTTGGTCTCCAAGTAAAGCAAGATGCTGATGGCATCTTCATCTCCCAATCCAAATATGCCCAGGAATTGGTAAAGAAGTTTGGGATGGCTGATGCTTCAGCAATGCATACACCTATGGCTACTAATGTAGTTATAGATTCTGATGATCAGGGAAAGCCTGTTGATCAAAAGAATTATAGGGCCATTGTTGGTTCCCTATTGTATTTAACTGCAAGTAGGCCAGATATAATGTTTGCTACATGACTTTGTGCTAGATTCCAGGTCAACCCCAAGGAATCTCATCTGATTCTTCTCAAAAGAATCTTGAGATACTTGAAGGGATGTCCAAATCTAGGACTTTGGTACCCAGCTGAATCAGAGTTTGAGTTAATTGGATACTCTGATTCTGATTATGCTGGTTGTTGAGTTGACAGGAAAAGTACCTCAGGAACTTGTCAGTTCCTGGGAGAGAGATTGGTCTCTTGGTTCTGTAAGAAGCAGGCTTCTGTCTCAACTTCAACTGCAGAAGCTGAATATATAGCAGCTGCTAGTTGTTGTTCACAGATCTTGTGGATACAAAACCAGCTTTTGGATTATGGGTACTCACACAAGAACACAAAAATCATGTGTGACAGTACCAGTGCTATCTCTATTGCACAAAATCCTGTGCACCACTCTAGAACGAAACACATTGAGATCTGGCACCATTTCTTGAGAGATTGTGTGGAAAAGAACAAGATCAGCCTTGAGTTCATATCCACAGACCTTCAGAGAGGTGATATATTCACCAAGCCCTTAGATGAACAGAAGCATCTGTTCTTTTTGGTTCAACTATACATGATTAATGGAAGAGACTAAGTGTGACGTCTGCCTTGTTGAAACCTGTTTGAAGATCGTCGAACGACGCTCGAAGATAGTCGATCGGATCAAGCCTATCGTCGACCTATGGTTGATGATAGCTTATCTGCTTGAAGATCGTCGACCGGCATTCGAAGATCGTCGACCGGCGTTCGAAGATCATCGAACAGGTCGAGCCTATCGTCGATCTATGGTTAACGACAGCTTGTTGTTTGTGAAGACAGAAATAGTCGAACGATGGATCGACTACTCTGCTTCAGGAACGATCGTCGAACGACCGTTCGACCATCGTCTCCAGTATCTTTTAAATAGATCGACGATCGTTGTTTTAATATAAAGCCGATGGTCGACCTAGGTTAAGAGATCTTTCTTTTTATCGTCGACAGAGAGCGTCTTCTCGCATTCCGTCTTCCCGCTTGCTCTTTGTCTCGTGATTTCTGTCGTTTTTCCTTCGCCGTCTCCCTCGTCTTCTCCAGCCCCTTCAATGGCGATAGCTCCAGCGCTCCTGACAGTGGTGAAGTTCGATGCAGGCTTCAGTGTGGATTTCGATTCATTTAGTTGTTGCGAATCTGGAATAGTGGAAATTCTCAATCTATACAAAGATCAAGGTTTGGAAAAGCTCATGTCCTCCAGGATAAAGATAAACATTCAAGAGATCAAAGAATGGGCATTTACTTCGTCTTCAAATGACGAATCAATGACCGGAACAATTGGCGGAGAAGAGGTAACGTTGACTCCCGTCATTTTAACTGAAATTTTTGGATTGTTAAATGGGGAAGAAGATTACGAGCAAGATACCCCAGAGTTTGGGAGAATGCTGACAGAGTTGGGACATGCTGAAGGCATTCCCTCTAAGCTGCTTAAGGTGAATTTTCCGTTTAAGATTAAGTTCCTTGCTGAACTCGTCGGAAAAGTGCTACTGGGAAAGCACTCTGCCCATGACAACATTACAAGGCAACAGTTTGCCCTAATGTGTGCAATTGTGAACAAAAAGAAGATTAACTGGGTAGAAGTATTGTTTGATTTGATCAGGAAAAATAACAGCAAGAAAGAAGTCACCCTGGGTAGGGTGGTTGGGATTTTTCTGAAGGAAAAAATATCCCCATCTGTTAGTTTCAGCTGCTACCTCCATCAATGCCAGCAAGAAGATGGATCCAACCTTGTTCGCCAAGTGGAAAAGGACTTTTCTGAAGCTCGCTCCAGCAGGGGTTGCTCCAGCTACATCTGAGAGCACCAGGACTGCCTCAGTCACTCCTCTCCTACAAGAAGCTGGCTCAGCAAATCTCTCCCTTCCATCTTCTTCATCTGCATTACCGTCTACTTCAGTTGAAGTTCCATCAACTTCAATTGAAGTACGACCTTCTGCTTCTCCATGCATCACCTCCTGCATCTCCTCTCCCTTCTCATCTTGCTGGGATTTCACATCCCAGTTTTGATTTATTGGTTTCTAAGATTTCTACTCCTCCTCAGTCTCCAATTCCTTCTTCAGATCACATTGATCATCTTGCATCCACCCATCATTCTCCAGCTCACTCTCCATCTCCAGTTCACTCTCCAGTTCATCAAGAATACACCATTCTTGCTGATCATCCATCCACTGAGATTCCCCCTTCATCATTTGAAATCACTCCAGCATTCATTTCTAGTATCTTGGAGTTAATTACTCCTTCGATCAAAATTATGATTGAAGAGGCAATTGCTCCCCTTGCATCCTCCATCTCTTCTTTGACTGCTGCCATCCAAGCACTCTCAAAGTCTGCTGAGCCCTCTTCATCTAGGGGCCTGGTTTCAGTATCTACTGAAATCAGGCAGGGGGAGATGCTTAATGAAGATGCCTCTGAGCTGTCTTTGGCCTCCCCTCCAGCAGATCCTCCTGCAGTTGCAGAGAAAGAAATAGAAGAATCAGCTCCTCCTCCTTTGTCTGAAAAAGAAATTTCTGATGCCTTAATGAAGTCTTAATTCATTTTCAAAGTTTGCCTAGAAGAATGTTCTACTCCCCTAGTCACCCTATACCTAGAAGGAGTTATCACTTACTATCTAGATGAATTATGGGAGTTAGGACACTCAAAGGATAATTCTGAAGGTATCCCTTTTACTCACTTTTTAGACTTGATAACTGATATGATAGTTTGGGAATACCTGGAAGGAATGATTCGATGTCATTTAGCAAAATTTTATTCATAATATTACAGATAAAATGGAAGAAGTATTAGATATTCAAGAGCCTGATCACCAACCAGCTCCAGAAGTTCAAACTGAACCAGAACCAGTTGCTCAAGTCTCTGAGGCTGCTCAGCCAGCTCAGCTAGCAGTGCAAGTAGAACTGGTCACCATGACAGTTTCTGATCAATAAGAAAAGGCTTCAGATGCTCAAATTGAAAAGTCTACTATATGGGATGATTCCCTTGGATTGGATTTAGATGCTCTCCTGGCACAAGATGCCATGGAAGAAGAATTAGAAAAAGCTGCCTTAAAAGAAAAGGAAAGCGCTGTGCAAGAGGCAATTGATTTATATGATCTTCCTATTTCTTCAAATTCTTAGGATGAGATTGATTCTGATGAATCTGATGAGTCTAAGAGAAAAAGATCTGCTAAAAAGAAAAGGAAAGCTGTGGCTCCTCCTCCTCCAAATCCAGATAATGATACTCCCTATTATATCCTGAAAGGCATTGATCCTAAATCAAAAGATTTCCAGCACTGGATGGCATTTTCTAAAAATCAGCAGAAGCAAAGGAAGAAGTCAAAGAGGTATGACAGTCCTGTCCCAAGATGGACTCCTAAAGGTCCTCCTCCTCCACCTCCCAGTGCAGGAGCCTCTGGAAACCTATCTGCAAACCCTGTTGCTCAGTCTGACAGGTTCAACCCATCTCAGTCATCACAAAGGATAAGTTCTCAAGGATATCAAGGTAAAACTCAATCTGGCTATCAAAGACTTGATGCTAATGTTAAGGAACAAGTAAAGGAGGTGGTGTATCAAAGACCAACTTTTTCTCCTCCTCCTTCCAAAGAACTCAAGAGATCAACCTCTCCAAAGCCAGATCATGCTGTGAAGGCTATTTCAAAAGTTATTCAGGATAAAGAGCCAGCTGAAAGTCTGCTAGACTTGTCTATTAAGTTTAAAGCTGTGAAACCTGTTGATACATCTTCTGAAAATGTGTATGAAAGCCCAGAGCTTAATCCTAATTTCAGGATGGCTCGTTTTCTTGAACTTGTTGGTTCAGCCTAAATTAAGAAAGCTAAAGCTGAAGGCAAAGACACTGCAGGATTAACCACTATGTCAAAATTCAGAATGAAGGAGCTCGATAAATTCCAGGTTAGACCTGAGGTATTTTATCCTTCAAAATACATGGAAAAGCATCCTGAGGCAGTTGTCCCAAGAGCGTCAGAATCGAAAATCATTGGAGAACAAGACCTGAAGTTATCGAGAAAAGAAGCTCTAGATCCTTCTAGAAAAATTACTTTCATTCCTAGTTCTTCTCAACCTAAACCTAATTCTGAAGTATCTTAAAAATTCATTGATTGACAGTTATTTGCTTATCTGATTGATTGATGTTATCTGCTTAGTTATTTCTCTTCATGCATTTTATTTATTTTCATAATTTAGTTTTGTATTTAATTGTTGAGAGACTTAACTCAAATAGGGGGAGATTGTTGGTACCCTAGTTTTGATTTGAGTTCAGTCTTCTCTTTCTGTCTCTTGACCCAAGATTTATCTATGGTCAAAGGTTAGTTGTTTAGTTTGTTGCTCTAGTTTTAGAGGCGTCACTTTTCCAGATGTAAATTTGGTTAAGTTGTTTTTCGTTCGACTATGGTCGAACGCCGCTCGACTATCGTCTATCGACTGTTCGACGATCGTCTATCAGTTGGTCGACGTTCTGTCTGCGTTGATAGTTCGACTATCTATTTGATAGGTCGAATATCTGTTGTGTTTGATAGTTCGACTATCTACTTGGATAGTTCAACTATCTGATAGTTCGACTATCTGTTTAATAGGTCGACTATCTGTCCGCTTTGATAGTTCGACTATCTGTTTGATAGGTCGAAAATCTGCTTTGTGTGATAGTTCGACTATTTGTTTGATAGGTCGACTATCTGTTCTCTATGATAGTTCGACTATCTACTTGGATAGTTCAACTATCTGATAGTTCGACTATCTATTGATAGGTCGACTATCTGTTTTGGTTGATAGCTCGACTATCTGTTGATAGGTCGACTATCTGCTTTCTGTGATAGTTCGACTATCTGTTTGATAGGTCGACTATCTATTCTCTTTGATAGATCGACTATCTGCTTGGATAGTTCAACTATCTGATAGTTCGACTGTCTGTTGATAGGTCGACTATCTGTTTTGGTTGATAGCTCGACTATCTGTTAATAGGTCGACTATCTGTTCTTTGATAGTTCGACTATCTGTTTGATAGGTCGACTATCTATTTTGTTTGGTAGTTCGACTATCTGTCCTGATAGATCGACTATCTGATAGCTCGACTATCTGTCCTGATAGTTTGACTATCTGTTTTGGTAGTTCGACTATCTTCTTTGATAGTTCGACTATCTGGATCGTTCGACTATCTGTCTGATAGGTCGACGATCTCTGTGCTTCGGTCGACGATCTTCGAGGGTCGTTCGACGTTTTGCTGTATGTCTTGAGTAATTTTGTCATCTTCTATGATGTGATTTATTTCATATTTATTTTGGCATATTTTATAAAAGATTATTTGAATAAAGTTGTGATATTATTTCCATGCAATATCTGCTCCATTCCTAATGCATAAGCCAATCTTTTTCTGACAAAAGTTGTTTGTCTTATTAGCTGAGATATGATTTCTGCTTTATCTGCCAAGCTGTCCTTTATAACCGTTAGACTCAGAAAGTCTTCCTTGGCCGTAAAGAGTCTCTTCTGATGTGACTTTCTCTAGTATTATTTTATCAGAGTTATTTGCAGCTTCTTAGAAAGCTTTATCCTCCTATAGGATATCTGTTTGCAGTATGTGTTTTTACTTTATGTTATTTGCAGCCCAGCTTGCAGATTTCAGTAAAAGACAAGATTCAAACTCAAATTAGAGTCGTTGCTGCTGCTGTTATATAAAGAATTCTTTGGAGAAAGAAATCAACTAGTTCACATAGCCAAAAACCAGTTCATTCAGGAAAAGGAGTTCAAAAGCTAACAGCAGCATTCAAGCTTACAACTTACAGTTTATAACTGCTCTCAGCACGTTCACATCCAACTGAGAAGAAGTTTTAGCTCTTCACTCTTCTTCAACCTGAGTTCTCCTGCTTACAGGAAGATTTTCACTCAGAGCTTTTTGAAGAAGAAGAAGAAGATAGCTGCCTGAAGAAGAATTTTCATTTCATATTCTTTATCTTCTTGTAGCTTTTTCCTTCAGATTTTCTGAAGTGTTTTCTGCACTGAAGCAAGACTTCACCTGGACATTCTTTTAGCCAGGGGAGCCTTGACTCTTTAGAGCTTTCTAGCTCAATGCAAGTTCTTGAGCTTCTCTAATTCTATTTAAAATAGAGAAGACATTTTAACCTCCTTTCCCCCTCCTGTAAAGGGTTATTACTCCCTTCAAAAGTATACCTTGGTGGCAGGGCACCTGATCAAAAACCTGTGTTGGTTTTTAGACACCTGATCAAAAGTCTAAAGGGTTTCTGGATCTACCTGAAGCAGATCTTGTTGGTGGCAGGGCACCTGATCAAAAACCTGAATGGATTCCTACCTTGTTGGTAGAAGAGTGGACGTACCCAAGTTGTTTGGGGAACCACTATAAATTCCCTTGTGTCGTCTGGTTGTTTAATTTATTACTTGTGCTGTTGGCTGTGATTAGTTTTAACTAGGTTTGCTAGTTGCTATTTAGGATTCCAAGCCTTAACTGTAATTACAGTTGGCTGCCTTTTGTGCACAACACTTGTTTTAGGCTTTAGGGTTACTTCTCAAATATCTATAACTTTCATTCCGCAATTAACTCCAAGGGAGTTGAGTAGACAGTCAACTTTGCTAGTGCAATTTTTGATTACTCTATTCACCCCTCTAGAGTAGTATATATCCCTTTTCTTTCAGATGTGAAAAGAGGTGCTATCAAATGAAATTGGAAAAAAGGCTCAAATGCGGCTAACTAGTGGTGAAAGTTTTTAGATTGGCAGGAAAGCTCAAACGAAAACAAAAATGGCCTAAATCATATTCATGCTTTTTAAATTTATTTAAAACATAGATTTGAAAAATTTCAAAAAGCAAGTCCTAGATAATAAAATAAGATTGATGAAATTATCTTGAAAATAGAAATAATAGGTGACTCAGATCTTTCACATCTTCTACGCTATTCAAAAGTTGACCTTACAAAAATTATCCAAAAACGAAAAGGAAAATAGTGGATGATGAATTTTTGAGAAAGTAAAGAAAATAAAGAACGAAAACCATAATGGAAATACGAGTTTTAGAAAAAACATTTTACGTTAACATGCTACCGTAAATTAGAAACACAGCATAGATAACATTTTACTTGTGAAACATAATTAAAAAGGGCGATTAGAAATATTATAATTAATTAAGTTGTTTATATGAGATTTTGAGAAAAATAAAACAAAAAGAAGGGGTACTATTGAAATACCAAAACGTATAAACTATTAAAGTAATAACAAAAAGCATTTTTTTAAAAAAAAATTTTTGAAATATTTTCTATTTTTTTGGACCCAAGAGCGCCCTTTGTTTAAAACGTCGATTGAGCTCGACGCAACAAAATAATAATGTCAAAAAATATTTTGTCCAAAATAATATAATTAAAGTTTTTAATAAAAACAAAATAGTCTTAAGTTATTACAATTCGTGCAGCAGAAATTTAATAATGTTTGGACTGACATCATCATCACCAGAAAAATAAAGTTTAAGACGCTGCCCATTTACTTTGAAATTACCCTTATCAGGGTGTGAAATTAAAATAGCACCATAAGGAAAAACTTCTAAAATAGAAAAAGGCTCAGACCATCGCGGCTTTAATTTCCCCGGAAATAGACGTAATCGAGAGTTATACAAAAGAACTTGGTCGCTCGACTTAAAGGTTTTTGGGTGCCTTATGAAAGTGAAGGGATAGATACTACTCTAGAGGGGGGGTGAATAGAGTTGTCAAATTTTGCACTAGACAAAACTTAATAGTCTACCCAACTCCCTTGGAGTGAAATGCGGAATGGAAAGATTATAGATATTGAAATAACCCTAAAGCCTAACACAAGTGTTGTGCACAAACTCAAGCTAACTGTAATTACAGTTAAGGCTTGGAAAACCTAATCAGCAACTAGCAAACCTAGTTATATCTAATCACAGCCACAATGCAGGAATTAAACAAGGCAATCCAGATGACACAAGGAATTTATAGTGGTTCCCCAAACAACTTGGGTATGTCCACTCTTCTACCAACAAGGTAGGAATCCACTCAGGATTTTTATCAGGTGCCCTGCCACCAACAGGATCTGCTTCAGGTAGATCCAAAAACCCTTTAGACTTTTGATCAGGTGTCTAAAAACCGAACACAGTTTTTTGATCAGGTGCCCTGCCACCAAGGGATACTTTTGAAGGGAGTAATAACCCTATACAGGAGGGGGAAAGAAGGTTAAGATGTCTTCTCTATTTTACAATAGAGAAGAGAAGCACAAAGACTTGCACTGAGCTAGAAAGCTCTAAAGAATCAAGGCTCCCCCTGGCTCAAAAATGTCCAGGTGAAGTCTTGCTTCAGTGCAGAAAACTCTTCAGAAAGATCTGAAGGAAAAACTACAAGAAGATAATAAATAATAAAATTAGAAATCTTCAAGCAGCTGTCTTCTTCTTCTTCTTCTTCAAAAGAACTCTGAGTTTGAACTTCCTGGAAGCAGGAGAACTCAGGTTGAAGAAGAGCAGAAAAGCTTAACACTTCTCAGATGAATGGAAATTGCTGAGAGCAGAAAACTTGGTCTTGATGAAGGCTTAAATGCTTAAATGAATAACTGGTTAGCTAGCTGAAATCCTTCTCCAAAGGATTCCTTTTATAGCAGCAACAAGCAACGGCTCTCTTCAATTTGAATTGTTTGTCTTCTTCTGAAACTTGAGACCTGGGCTGCAAATATCAAAAAGACAAACAATCTCTGCAGCAAAAACATTCTATAAAAGGAATAAACCTCTTTCGAAGAAGCTGCAGGAAGCAATCTGATAATAAAGTACTAAATAAAGTCACATCAGAAACAAACTCTTTATAGCAGAAGAAAGACTTTTCAGTCTAACGGCTATAAAGGACTGATAGCAGATAAAGTAAAATACAATGTCAGCTAATAAGACAAACAACTTTATCTGAAAAGATTTGACTCAGGCAGAAGGGATGGAGCAGATATTGCCTGGAAATATTATCATAAAACAACTGAAATAACACATGCCAGATAATGTATTAATTTGTTAAATAGAATAAATAAATACAAAATAAAAAGGCAGACAGAAAACGTCGAACGACCCTCGGAGATCGTCGACCGAAGAACGAAGATCGTCGAACTATCGGACAGATAGTCGAACGATCCAAATAGTCGAACTATCAAAGGAGATAGTCGAACTATCACAACAGATAGTCGAACTATCAGAAGATAGTCGAGCTATCAGATAGTCGACCTATCAACGGATAGTCGAACTATCAAGGCGAAGCAGATAGTCGAACTATCAACAGATAGTCGAACTATCAAAGACAAACAGATAGTCGAACTATCAACAGATAGTCGAACTATCAGATAGTTGAACTATCAAAGCAGATAGTCGAACTACCAAGTGAAAACAGATAGTCGACCTATCAACAGATAGTCGAACTATCAACGCAGAACAGATAGTCGAACTATCAACAGATAGTCGAGCTATCAGAGAATGACAGATAGTCGAACTATCAACAGATAGTCGAGCTATCAGATAGTTGAACTATCAAGGAAGATAGTCGAACTACCAAGGGAAAACAGATAGTCGACCTATCAGCAGATAGTCGAACTATCAGAAGAAAGCAGATAGTCGATCTATCAACAGATAGTCAAGCTATCAAACAATGCAGATAGTCGACCTATCAAACAGATAGTCGAGCTATCAGATAGTTGAACTATCCAAGAAGATAGTCGAACTATCAAAGTACACAGATAGTCGAACTATCAACCGATAGTCGAACTATCCTCGCAGACAGAACGTCGAGCAACTGATAGACGATCGTCGAACAGTTAGTCGATGATAGTCGAGCGGCGTTCGACTATAGTCAAACGAACAAACTACTTAACCAAATTCTTCATCTGGAAAAGCGGGGACTCTACAGCTAGACCACTAACCATTGACCATAGATATTTCTTGGGTCAAGGGACAAAAGGAGAAGACTAAACTCAAATCAAACTAGGGTACCAACAATCTCCCCCTATTTGAGTTAAGTCTCTCAAAAACTAAAACATAGAACTAGCTATAGAGCAATAAAATTAATACAGGAAATAGATAAACAATTAACAGTCAATCAGATAAATAACAACAGTCAAACAAAACTAAGAGTCTACAGAGTCTGGCTTAGGGTCAGAAGAGCTAGGAACAAAGGAAACTTTCCGCAAAGGATCAATGGCCTCTTTCTTAGATATCTTCAAGTCTTGCACGCCAATAATCTTTAATTCTGCAGCCCTTGGAACAACTGCTTCTGGGTGCTTTTGCATATACTTTGAAGGATCAAAGACCTCAGGGCTAACCTGGATTTTATTGAGTTCCTTCATTCTGAACTTTGATATTGTTGTAAATCCTGTAGAATCCTTTCCTTCAGCTTTAGCTTTCTAAATTTGAGCTGAGCCAACAATCTCAAGAAATCTAGCCATCCTGTAATCAGGATCTAGTTCTTGGCTTTCATACATATTTTCAGAAGATGTATCAACAGGCTTAACAGCTTTAAACTTAACTGATAAATCTAATAAACTTTCAGCTGTGTCTTTTACTTCTTGAATAACCAGAGACGATGGAGGAGCAAACTCAGCAAACTTTTTGCTAGATTTTTCAGAGAATATGGTTCTTTTTCCTTTTGCAGCATCCTTAGCAACATGAACTGGAATACCAGAAGAGATCTTTTTCTTAGGATAAGGAGGAGGTGAAAATGTTGGCTTCTGATACACAACCTCCTTTACTTGTTCTTTAACTTCAGTAACATGCCTTTGAGAACCAGTATATGATTTTCCTTGGTTGCTTTGAGAACTTTTCTTTGAAAGAGGCTGAGAAGGAGCAGATTTTGCTGACGGAGCAGAAGGATTAGTAGAAAGGTTGCCAGAGGCTCCTGCACTGGGAGGTGGAGGAGGAGGACCTCTGGGATTCCATCTGGGGATAGGACTATCATATCTCTTAGATCTCTTTCTCTCTTTTTGCTGGTTCTTGGAGAACCACATCCAATGTTGAAACTCTTTTGACTTGGGGTCAATTCCTTTCAGAATATAATATGGAGTGTCATTATCACGATTGAGAGGAGGAGGAGCAACAACTTTTCTTTTCTTCTGTGCAGCTTTCTTTTTCTTTGAATTCTCAGATAAATCTGAATCCTCTTCATCCTCAGAATGAGATGATGGAGGATTGTCATAGGGGTCATAGGCTTCAGAAACAGCCTTTCCCTTTAAAGCAGCTTTCTCCTTTTCTTCTTCTATGGCATCCTGAGCTAGAAGTGAATCCAGGTCAAGTCCTGGGGAATCATCCCAAACAGTTGATTTTTCAACTTGTAAATCCTTTTCTTTTTCTTCTAACAAAGATTGTACTCTTAATTGCCAAGCAGCTCTAGCTTTCTCTTCTTGATTTTCAGACACATCTTCTATATCATCTAAAAAGGAATCCAGTTCTGGATCTACTTGAACATCAGGAACATCTGGAGCAGCTTCTGAAACAACTACTATAACCTGAGCAGCTATATCTTCTTTAATATAATCTGTAGATTCATGAACACAAATCTGCTAAATAAGCTAAAATCATTCCTTCTAGGTATTCACAAACTAGCAAATCAGTTGACTCGTCAATAAAACGAATGAGTGAATTACCTTCATACTCTACCAACTCCCAGGATTCATCTAGATAGGATGTTATAATGCCTTCTAGGAAACGGGCAACCAAGGGAGTGGTGAGATCTTCTAAACAGACTTTCACAGCAAATTCAGATAACATAACTGCATCAGATAATTCTTTGTCAGATAACACTGAACCTGATTCATCTTGAGCTGGAGCTGGAGCAGTCTCTTCTTGAACTGCTGGAAGAACTGCTGGAAGGGAGGCTGGAGGCTCTGAGACATCTTCACAGAACATCTCCCCCTGCCTGATTTTAGTGGGAACTGAAACCAGGCCCCTTGAAGAAGAGGGCTCAGCAGATTTAGAGAGGGATTGGATGAAAGCAGTCAAGGTAGCAATAGAGGAGGCAAGTGGAGCAATTGCCTCTTCAATCATGATTTTGATTGAAGGGGTAATCAACTCCAAAATGCTAGATATGAATGCTGGGGTGACTTCAAAAGAATGGGGGGGAACTGCAGATGATGGAAGCTCAGCAGGAGAAATGTATTCCTGTTGAACTGGAGAACGAACAGGAGATGGAGAATGATGTGGAGAAAGAACTGGAGAACGAATAGGGGACTGACGAGGTGTTGGAGTCCTCTCAGATCCTATCAAATCAAAACTAGGAGCAGATATCCTAGCCAGATGAGAAGGAATAGGAGATGCATGAGGAGAGGGAAGAACAACCGTGGTTGTTTCTCGAACAGGAGAAGGAGAAAGTCGTACTTCAGCTGAAGTTGATGGAACTGCAACTGAAGTAGACTGCATAGCAGAAGAAGATGAGGGAAGGGAAAGATGACCTGAGCCAGCTTCATGAGGGTGAGGAGCGACTGAATCAGTCCTAGTGCTCTCTGATGTCGCTGGAGCAACCCCTGTGAGAGCGGGCTTCACAAACGTCCTCTTCCACTTGGAGAACAGATTCGGATCCATCTTCTTACTCGCATTTATGGTTGTTGCAACGGAGACCAGCAGCTGAGGATACTTTTCCTTCAGGAAAATTCCAATAACCCTGCCTAGGGTAACCTCCTTCTTACTATTCTTTTTCCTTACCAAATCGAACATTACTCCTGCCCAATCAATCCTTTTCTGATTAACAATTGCACACATCAGTGCAAATTGTTGCCTTGTAATGTTGTCATGAGCAGAGTGCTTCCCAAGGAGCACTTTTCCAACTATCTCAGCAAGAAATTTAATCTTAAATGGGAAATTCACCTTGAGCAGCTTTGTGGGAATGTCCTCCGCATGTCCCAGCTCAGTAAGCATTCTTCCAAACTCTTGAGCATCTTGCTCATAATCTTCTTCGCCATTAATCAAGCCAAAAACATCAGTCAGAATGGCGGGAGTTAAAATAACCTCTTCTCCGCCAATAGTGCCAGTCATCGAATCGTCGGTGGAGGACGAAGTAAATGCCCATTCCTTAATCTCGGGAATATTTAACTTTATCCTTGTAGACATTAATCTTTCTAGACCTTGATCTCGGCATAACTGAAGAATTTCCACAATCCCTGCTTCACAGCAACTGAATGCGTCAAAATCGACGCTGAAACCTGCATCGAACTTTACAACAGCTAGCACTGCTGGAGAAATCGCCATTGAAGTGCTGGAGAGAGCGCGAGAAAGACGGAGAAGACGAAGGAGACGAAGCGGCAGAAAATCGCAAGCGGGAAGACAGAATGCGAAAAGGCACGCTCCGTCGACGATAAAACAAAAGATCTTTTAACCTAGGTCGACTATCGGCTTTATATTAGACCGGAGATAGTCGATCTATTAAAAAGATACTAGACCCGATGCTCGAACGGTCGTTCAACGATCGGCCCAGAAGCAGAGTAGTCGATCAATCGTTCGACTATTTCTGGCTTCTCAAACAACAAGTTATCGTCATCCAGAGATCGACGATAAGCTCGACTTGTTCGACGATCTTCGAACGCCGGTCGACGATCTTCAAACAGATAAGCTATCATTAACCAGAGGTCGACGATAGGCTTGATCCATTCGACGATCTTCGATCATCGTTCGACGATCTTCAAGCAGGTTTCAACATTGGCAGATATAGTCACACTTAGTCTCGTCTATTGATCATGCCTAGTTGAACTAAAAAGAATAGATGCTTCTGTTCATCTAAGGGCTTGGTGAATATATCACCTCTCTGAAACTCAGTGGATATGAACTCAAGACAAATCTTGTTCTTTTCCACACAATCTCTCAGGAAATGGTGTCGAATCTCAATGTGCTTCGTTCTAGAGTGGTGCACTGGATTTTGTGCAATGGAGATAGCACTGGTACTGTCACACATGATTTTGGTGTTCTTGTGTGAGTAACCATAATCCATAAGCTGGGTTTGAATCCACAGGATCTGTGAACAACAACTAGCAGCTGCTATATATTCAGCCTCTGCAGTTGAGGTTGAGACAGAAGCCTGCTTCTTACAGAACCAAGAGACCAATCTCTCTCCCAGGAACTGACAAGTTCCTGAGGTGCTCTTCCTGTCAACACTGCAACCAGCATAATCAGAATCATAATATCCAATTAATTCAAATTCTGACTCAGCTGGGTACCAAAGTCCTAGATTTGGACATCCCTTCAGGTATCTCAGGATTCTCTTGAGAAGAATCAGATGAGATTCCTTGGGGTTGACCTGGAATCTAGCACAAAGGCATGTAGCAAACATTATATCTGGCCTACTTGCAGTTAAATATAATAGGGAACCAACAATGGCCCTATAATTCTTTTGATCAACTGGCTTGTCGTGATCATCAGAATCAATAACTACATTAGTAGCCATAGGTGTAGGCATTGCTGAAGCATCAGCCATCCCAAATTTCTTTACCAATTCTTTGGCATATTTGGATTGGGAGATGAAGATACCATCAGCATCTTGCTTAACTTGGAGACCAAGAAAGTAAGACAGCACACCCATACTACTCATCTCAAACTTAGAGTGCATCAGGTCAGAGAACCTTTTGCAAAGTTTGGGATCAGTGGAGCCAAATATAATATCATCTACATACACCTGAACTAACAGGATTGTGTCCTTGTGATGCTTGACGAAAAGGGTTCTATCAACTACTCCCCTAGTAAAGTTGTGCTCTAAAAGGAAACTAGCTAGAGTCTCATACCAGGCTCTGGGAGCTTGCTTTAGTCCATAAAGAGCTTTTTGCAACTTAAACACATGTGAGGGCTGAGTTGAAGAAACAAACCCTGGTGGTTGTTCAACAAACACCTCTTCCTTAAGCTCACCATTTAGGAATGCACTTTTGACATCCATTTGAAAGACCTTAAACTTCATGTAGGCTGCATAGGCCAAGAAGATCCTTATTGCTTCTAGCCTTGCAACAGGAGCAAAGGTTTGGTCATAATCTATACCTTCCTCCTGTCTGTAGCCCTGAGCTACAAGCCTTGCTTTATTCCTTACAATAATTCCATTTGCATCCAACTTGTTTCTATACACCCACTTGGTGCCTATGATCAGTTGGCCTTTAGGTCTTGGAACCAAAGTCCAAACTTTACATCTCTCAAACTGATTGAGTTCCTCTTACATAGCAATGATCCAGTGGGGATCTAGCTCTGCATCTTTAAAGGTGAGGGGCTCAACCTGTGAGAGGAAAGAAGCATGCATCACATCCTGTCTTAATTGGTGTCTTGTTTGCACACCAGCTGATATGTCTCCAATCACTTGAGATGTGGGGTGATCTCTAAGTGTGACAATATCAGCAGGTGGGATGTGATCTTCAGCAACAGTTGGGATTAATTCCTCAGGAGGAATTTGATCTACTGTTGGAGGTACAACAACAGCTTCTGCAATGTCTTCATCACTGTCTGATTCAGTGATACGAAGAGTTGATAGTTGAAGAATTTCTTGAGTAGCATCAGGTACCTGCAATGAACTAGAGGAAGGAGAATTTTCCTTCTCCTTGTAAAACATCTGAGACTCATCAAAAGATATATGCACAGATTCTTCAATTTTACAGGTTGATTTGTTATAAACCCTATAAGCTTTGCTTACTTGGGAATATCCAAGCATAATTCCCATTGAAGCTTTTGCTTCAAATTTTCTAAGATATTCTTTATTGTTATTATGAATATACACTACACAACCAAATATTCTAAAATAATTAATTTTAGGTTTCTTTCCTTAAAGCAACTCATAAGGAGTTTTACACTTAAGCTTGTGTATCAAACTTTTATTCAAGACATAATTGGCTGTGCTAACAGCTTCTGCCCAATAAGAGAGAGGCATATTAGCATCTGCCAACAATGTACTAGCAGCTTCAATGAGTGTTCTGTTCTTCCTTTCAACTACCCCATTTTGTTGGGGAGTTCTAGGAGCTGAGAAGCTATGTTTGATACCTTCTCTCTCACAGAATTCTTGCATGAGAAGAGAGTCAAACTCAGTACCATGATCACTTCTGATCAAGGCCACATGAGTAGAGTACTCAGTCTGCACACATAGTAGAAAGTCTGTAAGGGCTTTGAAGTTATCAGCCTTAGTTCTCAAAAAGAAAACCCAACTGAACCTAGAGAAGTCATCTACAATTACTAAGGTGTAATACTTCCCTCCTAAACTCTGTACATTTATTGGGCCAAAAAGGTCCAAATATAATAAGTACAAGATTCTAGGAGAATCACTCTTATTTACTGATTTAAAAGAATTCTTGGTTTGCTTGCCTAGCTGACAAGCCTTGCAAAGGCTCTCCTTCTTGTAGGGGCAAGAAGGTAAACCTCTAACAAGGTTGTGTTTAGATAACCTAGATATATTTTTAAGGTTAACATGACTAAGCCTCTTATGCCACAAAGAATTATTATTAATTGTTACTTCATTAAATAAACAGATTTCAGAGTGAGATGAATTGAAATCTACTAAATAAATATTACCTATTCTAATGCCTACTAAAACAACATTATTATTTAAAGTAATATTGCAAGAAGAGTTAGAAAATGAAACCTGGTAGCCAGCATCACATAGCTGGCTGACTGAAATCAAATTGTGCTTCAGTCCTGTCACATATGCAACTCTCTTGAAAGTAACATCTCCAATTGTGATCCTGCCATAGCCTTCTGTCTGACCACAGTTTGAATCTCCAAAGATAACCTTTGGGCCGAGCTTTGAACTTTGACAGATGATTTTTATTTCCTGTCATATGCTTGGAGCATCCACTATCCAAATACCACTTATTTTGAGTGATAGGATAGGCCTTCACCTGCAAGACATTTATTTAGACAGTGTGGACCCAGGTAACCTTGGGTCCCTTGTTTTTCACATAAGAAAAGCTAGAAATAAATGAAAATGCAGGCTGAGGGTGATAACCTAATGGGTGAGATCTCCTAGGTGGGATTCTCCATGCAGATGATGGGTCAACAAACCTAGGGTTTCTATTTTCATTTAGGTTTCTATGGTACTGATGATGATTTTGAAAATCATATTGAAAACGTCGATCGACGTTCGATGATGGGTGCTCAGATCGTCGAGCTTCGTTCGACCATTGAGCTTCCGATCGTCGAGCGGCGTTTGACGCTCTTTGCATTTCTTTAAAAAATTTCTTTCTTTTCTCTCTCTTAGCTTTATTTAAAGTTTTATTAACTTGGTTTACTTGCTCAGTGTTCTTCATTCCACTAGCTGAAATGAAGTTCACTGGAGTTGAAAGATTATTTTTAAGAATAACTGGGGGTTCACTGGGAGAAGCTCCTAAGCCTAGTTTGTTATTGCCTGACCTAGTGTTAGTCATGCTGGTAATTTCTAATAACTTAAGGCTTCTACCATTAAGTGATTCTTCTAACCTCTTAGACTTAGCTAACTCCATTTTAAGAAATTTAATTTCTTCTCTACAAGTAGTGAGATCTTCCTTTAGCTTAATATTTTCTGTAGCAATTAATTCTGAGTCAGCTAACTTATTTCTAAGTTCTTTAATCTCCTTTTCTGAACTAATTAAGTCTAAGCATAAGGATTTAAAATCTAATTTAAATTCTTCAGAAGTGAAGTCATAAGAAGATAGTACCTCATCTTCTGTTGGCATTTCTTCTTCTGAATCTGAACTCTCTGCAGCTGAGTGATTGCTGCAGGCATCTATTGCCATCAGGCAAACCTCCTTTGCCTTCTTCTCTTCCTCATCCTCACTGGAGCTAGAGGAGGAAGATTCTTCATCAGAATCACTCCAGGTTTCAGCAATGAAACCTCTCTCCTTCTTCTTGTTCTTGTAGGAGGATGGCTTGGAGTGCTTCCTGTGCTGCTCCTTTTCTTTCCTCTTATCTTTGTTCTTCTCCTCTGGGCAATCTGGTAAGATGTGTCCAGGCTTCCTGCAACCATAGCAGATAATTTCTTTAGCAGGAGAACGGTCATACCTTGGTTTGTCTTCATAGCGTGAAGACTTCTTTCTGAATTCCTTTCTCCCCATCTTGAGAAACCTCTTGGCAAATAATGCCATTAGTTCCTCATTTGATTGGCTGCCTTCAGAAGCATCAGCAGCCTTAAGAGCTAGAGATTGCTCTTTTCTTGTTGGAGTAGGGGTCTTTGCTTCTGCTTCTGCTTCCCTTGTCTTCAGCACTTGCTCAAAAGATTTGAGTTTGCCGAGAAGAGCTTCAGTGGAGATCTCTGTGGTGCTTCTGGCTTCCTTGATGGGCCAGATCCTTAGATCCCATGTGCTAGGGAAGCATATAAGAATCTTATCATTGACCTCTGTCAATGATATGTCCTTGTCAAGGGTCCTCAGCTCATTGATGATTGAGCTGAGCCTTGTATACATGGCTTCAACTGATTCAGCATCAGTTTTCTTGAAGTTCTCATATTGTGAGATAAGGTTGGACCTTCTGTCCTTCCTTTCATCAGCTGAACCAGCTACAATCTGGTTCAGTGTATCCCACATAGCTTTTGCTGAAGAGCAGTCAGCAACCTTCTGGAATACCTCATCAGACATTGTCTGAGCCAGAATGTTCATCGCCTTGGCATCTGCTATCTTTGCCTTCTTGTACTCATCGTTGTAATCTGGAGGAGGCACTGCACTCATATCAGATGATGAGGCAGTAGCAGCAGCAGGTGCTCTTGGGGGTCCTGATAAAATAGAAGCAAAGATGCTTTCATCAATAGAATTCATATATAATTTTATCCTTGCCTTCCAGATGCCAAACTTAGCTAAGTTTCATGCTGGAGGTCTGGTGCTAGAATAATCCTTGGACTGGGCCATGATAGTGAATATCTATAAGCTTTGGTATCTATCAGGATCTTGTGACTTAGGTGTTAGCCTATACAGTTAGTCAACCTCCCTCTGATACCAATTGAAAGTGAAGGGATAGATACTACTCTAGAGGGGGGGTGAATAGAGTTGTCAAATTTTGCACTAGACAAAACTTAATTGTCTACCCAACTCCCTTGGAGTGAAATGCGGAATGGAAAGATTATAGATTTTGAAATAACCCTAAAGCCTAACACAAGTGTTGTGCACAAACTCAAGCTAACTGTAATTACAGTTAAGGCTTGGAAAACCTAATCAGCAACTAGCAAACCTAGTTATATCTAATCACAGCCACAATGCAGGAATTAAACAAGGCAATCCAGACGACACAAGGAATTTATAGTGGTTCCCCAAACAACTTGGGTACGTCCACTCTTTTACCAACAAGGTAGGAATCCACTGAGGTTTTTGATCAGGTGCCCTGCCACCAACAGGATCTGCTTCAGGTAGATCCAGAAACCCTTTAGACTTTTGATCAGGTGTCTAAAAACCGAACACAGGTTTTTGATCAGGTGCCCTGCCACCAAGGGATACTTTTGAAGGGAGTAATAACCCTATACAGGAGGGGGAAAGAAGGTTAAGATGTCTTCTCTATTTTACAATAGATTAGAGAAGCACAAAGACTTGCACTAAGCTAGAAAGCTCTAAAGAATCAAGGCTCCCCCTGGCTCAAAAATGTCCAAGTGAAGTCTTGCTTCAGTGCAGAAAACTCTTCAGAAAGATCTGAAGGAAAAACTACAAGAAGATAATAAATAATAAAATTAGAAATCTTCAAGCAGCTGTCTTCTTCTTCTTCTTCAAAAGAACTCTGAGTTTGAACTTCCTAGAAGCAGGAGAACTCAGGTTGAAGAAGAGTAGAAGAGCTTAACACTTCTCAGATGAATGGAAATTGCTGAGAGCAGAAAACTTGGTCTTGATGAAGGCTTGAATGCTTAAATGAATAACTGGTTAGCTAGCTGAAATCCTTCTCCAAAGGATTCCTTTTATAGCAGCAACAAGCAACGGCTCTCTTCAATTTGAATTGTTTGTCTTCTTCTGAAACTTGAGACCTGGGCTGCAAATATCAAAAAGACAAACAATCTCTGCAGCAAAAACATTCTATAAAAGGAATAAACCTCTTTCGAAGAAGCTGCAGGAAGCAATCTGATAATAAAGTACTAAATAAAGTCACATCAGAAACAAACTCTTTATAGCAGAAGAAAGACTTTTCAGTCTAACGGCTATAAAGGACTGACAGTAGATAAAGTAAAATGCAATGTCAGCTAATAAGACAAACAACTTTATCTAAAAAGATTTGACTCAGGTAGAAGGGATGGAGCAGATATTGCCTGGAAATATTATCATAAAACAACTGAAATAACACATGCCAGATAATGTATTAATTTGTTAAATAGAATAAATAAATACAAAATAAAAAGGCAGACAGAAAACGTCGAACGACCCTCGGAGATCGTCGACCGAAGAACGAAGATCGTCGAACTATCGGACAGATAGTCGAACGATCCAGATAGTCGAACTATCAAAGGAGATAGTCGAACTATCACAACAGATAGTCGAACTATCAGAAGATAGTCGAGCTATCAGATAGTCGACCTATCAACGGATAGTCAAACTATCAAGGCGAAACAGATAGTCGAACTATCAACAGATAGTCGAACTATCAAAGACAAACAGATAGTCGAACTATCAACAGATAGTCGAACTATCAGATAGTTGAACTATCAAAGCAGATAGTCGAACTACCAAGCGAAAACAGATAGTCGACCTATCAACAGATAGTCGAACTATCAACGCAGAACAGATAGTCGAACTATCAACAGATAGTCGAGCTATCAGAGAACGACAGATAGTCGAACTATCAACAGATAGTCGAGCTATCAGATAGTTGAACTATCAAGGAAGATAGTCGAACTACCAAGGGAAAATAGATAGTCGACCTATCAGCAGATAGTCGAACTATCAGAAGAAAGCAGATAGTCGATCTATCAACAGATAGTCGAGCTATCAAACAATGCAGATAGTCGACCTATCAAACAGATAGTCGAGCTATCAGATAGTTGAACTATCCAAGCAGATAGTCAAACTATCAAAGCACACAGATAGTCGAACTATCAACCGATAGTCGAACTATCCTCGCAGACAGAACGTCGAGCAACTGATAGACGATCGTCGAACAGTTAGTCGACGATAGTTGAGCGGCGTTCGACTATAGTCGAACGAACAAACTACTTAACCAAATTCTTCATCTGGAAAAGCGGGGACTCTACAGCTAGACCACTAACCATTGACCATAGATATTTCTTGGGTCAAGGGACAAAAGGAGAAGACTAAACTCAAATCAAACTAGGGTACCAACACCTTAAGTGTTTATCGTGAAAACGTTTCGTCCGCTCTTTATAAAATTTGTTGTTTTCGTAAGCGTAAGAGTGCCACTCGTCGAGTTCGTTGAGGTAAAATTTTCTAAGGTCGCCGACAGAGTGGGGATCAAAATTTAAAAACCTTAAGGCCCAAAAAGCGCGGTGTTCAAGTTTTATGGGTAAATGGCACGATTTTCCATAAACCAACCGATATGGCGTACATCCGAGGGCGGTTTTGTATGCTGTTCGGATGGCCCATAGAGCATCGTTTAATTTGTCTGACTAGTCTTTTCTAGATGTTGAAACAGTCTTTTCTAAAATTCTTTTAATTTCTTTGTTCACTACTTCGACTTGTCCGTTAGTTTGGGGGTGGTAGGCAGTTGAAAGTTTATGCGTAATACCGTATTTAGTAAGGATTTTAGAAAACTGCGCATTACAGAAATGAGAACTCCTATCGCTAACGATGGCATGCGGCATACCGAATCGAGAAAATAATTTTTGTAAGAACGTAACTACAACTCGGGCGTCATTAGTAGGCATAGCTTGGGCTTCTGCCCATCGCGAAACATAATCGACAGCGAATAAAATATACTTATTCCTGAAGCTAGAAGGAAGAGGGCCAACAAAATCAATTCCCCAGAGGTCGAAAACTTCGCACTCGAGGAAATAATTTTGTGGCATTTCATTTTTATTGGAAATATTGCCCGACCGTTGGCAACTATCACACCTACTCACAAAGGCTTGCGCGTCTTTAAACAGACTAAGCCAATAAAAATCTGCGCTTAGCACTTTGTTAGCGGTGCGAGCATCTTGATAGTGCCCACCCGTCGGCCCTTCATGCAAATGTTTAATAATATGTAAACCTACTTCATAAGAAACACATCTCCTTATCACTTGGTCCGCACAGACTCTGAAAAGATGTGGGTCCTCCCAAAAATAGTTCTTCAACTCAGAAAAGAATTTCTTCTTTTGTTGAGAGGAGAACTCTTTTGGGAGCACACGAGCCACTAAATAGTTGGCAATGTGTGTGAACCAAGGAGAAGTAGATGTGTTAATTGAAAACAGCTTCTCATCTGGGAAGAAATCGTTAAAAGATTTTTCATCTAATTTTAAAATAAACGGATTGTGTAATCGGGAGAGATGGTCTGCGGCCAAATTCTCAGCTCCTCGCTTATCACGGATCTCTATGTCAAACTCCTAGAGGAGTAAGACCCAGCGAATCAAGTGCGGCTTGGCATCCGATTTAGAAAGAAGATATTTGAGGGCTGAGTGGTCTGTAAAAACAATAATTTTTGAAAGTGTAATATAAGGACGGAATTTATCAAAAGCGAATACTACAGCTAGGAGCTCCTTCTCGGTCATGGTGTAATTTTCCTGTGCAGATGTAAGTGTTTTACTAGCGTAATAGATGGGGTGGAAGTTTTTAGATATGCATTGACCTAATACGGCTCCCACCGCAAAACTACTCGCATCGCACATGATTTCAAATGGAAGGTCCCACACCGGAGCTATCATAATCGGGCATTAATTAATTTTTCTTTTATTAAATTAAAAGCAGCTAGGCAAAGGTCATCAAAAATAAATTGGGCGTCTTTTTCTAAGAGATGGGTAAGGGGCTTGGTGATCTTGGAGAAGTCTTTTATGAAATGACGGTAAAAGCCAGCGTGTCCTAAGAAACTTCTTATAGCTTTAACTTTCGTAGGCGGCGGCAACTTCTCGATAACTTCTATCTTGGCAATATCTACCTTAATTCCTCTCGCAGAAATTTTATGACCCAAAACTAACCCTTCCCTCACCATAAAATGGCATTTTTCCCAATTCAGGGCAAGGTTAGTTTCTCTGCATCGTTCTAAGACTTTTTCGAGGTTTTCTAAACAACTATCAAAAGCATCACCGAACACCGAGAAATCATCCATGAATACCTCCATAATGCTTTCTACGTACTTGTCGAAGATAGCGATCATACATCGTTGTAATGTAGCTGGCGCATTGCACAATCCAAATTGCATTCTTCTGTAGGCGAAGGTGCCGAAGGGACAAGTGAACGAAGTTTTCTCCTGGTCCTCGGGAGAGATGGGGATTTGAAAATACCCCCAAAAGGCCATCGAGAAAACAATAAAAGCTATGGCCGGATAATCGTTCTAAAATTTGATCGATGAATGACAAGGGAAAATGATCCTTGCGGGTGGAGTCATTTAACTTACGATAATCTATACACATTCGCCACCCGGTCACCGTCCGTGTCGGGATTAATTTATTATTCTTATTACTAACTACTGTTATCCCTCCCTTCTTCGGCACTACCTGGACTTGGCTAACCCACTTACTATCAGATATAGGATAGATAATTCCTGCGTCTAACAATTTCATAACCTTGCCCTTAACTACTTCTTTCATGTTGGGATTCATGCGGCGCTGAGGTTGGATGGAATTACGCGAATTATCTTCCATTAGGATTTTTTGAGTGCAAAAAGATGGGCTTATGCCCTTGATATCAGAAATTTGCCAGGCAATAACTTGGCGATGTTTACGTAAAACTAAAAGAAGTTTATCATTTTGCGCATCTGTGAGGTAGGCCGAAACTATTACTGGTAACTTGGAATCTTTTTCTAAGAAGGCATACCTAAGATGTTCGGGTAGTTCCTTTAATTCTAGGGTAGGGGGTTCTTTATACGAGGTTTTAGAAATTCTTTCTTTTTCAAATACTATGTCTTCGTAGACCTTTTTTAACGGAATATTAAAAGGGGTGGGGCTAGTGGCCATGGTGGCTACTTGCAGCAATTAAGTTGGAAGAGTAGAGAATGAATAAAAATCAGAAAATTCTTTTTCAAATTCAGAGAGGCGATAGGAGGATTCTTCACTTAGGTGCAGCGATTCAGTTGGAAGAGTAGAGGAGGAATAAAAATCAGAAAATTCTTTTTCAAATTTAGAGAAGCAATAGGTGGATTCTTCACTTAGGGCATCTACGAAAAAATAGGAGTCGTCATTTGCTAGGATGTTCTTCATCGAGGGGGTGATAGAGAAAGTCACTTCATCGTCGCGTAATCAAAGGAAGAGCTTACCATTGCTTACGTCAATGATAGTTCGGGAGGTTGAAAGGAAGGGTCGGCCAAAGATCAGGGGAACCTCGATGTCTTCTTCGATGTCCAATATGACAAAATCCACCGGGAAGATGAACTTGTCGACTTTAACTAAGACATCCTCCACGATTCCAAACGGGTATTTGATGGATCTGTCGGTGAGCTGGATACTCATGCATGTGGGGTTGAGGCTACCAATTCCTAACTTCTTAAACAACGAGAGGGGCATCAGGTTTATACTCGCACCTAAGTCGGCCAATGCGTTCTTGACAAAAAGATCACCAAAGACACACGGAATAGAAAAACTACCCGGGTCACTGATTTTCTTTTGTAAACCGTTTGTCAAGACCGTAGAGCACTCGACATTTAACGTGACATATGAAAGGTTCTCTAACTTCTTTTTGTTAGTCAGGAGTTCCTTAAGGTACTTTGCGTACTTCGGTATCTTGGAGATCGCTTCGTGGAAGGGCGGATTTATGTGAATTTGCCTGAATATTTCTAAGAAGCGGGAGTACTGATCATCCTGACGTTGCTTATTAAGTTCGGAAGGGTATGGCGGGGTTGGATTATTTTTAAAGATGGGTGGTGGAGTGAGGTCTTTTTCTAAAACAGGGGTGATAAATTCATCAGCTGAGGGTGGAATTTTTAAAATCGAAGCAGAGCTTTTATTTTTTAAAATTAGCGCGGAGCTTGCCTTGGGCTCTTCACTAACCCTACCGGAAACTTACTTCCCACTCCGAAGAGTTATAGCTTTTGCTTGCTCTCTCGGTTTAGGCTCGGTATTGGAAGGAAGAGACCCTGCGGGTCGCTCAGAAATTATTTTTGCAAGTTATCCTACTTGATTTTCAAGACTTTTAACACTTCTAGTTAAGGTTCTTATAGTAGCGTCATTTGTTGTTATATATTTAGAAAATATCTCCTCCAATCTTGGAGGTTTTAGATAGTTTTGAAGAGGTGATGGAGGTGCAGAAAAATCGTTTTGTGGTGGCGGGCGCATTGCGTTCGAGGGATTACTCCATGAAAAATTCAGGTGATTTCTTAAAGCAGGATTATTACTATTCGGAAAAGTAAAACCGGGCGCAGGAAAATTCGCAGCAGAAAAATTATTGAAAGCATTTATAGGCATATTATTAACATAATCTAATTGTTCGGGAGCAAGGGTTGCATATTCCCATACCTGAGGGGCGGAGGCAGCAGTCATCTCCGTAATTTTTTTGCTTAATATTTCAACTTGCAGAGCGAGCTGGGAGACGCTGTCCACTTCAAAGATACATGCATGTTTGTTTGGGCGGGACCTAGGCACATTCCACTAATAAGTGCTCATGGCCATGTCCTCGAAAAGCTCAAGAGCTGCTTCCGAGGTCTTATGGTTTAAAGTACCGCCAGAAGCTGCGTCTATCATTTGCTTTGTATTTTGATTTAGCACGTTATAAAACGTCTGCACTTGTAACCATACAGGCAACGCGTGATGTGGGCATCGTCTTAATAATTCTTTAAATCTTTCCCAAGATTCATATATGGTTTTGGAGTCCATTTGTCCAAAAGCAGAAATGTCGTTCCTAAGTTTTGCAGTTTTAGCTGGCGGAAAATACTTCACCAAAAAATTTTCAGTTAATTGATCTCAGGTTGTGATGTTGTTTTTAGGTTGAGTGTTCAGCCACTGCTTAGCCTTAGTTCTAAGATAAAAAGTAAATAATCTTATCCTAATAGCATCATTTGTAACACCATTTATCTTGAAGGTGTCACAAATCTCAAGAAAGCTTGTTATATGTGCGTTCGGATCTTCATCTTGAAGTCCGTCATACTGCACATACTGCTGCACCATTTGAATTATGCTAGGCTTCAATTCAAAGTTATTATTAGCTATAATAGGGCGCACTATACTAGATTATGTTCCCTCTAGATTCGGTAATGCATAATAGAACATAGGCCTATGCACGACTTCCTCCACGTGGGGTTCTTCCATTCTTAAAGTAGAGAATGACTCGGAGTCCTCAACCGGTACTTGAAGAGTAGGGACTTGAAATCGTGATATTCTCCGAAGAGTATGCTCAATTTCTTGGTCCAAGTCCAAAATAACCGACGGACTCCCGCGGGTCATGCACTAAAAGAAGAGAAGAGAAGAAAGAGAAATAAATAAACTAGAAAAAAGCTAGATTTTTTTTGAAATAGATTTTTTTAAGATAATTTAACACCCGAACTTCCCTAGGGCTACCCAATGAAGGGTTCGCAAGGTACTAGACAAGATAGTGGTACTTAAAGCCCTTTGCCCTTTTCGAGAGAGTTAGGTGGCGTAGAAAAATTGTGATGTGGGTTTCTATTAAGAGCGGTAATAAAATTTTTGGATTTTAAAATTTTGTAGAAAGAGGATGAGAAAGAGAAATGATAAAAGTAATAGGTTCGTGTTTTCGATATATCAACGAAAGTTCCTCCCCAGCAACGGCGCCAAAAACTTGGTGATCGCTTTCCGCTTAAGAAAAGAGAGTCGAACTAGAAATCCAATTAGGCAAGTATACCTATTGTAAGACCCCCTCCCGGAACACAGGACACGGCACGAGAGGGGTCTTATGCCCAGAACAGCCGCCTTGCGGTAACACTAGCACTCGGGCTAGCCTGTACCACAAGATGCCAATTCTGCCGGCCACAACCAATATCAACACATAATTGCCAACCCAACCATAATAATATAAGAAAGTCAATCCACACTAAGCATATATCCATAAGCATAACAAAAGAGAAGCTAACAAGCTTCTACATAATCAGAGTACGTGAATATATTTGCCTCGAAGGGCTGCAACAAAATCTCTCTCACTCACATCTGTAACCGACGGTAGCTACGGTATCGTCCCTTCAAGCCCTATCGTCCTGGCCTGGTTGTCCAGCTGCATAGCCTGCTGCTCCACCTGAGGGGTTTCCTCCTAAAAAGGAAGACGTAGCAACCATTAGTCATAAAGACTAAGTGGCTTCACATCCTCTCCCCCGGCGACTCCTCGGCACCGGGCGGAGAAAGGAATAGGTACAATATATAAATAACAGTAGTACAACAGGTGAAGTGAGTATACATATCATAAGCAGCAACAGCAGTAATGTATAATAAACAAGTTCTTATTTTACAAATCTACTATCTACAGCAGCAAGAGAGTATATAGCTATAACAGTAAGTAACTCAACTTATATGGATGCCCATACAAGCATATAAGTTGAGGGTCGTTCAGCAATAAGTAACTCATCATATAGGAGTGCCCATACAAACTTATACGATGAGGGTCTTATGTATGCAATGAAGCGTAATGCTATGAATGCAATGCAAAGACACGCCCATGATTAAGCACATGCAATCGTTATGTCGACACAGACTTATAGTTCCCACTATTCGAGCAGGTAGCTAACCTCTTAGGCGTCAACCGTTGTGGCCAAACGGTGACAGTAGAGCAGGCATCTCCACTACTAGGCTGGTCTACACACTACCTGGTCTAGGCCTCCGTATGCCTCAACGCTAAGGACATAAAAGCGGAGCTCACATGCGTACTACGGCTCAGCGGGTTATCTTGGGTAAGTGAGCACCAAGATCCTAGCCCCGAACTGGCCTATGCATGACACGGAAGGAGCCTCGAAAATGAACACGATGACCAAGCCCAATCGTTCACTTGGCACGGAAGGAGCCTCGGGACATGAACACCGAAGACCAAGCCCAACCGTCCAAGGTCTAGCTATCGACTCCCATCGGTGTGACGATTCGCGAGCCCGTAGACCTGCCACACTATCCTTAACCCGGGATTACGACACCATGTGTCGACTCACACCACATATAATTTCACAATATCGTGGCATGGAAGGAGCCTCGGGACTTGAACACCGAGGACCAAGCCCAACCATCCATCAAATGCGGAAGAAGCCTCGGGACATGAACACCGAGGACCAAGCCCAACTATCCATCAAATGCGGAAGGAGCCTCGGGACATGAACACCGAGGGCCAAGCCCAACCGTCCAACTTTACTCATCTCAATCTCATTCCAACTAGTGACAGTCAACACCGCACTTGTTACTTCCACAATGCTACCCGTAGGGAGACGACACTCTAAGCATTGGATTACTCATTCCCTTTTATCCATCCAACATATATCATGGCCATAGTTAAATCATTTATACATTTATCCAATTATATCTACCCAATTATATCAGGTTCTTTCCTTCAATTAAACTTGTCCACAACTTGTTATATGAATTTAGATTTATAACCTCAACTTATCACGTCACTATGATGATTATGTCAAAAGAGTCCACCCAAGCCTCGAGTTGGATCGCAACATTAAATTCCACCACATCGCATTCCACGTTACACAGCCCAGAATTTAGGTGCAGCCTTAATCCGGGCAGCAACTTCGACCAAGGATTCCCGAGGCTACAGAAATACGACGAGTGCGTGTAACCACTCGTTGGAAAGATAATTTCAAGGGATACAACTTTCGTGTTTAGTCAAAAGCCCAGATTTGATCGCATCACACCAGAAATTCACTCGTAGCCTGCTGCGTACAGGATTTCCCCCAGTTACAGCAAATTCTAACAGACTCACCTGTGGCCACAGGTACCGCTTGGGAACGTGCAACCACTCGTTGAAAGATAATTTTGAGGGCTACGACTTTCGTGTTTAGTCGAAAACCCAGATATGACCAGAAAACCCCCGAAATTGGCCACGAAGGTCGCTGCGTGTAGAAAAAAAATTTCTGCACCCATCTTAAGGCGAGATGAATGGCATCCGTTCATCTTCCTCCTCGCACCAAACTCCCAAAATCTCCTCCAGAAAATTGTCCACCCTTATTCACCCTCACGAATCCATATTTCTCCATGAATCCTTCTCTCTTCTTCACTTTGAAGGATGAAGAGGTTGGAGGGGGCTAAAGCCTAGAAAACAAACCTAGGCATGGCTTTCCTAGGAAATCTCCTTCTCACCATCAAGACTCTATGGAGTCTATATCTCTCCTAGGATATATCTACAGATCTAGCACCAAGGGAGAGGGGAGGAAGCTCACCTCGTTTCCAGTGGTACCACCGTTCCCGGCCATGGATCTAGTCGTTCTTCTTTGCGGCATCTCTCGCTTGGTGCAGTTGTTCTTCACAGCAAAGGAAGGAGAGGGAGAGAGAGAAAGAAGGCCGTCGCCAAGAGCTCCGCCTGCTTCCCTCGGCTCCGTCGGTTTCGCGAGATCCACGATGACGGCAAGGGGTCAATCAGTGCAAAAGCTAGGGTTCGGCTTTAACTCCCTTTTATAAGCTGATGTATTAGGTTACTCCTTCTGCCACGTGTCAACGCCTCATTGGACCGCCCATAATGGGTCATATTAAAGTGACCCGGTCCAAGGAACCATCCAGCGCGAATACCGAAATCCGGTTCGGTCCACATGTACAAGCCGGCGAATCTGCCTAGGCGAAGAAAACGCACAAGTCAAATTCGGCGGGAATCATCTGTCATTCTCGACGATCGGCGAGAATCGTCAGGCATTCTCGACGAATTCGTCGGGTATCAACAATGATACCCGGCGATTTTCCCTTAGCCTAACTTATCGGAAATCTGGCGTTGAGTGCGTTGAGTATTCTCATCGATACTCGACGATCGGCGAGAATCACCCGGCATTCTCGACGATTTTCCCTTAGGCCATGCTTATCAGAAATCTGGCGTTGAGAGCATTGAGTATTCTCATCGATACTCGACGATCGGCGAGAATCACCGGGCATTCTCGACGATTTTCCCTTGGGCCATGCTTATCGGAAATCTGGCATTGAGAGCGTTGAGTATTCTCATCGATACTCGACGATCGGCGAGAATCACCAGGCATTCTCGACGATTTTCCCTTAGGCCATTCTTATCGGAAATTTGGCGTTGAGAGCATTGAGTATTCTCATCGATACTTGACGATCGGCGAGAATCACCAGGCATTCTCGACGATTTTCCCTTAGGCCATTTCCTTTCGATCCGTTGGATATCACTCAACCCTACACTCCATCCAACGCACTTGACACCTTTTGCCAGTGCGCCCCGAGCCCGAGTCAAGTCTCTTGACTCAAAACTCGTGCGAGGGGCCTAGCGCGAATTGGGACGTTACAAATCCTATAAACAAAATAAAAGATTTTGTCCCCGAAATAAAGCGAGGGCTATGGGAATGCAAGTACAAAATAATATGCGCTATAAAATGTTACCTTGAAAGAACAGCTCCGGGTAGCGCTTCTGCATCAAGTCCACCGGCTCCCAAGTAAATTCTTCCTTCCCATGATTAGACCACAGCACTTTTACCAGAGGCTCACTTTTGCGGCGCAGGGTTCTTATCTCATTATCAACGATTCATACCGGCTCCAGTCGCACAGATCTGTCAGATGCCACAGCACCATCATTCGTGGGGATGTATTGTTCGGGCCGCAACAGCGCCTTCCGAAGCGACGAGACATGGAACACGTCGTGGAGATTTTCTAACTCGGGCGGTAGCTCCAGCCGATAGGCCAAAGGGCCAATCTTTTCCACTATGACATAGGGTCCAACATACCGTGGGCTGAGCTTATTCACTCCTCGTACTCGTGATACTCCATGCATCGGTCGGATTTTCAGAAACACCTTGTCTCCCACTTGAAATTCCACCATCTGGTGTTTAGCGTTATAATACTTCGCCTGCCGACTTTGAGCCTCTAACATACGATCCCGTATCAACCTAACCACCGCATTTGTGTCATCTATATATTCAACACCCAAAGTCTTTGGGTCTTCATCTTGCACCCAAGACAAGGGGGTTCTACATTTCCTTCCATATAGGGCTTCATGGGGTGCCATGCCAATGCTAGCTTGATGGCTGTTTTTGTAGGAGAATTCCACTAAGGGCAAAGTCTTTCCCACGGCTCTCCCCTATCTATCACACATAACCTCAACAGATCCTCCAATGTTCGGATGGTCCGCTCAGACTGTCCGTCCGTCTGTGGATGAAATGCGGTGCTGAAGGTAAGGTGCGAGCCCAAATATGCATGTACCGCCTTCCACTCCTTGGAGGTAAAACGACCATCACTGTCCGAAACTATCATCTTAGGTACGCCGTGATACCGTACAAACTGTTCCACAAAAAGACGTACTAAGACGTCCACATGAGCCTCCTTCTTCATAGGAATGAACCGGGCAACTTTCGTCAAGCGGTCAATGATCACCCACATTGAATCATTTCCTGAGCGGGAGAGAGGTAGCCCATGTACGAAGTCCATGGAGATATCCTCGAACTTCCATTTGGGGATTGGCAACGACTGCAACAGGCCACCGGGGCTCCTACATTCCGCCTTTACTCTTTGGCAGGCTTCACAATGCGTGACAAAGTACCGGACATCATTCTTCATTCCTGGCCAACACATCGTCTTTTGTAAGCCGGCATACATCTTTGAAATTCCTGGGTGCACGGAATATTGAGAGCAATGTGCTTCTCTCATAATATCCTCCCGGATTATACCACCTTTGGGAATGTAGAGCAGGCCGTGAAAGTAAACGAGGCCGTCCTTTAGTGTGTACTCGTCGGTAGTCCCGTCTTCGATTAATTTTATTGCCGGGGCCAAAGCCGCATCCAATCCATGCTCCACTCGGATCCGGTCCCGGATATCACAAACTATGCTCATGCTGGACAGGTACTCCGTATATTCCGAAGAAGCCTTAAATATTAAGGTGATGTCCATCTCCTCGATCATCCGTGCCAACTCCATGCTCATCAATCGAGATTCTGGGCTTGAGCCGGGTACTTTCCTACTCAACGCATCGGCTACCGAGTTTGCTTTTCCGGGGTGGTAGTTCAAGGTGAACTCATAGTCGCATAGAAACTCTAACCACCGCTGTTGTCTTAAGTTCAATTCCTTCTGGGTATGGACGTACTTCAAATTTTTATGATCCGAGAAGATTTCGCAGTGGACGTCGTATAGATAATGCCTCCATACCTTCAAGGCGAACACCACCGCTCATAGCTCCAAATCATGCACCGGGTAATTGATTTCATGCTTCTTCAATTGTCTTGAAGCATAAGCAATTATGTGCCCGTGTTGCATCGACACCGCTCCCAACCCCTGATAAGACGTGTCCGTGTAAACTTGGAATCCTTCCTTCCCAGACGGAAGGACAAGGATGGGGGCGGAGGTAAGTCTATCCTTCAATTCCTGGAATGCCGCTTCGCACTGGGGTGTCCACTCAAACGGCACTCCTTTCTTTGTCAAGGAAGTAAGCGGAAGGGCAATCTTGGAGAATCCTTTTACGAACTTGCGGTAGTATCCGGCAAGTCCAAGAAAACTCCTCACATCGGTCGCCGACTTCAAAGGCGACCACTCCTTCACGGCACGCACCTTGGCCGGATCCACAGCTAGTCCAGCCCCACTGATTACGTGACCCAAGAAAGCCACCTCCCTAAGCCAGAATTCACACTTGTTAAACTTGGCGAACAGGGCGTGCTCTTTTAGCTTCTCCAGAACTAAGGCCAAATGTCTGGCATGTTCTTCCTCCGTCTTCGAGTATACTAAGATGTCGGCAATGAACACAATGACGAAGACATCTAAGTAGGGCTCAAACACTTTATTCATCAAGCTCATGAAAGCTTATGGGGCATTGGTGAGCCCAAACGGCATCACTGTGAACTCATATAAGCCGTACCTTGAGCTGAAAGCCGTTTTCTGTATATTATCCTCCTGTATTCTCAATTGGTAGTACCCCGAGCGAAAATCTAGCTTGGAGAACCAATGCGCTCCCACCAGTTGGTCGAACAACTCATCGATCCGAGGTAACAGGTAGGTGTTCCGTACTGTCAGTCGGTTGAGTTCCCGATAGTCTATACATAAATGCAAGGTTCCATCTTTCTTCTTGACGAATAGAACAGGGGCTCCCCAAGGTGATGAGCTGGAGCGAACAAACCCTGATTCTACCAGCTCCTGCAGTTGAACTCTAAACTCTGCGAGTTCTTTTGGGGCCATCCGATAAGGGGTCCTGGAGACAGGCTTAGCTCCTAGTACAAGCTGAATCTGAAAATCCACTTCTCTATGCGGGGGTAACCCTGGCAATTTTTCAGGAAATACCTCAGGGAAGTCCCATGCTACCCGCACATACTTCACATCTACCTTCATCTCTTTTAGTTCGAAACATATTATGTAGACTTCATCCCCTCTCATATGAGCTTTCAAGGTCTGGATTGAGGATAACAATATTCGTGGTGCGAAATTTATACCTTGGAAGACTACATCAGTATCGCCATGTCTCAAATAGATGCGCTTCTCCGCACAGTCGATTCTTACATGGTGCCAATCCAGCCACGCCACACCCAGGATGAGGTCGAATTCTTGTATTCTCAAAATTGTGGCAGGGGTATCAAAGGTCTTTCCCCCAATGGTTATCTCTAACTCACACTTCGCGGTTGCCGTCATCTCAGATCTGTCTGGGAGGCGTACTCTTCGGGCAATACCAGTGAAATATTGCACTCCGGGTATATTCTTGATGAAGTCTTCGGACATGAAAGAATGTGAGGCACCGGTGTCAAATAACGTATAAGCCGGTTTCCCGCCAACCATCACAGTGCCTAAGTGTCATTTAATAATACGCAAGCTAGATGACTAGTATATCTTAAGCCACTAGAGAATATTAATGGAAGCAAAATGACTAATTCAAATCGTACTTGCAATCATCTCTTGAGGATTCCGCTCTTGAGTCATGTCCAAGGCATACATCTGATCTCGAGCGGGTCCGGGGTTTCTTCCTCATGGTCCTCGTCCTCGACCGCGCACATACCCTCTCCCCCGCGGGGCTGCTGGAGGGAGAGCGAAAGGCGCATCTCCAAACAGTTACAGGCAGTAGCATCGAATGTAACCCGGTTGGTTGCATTCAAAGCACACCTGTTCCTTCTTTCTGCTGTGTTGCTGAAATTGTGGAGGTGGAGGTAATGCTGGCGGTTGCAGAACCTGGGCGCTCCTCTCTAAAGTTCTGGGGTAAACACCCGCCACCCCTCCAATATCCTCTTCCTCTTTTATTGTCGAATCTCCTTATGTTGCTGGGGTCGGCTTCCATCACTCCCTCTGCTGGCCTCTTACCACTTCCCAAGTGGTCCGCTTCCAATCTCTTCGTCATATCAATAATCTCCGCCAGACTAGAGTCCGCTATAAATAAAAGGGCTTGCCTTAGGGGATCTCGCAAGCCTTTGTAGAATCATTTGGCGTACCCTCTATCATCCAGCTCATAGGAGTCAGCGAATCTAGCCAGGTGCTAAAACTCCCGTTGGTACTCCGTCACCGACATGGACCCTTGCTTTAGTTGCAAAAATCTCTCTTCCAGACCATGTCGAGCGGCCGAGGGGATGAAATGCTCTAAGAAGGCTTCGGAGAATTCGCTCCAACTAATGTCCGTGTACACTCTTCCATGAAAAGTGGAGCCCATGAGGGACTTCCACCACCTTTTGGCGTGCAGCTCAAAGAGTGTCACCACAAGGGTCACCGCCATGTTGTTTGGACATCTTATTCCTGCCAACAACTCTTGTATAGTGTCGAGCCACTCTTCCGTACACACTGCCAACTCTGTCCCAATATACGCGGGAGGGGAGAGAGCTCGGAAAATGCTTAACCAACTAGATCTCGGACCCTGTTGTTGTATAGGTGCCTGCTGAGATTGGGTCATAAAGGCGTCCAAAATAGCTGTGAGCGTCTGCCCCAGCTCTGATTGTTGGAATTGTGTAGGTACGGACGGGGTGGGGGTGCTCCTTACTTGCTCAGTGTGTACTGGGATCTACACATAAGGTATAAACCTAGGGTTAGGTTGGCTAATCTAAGGTTAAAGATGGACAACTTAGAGTGAATTACATATGGGCACACCACTGCTTCTGCTAAGTTAGGTTGTCCCCAAACTGACTAATCAAACGGGGGTGGCACCATTGTTAAGTGACTTTCGCCTTGGAGGATCGTAGCAAGCTGATACCATTTGTAAGACCCCCCTCCTGGAACATAGGACACGGCACGAGAGGGGTCTTATGCCAAGAACAGCCACCTTGCGATAACACTAGCACTCGGGCTAGCCTGTACCACAAGACGCCTATTCTGCCGGCCACAACCAATATCAACACATAATTGCCAACCCAACCATAATAATATAAGAAAGTCAATCCACACTAAGCATATATCCATAAGCATAACAAAAGAGAATCTAACAAGCTTCTACATAATCAGAGTACGTGAATATATTTGCCTCGAAGGCTACAACAAAATCTCTCTCACTCACATCTGTAACCGACGGTAGCGATGGTACCGTCCCTTCAGGCCCTGTCGTCCTGGCCTAGCTGTCCAGCTGCATAGCCTGCTGCTCCACCTGCAGGGTTGCTCCTAAAAAGGAAGACATAGCAACCGTTAGTCATAAAGACTAAGTGGCTTCACATCCGCTCCCCCGGCGACTCCTCGGCACCGGGCTGAGAAAGGAATAGGTACAATATATAAATAACAGTAGTACAATAGGTGAAGTGAGTATACATATCATAAGCAGCAACAGCAGTAGTGTATAATAAACAAGTTCTTATTTTACAAATCTACTATCTACAGCAGCAAGAGAGTATATAGCAATAACAGTAAGTAACTCAACTTATATGGATGCCCATACAAGCATATAAGTTGAGGGTCATTCAGCAATAAGTAACTCATCGTATAAGAGTGCCCATACAAACTTATACGATGAGGGTCTTATGTATGCAATGAAGCGTAATGCTATGAATGCAATGCAATGACACACCCATGATCAAGCATATGCAATCGCTATGTCGACATAGACTTATAGTTCCCACTATTCGAGCAGGTAGCTAACCTCTCAGGCGTCAACCGTTGTGGCCAAACGATGACAGTAGAGCGGGCATCTCCACTACTAGGCTGGTCTCCACACTACCTGGCCTAGGCCTCCGTACGCCTCAACGCTAAGGACACAACAGCGGAGCTCACATGCGTACTACGGCTAAGCGGGTTCTCTTGGGTAAGTGAGCACCAAGATCCTAGCCCCGAACTGGCCTATGCGTGACACGGAAAGAGCCTCAGAAATGAACACGAGGACCAAGCCCAACCGTTCACTTGGAACGGAAGGAGACTCAGGACATGAACACTGAGGACCAAGCCCAACCTTCCAAGGTCTAGCTATCGACTCCCATCGGTGTGACGATTGGCGAGACCGTAGACTTGCCACACTATCCTTAACCCGGGATTACGACACCATGTGTCGACTCACACCACATGCAATTTCACAATATCGTGGCATAGAAGGAGCCTCGGGACTTGAACACCGAGGACCAAGCCCAACTATCCATCAAATACGGAAGGAGCCTCGCGACATGAACACCGAGGACCAAGCCCAACCATCCATCAAATGCGGAAGGAGCCTCGGGACATGAACACCGAGGGCCAAGCCCAACCGTCCAACTTTACTCATCTCAATCTCATTCCAACTAGTGGCAGTCAACACCGCACTTGTTACTTCCACAATGCTACCCGTAGGGAGACGATACTCTAAGTATTGGATTACTCATTCCCTTTTATCCATCCAACATATATCATGGCCATAGTTAAATCATTTATACATTTATCCAATTATATCTACCCAATTATATCAGGTTCTTTCCTTCAATTAAACTTGTCAACAACTCGTTATATGAATTTAGATTTATAACCTCAACTTATCACGTCACTATGATGATTATGTCAAAAGATTCCACCCAAGCCTCGAGTTGGATCGCAACATTAAATTCCACCACATCGCATTCCACGTTACACAGCCCAGAATTTAGGTGAGGCCTTAATCCGGGCAGCAACTTCGACCAAGGATTCCCGAGGCTACAGAAATCCAACGAGTGCATGTAACCACTCGTTGGAAAGATAATTTCAAGGGTTACAACTTTTGTGTTTAGTCGAAAGCCCAGATTTGATCGCATCACACCAGAAATTCACTCGAAGTCTGCTGCGTACAGGATTTCCCCGAGTTGCAGTATATTCGAACAGACTTTCCCGTGGCCACAGGTACCGCTTGGGAACGTGCAACCAGTCATTGGAAAGATAATTTCGAGGGATACGACTTTTGTGTTTAGTCTAAAACCTAGATATGACCAGAACACACCCTAAATTGGCCACGAAGGTCGCTGCGTGCAGAAAACAGATTTCTGCACGCATCTTAAGGCGAGATGAACGGCATCCGTTCATCTTCCTCCTCGCACCAGACTCCCAAAATCTCCTCCAGAAAATCGTCCACCCTTATTCACCCTCACGAAGCCATATTTCTCCACGAATCCTTCTCTCATCTTCACTTTGAAGGATGAAGAGGTTGGAGGGGGCTAAAGCCTAGAAAACAAACCTAGGCATGGCTTTCCTAGGAAATCTCCTTCTCACCATCAAGACTCTATGGAGTCGATATCTCTCCTAGGATATATCTATAGATCTAGCACCAAGGGAGAGGGGAAGAAGCTCACCTCGTTTCCAGCGGTACCACCGTTCCCGGCCATGGATCTAGTCGTTCTTCTTTGCGGCATCTCTCGCTTGGTGCGGTTATTCTTCACAGCAAAGGAAGGAGAGGGAGAGAGAGAAAGAAGGCCGCCTCCAAGAGCTCCGCCTGCTTCCCTCAGCTCCGTCAGTTTCGCGAGATCCACGATGACGGCAAGGGGTCGATCGGTGCAAAAGCTAGGGTTCGGCTTTAACTCCCTTTTATAAGCTGATGTATTAGGTTACACCTTCTGCCACGTGTCAACACCTAATTGGACCGCCCATAATGGGTCATATTGAAGTTATCCGGTCCAAGGAACCATCCAGCGTGAATACCGAAATACGGTTCGGTCCGCATGTACAAGCCGACGAATCTGCCTGAGCGAAGAAAACGCACAAGTCAAATTCGGCGGGAATCATCTGTCATTCTCGACGATCGGCGAGAATCGTCAGGAATTCTCGACGAATTCGTCGGGTATCAACAATGATACCCGGCGATTTTCCCTTAGCCTAACTTATCAGAAATCTGGCGTTGAGTGCGTTGAGTATTCTCATCGATACTCGACGATCGGCGAGAATCACCAGGCATTCTCGACGATTTTCCCTTAGGCCATGCTTATCGGAAATCTGGCATTGAGAGCATTGAGTATTCTCATCGATACTCGACGATCGGCGAGAATCACCAGGCATTCTCGACGATTTTCCCTTGGGCCATGCTTATCGGAAATCTGGCGTTAAGAGCATTGAGTATTCTCATCGATACTCGACGATCGGCGAGAATCACCAGGCATTCTCGACGATTTTCCCTTAGGCCATGCTTATCGGAAATTTTGCGTTGAGATCATTGAGTATTCTCATCGATACTCGACGATCGGCGAGAATCACCAGGCATTCTCGACGATTTTCCCTTAGGCTATTTCCTTTCGATCTGTTGGATATCACTCAACCCTACACTCCATCCAACGCACTTGACACCTTTTTCCAGTGCACCCCGAGCCCGAGTCAAGTTTCTTGACTCAAAACTCGTGCGAGGGGCCTAGTGCGAATTGGGACGTTACACCTATTAAATTGTAGCTAGGGGACATAAATGTCGTATTGAAATCCGGGAACTGTTGAGTACACTTACTCACACGAAGACTACTATTTTATCGACGAAAAATCTTTAGGGATAAAGAGAAAATTAAATGCATTTAATGAAAGGAAAAATTGCATAAAAAGAGAACTAATGCAGTTAAATAGGAAGCATAAAAGAAGCGATTACAACAAAGGAACTGAACGATGAAATGGAAATGCACTCGATCGAGAATCACCTCGGCTAAAGTCGATTAAAAACACGATAAACAAACCTAAGCTTAATAGGGGAAAAGGTCCTTGACCGTGAAGGTTCCTAAAGCTTGAACACACTTCTCTCGAAGTCGTGCCCAACTGAGTTTAGGAAGGTCTGACTGACTCTCGTCTAAATCAAAGGCCTAAAGCTCGCTTTACGCGATGAACCCCACTACTGGATTTTACTCCAATCCGGGAGATTTGGACGTCTGCCTCTCTCGAGGGGTGCGTACAACTCTCTTTACTCTTGAATGCTCACTTCAAACTATCGGCCTCTCGGCTAGCCAAGAATGAAAGCTATATTGGAAATTATATATCGACAATATAATTCCAAACGAGAAAAATCAAGAGTAATTAGAAGGCCTAAACCCTAAAAAGAAAAGGTAAATTCAAAGCATCATAACTTAATCACTCGAACCTCGGATCATCAAGATCGAGTACAAGGAGGATTAGTTAATCATAGAGAAGTGGAGGAGGAGGGATGAGTAGATAAGCATTAAGAACACAAAAATAAGAAAAGAGCACTTTTAAATTAATATTAAGAGAAAGTTATAACTTGAAATGAAGGAGCTACACTTTCATGGAAATGAAAAGACTAAGCTAGTATTGCATTAAACTACTAAATGAAGAACAAAAGCTATTACAAAAGCTATTACAAAAGGGGCACAAAGCTAGGATTAGAAAAAAATGAAATGAGAAAGAGAGAGAGAGGGAGAAAAAGCATAAAAACACTAGTAAACAAAAGGGCAGCACCTCCCCCTCTCAACCCAAACTTGTCTGAAATGGAAGGAGGCCTTGAATTTATAGGAAAAATTCTCGGGTTGGTCACGCCCTAGGTCATGCCCGAGGATGGTGTGTCAGGGGGCGTGACACGTACGGGGTTGACCTCAGGTTCTGGATTCTGGCGGGAATGATGATTGCTTCTGTACGATGGCTAACATGCCCTGGGTCATGCCCGTGTAGGGGGGCATGACACGTACGTTGTGTCGAAATCATTAGTCGAAAATCCGTCAGTCTTCGAAAAGGGGGCGAACACGCCCTGGGTCACGCCTGTGACGGGGGCGTGACATGTACGATTGGCATGTGGAGGCGAAAATGAATTTAATGCGGCAGCAGACTTTGAGCAGAAGGCGACACGCCTCGTTTCACGCCCTGGGACATGCCTAAGGAGGGCGTGTCAGGGAGGTGTGACAGCAGTTTTGCCTATTATTTGTTCTCTGTCAGCAAGCTTCCTCGAGATCGGGTGACACGCCCTGTGACACGCCCAGGGAGGGCATGATAGGGGGGCATGTCAGGTTATTTTTGGCCAAAATTTTGGAAACCTGCAAAAAGTCAAGAAAATGTTAGTGGCAATAATATTTACATAAGAAAGATAAAAATTAAGTTAATAAGACACGATTAGCGCCTTCAAAACTAGAAAATACTATAATAATTTAGGCTACAAAACATATTATTAGAGACCAAATCGGGGTATCATATTTCGAATACAAAGCTAGCCTTGAGAAGCTTGGCTACCTCCTCCCTGATCAGGTCGGCCAGCTTGTCCGTAGTGGACCTCTTCTTTTGCTGGATGGGGTGAGCGCTCCCGGGTCCAGGTTGAGGCGATGGTAGGCCACGTACGCATCGATCCCCGGCATCTCCGCGGCGCTCCAGGAGAAGATGTCCACGTTCTTTTGGATGCACTCCAGCATCCTTCCCTGGGCCTCCAGGGATCATCCCCCAGCTGACGCAAACCTTCTCCACCCTGCCTCCTAGGGTGAGAACCTCCATCTTCACCACTTTCTCCGCTGCCTCCAGACGGGACTGCTCCCCCCATTCTTCAACGTCCTCCCCTCCTGGGGCAAGGACTTTTTCATCAGCCTCCTCCACGACCTCGCTCTTGCCGACTCCCGGACTTCTTCCGCCTCATCCTCCCGAGCGCGGTTCTCCTCTACCTCCATCCCCTCTACCTCCTTCTCTGCCTCCTCCATCTTCCACTCCATCTCCTCGGCCCCCTTCTGCCAAGATATGGAGTTTACCGCCTTCGCATAGCATTCCCTTGCTGCCTTGAGATCGCCATGGACTCGGACCTGGATCCCCTCCGCATTGAACTTGAGGCACTGATGGAAGGACGAGGTGACGCAGCGGAAAGCGCTGATGAGGGGTCGTCCGAAAATGGCATTATAGCTACTGGGGGCATCCACGATGACGAAACCTGCAGCTCTTGGACTGCCCCCCCCCCCCCAGACTGACATGGAGTCCCACTCCTCCTTCCACTTCCTTCCTTTCCCCGAAGAATCCGAAGAGAGGTCAATTCGAGCCCAGCACCCTCTTGGCTTCCACCTTTATCGCGTCGAACGACTTTTTGAAGATGACATTGACGGAGCTCCCATTGTCAACGAGGATCCGGGAGACGGTGAAATTTTCGATGGTTGTCTGAATGACCAGCGCATCGTAGAAAGGGTCCTCGTGGCCTGGCATGTCCTCCCTTGAAAAGGTGATCCTCTCATCCGGGGGCAAGGTTTGGGATGTTGAGTCAATGCTCCTTCAAAACATGGCATAGAGGCTTGCCTTGCGGGAAGCCTCGACCCCTCCCCCCCCCCCCCATGTATCACTCGGATCCCTCCTCGGGTTCCTACATCGGCCCGGTCTTCACATCTGTCCTCCTCTGCCCGAGGCCAGATTTCTTCAATCCGTATACCCTACAGGTCCTATCGCTGCTGCTGCTCCCTGTTTCCCCTCAACTCGAGGAACTCCGGGCACGTGGCTATGGTGTGCCCCTCCTCCTGATGGAAGTCGCAATATGGTAGGTCCACCCTGACCTCCCTCCTCCTTCTTGGTTGTCCTCTCCTCCTTCCCCCCAGGGCAATTGTCATAGCCTCCTCCTGATCGGGGAGAGGGGGTCTCTGACCCTGCCTCCCGCCCTGGGGGCGAAACTGATTGTGGCCACCCTGGAAGTTATGCCCTCCATGATAACCTCTCTGTGGCCCTTGGTCCTACCACTCCGGCCTCCACCTCGGCCGATTGGTCGGCTCCTGTTGCTGATGTGGTTATTCCCTCTGCCGGGGCTCAGCCCTCCTTTCCTCTTGAGCTCGACTACCCCTTGGCGTCTCCTCCTCTATTGCCCACCTGGCCAACCTCTGGGCAAACTCCGGGTACGCTGCCTCCATATCAGCCTCCCTTGCCGCCCTCTCCATGAGTGCCTCAAAATACACTGGAGGCATCCTCTTCAGTTCCATGGCGAAAAACCAGGGTTGGAGGCCCAGGGTGAAGGCCACCATCATGGTGTGCCCCGATATCTCCTATACTTAGGACAGTTCCTCCTGGAACCTGTCCAGGTAGCTCCCCAGGGCCTCGCCTGCTCCCTGCTTGACACGGAATAAAGACTCGGCCTCCTTCTTCCTCTTTCTTGACATGGTGAACCTCAACATGAACCCCCGGCGCAGGTCCTCGAAATAGAAAATGGAGCAGGCCTGGAGCTGGTGGAACTAGTCTCTCACCTTTTCCCTGAGGGTGAGGTCGAAGAGTCTGCACTTGCACCCATCTGACATTTGTCAGATCGAAACCACGTCATCGAACCATCGGACGTGCTGGACCGGATCTCCCTTCCCGATTTAGTAGGACATCTTCGGCTCCCGGAACCCCTCTAGAACTGAGGAAGAAGAAACGAACTCGCTGAAAGGGCTTCCCCCCTCAGTCGGGCGAGCTGGGAACTCCCCTCCTACTGTCTCGCCGAAGTGGTACTCGTCTGCCGAGCCTGGGAATAGGACTCGCCCCCGCAGCTCGTCCTCACCTCCGCCTACGACCTCCTTCCCGTCCTGCCGAATTGGTGAGTCATCGCCCAAGGCTGGGGAGGCGACCACAGGAACTGTCGGTGTCGTGCTCTCAGCCTGTATGATGTGTACGACCCTAATGAGCCCAAGCACTTCCTCTCTGAGCTCTGCGGACATCCCCGCCGCTGCGGGGTGGGGAGGGGGTGGCGAGTTGTCCCCGCCTGAGCCTCATCCTTCATCTCCAGCCATCGAACTTGCTAAAGATTTTCTTTGCTGATCACGCTCCACGCTCACCGCACCAAAATGTTGAAATCAAAAAGTCAGTCTCGAGGAGTTCACCCTTGGGGAAGGGGTGATCGCACACTTACTTCTCTCATGTGAGCCCAAAAAACCAAGGAAGAAGAACTAGGGACAGACCCAAGGCTCCAGCACAGAGGTCCCTCCACACACCCGGAAGATCTTAGAGCGCTTCCCCTCCATAGCCAAGTGTTGAAGCTAAGGTATCTCAGAAAAATGCTAGGAGACCGGGCACAAGTGAGCATGCCTTTCTGAGATACCCCTTGGGTCTTTTTTATAGGATTCTGCAAACGACCAGCAAATAGCTGAATCCCGCTATTCTGAATAGCTATGTGCAGCCCAACCGGGTCTTACAATAGCGTAACTCTGATGTTCTAACTGGCTATGGGCGGGCCAGTGGGGGATGATGAACAGACGGCAAGTGTACCGGTCGCTATCAAGTAATAAATTGGGAATAGCTTCCCCAAATATCGATCTCAAGGGAATGCAGGAAGGGTACGTGATAGCGTTGTGTGAAGATCATCACTAAGAGTGAAAATAAACAACAGGGGGTTTTGGTTTGATTTCCTAATGCTATAGAACAGAAATAAAACTACTGTGGGTCGCTAGCACCGCTTCGCTTGGTGTATGAGTAAGTGCAGGCCGCTATGCCGTGCTTCGGTACGCGGATGGACGGAGAGCAAATGCGAGAGTGAGGGTCGTAAACACCTCTTCAAACACCAACTCTAGCCCTTGCTAGAGTGGATTAGAGTACGCTAGTGAGTGGGTATAAGCGGAGGCGAGTGCATCACAACTACAACAGAACACGTAACTAACCAAACATACTTCATTCATAGACAAATGAAAAGTAGGTTAAAGTCGATTACAAGCTTAAAGTTATAATCCACAAGAGAAAAGGTAGAGTAAACTGCAAGAGGGAAGGCGTAGCCGTGGCTCTTGGCCGGAGTGGTGGTGTTGTCAATCAACTTCACGATACGGACCGTGGTTGCTACCGAATGCAAGTGGGTTGTCAATCCACTTGTTCTTCTCCGTCTTCTTTCCGTTCCTTTGATCTTTTCTTCCTTTCGTCCAGAGAAATGTCACCAAGAGTTCTAGTTGCTTGTTGCTGATGGTCGGGAGCTCTCTGAAGGTTGAGGATGGCTTCTGATGGCCAGAGAAATCTTCTCGGAGGGTGTAGATGGGTGGAGAAACTGTGGAGAAGTAGAACTGCACTTCCAGCGTGCACTTCCCGATCAGATAAAATGACGAGCATTGACCTAAATCGCGGAACAGACCCTTAAATACAGAGGTAGAATAAGCAGAGTGCACGATCAGTGGCGCACGACCAATGGTCGTGCGCACTGTCGTCTGATGATCGTGCGCAATTTCCAAATAAACCTGCAACTTGGACAGAAATATCAGCATATATGTGCACAATCAGTGGTGCACGACCGGTGGTCATGCGTTCTAAATCAACTGATCGTGCGATTGGCAAAGACAGAATTGCAGAAACATGAGGTAAACGCGCACGAGCAGTGGCGGACGACCGGTGGTCGTGCGTGCAATGTCCAGTGCTCGTGCGATTACTCGAGCAAAATAAGGAAAATGAAGAGAACAGAGTGCACGACCAGTGGTCGTGCGCAATAGGTCCAGTGTTCGTGCGATCGTCAAGACAGAAATGGGGAAATGGAGAATGTAGTGTGCACGATCAGTGGCGCACGACCAGTGGTCGTGCGCAGTGAGACCAGTGATCGTGCGCAGTATTCCTGTACCGTTTGGGATTTACCGAGTGATTCTGGAACACGCACGCGACCCATGCACCTGCAGTAGAAACAGATAGGCCACCAAAAGTGCACACCACCTTCTCCAGATACAGCAAGAGAACAAGTAAAACAAATGAAAATATAGAAACAACGAAACCACATTGAAAACGGTCCTAAGGTGCACTTAATCATAAAATGGACAGATAAACGAATATAAGTGGTTATGGCTCTCAAGTGCAGTGCAATAACGATAAAATTGGCCCAGATGAGTCCAAAAATAAGTGTATAATTTAGACTCATCACACCCCCAGACTTACCCATTTGCGCATCCCGCGCAAATCATCACTTCCGTGGACTGTAAAAACAGCTAGCTGGCTTAGAAATTTCAAAATATAGCAAGCCGAGAAATCAAATACATCATGCGCATAGAAAATAGAATAGAAAAACTTTTTAATTATACTACGGAGCTTAAACTATTCGACAGAGGTAAATAAATATTGTGTCCACTTAAAATTAGAATTCTGGAGAATCGTTCGATCATGTGTATGAAGAAAGTAGGCAGGCCACTAAGGTGAGCATTGCCAAAGACCGGGGCTCGTGATCACCTCCAAAGAAGACCATCAATGTCGAGGACCATATGCTTGCCCAATCACACACTCTCCATGATGCTAGGTAGACTCAAATGTGAATCAGTAGGACTTGTCGGATTGAATGGGGTATAGTCTAAGGTGTGTTAGTCAATGATAAACATAGAGGCTACACGCAACCAAAGCGAGCGAACAAAAGCTAAACCCATACAGCCACTAAGAAATGCACGTGTGACATACCCCCAGACTTGGCTTGAAAACCGGGTATGCACACAGCCTAACCCGACCAAAAACTAACACATAAGATGGGGATTGCAATTCTCATTGTAATACTTTTAGATTTTCTCTTTTTTTTCATCCCTTTCTTTTTTTCATTTTTTTTTCTTTTAGCAATCCCCAAATTTAACAATTAACATTTCATGAATTCATCTCCTCATCACATGAATCCCATATATCACAACATATCAAATTTTGAATTTCGATCAAGCTCAAAGTTTTGGTTGCGACAGGAAGGTTAGCTTTAGGCTTTGGTGAATGAAGGTGGAGCTAAAACAAAAGGGGGGTAGGCACAAATTTGTCTTGCAATGGTCAGCAGCTAGGACTAGGTACACAAGGCTCAAACTAGCCAGAATGATGGCCTACCTCACACTCACACTCGACTAACCGGGCACCAATGCTTCGAGAGTAGCTTGGGGAAAGTTCTCCGTCACCGAGAAAGACGATCCTTCCTCCCTGACTCGAGCAATACGAGTCTAGTGACGGCTACACTCATCCCTACACTACCATTCGATTACTCCATATTCAATATTTTGGAGTAGCACAAACAATATTTACTTTTGCAGAATAAGTTTAAATCTACGAGCATGAAGAAAAAGTAAGCCTATACTATTTCTACGTAAATCATGAGTACTCGATTAGGAGCAATGCATGAGTTTTCGAACTACTCTATCCAAAAATCCTAAGCCAGCAACACTCTTTTAGAGTTGACACAAAATTAATACATTTGACTTGAGCCACACGCGTGGTTAAGTGCGCACTCATGTGGGTGATTCAGTGTGTGCAAAAGTGATCATGAAATAAATAAATATAGACTAGTATGCAATAAACTGTGCTGTGTAGAGACCACAGGCAAATCCACCCCCAGACTAGAATGCGATAAAATGTAAAAGTAAACATGCAAATTAAAATAAAGGGCTAGGGGAAAGAGGTACCTATGCTCAGAATTGAGCATACCTAGTCGTGCACGAGATGTCCAAATACGGCCAAGTTGCCGCGCCTCAAAAATTTCCTGCACCTGTGATTTAAGTATCCACGGAAAATAAAAGATAGACATATATATATATATAAAGAGCACATAGCACATCACAGGACCAAATGGTCCAATATGGGTTGTCTCCCAGAAGCCAATTTTGTTTACCGTCCTTAAGGATGGACCAAATACCTTTATTAGCATAATATATAGTTTTATATCCTTATCAACTAAATAAACACAAAATACTCAGCAAGTCCACACATAAGCATTAGCAGAATTCATCCGTCGCACAATCAACTATACGTAGATTTATGAAAGAGCTCCCTACAGGAGTGAGAAAGTCCAAGATTTGGAGCCTTAGGGGACAGGTTGGTTTTACCCAACCTGCCCCAAGCTCCAAGCTTCTCTCCCCTGAGAGCAACAGAGCGAGCAGATCGCAATAAACGTTCACTTTTCTTCTTCTCCACAGTGGGAGAACGCCACTTAGCATAATCAACTAACTCACCTGCCAAAGTTTTGGGTTTCATAGTCTCTGTAACGCCCCCGATTTTTTTTGCGATTATTTAATTCTCGTTTGGCGTTACGTCGACGCATTTTCTTGGCTTGTGCCATCTATGGAGTGTGGTCTTAACTCCTTAGAACTTAGTGGCCTATTTTGTAGCCTATGGGCAAGATCTCCCTAGCAAGTCGAGTCGTTTTAGGTGACCCGGTGTGGCCTCACGGGGGATGCTTGTGTTTTGGCTTCGGGTGGGTATAACTCGAGTTTTGTTCGTTCGAAAGTAAATTTCGACTTCGTCGTTGCGTTCGTAGCATGGGTATTTAGCTACGGTGCAAATTTCGTCGAATTCCAAGGTAGTTCGGCTTTCGCGTCGTTTTGGGTGTGCTAATAATAAATGTAAATAAGTAATTTTGTGCTATTTTAAAAAAATCCGGCGGTCAAAGCTTGGTGGTTTTAATCATGTGGCTATAAATATATATTATTATAGTATTACTTAATTAATAGTTAAGTTAGTATTAATAGGGTGCTATATATAGGATAGTTTAGACTTAAGAGAAACCGCTCCTGTTCATCTTCCCGAAAAAACGAACCAGTCTGTGGCTGTTTGCGAAAAGAAGCGGAGAAACCGCTGAACCTGCTCCCCTTCGGACGCCGATTCCGGGAGCATTTGTGGACGGAATTAGATTCCGAAAGCGGATTTGGATTGCTCTCGCCTAGACCTTCATTCCTACGGTAAGAAATTCAATTTTCGTGGTGTTTCTCGGGGTCTCGAAATTTCTTGGGTTGTCTGTTTCCGCCATTAAAGCCCCAGATTTATGCTTTATGTGTTGTTGCTGCTGGTGCCGAGTGAGAGTAAAGGAGGCCGACCAAGCTTCGCCGGGAATTTGAGGCAAGTGGTATTCTTGCCCTTGCCGTGTAATTCTTTTTTGTCTATCTCCTTGTTACCATGTTAGCCCTAGGATAGAAACCATTGCTCGTTTTTTGACTTTGGTTTATGTTCAACATACCTGTTATGAATTTTCTGCTTAGTCGTACTCCTAGCAGCCTCCCTTTCTTTTTATTTTATTCTCCTCCAACTGTTACTAGAGAAGCCTTATTCTCGGGCTGAGTAAGGTTTGAGGGTTGGGTCGATTTTTCCTGTGTAGTAGTTGTAGCCGGGTAGAGGAGAAAAGCTATAGTTTAATTTGTATGCAAAAATCTGTCTTGCTTAGGCTCGGGTTTGGATGAATTTGTGCTTGCCTGTGTAGTGGCTGTAGCAGAAGCCTTTCCTTTCCTTAGTCTAGATGATTAGAATATTTCAGGGCTTGGCGTTGAGTGTGGTGCACACACTCAACGTCGGGTCTGCTTGGATTTTGCATTGAGTGTGGTGCATACACTCAACGCCGGGTCTGCTTGGATTTGGCGTTGAGTTTGGTGCACACACTCAACGCCGGGTCTGCTTGGATTTGGCGTTGAGTGTGCTACACACACTCAACGCCGGGTCTGCTTGGATTTGGCGTTGAGTGTGTTGCACACACTCAACGCCGGGTCTGCTTGGATTTTGCGTTGAGTGTGGTGCACACACTCAACGTCGGGTCTGCTCGGTCTTAGCATTGAGTGTGGTGCACACACTCAACGTCGTAGCCTCTTGGTATGTTCTTTTGCGGCTAAGTATCGTGGCGTTGAGTGAGTCAACCTCACTCAACGCCATGGATGTCTAGGCGTTGAGTGAGGCAGACTCACTCAACGTCGCAGCCAATCCGCGCGGTTATGTCGGATGGCGTTGAGTGAGTGGGCCTCACTCAATGCCATGGCGGTTAAGGCGTTGAGTGAGGCGGACTCACTCAACGTCGTAGCCCATTCTTGAGGTTAAGTATTTTTGCGTTGAGTGAGTCGACCTCACTCAACGCCAAAGCTGTTTTGGCATTGAGGGAGGTGGACTCACTCAACGCCACAGTTAGTTTTTGCGGCTAACTGATAAGGCATTGAGTGAGTTTACCTCACTCAACATCATGGCTGTTTTGGCATTGAGTGAGGTTAGCTCACTCAATGCCACAGCCAGTGTTGCAAAAGGCATTGAGTGAGTGAACCCCACTCAACGCCATAGCTGTTTTGGCGTTGAGTGAGGTTAGCTCACTCAATGCCACAGCCAGTGTTGCAGAAGGCGTTGAGTGAGTGAACCTCACTCAACGCCATAGCTGTTTTGGCATTGAGTGAGGTTAAGTCACCCAACGCCACCGTCTATTTAGGCATTGAGTGAGTGGGGCTCACTCAACGCCATGTCGTGTTGAGCCATCTCAACGCTTTTCCCTTACTTTGATTTGCTCTCCCGAGTGAATTTCCTTTGTTTTTTAGTTTCCTTGTCGGCTATGTTTTTCCAAAGGCCGAGTTGTGGGTTGCGGTTAGTAGTGGTGGTTTGAAGCTCTTAATAGGGGTGAAGTTGTGTGACTTAGCCGTGGCCACACTTTTATCTTATTTTAGGTACGGGCTGGGCAAGTTGGTGGGAGGTCCCTAGTGCTTTCACATTTATACTCTTGAGCTTTGTTTCTTGGAAATGGTGGTTGGGGGACTGAGTTTGCCTTCAACCCAGATCCACATTGTTTTTGCTTCTGCCATCTCTCACAACTTAGGGTGTTAGACGTCTCTTCCTTTGTAGAGTGCAACGTTTGGGCTCATGGTAGCCTTAAACTCTGCAAGATTTTTGGGCAGGGTTGTCGCTGTTTCCTCGCACATAGTGCTTTTCCCTTTTTGTCTTGCCTTGGACAGTTGTGCTTGTTACAGTTTACTTACTCTTCTTGCTTATCATTTAGATTAACATTTCCGTACAGCTTATTTGTTTTTGTTTGCTGAGGTATTCTTTTCTTCTCTGAATGCCTCAGGTTCTTGTTAGTAGCCGATTAGACGGCTAGTTGTGCTGTGCTGTTGTTGGTGGTCTCTCATTCTATGGAGATCAGTTCCTTGGTACTTTGAGGTAGTTTTGTGCTTCTTTCTTACAGTCATACATACTTGCTAGTGGGTTCGTGTCAGTTTTTTGGCACCCACTGGTAGTTTTACTGTGATACTAGATATGTTATCTTTTTGCTGCTACCTTTTTTTGGAGATAGTCTACTTGCTCTTGCGATGATTTAGGTTAGGTTGCTAGTTACTTTTAAACCTACAAAAACACTATTATAAGTATATCTCATGATCAGCATGTTTTATAAAACTCAAACACTATTTTCCAAATAACGTAAAAAGATCGTTTTCCTATATATAGTATAAATTAAATGTAGGGTCCTGCATAGTATAAGTTGTCCTCTAGGGGCACTTATGCACTCTTTTAGGATGTCAAACCTGAATAAAGTATTTTCCACAGCGTATAAGTATAGTTTTTAAACTATGGACTAGATGATCCACTGAGCCGAGGGATACGGCCTTTAAAATATAACTGATTTTCTAATCATTAAACTTATGAATTTTCATAGTCTAGTTAGATGGTGTTCGCCTGAGCGTCGACAGTTATCCCCTGCTCGACGTGGCATCACGATGCGTGTTTTCTCAAATTCTTATTCTTCTTAAATTTGGAGAAAATACGGGTTGTGACAGTTGGTATCAGAGGGAGGTTGCTTGACAAGTTAGTCGGGCAACCTTTCCTTTTGATTGCATTAGTAGTTTAGCATCATGTCATTCACACACTGATATGTCATCAGCACGTCTTGGCAAAAGCACGAACACTACACTCATAGCATAACATGAAGTTTACGGGGCATATTATGTAGTATGGGATGCATAATATGTGTTCGTATATGGATCCACCATAGGGGCAACATGTGAGGGTTATGTAGTATGGGATGCATAACCTCACCACATGGATGCGACTAGCTCATTTTCTTTTCATTGCATGAGAATGTTATGTAGTATGGGATGCATAACATTTTCATGTGTACGCCGCTCATAATATGCATTAGGGCCTTTTTAGAATGCATAGCATAACATTGCATAAGCATAACGTGCCAAGCTAAAGACTGGCAGGATGACATATGTTGTAAGACCCCATTTTTTTTTCTTTTCAAACACCGGGGTCTTAGCCCAAAACTGTAGCTTTGCGGTGGCACCGACTCACGGGAAGGCCGCCACTACAAAACGCCAATTCTGCCGGCCCTTTTCGATCACGAGAGAGAGAAGTAATTATACATAAATGTAAGCAAGCCCACAGAAGCATGTAAATAAAAGTGAAATCACATCCAGTCCATCAGTAGATAATAACAGGAAATAGATAATAGAAGTACAGCAAGATACGGTTCAGATGAAATATAGATAAACGGGATCGAGCCCGGTACATCAGAGTCCTCACTACAAATCACTCATCGTAGAAACTATAAAAGTACTAATCACTCACGGAGCTGGTTGCAGGTGCACCAGTGCTAGACTGACCCACTTCCATGCGCATCGTACTCCGCTGGTGCTGGTCCCTGGACTACTGGTCCCTGTCTTCCATCCGGAGCTCCTGTAATGTTGTGGTTTGAAAACCATTAGTCATAAAGACTAAGCCCTATCATCCCCTACCCCTCCCCCCTACAGCTCCTAAGCACCGAGCGGAGAGGAGGAAAGGGAAGCTACAAAGGTGGAGAATAATCAAGCAGGTGACAGGGGAGTTATTCTAACAACTATCTAGAACAAAGTACAACTAGAAATCCTATGGTAGTAAGTGGTAAAGAAGAGAAGTAGTAAGTAGCAATTGTATAAAAAGACAGCTAGAGAACAGTAAGTAAACAAGCAAGTAAATAAGTAAGTAAGTAACCTTAACTTATATGAATGCCCATACAAACTTATAAGTTAAGGGGTCTTGTACAAGGCTCCCATCGTATAAAAAGTCCCATACCGATTTATACGTTGGGGTGTCGGTTGTATGCAAATATGAGTGTAGTGATATGTTATGTCATGATTCATGCAAGTGCAACTCACGCACACGACTCTATGCACACAGACCTTTAGTTCCCCCTGTTCGGGCAGCTAGCTTCACTCCCAGGAACCTCCGTAGTGGCAAACGGAGACAGTGGGTCGGGCCCCCCACTCCTAGGCGGGTATCCACACTACCGGGCCTAGCCCTTCCGTACGCCCCTAGAAGAACACAACCTAGAGTATCCGCGTACTACTGCTGGCTATACCCACCATACTTTCTTTGGCTAAGTGTCCCACACCGCCGAGTCAACGTACCGATGCCGGTGTGAACGACAATGAGATATCGAAGACCCACCACCTTTATTCTGTACTCCAACCCTCGAGCCCTCGGCTCCCCGGACTGTCCCGTCCGTGCATCTACCTCCAGAGCTACCGTCTGAATGGCAACCAAACCAATTATTCTACCTTCCTAGCTATCGGGGTGTATGTGTGTGCAACCCTAATTATACTAGTTGTTCTTTAGATTATTGATTCTACAGTTTACATTAGCCCAGGACTGCCCCCGGTATTCCCCGTGAAGGGCTCTCAAAGGGCACTAGGAACTATGATGGTGGCTGAAGCCCACCGTTTCCTTTCGCAAGGCACTTATTGTTATTGGTTGATACCCATTACCCGATCCCTTTTTAAGTTACTTTAGATCTGGCCCTAGCGTATTAAGACTCTTCCACTACTACTCGGGATGGACGATCTTTTGTCATTCCTGTACGCCCTTATCCTTAACCAGTCTCGCACTCTACCTATCCTGACCCCAATAATGGACTTAAACTTAGCTTGCCCTAACCAACCAGAAACTACAAAAATTCCATCTCCCAAAGTTCATTATCCGCTCTAGTTCAGTTTCCGTGGTTTTACTATATGCAGCCCATCCTAAAATACGTGAGGAGTATAAGGGGAGGTACTCTAAATTGTCTTCCGAATCTCCTATAATATTTACTGGAGGTCTATCGTGACATAATATAGCTAAGACCAAGATTTTCAAATTTTCCTATTTATTGGGCATTTAATTTATTTATTCTAAGATTCTGAATGCCCTAGTATGAACATGAAGTGCACTAATGAGCCAACAATAAATCATCATAAAATCAGTAAAAATCCTATGAGACATTTAAACAGCAATTCCAAGTTTTGAGAAATTCCAGAGGTGTTTAGGCCTATATTTCCTAATTTACAGTTGTAGGCCATTTCTAATATATTATGAAGGAAGTATTGTAAATATGTATCCAAAAATCCCAAGAAAATAATATAAGCTTTAAGGTGACCTAAAACCACCATAAACCAAGTCCCATAATTTTTCTCTAATATTTGGGCTTTGAATATATTTTAATGTAAAACACTAATTTTCCTAGCTTAAAAAAGGAGGTACTAATTGTAATCATCTAAAATTCCAAATAAATTTACAAGATGACTATCCTAGTCTAAAACACCAACTAACCAAATTTAATAATTTTCTAAATAATAAATGGGCATTATTTGTATTTTTGACTACATATCACAATTGGTACATTAAAGAAGCAAGTACCCAAAATAATCAGATAAAACGTCCAAGAAAAATACAAAAGGTATAACATGCTATAAGATGCCCTAATCCAAGATTTCATAACATTCTAGTGAACAGAAATTCCATAATCATTAAAATAAATATCTAGGGCACAACTAGGGTTGTAAATGAAGTACTGTATAAATTAACCCAAAAATCTCAACAAAATTATAACATGGCCATTTAGATTAGAAAATCACCCTACTCCAATTTTACTTGATTTGAAGTTCATTTGATAGTTTAATAATTCAAATTAAAGTTGGTAACCTAAACTAGGGTTAGAATTTTAGGTGGCCTAGCTGTCTCCAAATACCCTAAACTTTTGTCCAGGGAACTATACTGGCCCTATGGTTATCTCCACAAAATTTTAAGTCAGTCCAAGGTCATTTGACCCCATGACCTTCACAACCCCAAAAATCACCATTATGGGATTTTCCCTAGGGTTCTAGGGCTACCCTACACGAAACCACCCCAAACTCCCTTGGAGGGTGTGTCATGCCCTAAACAGCCTTTGGACAAAATATCAGCCTCTGTTGAGGTGATATGACCACCCAAATACCAAGGGGGTGTTTGATCCTAAATTATCCTATAAGGACCAACCTAGGGTTGGATAAAAACATAATCAAAACATCTCCAAATGAGATGAAATTTTTACCAGAACTTTATGATAAACTCAGGGACCACTCACCAAAATTTGGGAGGGTTTGGAAGTCATTTAGCCATCTTATTAAATTATGCTAGGATTATTTAATTTTTCTAAAAACTATAGAAATGCATTTTTCAAAAATCCTAATTTTTGGATAGCACCTAGATATAAGTAAGATTAGGCCACACCCCAAATTTCAAGTCATTTTGATGACTGGATTGGAGTGGGGAATTTTTCTAAGGTCAAGACAGCCCTATGGATAGACCTCACCATAAAGTGTGTTGTGGTCTAACCAGGGCTCCAAATTGAGTGAAATTAATTTTGAATTAAACTAGACTTCAAGGGCTACATTTTTTATGTTAACCACTTTTATGTTTCAGCTCCTACGGGCTATAATTTTCAGTTTCAACCTAGTATACAGGTAAAGGGAATTAATTCCTAACTATGCATTATATAATATAATTAAATGCTACTGTTCACCTTCTCCTTTACCCGAACCCGAACAGCATCAGAAAAACAAACACTTCCTGTTGCTTTTCTAAAGCTATTTCCCGGCCACCCAGCCGTCTCCCTGGCCGGCCACGACCACCCTCACCTCTGTTGAGGTGAGGGCTACCGTCGGGCGGCGGCACGGCCGCCGGAGAGGCGGTTTCCGGCGAACCCGCCATCATGAAATTTTTGGAAAACCATGGAATCGCTCACCCGATCCGGCTCTTTTGAGCCCGATATCTCTCCTAATGATTTCTAAGATCTATCCGCAGAAGAAGAGGGAGGGGAGGACCTTGTTCGCGGGCTGGAGGCGTGCAGACCGTCGTGAAGCCATTTGCACGGTGGCGGCGTCGCCGGAAATTCTTCAACAGCAAGGGGAGGAATCTTAATCCGTTTGATCGAGCGTGTAACCTTCTCCTCTTGCTCTAAGGAGGCTGTTATAGATCTCCAAGTGGGGAGGGGAAAGGATGAAACATTCATGGTCATGAATGTTTCTCTTAATAACGTTTCGGTTATGATGTAGGGAAGAGGAAAAGGTGGGAGATGAAATGGCTGATCTAGGTGGCGATTTTCTATTGGACCTCACTCTCTCTTTCTATTAAATAATTAGAGACGGAAACGGCCCATAAATATTCCTGCTGTACATTCCCATAATCAGAATTAATTATGACGTCGGTTACCGAAATTTCCAGTCTGGCTGACGTTTCGGCCTTGGTCACGGGCGTGACACATAGGTCACGGGCGTGACAGGCCCGGGTGGCCAATTCTGAGTTCGACGATCGTCGAACTTAAATCGACGATCGTCGAAGGGTGGTCACGCCCTAGGTCACGGGCGTGACACATGGGTCACGGGCGTGATAGGGTCATCAGGCAAATCCCGCGTTCGGCGATCGTCTCGCTGAGTTCGACGATCGCTGAAGGGGGTCACGCCCCTGGTCACGGGCGTGACACCTGGGTCACGGGCGTGACAGTGCCATGACGCAAATTCTGCGCTTCGACGATCGTACTGCTGAGGTCGACGATCGTCGAAGGGGTCACGCCCTAGGTCACGGGCGTGACACATAGGTCACGGGCGTGACAGGCCCAGGTTGAAAATGCCGCGCCCGACGATCGTCTCCCTGAGATCGACGATCGTCGAAGGATTCACGCCCTAGGTCACGGGCGTGACGAGTCGGTCACGGGCGTGACCAACCCGTGACCCCAAAATCTCGGTTGATGTATTTCAATTTTTGGGCTTCCTAGCGTTCTGTCACAACCAACCGACTCCTAGGGGTCTAGCCGGAAATGGAATGTTACATATGTACACACATAAGTTTTGAGTCAAAAATAATATAAGTTCATGCATTCCCGATCTAGGCACAAGAGATAGAAAGCTGGTGGTAAACCATCCTAGGTTAGGCATAACATCAATTCTTGTAAAAAAAATAAACTCCCAGAGCAAGTTTAGCAGCTTTAAGTTCATATTTATGTATGTATTGTTTGTACTTGTAGTTAGTTGTAGCTGTTGTACTAGGATCTGACTAATGTTGTTATGATTATAAGATGGCGAGACGCCCTTTAACTAGATCGATTCCCCTATCTGAGGGTGAGTCATCGGGAGTGCAGAATGATGCGGTGATCGAGAGCCTGCGGTAGAGTAGCGATTCCTTGAGCAGGCAGATGGCGGAGGTGCAGGCCCAGATCTAGTCTCTGGTGGCAGTTTTGGTAAGACAGACTCAGGGAGTGCAAGGCCCTGCAGGGGGGTTAGCTGTTCCTCCTCCTCCTGCGCCCCTGAGACCTCCAGTGGTGGTGCCAGCAGAGATGACATTTATCTCGCAGTTTCAGAGACTTAGCCCTCCTACTTATGATGGGAAGGCAGATTTCATGGTCATAGATGATTGGCCGATCTCCATGGAGGAGATGTTCTCGTACTCCAGTATTTCAGATGATCAGAGAGTGATGATAGCCGCCTATCAGCTTAAGGGTTTGGCTAAGAGTTGGTGGCTTAGAGAAAAGGAGAGCTTGGTAGCTTGATGCTCTTGGGAAGTATTCAAGGAAATGCTGCTAAGGAAGTTCTTGCCTTTGGTCGAGCGTGACCGTCTTATGAACGACTTCCTCCACCTGAAGCAAAGGAAACTCACGGTCGGTGAGTATGAGATAGAGTTCAGCAAGTTGAGCCGGTTTGCTCCTGGGTTGGTGAGTGTTGAGGCTGATTGAGTCAAGCGGTTTCTTGGTGGCTTGAGGAGCGAGGTTCAGTAGTTGACCAGTGCATATGGATCATAGACTTATGCAGGGGTAGTGGAGGCTGCTCTGAAGGTAGAGGCAATTGAGACCGCAAAGAGCAGAGGCCAGCAAATGAGGAAGGGCAAGAGGAAGTCTGTTGAGGAGAAGAAACCCCAGGTACCCGATGCTGCTTCGGGAAAGAAGAGCAAGGTGGTGTGTAGCTTCTGTGGCCGATCAGGCCACCCTGTTGAGAGGTGTTTTAAGAAGGCAATAGCTCAGAAGAAGGAGCAAGTTTATGCTATTCAGGGTGCTCCTAGGAGGGATGTTTCCTGTTCTGTTTGCAAGCGACCCAGGCATGATGTTGCCCAGTGCTGGTCCAAGGATAAAGTCTGCTATCAGTGTGTGCAGAAGTGTCATATCAAGACAAGGTGTACTCAGGTCCAGCCTGCTCTTCATGTAGTTCCACTTCAGGCATTACCTCCGCCTCAGCGTGTGGACAAGGGCAAAGGAAAGCTGAACGTGATCTCTTCCGAGGAGGCTCAAGATTCGACTCAGGTCATCTCAGGTTAGTTTTTTTTCTAGCCTGAAAGTTTTATTTACTAGAATGGTTATAGTTTTTTTTTTTGGTCGTTCCTTAGTTGTATATACTCCTATAGGGAAATTTAAGGTGAAGAACTGCTGGGAGCGTGTTCTGTTCGAATTCGGCGCTACCCACTCATTTGTGGCTAGAGCCTTTGTGGAGCGACATCGATTGACTCTAGATCAAGTTCGTGATACCTTCCACGTCAAGTTCCCTTCTGGTGAATCTGTGTTATCAAATTTGGGCATTCTAGATTGCCTTGTTTTGTTGGGAGACTTTCTTGTGAAGGCAGACTTGAAGATGATTGATCTGGAGGACTTCGATGTTATTTTGGGCATGGACTGGCTGTCTATGTATGATGCGGTTATTCAGTGCAAAGGGAAGCGCTGGGACTTCATCAAGGACAATGGTCAGCCCGGAAGCGTGTATGCTGATCCGTGTCAGGATTCTCCTATCATTTCTGCGGTATGTGCTCAGAAGCTGTTTCATTCTGATTGTTTTGCTTGTTTAGTCTCGGTGGTTGGGACTGCTGTTAGTGTACCGCATTTGGAGGAGATTCCTGTTGTTCATGGTTTTGCTGATGTTTTTCCTGATGACCTTCCTGGTCTTCCTCCCGATCGGGATGTTGAATTTGTGATTGATTTGGAACCGGCTACGCATCCTATTGCTAAGGCGCGGTACCGGATGGCCCCTCGTGATTTAGAGGAGTTGCGAGTCTAGTTGGATGAGTTGTTTGCAAAAGGATTTATCAAGCAGAGTTCATCGCATTGGGGTGATCCTTTTTTGTTTGTAAAGAAGAAAGATGGGTCGATGCGGCTTTGCATCAATTACATGGAGTTGAACAAAGTCACTATTAAGAACAGGTACCCTCTGCCGAGGATCGATGACTTATTTGATCAGTTGCGCGGTAGCACGGTGTTCTCCAAGATTGATCTTCGTTCTAGCTATCATCAGCTCAGGATCCATGAGGCAGGTATTCCACGGACTGCGTTTAGATTGAGGCATGGACATTTTGAGTTCTTGGTGATGTTGTTTAGTTTGACCAACGCACCATCAGCCTTCATGGATATGATGAACCGGGTGTTCAAGGATTTTCTAGACAAGTTCGTTGTGGTTTTCATCGATGATATGTTGATCTATTCTCGCAGCGCTGAGGAGCATGAGCAGCATCTGCGCTTGGTTCTATCAGAGTTGAGGAATCACAAGTTATTCGTCAAGCTGAGCAAGTGCGAATTTCTTTTTTGCCTCAGGTCTCGTTTCTGGGCCACATAGTGAACAAGGATGGGATCTTGGTCGACCCAGAAAAGATCGCAGTAGTGATGGATTGGAGCAGGCCGGGCACGCCCAAGGAGATCAGAAGCTTCCTATAGTTGGTCGGCTACTAGAAGAGGTTTGTGGAGGGTTTCTCTACCCTGGCAGCACCTTTGACCAGGTTGAATCAGAAGAATACGGCCTTTGTTTGGAGCGAGAAGTGCAAAGAAGCCTTCCTGGAGCTAAAGAACAGATTGTGCACTGCTCCCGTTCTGACCCTACCTACTGAGGGTGTGGAGTATGATGTGTACGTGGATGCTTTGCATATTGGTCTGGGTTGCGTGTTGATGCAGGCTGGAAAAGTGATTGCGTATGGGTCAAGTCAATTGAAGACTCTTGAGAGGAATTACCCTATGCATGACCTTGAGTTTGCAGCGGTGATTTATGCGTTGAAGCTGTGGAGACATCTACTTTATGGGGCTCAGTGCAAGATCTTCACTGATCATAAGAGCCTAAAGTACGTGTTCACGTAGAAGGAGTTGAATCTGCGCCAGCGACGGTGGCTAGAGTATGTGGCCGATTATGATGTGGAGATCCAGTATCATCCAGGCAAGGCCAATGTGGTGGTCGACGCCCTGTGCCGGAAGACGGGGAAGATCTTTAATCTCTCCGCCAATCGTTTAGTGGAAGAGTTCCTCCTTATGGATATCTCAGTGGGATACTATGACATGCAGAGCAGTTTGGCAGTGGCAGAGCCGTCTTGGATTTCTCTTACTCGGTTGCACCAGAAGGATGATCCGGACCTTCTGCACTTATACCTCAGGACTGAGAGAGGGGAGTTGCCAGATTTTTCTATCGATGATGCGGGTACTTTGAAGTACCGTGGCAGATTTTGCATCCCCGCTGTTGGAGACATCAGGGGTATGATATGCAGAGAGGCTCATGGATCCAGTGTTGCCTACCATCCGGGATCTACAAAGATGTATCGTGATTTGAAGCAAATTGCCTGGTGTATGGGATGAAGAGTGATATAGCCCGATTTGTTGCTGAGTGCCACACTTGCAAGAGTGTGAAGGCCAATCACGGAAGGCCTTGTGGTAAGTTGACTCCGTTAGAGATCCCGACTTGGAAGTGGGAAAGTATTTCTATGGACTTCATTACGGGCTTACCGAGATCTCCAAGGGGATTTGATTCTGTTTGGGTTATAGTGGATAGACTGACGAAGTGTGCTCACTTCGTGCCGTATAAGATTGATTATCTGATGAAGATGATAGCAGAGCTGTACTTGAATGAGGTCATCAGATTGCACGGTGTGCCTGTTAGCATCATTTCTGATCGAGACTCCCAGTTTACTTCTTGTGAGAAACGAACTAAAACAAGCCGGAAATGGTATAACTGAAATTTTATTATCAGAAAAAGGTAAGTATTACAAAGGTATAGCCTCCCTTATATAGAATGGAGGAGATGGGAGAGAATACAAATACCCAATGTGGGACTAAATACACAACAACATTATCTACAAAGTTAACCGCCAAACCGCCCAGGAGACCGCCTAACCGTGCGGTTAGTAGACACTAACCGCCCAGTCACCACCAGAGAACACGTAGCCAACCACCGAGATCCCAGAGCATAACCGGCAGACCGCCCGGCTACCAAACCGCCAGACTTAGCCGCCTGTCCGCCAAGGCCTATACAGCAACACAGAGATTAGCCGGGCAGACCGCCCGGCTACCAACCCGCCAATCTTAGCCGCCTGTCCGCCCGGGTTTATACAGCAACACTCCCCCTCAAGCTGGAGCATAGATGTCAATCATGCCTAGCTTGCTGCAAATGTGGAAGAAGGAGGCGGACACAGGTTTTGTGAATATATCTGCCAGCTCTTTCTCCGAAGTAACAAACGGAGTGCAAATCTGGTTCTTTAACACTTCTTCTCGAATGAAGTGACAATCAACCTCTATGTGCTTTGTTCGCTCATGGAAGACCGGATTTTTAGAAATGTAGATCGCCGCTTTGTTGTCGCAGAACATGGGAAGAGGATAGTTGTAGACCTCTCCTAGATCCAGCATGAGAGCCCGCAACCATTTTAACTCACACGTGGTTGATGCCATGCTACGATATTCAGCTTCCGCACTAGACCTGGAGACGACTGACTGCTTCTTGCTTTTCCAGCTAACCAAGTTTCCTCCAACAAACGTGCAAAATCCGGAAGTCGACTTGCGATCCCCTTTGTCGTCCGCATAGCTAGCGTCGGAGTACGCTTCGACTCTTAGGTGACCATTTTTCTGAAAGAGAAGACCTTTCCCAGGTGCGGACTTCACATACTCCAATATCCTTAGAGCGGATTGAAGATGACATTCCCTAGGCGACTGCATAAACTGGCTGACCTTTCCCACTGCATAGGAGATGTCTGGTCTGGTCACCGTAAGGTAGATGAGTTTGCCAACAAGACGCCGATACCTCGTAGTATCCAATAGAGTTGGTGATTCGTCTGTCCATGTCTTGTCTTCTCCAGGAGACATGGGACACCGGGCAGGTTTAGCACCCGTCAATCCTGCCTCTTTCAACAAATCAAGAGCATACTTCCGTTGGGAGAGAACCAGGGAACCCGCTTTCCGAGAGATTTCAATTCCCAAGAAGTATTTTGGAGAACCCATATCCTTCGTGACCAGGTGTTGGCGGAGATGGACCTTTGTCAAGGCTATACCAGCCTGATCGTCGCCTGTAAGAAGAATATCGTCTACGTAAACAGCTAGAACAACCAGACCCGAAGATGTCTTGCGAGTGAACAAGGAGTGATCAGCCGAACTCCTGGTGAAACCGATAGCCCCAACGATGCTACTGAACTTATCGAACCACGCCCTGGGACTCTGCTTTAGGCCATAGATGGCCTTCTTCAAACGGCATACTTGAGTCTCCCCCTGAGCAACATACCCAGGAGGTTGCTCCATGTAGACGGCCTCGTGAAGGTCACCATAGAGAAAGGCATTCTTGACGTCCAACTGCGTAATAGGCCAATCCCTGTTGACCGCCACCGAGAAAAGGACCCGAATGGTGCTGAGGCGAGCAACCGGAGAGAACGTATCAAAGTAATCAACACCATAGGTCTGAGTAAACCCTTTTGCAACAAGACGGGCTTTGTACCGGTCCACACTGCCATCAGGACGGAACTTGACGACAAACACCCAGCGACAACCAACCACATCCGTGCCAAAAGGAGGAGGCACAAGGGTCCAAGTGCCCCGGTCAGAGAGAGTAGCAATCTCGTCATCCATGGCAGCCTTCCAGTGAGGAATAGCAAGGGCTTCCTGGTAGGTGCGAGGTGTGGTAGTCGCGGAGATGGCGAGGGCGAAGTCCCTGCGAGAAGGTGTTAGCCGATCATAAGAAATAACAGCCGCCAGCGAGTGCTGGGTGCACGTCCGAACCCCTTTGCGAAGGGCAATGGGCAGCTCCAGGTCCTCGAGTGCCTCAGGCGCCGGTGCATCCGTGGCGGAGATAGCTGGCCCGGGAGAAGAGAGAGATGGCCGAGGGGACGAGGGAGAAGGATCCGGATCAAGAGAAGGAGCGGCTGGTGGAGGTGGTGATGAAGGAAGCTCAAGAGGAGTGGATGTGGTGGAGAGAATGGGTGGAGAGGTCGAGTCGGCAGGAGGAAGAGGGAGGTTCGATCCATCAACCTGTGGGAGTTCAGAAGAGAAGTAGGCGGCATTCTCAAAGAATGTCACATCCGCCGAGACGAACTGCTTGCGATGAACAGGGTCAAAGCAGCAGTAACCTTTTTGAGTTGTGGAGTAACCCAAAAAGATACACTTCGTAGCACGAGGGGACAATTTGTCGCGAGTCGCGGCAGGGCAATGAACAAAGGCAGTGCACCCAAAAACGCGAAGTGGTAAGGGAAAGGGGTCTTTGGAGGGATAGAGGATGGAAAACGGTGTTTTGCCTTTGAGGACGGTGGAAGGAATGCGATTGATGAGGTAGCAGGAGATGAGGACCGTGTAGCCCCAATAGCTACGAGGAACCTGCATCTGCGTCATGAGAGTGCGAGCGACATCGAGGAGGTGGCGGTTTTTACGTTCCGCCACCCCATTTTGCTGGGAGGTATAGACGCAGCTAGTTTGATGGATGATGCCGTGTTGCGTACAGAAAGAAGCGAAATCACTACTCAGATACTCTTTTGCATTATCAGAGCGAAAAATTTTGACAGAAGCATCAAATTGATTCTTAATCATATAATAAAATGATGTCCATACAGAAAAAAGTTCGGAGCGATCCTTTAATAGATACACCCACGTACAGCGAGAATAATCATCAATAAAGGTTACAAAATAGGAACTGCCACGCCCGATGGTGAGGGTAGGGGAGGGTCCCCAAACATCAGAGTGAATAAGGTCGAACGGCTTGGAAGAGCCACGTCCTTGCTTAGGAGGAAAGGGGGAGCGGTGATGCTTGCCCAGTTGACAGGCATCACAGTTGATAGGAGAGTCTTGCTGAGGTAGATGAGGAAGCAGAAGGTGGATGAGACGCGCGGGAGGATGCCCCAGGCGAAGGTGCCACTGAAGAAGATCTGTAGAAGCGGGAGAGAAGACGGTAAGAGCGGATACATCATCAAGGAAGTAGAGGCCGCCCCTCTCAGTCCCAGTAGCAATCGTCCGCTTGGAGTCCGGGTCCTGAAACAAACAAGAGGAAGGAGTAAATGTTACTGAACACTGAAGTTGCTTGCACAGAGAAGTAACCGACAATAAATTGCACGGAAACTTGGGCACATAAAGAGTATCCGCCAGGCGAAGGGACGGAGTAACTTGAACCTCGCCCGTTCCATGCACCGGGGAGGGAGAACCATCCGCAACGAGAACAGGGGGCAACCGATCATGTGTTTCTAGGAGAGAAAAGCACTGAGGATTGCCCGTCATATGATTAGTGGCGCCAGAGTCGATGAGCCATTTACCTTGGGTGACCACGTGGGCACTACCTGAAGTCGTGGCCACGGAGGCAGATGGCTTGGAAGAAGTAGGAGCATCACTAGCGGGACGAAGATGCGGATGCTTGGTCCAGCAGCGGTCAACCAAGTGTCCTGTGCGACCACAATGAGTACAGAGGTAGCGAGAAGGGCCACGCCCGCCAGAGTGGTTACCACGACCACTAAATCCACCACGATGAGCCTGGTGGGCATAGGCATCCGGAGCCGGAGGAGCGGCAAGCAAGGGGCGTTGGAGCAGAGAGGTAACAGCGGCAATGCGAGCAGCAGTAGCGTCCAGGGTAGGAGATTCAGCCTCGCCAAGAATTTGCTGCCGTATCATATCGTAGGAGTCCGGAAGCCGCAGAAGGTAACAGACCACGAGTAGTTCCTGGAAGTGCTTCAGCTGAGTGGCCACATCGGCCGAGAGAGGACGATTTTGAAGGATCTCCGCTCCAAGAGCTTGGACCTGTTGGTAAGCGGCAGGAGGGGACATGGACTGGCGAGCAAAGAGATCCGCATAGAGAGTATAGATGCGAGATGTTTGTCCCCCCTTGGAGTAGAGAGCAGCCAAGTGATTCCAAGCCTGTTTTACCGTCTCATCGTGACGGATGACAGGAAGACATTCATCGGATAGGCTGTTCGCCAGCCAAGTACGAACCAGCGCATCATTCGCATCCCAGTCAGTAAACTGGACAGAGTCCGCAGGCGGAGGGTCATCGGTAAGATGATGACGCTTGCGCTGAGAGCGGAGAAGAAAAGTGAATGAGACACTCCAGTCGGGATAATTTGGCCCCAGAAGCTTAGAGACGGTGCCAAGATTCCCGGAAACAGGAGGAGGAGGAGGAGGAGGTGGGGCAACGATAGTAGACGAGGTGGAGCCATCAGAAGTTGTCATCCCGGAAGAGAGGTCGCGCGGTTAAGAGAAGAGACCGGGCGAGCAAAGGAAGGAATAGGACGCAGCGGCCACAAGGAGACCAGCGGAAGGCAATGCACAAGAAGAGAAGCCGCACGGTTAACCAGGGAAACCGGACGGGAAGAAGAAGCCGCGCGGATATAGAGAGATCGCGCGGATAGGAAGAAAAAAAGATCTGCAGCGGTCACGATGGAATACACCAGCGGCCAGAAAGACCACGACCAAGCCACAGAACCAACAGAGGGAGAGAAGTCGTGCGGCTAACAGATAGACCGCGCGAACAGCAGAGGAAGATATCAGGAGGAAAAAGGCAAACAAGGCAAAAGAGGCCGCGGAGACAGGTCGCGGCGACTAGAGCAAGCCGCAATCCACTAGAGAAGAGAGCTCGCGCGAGCTGAAAGACAGGCCGGCGAGAAGGCAGAGGTCACACGGACAGAAGAAAACGTAATCAGGAGGAGTAGACCGAGTGCTCTGATACCATGTGAGAAACGAACTAAAACAAGCCGGAAATGGTATAACTGAAATTTTATTATCAGAAAAAGGTAAGTATTACAAAGGTATAGCCTCCCTTATATAGAATGGAGGAGATGGGAGAGAATACAAATACCCAATGTGGGACTAAATACACAACAACATTATCTACAAAGTTAACCGCCAAACCGCCCAGGAGACCGCCTAACCGTGCGGTTAGTAGACACTAACCGCCCAGTCACCACCAGAGAACACGTAGCCAACCACCGAGATCCCAGAGCATAACCGGCAGACCGCCCGGCTACCAAACCGCCAGACTTAGCCGCCTGTCCGCCAAGGCCTATACAGCAACACAGAGATTAGCCGGGCAGACCGCCCGGCTACCAACCCGCCAATCTTAGCCGCCTGTCCGCCCGGGTTTATACAGCAACACTTCTTGTTTTTGGCAGAGTCTGCAGGAGGGTTTTGGTACAGATCTGAGGTATTCTACTACTTACCACCCACAGACCAATGGGCAGACGGAGCGGGTGAACCAGATAGTTGAGGATATGATCAGATGCTACATTCTAGACCACGGTGGAGCGTGGGATGAGCGGTTGCAACTTATGGAGTTTGTATACAATAACAGTTATCAAGAGAGCTTGCAAATGGCTCCGTTTGAAGCTTTGTATGGGAGGCGCTGCAAAACTCCCCTGTTTTGGGCTGAGGCAGGTGAGAAACCCTTGTTGGGTCCGGATGCGCTCGAGGAGATGGAAGTCGCAGTGAAGCTTATTCGAGAAAAGCTTCGTATAGCACAGGAGAGATATGAAAAGAACGCCAATCGACGTAGGTCTGACTTGGATTTTTCTGTAGGGTACCTTGTGTTTCTTAAGGTTTCTCCGATGGTTGGTGTTAAGAGGTTCGGTAAGAACCGGAAATTGGACCCGAGGTATGTGGGCCTGTTTAATATTGTTGAACGGATTGGCGTGTCAGCATATAGGTTGGATTTACCAGCAAACTTCCCAGGTGTTCATAACGTATTTCATGTAAGCCAATTGTGGAAGTGTGTGCGTAGCAGTGGGCAAGTCTTGGATGTTGTGCCCCAGTTGGAGCCTAATCTCTCTTTTGTTGAAGTGTTGGTCCGCATTTTGGATACTCAAGATCGGGTGCTACGGAGGAAGTCCATCCCGATGGTCAAAGTTCTATGGAAGAATAAGGATTTGGAAAGCGTGACTTGGGAGTTAGAGTCGGCTATGAGGGAGGCTCACCCTCAACTGTTTCCCTGATCAGATTGGTATGTTCTCTTCTTGTAATATTTGGCATGCTACTTTCCTTCTATAAGTAGAAGTAGTGTATGTGAAGTTTCGGGACGAAACTTTCTTTTAGGGGGAGTGACTGTAACGCCCCCGATTTTTTTTGCGATTATTTAATTCTCGTTTTGCGTTACGTCGACGCATTTTATTGGCTTGTGCCATCTTTGGAGTGTGGTCTTAACTCCTTAGAACTGAGTGGCCTATTTTGTAGCCTATGGGCAAGGTCTCCCTAGCAAGCCGAGTCGTTTTGGGTGACCCGGTGTGGCCTCTCGGGGGATGCTTGTGTTTTGGCTTCGGGTGGGTATAACTCGAGTTCTATTCGTCGAAAGATAATTTCGACTTCGCCGTTGCGTTCGTAGCATGGGTATTTAGCTACGATGCAAATTTCGTCGAATTTCGAGGTAGTTTGGTTTTCGCGTCGTTTTGGGTGTGCTAATAATAAATGTAAATAAGTAATTTTGTGCTGTTTTAAAAAAATCCGGCGGTCAAAGCTGGGTGGTTTTAATCTTGTGGCTATAAATATATATTATTATAGTATTACTTAATTAATAGTTTAGTTAGTATTAAGAGGGTGCTATATATAGGATAGTTTAGACTTAAGAGAAATCGCTCCTGTTCATCTTCCCGAAAAAACGAACCAGTTTGCGGTTGTTCGCGAAAAGAAGCGGAGAAACTGCCGAACCTGCTCCCCTTCGGACGCCGATTCTGGGAGAATTTGTGGACGGAATTCAATTCCGAAAGCGGATTTGGATTGCTCTCGCCTAGACCTTCATTCCTACGGTAAGAAATTCAATTTTCGTGGTGTTTCTAGGGGTCTCAAAATTTCTCTAGTTGTCCGTTTCTGCCATTAAAGCTCCAGATTTCTTCTTTAGGTGTTGTTGCTGCTGGTGCCGAGTGAGAGTAAAGGAGGCCGACCAAGCTTTGCCGGAAATTTGAGGTGAGTGGTATTCTTGCCCTTGCCGTGTAATTCTTTTTTGTCTATCTCCTTGTTACCCTGTTAGCCTTAAGGATAGAAACCATTGCTCGTTTTTTTGGCTTTGGTTTATGTTCAACATACCTGTTATGAATTTCCTGCTCAGTCGTACTCCTAGCAGCTGCCCTTTCTTTTTATTTTATTCTCCTCCAACTGTTAGTAGAGAATCCTTGTTCTAATTCTGAGTAAGGGTTGAGGGTTGGGTCAATTTTTCCTGTGCAGTAGTTGTAGCCGGGTAGAGGAAAAAAGCTATAGTTTAATTTTCATGCAAAAATCTGTCTTGCTTAGGCTCGGGTTTGGATGAATTTGTGCTTTCCTGTGTAGTGGTTGTAGCAGAAGCCTTTCCTTTCCTTAGTCTAGATGATTAGAATATTTTAGGGCTTGGCGTTGAGTGTGGTGCAAACACTCAACGCCGGGTCTGCTTGGATTTGGTGTTGAGTGTGGGTCACACACTCAACGCCGGGTCTGCTTGGATTTGGCGTTGAGTGTGGTGCACACACTCAATGCCGGGTATGCTTGGATTTGGCATTGAGTGTGGTGCACACACTCAACGCCGAGTCTGCTTGGATTTGGCGTTGAGTGTGGTGCACACACTCAACGTCGGGTCTGCTTGGATTTGGCATTGAGTGTGGTGCACACACTCAACGCCGGGTCTGTTCGGGCTTAGCGTTGAGTGTGGTGCACACACTCAACGCCGTAGCCTCTTGGTATGTTCTTTTGCGGCTAAGTATCGTGGCGTTGAGTGAGTCGACCTCACTCAACACCATGGCTGTCTAGGCGTTGAGTGAGGCAGACTCACTCAACGCCGCAACCAATTCGCACGGTTATGTCGGATGTAGTTGAGTGAGTGGGCCTCACTCAATGCCATGGCGGTTAAGGCATTGAGTGAGGCAGACTCACTCAACATCGCAGCCCATTCTTACGGTTAAGTATTTTGGCATTGAGTGAGTCGACCTCACTAAACGCCAAAGCTGTTTTGGCGTTGAGGGAGGTGGACTCACTCAATGCCACAGTTAGTTTTTGAGGCTAAGTGCTAGTGAGTGAACCTCACTCAATGCCGTGGCTGTTTTGGCGTTGAGTGAGGTTAGCTCACTCAACGCCACAGCCAGTGTTGCGGAAGGCGTTGAGTGAGTGAACCCCACTCAATGTCGTAGCTATTTTGGCATTGAGTGAGGTTAGCTCACTCAACGCCACAGCCAGTGTTGCAGAAGGCATTGAGTGAGTGAACCTCACTTAACGCCATAGCTGTTTTGGCATTGAGTGAGGTTAACTCACTCAACGCCACCGTCTGTTTAGGCGTTGAGTTAGTGGGGCTCACTCAACGCCATGCCGTGTTGAGCAATCCCAACGCTTTTCCCTTACTTTGATTTGCTCTTACGAGTGAATTTCCTTTGGTTTTGAGGTTCATTGTCGGCTATGTTTTTCCAAAAGCCGAATCGTGGGTTGTGGTTAGTAGTGGTGGTTTGAAGCTCTTAATAGGGGTGAAGTTGTGTGACTTAGCCGTGGCCACACTTTTATCTTGTTCCAGGTACGGGCTGGGCAAGTTGGTGGGAGGTCCCTAGTGCTTTCACATGTAGACCCTTGAACTTTGTTTCTTGGAAATGGTAGTTGGGGGACTGAGTTTGCCTCCAACCCGAATCCGCGTTGTTTTTGCTACTGCCATCTCTCACAACTTAGGGTGTTAGATGTCTCTTCCTTTGTAGAGTGCAACGTTTGGGGCTCATGGTAGCCTTGTAAACTCTGTAGGATTTTTGGGCAGGGTTGTCATTGTTTCCTCGCACATAGTGCTTTTCCCTTTTTGTCTTGCCTTGGACAGTGGTGCTTGTTACGGTTTACTTACTCTTCTTGCTTATCATTTAGATTAACATTTCCATACAGCTTATTTGTTTTTTGCTTGCTGAGGTATTCTTTTCTTCTTTGAATGCCTCAGGTTCTTGTTAGTAGCCGATTAGGCGGCTAGTTATGTTGTGTTGTTGCTGGTGGTCTCTCGTTTTGTGGAGATCAGTTCCTTGATCCTGTGAGGTAGTTTTGTGCTTCTTTCTTACAGTCATACACACTTGCCAGTGGGTTCGTGTCAGTTTGTTGGCGCCCACTTGTAGTTTTACCGTGATACTAGATATGTTATCTTTTTGCTGCTACCTTTTTCTGGAGATAGTCTACTTGCTCTTAGGATGATTTATGCTAGGTTGCTAGTTACTTTAAACCTAAAAAAACACTATTATAAGTATATCTCATGATCAGCATGTTTTATAAAACTCAAACACTATTTTCCAAATAATGTAAAAAGATCGTTTTCCTACATATAGTATAAATTAAATGTAGGGTCCTGCATAGTATAAGTTGTCCACTAGGGGAACTTATGCACTCTTTTAGGATGTCAAACCTGAATAAAGTATTTTCTACAGTGTATAAGTATAGTTTTTAAACTGTGGACTAGATGATCCACTGAGCCGAGGGATACGGCCTTTAAAATATAACTTATTTTCTAATCATTAAACTTATGAATTTTCATAGTCTAGTTAGATGGTGTTCTCCTAAGCATCGATAGTTATCCCCTGCTCGACGTGGCATCACGATGCGTGTTTTCTCATACTCTGATGCTTCTTAAATTTGAAGAAAATGCGGGTTGTGACAGTCTCCGGCGCCATAATGGCAACCGGATCCTGCCCATGAAACTTTGCGATTAAATTGTTTATTCATAGATTCATCATGAGGAGAGTCATGCTCTCCTACAAATATATTCTCAAGACTTCCATCAGCAGTCTTCTCATAAACCAATGGTTCCTTCTTCTCTTCCTCGTCGCCACTCTCCACTTCACAAGTACTTCTTTTCTCCTTTTTCTTCCTCATTTCCTGTTTATCTCTGTCATTCACGGTACTAAACAATTCATTAGTGATAAAATTAGGAGAGTGGTCCAGAGGTTTAGTCACAGAGTCAAGTAAGCACGGCAGTTCCACCACATTTGGTACAACCACCCCTCCATTGGAAAAATCAAAGATGGCGATGTTATCCTTCAAAAATGGGACTCCCAAGATTGGGATCGAGGTGTTTTCGATAGGTCCCAAAACTTGGAAGTCCGCAACAATTTTTGTTCCATCCATCGTAACCTCAACCTCTCTTACCTCTCCTTCTATTTCCACTAGAACTCCATTAGCTAAAACCAGCGAGGTACGATCATCTGGATTCAATTTTAAATCAAACTTCTCAATGTATTGCAAAGCAAGAACATTTCTTGAAGATCCAGAATCGCAAAGCGCAGTGGTCTCAATGTTGTTGATCGTACAAGCGATCACAAGATCACCACACACCCCCTTATCCTTCTCAGCAATACTTCTCCCCTGATCTATGGGGTTCATCTCCGTGTTACTTGGAAAAGTCCCTTGGGGACGCTCAGCAAGCACTTGGGCCAATTGTCCCAGTTGCACCTCCATATTCCGCATAGATGCGGTCTAGCTTGCCATGTTCGAGTGAGCGACCTCAACAAACTTTTCCATCATCTCCTCCAAATTACTCTTCTTCGGAGCCGAGGGGGTCTGGTTATAACCCGGATGGGGCGGCCTTGGTTGGCATTCAGAGGCCGAAGCATTGAACCGATGCTGCCCTGGTTTCCATCGTTTCCCACCTGCATTTTGGTTCCACAAGAGGTTGGGGTGATTTCTCACCCCTGGGTTATAAGTATTTTCGTACGGTACACCCCTATTTGGGTTAGAGATAAAATTTACAGATTCATTCATATTCAAATTGCACAGCTCACCAGCCAGTTCTTCTCCCGGGAATTCGTAAGTGTGATGGCCATCCCCGCCACATCCTTGGCAAGAGATTGCCATGACAGGGGCTGTAGTGGGCACAGCTGATCCAAGAGCAAAAATTCCCCGAGTATTTTTTTGGGCATTTCTCCCCGCAGTCCAGTAAATGTTATGTGAGGCAGTATCTTGTCGTAGCCTTAGTACTACATCCGGTGTGAGGTTCATCAACGATCCTCCAGCAGCAGCGTCGATCATAGCCCTATAATTGGGCTCTATGGCGAAGTAGAATTGGCCCACCAAGTTCCAAGGCTAGAACTCATGATTTTGGCACTTCCTTAGCAACTCGTTGAAGCGTTCCCACGCCTCTGCTAAGCTCTCTTGATCAAATTGGCGGAAGTTGCCAATCTCACGACACAGGTTCACTATCTTATCCACGGGATTGAATTTCTCCAGGAACCTCGCGGTTAAAGCGTCCCACGTAGTGGCTATTCCTGGTGGTAAGCTATGCAGCCACGCTTTTGCTTTATCACGCGGTGAGAATGGAAAGAACTTCATTTTCACCGTATCGTCAGGTATTCCTCCCTAACGGAAGTTCCCGCATATCTCAGAAAATTCTGCGAGATGCATATATGGGTCCTCGCTCGGCAACCCGGAGAATTGAGCGTTGCTGCGTATCATATTCAGAATAGTCGGTTTGTTTTCGAACTATGGATTCGAGATGACAGGCCCGAAAGCTGGGTACACACTCCCAACAGTGGGAGTGGTGTAATCTCTCATTGTACAAGGCCTCGACCTATTTACCTCATTTTCGTCGACATGCTGTCCTCAAGTAATAGCTCCATTTCCCCGTGGATCAGCCCTATGCATCGGCTGTCCCTGCCGGATTCCCATATTCTCATCAGCATATACCCCTAAGATGGGCTCCTCTCCTCCTCCATGACCTCCAATCTACATTAGATTGTGGTCCATCACACCCCGAGCGGCAGCAGCACGCCTTCGTTCTCTGGTGGTCCTCTCAATTTCTGGATCGTAAGCAAGCAATTCTTCAGGTCTTTGTCTCTGCATGCACTAAGATGACAACAACAAAATCAAAAAGAAACAACTCTTACGTAACTATCTTAACACAACTTAGATCACAAACGCCTGCACTCCCCAGCAATGGTGCCAAAAAATTCGATGCACAGACGGCAAGTGTACCGGTCATTGTCAAGTAATAAATTGGGAATAGCTTCCCCGAATATCAATCTCGAGGGAATGCAGGAAGGGTACGTGATAGCGTTGTGTGAAGATCGTCACTAAGAGTGAAAATAAACAACAAGGGGGTTTTGGTTTTATTTCCCTAATGCTACAGAACAGAAATAAAACTACTGCGGGTCGCCAGCACCGCTTTGCTTGGTGGATGAGTGAGTGCAGGCCGCTATGTCATGCTTCAGTACGCGGATGGATGGAGAGCAAATGCGAGAGTGAGGGTCGTAAACACCTCTTCAAACACCAACTCTAGCCCTTGCTAGAGTGGATTCAAGTGCGCTAGTGAGTGGGTGCGAGCAGAGGCGAGTGCATCGCAACTACAACGGAACACGTAACTAACCAAACATACTTCATTCATAGACAAATGAAAAGTAGGTTAAAGTCGATTACAATCTTAGTGTTACAATCCACAAGAGAAAAGGTAGAGTAAACCGCAAGAGGGAAGGCGTAGCCGTGGCTCTTGGCCGGAGTGGTGGGTTGTCAATCCACTTCACGACACAGACCGTGGTCGCTACCTGATGTAAGTGGGTTGTCAATCCACTTGTTCTTCTCCGTCTTCTTTCCGTTCCTTTGATCTTTTCTTCCTTTCGTCCAGATAAATGTCACCAAGAGTTCCGTTTGCTTGTTGCTGATGGACGGGAGCTCTCCGAAGGTTGAGGATGGATTCGGATGGCCGGAGAAAGCTTCCCGGAGGGTGTAGATGGGTGGAGGAACTATGGAGAAGTAGAACGGCACTTCCCGCGCACTTCCCGATCGGAGAAAACGACGAGCGTTGACCTAAATCGCGGAACAGGACCTTAAATACGGAGCCAGAATAAGCAGAGCGCACGATCAGTGGCGCACGACCAGTGGTCGTGCGCACTGTCGTCTGATGATCGTGCGCAATTCCCAAATAAACCTGCAACTTGGACAGAAATATCAGCATATATGCGCACGATCAGTGGCGCACGACCGGTGGTCGTGCGCACTGAATCCACGGATCGTGCGATTGGCAAAGACAGAATTGCAGAAACATGAGGTAAATGAGCACGAGCAGTGGCGCACGACCAGTGGTCGTGCGCGCAATGTCCAGTGCTCGTGCGATTACCCGGGCAGAATAAGGAAAATGAAGAGGACAGAGCGCACGATCACTAGCACACGACCAGTGGTCATGCGCAATAGGTCTAGTGATCATGCGACTGTCAAGACAGAAATGGGTAAATGGAGAATGTAGTACGCACGATCAGTGGCGCATGACCAGTGGTCGTGCGTAGTGAGTCCAGTGATCGTGCGCAGTATTCCTGTACCGTTTAGGATTTCCCGAGCGATTCCGGAATACGTCCGCAACCCATGCACCTGCAGTAGAAATAGATAGGCCACCAAAAGTACACACCACCTTCTCCAGACACAGCGAGAGAACAAGTAAAACAAATGAAAATACAGAAACAACAAAACCACACTGAAAACGGGCCTAAGGTGCACTTAATCATTAAATGGACAAATAAACGAATATAAGCGGTTATAGATCTCAAGTGCAGTGCAATAACGATAAAACTGGCCTAGATGAGTCCAAAAATAAGTGTATAATTTGGACTCATTAGGGGCAATGCGGTAAAAATACGGTATGGGCCTGGGCGAACAACCCTCTGAAGCCTCTGCTCACCCTGGAGGGGGGAGTGCCCGGCGGAGCTCACGCCGGCCTCCCCTCCTTGGTCTCGGGCGAATATTGGCTCGGCCAGCTCTGTTCGCTTGACTTCCAACCCCCATTCGTTGTGCTCCACTCGACGAACTCTGAGCTCGGCCCGACGACTACTAGGCTCGACAAACTCTGATCTCGGCATGGCGGAAGTTGAGCTCGACATGCTCGGCTCGGGCCTACATATTTCCCTGCTGAGCTCGCCTGGGGCTTGGGCAGTCTAAACCGATTAGCTGGGGATCCCGTCAACCCACTCGCCGGATACTGGATTGTACACCATTGATCGTCCATATTTGGATTTGGGTCACCCAAAATAGAATAAAATTGAGAAGTAGGGGAAGTAGCAGGAGAAGAAGAACAAAAAAAATGTCACCTATAGATTCCTCAACCAAATCTAGAGAATTGAGATCGCGGAGTCATAGGCATCGCCGTAAAATTTGCTCAATCTCCGGATCCAAGTCAAGAAGATTTGACGGATTCCCTCGGGTCATACACCAAAACAAAATAATTTTTTTTATTTTGATTTTTTTAAAAACAAAAAGAAAATGATAAAATTAATAGAACCTTGCTTTCAAAATATCAACAAGGAAAAGTCCCCGACAACAGCGCCAAAAACTTGATGGAGATATATAGTTTTAAAATTAAATGAAAACTAATATACCAAAATAGGCAAGTGTACCTATCGAAATATAGTATAGGAAATGTCGTATTTAGACAAAGGGCTTGTTGAGTACTTGTACTCACAAGGAAGAGCTATTATTTTATTAGGCAAAAAGTTGGTTGATTTGCAATACTATGGAAGAAAAAGAGTTATTACTTAAGATAATTACGATGTTTTTAAAAGCTAGCACTTGATCTAGAATCCCTTTGGATTAGAATAAATTTACATGAAATTATAAAATACAAGCATCTAAATTATTAAGTCCGACCGTGGAGGTTCCCTAGCTACGAAGAGCCTCTCTCAAGAATACACATTCGACTAACCTTAGGTTGATCGATTAAGACCTCTAGGCCAGTCGAAACCCCTAAGGTTTCTTTAAGTGGTGAACACCACTATTGGATTTGACTCCAATCCGAAAGATTTATTTCTTCCTCTCTCGAGGAGTGCATGCAACTCCCATTTTCCTTGATCGATCTACTAATATCCACAACCTCTCGGTAAATATCGGATACGGATCTAAGATCGAATAAACATAATTGCAACTTATGAATTCGATGAAATTAAATTCAAAGATAAACCGAAGTACATAAAATAGAGTGCTTGATAATTTGAGACAAAAAGAAGAAATTTATTCCATTCCAAAGTTCATCATGATCAAGTGCTAAATGGAAATTAGTTACTCATCATGATGGGAGAATTACATGAAAAGTTGAAGAGAGGCATGATTATAAAAAAGGACTTGAAATAACAAGAATAAAAGTTACACTACAAATTTGAAAATGCAAGAAAAAAAATGCAACAAAGCTGAAAATAAACACTAGAATACTCCTAAATTATCCTCCCGATCTCCCCCCTAAGCTTCTAGCAAGGTCTGTATTTTATAGTATTTTTCTTCTTGAGTCACGCCCCTAAGTCACGCCCGTGACATGGGAGCGTGTAAGCTACGGAACCGCTCTCTTGAATGCTCGGGAACGTTTGAGAAAAAACTGCCAAAATTCGTCGTTCTGCGGGTCACGCCCCTAGGTCACGCTCGTGACCTAAGGCATGTCTTTACTATTGCTGGAAACGGCGGGAAGGAGAAACGGCAAAAGTTAATCTGGCATTGCTGAAGAGGTCACTCCCTAGGGTCATGCCGGTGACCTAGGCGTGTAGGCTGAAAACTGACTGATCTAAAACTGTTGTCATAAAGTACGGCATGTCTGAGAGTCATGCCTGGTAGTCATGCCAGTGACCTGATGGTCACGCCCATGCCATGGGCATGTACTTTTAATCCGATGTGGAAATGGATTATAGTGCACCTGAAGGGATCAGCCCGCTTGACACGCCCGTGACCTGGCTGTCACGCCCGTGACTGTAGCGTGAAATTGGTATTTTTCTAGTTTTGTCCAGCTTCGTCTCTTGAAGTCCTGTAATCTCCAAATTAAAATTGGCAGCCCAGATTGACCCTAAAATAAGAAATTAAAGAAAGTAGATAATAAATTCTTAAAATATTTCTATAAATTAATTAATTATTAAATAAAAACTATATAAAAATAAGGATAAAAATACTGTTATCAGAGATAAGACAACTACGTAACAAAGCAATCGGGATGGTCAAAGTCAGTTGGGACAATTGTGGCCATGAAGAATTTACATGGGAGCGCGAGCAAACTATGCGGGATGAATTTCCCGAGTTGTTTTTTAAAATCAAGTAGTAAGCTTATATACTGATTTCCTTTCAATGAATAAAATTTCGGGATGAAATTTCTTAAAGGAGGGAGAATTGTAATTCCCCAAAAATCCTAAAAAAGGAAGGATTGGAAATTAACGCGCGGCCCTAGTGTTAACGTCGACGTTAGCCCTTGAATTAAATCGACTGTCGTCTCGGGTATCTACTACGTGGCAGTGGAAAGGTATCGCGTGGCGATACCACTCGACGCACTCAATGCTTTCGCCAAATCATTGAGAGACTACCGCGGAGCAGTAGTGAGCTAACGTGTGGCAATAGCTGATTAAAATGGCATATGCCTCAGGAAGGTACCGCTCGGCAGTGGTAAGTTAACACCAGCGGTATCTTGCAACGTGGCAGTGTGGTGGAGGCTGTTTTGGGCGACCGAGCGATGTCAATTAGACCAAGCGGCGACGTCCTTTGATATCGCATGGCGGTAGCTGATACCGCGCGGCAGTAGCTTGATATTAAGGGCTGGATTTGAGATTACATTCTCATTTTCCTCTCTCACACTTTCTCTCTTGGTTCTTGAGCTTCTTAAGGGAAGAGGAGGAAGAAAGTCTCGGAGGCTAAGATGAGAAGCGATCCAAGGTGTGCTTGTGATCGGAATTATTAGTCGATGCTAGATCCGAGGAGAGGAAGCTGCGATAATCAGTACCATCCGGATCAAAAAAACAAGGACATGGCTCCTAATCGATCGAGCTTGCGTCTGTGGCAAATTGTGCTTAAGTGCATGTTGTTATTTTCTAAAATAAATATATGTTGCTGCTTACAGGAAGGAGAATCGCCGCCCAGAATGAGGGGTGGGGTCGTTATAAATTAGTCCGCTAATGCTGACTGTTTCTTTGCTTGCCACGTTTTGGTGGGTCGTGTTATGCAGGTGCTGGAGAGCCAAGTGGAAAGTAGTGGGCTGAAGACCCTTATACTGCAATTTGTTGTCCCTCAAAGTCCCAAAGGCGAACATTTACTGTTTCTCATGTGTGGCCGGTCTGTGTGCCGATATATGAAAACACTTTTCTGTAAAGGAAATAGTTATAAGTCCTTAAGGCCAGAACATTTTGTGTATTTGGTTATCATTCCTATATGTGTACTGGACATTTCTAGTATATGGGTTTTACAACTTAAACTGCTTCCGTTAGAATGAGCTCTGAGTTAGGATGTGTATACGATAATATGGTTTCAATGCGTAACTCAGCTGATTGTCTATGGAATATGGTGTGGGGCCCCAACTGGACCCTCTGTTATATTTTATGTGACGGGTGAAGGTGTTACAATTTGGTATTAGTGCCTGGTGTCGGTCTTTCTTATTTGAAATTGTGGTCGAATTTTTTAAGGGGTGGTGAGCACGTGTATGTGTGTTATCGTTATAACATTAATAAACCCATGAATGCTCACTTAGGAATGAAAATACACATGTTGAAGGAACTTGCTTGTTCCTATAATTGCTTTTTGCAATATTGTATGTTGCTTAATTGTGTGTTTCACGATTAGAGGCAGCGAGAAAGCGGGGCAGATGGAACCCCAGCGCTCAGTGGAGAGTAATGTACAAACTGAGATGCCAACACCTCCTCCTTCTGCGGAAACTATACGGTTGGTTGCGAAAGACGTGTTAGCATTAATCAATGTGCAACCAGGAGGGCGAGTACAACCTACTACCCTTGCGGTGGTTCAGGAACCGGTTGGCATAGTTGAACATGTGGCAGTAAGACAAGTGGTTGTTGAGCTAGTGACCGCAAGGCGAGTGACGAAAAAGCAATTGAAACACATAATGAGTTTCAATCCTCTTGTGTTTGCGGGTACTGGAACCCCTACACAACCCAAAGATTGACTCTCAAGAATAAAGAGAATCCTGACGGAAACTAAAATGGAGTGGCATAAAGTCACTATAGCTACCTTCTTATTAGATGGTGAGGCGAGGCTATGGTGGGATGAGTTAGAGCTGCACCAGTTTGTTGGTCGGCTGTTACTTCAGATCTTGATGGAGGAATTCTCGAGGTGTTTTCTAGCGAGATATATTCCATCTACACAGTAGATTTCAATGGAAAACCATTTTCAAGGCTTACTCGAGTCGAGAGTTCTGTGGATGAATACTTGTACGAGTTCACGGGATTGGGAAGATATACAGGCTTTACGTTTACAGAAGAGGAACGGAAAAAAATCGGTTCTATGAAGGGATTAGAGATGACTTGCGAGGGCTTCTCTCAGGACCAATGATGCAAGGTTTTCTTTCCTTGGTCAATACGGCCCGTTCCCTTGAGCAAGATATGAAATGTGTGCAACGTAAGAATGACTTGGCGGTGAAGAAGCCAAAGTTTAAAGTACCTAGCTCGGGAAAGTTTGGGTATAAAAAGTGGAAGAAGACGGCTCTATCTTCGGGACCAGCGTCTTCTAATAAATTTGAAGTGACGATAGGGCGAGGTCTGCTCACTTGTTACACCTGTGGCAAGGTGGGACTCATGGCTCGAGAATGTCAGAGTGGCCCTCCAAAGATAGAGAAAAATACGGGTGCGACTTATGCTGAAAAGGGAAAAGCAGTGGTGGATTCAACTGCATCTCAAGTGCAACCCTGAGTCTATAATCTTGGCCAACAGGAGAGCATAAAACAAAGTGACAATGTAACGGGTATGAGTTAAGATACAGTTTTTACTACTTTCCATACATAGTACCTTGTGCGTTGCTTATGTATAATTTGTTTGAATTAGTCTTTGTCCTGATATCGGAATGTCCGGCGAGAGCACTGTTTGATACAAAATATTCTCAGTCATTTTTATCTGAGGACTTTGTAGTGTTTATCGGAGTACCTTTGTTTATACTGAAAGATTCGAGTGTATGTGTTGTTGCCTAACGGGTGCTTGATTCACGTGAATCGAGCCTGCTATGTTAAGTTGTGGATAATAAGTCATGACTTTGGTTTGCAAGCATCTGTGCTGTCAATATCGGAGTTTGATGTAATATTTAATATGGACTGGCTCTCGGAGCAGCGTGCCTATGTAGATTGCAACTCTAAGGAAGTCATACTGGGGCAAAATATCAAACGCGAGACTAGGTTCGCAGGTATGCGAGGAGAGGGCAAGATATTGATGTCTGCCCTCTAGGTCCTCAAGGCAGTTCGGAAGGGCGGGAAATTGTTCTTCACGCTATTAGAGGTTGTAGAGCCGAAGCCCAGTTTGAGTGACGTTCCTATTGAATCGGAGTTTGTAGATGTTTTTCCTAAAGATCTCCCCGGGATTCCACCCTAGTAAGAGATTGACTTTGCTATTGAGTTAGTGCCAGGTGCAAAACATGTGTCATGCTCACCGTACTGAGTGGCGCCAAAGGAAATGGCAGAACTGAAAGTCCAGTTGCAAGAATTGCTAGAGCAAGGATATATATGTCCGAGTATGTCATCGTGGAGTGCACCATTGCTCTTTGTGAAGAAGAAAAATGGAGGCTTGTGTCTATGCATTGACAATCGTAAACTGAGCAAGCTGACAGAAAAGAACAAGTATTTGATTCCTCGAATCAATGATCTGTTTGACCAAGCTGGTTGGATCGACTATCTACTCGAAGTTGGATTTGAAGTCCGACTATTGGCAGTTGAGAATTCGGGAAAGTTATATGCCCAAGACAGCGTTTGGTACACGCTATGAGCATTATGAGTTTGTTGAGATGCCTTTTGGACTCACTAATGTGCCATCTGTATTCATAGATATGATGCATAGGACTTTTCGAGAGTATTTGGACCTATTTGTGTTGTCTTTATTAAAGATATACTGGTATACTCCCAGTCTGAAGAGGAGCATGCGAAACATTTGAGGTTGGTTTTGCATACCCTGAGAAGGAATAAACTCTTTGCCAAGTTCTCAAAGTGTGAGTTTTGGCTGTCGTTGGTGGCTTTTCTTGGTCATGTGGTTAGTGGAGAGGGTATTGATGTGGATCCGACAAAGGTCGTTGCTATATGAGAGTGACCTATGTTGCTTACTGTAGCGGAAGTCAGGAGCTTCTTTGGAATTGCTGGCTACTATAGGCGCTTCGTAGAGAACTTTTCGTGGATAGCCTTACCTCTCACCACACTGACGAGGAAAGATCAAAATTTCATTTGCACGCCAAAGTGCGCACGAGATTTTGAGTAGTAAAAGAGTCACTTGACCACGGCATTTATCTTAGGTTCGCCATGTGGTACGGACAACTATGAGATATACAGTGATGCTCCAGGGAGTGGCTTAGGCTGCATTCTTCTGCAATTTGGAAAAGTTATAGCTTATGGCTCACGCCAATTGAAGTGCACGAGCGAAACTATCCAGTACACGACTTAGAGTTGGCGGCTGTGATTTTTGCACTTAAGTTGTGGCGTCATTACTTATATGCCGTGAAAGTGGATATCTTCACAGACCATAAGAGCATTAAGTACTTAATAGATTAGAAGGTTCTGAACATGCGACAATAGAGGTGGATGGAGTTTCTCGGGGACTACACCTTTGAGACACATTACACTCCCGGGAAGGGAAATGTGGTTGCAGATACTTGAGTCGTAGGACTCCAATACGGGCAAGTTGGCTACAGATGCATGATGAGCATCTGATCCAGGAGTTGGAGGCTTTAGATATTTCTTGTGCTGACACGAATAACATTGCAAACGCGTGGTTGAACTTGACGGAGGTGCAATATGATCTCGCGGACATGATTCGACAAGCAACGGAACTCGATGAGAGTATGAAACGCTATGCAACGGATGGGTTAGATTCCAAGTTCTCATTGGATGACAGTCTTTTATAAAAGGACATTCGTTTGTGCGTCCCAAATGTGCGTAAACTATAGGAAGAGTTGATGTATGAAGCGCACTTTACTAAATACTCAATCCACCCAGGGAGCACAAAGATGTATAAGGACATGAAAAAGATGTTCTGGTGGCCGGGTTTAAAGAAGGACATAGCTCTTTACGTGGCGAGGTGCCATACTTGCACCTTGGTAATAGCGGAATGTCAGTAACCTGGTGGTTTTCTGAAGTCATTGCCAATTCTGGTGTGGAAGTTCGATGACATCTTTATGGATTTTGTACATGGATTGTAGAGATCACAAAGCCGGAACGACGTCGTGTAGGTGATCGTTGACTGGTTAACAAAGGTATCACACTTCATATAAAATAAGAGGGATGATTCAGTTGAAAAATTGGCTAAGTTGTATGTTGACAATATAGTAAGGTTGCAAGGTGTGCCTTGTAGCATCGTCAGATATAGAGGTGGGTGCTTTACTTCTAATGATTGGAGGTTAATCCATCAGTTGTTGGGTACTAAACTAAAATTCAATACAGCCTTTCATCTGCAAACAGATGGTCAGATCGAGAGGACCAACAAAACAATGGAGGATATGCTCTGTATGTGCGCCTTGGATTTCGGGAATAGGTGGGTGGACCATCTCTATATGATCGAGTTCGCCTATAATAATATCTATCAAGCTAGCATTCAGATGACGCCCTTCGAAGCTTTATACAGTAGGAAATGTCGTACTCCTTTGGCTTGGGCACAAACAAGCAAATCAAAGTTGTATAAGCGTAATGAGGTTGAAGATGCAAATTCAACTATACGCATTATTCGAGAGCGGTTATTGGTGGCTCAGGATAGACAAGGAAAGTACTACAATGGCAAGCACCGAAACGTGGAGTTTGTAGTGGGCGATTGGGTATATCTAAAGATAAATCCATTTAAAGGTGTGTCCAAGATTCGACGCTTGAAAAAGCTGAGTCCGAGGTACCATGGTCCATTTGAAGTGATTGAACGAGTTGGTGAAGCTACTTATCGACTAACTCTTTCGATGGAGCTAAGTGGTTTGCATGATGTGTTTCACATCTTGGTGTTGCGAAAGGCTTTGCAAGAACCTACGCAAGTGATTGCGGATGGTCAAGTATCGCTCGATAGTGGGCTAACGACGAAGGTTAGACCCATTCGTATCGAGGATACAAAGATCATACAACTACGTAACAAAGCAATCGGGATGGTCAAAGTCCGTTGGGAAAATTGTTGGCATGAAGAATTGACATTGGAGCGCGAGCAAACCATGCGAGATAAATATGCAGAGTTTTTTTGTAAAATCATGTTGTAAGCTTATATACTGATTTCCTTTCAATGAATAAAATTTCAGGACAAAATTTCATAAAGGAGGGGAGAATTATAATGCCCCAAAAATCCTGAAAAAGGAAAGGATTGGAATTTAACGTGTGACGCTAGTGTTAACGCCAGCGTTAGTCCTTGAATTAAATTGACTGTCGTCTCAGGTATCTACCGCACGGCAGTAGAAAGGTATCATGTGGCGATACCACTCGACGCACTCAACGCTTTCAAAGAATCGTTGAGAGACTACCGCGGGGCGGTAGTGAGCTAACGCATATGGCGATAGCTGATTAAAATGGCATATGCCTCGGGAAGGTACCGCTCGACGATAGTAAGTTAACACCGGCGGTAACTTGCCACATGGCAGTGCAATGGAGTCCTGTTTGGTCGATTGAGCGATGTCAATTGGCCTAAGAGGAGACCGCCTTTGATGTCACGATGCGGTAGCGGATAATGCGTGGCGGTAGCTTGTTATTAAGGGCTGGATTTGAGATTTCATTCTCATTTTCCTCTCTCACACTTCTCTCTTGGTTCTTGAGCTTCTTGAGGGAAGAGGAGAAAGAAAGTCCAGGAGGCTAAAAGAAGAAGCGATCTAAGGTGTGCTTGTGATCGGAATTATGAGTCGATGCTAGATCCGAGTAGAGGAAGCTGTGACAATCAGTTCCATCCGGATCAAAGAACAAGGACATGGATCCTAAGCGATCAATATGGGTAATGACTTTCTCCTTGGACAAGTGAAGTCCTCAATTTGCATACGTGCATGGAACACCTCACCAAAAGGTGAAGAAAATGGTGGTTTCCAGCGGGTAGACCATTGTAATCTCCGCTAAAACTTTCATTTAGATCCGGAATCGAAGTAGGGAATAGGCATGTTGTGTGAAGCCCATCTGGACAGGTTTCTTTTGGATTGGTGATTTATTGATTTTGTGTCGGAGAAGACTCCGTGGATAAAACGTGTGGATAAATGTGTAGAATCAGGGGTCTGGGGGTGTGCAGGATGTTGTAGTGATAGTACTGGAGGTGATCTCCAGGAAAACACCCAAAAATGGGGAAGAAGCAACTTCTGTACCTACCGCGTTGCGGTAGTGCTACCGCCGGAGAGAGCTTCCAGTAAGCTATGAGGCCTGTCTTTGGAGACCTGTGGCCATTATTTGAAGCTTAGAGCCTTATGAGCCAAGCTAAGGTGTCCATGTGAGCTAGCCTAAATATTGTTGTGAATCCTGTGTCCGTGAGATAGGTGCGTAGCATGAAAAACTATGAGCCAGGTGTTGAAACCGAAAACTCAGTCTCGATGGTCACCCTTGGGGAAGGGGTGATCACGCACCTACTTCTCTCCTGGAAGAAAAACAACCTAAGGAAAAAGAACAAGGGATTGGACCAAGGGACCGGTGCGGAGGACCAACCACACACCCAGAAGATCATTGAGCGCTTCCCCTCTATAGCCAAATGCAGGGCTAAGGTACCTCAGAAAGCGCAAGAAGACTGGGAGACGGGTAAGCATGCTCTCTGATTGGGTCTTATTTATAGATTTCTGAAAACGGCCTGCAAATAGCCAACCTCCGCTATTCTAAGCAGCAATGTGCAGCCTAACCGGGTCTGCCAACAGTGCAACTCCACTGTTTTACTAGCTATGGGCAGGCCAGTGGGGGCAAAATGGTAAAAAAAATCTCACAAATCACTGAGCGAGTAGCCCTCAACAAATCCTACTCGGCAAGGGCGGCGAGTACTCGATAGAGAAGGCACTCGCCGCCTATCTTTGATCCTGGGCAAGTACGGGCTCGGCCTGCCCTATTCGCACGCCGCAGGTTTGTTGAACAGTTAGAATTCGGCGAGCGACTCAGAGCTCGACGAACAGCTCAGAGCTCAGCGAACAGCTCAGAGCTCAGCGAACATCCCAGAGCTCGACGAACGGGATTGGGCGAGCTGGGCTTGGCGAGTTGGAGACTACCGAGCTCTCCCTCCTTCCGAGCTCGGCCAGGGACTCAGACTGCCTGATTTGTCCATTCTGGCTCCTGCTGACCCACTTGCTGAATACGGGGTTGTACACAATCCCCGCTCTTTGCGAGGTTGGCACAAGCTCAGAAAGAAACATCCAACCCCACGGGATTCGGCGAGTGTGGCATGAGCCAGGGAATATTTCGGCAGGGTCCACCAGCGGCTATAAATATGCGCCTGCATACCTGGGTGACCTTTGTCACTCCCCTTTGCTCTGAATTTGTCGAGATGCCTTTCCCCAAGGAGCTCCGAGAGAGGCTTACGAAGGCTCGCGAGGTCTCCTCTGCCCGCGTCGCCAGCCTAACCTCCATTCCCTTTAATATCCCTCGGAGCATTTCGGCCAAGTCCAATTCTGCCAAGAGGGCGAAGCCAGATGCAGAAGCGTCCGAGCGCGTCTTAAAAGACCTGAAAATGACCCTGGAGCCTGAGACCGGTTCCTCTACCCTTCCCTCCCCTGGGAAGGAGGGGAATTTCATTGACCTCTGCACCGACCTAGATTACCGGGGTGGGGATGGCGAGGTCACCTCTCCGCGAGCCGATATTCTTCATGTCGACCCGCGGTTTAATACTTAGGAGGCTCGTCAACGCAACCTGTCCCCACCCTTCGGGACTCTGGGGTTGAGCTTGCAAAGGCTGGACTCGCTAGCCCGCGTCCCCTTTTCCCATCTCGCTGAGACCTAGAGGGAGGGTGCTGGAACTATCCCAGTGCCAGGCTTCAACCTTCTTCCACCCCGAATACATCCTCCAGGCCGTGGTAAAAATCTGAAGATGCCTCCACCTCGCCTCTCCTTCGAGGCACTGAGATCTTTAGGTAAGTCGTCCATTGGTTATCATCCGTAGTTCCCCTAGTGTGCTCGCCCTTCACGTTATTGTTCAACAATTCTTGCAGCCTTCTTCAGTCAGTCGGAGGCTGACGAATCCCTAGAGCGAGCTCGCTACTCGCCCCTTCCTTCCCCGAAGACCTTGGAGTCCTTCCTAGATGTCGAGCTAGGGGGCCCTGAGCTGACGAAGTGAGGAATCGAGGTCCTCAAAAATATGGTACGCGAGCTCCACTAGTTGCGGGAAGACAATGACGTGTTGCAGCGGGAGTGCGCTTGGCTAGTAGGCGAGGTGAGGGAGGACCCGGCGAGTGAGGTGACGTCCCTTTCACCATTGTTGGAGGAGCTGGACGAGAACCTTCTGGCAGCCCGGGGATGTTTGAGGCAGATCCGCGAGCTCCGTGACTCGCGCTGACCTGCGAGGAAGGAGACAGGAGACCGGAGGAGGTAAAGAACGGCCCCCCTACTGGGCCTACCGGGACTCGCCTCCTACCCCCTCAGCTCGCGCATGTGCCGAGATTGCTGCTTTGTTTGCATTTAATTTCTCTGAACAATATCCCTCTTGGGCCTGTAATAACTTAGAGATATTTTCAGATTTTATTGTTTGTTGTTTGAATATAATATTCTTGCTTGGCACGTGATCGGACAGGTTTTGGAAGTCGGTGAATTGGGTTAGGCGAGATGGACCGATCAGTCAGCTCGAACCTTGATCCCTTTTCCTATAAATAGGCCCCCCTCACCTACTCCGACTTACTGCTTTTATTGCTTCTGTACTTTCCTCCTCTGCTCGCCTCCTTCCTTCCTGTACTCGCTCCCTACACCTTCCGTGAGCATGGGGAAGACCAACCCTGACTCTGATGGTTGCTCCAAGTGCGCTCAGCACTTCACCGACTATTGTTTCTTTGAGGGGATCACGACGGAGGAGGAGTTCGTCGTGTTCAACGCCAACTTCAAGCCCCCTGGTTTCGAAGCACGCTAGCCCAGGGAAGGAGAGGCCATCAACACTTTCTACCCTGAGGAGCTCGTCTTCCCCATCTCGAATTTCGAGGTGGGGTTGCGCCTTCCGCTCTGGCCGGAGATCCGTCAAATCCTCAAGTACTTTGGCGCGGTGCCCGCGCAACTGAATCCGAACTCCATCGCCATGATGGTGGCGTTCGTGAGCTTCCTCTGCCGGGAGAGAATCGAGTTCAACCTGACCGTATTCAGGAAACTCTTTACCTACAAGGCGACTCCCGATGGCGTTGCCTTCTTCAGGGGCTCCTTTATCAAGGTTCGCGAGATCACGAACAAACACCACAACTGGATGACCAAGATCATCTTCCTCAAGGGATATCTCGGCAACCTCCCCTACTCGCCGCAGCAAAAAGGCAAGGAGGTATACCGACCCCCCACAGTCTCCGGCAATGACGTTGAGCTCCTGAAATTTTTACTCCACAAGGAATTCGAGGTCGCCTTCCTCTGAAGGGGCCTCGACTCGCTCCTCCCCGTCCTTCCCGGCGAAGGTATATCTTTCAACTTTCCTCCTAGCTAGATCTCGCCAAATACATTAGAATTTTAACTATGTTATTTCTGCAGGGGAGCGACTGATTCCCGAGAACACGCCTTTTGTAGATCCGGGACTACCCCTCGACCCTCTCACCCACGAGAAGGCGGTTGTAGCCGCCTACCGAGACGAGCCGTCGTCGTCCAAGTCCTCTGGCAAGAAGCGGGTTGATCCCGCGTGGTCCAGATCGCCTCACCGCCATCTACCGCAGAAGAAGCTGAAAGCAGTGGTGGTTTATCAGTCGAAGCAACAACAACCCAAGTATATGAGTTTGCCCAAGACCACCCCGGACGGGTCGTCGAGGAGCCCACTGAAGGAGACAATGGGCAAAGATCAGGAAGGAGGCGAGCCCTCTGCTCCTGCAGTCAAGAAGGCCCCAGCCCGCGAGTCAGGCCCGCCGAAGGGTCATCCCCTCTTCGGCCTTGGGGGGAGGTGGAAGGACTCGGCCGACGAGCCTGTGGTTCAGTGGGACAAGTCCGCCTACCGGATCTCCGTCTCCACCCTCCAATCCTCTGGGGCCGACCGCGAGCCCTTCTCAGGTCAAGCCTATGCGCTTGGCTTCGGACTCTATGGGCACGAGGACGATGCGGCCTACAAGCGCATGACCCTGCGCCAACTCGTCCATGAGGGCCTGCAGGCCCATATGCGGGCACTGGAGCTCCACTACATGGTGGTTCGTCGCGGCTTCAACCTCAGCCACCTCCTACAGAAAACGGAGCATAAGTGTGACCTAGCCTAGGATAAGGTCGTTGACCTAGAGAGGAGGCTCGGCATTGCCGAGGACTTGCTCGCCAAGGGCGTCGGCGGACTGGTGAGCACTGGTTATCCCTTCCTCTTTTTACTTAGTATTTTTAGCTTCAGATTTACTTACCTGTTCTTGCCTCAGGATGACGAGGCCGCCAGGGAGCTGCGGACTCGCACTGCCAGGCTAGAGGAAGAGAATAATCAACTCCATGCTCGTTCTGCCGAGCAGGAGACTCGCTCCACCGAGCTGGAGGCTCGTGCCGCCGAGTTGGATGCTCGCACCGCTGAGCTGGAAGGGAGGAACGCGAAGCTGAGAGAGGAGAATAAAGGGCTTCATGGCAAAATCGCTCACCAGGCGGAAGCCTTCCTCCCTCAAGGTGGCAGCGAGCCCCCCTTCCCATACAAGAGCCCGAGGATCTTTGGCGAGGCTGAGGTCGTTGAAAGGCTGTGGGTCAACTCAATCGAATCCACCGAATGCACCCTGCAAATTATGAAGGATATGCAAGTGCTGGTGGAGGGCTACGAGGAGGTCACGGTTTGAGACCTCATGCCGAGTCTATTCCCGCCCACGCTGCCAGCGAGAAGGAAGACAGCCTCGACATGTTCTTTGGGAAGGACTTCAAGGACATTCCTTATGGCGGGGCGGGAGGAGATCGCCAATCCGGGGGAGGAGGCGAGAGCTGACCTTCCCCCCCCCCCCCCCCCTCTTTTTTTTTCTTTCTTGTAACTCTCACCCCTCTTTTGTAACCTCGCTTAGGCAAGCTCTCCTTTTGTAATTATTTTATACTGAATGAAAAGTGAATTTTTCTATCTTCTTTATCTTTGAACTTTCCTTCTGTGATGCACTCGCCCGCGAGCCCTCCTCTTTGCTAGATCTCGCTAGGACAGAGTTTGCCGCTAGAGCGCATGTTTAGGATTCGTACCCGCGAGCGAATTCCGAGAGTTCGCCCCTCCCCAGTTTAACCAGGAATGGACCACCTGCCGAACTGGGTTCATAACCAACCAGCTCGCGCACGAGTTGTCCCTTCTCTTGCTGATGCTGAGTCAAAACTGTCAAATAATTTCACAAGTAAAACTGAAGGGGGATGGAGTGCCTTGTCGGAGCTTGCCTTCCTCAATAGAAGGCTCAGGGCAGGGCTCGTCTTCTCTTTGCCAAGCTGGGCCTGCGAGTCCAAACTCGCCTATAAGGACCTTCTCCCCCCCCCCTAGCCCTTAGGAAAGAAATCTTCCTAAATAATTCAAGGAGAGGGTGGGACTCCCTCGAGTGACATCTAGACCTATCAGCTAGGTGATATCCTGACAGCGGGATCTGCTCAGGGTTGGGGCAGACTCCCTTGAGTGACTTCCAGCCCTGCCAGCTAGGTGAGAGCCTGACGGCGGGATTTGCTCGGGGTCTGCGGCAGACTCCCTCGAGTGACATCCAGCCCTGCCATCTAGGTGAGAGTCTGACAGCAGGATCTTCTCGGGGTCTGGGGAGACTCTCTCGAGTGACTTCCAGCCCTGCCAGCTAGGTGAGAGCCTGGCAGCGGGATCTGCTCGGGGTCTTGGGCAGATTCCCTCGAGTGACATCCAGCTCTGCTAGCTAGGTGAGAGCCTGACAGCGGGATCTGCTCGGGGTCTGGAGCAGACTCCCTCGAGTGACTTCCAGCCCTACCAGCTAGGTGAGAGCCTAGTAGCGGGATCTACTCGGGGTCTGGGGCAGACTCCCTCGAGTGACATTCAGCCCTGCTAGCTAGGTGAGAGCCTGACAGCAAAATCTGCTCGGGGTCTGGGACAGACTCCCTCGAGTGACATCCAGCCCTGCCAGCTAGGTGAGAGCCTGACAGCGGGATCTGCTCGGGGTCGGGGGCAGACTCCCTCGAGTGACATCCAGCCCTGCCAGCTAGGTGGGAGCCTAACAGCGGGATCTGCTTGGGGTCTGGGGCAGACTCCCTTGAGTGACATCCAGCCTTGCCAGCTAGGTGAGAGGCTGGCAGCGGAATCTGCTCTGGGTCTGGGGTAGACTCCCTCAAGTGACTTCCAGCCCTGCTAGCTAGGTGAGATCCTGGCAGCGGGATCTGCTCGGGGTCTGGGGCAGACTCCCTCGAGTGACATCCAGCCCTGTCAGCTAGGTGAGAGCCTGATAGCGGGATCTTCTCGGGGTCTGGGGCAGACTCCCTCGTGTGACTTACAGCCCTGCAAGCTAGGTAAGAGCCTGGCAGTGGGATCTGCTCGGGGTCTGGGGCAGATTCCCTCGAGTGACATCCAGCACTGCTAGCTAGGTGAGAGCCTGACAGCGGGATCTGCTCGGGGTCTAGGGCAGACTCCCTCGAGTGACTTCCAACCCTGCCAGCTAAGTGAGAGCCTGGCAGTGGGATCTGCTCGTGGTCTAGGGAAGACTCCCCCGAGTGACATCCAGCCCTGCCAGCTAAGTGAGAGCCTAACAGCGGGATCTGCTCGAGGTCTGGGGCAGACTCCCTCGAGTGACATCCACCCCTGCCAGCTAGGTGAGAGCCTGACGGCAGGATCTGCTCGGGGTCTGTGGCAGACTCCCTCGAGTGACATCCAGCCCTGCCAGCTAGGTGAGAGCCTGGAAGCGAGATCTGCTCGGGGTCTGGGGCAAACTCCCTCGAGTGGCATCCAGCCCTGCCAGCTAGGTGAGAGCCTGGCAGCAGGATCTGCTCGGGGTCTGGGGCAGATTCCCTCGAGTGACATCCAGCCCTGCCAGCTAGGTGAAATCCTGGCAACGGGATCTGCTCGGGTTCTGGGGCAGACTCCCTCGAGTGACATCTAGCCCTGCCAGCTAGGTGAGATCCTGGCAGCGGGATCTGCTCGGGGTCTAGGGCAGACTCCCTCGAGTGATATCTAGCCCTGTCAGCTAGGTGATAGCCTGACAGCGGGATCTGCTCGGGGTGTAACATCCTCCAGACAACTAGACCCCCCAAGTGAATTTGTCATGACTAGGTCATGACAAGGCCTTGGTAGCTTAGGAATCCCTTGGACTTAGACAAAACTAGGGGTTGAAGCACATTGGTCTGCAAATAGTAATTTCCAAATATCTAACCTAGGGTTTGACTTAAGGGCCTTAACTTGACTCAGTGACCCCACCACAACATCCCTAGGCCATCTAGGAGCCCAGGGTGGACATTTAGGACCCATTGGGGCCAGTCAAACAGGCCAAGTTGACCAAAGTCAACCCTAACCCTAATTAGGGCAAAATGGTCAATTCCCCATCAAATGGCCCAATTGCCATCACTATGTGAAAGTAACTTCACTTTTAGGTCTAACACATCATAGGAGACCAATTAGACCAAAAAGCCCCATCCTAGGGTCACCACTTGGCAAAATGACCAAAATACCCCTATTAGATCAAAATGGTGATTTTCCATTAAACACCCCTATTGAACACCACAACTTCAAGTTGACCACACTCCTGGGGTCATAACCTCATAAGGGACCCAATGGCACAAAAATTTCATGGTTTGATCAACCCTAGGGCCTAATTTGACCAAAAGTCAAACTTGGTCAAATTAGGTCAAATCACTTAAACCTAGCCCAACCCTTGGGCTAGGCCCAAAGTGAGTGGTCAACAAGCCTAATTGACTAATATTAAACAAGGGGAGAGAGTGGAATTTCGTCCATAGTGATTAGGAGAGAGAAATGGGGGTTTTCCCCAATTTGGAGGAGAGAGAAAGTGGTCATTCATGGCCATTAAGGTGATACACCCCTTGGTATCCCTCCATTATACTCCCATTCATCTTCCCTGATGAATTAGAGGGGATTCCAGCAGTTTCCAGAGCCAATTAATGGTGGGGGATGCATAGGGTCGGCCATGGGAGGGGAGGTGAAGAGGTCAATCATGGCCAAGGGAATTAAAGCCCCCACACCCCCAACCGACCCCTCCATCATCTTTAGAGACCTCTGAGGAGTAGAATTTCCCCCTTTCCCGAACACCTAGAGCTCTCGGAGGAGGAAAAGCCATGGCACCCAAAGCTTTGAGGAGGAGCAATGGCGGCCGGCGAATGGAGCAAGGAAACGCTCCAAATGAGGTCCAATCCTCTTCCTCTCTCTCTGTGCTAGATCTAGGATCCATTAGCTAGAGAGATAGGGCTTAATTGAGCCCGATCGGTGTGAAATTTCTCACCGAAATTCCATGGAAATTGCACTATTGGGTTCGCCGGAATAGGCCCCTCCGGCGGCCGTGTCGCCGTCAGGCGATAGCCACCACCTCGACGGAGGCGGTGGTGGCGGTGGTCGGTCAGGGAGGTGGCCGGATGGCCGGGATTTTGGCCTGGAAAACGCTCTAGACGCGACTAATCTGATCCATAGGCTCAAGGAGGAAGACGACTCCAGTGTCGCAGACCTCGCTTTAAGATCTGTGTTAGATCTTAATTTAGTTTATTAATAATAGGTATTTTCTGAATAGAAGTAGAAGTGTTTTTTTTAATTTTTAAAAATACCTAGAGGCTCTTGCTAGAAATGTGATCAACATCAAAGTTGTAGCTCTAGGTCTCTAGTTTAGTTTAAAATTTGTTTCATCCAATTTGGAGCCCTGGTTAGACCTCAGCACTAATTTTGGAGGGGTCTATCCATAGGGCTGACCAGAGAATGAATTGGATTCCCACTCCAAACCAGACCTCCAAATGACTTGAAATTTGGGATATGGGATATGCTTATCTATATCTAGGACATATCCAAAAATCAGAAGTTTTGGAGAACATTTTTCTATAGTTGTTAGAACATTTTAATAATCCATGAATAAATTAATTAGGTGTCCAAAACATCTCAAAACTCTCCCAAATTTGGGTGGGTGGTCTTAGAAGGCATGTTAGGGCTCTGGTAAAAATCTCATCTCATTTGGAAATGTTTTGGTTTGGTATTTATCCAACCCTAGGTTTACCCTTATAGGGTTATTTCGGTCAAAGTGCTCTTTTTGGTGTTTGAGTGATCAAATCACCTCAACAGAGGCTGATATTTTAGCCACTGATTTTATATGGCATGTAACACCCTCCAATGGGATTTGGGGTGGTTTGGGGTAGGGTAGCCCTAGAACCCTAGAGTAGGCCCCTTTATGGAGATTTTTAGGGTCTGAAGGTCATGGGGTCAAATGACCTTGGAATGACTTGAGACTTGGTGGAAGGGATCATAGGGTGGCTATGGTCCTCTGGTTGAAGTTTATTGAATTTGGAAGTCTTTAACCCCCTCAAATCCCTAACCCTATTTTAGGGCACAAAGCCCAATATTTGGGTTTAGGCAATCAAAACACCTCGCAATAAATTGAAACTTGGGCAAGGTATTTCTCTGATAAAAAGAGTCCTAAAATAATTTTTGGTGGAATTTTTGGACTAAAAAAATTAGTACTTCCTTTATAATCCTAGTTGTGTCCTTAAGTTATTTTGCTGATTATGATATTTCTGTCGACTGAAAAGTTGTGAAATTTAGTATTTGGAAGTTATACATCATGTTAGTTCCCTCTGTATTTTTATTGAAATTTTTAGATGATTATTTTAAGTACTTGTTTCATAAATTATGAATTATGGATTTTCAGATCAAAAATATATATAGAGCCCAATATTGCTATGAAAATTATGAAACTTGGTCAGTGTCTTATGTCATTATGTTGGCGTTGGAATTTTCCCATAATTTTTAAGAGATTAAAAACAGTACTTGTTTCACAAAGTTATAAATTTGGAAGATTACTTTTAATAAGATTCAGAGCCCCTCATGTACTAGAAATTTTTAAAACTTGGTTAGGGTTAGTTTTAGATCATTATCTATCTCCAAGAATTTTTCATAATTATTAGATGAATTTTTACAGTACTTGCTTCAATAACCAATGGCTATGAAATTATTGATTTAAAAATTAAATTAGGGGTTATTGTTCACTGGAAAATTGGAAGAATACTTCTAGAGTGTTTTTAGGCCATGATGGTCTTACTGGATTTTTATTATAATTTTTAGAACAATATTATTTGCCTTTGCTTCTTAAAATGGTAATATTGACTTTATGTTCTAAATTGTAGATTTGGGATCTAAATAATTCTGAAAAATTCTTAGACCTTGGATTTGTTGTATAAATGTTATCTAGTATTTATCATAATTTTTTGGTGATTTGTTTCTGATTTAAATGTGCATTTCATGTTCAAAGTAGGGGATTCGGAGTCTTAGGTTAATTAAATTAAATGCCCAAATAATTAGGAAAATATGAAACTCTGGAGTTAGTCTAAATAGGTCATGGTAGACTCCCATAAATTGTTGTGCCTCTATTGGATGAGTAAATGGAGTACCCCCCTAGTGGGAGCATCATGTAGCTTAGCACGGTCTGCATATAATACGTAGAACTGAAATAGGCTAGCTCGGAGAGCTTAAACAGACTTAGTGGAGTCACACTAAAATAAAAGAGAGGATTGGTTATGGGTAGAAATCAATATTATTAAGTGCCTTGCGAAAGGGAGCTTTGGGCTTCAGCCCATCGTAATTCCTAGTGCCTTCGAGAACCCTTCACGGGGTATGCCTTGGGCAGTCCTAAGCTAATGTAAACCTTAGAGATAATATGGATAAGAGTAACCTCAATAATACCTTCACTTTACACTCACATTTGAACACATAGTAAGATAAATTGGTAATGAATGGATAGCATAGACCCATGGTCGATGGGCTTACTGGTAGAGTTAAATGGACTTGGAATTGATTTGGTAGTCCGGAGAGCTGTATGCTCGGGGACTAGTTTTAGACTTGATGGTTTAGTGAGCTGGAGGCTCGGAGATTTAAGTGTGGTAAAATATACAAGCTTGCATGTGCATAACAGTGGTGGGTCCTCGGTATTGGATGATCGATCACACCTTTGTCGGTACGTTGACTCAGGTAGACTAGATGGTTTACTAGGAATAGTACAGAAACCTACGAGAGGGGCTAGGCTAGGTAGTGTGATTACCAGTCTAGGAGTGGAGAGGCCAAACCCACTATCTCCGTTGGCCACGATGAGATTCTCCTGAGAGTTTAGGTAACTCCAAACTGGGGAACTAAAGGTCTGTGCGCATAGAGTCCTGTGTGTGTGCTCCACTTGCATGTTCATACCCTAGCATACTTGCATAGTATAGTCATTACATTTAACCCCTGACACCTATCGTATAAATTGGTATGAGACAACTTATACGATAGGCCCTGTAGAACGACCCCTTGGTCTATAGGGGTAATCCCTATAAATCAATGGTTACTTAATTACTATTTGTATAGTTCTTACTTTCAGTTCTTCATGCTTACCATACTACTTTGCATTACCATTTATTGATTAACTCCTGCTACACTTTTATTGTTATAACACTCCTGTTAGGATAGTTGTCATCTGCTTGATTACGCCCTGATATTTGGTCCTCCTTTTCACTTCCTTCCGTCTGGTGCCTAGGAGCCACAGGTAGAGGGGTGGGGGACTGTTGACTGAGTCTAGTTTGACTGTCGGTCGTTTGACCACCACATTTTAGGTGCTCCGGATGGGAGACAGGGAGCAGCCGCAGGATACGCAGCACCAGCGGAGTACGGTGCTGATGGAGACAGGCCACTGTAGTTCGGGTGGACAGGCATCCGGATCCGTGAGTGGAGCTGAGTAGTAGTAGTTTTACTTTAATGAGTGGTTTGTAGTGAGGTCTTTATGTACCGGGAATAAGCCCATATATCATGGTGTGGACTCTTTGTTTGTCATGTGATTTCCTCTTTCTATGTTGTGGACTTGATTGTTTTATCTTTTCCAATCATTATATATTCTATCGCAGGCGATCGAGATGGCTGGCAGGATTGGCGTTTTGTGGTGTCGACCATCCCGGAGGATGGTGTCACCGCAAAATGGCGGTTCTGGGCCTAAGACCCGGTGGTTTTTACAAAAAAAATGGGGTCTTACATGGGGTATGTGGCAGACTCCCTCGAGTGACATCCAGCCCTGCCAGCTAGGTGAGAGCCTGATAGCGGGATCTGCTCGGGGTCTAGGGCAGACTCCTTCGAGTGACATCCAGCTCTGTCAGCTAGGTGAGAGCCTGATAGCGGGATCTGCTCGGGGGTCTATCAAACGAACACCAACCATTCTCATAGATAGAAACGAGAGCACTAACACTTCAAATTTCATTAGAAAATGGAACGCTACTTACATGTTTTAAGGGAAAAAAACATTTCAAGTCATCACCGCTTCAGGTGAGACTTAGGGTCTCACCCTCCACATTCTGGAGGCGATATCCTCCTGACCTCAATGTTTCTTTAACAATGTACGGACCCTCCCAATTGGGGTTGAGCTTTCTACGGCAGTTGACCGTCCTGCGGCATCTACCTTCTTCAGGACAAAGTCCCCTTCTGCGAATTGCTTGACCCTGATGTGCATGTCAAAATACTTAGTCATTCTTCTTTTCACTTCCTCCTGGCGGATGGCAGATAGGTTGCGTACTTCCTCTTACATGTCAAGGGAGAGCCGCAACTCCTCCTCATTCTCGTCTCTCCACTCCTCCCTATCTTCCCCTGCCTCGACCACCCGAGGCGTCCGGACCTCGAACTCTACTGGGAGTACTGCCTCGCACCCATGGGAGAGTTTGAAGGGAGTCTCTCTTGTGGCTGTGTTGGGTGTGGTCCTAAGAGCCCAGAGGACCGAAGGGAGTTTCTCCACCCAGCTTCCCCTCAAGTTCTCCACCTTCTTCTTGAGGAGGTTGACAATGATCTTGTTTGCCGCCTCCACCTGTTCGTTGCTCCTGGGGTGATGAACCGAAGCAAATCTAAGATCTATCTCGAGTTGCCCACAAAAGTTGATGAATTCGGCACTAGCAAACAGGGGCCCATTGTACGTGACAATGGCCTGGGGCAACCCATGCCGAGAGATGATTTCCCACCACACAAAGTTCCTGATGACATGGGAGGTCACCTTGGCCAACACCTTGACTTCTAACCACTTGGAAAAATATTCAATCATGACCAATAAGAATCTCCTCTGCCCGCTGGCATGCGGAAAAGGCCCTACCAGATCCATTCCCCAGATTGCAAAGTTTCAGGGCGTTGTGATGCTCCTGAGGCGCTGAGCTGGCTGTAGTTGGAGGGGGTTGAACAACTGGCACTTGCTACACTTCCTTACGAACTCTGTGGTGTCATGGCTCAAGGTCGGCCAGAAGTTCCCTTGTCTGATGATTCTTCCTTCCAGGGTCTGACTCCCAGAATGGCTCCCACACTCTCCGAAGTGGACTTCCTCCAAGATCCTCGGGACCTCTCTCTCAGCCACACAGTGCGCCAACATCCCTGAGAGGGTCTTCCGGTATAGCTGTCTGTCTCGTATGAGGTAATATGTCGACTTGTATTTGAATTTCTTCTTGTTCATCCCCTCCGGATACTCCCCTGTGGAAAGGAAGGTCGTGAATGGGTGCATCCACGAGCGGTGTTGCTCCACTTCCATCTGCTCTCCCTCCTCGATGGAAGGGCGGAACAGGTCGGTGATGGTAACCCCCCCCCCCCCCCCACCTGGGGACCATGCTTTGCTAGTTGATCTACCCGCTCGTTCTCCTCCCTGGGCATGTGTCGGATGGAGAAAGTCTGGACCATACCGATGACCCCTTTCACCTTTACCAAGTATAGTTGCAGATTAGGCTCCCTTACCTCGAATTCTACGTTGATCTGGGAAGCCACCACCATGGAGTTAGTGAAGACCTCTGTTGGAACCCCCTAGGTGATTTGGGATAGGTTCACTTCTTAGGTTATGACCCATGTTGTATAGAAGGGTCAAATTTTATGTATTTCTAGAGTTTAGGTCATGTCCTTAGAGTCAACAGTACAAAGGACCAGCCTCCATCACTGCCAGAGACTCAAGACATAGAGAAATAAAGAATTAGAAAAAGAGATCTACGTCCGTCAATCGCAGGTCGAAGATAGTCGTACTCAGCTCAACTAACTCAGAGATAAAATTCTCTGAACTGAGTTCGACGATCTCTGTTCTCAGGTCGACTAATACTTCATCTCTTAGCGCCATAATCACTCAGTGCCATAATGGACTCAGCGCCATAATCACTCAGCGCCATAATGGACTCAGCGCCTTAATCACTCGGCGCCATAATGGACTCAGCGATATAATTCACTCAAAGCCAAAGCTGATCTCAGGTCAACGAACTCAAAGCACAGAATCATTAAGTTTATGCAATGCAGTTGTTTACAGAGCTCAGGTCGACGAAATCACAGGTCGACGAAATTACAGGTCGACGAAAGCTAATCAGAGGTCGACGAAAGCTGATCTCAGGTCGATGAAAACTGTAAGACATTTTGTTATTTATTCTATTCTATGTCTGTCCCGAGATATAAGCAATTAATTCCATGGAGGATATTAGAAATCAATGCTGCCAGTAACCCTCTCTTCATCTGGGGGCCTGGCTTCAATCCCTACTAAAACTAGGCAGGGGGAGATACTTAATGATGAAGCAGCAATAACAGAACAAGCAGCAGTAGGAACAAATGTTGACATAGAAACAAATGATGAAGCAGCAATAGCAGAACCAGCAGCAGCAGGAACAAATGTTGATATGTGATAGTTTAACTTTCAAGACAGCCTATACACCTAGAGGGGGGGTGAATAGGTCCTGCTTGTGTATAAGAACTTCTAGGCAGAATTCAGTTTAATGGCTAACACAATAATCACGGCAATCACAGAAAATAAAACATCATAGATTACACAATGTTTTATAGTGGTTCCCCAAGGTCTGGGTACATCCACTTTCCCCCTTCACCTATCTAGCAGTATGCTAGATTCGGCCAACCTTACACTAATCTCAGATCAATAGATCCTACAACTCAGAACCCAACTGGTTCCTACAACTCAGGCACAACAGCCCTACCTCAGCCTTGCCCCAAGGCCTACAACTCAGAGAAGATCCTTCTCCTACACTCAGGCACACAGCCCTACCACTCAGAGTACAACACTCCTACACTCAGCCTTTATATCATAGGCTTACAACTCAGATCTGTGTAAATAGATCCTACAGAAATATAGAAAAATTTATCTAACTGTCTTGCCTAAATTGAGAGAGAAAAGGCCAAGACAATTCTTGATCAGCTGATGAAATCAACTGTATCTGAGCCTTCTTCAAAGCTTCTTGAATATGAACTTAGCTGAGTTGATTTCCAAACAGCTTCTTGAGAATCCACTGGTGGTTTCTTTCTTCTTCTTCAAATTCTGGCTTGATCTCTCTCTATCCAGCACTTTGAATGATTCTTCTGAATTCTGATTAGAACTCTACTTTGATCTATCCTTAGATAGTCTTCTTAGATCTTCCGGAGAAGATCTTCTTAAGTGCCTAGCACTTTCTTGAAATGAATTGGATCGTAATCCTTCTCAACTTTTTGATTCTCAACAATGTTTTTCAACAGGTAGTTTTCTCCTTCTGAATCTGTCTATTTATAGACTTTCTTCATGGTAACCGGCTGATCCGGTTTCTAACCGTTTTCTGACAAGTCTGACAGCTTCAGTTAACCGGTGGCAACCCACAGCTGTCAAGTCTCCAAACAAGTCCTGTGCCTTTGTCTTGAACCATAAGTTGTCGAGACAGTCTGTCAGGAAGTGTCGAGACCATCTGTCTATTTGTGTCGACACAATTGACTTTGGTGTCGACACAGTCTTCAGTGATGTCGACTAAGTTGCCTTTGAGTCGACACAGCTTCTTCTGAAAATAACTTGGTCTTGACTCTTCAGTGTGTCGACACAAGTCCTGTGTGTCGACACAGTTGTTGTAGAATCATAACTTAGTAAGTGTCGACTTAGCCTTCAGGTGTCGACACAGTCTTCTTTTAACTCTGCTGTAATGTGTCGACTTAATCACAATGTGTCGACACATTCTGCTGGTGTCGACAATTCTGAGGTCGACTATATTCTTCTGTGTCGACACATTTTCCCAATGTTGAGGTCGACGCTTTTCTTCTGTGTCGACACAAATTCCCAGTGTTGTGTCGACTTACTTCTTCTGTGTCGACACTTTTTCCCAGTATAGTTGTAGACTAACTGCTATGTGTCGACACTGCTTCCCAGTGTTGTGTCGACTTACTTCTTCTGTGTCGACACTTTTTCCCAGTGTAGTTGTAGACTAACTGCTATGTGTCGACACTGCTTCCCAGTGTTGTGTCGACTAATTTCTTCTATGTGTCGACACATCCTTCTTTGTGTCGACACTTGGACTTAGAATTTTTCTGCATACTTTATCAATTCTTCACCTGCACATGTCAACTCAAAAACAACATCAAATACACCTTGATGTATATCATTGAGCTAGGTTGGGCTTCTTCAAATCAGGTACACATTTTCCAATGTACCCAACAATCTCCCCCTATTTGGAGAAGTCATAACCCTTATAGCCAATGATATACACCATTTATAAACAGTACTAAATGATGATATATGACATGACAGGAATACTTAATATAAACAAAACATAAAAAACAATTCATCACAGAATGCTCATTATAATATGCCAAACAACATTTTGTTTATAACTGGGTAATGTTTGATTACATTGTTTTACATTTAATGATCACATCACAACATTACAAAAACACTATGAAGGAACTTAAAAAAAACATAATCAGGATTGATCAGGCTCTTTAATAATAATCCCTTTTCTAGATTGAATTGTAGCTGTCACAGGAGCTTCTGATTCTTCAGCTATCTTCTTTCCTTTTAGATCAGCTTTCTTCTGAGCTTCTTCCTTGATCCTTTGCCTTTCAAAGTAGTGAAAAGGCTTTGGGAAGTACTTGCTTGGCTCCTTAGCATCTGATGGCAGCCTTCCCAGCTTAGCTTTCCTTCTGAATTGTACTATTACTTCCTGTCTTGCCTCATACTTCTGTCATTATATTTCATTGTACCACTTCCCTCTCTCATGAACTTTGTCTTGTACAGCTTTCCATGCAGTGAGTATTATGTTCCTTGAAGTAGGACTCCACTGCTCATAATCTAGCTTAAGTACAGCCTGCTCTCTGAATCTCTTCTTTGCTAATAGAGCTTCTTGCTGTTCTTTCAGAGTAGCCTCAGGCTTATCAACCTTCCCAATGACAATATTAGTAACCTCCTTTGGAGGACTATACATTCCTTGAACCTTCTGATCAATCATGTCAAAATCTGGAGGGGGGTAAATGACTTGGGCAACCTCAGGTTGATTGCCTTCAAGTAGATTTGATTGTATTCCTGACTCAGCCACCATAGCATCATCACATAATGGGGGATATCCCAAAGTGGCTCGGATACTATTGGTCACCCATTTGGAGTGCTCTGAGCCTGCATGAATTAGCATCCTCTCCCCCTTTATGGCTTCTCTAGATACATGATCTCTTAGATCTTCCTTTTGAAATCTGATTTGGCCATCCAAATAATTCACACCTTCTTTAAAAAATGGTTTTAACTTGTTAAGCTTTTCAGATATTTCTTTTTGAGAGGTTGAGATGGCAGTCTTAACAGAAGCAATGGCAGCTTGAAAATTCTTATCAAATTCTTCCCTTTCTTTGGCTCTATCTACAGGCAGACCTGGACCAATCTTCTTTACCTCCTCAATGATCTCATTATGAGATTCAGTTAAATTATCATTCATTCTTAGCTGGTTTTCCAAAACATAGCTTTGCTTCAAAGCAATGTCATCCACCTTTGTAGTAATAGCCTCCTGTTGTTTAGCTAGATAAACCACAGCATTGCCACCCTTGTGGAAGCAATCTGTCATTTCCTTTTTATGCATGTTGACTTGAAACTGGATGGACTTTATATCCTGAGCTAAGTCAAACTGAAGTGACTTGCTATTTTCATCAACATACTTTTCCAGAGCCATCCTTTGTTCATCCAATTTTACCTGTAGATCTACCATAAATTTGTTATAATCAAAGGCTGGAGATACTTGTGAAGGTGTTGTTTGTAAAGCCTGTTTATAATTCTTGCTTCTTCTCTTAAAGACAACAAGTTTTCTTTTCTTTGCCATTCTGGCATCTTCAGTTTCAGTTTCAGATGAAGTATCTAAATGAATTCTCTCTTGAGGAGGATTAATTGTATCTGTCCCAGTGACCTGTTGCTCAGCTTCAACAGCCAATGGCTCCCCCTCAACTTGTGGCTCAACTTCAGCTTCCTGATCAATGTCCATACCTATGGACTTCTCAATTTCTGGTCCACCTCCAACTTTATCAGTAATAGTATCAACATCAGGGAATAACTCCTCCAGAGTAAATTCCATTTGAGCTGTAACTTCTGCAGCAGTTAAAACTTGAGATAAGTTTAACTGTGCTTCCTCTTGCACTTGTACTTCAGTATTTGTAGTATCTAGAGGAGGAGTGGACACTAGCTCTTCCTGAACCTGTGTAGTAATAAAAAAATATGAGCAATGTCTTTTATAGTAAAATACATTAGCTCCCCCCTATACTTGTACCTGATCAGGTGCAGATACATTTTGAGCAGGAGTGGAAACTGGCTCCCCCTGCATTTGTGCAGATGTTGACACTTGCTGGACTATAGTTGAGTCAAGCTGTTCTTCAACTTGTGTCCTCAGTGGGTCTTCTTGTAGTTGTTCAGTTTCTTGATTTTGAGTAGGGGATTTCACAGGGGTGTCTGGCCTGCTCTCTTCAGGCACATCCTTGGACAGCACCCTATCCCATCTTGAGAACAGTCTCATATCCATTCTTCTCATATGATTAATCTTAGTACCTTGCAGTTGCTGCATCACTTCAGGAATCACTCCAGTGAGGTATAAACTCATGATCCTGGCCTTGTTAGGCTTCTTTATTCCTTCTTTGATCTTGTCAAAGATCACTCCTGACCAATCAGTAGGAATTGTAAAAACAATCCTGGTCATCAGGCTGAACATATAGGCAGAAATCCTATCATGTCCACCTGTCTTGCAGAGGATCACTTTCCCAACTATTTCAGACAAGAACTTCCCTTGCTGATTCATACCCTTCCTGTTGAATGCAGCTCCAATCTTCAAGCCTGAGTCCAGTCCACACCATTGAAGGGCTTCCCTTGTCTTAGAACTAGGTACTTCCTCTTCATTCTCAACTACTTGCATTTGAAAGATCTTTCTTAAACTTCTTTGATTAATCTTCACCTTAGTCCCTTGAACAGTGGACCTAATCTTGAGGCCAGTCGAGTGGACTGATGCAGAGATAAAGAACTCGTGCACCTCCTTTTTCCAGATTTTTGTTGGTTCTGAGATGAGAAATTCTAACCCTGACTCAGAGAGGAGGGTGATAACTCCTTGAACATCTGGCGGCGCCTCTGCAAAGGCCTGGCGCACCAACTCATACCCTTCATTAATGTTGTCTTCAATCCTTGGCGCCATCGATTCGTCGAGAAAGCTTGAGAGAAGAGAGAAAGATAGACTGACGACACAGGGTTTTAGTCTCGAAAACCTTGGAAGCGTATCGACAGAAAGAGTTTTTGACCTATTTATAGCCTCAGTTGAAAGAAGTTCAAAAGGCGCCAAAAACAGTCAAAATGTGTCGACACAGACGGAATGTGTCGACACAAACTTCTATTGTCTCGACATTACTTCAGCCTACTATGTGTCGACACCAATTTGTGGTTATATCGACACCTTAGATAGACAGAAATTCTGTGTCGACTCTAAGGATAAGTGTCGACACATATTCTGTAAGTGTCGATACCATTTTCCTGGTTGAGTCGACATTACATTTCTGGTTAAGTCGACAATATAACTCTTAAGTGTCGACACATATTCTCTGTGTCGACACAATATTTCTGACTTGTCGACATAATTTCTCTGAGTCGACACATTATTACTGAATGTGTCGACACATTCTTACTTAGCCAATTTCTGTAACTTCAATGTGTCCTTTTTAACACTTGATTATGTTGTTATTACTTTTACTTACTTATATACCACTTCAATTGCATTGTTAATGATTTTGTTAATACATTAATCAATGGTTAACATACCTAATTCAATTTTGAATTTATTGAATTTAGTTTCATCTAAAGGCTTAGTAAATACATCTGCTATTTGATAATCTGTTTTTACAAATTCCAATGAGATGTCTCCTCTTTCTACATGTTCTCTAAGAAAATGGTATTTGATTTCTATATGCTTAGTTCTACTATGAGAAACTGGATTATTAGCAATAGAAATAGCACTCTTTGAATCACATAAAAGGGGTGTTTTACTTACCTGAATACCATAATCCTTAAGCTGATGCTGCATCCATAATAGCTGTGTACAGCAGCTTCCAGCAGCAACATACTCTGACTCAGCTGTGGAAATTGCCACACTAGTCTGCTTCTTACTACTCCAAGATATTAGTCTTCCTCCCAGGAATTGACAAGTACCTGTAGTACTCTTTCTATCCTCTCTACATCCTGCAAAATCTGCATCTGAATAGCCTGTTAGTAGAAAATCTCTATTCCTAGGGTACCAAAGACCTAGAGTAGGAGTGCCCTTTAGATATCTCAGAATCCTTTTGACTACAGTATAATGAGATTCTTTAGGGCAAGCTTGGTACCTAGCACAGACACATGTTGCATACATAATGTCAGGTCTACTAGCAGTGAGATATAGTAGAGACCCAACAATTCCTCTATACAATGATTCATCAACAGGTTTACCTGTCTCATCTTTGCATATAGGCATACTAGTTCCCATAGGAGTTCTCATGGTGGAGGATGACTCCATACCATACTTCTTAATTAATTCTTTGGTGAACTTAGACTGGGATATGGACAATCCATCATCAGTCTGTCTTACTTGGAGTCCCAATAAGAACTTAAGTTCTCCCATACTGCTCATCTCAAACTTCCCTTGCATAAGTTTGGCAAACTTTTTACAAAGGTTGTTTTTAGTAGATCCAAAGATTATGTCATCAACATAGATCTGGACTAAGATGATCTTTCCTTTGGATTCCCTAAGGAATAGAGTTTTGTCTATCTTTCCTCTTGAGAATTTATTCTCAATGAGGAAGGTAGACAGGGTTTCATACCAAGCCCTTGGAGCTTGTTTTAACCCATACAAAGCTTTCCTAAGCTTATACACATAATCAGGTTTAAGAGGATCTATAAAACCTGATGGCTGCTCTACATATACTTCTTCTTTAAGATCACCATTCAGAAATGCTGACTTCACATCCATCTGGTATACTTTGAAGTCTTGGTAGGCTGCATAGGCAAGGAACATTCTGATTGCCTCCAGCCTTGCTACTGGAGCAAAGGTTTGATCAAAGTCAATCCCTTCTTCCTGCCTGTATCCTTTTGCAACTAACCTTGCTTTATTCTTCACTATTATCCCACTTTCATCTAGCTTGTTCCTATAGATCCACTTAGTGCTAATTATGTTGTGGCCTCTTGGTTTAGGAACAAGCTCCCAGACTTTGCATCTTCTGAATTGATTCAGCTCCTCTTGCATAGCATCAATCCAGTGCTGGTCTTGGATAGCTTCTTCAAACTTCTTAGGTTCCATCTGGGACAAGAAACTTGAATGCAAAACTGTGCTTTGATTTCTGCTTCTAGTTTGCACTCCTTGTCTTGGATCACCAATTATCTGATCAGTAGGATGATCTCTTAGATATCTTATAGTTGGAGGAAGATTCCCTTCAGGTTGAGCATCTCCAGCTTCTTCATTCTGCTGAGCCTCTTGGTTTTCATCAGCTTCCATTATCTCTTGTACTCCCCCTGGACAGCAGCCTTCATTTTCCAATGCTCCATCTTCCTTTGAAGCTTCAGCAATGGAGAGCTTGTCCATCTTCTTGCTTATACCTGTTGAATCATTTGATCTACAAGACAACTCACAATTGATTAATCTTGTTTCATCAAATACAACATGCACAGATTCTTCAACAACTTGAGTAGTTAAGTTGAAGACTCTATAGGCCTTACTATTTGTGCTGTACCCAACAAATATCCCATCCTGGGATTTGGCAGCAAACTTAGTCAAATATGACTTGCCATTGTTAAGTATATAGCACTTGCAACCAAAGATCCTAAAATAGGATAGATTTGGTTTTCTGCCTTTCACAATCTCATAGGGAGTCTTTCTGTGGCTTTTGGTGATAGAAGCCCTATTGATGACATGACAAGCAGTGTTAACTGCCTCAGCCCAAAAATATTCTGGGAGAGAGGTGTCACTCAATAGAGTTCTACCAGCTTCAATTAATGTTCTATTCTTTCTTTCAGCAATTCCATTTTGCTGAGGTGTTCTAGGTGAGGAGAATTCTTGGAAAATCCCAAAGTTTTTACACAAGTTTGTTATGCTTTCAGATTGAAACTCAGTACCATGGTCACTTCTGATTTTGACCACTGTACTATTCAGTTCATTCTGAATTTGCTTTACAAAATTAAGTAATACACTTGGGGTTTCAGATTTTTGTCTCAGAAAGAACACCCATGTAAATCTAGAATAGTCATCAACAATCACAAAAGTGTAGACCTTCCTACCCAGACTATGAACTGGCATAGGACCAAAAAGATCCATATGCAAGAGGTATAAGCACCTCACATGTAACATCCCATTTCCGGCTAGACCCCTAGGAGTCGGTTGGTTGTGGTAGAACCCTAGGGAGCCCAAAACTTGAAATAAATCGACTAAGAAATCGGGTCACGGGTTGGTCACGCCCGTGACCCGCCATGTCACGCCCGTGACAAAGGGCGTGACACGCTCGACGATCGTCGATCCCAATTCGACGATCGTCGAACCAAATTCGGCCACACGGGCCTGTCACGCCCGTGACCCGCCATGTCACACCCGTGACAAAGGGCGTGACACGCTCGACGATCGTCGATCTCAATTCGACGATCGTCGAACCAAATTTGGCCACACGGGCCTGTCACGCCCGTGACCCGCCATGTCACGCCCGTGACAAAGGGCGTGACACGCTCGACGATCGTCGATCCCAATTCGACGATCGTCGAACCAGAATTGGTCTCCAGACCTGTCACGCCCGTGACCCGCCATGTCACGCCCGTGACCACCCTTCGACGATCGTCGATCTCAGTTCGGCGATCGTCGAACCCAGAACTGCTAACCGGGCCGGTCACGCCCGTGACCTATGTGTCACGCCCGTGACCAAGGCCGAAACGTCAGCCAGACTGGAAGTTTCGGTAACCGACGCCTTAATAAATTCTGGCTGTGGGGATGAAAAATCAAGAGTATTTATGGGTCGTTCCCTACTTTAATTATGTTAATAATTAAGGAAAAGTGGGTCCAACAGGAAATTGCCACCTGGCAAGCACCTCTTCATTCCCAACTTTTCAACTGCCATTCGTCATAACCGAAACGTCATAAGAGTGTTATTAATGGCCGCCAACGTTTCATCTCCAACGTTTCACCCTTTCCCCTTCCCATTTGCTCATCTATAAAAGATTCCTGAGAGCAAGAGGAAAAGGTTACACTCCCTCAACTGTTCAGACTTCCTCCTTGCTGTTGAAGAATTTCCGGCGACGCCACCACCGCGTAAATGGCTTCCCGACGCTCTGCACGCCTTCAACCCGCGAACAAGGTCCTCCCCTCCCTCTTCTTCTGCGGATAGATCTTAGGAATCATTAGGAGAGATATCGGGCTCAAAAGAGCCAGATCGGGTGAGCGTATTGGTGGTTTTCCGAAAATTTCATGGTGGCGGGTTCGCCGGAAACCGCCTCTCCGGCGGCCGTGCCGCCGCCCGACGGTAGCCCTCACCTCAACAGAGGTGGTGGTGGCCGGCCAGGGAGGTGGCTGGGTGGCCGGGAAATAGCTTGGAAAAGCTACAGGGTATTAGGTTTTAGGCCTCTGTTTCGGGCTGTTGAAGAAGATGAACAGTGGCATGAGAAATAAATTCTAGTTTTTAAATCCATTTTTGAGTGAGATATCTGTCATGTTAAATAATTTGGGAAAAGTACCTAGAGGCTCCTAAGGGAAAAATGATCAACAAAGGAAATGTAGCCCTTGAAGTCTACTTTAATTCAAAATTAAGTTCACTCGATTTGGGATCCTGGTTAGACCACAGCACCCTTTTTGGTGAGGTCTATCCAGAGGGCTGCCTTGACCTTAGAAAAATTCCCCACTCCAATCCAGTCATCCAAATGACTTGAAATTTGGGGTGTGGTCTAATCTTAAATATATCTAGGTGCTATCCAAAAATGAGAATTTTTGGAGAATATTTTTCTATAGTTTTTAGAAAAATTCAATAATCCTAGCCGATTTTATTTAGATTGTTAAATAATTTCCAAACCCTCCCAAATTTTGGTGAGTGGTCCCTGGGTTTACCATAAGGTCCTGTATAATTTTTCATCTCATTTGGAGATGGTTTGGATCAGAAATGATCAACCCAAAGTTTTGCCCTAATAAGAGGTCTAAGGTTAAAAGTGCACTTTTGAAGTTTGAGTGGTGAGATCACCTCAACAGAGGCTGAGATTTTTACCACTGGCTAGTAATATTCTCTAGCACCCCCCTCATGGAGTTTGAGGTGGATCGGGGTAAGTTTGCCCTAAGGCCCAAGGCCCAACCCTAAGGATGGATCTTGGGGGTTTGTGAAGGTCATGTGGTCAAATGATCTTGGATTGACCCGAGATTGGGTGATGAGAACCATAGGGCTAATATTGTTCTCTGGATGAAATCTTAGTAGATTTGGAGATCGTTGGAATATCTAAAAATCTAACCCTAGTTTAGGGCGCAAAACTTGTAGAGATAGGTAATGACACCAAATCACATTAAAAAGTGATGAGAAATGGGTAGAGTTGATTATAGGGGTAGTACAAGCTCTGGATATTTTTCTATGAATTTTATGATCACTATTTTGGGTACTTCCTTAATGATTTAGTAGTTGTATGATTTGCTTAGAAAATTTATTATGGAGTACAAACTTCCTGGAAATTGATGAAATTTAGGCAGAGAACCTTTATTATGATTTTAAAACTCTGTGAATTTTTTATGGGATTTTTAGAAGCTTAATTCTAAGGCTTGCTTCATTAAGTATTATTTATCATGGATATTGGATTAAATCTATTTTGGTGCTTAGCAAGCTGGTAAAATTATGATTCTTTGCACAATGATCTTTTCTGTACCATACTATTAATCAGTAATTTTTCTGTAATTTTATGATGAGTAATTTCAGTACTTCCTTCTTTACATGGGAATAATGAGATTATAATGGATAAATTAATTAGAGGCTAAATATCTTTTGTAAAATCCTGCAAATTAGTATTTGATGATACCTTACTGTTATTTAGTGGTCACAATTTTTGGGTGGCCATAACTTAAGAATATCATGTAGTTCATGTTAAAAAATTACCCATGGCCAATCTTTGAGAAAAATAAATAAATATCAGATTAATTAGGAAAATTATAAATTTCTGGATTTAAGCTAATTAAGTCATGATAGACCTCCAGTAAATTTTACAGGAGATTTGGAAGATAATTTGGAGTACCTCCCCTTGTGTACCTCATATAGCTTAGGATGGTCTGCATTTAGTAAAACCACGGAATTCTGATAATCGATGGTTGGTAGGGCAAGTTAAGATGGAGTTCATTATTAGAAGTCAGGATAAGTAGAATGTGGGACTGGTTAGGGTAAGGGAGTACGGGGACGACGAAAGATCGTCCGTCCCGGGAAGAAGAGGAAGAGTCTTAATACTCTAGGGTTAGAACTAAAGCAACTAAAAGGGGATTGGGTAAAGGGTAGACAACCAATAATAATAAGTGCCTTGCGAAAGGGAACTTCGGGCCGTAATGCACCGTCTTGGTTCCTAGTGCCCCTTGAGAGCCCTTCACGGGGAATACCGGGGGCAGTCCTGGGCTAACGTAAACCATAGGAATAATAAATTAAAAGAGCAACTAGTATAACTAGGGTTGCACACACTCACTCCCCGGTAGCTAGGAAAGTAGAATTATAGGATTACTTGCCATCAGACAGTAGCTCTGAAGGTAGATGCACGGACAGTACTGTCCGGGGGGCCGCGGGCTCGAGGGTTGCAGTACGGAGAAAAGTGGTGGGTCATCGGTACTAGGCGATCGATCACACCGACAGCGGTACGATGACTCGGCGAAAAGTCTAGAGGGTACATCCAGCAGCAGTACGCGGATACTCTAGGTTGTGTTCTTCTAGGGGCGTACGGAAGGGCTAGGCCTGGTAGTGTGGTTACCCGCCTAGGAGTGGGGGGCCCGACCCACTGTCTCCGTTTGCCACTACGGAGGTTCCTGGGGGTGAAGCTAGCCTCCCGAACAGGGGGAACTAAAGGTCTGTGCGCATAGAGTCATGTGCGTGGGTTGCACTTGCATGATTCATGGCATAGCATATCACTACACTCATATTTGCATACAACCGACACCCCAACGTATAAATCGGTATGGGACTTTTTATACGATGGGAGCCTTGCAGAAGATCCCTTAACTTATAAGTTTGTATGGGCATTCATATAAGTTAAGGTTACTTACATACTTACTTACTTGTTGCTTTCTTACTATTCTCTAGCAGTCTTTAATACAATTTGCTGTTTATTAGTTGTTCTACCTATTACAACATTTATACTGTTCACCTGATATAACTTGCTAGTTAGGTCCACCGTCACTTGCTTGACTACTCTCCACTTTTGTAGCTTCCCTTTCCTCCTCTCCGCCCGGTGCTTAGGAGCCGTGGTGGGAGGGGTAGGGGATGATAGGGCTTAGTCTTTATGACTAATGGTTTTCGAACCAAACATTACAGGAGCTCCGGATGGGAGACAGGGACCAGCACCAGCGGAGTACGGTGCGCATGGAGGTGGGACAGTCTAGCACCAGTGCACCTGCGACCAGCTCCGTGAGTGTTTAGCATTTTTCTTAGCTTCCGCGATGAGCGACTTGTAGTGAGGACTCTGATGTACCGGGCATGAGCCCTTTTATTTCCAGACTATATATACTCTGATGATTTTCTGTGGACACTCCCTTCGTGGAGTTTTATTTTATGTGATATTCTCTTTTGGTGGACTTGCTTCTCTCTTGCTTGCTACTTATTGCGATCGAAAAGGCCGGCAGAATCGGCGCGTTGTAGCGGCAACCTTCCCGGGTGCGAAGGCACCGCAAAGCGGCGGTTCTGGGCATAAGACCCCGGTGGTTGTAAAAGAAAAAAAAAGGGGGTCTTACAAGTGGTATCAGAGCGAAACCTCGATCGAAAGAGAAGTAGTCCACAAAACCTTGGGCCACCCCCGTGCGAGCTTAGTTTGCGGACAAACTAGCAGCGGAAGCAGTGGTGTGCCCATAAGGGAAATCACATGTGAAAGTCCATCATAACTCTTCTTAAATTCCATTCATTCGCTCACTAACAAATGGAATTTTTGCCTGTAGCCTGCGACGAACCCTACATCGCAGCAGGGGACACCTCAGGCTCCGAATGTGGTCCCGACTCCGCCAGCACCCGTTCCGTTCCAGTAGACGGAGATGGGGCAAACATTGACGGCCATCCTGGAGGCCTTCAGAGCTCAGCAAGCCCCGGCCCCACAGCCGAACCCCGGGGCCAATTGGATGACTGTCTTCTGGGGACTATCCCCTCCATCCTACCAGGGGATGGAGTCCGCAGTACATACGGAGGAGTGGCTGGACACCATTTACAAGATGCTGGCAGGGATTCGATGCCCCACGGAGGAGGCAGTTGCTTTGGCAGTCTCCTGCTTAGAGTCACACGGGAAGAGATGGTGGAAATCTCAGCTGGACACCACCTTTGCAGGGATGGATTGTGCTGATATTACTTGGGAGGAGTTCAGAGCAGCACTCTTGGGACATTTTGTACCTCAGTCGGCGAGAGATGACCTGGAGGATAGGTTCCTGCGGTTGAGGCAGGGGAGCAGGACTGTGGTGGAGTACTATCAGGAGTTCACTCACCTGGCCCGTTATGCGGACGCTTACCAGTTAGACGATGCTGGCTATGCCCGGAGGTTTTATAAGGGGCTGCAGGATGACATGAGGCAGGCCCTCCTTTTCGTTTCAGAGGGGAGTCTGGCCAGGATTCTGGAAATGGCTAAGAAGAGAGAGGCGGATCAGCTTACAGTGAGGAGCCGGAAGAGACCGGCTGATGATACAGTGATTGGAGGACGTAGAGACCGCCCTCGAGGCCAGGTTATTGGAGAGAGAAGGAACGGGGATCAGCCCCGTCAGGAGTTTGGGCAGGAGCAGAGGACTCAGGGGATATTGGCTCCCCAGCCTATACAGATGCTGGAAATGCCAAGGACGGCAGGGCAGCCACCGGTATGTTATCAGTGCAACCAACCGGGGCATATCAAGCGAAACTGCCCTGTGGGGCGAGCACCCCCACCAGCACATCAGGGCGCTCCACCTCCCCGACAATTTGGCGGACGAGGACAGGACCGAGGACGAGGATTTCCGGATCGAGGCCGCAGGCAAGAGTGAGAGCAGGTGTATGCTTTAGACCTGACACAGCCTCGGAACCCGGAGCAGGTTATCACAGGTATGGCAGCATTTTTAAATTTTTCTTCATATAAACTACTATTTTAGACGTAACCTGCTTAGAAATTTAAGAGAAGATGAACTGCAACAAAAATACTAAGACACTTAATTACCCCAGGCATAGTTTTCGTTAGCGGCAAGCCCGCTCACACCCTCTTTGACACCGGTGCGTCGCAATCATTCGTGTCGGAGGATTTTGTGAAAGGACTGGCAGGAGTGGAGCTATGCACCGGGAAGATGCTGAGGGTGCGCCTACCCGATGGATCAGAGATATTGACCTCTACTCATTGTAATATGGAAGCGAGGATCGGCGGAAAGGCGTTTGAGGCACCAGCGACGGTCTTGAGGATGCCAGATTACGATCTGATTTTGGGCATGACCTGGCTGTATTGGAACCATGCCCAGATCGATTGCGTGGCGAAAAGGATCACCGTGCGGCACGGCGACTCCTTCATTGTTATCGAAGGTATTATATCAGCACCCCGTACTTTACTATCGTCTGTGCAGGCCGTTAAGGCCCACCTGCAGGGGGAAGAGGTTTATCAGGTCCTCTTTGAGGCGGTCGTAGTCAAGGATTCCATTGCAGATATTCCGGTAGTGCGGGACTTCACCGATGTATTTCCAGAGAAGCTACCAGGGTTACCCCCGCACCGAGAGAAGGACTTTCAGATTCAGCTCGTACCGGGGGCTAAGCCGGTATCCAGAGCCCCCTATCGAATGGCCCCAAAGGAGTTGGTGGAATTCCGGAGTCAGCTTCAGGAGTTAGTGGAGGCCGGGTTCATTCGGCCTAGCTCTTCACCATGGGGAGCTCCGGTGCTGTTCGTTAAGAAGAAAGACGGGACCCTCCGACTATGCATAGATTACCGGGCTCTGAACAGGTTGACGGTCCGGAACACTTATCCCTTACCACGGATAGATGAGCTTTTTGACCAGCTGGAGGGAGCCCATTGGTTCTCAAAGCTGGATCTGAGGTCAGGATACTACCAGCTTCGCATTCGGGAGGAGGACATCCCGAAGACGGCGTTCAGCAGCAGATACGGCTTGTACGAGTTTACCGTGATGCCGTTCGGGCTCACGAATGCACCCTCCGCATTCATGACTTTGATGAATCGGGTGTTCGAGGAGTATCTGGACGTCTTTGTCATAGTATTCATCGACGACATTCTCATCTATTCAAGGACGGAGGAGGAGCACGCGAGACATCTAGCCTTGACCTTGGAGAAGCTACGGGAGCACGAGATGTATGCCAAGTACAGTAAGTGCCAGTTCTGGCTAAAGGAGGTGGCCTTTCTGGGCCATGTCATCAGTGGAGCAGGTTTGGCAGTGGATCCGGTAAAGATCCAGGCAGTACGGGATTGGCCGCCACTAAAGTCGGCCACGGATGTTCGGAGTTTCTTGGGACTTGCCGGTTACTACCGGAAGTTCGTAAAGGGGTTCTCTCAGATTGCCCTTCCTCTTACGTCTCTGACGAAGAAGGAGTCCCCTTTTACCTGGACGCCGCGATGCGAATCTGCCTTCCAGGAGCTAAAGGATCGTCTCACCTCGGCCCCCATCCTTGCTCTCCCATCAGGGAGGGAGGGATTCCAGGTATATGCAGATGCTTCCTATCAGGGGATGGGTGCCGTCCTTATGCAGAATGGGCACGTAATAGCTTATGCCTCCCGTCAGTTGAAGCAGCACAAGCAGAACTACCCCGTGCACGATTTGGAGATGGGGGCAGTCATTTTTGCTCTTAAGATCTGGCGGCACTATCTCTACGGGGTACATTGTGATATCTTCTCCGACCACAAGAATCTGAAGTACGTCGACACCCAGAAGGAGTTAAACATCAGGCAGAGATGCTGGGTGGAGTTTCTTTCGGACTACCAGTATACCATGCACTACCATCCGGGGAAGGCGAACGTGGTTGCGGATGCTCTGAGCCGGAGAGCGAGTACGACTAGAGCAGGCCCGCAGCTGATGGCCTTGGAGTTGAATAGATCATTCGAGGAGATGCAGATTTCGCTAGTATCTGAGGATGACCCGGAGCTGTACATAGAGTACCTGGGGTCGATGGCTACTACAGATGACATTCGAGACCGCATCAGAGATGGGCAGATGCTGGACGAGAGAGCTGAGCCGATATTCCGGGCCTTGGAGGAAGGCACGACAGGAGATTACACTTTGAGGGATGGGCTTCTGTGTTTCCGGGGCAGAGTCTACATACCAGCAGGAGGACGGATCCGGGAGGACATTTTGACGGAAGCTCACTGCAGCCGGTATTCGGTACACCCGGGGATCACCAAGATGGTAAAGGATTTAAAGAGGACGATGTACTGGCCGGGTATGAAGAAAGATATTACATATTTTGTGACGCATTGTGAGGTCTGCCAGCTCGTGAAGGCGGAGTGTAGGAACCCGGCAGGATTGCTGCAGCCGCTTCCAGTGCCGGAGTGGAAGTTTGAGGATATAGCCATGGACTTTATACATGGGCTACCTAGATCCCGTGCGGGGAACGACTCGATCTGGGTGATAGTGGACAGGCTGACAAAGGTGGCCAGATTCATTCCAGTGGCGAAGGACACACCGGTCAGTGTATTGGTGTGGAGGTTCATCGAGCAGTTTGTGCGTTATCATGGGGTGCCCAAGACTATCGTTTCGGATCGGGATGGGCGGTTTACATCCAGGGAATGGAGGTCAGTCCAGGCCCATCTGGGTTCTCGGTTGACTTTCAGCACAGCTTTCCACCCTCAGACCGACGGACAGATAGAGCGCATAAACCGTACACTGGAGGATCTGTTACGACTGTGTATTTTGGACCGTGGCGAGCCTTGGGAGAGATTGCTGCCACTGGTCGAGTTCTCGTACAATAACGCTCATCAGTCTAGCATAGGCATGGCTCCATACGAAGCGTTGTACGGAAGGAGGTGCAGAACCCCACTATCATGGGTTCAGGATGAGGATCCGCAGGCACTGGGCTCGGAGTTTGTGGGAGATACAGATGCTCAGATTAGGTTGATCCGAGACAGGATGTTGGAAGCCCAGAGTAGACAGGCGAAATACTACGATGCGAGGCATCGTCAAGTGGAGTTCCAGGTGGGGGACCGAGTTTTCTTGAAGATACGGCCGATGCACGGAGTCTCGCGGGTTCGCGGGCGGAGGAAGCTCAGTCCAAGATATATGGGGCCCTACAGGATCCTGGAGCGGATCGGCCCCTTAGCCTATAGACTGGAACTACCGCCGGAGTTAGCGGGATTGCATGACGTCTTCCACGTCTCCTCACTTCGGAGGGCTCTGCTACGCCCTGAGCAGCTGATTCCCTCGGCAGATGGCCCGGTGGCCTCGGATCGGTCGGTCAACGTGGAGCCTATCAGGATCGACGATACAGCAGTATGGGTCTTGCGGCGAAAGAAGGTCCCGTTAGTCAAGGTTCTGTGGAACAATCATGGGCAGGAGGAGCATATATGGGAGCCACAGGACTTGATGCGGCAAAAATATCCGGAACTTTTCCGTCAGGTATACCTCAAAACCCCTCTGGACAATCAATTTGCCTTCCTGTTTTAAACCAATGGAATTGAAATTTCAAGAATAGGGGCTAATCTTTTGTTTATTGGGGTGTATATACCTAGTTAAGTGGGCGAATTAACCTTAGATTCAAATCCGCACAAACAAACGTAACGTAGGGAGGTAATCATTCGGTTCTCATGGGATGTTACAAGCTTATTTTCCCGATTTGAGTCCCGTAGGCTTAACCTTGATTTTGGGGACGAAATCTTTGTTTTGTTTATTGGGATTTGTAACATCCCATTTCCGGCTAGACCCCTAGGAGTCGGTTGGTTGTGGTAGAACCCTAGGGAGCCCAAAACTTGAAATAAATCGACTAAGAAATCGGGTCACGGGTTGGTCACGCCCGTGACCCGCCATGTCACGCCCGTGACAAAGGGCGTGACACGCTCGACGATCGTCGATCCCAATTCGACGATCGTCGAACCAAATTCGGCCACACGGGCCTGTCACGCCCGTGACCCGCCATGTCACGCCCGTGACAAAGGGCGTGATACGCTCGACGATCGTCGATCTCAATTCGACGATCGTCGAACCAAATTTGGCCACACGGGCCTGTCACGCCCGTGACCCGCCATGTCACGCCCGTGACAAAGGGCGTGACACGCTCGACGATCGTCGATCCCAATTCGACGATCGTCGAACCAGAATTGGTCTCCAGACCTGTCACGCCCGTGACCCGCCATGTCACGCCCGTGACCACCCTTCGACGATCGTCGATCTCAGTTCGGCGATCGTCGAACCCAGAACTGCTAACCGGGCCGGTCACGCCCGTGACCTATGTGTCACGCCCGTGACCAAGGCCGAAACGTCAGCCAGACTGGAAGTTTCGGTAACCGACGCCTTAATAAATTCTGGCTGTGGGGATGAAAAATCAAGAGTATTTATGGGTCGTTCCCTACTTTAATTATGTTAATAATTAAGGAAAAGTGGGTCCAACAGGAAATTGCCACCTGGCAAGCACCTCTTCATTCCCAACTTTTCAACTGTCATTCGTCATAACCGAAACGTCATAAGAGTGTTATTAATGGCCGCCAACGTTTCATCTCCAACGTTTCACCCTTTCCCCTTCCCATTTGCTCATCTATAAAAGATTCCTAAGAGCAAGAGGAAAAGGTTACACTCCCTCAACTGTTCAGACTTCCTCCTTGCTGTTGAAGAATTTCCGGCGACGCCACCACCGCGCAAATGGCTTCCCGACGCTCTGCACGCCTTCAACCCACGAACAAGGTCCTCCCCTCCCTCTTCTTCTGCGGATAGATCTTAGGAATCGTTAGGAGAGATATCGGGCTCAAAAGAGCCAGATCGGATGAGCGTATTGGTGGTTTTCCGAAAATTTCATGGTGGCGGGTTCGCCGGAAACCGCCTCTCCGGCGGCCGTGCCGCCGCCCGACGGTAGCCCTCACCTCAACAGAGGTGGTGGTGGTGGTGGCCGGCCAGGGAGGTGGCTGGGTGGCCGGGAAATAGCTTGGAAAAGCTACAGGGTATTAGGTTTTAGGCCTCTGTTTCGGGCTGTTGAAGAAGATGAACAGTGGCATGAGAAATAAATTCTAGTTTTTAAATCCATTTTTGAGTGAGATATCTGTCATGTTAAATAATTTGGGAAAAGTACCTAGAGGCTCTTAAGGGAAAAATGATCAACAAAGGAAATGTAGCCCTTGAAGTCTACTTTAATTCAAAATTAAGTTCACTCGATTTGGGATCCTGGTTAGACCACAGCACCCTTTTTGGTGAGGTCTATCCAGAGGGCTGCCTTGACCTTAGAAAAATTCCCCACTCCAATCCAGTCATCCAAATGACTTGAAATTTGGGGTGTGGTCTAATCTTACATATATCTAGGTGCTATCCAAAAATGAGAATTTTTGGAGAATATTTTTCTATAGTTTTTAGAAAAATTCAATAATCCTAGCCGATTTTAATTAGATTGTTAAATAATTTCCAAACCCTCCCAAATTTTGGTGAGTGGTCCCTGGGTTCACCATAAGGTCCTGTATAATTTTTCATCTCATTTGGAGATGGTTTGGATCAGAAATGATCAACCCAAAGTTTTGCCCTAATAAGAGGTCTAAGGTTAAAAGTGCACTTTTGAAGTTTGAGTGGTGAGATCACCTCAACAGAGGCTGAGATTTTTACCACTGGCTAGTAATATTCTCTAGCACCCCCCTCATGGAGTTTGAGGTGGATCGGGGTAAGTTTGCCCTAAGGCCCAAGGCCCAACCCTAAGGATGGATCTTGGGGGTTTGTGAAGGTCATGTGGTCAAATGATCTTGGATTGACCCGAGATTGGGTGATGAGAACCATAGGGCTAATATTGTTCTCTGGATGAAATCTTAGTAGATTTGGAGATCGTTGGAATATCTAAAAATCTAACCCTAGTTTAGGGCGCAAAACTTGTAGAGATAGGTAATGACACCAAATCACATTAAAAAGTGATGAGAAATGGGTAGAGTTGATTATAGGGGTAGTACAAGCTCTGGATATTTTTCTATGAATTTTATGATCACTATTTTGGGTACTTCCTTAATGATTTAGTAGTTGTATGATTTGCTTAGAAAATTTATTATGGAGTACAAACTTCCTGGAAATTGATGAAATTTAGGCAGAGAACCTTTATTATGATTTTAAAACTCTGTGAATTTTTTATGGGATTTTTAGAAACTTAATTCTAAGGCTTGCTTCATTAAGTATTATTTATCATGGATATTGGATTAAATCTATTTTGGTGCTTAGCAAGCTGGTAAAATTATGATTCTTTGCACAATGATCTTTTCTGTACCATACTATTAATCAGTAATTTTTCTGTAATTTTATGATGAGTAATTTCAGTACTTCCTTCTTTACATGAGAATAATGAGATTATAATGGATAAATTAATTAGAGGCTAAATATCTTTTGTAAAATCCTGCAAATTAGTATTTGATGATACCTTACTGTTATTTAGTGGTCACAATTTTTGGGTGGCCATAACTTAAGAATATCATGTAGTTCATGTTAAAAAATTACCCATGGCCAATCTTTGAGAAAAATAAATAAATATCAGATTAATTAGGAAAATTATAAATTTCTGGATTTAAGCTAATTAAGTCATGATAGACCTCCAGTAAATTTTACAGGAGATTTGGAAGATAATTTGGAGTACCTCCCCTTGTGTACCTCATATAGCTTAGGATGGTCTGCATTTAGTAAAACCACGGAATTCTGATAATTGATGGTTGGTAGGGCAAGTTAAGATGGAGTTCATTATTAGAAGTCAGGATAAGTAGAATGTGGGACTGGTTAGGGTAAGGGAGTACGGGAACGACGAAAGATCGTCCGTCCTGGGAAGAAGAGGAAGAGTCTTAATACTCTAGGGTTAGAACTAAAGCAACTAAAAGGGGATTGGGTAAAGGGTAGACAACCAATAATAATAAGTGCCTTGCGAAAGGGAACTTCGGGCCGTAATGCACCGTCTTGGTTCCTAGTGCCCCTTGAGAGCCCTTCACGGGGAATACCGGTGGCAGTCCTGGGCTAACGTAAACCATAGGAATAATAAATTAAAAGAACAACTAGTATAACTAGGGTTGCACACACTCACTCCCCGGTAGCTAGGAAAGTAGAATTATAGGATTACTTGCCATCAGACAGTAGCTCTGAAGGTAGATGCACGGACAGTACTGTCCGGGGGGCCGCGGGCTCGAGGGTTGGAGTACGGAGAAAAGTGGTGGGTCATCGGTACTAGGCGATCGATCACACCGACAGCGGTACGATGACTCGGCGAAAAGTCTGGAGGGTACATCCAGCAGCAGTACGCGGATACTCTAGGTTGTGTTCTTCTAGGGGCGTACGGAAGGGCTAGGCCTGGTAGTGTGGTTACCCGCCTAGGAGTGGGGGGCCCGACCCACTGTCTCCGTTTGCCACTACGGAGGTTCCTGGGGGTGAAGCTAGCCTCCCGAACAGGGGGAACTAAAGGTCTATGCGCATAGAGTCGTGTGCGTGGGTTGCACTTGCATGATTCATGGCATAGCATATCACTACACTCATATTTGCATACAACCGACACCCCAACGTATAAATCGGTATGGGACTTTTTATACGATGGGAGCCTTGCAGAAGATCCCTTAACTTATAAGTTTGTATGGGCATTCATATAAGTTAAGGTTACTTACATACTTACTTACTTGTTGTTTTCTTACTATTCTCTAGCAGTCTTTAATACAATTTGCTGTTTATTAGTTGTTCTACCTATTACAACATTTATACTGTTCACCTGATATAACTTGCTAGTTAGGTCTACCGTCACTTGCTTGACTACTCTCCACTTTTGTAGCTTCCCTTTCCTCCTCTCCGCCCGGTGCTTAGGAGCCGTGGTGGGAGGGGTAGGGGATGATAGGGCTTAGTCTTTATGACTAATGGTTTTCGAACCAAACATTACAGGAGCTCCGGATGGGAGACAGGGACCAGCACCAGCGAAGTACGGTGCGCATGGAGGTGGGACAGTCTAGCACCGGTGCACCTGCGACCAGCTCCGTGAGTGTTTAGCATTTTTCTTAGCTTCCGCGATGAGCGACTTGTAGTGAGGACTCTGATGTACCGGGCATGAGCCCTTTTATTTCCAGACTATATATACTCTGATGATTTTCTGTGGACACTCCCTTCGTGGAGTTTTATTTTATGTGATATTCTCTTTTGGTGGACTTGCTTCTCTCTTGCTTGCTACTTATTGCGATCGAAAAGGCCGGCAGAATCGGCGCGTTGTAGCGGCAACCTTCCCGGGTGCGAAGGTGTCACCGCAAAGCGGCGGTTCTGGGCATAAGACCCCGGTGGTTGTAAAAGAAAAAAAAAAGGGGGTCTTACATCACAGAATCCTTGTTTTCAAGGCTTTGAAATGAGGATTTTGTCTGCTTGCCCTTTTGACAAGCTGAGCATACCCCTTCCTTTATACACTTAACTTGAGGCCCATTCCTCACTAGTTCTTTACTAATGAGTTGGCCAGTTGTCTTGTAGTTTAGATGAGCCAATCTCTTGTGCCACTTAACACAATGAGAAGCATTGTCATCAGCTACAAGACAAATGGGGGAAGCCTTATTCTCACATTCAAAATTAAGGCAATACACATTTCTCTTCCTATACCCAGTCAATATGATCTCTTGATCACTTGACCTTTTGATATGACAACCATCCTTACTAAATGAAATGTCATATCCTAGATCACTCAGCTGGCTTATGCTTATTAGATTATGTTTCAAACCTTTTACATGGGCCACTTGGGTGATAGTAATAAGGTTAGAAGAAATGTTACCAAACCCTTTGATGACTCCCTTCTCAGATCCACCAAAGATCACTTTAGGTCCATCTTTGACAGATGAATACTCCTTCAGCAGCCCCTTTGTTCCAGTCATGTGCCTGGAACAACCACTATCCAAGTACCATATAGGGGCATGGTTACTTGGATTCACCTGCAATACAGAATTACTTACCCTTAGAACCAAAGTAAGTCTTGGGTCCTTGGTTCAGGTTAGCATTAATAAAGTTATCATAGCCTCTTCTAACAGGTAGACTCTTATTCTTTATAACACTTGTGTTATACCAGCAGTCTAATGCAAAATGGCCTCTCTTGCCACAGCACCAACATTCAAACTTATTGTATCTAGATCTAGATACATCCTTGTCAGAAGAATTTCTGTTCATTGCTGGTGCTGTTGCAACTTCACCTACTGATTTCTTAAAACCATTGGGTTTATGACCATAGGTAAGCCTGCTTGTATTTACACCCTTGTTCTTCAGAACATTAGTCTTAATATGACCTTGAATGTCTTCATGATCATATATGTTAGAAGGCACTTTCACCTTACTAAACTTTATGGGGACTGAAAGGTTTAGTGGCTGAATAGGGGCTTTGCCTTTCCTCTTGAATCTGCCAGCCCTGGAGTTACCTTTAAATCCTAATCCAGCCTTACCCTTCTGAGTGACAAATTCATCTATCAAGGGTAAGACAGATTTTGGCTTAGAGTAACTAGCCACTAAATCCCTTTCAATTCTAAGTCTGGCCTCCAGACTCTTCACTTGATCATTAGTATAATTAATTGTGCCCATCTGAATAATAGTTATATTCTTCAGCTTGGCAATTTCATTTAATTTTTGATCAAGGACTTTTTCTAACTCAGTTGTTGCAACCCTTAGATCAGCAATTTCCTGAGCCTGAGTTTTAACCAGGTTCTTGCTTTTCTTAAGGGCCTGCAACAAGTCCCCATACTTGTCTATCAATTGATAGACATCTCCTTCAGATTCAGATGCATCTTCATCACTTGATGCAGATGTAGCTGATTCTTCACTTGAACTACAAACAGATGTACTGGAAGGACATTTTACCTCATTAGGATCAGACTGATTCTGGCATATGTCCTCTTCTGATCTTGTCATCAACCCCATGCATTAATGTTCATTGATGGAGTCTAGCAACTGCATAAACTCCTCTTCCTCAGATGCAGCATATAGTCCAATATATGCTTCAGCTTCAGATCCTGATTCTGAAGTTGACTGGTCTGACAGACTTTTATCTTTCTTTGCTACAAAGGATTTCTCCTTCTTGCCTTTCTGATAAGTCTTCTTCTTTTCTGAAGATTCCTTCCTCTTGTCAGGACAATCAGCCACTACATGTCCAGGCCTATTGCAACAATAGCAGACAATCTTTGAAGTAGTGGCTTTGCTGGGCTTTGATCTGCTTTTCTCTTTCCTTGATGACCTTCTCTTCTGATAATAGTCATCAACTTGCTGTGATGTGGAAGGCCTAGACTTCCATTGCTTCTTTTTCAAGAACCTTTGGAATTGCCTTGTGAATGCAGCAAAGTCTGCATCTGAATCACAGCTTTCTGAACCCTTATCTGAATTTTCAGAACTATCTTCTTCAACTTCTTTAGGAGGAGATGGTGATTTCCTTCTATTCTTTCTAGTGGCTTCAGCATTAAATGCCACAGTCTTTTCTCTGTGATCTCCTCTTGAGTTTCTTTCCTCCTCCTTCCTCACCATAAGTTGCATTTCATAGGATAGCAACTTTCCAAACAGGGTTGGAGGAGATATCTCTGCCAATTTAGCCACTTCTCTTATGGCACAGATCTTTGTATCCCAATCCTTTGATAAGGATCTTAAGAATTTGTCATTCAGTTCATAGGTACTGAAGACTCTTCCATAGGATATTAGCTCATTCACAATCCTATAGAATTTCTTATAGCACTCAGTTATGCTATCAGATTTTCCTTGTCTAAAGCTTTCATACTCCTGATTTAGCATAGACTTTCTGTCCAGCCTTACTTCTTCAGATCCCTCCATGTAGACAATCAATGTGTCCCACATCTCCTTGGAGGTCTTGCAGTGAATCAGATTTTGAAATGTTGAATCATCTATGGCACTAACAATGATGTTCTGTGCCCTTTTGTCCATGGTTGCCAAGATTATTTCATCCTTGGTCATTTCTGAATAAGTCTTTGGTATTTGGATATTTGCATCAAGAACAGATATCTTCATTGGAATGAAGGGGCCTTCCTGTACTGTGATGTAAATCCTTGGGTCAGATGCTTCCAAAAACAATCTGACTCTTTCTTTCCAGATCCCAAAGATTTCCTTCTTGCATATGGGTAATTTCATAGACCCTAGCTCCTTATGATTCTCTCCAGAACCCATCTTCTTGAATCTTGAATCTGCCTTTCAGATCTACCTCAGACTGTTAAGTCCTTTTTGAGGAACCTCCCTCTGATACCACTTGATAGTTTAACTTTCAAGACAGCCTATACACCTAGAGGGGGGGTGAATAGGTCCTGCTTGTGTATAAGAACTTCTAGGCAGAATTCAGTTTAATGGCTAACACAATAATCACAGCAATCACAGAAAATAAAACATCACAGATTGCACAATGTTTTATAGTGGTTCCCCAAGGTCTGGGTACATCCACTTTCCCCCTTCACCTATCTAGCAGTATGCTAGATTCGGCCAACCTTCCACTAATCTCATATCAATAGATCCTACAACTCAGAACCCAACTGGTTCCTACAACTCAGGCACAACAGCCCTACCTCAGCCTTGCCCCAAGGCCTACAACTCAGAGAAGATCCTTCTCCTACACTCAGGCACACAGCCCTACCACTCAGAGTACAACACTCCTACACTCAGCCTTTATATCATAGGCTTACAACTCAGATCTGTGTAAACAGATCCTACAGAAATATAGAAAAATTTATCTAACTGTCTTGCCTAAATTGAGAGAGAAAAGGCCAAGACAATTCTTGATCAGCTGATGAAATCAACTGTATCTGAGCCTTCTTCAAAGCTTCTTGAATATGAACTTAGCTGAGTTGATTTCCAAACAGCTTCTTGAGAATCCACTGGTGGTTTCTTTCTTCTTCTTCAAATTCTGGCTTGATCTCTCTCTATCCAGCACTTTGAATGATTCTTCTGAATTCTGATTAGAACTCTACTTTGATCTATCCTTAGATAGTCTTCTTAGATCTTCCGGAGAAGATCTTCTTAAGTGTCTAGCACTTTCTTGAAATGAATTGGATCGTAATCCTTCTCAACTTTTTGATTCTCAACAATGTTTTTCAACAGGTAGTTTTCTCCTTCTGAATCTGTCTATTTATAGACTTTCTTCATGGTAACCGGCTGATCCGGTTTCTAACCGTTTTCTGATAAGTCTGACAGCTTCAGTTAACCGGTGGCAACCCACAGCTGTCAAGTCTCCAAACAAGTCCTGTGCCTTTGTCTTGAACCATAAGTTGTCGAGACAGTCTGTCAGAAAGTGTCGAGACCATCTGTCTATTTGTGTCGACACAATTGACTTTGGTGTCGACACAGTCTTCAGTGATGTCGACTAAGTTGCCTTTGAGTCGACACAGCTTCTTCTGAAAATAACTTGGTCTTGACTCTTCAGTGTGTCGACACAAGTCCTGTGTGTCGACACAGTTGTTGTAGAATCATAACTTAGTAAGTGTCGACTTAGCCTTCAGGTGTCGACACAGTCTTCTTTTAACTCTGCTGTAATGTGTCGACTTAATCACAATGTGTCGACACATTCTGCTGGTGTCGACAATTCTGAGGTCGACTATATTCTTCTGTGTCGACACATTTTCCCAATGTTGAGGTCGACGCTTTTCTTCTGTGTCGACACAAATTCCCAGTGTTGTGTCGACTTACTTCTTCTGTGTCGACACTTTTTCCCAGTGTAGTTGTAGACTAACTGCTATGTGTCGACACTGCTTCCCAGTGTTGTGTCGACTTACTTCTTCTGTGTCGACACTTTTTCCCAGTGTAGTTGTAGACTAACTGTTATGTGTCGACACTGCTTCCCAGTGTTGTGTCGACTAATTTCTTCTATGTGTCGACACATCCTTCTTTGTGTCGACACTTGGACTTAGAATTTTTCTGCATACTTTATCAATTCTTCACCTGCATATGTCAACTCAAAAACAACATCAAATACACCTTGATGTATATCATTGAGTTAGGTTGGGCTTCTTCAAATCAGGTACACATTTTTCAATGTACCCAACAATATGGAAACAGATTTTCAAAATTTTCTTGATACTGATATGGAATCAGATGATATAGAGATAACTTACTCAGTAGCAGATGTAGATAATCAATGTACAGATATTGTAGTATCCATTGCTCAAGAGACCAGCTTGCCAGAAGTTCTTCCTGGAAGGGTCTACTTTATTAAATCAAAAGTAAATCTACATACTATGCTGAAAATTTTTGGATCTTATATTCATTTTTGCCTCTCCTTTCCCACTCAATCATCAAGAGTAATTGTGTGCTACACCTCCCCTGCAAGTTCAGAAGTATTAGATATTATAAAGAAAAGTCTGATAGCTCCTCTAGTAGTATTATATGAACAAAGATCTAGCCCTCATGTACCAACTTATATCATGGATGACAGCCCCATTCCTAATCTGGATAATCTGATAAAACAGGATATGGCTATGGAAGCTAAAGCAGCTGAAGCTGAAGTTGTTCCCCCTCCAGCTAGTAAAGAGATTTACCAAGATGTGTTGAGTCAGATTGATGCTATGTATGACAATCCTTTGTCTTCTGATGATGAGAATGATGATGATGATGATTCCGATGATGCTCCAAAGAGAAAGCAAATCTCCAAGAAAAGGAAAGCACCTCCTCCTCCTACTCCAAAACCTAAGTCTACAAATGATACTCCATACTACATTCTGCAAAACATAACTCCTTATAAGAGTATGCCAGCTTGGATGTGGTTATCCAAGAATGAACAAAAGCGCAGAAAGAAAAGCAGAAGATACACTCCTCCATCTCAGAAATTCAAAAGGGACCCTCCTCCTCCTCCTTCTCCTCCAGCTGCAGGAGCATCAGAAACCTTATCTCAAATTTCAGAAGCATTCTCCAAGCCTACTCTTATAAAAACATATCAAAGGCAAGGAAGACCAATTCAATCTTCTAGAGGTAGTCAGCATCAACATAGACATCAGATGTCCTCTAGAAGTTCTTACAGTGCTCAGCAGTCTACTCCCCAGCCAACATTTTCCCCTCCTCCATCTCCTGGCAAGGCTAATAACCCTGAAGAACCTCCAATTCCAGCTTATGATCCTGAAGCTAGTCCAACTACAAGAATGGCTAGATTCAAGGAATCTGTGGCTCTTTCTCAAATCAGGAAAGCCAGAGAAAAAGGCTAAGATCCTTCTCAGTTCTCTACCATGTCAAGCTACAGAAAGAAAGAGTTTGAAAGCTATCAAGTAGGGAAACTGTTCAATGTTGATGAATACATGAGTCTGCATCCTGAAGCTGTGGTTCTAAGAAACACCTCTCAAAAGACTCTTGGGGATGCTGATATGACCATGACTATGAAGCAAGCTCAAGATCAAAATAGGACAATCATATTTGTTAAGTCTTCTGATTCTCACAAGAACATTTAAATTGTTTATTTTCTGTGTTTTCTGTGAATGGGTACATAACTTTATAAAGTTATTGATAGCTTATTTATTCTATCAGTTATCTCAGTTTTCATGTTATGTTTACTTCATTTTGTCTTGTGATCTTTATTTTTTTGTTTTGAAGTAACCTCACTCAAATAGTGGAGATTGTTGGAACCCCTAGGTGATTTGGTTTAGGTTCTCTTCTTAGGTTGTGACCCATGTTGTATAGAAGGGTCAAATTTTATGTATTTCTAGAGTTTAGGCCATGTCCTTAGAGTCAACAGTACAAAGGACCAGCCTCCATCACTGCCAGAGACTAAAGACTTAGAGAAATCAAGAATTAGAAAAAGAGATCTACGTTCGTCGATCTCAGGTCGAAGATAGTCGTACTTAGCTCAACTAACTCAGAGATAAAATTCTCTGAACTGAGTTCGATGATCTCTGTTCTCAGGTCGACTAATACTTCATCTCTCAACGCCATAATCACTCAGCGCCATAATGGACTTAGCGCCATAATCACTCAGCGCCATAATGGACTCAGCGCCTTAATCACTCAGCGCCATAATGGACTCAGCGACATAATTCACTCAAAGCCAAAGCTGATCTCAGGTCAACGAACTCAGAGCACAGAATCATTCATTTTATGCAGTGCAGTTGTTTGCAGAGCTCAGGTCGACGAAATCACAGGTCGACGAAATTACAGGTCGACGAAAGCTAATCAGAGGTCGACGAAAGCTGATCTCAGGTCGACGAAAACTGTAAGACATTTTATTATTTATTCTTTCTCTTTCTGTCTCATTACTTTTTATCTATTATAGGCTATTAATTCCCTTGTAAATCAATGCACTTATATTCTCTGAATAGAGCCGTTACTGGCAGCATTGATTTCTAATATCCTCCATGGAATTAATTGTTTATATCTCGGGACAGACATAGAATAGAATAATTGACAGCATTCTTGCCATTTTTTGTTCCCAAGATTTTGGCTGCACATTTATTGTAGAGTTTGTTTTTGAAATTCGACCCAGTTGCAGATATCTGATACACATCTTCCTGACAAGAAAACAACTAGTGAGAGAACATAGACATAAAAACGGCAATCCATCAAAAACAGAGTTACATAAAAGAAAACATACAAAAGTGCAGTAAAAAGATCTCTCAGCATTTTTTGACTGCTCTCAAGAGAAGAAGAAAGAACAACCATCACCATCAAGAGTCTTTCTTCCTCTCCTTCTTTGCTTTCAGGGATCTCAAGTGACATCAACATTCAAATCAGTCAAGGCCTACTCACCCTTCTACAAAGCTTCCACTCCTGAACCATTCAAGATCTCAGGGGGAGCTTTGTCATCAACAACAACAAATACACATAGTCTTCTCATTTTGTTTTGAGAAAAGAAGACTTTTATCAAACTCTCATCCCCACCTCTGTACAGGGTTTTAATTCCCTTCAAAATTATTCTGGTTGCAAGTCTCCTTCCAAAAGACTTGAGAGTTGGTTTTTGAGCACCTGGTCAAAAGCTCATTGGTGGCAGTCACCTGATCAAAACCTGTAGTGGATTCCTACCTAGAGTGGTAGAAGAGTGGATGTACCCAAGTTTGGGGAACCACTATAAAATTCTTGTGTTGTCTGTGTTTGCTGTGATTTTTCTTTGTGCTTGTGCTGTGATACTTATGTGTTTTTTAGATTAGATATATATCTCTAGTTTATCTGCTGCACATGTACACTCATACACTTATAGTATAGTAACCTATTTTATTAAAGATTCTTTAACACAGCAAAAAATTAAAAAGGTTTCAATAACTCTATTCCCCCCCCCCCCCCCCCGCTAGAGTTTTCAGAGCTTACCCTATCTTTCAACCTCCACGTCATGCACTCCCAGCTCCCTGGCCAGGCGGAGCCCTACAATCACCGCCTCGTACTCGACCTGGTTGTTGGTGATGGGAAAATGCACCACCACCGTTTGCTCGATTCTCATTCCTTGGGGACTTTCTAAGATCACCCCTACTACAAGGGAATGCTTTCCTGAAGAGCCATCTACCGTCACCCTCTATTGAACTGGGTGAGTGAGCTCTTCCTTCGCCACCTCGACCACAAAGTTAGCCAAGAAGTCAGCCATTGCTTGGGCCTTGATCGAGAGACGGGGGACGAAGGTGATGTCGAACTCGTTCAGCTCCACCGACCACTTAGCCAATCTTCCTGAATGTTCCACCCCCTCAAAGATGTTGCGGAGGGGGTGGTCTGTCACCACCCAGATCGAGTACTTTGCCTGGAAGTAAGGCTGGAGCCTCCGGGCTGAGATAACCAGAGTGAAGGCAAGCTTTTCCAAGATTGGATAACGGAGCTCGGCCTTCCTCAATACCCGGCTTACATAGTATATGGGGAGTTGCTTCTTCCCCTCTTCCCGAACCAGGATGGAACTCAAGGCCTCCACCCCGACCCCGAGATACAAGTATAGATCTTCCCCCTCCTTCGGCCCTTTGAGCAGCGGAGCCTGAGTCAACTGCTTCTTCAGGGCATGGAATGCCTCCTCGCACTCCTTGGTCCACTCGAACTTCTGGCCTTCCCTCAAAGTTTTGAAGAAGGGGGAGCACTTCTCCCCAACTTGGGAGAGGAACCTACTTAATCCTGTCAGCTTCCCTATCAGCCGCTGCACTTCTTTGGCATTTCGAGGTGACCCCAACTCCATGATTGCTCGGACCTTATTAGGATTGGGCTCTACACCTAATGAGGTGAGGAGGTGGCCTAGGAACTTGCCCATGATCTCCCTGAAGACGCACTTCAGGGGGTTCAGCCTCATCTTATACTCGCGCAGGGTGGCGAATGTCTCCTCCAAATCCTGGATGTGAGAGTCGACATCCCGGCTCTTAATCATGAGGTTATCCACATACACTTCCAAGTTCCTCCCCCTTTGCTCTGGGAAGACTCTGTCCATCATCTTCTGATAGGTTGCACCTGTGTTCTTTAGCCCAAAGGGCATCATTTTGTAGCAGTAGCACCCATCCCCCGTGATGAAAAAGACATCTTTGACGTCGGGGGGTGCATCCTAATCTGGTGATAACCTAAAAATGCATCAAGAAAACTCATTATAGGGAAACCGACGGCTGAATCAACCAGCGCGTCGATCCGAGGAAAGGGATAACAATCCTTAGGACATGATTTATTAAGTAAAGAAAAGTCAACACACAAACGCCACCGACCATCTTTTTTATCCATTACAACATTGGAGACCCAGCCGGGGTATTGGATTTCGGATACAAAGCCATCCTTGAGAAGCTTGGCTACCTCCTCCCTGATCGGCTCGGCCAACCTGTCCACTGTAGATCTCTTCTTTTGCTGGACAGGGCGAGCTTATGGTTCTAAGTTGAGGTGGTGGCAGGCCACATCGGCATCGATCCCTATCATCTCTGTGGCGCTCCAGGCGAAGATGTCAACGTTCTTCTAGTTGCACTCCAGCATCCTGCCCTGGGCCTCTGAGATCAGCCCCCCGCTAACGCGAACCTTCACCACCCTGCCTCCCAAGGTGAGAACCTCCATCTCCACCACCTCCTCTGCTGCCTCTAGGTAGGACTGCTCCCCAATTCTTCAATGCCCCCCCCCCCTCCTAGGGCAAGGACTTCCTCTCCAGCATCCTCCACGGCCATCGCCTCGGCTGACCCCTGAACTTATTCTGCCACCTCCACCTGGGGGTGGCTCTCCTCTACCTCCATCTCCTCTCCACCAGCCTCCTGCTCCGCCTCCTCCATCCTCTGCCCCATTTCCTCAGCCCCCTCCTGCCAAGAGATGGAGTTCATCGCTGTGATGTAGCACTCCCTTGCTACCTTGGGATCTCCCCGCACCCGGATCTGGACCCCACTCGGTGTTGAACTTCAGGCACTGGTGGAAGGAAGAGGGGACGCGGCGGAAGGCGCTGATGAGGGGCCTCCAGAAGATTGTGTTGTAGCTACTAGGGGCGTCCACGATGACGAACTTGCAGGTGCGGGACTTCTCCCCCAGAGAGACATGGAGTCCCACTCCTCCTTCGACTTCCTTCCTCTCCCCTGAGAAGCAAAACAGGGGCTCGTCCAAGGCCAGCACCCTCCTGGCCTCCACCTTAATTGCATCAAACGCCTTCTTGAAGATGACGTTGACCAAGCTCCCATTGTTGATGTGGATCCGGGAGACGGTGAAATTCTCGATGGCCATCTGGATGACCAGCGCATCGCAAAAGGGATCCTCATGACCCGGCATATCCTTGACTGAGAAGGTGATTCTCTCTTAAGGGGGTGGGGTTTGGGATGTGGAGCCGACACTCCTGCGGTACATAGTGTAGAGACTTGCCTTTCGGAAAGCCTCGACTCCCACCCCCCCCCCACCCCCGTGGATCACTCTAATCCCTCCCCGGGTCCCCACATTTGCCCGGTCTTCACACCTGTCCTCCTCTGCCTGAGGCAGTACCTCCACGATCTGCACTCCTTGGCGGTCTTGCTGCTATTGCTGCTCCCTGTTTCCTCTCATCTCGAGGAACTCCGGGCACGTGGTCGTGGCGTGCCCTTCCACCCGATTGAATTCACAGTAGGGCAGCTCCACCCAAACCTCCCTTCTTATCCTCCACGCTGCTCTCCTCCTCTCCCCCCATGGCTATTGCCATAGCCTGCTCCTAGTCGGGGAGAGGTGTCCTCTGACCTTGACTCCAGCCTGGAGTATAGAACTGGCTTTGTCCCCCCTGGAGGTTATCCCCTCTATGATGACCTCTCCTTGGCCCTTGATCTTGCCACTCCGACCTCCAACCTAGCCGATGGTTCGGCTCCTGATGCCCCCACCTGGGCTGCTGCTGCTGCTCCCTCTACCGGGGTTCAGATCTCCTCTCCTCCTGACCCCTTCTCCCTCTGGGCCTTTCCTCCTCCGTAGCTCACCTGGCCAACTTCCGGGCAAACTCTGGGTACAACGCCTCCCCGTCGACTTCTCTTGCCGCCCTCTCCATCAACTCCTTGTAGGAGATGGGCGGCACCCTCTTCAGCTCCATCCGGAAGAAACCTTTTTGCAGCCCCAGGGTGAAGTCCATCATCAGGGTATGTCCGGACATCTCTTGGACTTGGGTGACCACCTCCTAGAAGCGATCGACGTAGCTCCCCAAGGTCTCGTTCACCCCCTGCTTGATGTGCAACAGGGACTTCGACTCCTTATTCCTCCTCTTGGAGGTGGTGAACCTCAGCATGAACCCCCGGCGTAGGTCCTCGAAGTAGTAGATGGAATTGGCCGACAACTGGTGGAACCGCTCTCTCAACTTCTCCTTGAGAGTAATGGCGAAGAGCCTACAATTGAACCCATCCGACATCTGTCGGATCGAGACCACGTCCTCAAACCACTAGACGTGCTGAACCGCATCTCCCTTCCCGGTGTAGTAGGACATCTCGGGCTCCCTAAACCCCATTGGAACCAAAGTAGAAGAAACCAGCTCGTTGAAGGGGCTGCCTCCCCCTGCCGGGCAAGCTAGGAGGCTCGCACCCCATCTCGCCGAACCTACCACCACTTGCCGATCCGGGGAAGAGCACCCGCCCGGGGAGCTCGCCACCTCTCCCTTCCTCGGCGACCTCCTTCCAAGCTCTCCTGCCGGGAGCATCCTCGTAAGGCCTAGAGCTGCGAGAACATGGACTGCTGGAGTCGAGCACTCGGCACGCGCGTCGAGTGCAAATCTGACCAAGCCGAGTACTTCCTGCCTTAAGTCCTCGAGCATCCCCATTATGGCGAGAGGGGGAGGGAGTGGCGAGTCGCCCCTATCCGATCCTTGTCCTTCTCCTGTCATTGAGCTCGCTGAAGATTTTCTGTGTTGACCACGCTCCACCGTCACCGCACCACAATGTTGAAACCGAAAACTCGGTCTCGATGGAGTTCACCCTTGGGGAAGGGGTGATCGCGCACCTACTTCTCTCCTGCAAGAAAAACAACCAAGGAAAAAGAACAAGGGACTGGACCAAGGGCCCGACGCGAAGGACCCACCACACACCCGGAAGATCACTGAGCACTTCTCCTCCTTAGCCAAATGTCGGGCTAAGGTACCTCAGAAAGTGCTAGAAGACTAGGAGACAGGTAAGCATGCTCTATGAGGTACCCCTTGGGTCTTATTTATATATTTCTGAAAATGGCCTGCAAATAGCCAACCTCCGCTGTTCTAAGCAGTTATGTGCAACCCAGCCGGGTCTGCCAACAGCGCAACTCCACTGTTTTGACTGGCTATGGGCTGTCCAGCAGGGGCAAAATGGTAAAAACACCTCATAAATTACTGGGCGAGTAGCCCTCAACAAATCCTACTCGGCAATGGCAGCGAGTACTCGATAGAGCGGGCACTCTCTACCTATCTTTGATCCTGGGCGAGTATGGGCTCGGCCAGCCCTACTCGCACGTCGTAGGTTTGTTGAATGGTTCGAATTCGGCGAGCGACTCAGAGCTCGACAAATAGCTCAGAGCTCAGCGAACAACTCAGAGCTTGACGAACAGCTCAAAGCTCAACGAACAGCCTAGAGCTCGACGAATAGGACTGGGCGAGCTGGGCTTGGCGAGCTGAAGACTGCTGAGCTCTCCCTACTGTCAAGCTTGGCCAGAGACTCAGACTGCCTGATTTGGCCATTCTGGCTCCTGCTGACCCACTCGCCGTATATAGGGTTGTACACCTGGAGAGCCCAGCTATTGGCCATTAGAGCCATGATGATCATTGCAGGATCAGGTCCTAGGGACATGTGAGCGACAATTGATGTTAAGAGACCGGAGTGCCCAATAAAAAGGCAAGAGAGACGAACGGGCAAGGGGAGGCTAACCCGCGTCTTCTCATTCGCCATATTGGCTGTGACTGTCGGCATTGACATGGCGCTTTGAGCAACGGGTTGTGGCTAAACTGTACTCGCATTATATCGTTCGGACCAAGATCACCTAAAGTAACTGGCTTTCATCGTTGGAATAATGAGAGTCTTAGGCCCTGAGCCGGAAAGACTAGAATGCTCAAGTATACCATCAAGTCTGGGACTGTGGATGGTGGTGGGACCCGGGAAGTCCGGTACACCGAGAATGTGCCATGAGTGCATGGGGCGTGTAGCCGATCGAGCCAGCGTCTGTAGTGAATGGTGCTTAAGTGTGTGTTGTTATTTGCCAAAAGATATATATGCTGCTTCTTGCAGGGAAGGAGAACCGCCGCCCCGAGTGAGGGGTGGGGTCATTATAAATTGGTCTACTAATGCTGACCGTTGCTTTGTTTGCCACGTTTTGGTGGGTTGTGCTATGTAGGTGCTGGAGAGCCAAGTGAAAAGTAGCGGGCTGAAGACCCTTATGCTACAATTGGCTGGCCCTTGAATGCCCAAAGGCGAATGTTTTCTATTTCTTATGCGTGTCTGGCCTGCGTGCCGATGTATGAAAACACTTTTTGTAAAGGAAGCAATTGTAAGACCTTAAGGCCATAACATTTGGTGTATTTGGTTATCATTCTTATATGTGTAGTAGACATTTCTGGTATATGAGTTCTGCAACTTAAACTGTTTCTGTTATAATGCACTCTGAGTTAGGATGCATATACGATAATATGGTTTCAATGCATAACTCTGCCGACTATCTGTGGAATATGGTGTGGGGCCCCGGCCGAACCTCTGTTATATTTTATGTGACGGATGGAGGTGTTACACACGGTCTATACCTCTAGTTCTATCCTGATGTAACAGACAAAGGGACATGACAGCACTGATACATTAGTCACAATGGCTTTCAAGTTCTAATCTCTTATTGCTTGGGGAGCAATGAAGCATTGCTAGATGCCGCTCATTGTTTGTAAAGCTTTTATTTGATACTTTCAAGATTAAGTGGGAGATTGTTGCCATTACTATTCTACGCTTGGAACTCCGGCCGTTGCCATTCGTTGGACTTCATCAGAGCACCTTGGTTGAGTATTAACTCAATCTCTCAAAAGTATAATTTATTTATTGAAATGTTACTTCTTGATCAATGTTCATCGCTAGATCCGATTTTATTTTGGGCTTTCTTGTTCCATTTCTATTTCACACAAGTGTTGTGACGTATAGCAAAACCCAATAGTTTAGTCGCTCAGTCCGGGCGGGGAGCCTGGCCGAGTATTCCTAAGGCAGATGCCTTTTGCAAAAATCATCTAGATCTCGCTCGATCACGATAAACTTCTTGAAAATAGCTTCGGTAAATATAATCACATGGGATAGTCGGTGAGCGTTGGCATCGTCACTAACCATCTTGGGCGGGCAAGAGAGGGATCGAGCGAGAAAGACGAGCGAGCGAGAAGGAAGGCGCGAGAAAGAACAAAATACTCGCGAGCAAGGTTCAGAAATCCCAACAACGTATTAATGGATCACCTACCCCTTCTATTTATAGGTAGAGGACCGGGGGTATATCAATCTCGCGCGAGTATCAGCCTAATTCGCATACTAATGGATAGATAAACCCAACTTACATACCCTATCTCGCGCAACATCATTCAGAAGATCACCAATACCTGCACAGATAACTCAAGAAATCGCATGAATAAAGCGAGTATCAACACAGAATAAAGGAATCAACATAAACAAATCGGCAGAACAAGTATGAGTTACAAACTCGCCATCTCAAATCAAAGAATATTCCAGTTCAATACAATGTTGCCAGCAACAAGGAAAAATAGAATAAAAAAGAAAGAAAATCTAAGTCCTAGGAGGCCGCTGCTCGGGAAGAGGTGGATATCGTTCGGCCCACCTTATCTCGCGCGCTCGCCGATAGTGCTCGTTGGCCACCGCCATTGCATCGTCGCACTGACGCAGCTGGTCCTCCATCCTTGCTAGTCACCCAGCCGTTCACATGCTCGCCCGCAAACCGGCCAACTCCTCGTGATGTTGCTATAGGTGACGGTCGTTCATTGATTGCTTCCGCTCCAGCTCGTTGATCATGTGGAAACGGGCTTCGTAATCTGCCATCCGGTACTGCATCTCTTCCATCTTTGCCATCCTCACCTCGAGTGTCGAGATCCGTCGATGACGCATGTAGATGGCGAGTTGGTCGAACTTTGCCTCCAGCTCGATGTATGGGCGGGCAGCCGCATAACGATACTCGTGAGCTGAAAGCCCGAAAGCGTTGATGAAGCCGCTCCAGGGGTTGCATGGCGACCTGTCAAGACAAGAAGAATTCACCGAATCAGTTGGAAGTTATTATCAGCAGTCAGAGAAATTAAGCAACGATGTGAGCTACCTTGCTGAGGGGATCATGATCGGCGAGAGGATGGGCTGCAGCGAGATTATTCTCACTAGCCCGACGACGTGCCTCCTGGGCGCTCGGCGGCTTGCCCCTGTCCGCGATCTCTAGGGTCGCGATCTCCACTCCTCGGCGGGAAATAGCACGGCGTGCCGCCTCCTTTCCGGATCTCGTGACGAGCTCTCCATCGGGATCCGAGGGATCGTAGTTTCAGGGTGAGCTTCGTTGCTTGGCGACAAAACAGGCGGTGGAGGAAGAGGAGTGCTTGCCCTCGGTTGTGACGAGCTAATCGGAGGAGGTGGCAGTGGTAGAGGAGAGCTCGTCGTCGATAGCGGCAAGATGGTCGCAGAGTGGGGGGTTTTGCTCTCCCCAAGTTGTGAGGTCTTCTTCGCCGGGAGATCCTATCTCCTCGCCTCAAGAATTGGTTTTTCAGGCCCCTTCTTGGGGCCGACATTGATCCGAACAGTATGCCTGAATCGAGGCTGTGCCGAGCTTTGAGTGAGACAAGTGGAATTACTCGTAATGGAGCAACATCTAGAGGCTCACCTGTAGTAGTCTGCGGAGGAGCTGAGAGTACAAAAAATAAGTCAGCAAGGTATACACAAATTGATCAACTTATATAGTCTACGGAAAGATAGAAACCTTGCAAGGCAGCGAGATCTGCCTGTAGCTGTGCCTGGGATCCGACAAGTTATGGGGCAGGGGAGACGATGACGAATGGAGGTGAGAAGCTTCAGGAGCAGATTGCTCGAGAATATCACTCAGCCCGAGATTGTCGAGGAGCTTCGAGGTGTATTTTGGGATGACGGGATGGTCGGCCGGGGAGGCGACATCCTCGGTAGGCGGAGGCGGGTTGTCAGCTCTAGAAGAGAGCGATTTCTTTAACTTCTTCAATTTCTTCTTCTTGAGGGGAGGGAGATCGGCAGTGACCTTGCCTTCTCGCGGTTTTTTTTGCATTGTAGGCTCGAGTAATCTAGGCAAGACGACAAGGCTCTCCTTGTAGCAAGACGACAAGGCTTGCCTTGTAGAGTTCCTTGGCAGACTTCGGCATCGCGTGCGAGTTCAAAAGGCGTGCGTTGAAGACCAACCATCCCCCTATTTATAGAGTTCAGCAGACATCCATCGGTCGCAAGTAACTCAGATACTCGCTCAAGCAACTCGCCGAATAAGTGTTGGATGCTTCTTTCCGAGCTCCTATGTCGCTAGAAAATAGCGGGGATTATGTATAACCCATATTCGTCGAGGGTGGACCCTCCATAGTCGGGTCAGCAAAAGTCTAAGTCAGCAAATCAAGCCAGAAGTCAGAGTCAACGCGCAAAACGGCAGAAGGCCTTGGTGAGTATGACGAGCTCTCCTTGCATACTTGCCAGGTAGGCGACTAGGCCGGTTACTCACTAGGCCGAGCGAGCTCCCCAAGAAGTTGCCTAGTTGTCAGGGGTAGAGCTATAAATAAGACCCCCATTTCTTTGGATTGACCTATAAATAGGACCTCATGAGTACGAGAAGACGGGCTTCAGAATCTCGCAAAAGATCTCGAGCACCTTATTTACAAGACTTTGAGCTGAGCCTTTGGATCCCTTATTCAGAGAGACATGTCGCGAGCTAGCGACTATTTATCTTAGTCGCCACAACTTAGTTCTCAGTCAGTCTACCTCGTACTCTGCTTGCCCATTTTTGGTTGTGGAGGGGAAACTTTTTCTAAGCATCCGGGTACTTGGTGAGACCCCCCTATCGCAGCACCTAAGGCCCATTTTGTTTCCAGTCTTTTTCTTCGTCCTAGCCCGTTAGCGGTCAAGCCCGACCGCTTAACCGATAACCTTAGGCTGCCTTGATTCGATTTTTGGAGTAGAGAATTTCCCGACTTCAACAGAGGAGATCAACTATTTTGTATCCTACTTTTACTCAGTGAAATTTCCAATTTGTGGTGTTTTGCAATTTGGATCGTAACACTTGGCGAAAAGGAGATGGCTCGCAAGAAGGGGAGAGGTCCGGTTGGCGTCCACTTAAAGAAGGGTGAGTTTAGAATGGTTACGGGTTTTTAGGTTATTTTGTTCTTTAATGGTGTTCTACTAGCGAATATTGATGCACATATAACGATTTTAATTGTGTAGTTAACAATCCTCTTTTACTTTTCACTTGCAAATAAAGTTGCGCCAGGAAAACATACTATTGAATAACAAAGGGCGCTGCTATCCGCACCGCAGTTTTAGCTATTCGTGCCGCACTTTTTTCTAATTTTTCGTATTTTTTTGAAATACGTTGTACATGCATTTTTAAGAAAAATTTTCAACACGAAAGTTTTAGATATCGACGACATCTACAACTTTCGTGTTGAACACTTTTCCTAAAAATGCATGTACAAAGCGAACTTTGGAAATACGCACAGGTTTCGCGCCTTTTGGAAATACGTCTTGTACATGCATTTTTAGGAAAAATGTTCAACATGAAAGTTGTATATGTCGTCGAGATCTACAACTTTTGTGTTGAACACTTTTCCTAAAAATGCATGTACAAGACGTATTTTCAAAAGACACGAAAAATTATGAGAAAATGCGGTGCGAATAGCCAAAACTGTGGTGCGGATAACAGCAGCCATAACAAATCCCAGTTCTTAAAGAATGAAGCTCTGTCCGCTTCAGCTTTTCCGGGATGGAGGTCGTTAAAATTTCAATCCCACTCTCTTCATTATCATGGGCTGACTCAGCCTCCGCCGCCGCTATCCGCCACGCCTGCTCTCCCAGGGAAGCGCTCATTCTCTTCAAGTCCCGCCTTCGCCGTCGACCTCCTGCCGCCGCCTCACTCCCCGACCTCTACGATTCCAATGCCGCCGTCTTCACCCTCAAGCAGTGCTCCGCTTTCCCCGTCGCCTCTGAAAGCCGCATCTTCCCCTCTTTCCATGCCCTCCTCCTCAAAACCAACCTCCTCTCCTGCATTCATGTGTCGTCCGCCCTCCTCCATGCTTACTCCCTCTCCTCTCTCCCTAACGCCTTGCTCCTGTTCGACCAAATTCTGAACAGAAACGTTGTCACCTACAACACCATGATCACTTGCCACGCTCGCCGTGGCAATATCGCATTCGCCCGTGAACTCTTCAACCAAATGCCACAACGAGATGTTGCCTCCTGGTCCGCCATTATCTGGGCTTACTTGCATAGCGGTAATCCTTCCCATGCATTCTTTCTCTTCCGAGAAATGAATCTAGCCGGAAAAACCAAACCCGACCCCCTGGTCCTCGTGACCATGCTCTCCAGTTGCGCCGGAAGCAGCTCCTCAGCCCTTCTCGGCAAATCCATCCATGCTTACATTGTGAGGAACCGACTGTCTACCGGAGTTCAACTTGGAACCTCCCTCATTAGCATGTATGCTAAGGCTGGTTGCCTCAACAGTGCATTCTACGTGTTCGAAAAAATGCCTGATAGAAACGTCATGCACTGGACTGCCATGATTTGTGGTCTAGCTGTCCACGGCCATTGTGATGAAGCATTGTTCTTCTTCGAGAGAATGAAGCCGGCCGGTATCATGCCAAATGAGATAACGTTTACTGGTGTCCTGAATGCATGTAGGCATGCGGGCAGGGTCGAGGCAGGACGTAATTTCTTCTCAACCATGACTGATGAATTCGGTTTAGAGCCAGGAATCCACCACTATGGCTGCATGATCGATCTCCTCGCAAATGCCGGGAAGCTAGATGATGCTTTCTCCATGATCCGGAGCATGAAGATTGAGCCAAATGTTGTGATATGGACTTCCCTTCTATCAGCGTGCAAGAGATATCTAAATTTTGAGATGGCGGAAAAGGTGATAGCTGAAGTTCTTCAGATTACTGAACCGAATGATGATGGAGGTGTTTATACTCTTGTATCTGACTTATATGCCTTGGGCGGCAGGTGGAATGATGTTCAAAAAGTAAGGGAGTTGATGGACAGGCTACGTGTTAAGAAGAAAAGAGGATGCAGCAGCTTCATTGACAGGGATGGCCTTAGGAGCAAGGTGGATTCCAGTTACAGATGATGAGTTTGTGTACAGTTTAGTTTTATTCTAATGGAATTATAAGAAGCTGGACAGGAAATTTAATACTAGAGCTTAACAACCATGGCTGAAGCAACTCAATGGAGCAATCAAATGCTGAACATTCAAATTATTCATTTGAGCGGAAGTTGAGAAATTTCACTTCTTAAAGGGATTGTTTTGTTGAGTCTCCTCCTGTAGTCAAGTTTATTGTCGAAAGAATTCATGAGGAAGTTGGATTTTACATTATTGACCGTACATAATCATGAGGTAATTTAACAAAGTGGTTTTTGAATTCAATATGCTACTATCCCTCGATGAGTAGTATTCAAATGATGAATACCAGATTATTTGTTTGAGTGGAAGTTGAGAAATTTCACTTCTCAAAGGGATTGTTTAGTTGGTTCTCCTCTAGCTATGCTTATCATTAAAGGAGTTCACAGAGGATGTTGGAGATTACATTCTCGGCGGAACATATTTATGAGATAATTTAATAAAGTTGCTTTTGAATCCAATATGCGACTACACCTCGACCAGCTGGATTCAATTGATGAACATCAAATTATTTATTTTTTTGGAAGTTGAGAAATTCCGTGCTCAAAGGGATTGCTTGGTTTATTCTCCTCTGGTCCTGCTTATTATCAAAATAATTTGCTGTGGAAGTTGGAGTTTACATTCTTGACTGCACATATTCAGGAGGTAATTTAACAGAGTTGTTTTTGAAACCAAAATGTTACTATACCTCAACCAGCAGGATGATAAACCTCAAATTATTTCTTTGCGTGGAAGTTGAGAAATTTTTTCTCAAAGGGATTGTGCAGTTAATTCTCCTCTTCTACTCGAGGAAGTTTGAGTTTATCTGATAATTTGACATCTCCAGTGAATGGTCCAGAAGGATGACTCTCAATAATTTGTCTAAGTTCTTGTTTGTTTTTGACCATCATTATGGTCAAATATGACATGCAGAAATAAAATTGATTCGTAATTCTTTTTTAAAAATTCAAAAGAGATTCATTTTTTAATGATTTGAGCACATTGAAGAGAAAAACTTCAGAAGCAATTGAGGATTTAATTTAGAGAATAAAAAAACAGAAGAAAATGGCAATTACAATTTGAATGTTTAAAGGAGACATTCACCTTCCCAGCTTTTATGCACTGCAGTAAATAAACCTGAACAGCAGAATTTAGTCTCTATATAAAGCAATGTAAAGTAAATGTTGAGATATGATAAAAAAAATCTGAAACATTTTCTGCTTAGCTTCCTTCCCTCCTTGTTCTGCTTTGTTATTTTTATTTTCTGTGTAATGCAAATTCCTGCATACAATGATGTAAGAGTGGTATAAGAGCTTTGTTAAAAAGCTCCATCAGAAAACGTTTCTTGTGGTCTTTTGGTCCATCGTCGTGATTGCTTAAGCAACTCACTCATCTCATCAGGCTTCATCAAATAACAGAAACAGGGGCGCCAAATTATTCCTCAACACAGTAGCAAATGATTGTGGTTGAAGGAGAAGGGCGTGATTTCTGTTGAATCCAGATACTAACCCGTTTTTTTCTCAGAAGGACTACCGGATCTAGTACAAAAGGGATACTCACTGCTCGGAGAAGGGAGCAGCAGCATTACCATGGATGCAGCAGCAACAAGATTGTATGCAGAAAACGGGAGAAAAGAAAACGGGAGAAAAGATGCCAAAGCAAAGCTATATCTGCAACTAAATGTCTAAATATAGCAAAAGCTTTGTTCCAACGAATAAAGGCAATTACCACCTCCAAAGAAATCGGAGGCATACTCAAAACGTAATTTCCATTAAGCTTTGTTGGGGATGACCCCCCATTTTATAGAAATCGGGTGTGCGCATAGCCGGACACCCCATGATCCCCACCTCAAAAGAAGAGGGATCATGGGATTGACCGCACGCGCGATCACCGCGCCCGATCCCCCGTGCACTGATCCCACTATGTGTAATGGGATAAACCGCCACGAGCTCCATCTCGTCGGCGGCGGGCGGGCGGCCCCCTCCCGGACGCCGCCCGTCGCCCCCTCCCGGCCTCCACCCGCCACCCCTCCTCGCCAAATCGGCCTCGGCCGCGATCGAGGATGCGGCGGCCCGGGCCGCACCTTGCTCGGACGCCGGCGCGGTCAAGGGGACGGCCGCCCGGGCCGCCCCCTTCCTCGGCCGCCGGCGCGGCCGAGGGGGCGGATGCCCGGGCCGCCCCTTCCTCGATCGCCGACACGGCCGAGGGGGCGGCTGCCCGGGCCGCCCCCTTCCTCGGTCGCCGGCGCGGCCGAGGGGGCGGCCCGCTCCCGGGCCGCCCCCTTCCTCGGCCGCCGACGCGGCCAAGGTGACGGCCGCCCGGGCCGCCCCCTTCCCCTGCCGCCGGTACGGCCAAGGGGACGACCGCCCGGGCCATCCCCTTCCCTGGTCGCTAGCGCAGCCAAGGGGGCAGCCGCCCGTGCCGCCCCCTTCATCGACCGTCGGCGTGACCAAGAGGACGGCCGCCCGGGCCGTCCCCCTCCTCGGCCGGCCGCGCGGCCGCCCCAGACACCCCCTCCTTCTGTCGTTGGCGCACGACCAAGGGGAGCGGCCGCTCAGTCCCGGCCACCGTCGGCGGTCCTCCCCTCACCGACGAGCTCTGCGGCAAGTTCGCCGCTTGCCTGCGGAGCCCCGCTCCCGTCGTCCGATCGTCGGGAAACATCCTCGACCGTCTGATCTACGCGTAACCACCCACTAACCGCCGGGCTAGTGGGACATTATTTAATTAATTTTTTATATAGTTTATTTAAGTGGTCTCCAAGTAACGGAATACACGCATTAAAACTATACTAAATGCAATTATGATGGTGGTTATGGTGTGCGGATAGCCGCACAACCACCATAACCACCACCCAGAGCCTATAAAAAGAGTCTCATGCCTCCTTATTTCTCACATTTTCTCTTCTGAGTCATCTTCTTCCTCAGGTTGAAGCTCTGTCAGATCCCTCCTACGAGCAGCCTCCGGGGCACACTCGAGCCGCACCCGAGCTGCACCCGAGCTACAAGCGAGTCAAGTCAAAGCCATCCGACGAAGCCAAATCATTCGAGTTACAAGCGGACCTTGCAACTGCAAGTATAAGTGCTCCACCCCCCATCCAGAATCAGCAAGTCGCTATCCAAAGACCACCAGCACGAGGCGCAATTTGTAACAACTCCCGGCGCGACGGCCTATCGTCCGTCGTGTGCCAAATGTTTTCTCACCCCAAAATTGTAACAAGAGGTTACATGTCACCCTCGACTTCACATACAAGCTGTATCCGCTAGGAAATTGTGAACTTTGACCGGCACAAATCCGATCACGTGGTTTTTTTACTCAGTTGAGGGGTTTTTCACATTAAAACTGCTTTTGTACAATCAACCCGCTATTTTGACTATGTGCGCGCTTGACCATTCCGGGAGCTAAGACGGTCCAAGGTATTCCGGTCTGACCGGGACGTCGAGTTAGTCCGCAACAGTTTGGCGCCGTCTGTGGGAAACGAGTTCCCAGCATCCTCAAAAGATTGTACCCTCTGCACAATGGTACTCAAGACAGAATTTCCAACATAATAGTTTCCAAGGAACAACTTCAATGGCAAAGAGGAGCCCCAGACCGCTGAAGCATCTGTCCCAGGAGGGAGTACTGTGACACCCCACTCCCATTTACTTGTAGTTGTGCCCCTCGAAGCAGAAACTATTCTCGTCCCGGCAACAACATTGGAGGGACGAGTTTGACAGATGGAGGAGCAGCAAACCGAGATGCTCGCTCTCCTCAGGAATATGGGAACGCCTCCCGCTCAGCCGCCTGCACCAGTCAATCCCCCGCCTCCACTGAGCCATGGCCCACCTAGGGAAACTCCGCGAAGAGAAGCGGCAGAAGAATTCTCCGGCGCTGCTAGTTTAACTCACATGGTCCTCAGAGTAGCCGGAACTGGTCGTCGCGACCAAATCCTGGAAGAAGAACTCCGCTTACCCCCTGCGCGAAAGATTCACTTGGGAAGAGATACGAGAAGTGATCGCCGAGGAATGCAGGTAGGTTGGCCGATGAGATATTCACCCCCGTCGGCCGCTTCACCAAGGCTTCCCACTTGCACCCCTGGTTTTGGCTCATCCAATCTCGCATGGCTTTAAACTACAGAATATTGAAACTTTCGATGGGACAGACGATCTATTAGAACACGTCAACCACTTTATTACGATCATGAGGATCTATAATGCACTTGATCAACTAATCTGCCAAGTCTTCCCAGCCATTCTCAAAGGTCAAGCTCGAACCTGGTTCCACTCTCTAAGAGAAAGAACTATCACAAACTTTACAGAACTAACAAGGAAATTCACTGACCAGTTCATTGCCAACCGAAGGATCGTCCGAGACCCTTCACATTTGTCGGGAATTCGAAAAACGAGGGGGAATCTTTGAAGGAGTTTTTCCGCCGGTTTATCGCAGAAGCCCGTCAGATTCCAGGAGTAGACCCAGAGCTATTGAGGGGAGTATTTCTTGGAGGGCTTCGCCCCAGTGGGTTCTACTCAGCACTGATGCAGGAAACTGTCCCTAGCTACCCATACCTTGTACACTGCGTGGAAGCGCAGATAGCAGCAGATGAAGCTATTGAAGCCCATCGACAGTAGTTCGATGAAGAGCAGAAACGCAAGAGGGATAGAGAACATCCCTCAAAAGTCCAGGAAGGAAGATTTCAGGAAGAATGCTGGAATGGCCCGCGACGACATGAATTTCAGAGGGACCAGCCATCCCGAGAATACACTCCATTGAACACCACCCGCACGAATGTGCTTTATGCCATCCAAAATGAGTCGGCTCTTTACCGTCCCAAGCAGCCTGCCCCAAATCCCAGAAGCGACCAGTCAAAGTATTGTGAATTCCATCGGAGAATCGGGCACACCACAGAAGAGTGTGTAAGACTGAAAGACGAAATCGAGCGTCTAGTCCTCCAGGGACTCCTGGGTAGGTTCTTGCAAGGACGCCAACAAGATCAACAAGCCCCCTTAGGTAGGCAAGAGATCAACAGGAGGCCCAGCAAGGAGGAGCCAGTGGCAGGCAGATAGTCGGGAACATCGAAACTATCACCGGGTCACCAATTCTCTCTATCCAGATATTCTCGACAAGTACCCAAGAATATGTCCACGAATACAAAGTACGCAAGCAAGACTCCACCATGGACTTCGGGGATGAAGATCTTGAGCAAATCCAGATACCCCACCGAGACCCTCTCGTGATCAGCATAGGGATCAGAGATCCCTGCTACAAGATCGAAAGGATACTCCTCGATAACGAAGTTCGGTCGACGTCTTATTCTTTTCCACTCTTCAAAGCATGAAGCTTACCATTCAACATCTCACACCAGCATCCAGACCTGTGTACGACTTCGAAAACCATCCAGTCCGAGTGGAGGGAACGATAACGCTGTCAGCCACCATGGGAGAATTTCCAAGGCAAGTTACGCACGAAATCCAGTTCGTCGTGGTAAATTCAAGCTCAACCTACAATGCAATCTTTGGGAGACCCATTCAGTCAATATTCAAAGCCATTCCTTCAATCCCGCACCTCGCCATGAAATTCCCCGCTATTGGAGGGACAGGCGTCGTACGTGGAAACCAAGAAGCTGCTAAGATTTGTTACTCTGGGCAAGCCCAGCCAGTAGAAGCCGTTGCCCTGAATATCAGAGACTTTTTATTTTGAACTTCCTCAAAGATGCTTTTATCATATTTGAACTTTATGACAAGTAAGAATCGCAAGACCAGACAAATATAGACAATCAGTTATTCAAACTTAATGTTTCTCCTTCAAAAGTGTCCGACTAGTAAAAGATAAAACTAAGCCACGAGCGATCCTCGTGGGAACTAAGCCGTGAGTGATCCTCATGGGACTTATGCCGCGAGCGACCCTCGTGCGAACTAAGCTGCGAGTGATCCTCGCGCGACCTAAGTCGCGAGCGATCCTCATGCGAACTAAGCCGCGAGTGATCCTCGCGCGACCTAAGTCGCGAGTGATCCTCGCGCGACCTAAGCCGCGAATGATCCTCGTGCGAACTAAGCAGCGAGCGATCCTCGTACGAAAGGTAAGATTGTGCATGCGGTTTGAATACAAAAGCTATTCACCGAACCTGACTTTCTACGCTAGGACGTCGTCAGGGCCTGCCCCCCTCACGACCAAGCCGCGAGCGATTCTCGTGCAAACTAAGTCGCGAGTGATACTCGTGCAAACTAAGACGCGAGTGATCCTCGTGCGAATTAAGCCTCGAGTAATCCTCGTACGAACTAAGACGCGAGCGATCCTCGTGCGAACTAAGCCGTGAGCGATCCTCATGCGAAATATGAGACTGCGCGTGCGGTTTGAATACAAAAGCTATTCACTGAACTTGCCTTTCTATGCCAGGAAGTCGTCAGGGCCTGCCCTCCTCACGACCAAGCCGCGAGCGATCCTCGTGCAAACTAAGCCGCGAGCGATCCTCGTGCGACCTAAGCCGCGAGCGATCCTCGTGCGAACTAAGCCACGAGAGATCCTCACGCGAACTAAGCCTCAAGCGATCCTTGTGGGAACTAAGTCGCTAGCGTTCCTCGTGCAAACTAGGTTACTAACCAACTATGGGCACAATTATAGCCCCCACAAAGCGACACCACAAGCTAAACAATGCTCAGGTAAGAAAAAGGACATAATCATCACAGCAACGTGCAAATACATGCGCAAACGCGCCAATCAACAATCGTCAAACAATAAAGACGACATACAAAGATACCCAACTAAAAAAGCAAGAAATGCAAACACACACTAATACAAAGAAACAGCGCCGCCACACGTCGGTCGCGTCAACATCAGAACTCTCGTCGCCAGAAATATCATCAATGCTAAGGCCAATATGTCACATCCCAAACTCCTTCCAACAAGACGAAAATTTTTCGAGACTCCACACCTGAGGGCCAACTCTCGAACGTCTTCCATCTGAGGTTCCACCTCCTTGCTCCAGATATCATAACGAACTTCCTCGCTAATCAAACACCGATCCCGCATGTAATCCAGAGACTCCATATACTCCGCAAGGCCAGCAGCCTTCAACTCCGACACATGGCTATCAGAAAATGATGCTTCCACTTGGGCCTTCGCCGCACAAAGCTCCATCTCCAAACGAGAATTCTCCTCTTGAGCACGCTTCAGCATCGAAGTAGTCCTTCCCACCAGAGATTTCTCCACCTTTAGAGATGCTCGAGTCTCCTCCAATTCTGCCTTCAACACCGATCCAATCTGACGAAATCGAGAAACGTACCGCTCATGATCATCCTTCAAAGCGACAAGAGAACCCACCATAGCTCGAAACTTCTCCTAGAGGGCCAGATATCCGTCCTTCAAGCTCATACAATGATAATTCCAAGTAACGACAATCTGAACCTGAGCCTCAATCTACAAAATAAAAGGATGGGGAAAAGTCAGCACAATACAACAAAGAAGAGCCAAAAATAATCAAGCTCGTTTACCACTTCGTTCATCGCCTTCAAGGAAGAGTATAGCCTTGGAGCCGCCGCCTCCACGGGGAAAGACTGGGGGGGCAGATGATCCAAGCACCTGTACCTCGGGAGGCGAACCGCCACAGCCGCTTGAAGGAGAATCGACGACCAGAGAAGACGAGCAAGGCGCTGCACTACCGCTATCTCGAGAAACTACGATGGCCTTCCGCTTTTGATTGTGAACCAAAGATGACTCGGCAGTCCACCCAGAGTCTGAAGAAATACCACACCGCAACAAGCGCTTCTCTTCCACAAACGAAGATATACTGAAAAGACGGTTTTCCAACTCCCGAGGCTCTAAAAATCCAAGCATTAGATAAAACTACCGCTCTCTCCCCTTATGATGATGACAACGGTCAGGCAGTGCGTCCCACAGCTCCGGCAAGCCCCAAGAATTTCTGAAATAACCAAACAAAGTATTTTCGTGGCAGCGGTTCGTCCGAATCTCAAAATCAAGCCAGCTTTTGTTACTATGAATCTCCACACGCTCACCACCACCAGAGCGAACGTCAAACCAATCCCGGAAGCAGTCCAACGAAATTTTCCCGCCATATTCGCGAAAGAAGACAACCAAACCCATGAGGTGTACCACCCCCAAGGGAGTAAACTGGGAAATCGGGACGACACATAACTTTAAAATCTCAACCACTTCCTCGCATGGAGGGAACCAGAATCCTGATCTTAAAGTCGTCTCGCAGATCGTCAACCACCCACAAGGAGGATTTTGAACCATCTCCACGGTACGCGGTATCTTCACTTCAAGGTCGGCTGGCAGGCCGAACCTCCTTCTCCAAATTGCAACCTGATCCTCAGTAAGAGAGGAACAAAGACGCATCGGCCTCGCAGTATGCTTCGAGCCCTGTCGCAAAAATCAAAAACAAATTTAGACTAAAAGTCCGATCAAAGATCATCCACCCTCGTCATGCACAAAAGGCACATCACCCGATATAATAAAAAATATCCGCGATGGGCCCGAATAAAGCACACGCGCCCCGACACGCACATACCTGCGTAGTAGGCCCGCGCGTGGCCAAACGCGTGTGTTTGTGCGCGCAAGCCGCGCACGCACACAGCTAGCCGTGCGCTCGCCCGCGCGTGTCCCAGCGCGCGCCCGCACGCACGATCAGCCGCGGGCGCGCGCGCCCGCCCGCACCCTCGCAGGTGCACCCACACTCTATCTCGTACGTGTCCGCGCACGCATACTCGCGCACGACTGAGATCACACGCGCCCATGCGTGACCCCGCGCACACGTCCACGCGCACCGTCGCGACCACGTGAGCAATACCTTCCTCCCCCAGGCGCGTTCGTCACCCTCTTACATCATAAAATATGCTAACATTTTTTACCCGAGTTTGCAGGACACATCCACTCGCCACCGCAAGTCCATCACTGTTCGCCACTGTCGCCGCCATAAAAGTGAATAAAAAAAGATCCTTACTTTCCTTCGTCCGGAGCGGTCTCGCACAACAAGGATCTGGGGGGGCAATTGTTGGGGATGACCCCCATTTTATAGAAATCGGGTGTGCACATAGCCGGACACCCATGATCCCCACCTCAAAAGAAGTGGGATCATGGGATTGACCGCGCGCGCGATCACTGCGCCCGATCCCCCACACATCGATCCCACTACGCGTAATGGGATAAACCACCGCGAGCTCCACCGCGCCGGCGGCGGGCGGCCGACCCCCTCCCGGACGCCGGTCGCCGCCCTTCCTCGCCACACCGGCCCCGACCGCGGCCTAGGATGCGGCCGCCCAGGCCACACCTTTCTCGGTTGTCAGCATAGCCAAGTGTGAAGCCGCCCGGGCCACCCCTTCCTCGGCCACCGGTGTGGCCAAGGGGCGGCTGATGTAGATAAATCGTCTCACGGACTACAATTCTAATAAGCAAGTGTACCTATCATTTTATAGTATAGTGATATAAATAAATCAAGGTCGTATAAAAACTCAGGGCAGACAAGTATTATTACTCACAACGACTCTATTATCCTACCGAACGATTGATGGGTTTTGAAAATGAAAATGAACTAAGCTTGATTAAAAGAGAAATATAATATTGCGTAAGTGTGCTCGATCGACGATTCACTTAGAAAGAAAATAACAGAATAAATTAATTTAACATTTACAATTCTATTAAGACCGTGACGGATCTGAAAGTAAGAAATAATCTCGCTAGAGTATTAAATCTCCTAACTTCTAGACGTTTTGACCGAAATCTCTTTGCAAATCAAAAGACCTAAAGTCGCATTATCGTGCTGACCCGCACTATTGGATTTGACTCCAATCCGGAGGATTTACGTCATCATATCTCTAGGCTTGTGTGCAAGTCCTTCCTTCCTTGAGTGATCTTTCACATTCATGAGCCTCTCGGCTACTCAAATATGAGATCGGAATCTACTACCGTATACTAGAAATATGGAGTCGATAAGAAAAAATTCAAGGTCGGATCAAAAATAAAAAATACAAATGCAAACATAAAATAAAAGATGCGTTATTTCATCTCAAAGTTCATCGCGATCGGGCACAAAATAAAATTAGTTAAGCATTATATAGAGAGAAAAAGGAAACATTCATATTCATTAAGAAAAGAAAATAAGAGTATATAACTAGACTAAGATGAACTATTACATGAAGAAATAAGAGAAGACAACAAGAAAGAAATACAACTACAAGAAAGGAATACAACTACTAGAAATTCTCTAACTCTTCCCCTCTTTTTATGCTTGAGGCAAGAGTTCCTTTTATAGATGAGGGGGGAAGGTTCTAGATGGAGAAAATGAAGAGGCAAAGGGGGTGGGGGCGGCCATGCATGAATGGAGAAGTGCATGAATGAGATTAATAGGGGAGAGAGAAGAGGCTAAATGCATGCATTTTCATTTTGGAAAATAAAAAAAGAACAAAATAAATATAAGAGGGGGGTGGATGGGTTTAAATGAGAATGAGAGAGGGGAAAAGAGGGATGAATGAGAAATAAAGAAGAGAGAGAGGAGGAGTGGCCGGCCATGCATGAATGGAGAGGTGCATGCATGTCAAGCAAGGGCCTTAAATGGGCCGAAATATGTGGAGAGCCATGCACAGGTGGGTGGATGTTGGCTCACGGTTTTGGGCTTGATGAGTGAAGTGGGATGGATGCACTATGGGGGGCTCGGGCTGCATGGTGTGGACTGCTTCATGGGCTCGGGTTGTGTGGGCTGCTCGGGATGGACTTGAAGGAGGCTTGGTCTGCACCAACATCATGGCTCGGGCTACATCAAGGGGAAGGGCTGCATGTGCTCAGGTTTGTCTTCATGGAGGGCTGGACTTGTGCTTGGGCTGCACCTACAAACAAATAAAACAGAACATAATATTAGTTATATAACATAACAAACATAAATTATCATAAAGTAACAAAAAAATAAAATAACAAATAACAAAAACATTAAATAACAAAACATAAAAACTAAAATAATAAAATCATAACAAACAAACATAACACACAATACAACATAACAAACAAACATAAAATAAAATATTAAAACATATTATCAAAATTAAAACATAGCATACATAAAATATAAAAATAATACTTAAACCTAGGAAAATTTAAACTAAACTAACCCAAAAAACGATGACTAAAACTAGTCATCAAAATCCCCCATGCTTATGTATTTGTTTGTCCTCAAGCAAATGGAATTTAAAACTTGGGAAGAGGAATAAAAAACAAACAAAGCAATTTAGATTTCATAATTAAGAAAACCAAAATATAAAAAATTAAACTATCCTAATTTCTATGTTAACAACTAGTGGGGTGAGAAGTGCATAATAGAAAACTTGAAAATGGAGACATAAAAATATCATTAGAACATAAAGAAGAATTACATATTTCTAAATCCCTAAAACAAGGCATCCAAAATTTAGGAAAATAAGAAAAACAAAAGTAGAGGTTCTAAATAAACGGCGCATTGAACGAACTACGAGGTTGCTAAAATAACAATTACCCCTAAATCACCTCAAGATAACCTCCAAAGAAATCCATCAATGATGATGGTCATAGGCTTGTCCGTTCACACTCTCTCCACTACGCAGGTTCACGTTCTAAAGATCAAAAGTGCTTTTATAGGCATAAAGACTTGGCTTAGGTAAATGATTAGGAATTGAAAATCAAGGATAAAACGATGGTTAAAACGCACTAAACCAAGGATGAGCTCAAAATAAACATAAAAACACAACAATGAGAAATGACAAGTACGTTCTTTTCTCCAAACCAAACTAAAAACACAAGGCCATGTATTTTTCTTTTCACACAATTGGCCAAAAATAAACTTCTTTTTTTTTCTTTTTCTGATTTCACATTTTTGGATAATAATTTTTTTCTTTTCATAGGAGAGCTCGAAATGTAAGCTTATAATTTCCTTTTCATTTTTCAAAAATACAACCAATCACAACAATGATATTTAAATAAAGCTCAAAGTTTAGTATGAAATAGGAAGGGCCTTTTGGCTTTGGTGAAAAATGAAAAGTGGGGCTAAACAAAGGAAAAAGGAAAAAAGGCCAAAAATTGCTTTAGCAACGGTGAAATTATTTTGGTGGGCAAAAAGGCTCAAATAGGTCAAAGGGTAGCCTAAATCATTTCTAAAGTTTGTGTAAAACGGCGCAAATGCTTCGAGAGTCGCTAGAGACAAGTTCTAGACACCAAGAAAGAATTACCCCACAAATAAAAAAGTGATAACGTTATCTAGCAACCATTCATACGCAATTAAACCGAATAAAAAGAAAAACTACAATTTGCTAACTTACAACGTTAAAAACAGATGCCTATATTTAAGAACTGAAAACTAGTAAAACTAAGCTATGTTAAAATGATAAATTTAGAAAACGGTTTCAAAGAAATTCTACTTAGAACTAAAGAACCGCAGAGGCCTACACATCACTAAAAGAAACATAAAAATAAAGATAGAAAATAATTTTTGATTCTGATTTTGAAATAGCTTTTAGAAATTTTTTTAGATTTTGTATTTTCTAGGTTTTTGGATTTTTTATAAAGTTAAAGAAAAAGTACTCCTAAGAGGTTTAATATAACTATGTGATAAAAAATAAAAATATTTTTGTTTTTTTTGTAGAAAGAAAAGAAAAAAGAAAGAAAATAAACGAAACCCTCCCCCATGCTTAGATTTTTCATTGCCCTCAATGAAAAATAAAAACAAGAAAGAAAAAGGAAGAAGAAAAGGGAGGGGATGCAATAAAGTAAATACTTAAAAAAAACGACTTCCCCGGATTCGTAAGGCCGATTGCAGATGTCGCTCACCCATGCTTGAGTTGGACACTAGCTCAGGACTAAGGAAGAGAGAAAAGGATGGAGCCAATCGAACTGTCGGGGGCATTATTCCTACAAAACAAAAGAAGCAAGCAAAAAGAAAAAGAATGAACAAAAAGTGATAAGCAAGGGGTGCCTCCCAAGAGCGCTCTTTATTTAACGTCGTCTGAGCCCGACGTTATTAGTTAGCTAAATGGATAATAAAAAGTAAAGTGAAGTGGTAACTCCCTAAGTATGCTCTTAGAAGAGTAAATTAAAAAAAGGTGAAGAATCGCACCGACATGCAGTGGAATCTTCAAGGGAATGATGCCCAAAAAGGAACGGATGGAGTTATAGAAGAACTCCGCCGTAAATAAAACGGAAAAGAAGGGGTCGTCAAAAGAAGAAGAGGAAAAAGAAAAAGAACTAGAAAGAGGAATAAAAGAAGGTGAAAAAGAAGTTTCATTAACAGAAATTTCATAACGAGAAGGAGATTCTTGTGAAATTTCGAGAGAAGGAGGGGTAGAAAGAACGAAAGAAGAATTATCTAAAATAAAAGAAGAAGATTCGCTAAAAATAGAAAAATTTGGAACAATTGAAATTGAGATTGAAATGGAATCACAAACATCTTCAGAAGGAGAATTAAGAGCCGTCTCGTCATCCTCAAAGGGTAAGAAGCACGCCGGAATATCCATAGGGGTGTCATCCAAAGGAGAAAGGAAACAATCCGGAATATCCGAATAGTTATCCTCCTCGAGAGGAAAAAGACAAGCTGGGATATCCAGTGAATCATTACATGAAGAAATTGGAGGAGACGGAGACGGAGAAGAAGACGAAGAAAACGATGCGGCCTCGCGAGAAAAATAATCCATAATAGTTTTGAAATGCTAATTAATATTATCAAGAGAAGTTTGCAATTCAAAATACCCATTATCGATTGAATTAAAATTTAGAGGCGCGGCGCTTTGCAGGGCAAGCTTATCCACCTCCCAAGTAGGATAAAAGTTGGAGTAAGGGTCAAATTGGCCACTTGGACTTGCTCCAGAACAATTGAAATCATATGAGGGAGTGGTTCCCGAAAGACATTCAAAATTAAAGTGGTCGGGCGACCCGCAAAAAGTACAAAAAATGACAAAAGAAAATGATTCCATGATAAAGAGAAAAAAACTGTTACCAAAAAGAAAGAGAAAATTTAATTTTTTTTGGTTTTTTTTTTGAATTTTAGTAGAAGTAATAAACTCGGTGCTTTCGTAATATTGCCAAAAATAGTTCCCGGCAACGGTGTCAAAAACTTGATGTAGATAAATCGTCTCACGGACTACAATTCTAATAGGCAAATGTACCTATCGTTTTATAGTATAGTGATATAAATAAATCAAGGTCGTATAAAAACTCGAGGCAGACAAGTATTATTACTCACAACGACTCTATTATCCTACCGAACGATTGATGGGTTTTGAAAATGAAAATGAACTAAGCTTGATTAAAAGAGAAATATAATATTGCGTAAGCGTGCTCGATCGACGATTCACTTTGAAATAAAATAACAGAATAAATTAGTTTAATATTTATAATTCTATTAAGACCGTGACGGATCTGAAAATAAGAAATAATCTCGCTAGAGCATTAAATCTCCTAACTTCTAGACGTTTTGACCGAAATCTCTTTGCAAATCAAAAGGCCTAAAGTCGCATTATCGAGGTGACCCGCACTATTGGATTTGACTCCAATCTGGAGGATTTACGTCGTCCTATCTCTAGGATTGCGTGCAACTCCTTTCTTCCTTGAGTGATCTTTCACATTCACGAGCCTCTCGGCTACTCTAATATGAGATCGGAATCTACTACCGTATACTAGAAATACGGAGTCTGTACAACCCCGTATCCAGTGAGTGAGCTAACAGGAGCCGATCCGGCCGGCCCAGACCGCCCCCGAGCCCCAGGCGAGTTTAGCAGGGTATGCCGAGCCCAGCAAGCCGAGTATGGGCTCGGCAATCGTCGGGTCGAGCTCGAAGATCGTGGAGCTGAGCCCGACGAGAGGAAGCCGTTCATCGTGGGCCCAGCCGAGTACGTGCTTGTCTAGAGCCACAGGGTTGGCGAGTACCCGCGCGGCCGTCATCGGCGAGCAGGGGATTCAGGCCCGACTTTCCCAGGCTTGAGGCTAGGCGAGTCAGGTCCACGGCACTGCGAGAGGCGAGTTTACTCGCCGCTCTTCACCTCGGCGCAGGGGGAGCCTTCTCGCGCCCGTACTCGCCACCCCCACTCAATGAGCTCTTCTCAGGGCCGGCTCGGCCTTCAGTTGTGGGGTGTTTTTACCATGTTACCCCCTTTTTTGGATTGCCTATATTCCTCGAAAACAGTGACGCCTGGTTATTTGCAGACCATATTTTCCTATAAATAGGACCCAAGGGGTACCTCAGAACAGATGCTTTCTTGTGCCCGGTCTTCTAGTGCTTTCTGAGGTACCTTAGCTTCAGCACTTGGCTAAGGAGGGGAAGCGCTTTAAGATCTTCCGGGTGTGTGGTGGGACCTCCGTGCTGAAGCCTTGGGTCTGTTCCCGGTCCTTCTCCCTTGCCACTTGGGCTTATGGGTAGAGAAGTAAGTGTGCGATCACCCCTTCCGCAAGGGTCGGACTCCACAGGGACCGATTTTTCGGTTTCAACACTTTGGTGCGGTGAGCGTGGAGCGTGGTCAGCACAAAAAATCTTCCGCAGGACCGATGGCAAGAGACGAGGGGCAAGGTTCAGGCAGGGCGAGCTCGCCACCCCCTCACCCTCCCGCGATGGTGGGGATGTCCGCGGAGCTCAGGGAGGAAGTGCTCGGACTCGTCAGGGTCGCACTCGGCATGCGAGCCGAGAGCACGACGCCAGCAGTTCCCGTGGTCGCCGATCCAGCGCTAGGCAACGATGCGCCCCTCAGACGCGCAGGGAAGGAGGTCGCGAGCGAGGGGGAGCGCGAGCCGAGGGGGCGAGTCCTCTTCCCAGGCTCGACAGGCGAGTACCCGTTTGGCGAGACGGTGGGGAGGGAGTTCCCAACTCGCCCGGCCGAAGGAGGAAGTCCCTTCAGCGAGTTCGTTTCGTCAGCCCCCGTTCCAGAAGGGTTCCGAGAGCCGGAGATGTCCTACTACTCAGGGAAGGGAGATCCGATCCAGCACGTCCAGTGGTTCGAAGATGTGGTGTCAATCCGACAGATGTCGGATGGCTTCAAGTGTAGGCTATTCGCCATCACCCTCAGGGAGAAAGCGAGAGAGTGGTTTCATCAGCTCCCGGCCGGTTCCATCTACTGCTTCGAGGATTTGCGTGGGGGATTCATGTTGAGATTCACCACCTCAAAGAAGAGGAAGAGGGAGGTCGAGTCCTTGTTCCGTGTCAGGAAGACAGTAGGGGAGACCCTGGGAAGTTACCTGGACAGGTTTCAGGAAGAACTGTCTCAGGTACAAGAGATGCCAGGGCACACCATGATGGTGGCCTTCACCCTGGGTCTCCAACCCGGGTTCTTCGCCATGGAGTTGAAGAGGACGCCTCCGGTGTCTTTCGAAGCGCTCCTGGAAAGGGCGGCAAGGGAGGCCGACATGGAGGCAGCACATCCAGAGTTCGCTCGGAGGTTGGCCAGGTGGGCCGTGGAGGAGGAGAAGCCAAGGGGAGGTCGGGCCCAGGAGGAGAGAAGGGTCGAGCCCCGGCAGAGAGAACAGCAGCCGCAGTAGCACAGGTGGGGGCGTCAGGAGCCGAACAACCAATTGGGTTGGAGGCCGGAGTGGCAGGATCAAGGGCCACGGAGGGGTTATCAAGGGGGAGACAACCGCCAAGGTGGGCGTGGCCAGTTTTACCCCCAGGGAGGGAGGCAGGTCCAGAGACCGCCTCTTCCCGACCAGGAGGAGGCCATGGCTACCGCCCTGGGGGGCGAAGGAGAGGACAACTAAGGAGGAGGAGGGAGGTCAGGGTAGACCTTCCCTATTGCGACTACCATCAAGAGGAGGGGCACACGACGGTCACGTGTCCGGAGTTCCTCGAGATGCGGGAGAACAGGGAGCAGCAGCGGCAGCAGCGGAATCATCAGGAGGTGCGGATTGAGGAAGTTCGGCCTCAGGCGGAGGGGGATCGTTGCGAAGACCGGGCCGATATGGGGACCCGAGGAGGGATCAGAGTGATCCATGGGGGGGTGGGAGTCGAGGCTTCCCGGAAGGCAAGCCTCCACACCATGTTCCGAAGGAGCATCGGCTCAACATCTCAGATTCCACCCCCAGAGGAGAGGATCACCTTCTCAAGGGAGGATATGTCGGGTCATGATGACCCCTTCTGCGATGCGCTGGTCATCCAGACAGCCATCGAGAATTTCACAGTCTCCCGGATCCTCATTGACAATGGGAGCTCCGTCAACATCATCTTCATGAAGCCCTTCGATGCCATGCAAGTAGAAGCCAAGAGGGTGCTGGCCTCCGATGGGCCTCTCTTCGGTTTTTCGGGGGAGAGGAAAGAAGTAGAGGGGGGAGTGGGACTCCATGTCAGCTTGGGGGGACAGTCCAGAAACTGGTTATTCGTCATAGTGGAGGCCCCCAGCAGCTACAACGCCATTTTTGGGAGGCCCCTCATCAGCGCCTTCCGATGCGTTCCCTCCTCCTTCCATCAATGTCTCAAGTTCAACGTGGACGGGATCCAGGTCCGGGTTCGCGGCGACCCCAAAGCAGCTCGGGAATGCTACGTGACGGCGGTAAATTCCATTTCATGGCAGAAGGAGGCCGAGGAGATGGAGAGAAGGATGGAGGAGGTGGAAGGGCAGGAGGCCGGAGAAGAAGGCGGGGAGGAAGGAAGGATGGAAGGGGAAGCACGCGAGGAGGTACTCCCAGAGGAGTCAGTTGAGGCGATGATCGTAGAAGGAGGGGAGGTCCTTACTCTAAGGGGGGAGGACACCGCAGAGTGGGAGGAGCAGTCCCGATTGGAGGCCGCCGAGGAGGTAGTGGAGATGGAAGTCCTCACCCAGGATGGCAGGGTGGAGAAGGTCCGCATCAGCGGGGGGCTGACCCCGGAAGATCAAGGCAGGATGCTGGAGTGCATCCAAAAGAATGTGGATGTCTTCGCCTGGAGTGCAGCAGAGATGCCTGGGATCGATGCCGACGTCATCTGCCACCGCCTCAATCTACACCCGGAGGCTCGCCCCATCCAGTAGAAGAGGAGGTCCGTCACGGACAAACTGGCCTAACCCATCAGGGAGGAAGTCGCCAAGCTCCTTAAGGCCGGCTTCGTTTCCGAAATTCAATACCCCGGCTGGGTCTCGAATGTTGTAATGGTGAAAAAAGGGGACGGCCGATGGAGGATGTGTGTAGATTTTTCACTACTTAATAAATCATGTCCGAAGGATTGTTACCCCTTGCCTAGAATCGACGAGCTGGTAGATTCAGCCGTTGGTTTCTCTGTAATGAGTTTTTTAGATGCTTTTTCAGGTTATCATCAAATCAGGATGCACCCTCCTGACATAAAGAATGTCTTGTTCATCACGGGAGATGGATGCTACTGCTACAAGATGATGCCTTTTGGGTTAAAGAATGCAGGGGTAACATACCAGAAGATGATGGACCGTGTATTCCAGGGGCAGAAGGGAAGGAACTTGGAAGTGTACGTGGATGACCTGATGGTAAAAAGCCGGGAGGTCGATTCTCACCTCCAGGATCTGGAGGAGACCTTTGGCACCTTGCGTAAATATAAGATGAGGTTGAATCCTCTGAAGTGCATCTTCGGGGCGAGCAAAGGCAAATTTCTGGGTCATCTCCTCACCCCCGCCGGAGTCGAACCCAACCCTGACAAGGTCCGGGCGATTATGGAGTTGGGGCCACCTCGGGATGCGAAGGAGGTACAACGGCTGACAGGGAAGCTGGCAGGACTGAGCAGGTTCCTCTCCTGGGCCGGGGAGAGGTGTTCTCCCTTCTTCAAGACCTTGAGGGGAGGTCGGAAGTTCGAATGGACCCCGGAGTGCGAGGAAGCATTCCAGGCCTTGAAGAGGCAGTTGACTCAGGCCCCCTTGCTCCAAGGGCCAAAGGAGGGAGAGAACTTGTTTTTGTATTTAGGGGTCGGGGCAGAGGCCGTAAGTTCTGTCTTAGTTCGGGAAGAGGGAAGAAAGCAGCTGCCCATCTATTATGTGAGTAGGGTTCTGAGGAAGGCAGAACTCCGCTACCCCATCTTGGAGAAGTTGGCCTTCGCTCTAATCATCTCGGCCCGGAGGCTCAGGCCCTACTTCCAGGCACACTCCATCCAGGTGGTACCCGACCACCCCCTACGCAACATCTTCGAGGGAGTAAAGCACTCAGGAAGACTCGCCAAGTGGTCGGTAGAGTTGAGCGAGTTTGACATCTCCTTTGTCCCTCGACTCGCAATTAAGGCGCAAGCAATGGCTGACTTCCTGGCTGACTATGTGGTCGAGGTAGCAGAAGACGAACTCACTTGCCCCGTCCCTTGGAAGGTGATGGTGGATGGGGCTTCAGGGAAACACTCCTTGGGGGTTGGGGTCGTCTTGGAGAGTCCCCAAGGGACCCAGATTGAACAAACGGTGGTGATACATTTCTCCATAACCAACAACCAGGCCGAGTACGAGGCGGTAATCGCAGGACTGCGCCTGTCACAACCCGCATTTTCTCCAATTATAAGAATTATCAGAGTATGAGAAAACACGCGTCATGATGCTACGTCAAGCAGGGGATAACCACTGACGCTCAGGCAAAACCCACTACAAACTTTATGCAAGAAAATCCTGTGTTTTATGAATAGAAAATCAATTATATTTTAGAGACCGTATCCCTCGGCTCAGTGGATCACCTAGTCCACAAAAGAAAAACTATATTTATACACTGCGGAAAGAAAAATACTTTAATTAGGTTTTACACCCTAAAGAGCGCATAAGGGTCCCAAGGGAACCACTCATGCTATGCAAGACACTACATTTAATTTATATAATATATAAGAAAACGGTTTTCATACGTGATTTGGAAAATAGTGATTAAGCTTATAAAACATGCTGATCAGGAGCTTCATTTATAATAATATTTATAGTTTAAAAGTAACTAGCAACCTAGCATAAAACCTTCTCAGAGCAAGTAGACTATCTCCAGAAAATGGTAGCAGCATAAGTAATATATCTAGTACAAGGGCAACAACTATCAGTGGGCGCCAACAACCTGACACGAACCCACTGACACATAAGTATGTCTGTAAGAAAGTACTGAAAAACGATCTCACTAACAAGGTAAACGGAACTCCAAAGTCCGGGAGTCCACCAGCAACACCACTGCCTCAGCTAGCCGCCAGACCGGCTACAACTCAGAACCTGAGGCATTCCAAAAGAAAACAGAATACCTCAGCAAGCAACAAGGTAAAAACAACTGCATGTAAGAGTCAACCAAAAGGAAGAAGTAACTGAAAACATGCAGTAGAAAGAGCCACAACTGTCCAAAATAGGACAACAGAAAAGCACAACGAGCAAAGGAAACAGCAACAACCCCACTCAGGAACAACATCCTGCCGGGCCTACTAGGATACCAAGAGCCAAAAGTGATGCAAACTACCAAGGAAGAAACTTCTAACACCCTAAACTGTGGGAGGTGGTAGTAGCAAAAACAAACAACGAGGAACCGGATCGAAGGCAAACGCAATCCCCCAATCCACCATGTACAAGTCAGCAAGCTCGAGGGTCTACACGTGAAAGCACAAGGGACCTCCACCCACACATGCCCAGCCCGTACCTGGAGCAAGAAAAACAAGAGTGGCCTTGGCTATATCACACAACTCCACCCTCTTGAAGAGCTACAAACCACCACTACTAACCATGACCCACGATTCGGCCTTTAAGGAGGTAAAGAAAACGGCCGACAAGGAAATATCAGAAATAAAACAAGAAAACCACTCGGGAACGAAAAACAAGGTAAAGGATGAGTGTTGAAAAGAACCAACACGACAAGGCACTGAGTGAGACCCACTCAGTGCCTACCTAAACCTTGGCGTTGAGTGAGCTAGCCTCACTTAAAGCCAAAACCAAACTCTAACCACAATCCCACTAGGGTAAAACGGAGCTCGACGATTGTCGACCAGAGGTCGACGATAGTCGAACGGCCTAAAGCAGAAACCGAGATCGACGATCTCCATTCAGAGATCGACGATAGTCGAACGATTCTAAGACAAAAAGAAGGCAGGGAATTTCCAGTACTCGAGTAGTTACCAACTACTCGTGTACCTCATCCCTCTACTCGAGTAGTCGCCTACTACTCGAGTACCTCAGCCCTCTACTCGAGTATACGAACACTACTCGAGTATACGAACATAACCAGCACTCGAGTAGTTACCAACTACTCGAGTACCCCAACCCGCTACTCGAGTAGTTGTCTACTACTCGAGTATGCTAAAACCACTACTCGCGTATCTACAAACCTGCACTCGAGTAGACGCCTATTACTCGAGTAAACCAAACCACTTACTCGAGTATCTCGAGTCCACTACTCGAGTAACTCAAATCCTCTACTCGAGTAGTTACCTACTACTCGAGTAACTCCAATCCCCTACTCGAGTAGTTACCTACTACTCGAGTAAACCAAACCCCCTACTCGAGTAGTTATCCTCTACTCGAGTAAACCAAACCCCCTACTCGAGTAGTTACCCTCTACTCGAGTAAGCCAAAGCACCTACTCGAGTATCTCGAAACCACTACTCGAGTAACTCAGATCCCCTACTCGAGTAGTTACCTACTACTCGGGTACTCCAAGGCTAATACTCGAGTATCTTAACCCACTACTCGAGTATCTCAAAGCCACCACTCGAGTATCTACCACCTACTCGAGTACTCCAGAACTAATACCCGAGTAATCCACTACTACCTCACGAGTAACGTACTCCAATACTCGAGTAACACACTCAACAAATTTGGGAAAATCACCCCCCCCCCCCTCCTAACACTCCCTCTCGGCTACACCCAAACCAGAGCAAATCTGAACAAAGAAAAACAACATTATGCCGGCAAAGTTGGGTTCCAACAGCACAAGTAGGGGGGCCAATAGGAATAACTAATTCCTATAGATAGCAATAAATATGAGAACAACAAGGCCTCTAACCTAGGCTAACAGGGATTTCAATTTCAGCAAAAAAATAATCAAAAAGAAACTTGGCAAGGGCAAGAATACCACTTGCCTCAACTTTCAGCGAAGCTTGGATAACTCTCCTCCTCTTCACACGGAACAAGCAGCCGCAGCACCTAGAATAAATCTCACGGCCATTAATGGCTGAAAACTCCAAAACCGAAACCCAAATCTCATCAAAACTCCATGAAAATCGAATATCTTACCGTCGAAACGAAGATCTCGGAGAGAGCAAGACAACGCCGTTTTCGGAATCGAATTCCGTCCACGAACAAGCCCGGAATCGCCGACCAAAGGAGGTACAGGACGGGCGGTTTTCTCCTCTGATTTCCGCGAAAAAAGGCAGCGACGACTTCTCTCTCAGGAAAAGAAGAAGAAGAAGTGGGCCGTCACTTCTTAAACGGAGCTTTTATACGAAAAGCTAAACACTGGTTCATCCATAACCGAACCCTAAAACGCCTAATTACTTAATTTCATTAAGTAAATACCAAAATAGGTATAAGCCAAAAAATATGGCTTCCACCAAGGCGAGGCAATAACTGCCCAAATAAATTCTCCCGCAGAATTTATTAATCGGTCAAAACCGAAGGGCTACAGAACAAGCCACATCAATTTAATTAATTGATCACAAATACTAATAACACACCAAACGACACGAAAACCGAATCACCTCGTAATTCGACGAAATTCGCACCGTAGCTAAATACCCACGCTACGAACACAGCGGCGAAGTCGAAATTAACTTTCGACGAACAAAACTCGAGTTATACCCAAACAAAGCCAAACACAAACATCCCCCCGAGAGGCCACACCGGGTCACCCAAAACGACTCGGCTTGCTAGGGAGATCTTGCCAACAGGCTCCCAAACAGGGCACTCAGTTCAAAGGAGCTAAACCATACTCCACACATGGCACAAGCCACGAAAACGCGTCATCGTAACGCCAACGAGAATACAAATGAACGCAGGAAAATCGGGGGCGTTACAGTCACTCCCCCTAAAAGAAAGTTTCGTCCCGAAACTTTACGCACAACACTCCTACTAAAGAAGGAGAAACAACTAATTGGAGTTACAAGAAGGATAACATACCGATTAAATCAACGAAACAGGTGAGGGTAAGCCCTCCTCATAGCCGACTCTAACTCCCAAGTCGCGCTTTCCAAATCCTGATTCTTCCATAGAACCTTAACCATCGGTATGGACTTCTTTCGCAGCACACGCTCCTGAGTATCCAAAATACGAACCGGCACCTCAACAAAAGAGAGGTTGGGCTCCAACTGGGGCACAACATCTAAGAGCTGCCCACTGCTGCGAACACACTTCCGCAATTGGCTAACATGAAAAACATTATGCACACCTGGGAAGTTCGCTGGCAAATCCAATCTATATGCTGATACGCCAACCCGTTCCAAAATCTCAAACGGGCCCACATACCTTGAATCTAACTTCCGATTCTTACCAAATCTCTTAACACCTACCATCGGGGAAACTTTGAGGAATACAAGGTCCCCGACGGAAAACTCCAAAGCAGATCTACGCCGATTGGCGTTCTTTTCATATCTCTCCTGGGCTATACGAAGCTTCTCCCGAATACGCTTCACAGTGACTTCCATTTCCTCGAGCGCATCGGGACCCAACAAAGGCCTCTCACCAGCCTCAGCCCAAAACAACGGAGTCCTACAGCGCCTCCCATACAAGGCTTCGAACGGAGCCATCTGCAAACTTTCCTGATAACTGTTGTTGTAGGCAAATTCCATGAGTCGCAATCGCTCATCCCACGCTCCACCGTGGTCTAAAATATAGCACCGGATCATATCCTCAACAATTTGGTTCACCCTCTCCGTCTGCCCATTGGTCTGCGGGTGGTAGGCAGTAGAATACCTCAGATCCGTACCCAAACCCTCCTGCAGACTCTGCCAAAAACGAGAAGTGAACCGGGAGTCTCGATCAAAAATGATGCTAACCGGCACACCGTGGAGTCGGATGACTTCATTCATGTATAACTCCGCTATCTTCTTCATCGGGTAATCAATCTTATAAGGCACAAAGTGAGCGCACTTCGTCAATCTATCTACTACAACCCAAACCGAATCAAATCCTCTCGGGGATTTCGGTAATCCTGTAATGAAATCCATAGATATACTCTCCCACTTCCAAGTCGGGATCTCTAGCGGAGTCAACTTACCACCAGGCCTTCCATGATCGGCCTTCACACGCTTGTAAGTGTGACATTCAGCAACAAATCGGGCTATATCTCCTTTCATGCCATACCACCAGGCAATTTGTCTTAAGTCACGGTACATCTTCGTAGATCCTGGATGGTAGGAAACGCTGGAACCATGAGCCTCACTGCAAATCATCCTCCTAATATCCCCAACAGCGGGAACGCAAAACCTGTCGCGGTACTTCAAAGTACCCGCACCATCGATAGTAAAGTCGGGAAACTCACCCTTCTCAGTCCTGGTGAAAAGGTGCATAAGATCGGGATGGTCCTTCTGGTGCAGCCTAGTCAAAGAAATCCAGGACGGCTCCGCCACTGACAAGGCACTCTGCAAACTACAGCATCCCACTGAAATATCCATAAGGAGGAACTCCTCCACTAAACGATCGGCGGTGAGGTTAAAGATCTTTTCCGTCTTTCGGCTCAGGGCGTCGGCCACCACGTTGGCCTTGCCCGGATGATACTGGATTTCTATATCATAATCAGCCACATACTCCAGCCACCGCCGCTGACGCAGATTCAACTCCTTCTGCGTGAACACGTACTTTAGGCTCTTATGGTCAGTAAAGATCTTGCATTGAGCTCCATAAAGTAGGTGCCTCCACAACTTCAAAGCATAAATAACCGCTGCAAACTCGAGGTCATGCGTGGGATAATTCTTCTCATGAGTCTTCAGTTGCCTTGACCCATAGGCAATTACTTTTCCATCTTGCATTAATACGCATCCCAGACCTACAAGCGAAGAATCCACATAAACATCATAATCTACTCCCTCGGTAGGCAGGGTCAGAACGGGAGCAGTGCACAATCTCTCCTTTAGCTCTAGAAAAGCTTCTTCACACTTCTCACTCCAAACAAAAGCCACATTCTTCTGAGTCAGCTTGGTCAAAGGTGCGGCTAGGGAAGAGAAACCCTCCACAAATCTTATGTAATAACCAGCCAACCCTAAGAAACTCCTGATCTCTTTAGGCGAACTCGGTCTACTCCAATCCATCACTGCTGCAATCTTTTCTGGATCGACCGAGATCCCCTCCTTGTTCACCACGTGGCCTAGAAAAGAAACTTGAGGCAACCAAAACTCGCACTTGCTCAATTTGGCGAATAACTTGTGATTCCTCAACTCCGATAGGACCAAACGCAAATGCTGTTCATGCTCCTCAGCACTGCGTGAATAAACTAACACGTCATCAATGAAGACCACAACGAACTTATCGAGAAAATCCTTGAACACCCGGTTCATCATATCCATGAAGGCTGAAGGTGCGTTGGTCAGACCAAACGACATTACCAGAAACTCAAAGTGTCCATGTCTCAACCTAAACGCAGTCCGCGGAATATCCGCCTCACGGATCCTAAGCTGATGATAACCAGAACGAAGATCGATCTTGGAGAACACCGTGCTACCACGCAACTGGTCAAATAAATCATCGATCCTCGGCAGAGGGTACCTGTTCTTGATAGTGACCTTGTTCAACTCTCTATAGTCGATGCAGAGCCGCATCGACCCATCTTTCTTCTTTACGAACAAAACAGGAGCACCCCAAGGCGACGAACTCTGCCTAATAAACCCCTTAGCTAACAGCTCATCCAACTGAACTCGCAACTCCTCTAACTCACGAGGGGCCATCCGGTACGGCGCCTTAGCAATAGGACGCGTACCCGGCTCTAAATCGATCATAAACTCAACATCCCGATCAGGAGGAAGACCAGGAAGATCATCAGGAAAAACATCGGCGAAACCACGAACAATAGGAATCTCTTCCAAGCGTGGCACGCTAACAGCGGCTCCAATCGCCGAGACTAAACAAACACAACAATCAGAAAGAAACAATCTCTGAGCACATACCACAGAGATGACAGGAAAATCCTGACACAGAGCAGCATACACGCTGCCGGGCTGACCGTCGTCCCTGATGAAGTCCAAGCGCTTTCCTTTGCACTGAATGACTGCATCATACCGAGAGAGCCAGTCCATGCCCAAAATGACATCGAAGTCCTCCAGATCAATCATTTTCAGGTCCGCCTTCACAAGAAAGTCCCCCAACAAAACCGGGCAATCCAAAATGCCCAAATCTGACAACACAGATTCACTAGAAGGAAATTTGACACAGAAGGAATCCCGAACACAATCTAGAGTCAATCGATGACGCTCTACAAAGGCTCTAGCCACGAACGAGTGGGTAGCGCCGGAGTCAAACAGAACACGCGCCCAGCGGTTCTTCACCTTAAACTTCCCTATAGGAACACACAAACTAAGGAACTACCATAGCAATACCGCAACACTCTAGCAAATAAAACTACCAGGCTAGAAAAACAACAATCAACTAACCTGAAATAACCTGGGTCGAAGTCTGAGCCTCCTCAGAAGAAATCACGTTCAGCTTCCCTTTTCCCTTGTCCACACGCGGAGGTGGAGGTAAAGCCTGCAATGGAACTGCAGGAAGAACTGACTGAATCTGAGGACACCGCGACTTGATGTGACCCTTCTGCCCATACTGAAAGCAGACTCTGTCCTTGGTCCAACACTGGGCCGCATCATGCCCGGATCGCTTGCATACTGAACAGGAGACATCTCTCCTAGGAGCACCCTGGATCGCATGAACCTGCTCCTTCTTCTGAGCTGCTGACCTCTTAAAACATTTCTCAACAGGGTGGCCTGACCGGCCACAGAAGCTGCACACTACTCTGCTCCTCTTTCCTGGAACAGCATCGGGTGCCACGGGCTTCTTCCCCTCGACAGACTTTCTCTTGTCCTTTCTCATCTGCTGGCCTCTGCTCTTTGCCGTTTCAATAGCCTCAACCTTAAGAGCAGCCTCTACAACTCCAGCATAAGTTACTGACCCATAAGCAATGGTCAACTGCTGCACTTCGCTCCTCAAACCACCAAGAAACCTCTTAACTCGATCAGCCTCAACGCTGACCAGAGCAGGGGCAAAACGGCTCAACTTACTAAATTCTATTTCATACTCACCCACCGTGAGTTGTCTTTGCTTCAGATAGAGAAAGTCATTCATGAGGCGGTCACGCTCGACCGAAGGCAAGAACTTCCTTAACAACATCTCCTTAAACATTTCCCAAGAGCATCCAGCTACTAAGCTCTCCTTCTCTCTCAGCCACCAACTCTTAGCCAATCCTTTAAGCTGATAGGAGGCTAGCATCACCCTCTGGTCACCAGCAATCCCTGAATACGAAAACATCTCCTCCATGGAGATCAGCCAATCATCTATAACCATGAAATCTGCCTTCCCGTCATAAGTGGGAGGGCTCAGTCTCTGAAATTGCGAGATGAAGGCCATCTCCGCTGGCACCATCACTTGAGGTCTCACGAGCGTAGGGGGAGGAGGAACAGCGAACCCTCCAGCAGGAACTTGCGCACCCTGAGCCTGTCCTGCCACAACTGCCACCAAAGACTGAATCTGGGCTTGCACCTCCCCAACTGTCTGCCCATAGCTTCGCTACTCTGACGCAGACCCTCGATTACCGCATCACGCTGAGCCCCAGACGACTCACCTTCAGACAGGGGAGTCGAACGCGTCGCAGGTCGCCTAGCCATCCTATAATCATAACCACCCCAAATCAGATCCCCTAACAACAACTAGAACCCAAACACAAGTACAGACCATACATATATAGATATAGGCTTAAAGCTGCTAAACTTGCTCTGGGAGTTTATCTTTTTAACAAAAATTTGATGACATGCCCTAACCTAGGATGGTTAACCACCACCTTACTAACTCTTGTGCCTAGATCGGGAATGCATGACTTTAAATTAATTTGAAAACTTATGTGTGTACATATGTCATCCTGCAAATCTTTAACTTGGCACGTTGTGCTTATGTAATGATATGCTATGCATGTTTGTGCTATGCATTCTAGAAAGGCCCTAATGCATGTTATGAGCGGCATACACATGAAAATGTTATGCATCCCATACTGCATAACATTTTTATGCAACGAAAAAGAAATGTGCTAGTCGCAGTCATGTGCTGAGGTTATGCATCCCATACTACATAACCCTCACATGTAGCCCCTATGGTGGATCCATATACGAACACATATTATGCATCCCATACTACATAATATGCCTCGTATACTTCATGTTATGCCATGAGTATAGTGTTCGTGCTTTTGCCAAGACGTACTGATGACATATCGATGTGTGAATGACATGATGCTGAACTACTAAAGCAAACAAAGGAAGGTTGCTCAACTAACTTGTCAAGCAACCTCCCTCTGATACCAACTGTCACAACTCGCATTTTCTCCAATTATAAGAATTATCAGAGTATGAGAAAACACGCGTCATGATGCCACGTCAAGCAGGGGATAACCGCTGACGCTCAGGCAAAACCCACTACAAACTTTATGCAAGAAAATCTTGTGTTTTATGAATAGAAAATCAGTTATATTTTAGAGACCGTATCCCTCGGCTCAGTGGATCACCTAGTCCACAAAAGAAAAACTATATTTATACGCTGCGGAAAGAAAAATACTTTAATTAGGTTTTACACCCTAAAGAGCGCATAAGGGTCCCAAGGGAACCACTCATGCTATGCAAGACACTACATTTAATTTATATAATATATAAGAAAATGGTTTTCATACGTGATTTGGAAAATAGTGATTAAGCTTATAAAACATGCTGATCAGGAGCTTCATTTATAATAATATTTATAGTTTAAAAGTAACTAGCAACCTAGCATAAAACGTTCTCAGAGCAAGTAGACTATCTCCAGAAAATGGTAGCAGCATAAGTAATATATCTAGTACAAGGGCAACAACTACCAGTGGGCGTCAACAACCTGACACGAACCCACTGACACATAAGTATGTCTGTAAGAAAGTACTGAAAAATGATCTCACTAACAAGGTAAACGGAACTCCAAAGCCCGGGAGTCCACCAGCAACACCACTGCCTCAGCTAGCCGCCAGACCGGCTACAACTCAGAACCTGAGGCATTCCAAAAGAAAATAGAATACCTTAGCAAGCAACAAGGTAAAAACAACTGCATGTAAGAGTCAACCAAAAGGAAGAAGTAACTGAAAACATGCAGTAGAAAGAGCCACAACTGTCCAAAACAGGACAACAGAAAAGCACAACGAGCAAAGGAAACAGCAACAACCCCACTCAGGAACAACATCCTGCCGGGCCTACTAGGCTACCAAGAGCCAAAAGTGCTGCAAACTACCAAGGAAGAAACTTCTAACACCCTAAACTGTGGGAGGTGGTAGTAGCAAAAACAAACAACGAGGAACCGGATCGAAGGCAAACGCAGTCCCCCAATCCACCATGTCCAAGTCAGCAAGCTCGAGGGTCTACACGTGAAAGCACAAGGGACCTTCCACCCACACATGCCCAACCCGTACCTGGAGCAAGAAAAACAAGAGTGGCCTTGGCTATATCACACAACTCAACCCTCTTGAAGAGCTACAAACCACCACTACTAACCACGACCCACGATTCGGCCTTTAAGGAGGTAAAGAAAACGGCCGACAAGGAAATACCAGAAATAAAACAAGAAAACCACTCGGGAACGAAAAACAAGGTAAAGGATGAGTGTTGAAAAGAACCAACACGACAAGGCGCTGAGTGAGACCCACTCAGTGCCTACCTAAATCTTGGCGTTGAGTGAGCTAGCCTCACTTAAAGCCAAAACCAAACTCTAACCACAATCCCACTAGGGTAAAACGGAGCTCGACGATTGTTGACCGGAGGTCGACGATAGTCGAACGGCCTAAAGCAGAAACCGAGATCGACGATCTCCATTCAGAGATCGACGATAGTCGAACGATTCTAAGACAAAAAGAAGGCAGGGAATTTCCAGTACTCGAGTAGTTACCAACTACTCGTGTACCTCATCCCTCTACTCGAGTAGTCGCCTACTACTCGAGTACCTCAGCCCTCTACTCGAGTATACGAACACTACTCGAGTATACGAACATAACCAGCACTCGAGTAGTTACCAACTACTCGAGTACCCCAACCCGCTACTCGAGTAGTTGCCTACTACTCGAGTATGCTAAAACCACTACTCGCGTATCTACAAACCTGCACTCGAGTAGACGCATACTACTCGAGTAAACCAAACCACTTACTCGAGTATCTCGAGTCCACTACTCGAGTAACTCAAATCCTCTACTCGAGTAGTTACCTACTACTCGAGTAACTCCAATCCCCTACTCGAGTAGTTACCTACTACTCGAGTAAACCAAACCCCCTACTCGAGTAGTTACCCTCTACTCGAGTAAACCAAACCCCCTACTCGAGTAGTTACCCTCTACTCGAGTAAGCCAAAGCACCTACTCGAGTATCTCGAAACCACTACTCGAGTAACTCAGATCCCCTACTCGAGTAGTTACCTACTACTCGGGTACTCCAAGGCTAATACTCGAGTATCTTAACCCACTACTCGAGTATCTCAAAGCCACCACTCGAGTATCTACCACCTACTCGAGTACTCCAGAACTAATACCCGATTAATCCACTACTACCTCACGAGTAACGTACTCCAATACTCGAGTAACACACTCAACAAATTTGGGAAAATCACCCCCCCCCCTCCTAACACTCCCTCTCGGCTACACCCAAACCAGAGCAAATCTGAACAAAGAAAAACGGCATTATGCCGGCAAAGTTGGGTTCCAACAGCACAAGTAGGGGGGGCCAATAGGAAGAACTAATTCCTATAGATAGCAATAAATATGAGAACAACAAGGCCTCTAACCTGGGCTAACAGGGATTTCAATTTCAGCAAAAAAATAATCAAAAAGAAACTTGGCAAGGGCAAGAATACCACTTGCCTCAACTTTCAGCGAAGCTTGGATGGCTCTCCTCCTCTTCACACGGAACAAGCAGCCGCAGCACCTAGAATAAATCTCACGGCCATTAATGGCTGAAAACTCCAAAACAGAAACCCAAATCTCATCAAAACTCCACGAAAATCGAATATCTTACCGTCGAAACGAAGATCTCGGAGAGAGCAAGACAACGCCGTTTTCGGAATCGAATTCCATCCACGAACAAGCCCGGAATCGCCGACCGAAGGAGGTACAGGACGGGCGGTTTTCTCCTCTGATTTCCGCAAAAAAGGCAGCGACGACTTCTCTCTCAGGAAAAGAAGAATAAAAAGTGGGCCGTCACTTCTTAAACGGAGCTTTTATACGAAAAGCTAAACACCGGTTCATCCATAACTGAACCCTAAAACGCCTAATTACTTAATTTCATTAAGTAAATACCAAAATAGGTATAAGCCAAAAAATATGGCTGCCACCAAGGCGAGGCAATAACTGCCCAAATAAATTCTCCCGCAGAATTTATTAATCGGTCAAAACCGAAGGGCTACAGAACAAGCCACATCAATTTAATTAATTGATCACAAATACTAATAACACACCAAACGACACGAAAACCGAATCACCTCGGAATTCGACGAAATTCGCACCGTAGCTAAATACCCACGCTACGAACACAACGGCGAAGTCGAAATTAACTTTCGACGAACAAAACTCGAGTTATACCCAAACAAAGCCAAACACAAACATCCCCCCGAGAGGCCACACCGGGTCACCCAAAACGACTCGGCTTGCTAGGGAGATCTTGCCAACAGGCTCCCAAACAGGGCACTCAGTTCAAAGGAGCTAAACCATACTCCACACATGGCACAAGCCACGGAAACGCGTCATCGTAACGCCAACGAGAATACAAATGAACACAGGAAAATCGGGGGCGTTACAGCGCCTGGCCAAAGAATTGGGAGTGCATGATGTGAAGGTCCTCACTTACTCTATGGTAGTAGCCTCCTAGATCAACGGGGAGTTCGAGGCGAGGGAGCCCACCCTGCAACGATATCTGGCCAAGGTTAAGGGAATTATTGGGGGGTTCCAAACCTTCTCCATTCAGCATGTGTCGCGGGAGGAAAATGAACAAGTCGACCACCTCGCCAAGTGCGGCCCTCGGGTGGGGGGCACTATCACGGACCTTTTCCACCCATTCCTGGAGGAAGGAGAGTTGATGGAGATAGATCAGCGGTCCACATGGATGGACCCATTCACTACCTACCTGTCCACGGGAGAGTACCCAGAAGGGATGGATAGAAAGAAGCTCAAGTACAAGTCAGCATATTACCTCTTGCGCGACGGGCAACTTTACCGCAAGACCCTTTCGGGATTACTGGCTCGTTGCGTGGCGGAGGAGGAGGTGTCGAAGATTTTGGAAGAAGTCCACTCCGGGGAATGTGGGAGTCATTCGGGAGGTCGGACCCTGGAGGGAAGGATCATCAGGCAGGGCTACTTCTGGCCTACCCTGGGGCACGATGCCTTAGAATTTGTCAAAAAATGCCATAAGTGCCAACTGTTTGCCCCCCTCCAACTGCAACCGGCTCAGCGACTCAGGAGTATCACGGCCCCTTGGCCTTTCGCAATTTGGGGAATGGACTTGGTAGGTCCCTTCCCCCAGGCAAGCGGGCAGAGGAGATTCTTGCCAGTAATGATCGATTATTTCTCCAAGTGGATGGAGGTGAAGGCTTTGGCCAAGGTGACCTCTCAGATCATTCGAAATTTCGTATGGGGGGAGATCATCTGCAGGCATGGGATGCCCCAAGCCATCGTCACCGACAACGGACCGCAATTCGCCAGCAACGAGTTCATCAAGTTCTGTAAAGAGCTCGGGATTGACCTCAGGTTTGCCTCTGTCCACCAGCCAAGGAGCAATGGGCAGGTAGAGGCGGCCAACAAGATTATCGTGAACCTTCTGAAAAAGAAGGTGGAAAATTTGAAGGGGAATTGGGTAGAGCAACTCCCCTCGGTCCTCTGGGCCCTGAGGACTACTCCCAACACCTCCACGGGGGATACACCTTTTAAACTATCTCACGGAAGCGAGGCGGTGCTCCCCATTGAACTTGAGGTCCGTACTCCCAGGGTCGCTGAGGCGGAAGCTGGAAGGGAGGAGTGGAGAGTTGAGAATGAGGGAGAACAACGGATCTCCTTGGACTTGATAGAGGAAGTGCGCGACCTCTCCGCGGTTCGGCAGGAGGAAGTCAAGCGGAGAATGGCTAAGTATTTTGACAAGCATGTCCGGGTCAAGCAGTTTGTGGAAGGCAACCTGGTTCTGAAGAAGGTAGATGCGGCGGGAAGATCGGCGGCCGTAGGCAAGCTCCATCCAAACTGGGAGGGGCCCTACATCGTAAGGGAGACATTAAAATCAGGAGGGTACCGTCTTAAAATTGTGGAAGGCGAGACTTTGAGCCATACCTGGAGCGGCGACGACCTGAAACGCTTCTATCCCTGAATGTTTGTACGTGCCTCAGTTTTTTCTCAATGCAATGTGTTTCACTCCTTTGAGCCCCCCTTTTTCACAATAATCGTAACAATGACATGTGATGTGGCGGAACTTCCGTGGAAGAGCATCAAAAACACTCAGCAAATATTCTAAGTGTTCTCGCTCTGAGGTTAGGTCTCGATTCTCCCGCTATCAGGCTCCCTCCAAGCTGGCAGGGCCGGGGTCTCGATGGACTTCGTTATGACCTTGGAGATGAGCCCGGAGGATGTTCAACACTTGCCCTTAGGCTCCCACCCAGCTGACAGGCCTGGTGGTAGCACCCGGGAGAGGAAAATGTTCTAAGTATCCTCGCTCTGGGGTTAGGTCTCGATTCTCCCGCTGCCAGGCTCCCTCCAAGCTGGCAGGGCCAGGGTCTCGATGGACGTCGTTATGACCTTGGAGCTGAGCCCGGAGGATGTTCAACACCCGCCCTCAGGCTCCCATCTAGCTGACAGGCCTGGTGGTAGCACCCGGGAAAGGAAAATGTTCTAAGTGTTCTCGCTCTGAGGTTAGGTCTCGATTCTCCCGCCACCAGGCTCCCTCCAAGCTGGCAGGGACGGGGTCTCGATGGACGTCGTTATCACCTTGGAGCTGAGCTCGGAAGATGTTCAACACCCGCCCTCAGGCTCCCATCTAGCTGACAGGCCTGGTGGTAGCACCCGGGAAAGGAAAATGTTCTAAGTGTTCTCGCTCTGAGGTTAGGTCTCGATTCTCCCGCTGTCAGGCTCCCTCCAAGCTGGCAGGGCCGGGGTCTCGATGGACTTCGTTATGACCTTGGAGATGAGCCCGGAGGATGTTCAACACTTGCCCTCAGGCTCCCACCCAGCTGACAGGCCTGGTGGTAGCACCCGGGAGAGGAAAATGTTCTAAGTATCCTCGCTCTGGGGTTAGGTATCGATTCTCCCGCTGCCAGACTCCCTCCAAGCTGGCAGGGCCGGGGTCTCGATGGACGTCGTTATGACCTTGGAGCTGAGCCCGGAGGATGTTCAACACCCGCCCTCAGGCTCCCATCTAGCTGACAGGCCTGGTGGTAGCACCCGGGAAAGGAAAATGTTCTAAGTGTTCTCGCTCTGAGGTTAGGTCTCGATTCTCCCGCTGCTAGGCTCCCTCCAAGATGGCAGGGTCGGGGTCTCGATGGACGTCGTTATGACCTTGGAGCTGAGCCTGGAGGATGTTCAACACCCGCCCTCAGGCTCCCATCTAACTGACAGGCCTGGTGGTAGCACCCGGGAAAGGAAAATGTTCTAAGTGTTCTCGCTCTGAGGTTAGGTCTCGATTCTCCCACTGTCAGGCTCCCTCCAAGCTGGTAAGGCCGGGGTCTTGATGGACGTCGTTATGACCTTGGAGCTGAGCCCGGAGGATGTTCAACACCCGCCCTCAGGCTCCCATCTAGCTGACAGGCCTAGTGGTAGCACCCGGGAAAGGAAAATGTTCTAAGTGTTCTCGCTCTGAGGTTAGGTCTCGATTCTCCCGCTGCTAGGCTCCCTCCAAGCTGGCAGGACCGGGGTATCGATGGACGTCGTTATGACCTTGGAGCTGAGCCCGGAGGATGTTCAACACCCGCCCTCAGGCTCCCATCTAGCTGACAGGCCTGGTGGTAGCACCCGGGAAAGGAAAATGTTCTAAGTGTTCTCGCTCTTGGGTTAGGTCTCGATTCCCCCGCTGTCAGGATCCTTCCAAGCTGGCAGGGTCGGGGTCTCGATGGACGTCGCTATGACCCTGGGTCTGAGCCCTGAGGATGTTCAACAATCATGGAGTCCAAGGGGTCCTGTTTCCCTTGGTTGTCTGACTAGAAAGGATTTTTTGCCCCACCTAGTCGAAGGAAAAATGTGCCTCCCGCGCGAGCCTGGACTCGCAGGGGTCAGCTCGGCAGAAGATCTTTTCCCGGAATGATAGGCGGACACCTGCGGCGGCCGCTCTCGCAAAGGTCACATAGCGAGTAGGCCGAGAAATCGCGGGTCTGGTCGCTGCCAATGCTCAAGGCCTCTCGTCGAGCGCGAATCCTAACTCACGTGCATTCTAGCGTTGAAGGTAAAAAAGAGAGAAATTCTTTTCATTATATTTGCAAAAAGGGGAAGGGCTCGCCCCGGCGAGATTACAAAAAGGGGGGGATGATTACAAGAAGAAAGACAGTAGAGAAAGGGGGGAAGTTCGGTCAGCTCTCGCCCTCCTCTCTCGAATGGTGATCCTCCTCGCCTCCGAGCGAATTTTCCTTGCCCTTCGCCCCATCAAAGAGGGAGCCGAACCTCTCCTCCTTCTCGCTGGGCGGGGACGGCGGGAATAGGCTTGGCAGAAGATCCCAGACTGCCACCTCCTCGCATCCCTCGGCCAGAATTCCCGATCCTTTCATGGCGTCCAGGAGGCATTCGGCAGACTCGATCGAGTTGACTCGCAGCCGCTCCATGACCTCCCCCTCGCCGAAAACCCGGGGCTGCTTGTAGGGAAAAGGGGGCTCGGCACTGTCTGGGGGGAAGAGGGCTTCCGTCAGCCGACGGACCTCGCCTTGGAGACAGCGGTTCCGCTCCTTTAGCGCCTCCACCTCGGTCGCCGACCGAGCAGCAAGGGACTCCTGCTCGCGCGAGCTGGCCTCCTGGTCCGCGAGGTGGAGTCGCAGCAGGGTAGTCTCGCCCTCCAAATCGCTAGCGTGAGCCTGCAACACCTTGGCGGACTCGGCATCCTGAAAAGCAAAAAGGTCAGATTCTCGGTAAAATATTTTCTAAGTTAAAAAGATAGTTGGTCGGCTCTTACCAGCCCGCCCGAGGCCTCGTCGAGTAAGCGCTCGGTAATGCCGAACCGCCGCTCCGCGTCAGCAGCTTTCTCCGCCGCCAGGTCGCGCTCCTGCTCGGCTTTTACCAGGAGTTGGCTGAGATGGAATCCACGGCGGACCATCATATGATGAAGTTCGAAGGCCCTCAGATGAGCCTGCAGACCCTCGTGGCCTATCTGTCGAGGAGTCAAGTTCTTGTAGGCATCGGTGCCCTCCCGGCCATAGAGACCGAAGCCAAGGGCAAACGCGTGGCCCGTGGGAGGCCGGCAAGCTCCCCAGGAGGGAGCGCGAGTGGAGACGGAGACGCGGTGGGCCTCCTCATCCCAGAGCAGCATCGGCTCGCCAGCCACATCCTTGCTCCTTCCCCCCTTCCCGAAGTGGGGGTGGTCCTTTGGAGCTCCCGATCCACTGGGGGCAACCTCCTCGACGGAAGGAGGAGAGGAGGACCCGCGCTTCTTCCCGCGGGGGGGGGGATGATGTCTCCTTCAGCGGGCTCGCCGGGGCTTCGTCGGAGAAAACCTCCGGCGAGCTCATGAACCTGACGGGCGATACGGGCTGCTGTGGCAGGCCTCGCGAGACCACCCTCGCCTTTTTAGGGGCCGGGGGGCGGTGAACCGAGCTCGGCCCCCCAAGCTCCAGCCGCCTCTTACTGGAGGGCTTGCCTCTGACCTTCTCTTCCCGGCACGCCTCAGCCGCGGCTCGGGCCCGCTCAAGCGGGTCCGAAAACACTCCCGGGTCGGCAAAGGGAGGGTTCACCGGGATCAATCGCTCCCCTAAAAAAAAACATAGCCAAAAAATAAGGTTCTGATCGATTAGGCCAAGTGGCGAGCAGAAGGTGGGCGAGATAAACCTTCACCGGGAAGGACAGACGGCAGGGATTCGAGGCCGCGACGGAGGAAGGCGACTTCAAAGTCCTTGTACAGAAAGAACTTGTGGAGCTCGGCGTCATTGCCAGACACGGACGGCGGTCGGTACACCTCCTCGCTCTTCTGCAGGGGCGAGAAGGGAATGTTTCCGAGGTCGCCCCGGATGAAGGCGATCTTCGACATCCAGTTGTGATTTTTGTTGGCGACCTCGCGGATCTTTATGGACGTACCGCCGAAGAAGGCGACCCCGTCGGCGTTGGCTTTGTAGGAGAAGAGCTTGCGGAAGACGGTGAGGTTGAACTCGATTCGCTCTCGGCGGAGGTAGCAGGCAAACCCCACTATCATCGCGATGGCATTGGGGTTGAGCTGCGCGGGCACAGCGCCGTAGTACTTGAGTACCTGGCGGACCTCCGGCCAGAGCGGCAGGCGCAACCCCACCTCAAAGTGCGAGATGGGGAAGGCGAGCTCGTCCTCAAAGAACGAGTTGATGGCCTCATGCTCCGCCGGGAGGCGAGCCACAAAGCCGGCGGGGACATAATCCGCCATAAACTCGGCGAGCTCGCTCGCCGTGGTGTTCCCCTCGAAGAAACAGTGGTCCGCGAAGTTCTGGGCGCACTTGGAGCGGCCCTCGGAGTCGGGGTTTCCTTTACCCATGCTCGCTGAGGGAACGAAAGCACGCGAGCAGTAGGTAGGGAGAGAAAGGGAAGGAAGAAATGAGAAGGCAATAAAGGCGTAGCCGGGGGTAGGTGGGGATCCCTATTTATAGAAAAAGGGAGGGGAAGCGAAACCGACTGACCAGCCCGGCTCGCATACCCTATTTCGCGTATCCCGTCTCGCCGTTCTCTACTCGCCGACCTAGGCGAGCCTAGCTGAAGAATTCGAAAAGGCACGCACCGCTCGAAGGAGAAAAGATTCGCTCGCATGATAAAAATTTATACAGTTTATTAACATTAGAAAAGCAAATTGTCCAGAACAAAGAAAAGCAGAAAAGCAAATTGTCCAGAACAAAGAAAAGCAAAAAAGCGTGCGCGTAAACCAGGCGACAGTGGGGGCGAGTACCGGTCGGCTCGTAAGGGAGCCGTCCTCAATTACCCCGGTCTCGCCGACCCGATGCCGCCAGCCGCTGCGTAAAAAGTTGTCGAAGCTGCCCCAGGTTCCTGTTCGCCGCTCGCAGGTTCTCGTCAATCTCGTCGAAGAGTATGGAGGAAGACGTCGCCGCATATACCGAGCTGACCCTCGGCTCTCCAGGATGTCGCGCGCATTCCTCCTGCAGTCTGGAATTGTCTTTCTTCAGCTCCTGGAGCTCGCGTACTAACTTTTTGAGGACCAGTTGGCTCCGCCTCGACCGTTCGGGGCTGTCCACCTCTGAGTCCAAGAAGAGTTCCAAAGCGCGCGGCGATGGAAGGGGCGAGTAGGCGGCCTGTTCGGCTGCGTCATCAGCCCCAGATCGGTTAGGGAAGCCTGCACAGTGAAATCGAGATAGCGAGTGGGAGGAGCGAGCGTCAGTTAGAATCGTACGCAAAATGAGGGGGTCAGGGACATACCTTCAGGATCTTGGGTGGAAGAAGGAGCAGATGTGTGCTCGACATCCTCCCCAGTAGCTGCAGGAGCAGAGGAGGGTTATTGAGAGTGAAGGCGAGCCGGCGATACCAGCCCCCGCGAGTCCGGCTCCACAAGGGGCGAGTCTCGCGGTCGCGGGTCAGAGGGTGACTCGGGCCCCCTGGCAGGTAGACTCTCGACCCTTAGCGTGGAGACCTCGCCGCCTTGGTCCTGTTCGGCGGTAAAATCCACAAAGTCTTTGTCATGAGGGGCAGGGCAGAACGATTGGAAGAGTCGGAGCCATTGGCCAAAGTGTTCTTTAGGTCAGTAAAGATGTGCTCTGCCTCGGGAGGAAAAGGTCTCGCCCTCTTGGCCGAGCCAAATTCAGCAAAACGGCGAGCCAGGGCGCTCAGATCCGTCAGGGCCGCAGCGCGAAGGGCGGTCTCCCCACGGGATTTCGCGAGTCGTTCCATGACTTCTTTTGGGAGTGGCATCTCGATAGGGCTTAAGTAAAGAGAGGGGCGGAGGTCAGTCGAGCAGGCAGGGCATGTATATATAGCTACCGGTGGGTCCTACCAAGAGATTCCTTTCGGCTCCTGTCGCACTCGCAGGATCCTAGTGGGTTGGATGTTTCTTTCCGAGTTTGTGCCAACCTCGCAAAGAGCAGGGATTGTGTACAACCCCGTATCCAGCGAGTGAGCTAACAGGAGCCGATCCGGCCGGCCCAGACCGCCCCCGAGCCCCAAGCGAGTTCAGCAAGGTATGCCGAGCCCAGCAAGCCGAGTATGGGCTCGGCAATCGTCGGGTCGAGCTCGAAGATCGTGGAGCTGAGCCCGACGAGAGGAAGCCATTCATCGTGGGCCCGGCCGAGTACGTGCTCGTCTAGAGCCACGGGGTTGGCGAGTACCCGCGCGGCCGTCATCGGCGAGCAGGGGATTCAGGCCCGACTTTCCCAGGCTTGAGGCGAGGCGAGTCAGGTCCACGGCACTGCGAGAGGCGAGTTTACTCACCGCTCTTCACCTCAGCGCAGGGGGAGCCTTCTCGCGCCCGTACTCGCCACCCCCACTCAATGAGCTCTTCTCAGGGCCGGCTCGCCCTTCAGCTGTGGGGTGTTTTTACCATGTTACCTCCCTTTTTTTTGGATTGCCTATATTCCTCGAAAACAGTGACGCCTGGTTATTTGCAGACCATCTTTTCCTATAAATAGGACCCAAGGGGGTACCTCAGAACAGACGCTTTCTTGTGCCCGGTCTTCTAGTGCTTTCTGAGGTACCTTAGCTTCAGCACTTGGCTAAGGAGGGGAAGCGCTCTAAGATCTTCCGGGTGTGTGGTGGGACCTCCGTGCTGAAGCCTTGGGTCTGTTTCCAGTCCTTCTCCCTTGCCACTTGAGCTTGTGGGTAGAGAAGTAAGTGTGCGATCACCCCTTCCTGCAAGGGTCGGACTCAACAGGGACCGATTTTTCGGTTTCAATAGAGTCGATAAGAAAAAAATTCAAGGTCGGATAAAAAATAAAAAATACAAATGCAAACATAAAATAAAAGATGCATTATTTCATCGCAAAGTTCATCGCGATCGGGCACAAAACAAAATTAGCTAAGCATTATATAGAGAGAAAAAGGAAACATTCATATCCATTAAGAAAAGAAAATAAGAGTACATAACAAGACTAAGATGAACTATTACATGAAGAAATAAGAGAAGACAACAAGAAAGAAATACAACTACAAGAAAGGAATACAACTACTAGAAATTCTCTAACTCTTCCCCCCTTTTTATGCTTGAGGCAAGGGTTCCTTTTATAGATGAGGGGGAAGGTTCTAGATGGAGAAAATGAAGAGGCAAAGGGGGTGGGGGCCGGCCATGCATGAATGGAGAAGTGCATGAATGAGATTAATGGGGGAGAGAGAAGAGGCTAAATGCATGCATTTTCATTTTGGAAAATAAAAAAGAACAAAATAAATATAAGAGGGGGGATGGATGGGTTTAAATGAGAATGAGAGAGGGGAAAAGAGGGATGAATGAAAAATAAAGAAGAGAGAGAGGAGGAGTGGCCGGCCATGCATGAATGCAGAGGTGCATGCATGTCAAGCAAGGGCCTCAAATGGGCCGAAATATGTTGAGAGCCATGCACAGGTGGGTGGATGTTTGCTCACGGTTTTAGGCTTGATTAGTGAAGTGGGATGGCTGCACTATGGGGGGCTCGGGCTACATGGTGTGGACTGCTTCATGGGCTCGGGTTGTGTGGGCTGCTCGGGATGGACTTGAAGGAGGCTTGGGCTGCACCAACATCATGGCTCAGGCTACATCAAGTGGAAGGGCTGTACATGTGCTCGGGTTTGTCTTCATGGAGGGCTGGACTTGTGCTTGGGCTGCACCTACAAACAAATAAAATAGAACATAATATTAGTTATATAACATAACAAACATAAATTATCATAAAGTAACAAAAAAATAAAATAACAAATAACAAAAACATAAAATAACAAAACATAAAAACTAAAATAATAAAATCATAACAAACAAACATAACACACAATACAACATAACAAACAAACATAAAATAAAATATTAAAACATATTATCAAAATTAAAACATAGCATGCATAAAATATAAAAATAATACTTAAACCTAAGAAAATTTAAACTAAACTAACCCAAAAAATGATGACTAAAACTAGTCATCAGCGGCCGCCCGGGCCACCCCTTCCTCGATTGTCGGCACTGCCGAGGAGGCGATCGGCTGGAGACGCCGCCTTCCTCGGTCGCCAGCGCGGGCAAGGGAACGTCCGCCCGGGCCTCCCCTTCCTCGGTCGCCGGCACGGCCGAGGGGGCGGCTGCCCGGGATGGGCCCTTCCTCGGCCACTGGCGCGGCCAAAGGGACGGCGGCCCGGGACGCCACTTTCTCGGCTGTCGGTATGGTCAAGGGTGCGGCCGCTCAGGCCGCCCCCTTCCCCGGCCCCTAGTACGGCCAAGGGGACGGCTGCCCGGGCCGCCCCCTTCCCTGGCCGCCGGTGCGGTTAAGGGGGAGGCCGCCCGTACCGCCCCCTTCCTTGGCCGCCGACACGGCCAAAAGGACAGCCGCCCGGGTCGTCCCCCTCCTCATCCACCTGTGCGGCCAAGGGGGCGGCCGCCCCAGACACCCCCTCCCTTGGCCACCGGCGCACGACCAAGGGGAGTGGCCGCTCCATCCTGGCCACCGTCGGCGGTCCTCCCCTCGCTGGCGAGCTCCGCGGCAAGTTCGCCGGCCGTCCGCGGAGCCCCGCACCTGTCGTCCGATCGTCGGGAAACATCCCCGGCCGTCCAATCTACGCGTAACCACCCACTAACCGTCGGGTTAGTGGGAGAGAATTTAATTAATATTTTATATAGTTTATTTAAGTGGTCTCCAAGTAGCAGAATACACACATTAAAACTATACTAAATGCAATTATGATGGTGGTTATGGTGTGCGGATAGCCGCGTAACCACCATAACAACCACCCGGGGCCTATAAAAGGATCCCCAGGCCTCCCCATTTCTCAATTTTTCTCTTCCGAGTCCTCTTCTTCCTCAGGTTGAAGCTCTGCCGAATCCCTCCTACGAGTAGCCTTCCGAGCCACACCCGAGCCGCACCCGAGCTTTAAGCGGGTCAAGTCAAAGCCATCCGACGATGCCAAATCATTCGAGTTCTAAGAGGCCCCTGCAACTGCAAGTACAGGTGCTCCTCTCCCCATCCAGAATCAGCAAGTCGCTATCCGAAGACCACCAAGGCGAGACGCAATTTATAACAACTCCCGGCGTGACAGCCTGTCGTCCGCCGTTTGCCAAGTGTTCTCTCACCCCAAAATTGTATCGAGAGGTGGCATGTCACCCTCGACTTCACAAACATGCTATAACCGCTTGGAAATAGTGGACTTTGACCCGCACAGATCCGATCACGTGGTTTTTTACCCAGTTGAGGGGTTTTTCTACGTTAAAATTGCTTGTGTACAATCAACCTACTCGTTTGACTGTGTGCGCGCTCGACCGTTCCGAGAGCTAAGATGGTCCAGGGTATTCTGGTCAAACTGGGACACCAAGTTAGTTCGCAACAAGCTTCAATCATACGGAAGGATTTTGATATTTCGGGTAACTACCATCATAAATTCTATAATAAGCTTTGGAGATGTTATAGAAAAAAAGAAGAATAGTGTCGAAAATACTTAGAAATTTACAATGGGCTCCCTGCAAGCTCTTGAGGGTTGTTGTGGTCGCCAGTTTTCCCCCGGTCCAGAAAATCAGACCTTATTAGCTCAGAGCATTCCTTGGGCGAAGAGGGGATTTGCGCATCCAACGAGAAGATAAATGGCCTTGCTTGCCTTTTGTGATCTGCCAATTGCAATACATGGAAAAGGACAACGGGGACCTTTCTTTTGTCTCAGCTTAGACAGTGAAGCAGAGCTCTTGCAGAGCTAGTTAGGGTAGAGAAAGTCTACCAGCAGCTTAAACAGCGCGAATCTCTTTCTCAGAACCGGGGCGGGCCCTACTACCCTACTTTCCATTTCTAGAGAAGTTCTATAGGACCTAATCACAAGTTCAATATCTATCTAGCTAGGCTTTGTTCTCCCCAGGCTAGTTCTAATTCGGAGAATAGGTTGTTTCTTTCTTCTTTCTTTTGTTTCTTTTTTTGTTTCTTTTGTTTCTTCTTTCTTTTCTAGTTAAGTCCGTTCGAGTTTCCGAGTTTGAGTCCCTCAATCGTCTCTTGCAAGAGTGGGGACTTTCTTTCCTTTGATCGTCTTTTTCTCAATACCGCAACCGCCTAACGCACTAAAAGCGCTAGCGGAGAAGATTTTCATTCCACTAAAGACGGATTGAGAGAAGAAGACCTATTCTATCTAGGAGGGGACCAAACTTCTTTCTTTGACATGAGACTCGTGCAATCGAAGAAAGGAGCTCTCCTGACTGAGGGAAAGTTTTCCCCGACCACTCCCTATAGTGTAGAAGACGCCCCACTTCTTTAGAAGAGTTGGCTAAATCCATAGCCTAATCTGCCCCTGACCTTTTCGCTAGAGGAGAGCTAGGCCGCCCAAAGCGCAGGAGTAGCAGCATCACGCCACCCATACGAGGAAGAAGTGAGTGACTCCTGGCTCGATCAAGTTGAACTCTCGTCTCTGGTAAGATGCATGGGTTTGAAAGCACTCAAGCTAGGCCATGATAAAGCAGTGAATCTACCAACCACTAGACCCACGGAGCGGTAATTACTTTCTAAAAAAAGAAAGCCCAAAAGAAAGGGAAAGCAAGTACCAATCACATTAGCCAGGGAAAGTTCATTCACTCACCGCGTAGTTCTTGTCGATTTTTCATGACTGAGTTGGCCCCGAGAGCATCCTCCCGGAAGGTTCTCTTCTTCTTCTGGTCCCCCGGAAATGAACCCACTTCAGATCCATTCATTTTGCAAGCGCAAGCAGGCGGGTCCAGAGCTAAGCCCCCTCTATTCGAGGCCGGACCCCACAAGCACCCAACCTTTATCTACCCTAACTCCACAACGCGCCACTAGGGCCCCGCTCATATTCAAAACCCAGCTTGAAAAGATTCTGAGAAGTAGTTACGCGCAATTCCTGTTGTACCTGAGCGGAGAGATTGCCAATGCCACCTGTAGCTGCCCCTATTTGATCAAATTTAGACTCTACTTGGAGACCGCTTTTCAATGTGATTTCTTTCCATTTGACCGGTGAAGAAGTCCGTTTACGTCGATAAGGCACTATTCAACAAATCACAACTAATACACATCTATGATACCAACAAGAACAAATTAGGACAGAAGCTGGAATTGGATGGAAACATTTCTCTTGTTTAGCCAAGAATTATAAGCTAAATCCGCTGGAGTCTTTCCTTAGCTAGGCTAGAAGGGATAACCCCTGAATAGAGCCTTAGTTAGGGCAGTCACTTTCGGAAGGCCAAGAATCATCGATTGTTGAGTTTCCGGTGAAGGTCAAGACTAAAATCAACTTAGAATTCTTTGGATTCTTTTTTTCACTCAGAGTTCTTTCTTCAACTCTGGGTTTCGAAGAGATGGGCCTTGAGCCTGATCTTTCTTCTTTATCGCCAGGGCTTTTGCCGGGTGCGCCGCCCACAAAATGTTTGAATGATCGGGTCAAGTGGGCTTCTTATATGATGGGATCCGACGCATCCAGCAGAGCGAAGCAGCGTTCCATTCTTTTCGGCGGCATCCTTCCGCATTGGCGGCGAGTGGAGTGCCACAATCCTCTTCATCATTTTTTTACTTCTTTTTTCAAATCAAATGTCATTAGCAAGGTGTCAAGTAGTATACTGCTCGCTTCGTACTGCTCGTTGCTTTTCATCCTTGAGTATCTTGCCGACTTAAGCCAAAAAGTCCGGGAGGGTCGTTTGGTCTGAAATAAGCACCGCAGGGCGTTCGGAATGCTCCTGCTGTTTCTAACTGATTTCAGGATATGTCGAACCAGATATGCAAAAAATTAAGTGAAAATCAAGCAACATTGACAATTGACATTTTTAACGTGGATAATCCGGGCAGAACGGTCCAGACCAGTGGAGCTAGCATGAAAATGTGGTGTATGGGGAACTGCACTTTTGTGTCCTAGTGCCCCCTTGCCCATATTTCTTCTCGATCACGCGTCTCACTTTCTTGCGAATGAGTGTTTTGTTTTTTTGAGCAGCAGCTTCCTTGGTCACACGGGGGTTACATTACGTGTTCCTGGGATGCCTGTCGGGTAACGCAAGACGAGCGGTGTTTGCGGTGTCAGGCGAATTATCCGTATAAAGGGTATATCAATCTGTCATCAAATTCTGGAGAGGCGGAGCTTGGCGCATGTTACGGTAACCCCCCGGGTGAGTCGACCAGGCCGAGGGCGCGAGAGTCCTTGACAGGTAAAATTTGCGATAAATATTATTCTTCAAAGTCTACGAACTATAGACAAGATCACCTATCGTTCATAGTATAAGATATTTTAGAATAAAATATCAAGTGTCGTATTCTTTCGGGTCTCCTGATTATTTCTACTAATGCAAATAAATATTATTTTATCGGGATATAAAAAGTTTTGAAAATGAATAAAAGATAAAGAAAAAACATTTGGTTGGAAATCTTTTTCAAGTATTTCGTAAATATTAAATTCATAAGAAATGATTGCAAATAATTCGACTGTGGGGTTCCCAAATCATGATAGATCCTCTTGAGAGAGAACTACCAACTAATCTTAGGTTGATTGTTTAAGGGTTTACCCTTCGGCCAGTTCGAAACCCCTAAGGCTGCATTTAGGCTGTGAACCACTCTATTGGAGTTGACTTTAATCTGGAAGATTTATGTCGTGTTTTCTCGAGTAGTGCATGCAACTCCTTTCACCAATGTGTGATCTACTCGTATTCACAGACCTCTCGATCAACTAGCATACAGATCAAGTATTGAAAATCATACGTCGACAATATGAAATCAAAGAGAAGTAAATCAAAGGTGAATCGTAAATTTCGAGATCAAAGTTTATGAAAAGAGAGTACAAAATAATATTACTTATGAATTCGTCCTCTCAAATGCTATAAAACTAGCTACTCATAATAAAATTAAAGAACATTTTATATCTAAGAAATGAAATTACAAGTGCATGAAAAGCGAAATCTAAACTATGAATTGAAATAACACGACTTAAATAAAATACATAAAAGAGAAAAGTAGACTAGAAATGCCATAAAATTAAGTGAAAAATGATCTAATCGAAGCAAGGACTGGATCATCGTGGCCTAGGGCGTGTAAGTTACGGAACTGCCATCTTGAATGCCCGGGAATGTTGGGGGAAAAACCTCAAAAATCCGTAAATTGGCGGTACAGGCCCCTAGGTCATGCTCGTGGCCTAAGGTGTGTCTGGACCTGATCATCAAAGAGTGAGAAGCGACATGATCTGGAATCAATTTGGCAGTTGTCATAGAGGTCACGCCCCTTGGTCATGCTCGTGACCAAGGGCGTGTATGCTAAAATGGCTCGGCGACGCAAGCTGATTACTTCAATGCTATGTCACACCAATGATTGGAAGTCACGCCCCCTATCATGCCCGTGATAGGGGGCATGTAACTTTAAAGAGACGTGGCAGCGAGTTCTGGAGCGTGGGAGGTGAGTCACGGCCCGTGACCGAGTTCGTGCCCCAAGGTCACGCTCGTGAGCAGGGGCGTGTACTTTGCGAATTTTCCCAAAATGTTCTATTTTTACTCCTGAGTATGGCTGTTTACTCCAAAATGTTATTGGCAGCCCAGAATTACCTGAAATGCAAAAAGAAGAGAAATTGGACTATAATTAAAACAACAGTTAATTTATTTAATAATAAATATTATACAAAAATATGAATAAATATTGTACTATGAAATACTCTCATACTTAAGTTGTTGCTCATCCCGAGCAAAACTAATTCATACGTATTAGAAAAATTCATAGGGCATTCCAAAAAGATATACTCCTAATTATGTACTCTAAATATTATATGACTTTAAACAAAATAAGTTAAAAAAGTAGAATTTAGACTCATAAGAGATAACTCATAATTCATAAATTAAAACAAGTAGAATAAATATTATTTTAGAGATTCTCTAGTTAAATCTTCATAATCAAAATGACATTGAATTAAGCAAAATATTTTAAGATTGAAATTATAGAAATTTTAAACATCATAAAAATCTTTTTAGAAAACTAAAAAAGTATTAACTAATCTCTATTATATAAATCTAGGATAAGCAAATGATATTGGCTGAATAGAGTAAAATTGTCATAAAGAAGTTACTTTGATTAAAAAATGATGAATTTTATCCTCTTATTTTCATTTTTTTTGAATTTTCTTCTTTTTTAAATATCCTAAATGTATATGTATAGGAGTGATAAATTTAATCCTCTCATCTTCATTTTATATAATTTTTTACAAATTTAGGTGCATATGTTTAGAAATGATGAATTTTATCCTCTCATTACACGACATATGATCTTTAAATTTTTTTTGTATGTCAATCAAAAGAGTAGGAAAAAAAGGTAGGGAAGGGCTAGGGTTTGAAGGCTAAACAATTTCAAAGAAAAATATTTTGACAGCATAAAAAATAATTTGAGCAATCTTAAGCATCCATGGGCTAAAATTAATATAAGTAAAATCTAAAGATTTAAAGCATATTTCTACAAAATTGAATTATGATATTTTAAAGAGAAAAAGTGAAACTAAGAAATATTCTAAACAGACTATGTTAATGAAAAATTCATTAAATCAAATTCATCTAAAAATTAAATCAAACAAATTTTGAAGAGACATATAAACTATAAATAGATAAAAAGAAAATTCTTTAAAATGCTGATAAATAAAACTCATAATAAAAATTAGTTTACCTAGATAAAAATAAAGTTTGGATGAATCTAATATTACAAGATTTATTTTATTAAAAACTCTGTTTTTAACAAGTTTTTTAAGTTTTAAAAAAAACAATAGATTTTTTAATATTAAAATAAAATAAAAACATAAATATTTTTTTTAAGTTTTGCACTTCCCAAGTATTACCTAATGACGAGTTTGAAACGTACTAGATGGTTTTGTGGGACAAAAACCCACACGAATAAATTTTTAAATAAAAGAAAACAACAAATTTTTTTTTTAAAATTTTGCAAAACAAAGAAAAGTAAAACATTTTTATGAATTTTTGAAAGGTTTTTATATATTTTTAATTTTTTTATAAAAAATAATAATAAGAGATCTCACCTCCATACTTAAAAATAAACATTCTCACCAATGTTAATAAGTCAAGTAGGAGGGGAAAAAAGTAAAGAAATTGCAAAAAAAATTAAATTTGCAAGAAAAATATGATAACCAAAGGGTGCCTATCAATAGCGTTTTATTTTTTCCATCTTTAAGCTAGACGATTATTGTTAGCGAAAAGGAAAATAAAAATAAAAGTGCACAGATAACTCCCTTAATTCACTATTAGGTGAATGTGCCGAGTTTTGTCATCTGATTACTCCTTCGCTTAAATGTTGATTCTTCTATGGATTTTTGTTAACTTGAGAATGCAAAATCAAAAAATCTATAGAAGAATCGTACTTTGCACATATAAAAATATTGCACTAAGGAGTATTTGTCATCGGGTGCCTATCAATAGCGGTAAATTGATCGTCAAAGAGCTTTGGTTGCATCGACTCACCTTCTACATGAAAATCATTAACATGAAAAGAATCAAAATTTAGCGAATCAGAAAAATTTTCAAAAGGTGAAGTTTTTTGTAAAAATATATGATTAGGCTCTAGTTGTTTATTTTCTAAAATAATATTTTTTTGAAGCTTCTAGTGCAAGATCAAGCGAAATAAATTCATTGGACACAAAATTTTCATGAATTTCATTTTCTAAATAAATAGGTGGGTGTTGAGAAAATTCAAGACAAGTAGGAATAGATGAAAAAACTTGTTCTTCTTTTTTTTCGTTTTTGCGTGCCTTGAACATGTAGAAAATCTTGGTAAAAAAATTTCTCTTTATCTTCAGTAAAATAAATTATGGGATTACATGAAAATTCATGTTCCTCCATAATTATTGATAGGATTCTCCCTTAATTTTCTATGTTAAATCAAAAAGAATTTCGGCCAAGGACACCGGTGCAAGCAAACCCACCAAGCAAGCCACACACAAAGCTAGAAATCCCAAAAACACCTAAGAGGGAGGCTGAACCCGCGCAAATGCACGGCAAGGCCGCGCAGGCACGCCCGGCCCGCATGCAGGCACGCACGTCAAGGTTGTGCAGGCGCACCCAGCCTGCACGCAGGTACGCGTGTTGGGTATTGTATCCACAATAACCCTGATTTGAAGAAGGGTTCAGTCAAACTAAGATGAATTGAGATTGTATTTGATATTGCTCTTTAGTTATGTACTTACAGGTTTACAGTGCCAAGTACACACCAATGTCAGGTTATAATGAGTTGGTAAACACAGGACTGCACAATGTAATTCCTTATTGTGTAGGCCAATGTGTTGACTCACGTGTAATCTCTCTATTGGGGTGTACTTCTATCCCAAGTACAAGTGAAGGCTCAAGGATGGTCAAGGGTCAGACTCAAAAAAAACTAGAATTTTACCTAAGTAAAATTCGGCGAGTATGATTAAGCATACACATTGAATTCGTCGAGTATCATCATTGATACACGCCAAATTTGTCGAGTATACTTACTAATACCCATCGAATTCGTCGTATATACTTAGGGTAAATTCATTGGTTTTGTGAAAAATCTGTTAAGTAAAATTCGCCGAGTATCATTGTACATACTCGCCGAATTCATCGAATGTATCTAACGATACTCGCCGAATTCGTCAAATATACTAAGTGATACTCGCCGAATTCGTCGAGTCCAGTCGACACTACTCTAGATTTTTCCAAGTCTAATTCGTCGAATATCAAAGCATTGAGTTAACTCGACGATATTCGACGAATGTAGCTCATGGAATTGAGTGAGCAGAAAGAGTTGATTGCAACGGCTTTGAGTGCGTCGAGTCAGTTCACCTATACTCGATGAATTCGTCGAGTATGCCAGGTGATACTTGACGAATTTGTCGAGTATCACTCATCACCAAGGAGTTGAGTGACCAGCCGACCTGTGATGTTTTGTCTAAGTCTTTTTCGTCGTATATCAATATGTATTTGACGAGTATCATTATGATACTTCACGATACTCGACGAATTTGACTTAGGTCATTTTTTCGAAAATTTCTTCCTTCTGTCACGGGTTCGGTCAGCCATGTACAGTGCTTTTTAGGTTTCATTTTTGGAAATCTTTTATAGCCATTTCATTTCGAATCCCTCTATAAATAACTAGAGTAATTTCGAAATGATAATGGATCTTGAAAACCTAATCTCTCGAATCAATTTTCACTCTTTCCAGAAATAGCAATTGTTGGCCGTGTTGAAACCGAAAAATCGGTCCCTGAGTGTCACAACCCGCATTTTCTCCGAATTAAGAATTATCAGAGTAAGAGAAAACACGCGTCATGATGCCACGTCAAGCAGGGGATAACTGCTGACGCTCAGGCAAAACCACCTACCAACTTAATGAAAGAGAATCATGTGATTAATGATTAGAAAATCAGTTATATTTTAGAGGTCGTATCCCCCGGCTTAGTGGATCACCTAGTCCACAAAAGAAAACTATATTTAAATGCTGCGGAAAGAAAATACTTTATCAGGTTTGACATCCTAAGGAGCGCATAAGGGTCCCAAGAGAACCACTCATGCTATGCAAGACCCTACATTTAATTTATATAATATATAAGAAAACGGTCTTTATACGTAATTTGGAAAATAGTGATTACGCTTTATAAAACATGCTGATCATGAGCTTTATTTATAATAATAATTATAGTTTAAAAATAACTAGCAACCTAGCATAAAACCTTCTCACGGCAAGTAGACTATCTCCAGAAAACGGTAGCAGCATAAGTAAATATATCCAGTACAAAGGTAACAACTACCAGTGGGCGCCAACAACCTGACACGAACCCACTGACATACATGTATGTCTGTAAGAAAGTACTGAAAAACTACCTCACCAACACGGCAAACGGAACTCCAAAGTCCAAGAGACCACCAACACCACCACTGCAAACTAGCCAACCAACTGGCTACGGCTCAGAACCTGGGGTATTCCAAAAGAAAACAGAATACCTCAGCAAGCTAAACAAAGTAAAACTGCATGAAAGAGTCAACCAAAAGGGGAAAAGTACCTGAAAAACATGCAGTAGAAAGAGTCACAACTGTCCAAAACAGGACAACAAGAAAAGCACTATGTGCGAGGAAACAGCAACAACCCAGCCCAGGAACAACATCCTGCAAGGCCTACAAGGCTACCAAGAGCCCAAAGTGCTGCAAACTACCAAGGAAGAAACTTCTAACACCCTAAACTGTGGGAGGTGGTAGTAGCAAAAACAAACAACGAGGAACCGGATTGGAGGCAAACTCAGTCCCCTCATCCACCATGTCCAAGTCAACAAGCTCGAGGGTCTACACGTGAAAGCACAAGGGACCTTCCACCCACATGCCCAGCCCATACCTGGAGCAAGAAAAACACGAGTGGCCTTGGCTAAATTACACAACTCCACCCCCATAAAGAGCTACAAACCACCACTACTACCCACGACCCACGATTCGGCCATTAGGAAAGAGAAACATGGCCGACAAGGAAATTACAAATATAAACAAGGAATTCACTCGGGAACGTAAATCGAGGAAAGAGAAAAAGAAAGTGTTGAAATGACTCAACACGACGTGGCGCTGGGTCCTCTCGACACCGCATTGAGTGAGCTTCACTCACTCAACGTGCCACGCAAAGCGAACTATCACAACAATAACTCTTACATTACTACCTTAACACTACTCAAAACACTCATGCCCACCTAACCCGCGTATCGACGCCAGCTAATTACGGGTGCAAAAAAAAGGAAATATTCAGAGCGCACGATCAGTGTCGCACGACCAGTGGTCGTGCGCACTCATCGGCTGATGATCGTGCGAAGTGAACCTGGGATACTTGAAACCTGACAGAAACTTAGCATAAGGGCACGATCAGTGCCGCACGACCAGTGGTCGTGCGCACTGTTGCCAGCGCTCGTGCGATAGCCGAGACAGAACTTTGGAGAAAAGAACAGGTAGCCGCGCACGAACAGTGGCACACGACCAGTGGTCGTGCGCCCTAACATTTGATGACCGTGCGCGGGTAACCTGTACCATTTGGGATTTCCCGAATGACACCGGAACGCGCATCACACTCTCCCGACACTGCGAACCACAACTACAACACACCGAAAACGGCCTACGACACACCTAACATAATTTCTACTGATTCTACTCGTTCACCACCACCACACAACTATGCCAAATCGTTCGAAACGGAAACCGGAGACAGAAATGGTAGAAACGAGTAGGATGCATGAATCGAAAGAAAAAAAAACAACTTGGCAAGGGCGAGAACACCACTTGCCTCGATTTCCGGCGAAGCTTGGTCGGCTTTTCCTCCTCTTCACGCACGAATCCGGCAACGAAGCACAAGGCCAAAAATCTGGACATTGCCGGCGGAAAACAAGTCAAAACCCGAAATTCAAAACCACAAGCAAGGCCACGAAACTTGGAAATCTTACCGTAGGAATGAAGTTCTTGACGAGAGCAATCTGAATCCACTCTCGGAATCGAATTCCGTCCACAAACGCTCCGGGAATCGGCGGTGGAAGGCAAGGGCTCGGCGGTTTCTCCGTTTCTCTCGTACAGGGGCGGCGGTTCTTACGTGAAGAAGATGAAGCGGGGTTTTTTTTATTCTAACCTAATGCTTATATATATATATAATTATATAATTTATTACAAAATTGCATAAAGCACCAAAACGACGCGAAAACCGAACTACCTCGGAATTCGACGAAATTCGCACTGTAGCTAAATACCCACGCTATGAACACAACGGCGAAGTCGAAATTAATTTTCGACGAACAGAACTCGAGTTATACCCAAATAAAGCCAAACACCAACATCCCCCCGAGAGGCCACACCGGGTCACCCAAAACGACTCGGCTTGCTAGGGAGATCTTGCCAACAGGCTACAGAATAGGGCACTCAGTTCTAAGGAGCTAAACCACACTCCACAAATGGCACAAGCCACGGAAACGCGTCATCGTAACGCCAAACGAGTATAAAAATAAACGCAGAAAAATCGGGGGCGTTACAGTCACTCCCCCTAAAAGAAAGTTTCGTCCCGAAACTTTACGCACAACACTCCTACTAAAGAAGGAAAAGTAACCAATAGGAGTTACAAGAAGGGAAACATACCGATCAAATCAGGGAAATAGGTGAGGGTAAGCCCTCCTCATGGCCGACTCTAGATCCCAAGTCGCGCTCTCCAAATCCTGATTTTTCCACAGAACTTTCACCATCGGTATGGACTTCTTTCGCAGCACTCGCTCCTGAGTATCCAAAATACGAACCGGCACCTCAACAAAAGAGAGGTTGGGCTCCAACTGGGGCACAACGTCCAAGACCTGCCCACTGCTGCGCACACACTTCCGCAATTAGCTAACATGAAAAACATTATGAACTCCTAGGAAGTTTGCTGGCAAACCCAATCTATAAGCTGACACGCCGATCCGTTCCAAAATCTCGAACGGGCCCACATACCTTGGGTCCAATTTCCGATTCTTACCAAACCTCTTTACACCCACTATTGGGGAAACCTTAAGAAATACAAGGTCCCCTACAGAGAACTCCAAAGGAGACCTACGCCGATTGGCGTTCTTTTCGTACCTCTCCTGAGCTATACGAAGCTTCTCCTGAATAAGCTTCACGACGACTTCCATATCCTCCAGCGCATCAGGACCCAACAACGGCCTCTCACCAGCCTCGGCCCAAAACAACGGAGTCCTACAGCGCCTCCCATACAAGGCTTCGAACGGAGCCATCTGCAAACTTTCCTGATAACTGTTGTTGTAAGCAAATTCCATAAGCCGCAGCCGCTCATCCCACGCTCCGTCGTGGTCTAAAATATAGCATCGGATCATATCCTCAACAATCTGATTCACCCGCTCCGTCTGCCCATTGGTCTGTGGGTGGTACGCAGTAGAATATCTCAGATCCGTACCCAAACCCTCCTGCAGACTCTGCCAAAAACGAGAAGTAAATCGGGAGTCTCGATCAGAAATGATGCTAACCGGCACACCGTGGAGTCGGATGACTTCATTCAAGTACAACTCTGCTATCTTCTTCATCGGGTAATCAATCTTATATGGCACGAAGTGAGCACACTTCGTCAATCTATCCACTATAACCCAAACAGAATCAAATCCCCTCGGGGATTTCGGTAAGCCCGTAATGAAGTCCATAGATATACTCTCCCACTTCCAAGTCGGGATCTCTAACGGGGTCAACTTGCCACCAGGCCTTCCATGGTAGGCCTTCACGCGCTTGCAAGTGTGGCACTCAACAACAAATCGGGCTATATCACCTTTCATGCCATACCACCAGGCAATTTGCCTTAAGTCACGGTACATCTTCGTAGATCCTGGATGATAGGCAACACTGGATCCATGAGCCTCTCTGCAAATCATACCTCTAATATCCCCAACGGCGGGGATGCAAAACCTGCCGCGGTACTTCAAAGTACCCGCATCATCGATAGCAAAATCTGGCAACTCTCCCTTCTCTGTCCTGATGAACAAGTGCAACAGATCCGGGTCGTCCTTCTGGTGCAGTCTGGTCAAAGAAATCCAGGACGGCTCTGCCACTGACAAACTACTCTGCAAACCACAGCATCCCACTGAAATATCCATAAGGAGGAACTCCTCAACTAACCGATCGGCGGAGAGGTTAAAGATCTTTCCGTCTTTCGGCTCAGGGCGTCGGCCACCACATTGGCCTTGCCCGGATGATACTGGATCTCTACATCATAATCGTCCACATACTCTAGCCACCGTCGCTGGCGCAGATTCAACTCCTTCTGCGTGAACACGTACTTCAGGCTCTTGTGGTCGATGAAGATCTTGCACTGAGCCCCATAAAGTAGGTGTCTCCACAGCTTCAACGCATAAATAACCACTGCGAACTCAAGGTCATGCGTAGGATAATTCTTCTCATGAGTCTTCAGTTGCCTTGACCCATAGGCAATCACCTTCCCAACCTGCATTAATACGCATCCCAGACCTACAAGCGAAGCATCCACATATACATCATAATCCACACCCTCAATAGGCAGGGTCAGAACGGGGGCAGTACACAATCTCTTCTTTAGCTCCAGAAAAGCCTCCTCGCACTTTTCGCTCCAAACAAATGCCACATTCTTCTGAGTCAGCTTGGTCAACGGTGCAGCTAGGGAAGAAAAACCCTCCACAAATCTTCTGTAATAACCAGCCAACCCTAAGAAACTCCTGATCTCCTTAGGCGTACTCGGCCTACTCCAATCCATCACTACTGCAATCTTTTCTGGATCGACCGAGATCCCTTCCTTACTCACCACGTGGCCTAGAAAAGAAACCTGAGGCAACCAAAATTCGCACTTGCTCAACTTGGCGAATAACTTGTGGTTCCTCAACTCTGATAGGACCAAACGCAAATGCTGCTCATGCTCCTCAGCACTACGAGAATAAACTAACACGTCATCAATGAAGACCACAACGAACTTGTCGAGGAAATCCTTGAACACCCGGTTCATCATATCCATGAAGGCTGATGGTGCGTTGGTCAGACCAAACGACATCACCAAAAACTCAAAGTGTCCATGCCTCGATCTAAACGCAGTCCGTGGAATATCTGCCTCACGGATCCTGAGCTGATGATAACCAGAACAAAGGTCGATCTTGGAGAACACCGTGCTACCGCGCAACTGGTCAAATAAATCATCGATCCTCGGCAGAGGGTACCTGTTCTTAATAGTGACCTTGTTCTATTCTCTATAGTCGATGCAAAGCCGCATCGACCCATCTTTCTTCTTTTCAAACAAAACAGGAGCACCCCAAGGCGACGAACTCTGCCTGATAAAACCTTTAGCCAACAGCTCATCCAACTGACCTCGCAACTCCTCTAACTCACGAGGGGTCATCCGATATGGCGCCTTAGCAATAGGACGCGTACCCGGCTCCAAATCGATCACAAACTCAACATCCCGCTCGGGAGGAAGACCAGGAAGGTCATCAGGAAAAACATCGGCGAAACCACAAACAATAGGAATTTCCTCCAAACGTGGTACGCTAACAGCGGTTCCAACCGCCGAGACTAAACAAGCACAACAACCAGAAAGAAACAACCTCTGAGCACATACCGCAGAGATGACAGGAGAATCCTGACACGGATCAGCATACACGCTGCCGGGCTGACCGTCGTCCCTGATGAAGTTCAAGCGCTTTCCCTTGCACTGAATGACTGCATCAAACCTAGAGAGCCAGTCCATGCCCAGAATAACATCGAAGTCCTCCAGATCAATCATCTTCAGGTCCGCCTTCGCAAGAAAGTTCCCCAACAAAACAGGGCAATCCAAAATGCCCAAATCTGACAACACAGATTCACCAGAGGGAAACTTGACACGGAAGGAATCCCGAACACGATCTAAGGTCAACCGATGACGCTCCACAAAGGCTCTAGCCACGAACGAGTGGGTAGCGCCGGAGTCAAACAGAACCCGCGCCCAGAGGTTCTTTACCTTATATTTCCCTATAGGAGCATAGAAAACTAAGGAACTACCACAACAATACTGCAAAAATTCTAGCAAATAGAACTACCAGGCTGGAAAAACAACAAACAACTAACCTGAGATGACCTGGGTCGAAGCCTGAGCCTCCTCGGAAGAGATCACGTTCAGCTTCCCCTTTCCCTTGTCCACACGCTGAGGTGGAGGTAAAGCCTGCAATGGAACTACAGGAAGAGCTGGCTGAAACTGAGGACACCTCGACTTGATGTGACCCTTCTGCCCACACTGAAAGCAGACTTTATCCTTGGTCCAACACTGGGCCGCATTATGCTCGGATCGCTTGCAAACGGAACAGGAGACATCTCTCCTAGGAGCACCCTGAATCGCATGAACCTGCTCCTTCCTCTGAGCTGCTGCCTTCCTGAAACATTTCTCGGCAGGGTGGCCTGACCGGCCACAGAAGCTGCACTCCACCTTGCCCCTCTTTCCCGGAGCCGCACCGGGTACTTGGGGTTTCTTCTCCTCCACCGACTTTCTCTTGTCCAACCTCATTTGCTGGCCTCTGCTCTTCGCAGTCTCAATAGCCTCCACCTTCAGAGCAGCCTCTACTACACCTGCATAAGTCTCTGACCCATAAGCACTGGTCAACTGCTGCACCTCACTCCTCAAACCACCGAGAAATCGCTTAACTCGATCAGCCTCAACGCTGACCAATCCAGGGGCAAAACGGCTCAACTTGTTGAACTCTATCTCATACTCACCCACCGTGAGTTGCCTTTGCTTTAGATGGAGGAAGTCGCTCATGAGGCGGTCACGCTCGACCGAGGGTAAGAACTTCCTCAACAGCATCTCCTTGAACACTTCCCAAGAGCATCCAGCTACTAAACTCTCCTTCTCTCTCAGCCACCAACTCTTAGCCAAACCTTTAAGCTAATAGGCGGCTATCATCACCCTCTGATCATCTACAATCCCTGAGTACGAGAACATCTCCTCCATGGAGATCAGCCAGTCGTCTATCACCATGAAATCTGCCTTCCCATCATAAGTGGGAGGACTCAGCCTCTGAAACTGCGAGATGAAGGCCATCTCTGCTGGCACCACCACTGGAGGTCTCAAGGGTGCAGGAGGGGGAGGAACAGCTAACCCCCCCCCCCCCCCCCCGCAGGGACTTGCACACCCTGAGTCTGACCTGCCACGACCGCCACCAAAGACTGAATCTGGGCTTGCACCTCCTCCAACTGTCTGCCCAAGGAATCGTTACTCTAACGCAGACTCTCGATCATCGCATCGTTCTGAGCCCCAGATGACTCACCCTCAGACAGGGGAGTCGATCGAGTCGCAGGACGCCTTGCCATTCTAAAATCATAACAACACCAATTAGATCCTACTACAACGTCTAGAACCAAATACAAGTACAGACAATACATATATAGATATAGACTTAAAGCTGCTAAACTTGCTCTGAGAGTTTATTTTTTTAACAAAATTTAGATGTTATGCCCTAACCTAGGATGGTCAACCACCACCTTACTAACTCTTGTGCCTAGATCGGGAATGCATGACTTTAATATTAATTTGAAAACTTATGTGTGTATATATGTCATCCTGCCAGTCTTTAGCATGGCACGTTGTGCTTATGCAATGTTATGATATACATGTTTGTGTTATGCATTCTAAAAAGGCCCTAATGCATGTTATGAGCGGCGTACACATGAAATTGTTATGCATCCCATACTACATAACATTCTCATGCAACGAAAAAGAAAACGTGCTAGTCGCAGCTATGTGGCGAGGTTATGCATCCCATACTACATAACCCTCACATATTGCCCCTATGGTGGATCCATATACGAACACATATTATGCATCCCATACTACATAATATGCCCCGTATACTTCATGTTATGCTATGAGTGTAGTGTTTGTGCTTTTGCCAAGACGTGCTGATGACATATCGGTGTGTGAATGACATGATGTTGAACTACTAAAAAGCAAACAAAGGAAGGTTGCTCAACTAACTTGTCAAGCAACCTCCCTCTGATACCAACTGTCACAACCTGCATTTTCTACGAATTAAGAATTATCAGAGTAATAGAAAACATGCGTCATGATGCCACGTCAAGCAGGGGATAACTGCTGACGCTCAGGCAAAACCACCTACCAACTTAATGAAAGAGAATCATGTGATTAATGATTAGAAAATCAGTTATATTTTAGAGGTCGTATCCCCCGGCTTAGTGGATCACCTAGTCCACAAAAGAAAACTATATTTAAATGCTGCGGAAAGAAAATACTTTATCAGGTTTGACATCCTAAGGAGCGCATAAGGGTCCCAAGAGAACCACTCATGCTATGCAAGACCCTACATTTAATTTATATAATATATAAGAAAACGGTCTTTATACGTGATTTGGAAAATAGTGATTACGCTTTATAAAACATGTTGATCATGAGCTTTATTTATAATAATAATTATAGTTTAAAAATAACTAGCAACCTAGCATAAAACCTTCTCAGGGCAAGTAGACTATCTCCAGAAAACGGTAGCAGCATAAGTAAATATATCCAGTACAAAGGTAACAACTACCAGTGGGCGCCAACAACCTGACACGAACCCACTAACACACATGTATGTCTGTAAGAAAGTACTGAAAAACTACCTCACCAACATGGCAAACGGAACTCCAAAGTCCAAGAGACCACCAACACCACCACTGCAAACTAGCCACCCAACTGGCTACGGCTCAGAACCTGGGGTATTCCAAAAGAAAACAGAATACCTCAGCAAGCTAAACAAAGTAAAACTGCATGAAAGAGTCAACCAAAAGGGGAAAAGTACCTGAAAACATGCAGTAGAAAGAGTCACAACTGTCCAAAACAGGACAACAAGAAAAGCACTACGTGCGAGGAAACAGCAACAACCCAGCCCAGGAACAACATCCTGCAGGGCCTACTAGGCTACCAAGAGCCCAAAGTGCTGCAAACTACCAAGGAAGAAACTTCTAACACCCTAAACTGTGGGAGGTGGTAGTAGCAAAAACAAACAACGAGGAACCGGATTGGAGGCAAACTCAGTCCCCCCCATCCACCATGTCCAAGTCAACAAGCTCGAGGGTCTACACGTGAAAGCATAAGGGACCTTCCACCCACATGCCCAGCCCATACCTGGAGCAAGAAAAACACGAGTGGCCTTGGCTAAATTACACAACTCCACCCCCATAAAGAGCTACAAACCACCACTACTACCCACGACCCACGATTCGGCCATTAGGAAAGAGAAACATGGCCGACAAGGAAATTACAAATATAAACAAGGAATTCACTCGGGAACGTAAATCAAGGAAAGAGAAAAAGAAAGCGTTGAAATGACTCAACACGACGTGGCGCTGGGTCCTCTCGACACCGCATTGAGTGAGCTTCACTCACTCAACGTGCCACGCAAAGCGAACTATCACAACAATAACTCTTACATTACTACCTTAACACTACTCAAAACACTCATGCTCACTTAACCCGCGTATCGACGCCAGCTAATTACGGGTGCAAAAAAAAGGAAATATTCAGAGCGCACGATCAGTGTCGCACGACCAGTGGTTGTGCGCACTCATCGGCTGATGATCGTGCGAAGTGAACCTGGGAAACTTGAAACCTGACAGAAACTTAGCATAAGCGCACGATCAGTGCCGCACGACCAGTGGTCGTGCGCACTGTTGCCAGCGCTCGTGCGATAGCCGAGACAGAACTTTGGAGAAAAGAACAGGTAGCCGCGCACGAACAGTGGCACACGACCAGTGGTCGTGCGCCCTAACGTTTGATGACCGTGCGCGGGTAACCTGTACCGTTTGGGATTTCCCGAACGACACCGGAACGCGCATCACACTCTCCCGACACTGCGAACCATAACTACAACACACCGAAAACGGCCTACGGCACACCTAACATAATTTCTACCGATTCTACTCGTTCACCACCACCACACAACTATGCCAAATCGTTCGAAACGGAAACCGGAGACAGAAATGGTAGAAACGAGTAGGATGCATGAATCGAAAGAAAAAAAACAACTTGGCAAGGGCGAGAACACCACTTGCCTCGATTTCCGGCAAAGCTTGGTCGGCTTTTCCTCCTCTTCACGCACGAATCCGGCAACGAAGCGCAAGGCCAAAAATCTGGACATTGCCGGCGGAAAACAAGTCAAAACCCGAAATTCAAAACCACAAGCAAGGCCACGAAACTTGGAAATCTTACCGTAGGAATGAAGGTCTTGACGAGAGCAATCCGAATCCACTCTCGGAATCGAATTCCGTCCACAAACGCTCCGGGAATCGGCAGTGGAAGGCAAGGGCTCGGCGGTTTCTCCATTTCTCTTGTACAGGGGTGGCGGTTCTTACGTGAAGAAGATGAAGCGGGGTTTTTTTTTATTCTAACCTAATGCTTATATATATATATATAATTATATAATTTATTACAAAATTGCATAAAGCACCAAAACGACGCGAAAACCGAACTACCTCGGAATTCGACGAAATTCGCACCGTAGCTAAATACCCACGCTACGAACACAACGGCGAAGTCGAAATTAATTTTCGACGAACAGAACTCGAGTTATACCCAAATAAAGCCAAACACCAACATCCCCCCGAGAGGCCACACCGGGTCACCCAAAACGACTCGGCTTGCTAGGGAGATCTTGTCAACAGGCTACAGAATAGGGCACTCAGTTCTAAGGAGCTAAACCACACTCCACAAATGGCACAAGCCACGGAAACGCGTCATCGTAACGCCAAATGAGTATAAAAATAAACGCAGAAAAATCGGGGGCGTTACACTGAGGAGTTCGACCCTTGGGGAAGGGGTGATCGCACACTTACTTCTCTCCTCACGAGCCCAAATGACAAAGGAAAAGGACCAGGGACAGACCCAAGGCTCCAGAACGGAGGTCCCACCACACACCGGAAGATCTTAGAGCGCTTCCCCTCCTTAGCCAAGTGCTGAAGCTAAGGTACCTCAGAAAGCGCTAGAAGACCGGGCACAAGAAAGCATGCCTTCTGAGGTACCCCTTGGGTCCTATTTATAGGAAAAGACGGTCTGCAAATAACCAACCTTCATTGTTTTTGAGGACTATAGGTAGTCCGAAGGGGGCGACATGGTAAAAATACACCACAGTTGAAGGGCGAGCTGGCCCTGAGATAACGTCCACTAGGCAAGGGCGGCGAGTACTGGGGCGGGAAAGCTTCCCCCCACGCCGAGGTAACAGGTGGTGAGGGAGCTCGCCTTGCTCAATGCCACGGGAGATGGCGTTGAGTGAGCTCGCCTCTCTCAGCGCCACAGGCCTGGCTTGCCTTACTCAACGCCACGGGAGAAGGCGTTGAGCGAGCTCGCCTCTCTCAGCGCCACAGGCCTGGCTCGCCTTACTCAATGCCATGGGAGAAGGCGTTGAGCGAGCTCGCCTCTCTCAGCGCCACGGGCCTGGCTCGCCTCGCCTTAGGCCTGGGCGAGTTGACCCCTAAAGCCCCTGCTCGCGGGTGACGGGCATGTCGGCACTCGCCCACCACTTGGCTCTGGGCGAACACGTACTCGGCCGGATCTACTCGCCCGATGAATTGACCTCCGCCGGGCTCAACTCTATGAACTCCGAGCTCAGCCCGATGATCGCCGAGCCTGTACTCGGCACGCTGGGCTCGGCATGCTCTGCTGAACTCGCCTGGGGCTCTGAGGCGGTCTGAGCCGGCCGGTTTGGCTCCTGTTAGCCCACTCGCTGGATACGGGGTTGTACACAATCCCCGCTCTTTGCGAGGTTGGCACAAACTCGGAAAGAAACATCCAACCCCCTAGGATCCTGCGAGTGCGACAGGAGCCAAAAGGAATCTCTTGGTAGGTCCCACTGATGGCTATATATACATACCCAGCATGCCTGACTGACCTCCGCCCTTCCCTTTACTTAAGCCCTGCCGAGATGCCACTCCACAAAGAGGTCATGGAGCGACCCGCAAAATATCGCGAGGAGACCGCCCTTCGCACTACGGCCCTAACGGATCTGAACGTCCCGGCTCGCCGCTTCACTGAATTCGGCTCGGTCAAGAGGGCGAGGCCCTTTCCTCTCGAGACCGAGCACATCTTCGCTGAATTAAAAAAAACACCCTGGTCAATGGCTCCGACTCCTCCAACCATTCTGCTTTGGCCCCCCATGGTAAAGACTTTGTGGACCTTACCACCGAACAAGACCATGGCGGCGAGGTCTCCACACCGAGGGTCGAGAATCTTCCTTCCAAGGCGCCTGAGCCATCCTCTGACCCACGTCCGCGAGACTCGCTCCTTGCCACTGAAACCATAGAGCTGGACTCGCGGAAGCTGGGGTCGCCGGCTCGCATCCCTTCACAACAACCCTCTTCCGCTCCCGCGGCTACTGGGGAGGACGCCGAGCACACATCCGCTCCTGATTCCCCCCGAAATTCTGAAGGTATGTCTCTGATCCCCTCACATTGCGTCTGATTCTAATTGGTGCTCGCTCCTCCCACTCGCTATCCCGACTCCCCTGTGCAGGCCTTCCTAACCGATCTGGGGCTGATGACTCAGCCGAACGGGCCGGCTACTCGCCTCTTCCATCGCCGCGCGCTTTAGACATCTTCCTGGACTCAGAGGTGGATAGCCCCGAACGGTCGAGGCGAAGCCAACTGGTCCTCAAAAAGTTAGTGTGCGATCTCCACGAGCTGAAGAAAAACAATTCCAGGCTGTAGGAGGAGTGCGTGCAGCTTGCTGGCGAGGCGAGGGTCAGCTCGGCATATGCGGCGACGTCTTCCTCCATACTCTTCGATGAGATTGATGAGAACTTGCGAGCGGTGAACAGTAACCTGGGGCAGCATTGGCAACTCTTCGCGCAGCGGCTGACGACATCGGGCCGGCGAGAACGGGGTAACTAGGGATGACTCCCTTACGAGCCGACCGGCACTCTCCCCTGTTGTTGCATGGTCCCTGCGTGTGCTTTTAATTTTCCTTGTTCTGGACAATTTGCTCCCTTTATGCTAATAAACTGTATAAGTTTTCGTTATGCGAGCGTGTTTTACTTCTTTTGAACGGTGCGTGTCTTTTCGAATTCCTTATCCAGACTCGCTGAGGTCGGCGAGCAGAGAGCAGCGAGACGGAGTGTTGGAACACCTTATTACTAATTTGGGTAAGGATCACTATGTGCTTAGGAATTTGTTTTGACCTTGCTGTATAGTATGATAGGTCAATTAGAATGAGTCTTAGGGTTAGTACTTAGGTTTGAAAGCTGCCCTCAAGACCTTCTAAAGATCAGGATTCAAGTGCTGAAGACTAGGACAATTCTCGTCGAGCTCAGGTCGACGAAACGTCGAACTCAGGTCGACTATCTCTGAGCTCAGTTCAATGAGGCGTCGAACTCCGTTCGACGATCTTCGAGCTCAGATCGACGCTCTGTCTCTAAGTTGTTTTCCAAGTCTCTGAGCTCATGTCGACGATCGTAGAGCTCAGGTCGATGATTTCTGTCTCCAGTTTAAATACAATCTCTGAGCTCAGGTCGACGATAGCTGAGCTCAGATCGACGTTTTTTTGAGAGGTCGACGATTTCAGGATTCAAATTTAGGACAGTTATGGAATTCATTCAGATTTATTTTCAGCATTTATAGCAAAGGATTTTGTAGCCGTTTCAATCAATCTGGAGCAAGTTTCAAGGAAGACTAATTGGAATGTTTCTCAAGGACTTTCCTCCAGAGGTAGATATCAGTTAAGGAAGTCATTTATGACTGATTAACGGCTATCAAGAAGCCAGAATCTGATATACTCCCTAGAGAATCATTCTGAAAGTAGTACAGACAAGATTTGAAAAAGAATACAGAAGAGATAACAAAAAAATTACTCATCAAGAATTCATCTTCTGGGAATAGACTCAGTAGACAAAATTTTACAGAATTACTGAGTCAGAATCCTTCAAGAACACAAGGAACATTACTGTGAAGGAGATCATCTGCTATCCTACTCCTTCAATCATCAAGTGTTCAAAAGCTTCTTCATCAAGGACTCCAGACATCACACATTTCAGCATCTGCTGAAATCATCTATTGCTGGAGATCTGAAGCAACTGAAGGCCTATCACCCTAAGCAAAGCTCATCTTCCTGAATCCTTACAGATCTCAGGGGGAGCTTTGACAACATCATTCACTAGTCTTCTCTCAGATTATTGATAGAGAATAACAACCCAACCTTTTTTTTTCTTTATTCCTTCTGTAAAAGGGTTTCTCAAAACTCCCTTCAAAAGTTTTGTGGCTGGTTTCTGAGACCTTGTCAAAACTCAGTGGTGGCAAGACACCTTATCAAAAAATCTAGGTTTGGTTTTTGAGCACCTTATCAAAAGCTCATTGGTGCCCAGGACACCTGATCAACTATTCCTGCAGTGGATTCCTACCTAGGGTGGTAGAAGAGTGGATGTACCCAGGTTGTTGGGGAACCACTATAGCTCCTTGTGTCATCTGGCTTGCTGTGTTTTGTTTTTGTTGTGTACTGTGATTTCTTATTTCTTGCTTAGTTTTCTTTTTGCAAGCACCTTACACATATACATAAATCAAGACTTCCACTGCTTTACAGTTTTAAATTGTAAATTATTTTAAAATACTCTATTCACCCCCCTCTAGAGTAAAGGCTGATCTTACACTCACTTTCAATTGGTATCAGAGGGAGGTTGGTTACTCAACAACTGAATCTTCAACAGATTGGTTGAACAGGCTAACACCTGAACCAAAAGATCCTTGATAAGATAAATCTTCTATAGAGGGTTATTACTATTTTGTATTATATTTATTTTCTACAAAACCATGGCACAGAACAAAGATTATGCTAGCACCAGATCTCTAGTGTGCAACCTTTCTAAGTTTGCACTTTGGAAGGCAAGGATTAAGCTTTACATGAATTCTATTAATGAGGACATCTACAATTCTGTTTTGACAGTGTGTCCAAGACCCCCAGTAATTACAAGTACAAGTGTTGTTCCACCTCCCTCAGGAACAGATGCAGAAATAAAGAAATGTAAAGTTACAGATGCAAAGGCTATGAATATCCTTGCTCAGACTATGTCTGATGAGATATTCCAAACGGTGGCTGAATACAGTTAAGCAAAAGATATATGGGATAAAATTTCTGAGATTGTATCTGGATCTGCTGATGAAAGGAAAGACAGAAGATCTCATCTCATATCCCAGTATGAGAACTTCAAAAAGGGAGAAACTGAGTCAGTTGCTGACATGTACAACAGGCTCAGCCTAATAGTCAGTGAACTAAAAACACTGGACAAGGAGATCTCTCTAACTGAACTAAATGACAAGATCCTAATGTGCTTCCCTAGCACTTGGGACTCAAGGATCTGGCCAATCAAGGATACCAGAAGCCTAACTGAGATTACTACTGAAGCTTTGTTGGGCAAGCTCAAGTCATATGAGCTGCTCATCAAGAATAGAGAGGAAGAACAGAAGGTTGCTTCTCCAGCTATTAGGAAGGAGAAGAAAATAGCATTCAAAGCTACTAAAGAACTGCCTGAAGACAAGGTCACAGGCAATGAAGAATTGATGAGCTTACTGGCCAAAAGATTCTATAAGATGGTCAGGAATGATTTCAGAAAGAAGTCATCCAGAGGGCATGAAAAGCCAAGGTATGACAAATCCAATAATAAAGAAATTATTTGTTTTGGATGCAGGAAACAATGCCATATTGTGTCTGATTGTCTAGAAAATCAGAATAAGGACAAAAAGGACAGAAAAGAAAGAAGAAGAGATAAGGACTCAAGGGGAAACAATTACAATAAATCCTCCTCCAGCAAAAATAAACATACAAGGAAGGGATTTGTAGCAGAAACCTGGAGTGAAACTGAAGAAGAATCAGAGGCTTCATCAAGCTCAAGTGATGATGAAGATGATGCTGAAGAAAAGGAGTTCTGCATGCTGGCTATAAATGCCTCTCAACCTAATTCTGATGCAGAACAAGAGTCAGAGTCTGAATCTGAAACTCAAACTGAAGAAGACCAGGTAATAGATTCCTTTGATTTTAATTCAGAGGACTTTAGATCTGAATTTAAGGCACTTTGTTTAGACATGTTAAAGTCTGAGAAAGAGATTATCTCTCTCAGAAATCAATTGTCTGAACATAGCGCTCTAAAATTAGACAACCTCAAACTCTCTGAGGAGTTAGAATACTGTAGGGAGGAGATAGCTTCACTGAAAAGCGAACTATCCTAGGCAAAGAAGTTTGAAGAATCCCTTAATGGGAGAAGCATCAGACTGATGGACATCACAAGCACAGTGAACTCAAGACTCAACAGTACACTGGGCTTGGGTGCCTCATCCAGCCAACCTATAGTATTAACAACCCCAATTAAATTTATCTCAGATAAAGGAAAGGGTGTTGTAGAGGTGGCTAGGAAGAATCCTGATTTACCTAAGAAAAACAAAGTTCAACAGAAAACGTCGAACAGAGGTCGACGATCGTCGAACAGAGCTTGGCGATCTCAGGCTGAATCATCGAACTCAGTTCGACGACTTCTGAACTCTGAACTCTGGGATAGTCGATCTTCGAACGGAGCTCAGAGCTTTGAACAATCTTTCAGAGGTAAATCTAAAATCAATCCTAGAAGTCCTACATCCCAAAGCTTCAACCCTTATACTAAATGGATAGTACCTCCTAGGAGATACCATCCTGATGGATATAAGAGTCAGCCAGGGATGTCTTTTATTTCTGAGTTTAAAGGTTATCAACCTAGACCCAAGGTAAACTGGGTCAAAAACATATAAATTGTTTATGTGCAGGTGAAGACCTATCCAGCAATGATCCAACAATTGTATCTGGATAGTGGGTGCTCAAAGCACATGATAGGGAACAAGGAGAATCTAACATCATTCAAAACCAAACTTGGACACAAAGTGATATTTGGTGATTCAAACTTTGGTCAAACAAAAGGATATGGTACTGTTCAGATTGGCTCAGTCACATTCAAGAAGGTGGCTTATGTGGAAGGACTGAAGCACAACCTAATCAGCATCAGTCAACTCTGTGATGAAGGCTATCAAGTGATATTCAACAAATCCTTATGCAAGATCAAGTCAGAGGATAACACAACAGTGTTAACATGTAAAAGGAAAGGTAACATTTATCTTGTAGATTTCTGTTAGGTACATTGGAAAATGTATACCTGATTTGGAGAAGCCTCACTTAGCTCAATGATATACATCAAGGTGTATTTGATGTTATTTTGAGTTTATATGTGCAGGTTAAGTATTGGCTAAAATGCAGAGAAAAGTTTCTAAGTCCATGTGTCGACACTTCAGCAAGCCTGTGTCGACACTTGGGGAAGCAGTGTCGACACCAGAATAAACTGTGTCGACACACAAAAGATTATAGTCGACATCAAATGTGTCGACACAGGGAGGCAGTGTCGACACACAGAGGCAGAGTCGACAACAACTGTGTCGACACCTGGAGGCAGTGTCGACACACGCTATGTTCTGAGTCTACATCAACTGTGTCGACAAACAGGACTTGTGTCGACACACAGCTGAGTCTAGACCAAGTTGATTGCTGATGAATGGTGAAGTGTTTGTGTCGACACAAATAATCAGTGTCGACGCATTCTCAAGATGCAGTATCAAGAAGCTGTATCGACATCAAGGCAGCTATGTCGACACCAACAATGTCTGTGTCGACACTTAAGTCACTTGTGTCGACACATATTAACAGACTGTCTCGACACTTTATGGCAATCAGTCTCGACGCTTTGCTGACAGAGTCAAAGGCTCAAGAACTGTTTAAGGACTTGACAGCTGTGAGTTACAACAGGTGTACTGAAGCTGTCAGACTTGTCAGAGGTTAGTTAGAAACCGGATTAGCCAGTTACCATGGATGAAGTCTATATATATATAGATGGATTCAGAAGAAGGACAATCTTATCAATTAACATATACAACTAACACAACTATTATGAGATTGATCTCTGATCAAAAAGTACAAGTCACAAAGAAGATCTCCGTGAGAAGATCTAAGAAGACGTCTGAAGTAGTTATCTATTCAGATTCAGTCTAAGTTGAATTCAATCAAGAATTCAGAAGTATCTTCAAGAGGTTTGGAGAGAGAGAGATCCAGCTATTTGAAGTCAAGAAGGAGACAATTACAGGTCTCTCAAGAAGCAGATATTGAACTAATCTGTCAAGAAGATTCAGATCTATTTCTTGAATCTAAGGAGGAAGCTGCCAGTCAGTTATATTCAAAGGAAATCAACCCAACTAAGTTCAGATTCAAGAAGCTTTGAAGAAAGCTAAGATCAAGTTGATTTCAACCATCAGCCTCTTCAAGAAGCTGATCAAGAAAGTTCTTATCCCTTCTCTCTCAATAGGGGTAAGATATTATAAAATTCCTTATCAAATTCTGTAGGATCTATTCATAGATCTGAGTTGAAAGCCTGTTTTATAAAGGCTGAGTGTAGGAGATTTGTTCTCTGAGTGGTAGGGTTGTTTGTGTCTGAGTTGTAGGAGAAGGTATTCTCTGAGTTGTAGGCTTTGTGGCAAGGCTGAGGAAGGGCTTGTTAGCCTGAGTTGTAGGAATGTGAAAACATTCTGAGTTGTAGGAATCCTTTTGGATTCTGAGCTGTAGGATCTGAGGATCTGAGATAAAGGAAGAAGTTGGGCCGAATCTAGCATACTGCTGGATAGGTGAAGGGGGGAAGTGGATGTACCCAGACCTTGGGGAACCACTATAAATACTGTGTGCAATCTGTGAATTGTGTAGCTGTAGAATCTGTGATTGTGTGTGTTGAGTTTGCTGCAGAATTTTCTATTTTATATTACAGCATTAAAGTGATATTCAGTCTTAATTTTAAAACAAGAATTAGAACCTATTCACCCCCCCCCCCTCTAGGTGTTTAGGTAGTCTTGAAAGTAAAACTATCAAGTGGTATCAGAGGGAGGTTGCTCAAAGAAGGACTTAACAGTCTGAGTTAGATCCCTAAGGCAGAATCAAGAAAATGGGTTCTTGAGAGAATCACAAGGAACTAGGGTCAATGAAATTACCCATCTACAGAAAAGAGATTTTTGGAATCTGGAAAGAAAAGGTTAGGTTGTTTATGGAGGCCTCTGACCCAAGGATATATTTCACAGTAAAAGAAGGTCCATATATCCCAATGAATGTGTCTGTTCTAGATGCAAATCAAAGAACTCCTAAAGATTTTTTTTTAAATGACTAAGGATGAGATTATACTGGCTAGTATGGATAAAAGAGCTCAGAATATCATAGTGAGTGCCATAGATGATTCTACTTTCCAAATTTTGATTCACTACAAAACCTCCAAGGAAATATGAGACACTTTGATTGTCTACATGGAGGATTCTGAAGAAGTTAGACAAGACAGAAAGTCTATGCTCAATCATGAATATGAGAGTTTCAGACAAGGGAAGTCTGATAGCATATCTGAATGCTGCAAGAAATTCTACAGGATAGTGAATGAACTGATGTCCTATGGAAGGGTCTTTAGTACATATGAGCTGAATGACAAATTCCTAAGATCCTTGACAAAGGATTAGGATACCAAGATTTGTGCCATTAGAGAAGTGGCCAAACTAGCAGACATTTCTCCTCCAACCTTATTTGGAAAGTTGTTATCATATGAAATGCAACTAATGGCTAGGAAGGAGGAAGAAAGAAATACAAAAGAAGAGCATAGAGAAAGGTCTGTGGCCTTCAAGGTTGAAGCCACTAGAAAGAATAGAAGGATATCTCCATCACCTCTTAAGGAAGTTGCTGAAGTTATCTCAGAGAATTCAGACAATCAGAACTCAGATAGCAGTGATTCAGATGTAGATTTTGTTGCCTTTACAAGGCAGTTTCAGAGGTTTTTGAAGAAGAAGTAGTGGAAGTCAAGGCCCTCCACATCATAGCCAGTTGATGACTACTATCAAAAGAGAAAATCATCAAGAAAGGAAAGGAGCAGATCTAAGCCCAGCAAAGCTACAACATCAAAAATTGTTTGCTATTGCTGTAACAGGCCTGGACATGTGGTGGCTGAGTGTCCAGAAAAGAGGAAGGAGTAAGCAGATAGAAAGAAGACTCGATAAAAGGGCAAGAAGGAGAAATCCTTTGTTGCTAAGAAGGAGAAGAGTCTTACAGATCCATCCTCCTCAGAGTCAGAATCTGAAGCTGAAGCATACATTGGACTGTATGCAGCTAGTGAAGAAGATGAGTTTATGCAATTGCTGAACTCCATCTATGAACAAGAAGACCATCAGTGCATGAGACTGATGGCTGAATCAGAAGACAATAAGTGCCAGGATCAGCCTGGTCCCAGTAAGGTACAAAGTAATTCTAGAATTTCTGATTACAGTACTGGTTCAGAGTCAGATTCATCTTCATCAAGTGATGAGGATGGATCTGAATCTGAAGGAGATATTCATCAGTTGATAGATGAATATGGGGACTTATTGCAGGCACTTAAGAAAAGCAAAAACCTGGCCAAAACGCAGGCTAAGGAAATTGCAGATCTTAAGATGACTGCATCTGGTTTAGAGAAAGAATTGGATCAAAAAATGAATGAGGTTGCCAAGCTGAAAACTATAACTGTTATTCAGATGGGCGCAATCACACATAAAAATGATATAATTTAAAGTCTGGAAGTCAGACTTCAAAAGGAGAAAGATCTAGTGGCTAGTTACTCTAAGCCAAAATCAGTCTTACCCTTAATAGATGAGTTTGTTGCTCAAAAGGGTAAGGCAGGATTAGGCTTTAAAGGTAACACTAGGGCTATCCAATTCAAGAGAAAAGGCAAAGCACTAGTCCAGCCAGTAAATTTTAAAGTTCCTGTAATGTTTAGAAAGGTACAAGTGCCTTCTAACAAATATGATCTTGAAAACATTCATGGTCATAATAAGACTGATAGTCTGAATTACAAGGGTGTTAATGCCAATAAGTCAGCCCATGTCAATAAACCCCATGTTCCAAGGAAAACAGTGGGTATAGCTGCAGCAGCACCAGCACAGAACAGAAATTTTTCTGCCAAAAATGTATCTAGACCTAGATACAACAAGTATGAATGTTGGTGCTGTGGCAAGACAGACCATTTTGCCTTAGACTGCTGGCATAACATAAGTGTCAGGAAGAACAACAGTCTACCAGTTAGAAGAGCTGCTGGTAGATTTAATATGGATGGTGCTAACTTGAACAACGGACCCAAGACTTTCTTGGGCTCTAAGGTTAGGTAATTCTGTATTGCAGGAAAGTCCAAGTTGTCATGCCCCTATATGGTACTTGGACAGTGGATGTTCCAGGCACATGACTGGAACAAAGGGGATGCTGAAGGAGTACTCACCTATCAAGGATGGGCCTAAAGTAATCTTTGGTGGATCTGAAAGAGGAATCATCAAAGGATTTGGTAACATTTCTTCAAACCAGATTACCATCACTCAAGTGGCTTATGTAAAAGGTTTGAAAAACAACCTGATAAGCATAAGTCAGCTGAGTGATCTAGGATATGACATTTCATTTGTTAAGAATGGATATCATATCAAAAGGTCAGGTGATCAAAAGGTCATATTGACTGGGTATAGAAAAAGAAATGTTTATTATCTTGACTTTGTGTGTGAGAACAAGGTTTCTCCTATTTATCTTGTAGCTGATGAGAGAGCATCTCATTGTGTCAAATGGCACAAGAGGCTGGCTCATCTTAACTACAAAACAATTGGCCAACTCTTTAGTAAAGAATTAGTGAGGAATGGTCCTCAGATTAAGTGTATAAAGGATGTGATATGTTCAGCTTGTCAAAAGGGCAAGCAGAAAAAATCCTCCTTTTATAGCCTTGAAAACAAGGATTCGGTCAGGTGTCTATACCTACTGCATATGGATTTATTTGGTCCTATGTCAGTTCATAGTCTAGGTAGGAAGGTCTACACTTTTGTGGTTGTAGATGACTATTCTAGATATTCCTAGGTGTTCTTTCTGAGACAGAAATCTAAAACCCCAAGTGTTTTACATAGTTTTGTCAAACAAATTCAGAATGAACTGAACAGTACAGTGGTCAAAATCAGAAGTGACCATGGCACTGAATTTCAATCTGAAAGTATGACAAGATTATGTGAAGAATTTGGAATTTTTCAAGAGTTCTCCTCACCTAAAACACCTCAGCAAAATGGTATTGCTGAAAGGAAGAATAGGACATTGATTGAAGCTGGTAGAACTCTATTGAGTGACACTTCTCTCCCAGAATACTTCTGGACTGAGGCAGTTAGTACTGCATGTCATGTGATCAATAGGTAAAATAGACAAAGTGTACCTGATTTGGAGAAGCCTCACTTAGCTCAATGATATACATCAAGGTGTATTTGATGTTATTTTGAGTTTATATGTGCAGGTTAAGTATTGGCTAAAATGCAGAGAATAGTTTCTAAGTCCATGTGTCGACACTTCAGCAAGCATGTGTCGACACTTGGGGAAGCAGTGTCGACACCAGAAGAAACTGTGTCGACACATAGAAGATTATAGTCGACATCAAATGTGTCGACACAGGGAGGCAGTGTCGACACACAGAGGCAGAGTCGACAACAACTGTGTCGACACCTGGAGGCAGTGTCGACACACGCTATGTTCTGAGTCTACATCAACCGTGTCGACACACAGGACTTGTGTCGACACACAGCTGATTTTAGACCAAGTTGATTGTTGATGAATGGTGAAGTGTTTGTGTCGACACAAATAATCAGTGTCGACAAATTCTCAAGTTGTAGTGTCAAGAAGCTGTGTCGACATCAAGACAGCTATGTCGACACCAACAATGTCTGTGTCGACACTTAAGTCACTTGTGTCGACACATATTAACAGACTGTCTCGACACTTTATGACAGTTACTCTCGACGCTTTGCTGACAGAGTCAAAGGCTCAAGAACTGTTTAAGGACTTGACAGCTATGAGTTACAATAGGTGTACTGAAGCTGTCAGACTTGTCAGAGGTTAGTTAGAAACCGGATCAGCCGGTTACCATGGATGAAGTCTATATATATAGATGGATTCAGAAGAAGGACAATCTTATCAATCAACATATACAACTAACACAACTATTGTGAGATTGATCTCTGATCAAAAAGTACAAGTCACAAAGAAGAAGATCTCCGTGAGAAGATCTAAGAAGACATTTTGAAGTAGTTATCTATTCAGATTCTGTCTAAGTTGAATTCAATCAAGAATTCAGAAGTATCTTCAAGAGGTTTGGAGAGAGAGATCCAGCTATTTGAAGTCAAGAAGGAGACAATCATAGGTATTTCAAGAAGCAGATACTGAACTAATCTGTCAAGAAGATTCAGATCTATTTCTAGAATCTAAGGAGGAAGCTGGCAGTCAGTTATATTCAAAGGAAATCAACCCAACTAAGTTCAGATTCAAGAAGCTTTGAAGAAAGCTAAGATCAAGTTGATTTCAGCCATCAGCCTCTTCAAGAAGCTGATCAAGAAAGTTCTTATCCCTTCTCTCTCAATAGGGGTAAGAGATTATAAAATTCCTTATCAAATTCTGTATGATCTATTCATAGATCTGAGTTATAAGCCTGTTTTATAAAGGCTGAGTGTAGGAGATTTGTTCTCTGAGTGGTAGGGCTGTTTGTGCCTGAGTTGTAGGAGAAGGTATTCTCTGAGTTGTAGGCTTTGTGGCAAGGCTGAGGTAGGGCTTGTTAGCCTGAGTTGTAGGAATGTGAAAACATTCTGAGTTGTAGGAATCCTTCTGGATTCTGAGCTGTAGGATCTGAGGATCTGAGATAAAGGAAGAAGTTAGGCCGAATCTAGCATACTGCTGGATAGGTGAAGGGGGAAAGTGGATGTACCCAGACCTTGGGGAACCACTATAAATACTGTGTGCAATCTGTGAATTGTATAGCTGTAGAATCTGTGATTGTGTGTGCTGAGTTTGCTGCAGAATTTTCTGTTTTATATTACAGCATTGAAGTGATATTTTGTCTTAATTTTAAAATAAGAATTATAACCTATTCCCCCCCCCCCCACCCCTCTAGGTGTTTAGGTAGTCTTGAAAGTAAAACTATCAATTTCCTTTCAACCTATATAGATATCTGTTTATTTAATTCAGTTTGCAAACCAAATGATCTTTGGCATAAGAGACTAGGAAATCTAAACCTTAGAACCATTGCTAGGCTATCCAAGGACAACCTTGTTAGAGGACTACCTTCTGGCCCCTACAAGAAGGAAGGACTCTGCAGGGTTTGACAATTAGGCAAGCAAACTAAAAATAGTTTTAAGTCACTTAATAAGAGTGATTCACCTAGGATCTTGTATCTGTTACACATGGATCTTTTTGGACCCATTACAGTACAAAGCTTAGGAGGGAAATCTTATACTTTGGTGATTGTAGATGACTTCTCTAGATTCACATGGGTATTCTTTCTGAGGAAGAAGTCTGATAACTTTAAGTGTTTGACATATTTTCTCAAATACATACAGATTGAGTTCAATACTCTGATTGCCCTGATATGAAGTGATCATGGGGACAGAGTTTGATTCTCTTCTTATGCAAGAGTTCTGTCAGAGTGAAGGGATCAGACATACTTTCTCTGCTCCTAGAACTCCTCAACAAAATGGGGTAGCTGAAAGGAAAAATAGAACCCTTATTGAATCTGCCACCACATTATTGACAGATGCTCACCTTCCTCTATCTTTTTGGGCAGAGGCAGTGAACACCTCCAACTATGTGTTAAACAGAAGTTTGATACATAAACTGAAGGGCAAGACTCCTTATGAATTGCTCAAAGGGAAGAAACATAAAGTAGAATATTTCAAGATTTTTGGTTGCATTTGTTATATTCACAATAATGACAAGAAGTATATGGCAAAATTCCAAGCTAAAGCTGTTTAAGGAGTGTTTCTGGGATACTCCATGATCAGTAAAGCTTATAGGGTTTATAATAAAACTTCTCTTAAAATTGAAGAATCTGTTCATGTATCTTTTGATGAGACTAACATGTTTTATAAGGAGAAGTCTACTTCTACCATAGAACCCTTGTGGGTAAACTCTCTTTCAGAAAATTTGGACAGATTGCATATTGCAGAGAAGGATTCAACGCAGTCACCTACCCAACAAAGAGGTGAAATCAGTGAAGATGAAGAAGATGTTCAACATCTTGGAGAGAACCATCTTGAAGAGCCAGTTGTTATTCCACTAGAGGAAACAACAGCACAGGTTGGTGAACAATCAACACCCCTTGTTGATTTAGTAACAACAAGAGATCATCCAATCTCCCAAGTGATTAGAAACATCTCAGCTGGTGTGCAAACCAGAAATCAGGTCAACCAGAACCTGATGCACACTTGCTTCCTTTCTCAAATTGAACCTCAATCCATACAAGATGAAGAACAAGATCCACACTGGATCATTGCAATGCAAGAGGAACTACATCAATTTGAGAGGAATAAAGTTTGGGAACTAGTGCCAAGGCCTAAGGATCACTCCATTGTTGGAACAAAGTGGGTGTTCAGAAACAAGTTAGATGATCAAGGAGTTATTGTAAGGAATAAGGCAAGGCTAGTTGCACAAGGATACTCTCAAGAAGAAGGAATAGTGATGGCGACCGCCACCAGGACGGCCAACTTGATGGTGATGACGACGTGCATGGCGCATTGGTTGATCATGGAGTTACGGCGGATGATGATGATGATAGTGGCCTTCCGGTTAAAGACTTGCAGCGCCATGGTGGCCACGGCTACAATCTTTGTCCACGCCGCAAGAAATAATTATTATCTTTGTATGCTTGCTTAGTTATGATTTGATTTTTTATGGCTTGTATTTTTATTTTGAACTCTTGGTGTGCATCTAGCACTAATTTTGGACTGCTAATAGCGCTTGTGTTGTAAGGCCTATATAAGGCTATGACTCTTAATAAAATTCAGATTATTATTGCATGCTAAATAAGGCTTATTCCTAACCCTAATCTTCCCTCCTCTCTTCCTCCTAATTTCCGCCGCCCCCCCCCCCCCCCCCCCTTTCATCTTTTTGGAAATCCTCCTCCTCCAAAGGGTCGGCCTCCCTCTCTCTCCCATCTCCTCTATTCCTCTTCAACCCTCCTTCTACCCATTCCCTCCCCGAGATTCACTCCCCACTTTCATCCAAACCGGCCACCCTTGGTGGAGTTAAGTGGAGTGCAAGAACCCAAGTATTCAGGTGAAACTTCACGGTGCATAAGCGGGGAAGACGGTCGAGTTTCTTCATCCGTGGAGCAATGTCCGTGGAGAACAAAGGAGAGCGATCATTTCTAGTGGATCCAATATCTCGGATATACTATTCCGAGAGGGGTAACGAAATTTCTACTCAAGAGTTTTCTCTTCTAGATTGTTTTGTGTGGTGGACGATTTTTGCGTGACCTTTTGAAACGGAATAAAATTTCGCGGAGTTTTCTTAATAGATTTGTAGATCTTTCGTTTTAATTTTTGAATACTCTCGGAAGGATTGGCGACCCTCGTTATTTCTTGTTGGGGAAAGATCAACCGTTTTTCGAATCGGTGTTTTTCTTGGTGGATCTTTCTTTGGTACAACATCGCTCGCACGGACGCGAATATTCGTCCCTTTAGCTTGATCGGATCTCGGCCTCTAGTCGTTGTTCGATCTCTATCGGATTGGCTAACTGAACGTTGGCGTGTGAGATAAATAATTTAATTGGTACTGCTGCGTTTCGTTAGCGTGTAGAACAAGATTATTTATCGTGGCGAGAGAACCCTCGACGCCATACGTGTAGGCTCTTAGGACGGCCCTACATCAAATTTGGTATCAGAGCCAGGTTGTGTTGATTTCTCAATCGATACCATCCTTACGCATTCATGTCTTAGGTCGTCGACCCACACTTGGTCGTGCACGTTTCGAATTAGACAACGAAATTCTGAAGTTTTCCTTTGGTCTGCAAACAAGCAAAATCAAAAAAAAAAATTGCAGAAAATTACAAAAAATTTCCTGAATTTTCTCCTTATTTTTCTAAGTATAAAAGTCTAAAAAAATATTTTCATTATCCTACTTTATTAGTCTCAAAAAAAATCTTCTTTATAAAATATCTGGTCAAAATTTCGGATTGTCCCTATTGTTCATGCGCACTAGGTTTGGTACGGAGTATCTTCCCTCCACCTCACACATGGCCAACCACCATGATGATGAGCACGCCCCAGCAGAGGTTGCGGCACTTCGGGAAGAGTTCAATGCTAGGTTTGATGCACTCACCCAATTAATACAAGGGTTGGCCGTAAATCAGACGGCGCCTCAAGATCCCGGCTTTGGGATAAATAGGCAGGGGCCCCAACCACAGCCCGCCAACCAACGCGGCGAAAGACAAAATCACCCTCGTGATCAGTACGATGATTTCAATTTAACTAGGGCAGTGCGATTACATCCACCATCCTACGATGGAATGGGGGAACCTCAAGTTTTCCTAGATTGGATCATGGAGATCGAGTTCTACTTTGAGTGGCACAACCTGTCTGACGGTGATAAGGTGCGAGTGGCTCGAATGAAGCTTCTGAGTAGGGCCAAGACGTTCTGGTTGAACGAAGAGAGGCGACTGGGTACCGTGAATGGAGTACCCCCAATTGGGTGGGCTGCCATGAAAGCACTATTGACTGACCAATATGTCCTCGCGTATCACCGAACCCAAATGTTCGATGAGCTAGCCACCCTTCGCCAAGGGGACAAATCGGTAGCGGAGTACATGGGACTTATTAAGGACATGATGGTGAGATGCGACGTCCGGGAAATGCCCGAAGTAACACTATCACGTTTTCGTAAGGGACTCAGACCGGATATCCAAGGCAAGCTTCTGCGCTATGGTCACACGGATCTTAACACAACGTTTAATGCAGCTTTGGATATTGAAAAACATAATGCCTATAAGTCCAAGGGCCGAGCTTTCCAAAAAGGAAAATCCATTTTAGGACCCCCACCCTCATCCTCCGTGCGAGACAAAGGCAAGTTTTGATCAATCGATTCGAACTCTGTGGTCATTACCGCTAGGAACATCAAAAACCCCACTGGTGAGAGAGTACTCATAGGGCGTATTAATAAGACTAACGCCACATGTTATTCTTGCGGAATCTAAGGGCATTATTCTAGTGAGTGACCCACTAAGGGAAAACCCCTAGCCCTTTTAGACTCCACGTCTGATTCCGCCGAGATCGTCTATGAAGCCGGTACTGAGTCTGACGCTGAGCCGAGTGATATTGATGATGATTCTTTTATGATGGTTATGAGATGTATTCTGAATACACCGCGTGCGATGGACGATTACAATCGGACGAATATCTTCTCGGTAAATTTTAAGAACGGTGACAAGTGGTGCAAGTTAATAATCGATAGCGGTAGTTGTATGAACGTCGTTTCGGAGAATGCCATCACTCGAATGAAATTAGTCACTGAGCCGCATCCACATCCGTATAAGATAGCGTGGGTGAAAAGGATGTCTATCGCAGTTTCTAAACGATGCTTGGTATCGCTTACGGTGAAAAATTATGTCGATAAGGTGTGGTGCGATGTCATCCCTATGGATGTATGTCACGTTCTACTAGGCCGTCCATGGCTTTATGATTATGACGTGACCCATTTTGGAAAAGCCAACACCTACGAGTTCAAGTTAAATGGTAAGACCATTGTTTTTAAACCCACACCCCTTAAGGACCCGTCGATTGCTTCCAAGGATACCGTGGTACCTGCGGAAAGGAAAACGATGAGTTTTATAGGTAGGAAGGAGTTAGAAGCGTGAAACCTTTCTAGATGGCGTCATTTACGCGTTAGTATGTCTACAAGTAAAGGAAGATTCACCGTCTTTAGAAAACCTACCGTTATCTCTGCGCACGTTATTGGAAGAATATAAGGACATTTTTCCGGTAGATTTACCTTCCAAGTTGCCACCAATCAGGGATATTCAACACGAAATTGACTTCGTTTCGGGCTCATCCTTGCCTAATCTACCCCATTACCGACTCAATCCCTCCGCACATAATGAACTACAAACATTAATTTCTGATTTATTAGCAAAGGGATTTATCCGCCATAGTAAGAGCCTTTGTGCCGTCCCTACCTTGTTGGTCCCGAAGAAAGATAAGTCTTAGAGGCTGTGTGTAGACTACCGGGCCATCAATAAAATAACTATCAAGTATAGGTTTCTCATTCCCCGTTTGGACGATCTATTGGATATGTTATCCGGTGCCACCGTGTTCTCAAAATTGGATTTAAAGAGTGGTTACCACCAAATAAGGATTCGGGAGGGAGACGAATGGAAAACGGCTTTTAAATCTAAGGACGGGCTCTATGAGTGGTTAGTGCTAGGAGAGGGACTCACCAACGGCCCAAGTACTTTATCCCGGTTAATGACTCAAGTATTTAAGCCATACATGGGTAAATTTGTCGTAATCTATTTCGATGATATTTTGGTGTTTAGTACCTCGCCGATCGATCATGAAATTCATTTGCGGACTATCCTTACTACATTGCGCCAAGAGAACTTATATATTAATTTTAAGAAGTGTGCATTCGGGGTGACTTCCGTGGAATTTCTAGGATACTTATTGAGCGCTGAGGGTATTCATGTTGACCCTAAGAAGGTCCAAGTGATTAGAGAGTGGTCGGAACCGCAAAATATTAGGGATGTTAGGAGTTTTCATGGATTGGCCACATTTTATCGACGATTTATTTGCAATTTTAGTAGTATCATGACGTCAATCACCGAATGTATGAAGAAGGGTGATTTTACGTGGACCAAATCGGCCGCTAGCGCGTTTCAAATGATTAAGGATCGGATGTCTGAAGCCCCCCTACTACGGTTGCCGGATTTTAGTAAAGTGTTTGAACTATCATGCGACGCTTCGGGGATAGGAATTGGAGGAGTGTTAAGCCAAGAGGGACATCTGGTTGGATACTTTAGTGAGAAACTCGCAGGCCCAAAATTAAATTATTCCAATTATGACCGTGAGTTTTATGCCGTGATACGTTGTCTCCAACATTGGCGACACTATCTCATATCGAAAGAATTTGTAATCCTCTCGGATCATGAGGCGCTAAAATTTGTAAACTCTCAAAGTAAAATCAGGCCTCGTCACGCCAAATGGGTCTCCTATCTTCAGGAGTACACATTCATTATTAAGCACCTTAAGGGTACGTTAAATCGAGTGGAGGACGCCCTCAGTCGTGTCACCCTATTATTATCTGAAATGGAGGTGACGGTAATAGGATTTGATCGCATTAAGGACGAGTATGTCCAATGCCTGGATTTTAAGGATATTTATTTAGCCGCTCAGGAACAAGCTACCTCTACTATTTCGGCATACTACATTCGTGACGGTTATTTATTTAAGCATACGCAATTGTGTATTCCCCGCTCTTCACTACGCCATTTCATTGTATGGGAGCTACACAGTGGAGGGTTAGGTGGACATTTCGGCTGGGATAAAACGATAACCCTAGTGGAAGATAAATTCTTTTGGCCAGGGCTTAAGCCAATGGTCAATAAAATCGTAGGGAGTTTCCGCATTTGTCAGTTAGCGAAGGGAAACAAAACAAATGCCAGTCTTTACACCCCACTTCCTATTCCGTCTGTTCCTTAAGAGGACGTTAGTGTGGACTTTATTTTGGGCCTACCTATGACATGTCGGAGACACGATTCCATCTTAGTCGTCGTTGATCGATTTTCTAAAATGGCATATTTCATTGCTAGTCACAATACCAACGACGCGTCCCATGTTGCTAAATTGTATTTCAAAGAGGTCATGGCGCATCGGGGCGTCCCCAAAACGATAGTGTCTGATAGGGACGTTAAATTCACTAGCTATTTTTGGAAAACACTTTGGAAGCTTATAGGCACAAAACTGATGTTTTCGTCGGCCTATCATCCCCAAACGGATGGGCAAACGGAAGTGGTTAATCGTAGCTAGGGTAGTTTGCTTCGTTGCTTAGTTGGCGATCATAAAGGTATGTGGGACCTTATCCTTCCTCATGCTCAAATAGCTTATAATAATTCAAGGAATAGGTCCACCGGTTTGTCTCCGAACGAGATCGTTCATGGTTATAAGGCGCCCGTGCCTCTTGGCTTGGTCCCATTACCGCCATCTTTTAAGTCTAGTCAATTCGCTCAGGATTTCGCCTCGCACGTCCACAATCTCCATAAGCACATTAGCGAGACGCTAGCTAAACAATATGCTATTTATCAATCAAATGCCAACGTACATAGGCGAGCGGTCCCCTTGAATATTAGCGATTTGGTAATGGTTCGTCTCACCCCTGAACGGATGCCTTCAGGCGCTATAAAGAAATTGGCGAATAGGCGAGCTGGTCCTTTTCGAGTGTTAAAAAAGTTGGGCGAAAATGCATATTTATTACAGTTACCCGCTGATTGGGTAATTTCCCCTGTTTTTAACGTTTTCGATTTAATGCTTTATATCGCTCCACCACCTGAACTTTCTGTCTCGTTGTTTACTATTTCCACTAAATCTTCTAATGGGGTGGGTGGTGAGATTGTTTCTGGATCGCTCTCTCCTGCGGACTCTACGGAAGGTATGCCGCCTACTGATGATAAAACTTGCTTTTCTTCTTTGCCTAACACATTTTCGAGGTTTCCCCGGACCGTTTTCTTGCCTGACAAGATTTTGCAGGATGTTATGTTTCCTACTCCTGACGGTGATGTTCACAGGTTCTTGATTCGTTGGCATGGTCGTCCTGCTTCGGATGAATCTTGGCTCTCGGCTTCAGAGGTAGAGCTACTTGACACGGATCTCCTACGCCGTTATGTTCCTGCCCACTCATCGGTGATGAGTCCTTTCGAGCGGGGGAGGATTGATGGCGACCGCCACCAGGACGGCCAACTTGATGGTGACGACGACGTGCATGGCGCATTGGTTGATCATGGAGTTACGGCGGATGATGATGATGATGGTGGCCTTCCGGTTAAAGACTTGCGGCGTCGTGGCAGCCATAGCTACAATCTTCGTCCACGCCGCAAGAATTAATTATTATCTTTGTATGCTTGCTTTGTTATGGTTTGATTTTTTATGGCTTGTATTTTTATTTTGAACTCTTGGTGTGCATCTAGCACTAATTTTGGACTGCTAATAGCGCTTGTGTTGTAAGGCCTATATAAGGCTATGACTCCTAATAAAATTCAGATTATTATTGCATGCTAAACAAGGCTTATTCCTAACCCTAATCTTCCCTCCTCTCTTCCTCCTAATTTCCGCCCCCCCCCCCCCCCCCCCGCTTTCATCTTTTTGGAAATCCTCCTCCTCCAAAGGGTCGGCCTCCCTCTCTCTCCCATCTCCTATATTCCTCTTCAACCCTCCTTCTACCCATTCCCTCCACGAGATTCACTCCCCACTTTCATCCAAACCAGCCACCCTTGCTGGAGTTAAGTGGAGTGCAAGAACCCAAGTATTCGGGTGAAACTTCACGGTGCATAAGCGGGGAAGACGGTCGAGTTTCTTCATCCTTGGAGCAACGTCCGTGGAGAACAAAGGAGTGCGATCATTTCTAGTGGATCCAATATCTCGGATCTACTATTCCGAGAGGGGTAACGAAATTTCTACTCAAGAGTTTTCTTTTCTAGATTGTTTTGTGTGGTGGACGATTTTTGCGTGACTTTTGAAATGGAATAAAATTTTGCGGAGTTTTCTTGATAGATTTGTAGATCTTTCGTTTTAATTTTTGAATACTCTCGGAAGGATTGGCGATCCTCGTTATTTCTTGTTGGGGAAAGATCAACCGTTTTTCGAATCGGTGTTTTTCTTGGTGGATCTTTCTTTGGTACAACATCGCTCGCACGGACGCGAATATTCGTCCCTTTAGCTTGATCGGATCTCGGCCTCTAGTCGTGGTTCGATCTCTATCGGATTGGCTAACCGAACGTTGGCGCGTGAGATAAATAATTTAATTGGTACCGATGCGTTTCGTTAGCGTGTAGAACGAGATTATTTATCGTGACGAGAGAACCCTCGACGCCATACGTGTAGGCTCTTAGGACGGCCCTACATCAAATAGACTATGACCAGACCTTTGCACCAGTTGCAAGGTTAGAGGCCATAAGAATATTCCTAGCTTATGCAGCTCACAAAGGATTCAAGATCTACCAAATGGATGTGAAGAGTGCATTTCTCAATGGAGACATCAAAGAAGAAGTCTATGTTAGACAACCCCCAGGTTTTATCTCTTCAACTTATCCTAACCATGTTTTCAAATTGCATAAAGCATTATATGGTCTCAAGCAATCTCCTAGAGCATGGTATGATACCTTAGCATGTTTTCATCTGAAAAATGATTTTATAAGAGGTAGAGTATACCAAACTCTTTTCATTAGAACTCATAAGTCCCATACCCTACTAGTACAAATATATGTAGATGATATTATATTTGGATCTAATGATTCAAATTTGTGCAGAAGGTTCTCTAACCTAATGCATTCTAAATTTGAAATGAGTAGCATGGGTGAGCTTTCCTTCTTTCTAGGATTGCAAGTCAAACAACATGCTGAAGGCATATTTATTTCTCAAACCAAGTATGCAAAAGAACTGTTTAAGAAATTTGGTATGTCTGAAGCATCTTGTATGAAAACACCTATGCCTACTACTGTTGTATTAGATGTTGATGAACATGGAAAACATGTTGATCAGACAATAAAAAGAGCAATGATTGGCTCTCTATTGTACCTTACAGCTAGTAGACCTGATATAATGTTTACTACATGCATATGTGCTAGGTTCTAAGTAAGCCCTAGAGAGTCACACCTAACATTAGTTAAGAGGATTCTTAGGTATGTAAAAAGTTGTCCAAATCTAGGTCTCTGGTATCTAAAAGACTCGGGATTTGAACTAACTTGATTTTCAAATACTGATTATGCTGGATGTAGAGTAGACAGGAAAAGCACCAGTGGAACTTGCCAGTTTCTTGGTGATAGACTTGTCTCCTAGTTCTATAAGAAACAGACATCTGTGTCCACTTCAATTGCTGAAGCTGAATACAAGATAGCAGGCAGTTGTTGCTCACAGATTTTATGGATTCAAAACCAGCTCATAGACTATGGTTACAACTTAGAAAGGTCAAAAATATTTTGTGATAATACCAGTGCTATTTCTGTAGCACAAAATCCAGTCCTCCATAGTAGGACAAAACATATAGAGATTAGGCATCACTTTTTAAGGGATAATGTTGAGAAAAATAAAATTGAAATTCAATATATTCCAACTGATTTGCAAAGGGGAGATATTTTCACCAAACCATTGGATGAAAAGAAACATACCTTCTTCCTAAATCAGTTAGGAATGTTAGATGGAGGAAGTTTAAAATAAGATCCAAGATTTTAAAACTCTAAAAACAGACCAAGACTAAGCTAAAAACTTGATTTTTCTAGTGTCTGTAGGCTATTTTTAGTCTCTGAACTACGCTCGACGTTTTTCCCCACGATCATCGAACGGAGATCGACGTTTTCCGAAAACGTCGACCGGAGTTCAGCGCTTTCAAATAGCGCTAGGCTATCTTCTTCTGGTCAGAGATCGTCGATCGGAGATCAACGCTCTCCAATATCGTCGAACGGAGATCGACGATGTTGAAGACTCTTCAGATTCCTTTAGAAGCCCAGATCGTCGAACGGAGTTCAACGATCTTTCCTTTCCGGTGTCGAACCCTAATATAAAAATCATTCTTCGACCGTCGTTCTCCTTTTGCGCTTTCATACTCTCTGCAAACTTTTTCCTTCCCTCCAAACTCCTCTGCACTTGGTCGTGTTTGTTCATTCTTGCAGGTATACAATGGCAGTGTCTGTTGCCGCACTTGCCAAAATGAAATTCGTCACAGGTTTTGATATAGACATGGACTCATTCGAGGGCAGTGACCAAGTTTTCAAAGATATTCTGGACTTATTCAGAGAACAGCAGTTAGTGCAGTTAATGACCACGAGAATGAAAATTATAGCTGATGAGATCAAAGAAGGGGTATATACGACGCACAATCTGGATCAGAATACAATTGTTGGTACTATAGCCGAGACTCAGATTTCTTGTTGATGTTGTGGGGAAAGTGCTATTGGCAAAGCACTCTGCACATGATACCATCTCTAGGTATCAATTCTGCTTGATGGGAGCAATTGTGGATAAGAAATATTTAAAATGGGGAGAGATTTTCTTTAACATGATCAAAAAGAAGGTGAACAAAAATCTTTTAAATTTTGGGAGGATCATAGGGCTATTCCTTAACTCCATGTGCCCTGAATTGTTGGTGTCCAGTGGGATGCACATAAATGCCTCCAAGAGGCTGACTTGTGCCCTTTTTGGCAAATGGGACAGGCAGATCACCAAGCCAAGCAGAGGTCCTGCTGCTGTCACTACTTCAGGCACAAGGGCTGATACAGTCACTCCCCCACAGGCAACTGCCCCATTAGAAGAGTTGTCTGCTTCCTCAACTCCTCCTTCTCCACCTATTGTTTCTACCTCCACTTCCACAACCACCATCACTACCTCATTCTCTTCCCACATCATCATTTCCTCTCCTCTTTCAACTCCTTCACCTCCTCCAGCCACCACAGTAGAGCAGTTCCATCCCCTTCACTATTATCCATCAATTGACATTTCCTCTTCCCTTCCATCATTCAACCTCATGGATGATTCCTAAATGGATGATTCGCCCTCCTCACCTCTTGAGCCTCCATCATCCTCCTCATACCAACAACTACTCCATGACATACTTGCCAAACCATCTTTCACCCCATCCATCTCCACACCACTATCTTCCATCACCACAATTCCAATCTCTCAACCATCCATCCTACCATCTACCCCTTCTATCACTACTTCTGCAGCTCCTTCACCATCTATCTCTGTCTCTCTAACCACTACCTCTACTCAAGTCTCACTTGAGCAAGTAGATATTCCTGCCCTAACAGACAAGCTTTATGGGATGCTAGCTCCCAGGCTAGTAGCCCTGCTGGAGACCTCCATGGCTCCACTCCTGAAATCCATCCTGGAGCTATCTGCCAGGCTATCCTCTATTTCTCCTCCACATGCAATCCCTTCTATGGGGTGCCTTGATCCAGTTCCAACTGAATCAGGGCAGGGGGAGATGCCATATGAAGAATAGATAGTGCATGCTGCTTCAGAGAAATTCTTACCAGAGATAGCTTCAGTTCCAGCTTCAACTCCTGTACTAACAGTGGACCTCAGGTCACTGTCATCAGTTTTTGACATTCTTCACTTCAGCTGTTTACCAGCTCAGGAAGTAGAAGATCTGACTAAGGCCATTGTGACTGTTGCTAGATGTGAGCCCAGTCAAATTACTGCATATATTAAGGCTATGGAACAAGTTCTTTCTGCTGATGTTATGGATGCTGCTGCTGCTGTTGATATTGTTTGTTCTGATAGTGCTGCTGTTGATTTACTGATGACAGAGGCTGATGGGTCTGTTGTTCATATTGAAGGACCTGCTGCTGAAGTTTTTGTATCTGCTGCTCCTACTGCCTCAATTTCTGCTGCTTCTATCACTGTTGTTGTTGTTGCTATTATCTCTCCTGAAAAGTCAAAGCAACAACAAGATTACATCAAAAGGATTGATGAGTTATATGACAATCCTCAGAGCTCAGATAGTGACCAATTCCAAACTGATTCTGATGACTCCTCTGCAACTATTGCAAGGAAGAGGAAGCTAGAAGCAAGGCAATGATGAGGGTACCTCCTGAGAAAGTTCAAGATGACAATGATATCCCCTACTATATTCTTCATGGCTGCCCTATTTCTGAACCATGGATGCAGTATTCTAAGAACCAGCTCAAAGAACTGAAGAAAAAAAGAAAGCTTGACAAATATGATAAAGGATCTTCACACTTCTATCCTCCTCCTCCTCCTCCTCCAGATGCAGGTACTAGTGGAGGATCTGCTTCTCAGTCTGGATCTGTTGCAAAACATAGCTCCTCCCAATCTTCACAGAGATATCAACCAAGAGGATATTATCAAAGAGGTTTTCATTCAAGAAGAGGACAGCATAGAGGAAGTCAAAGAGACTACAGAGTTTACTCCATGCAACATCCATACAAAACGGAAGGACAAGGTCCTATTGACTCAACCTCTGGTCCTTTCCCTTACAAGCTAAAAGAAACTGTTGCTACAAGAATTCCTCCAGATGATTCAGTGACAATAAATAGATATGAACCTTCAGTTCCTTTTGAAGACCCTGAAAACAATTCACTCTCCTGGACTGCTAGAATGAAAGAATTGGCTGCATTGGATCAGATCAAGAAAGGAAGAGAGCAAGGCAGAGATACCTCCAATATCACAACCCTATCAGAATAGAGAAAGAAAGAATTAGAAAGATATGCTTCAAGAAAATTCTTTAATCCAGAGAGCTACATGAAGCTGCATCCTGAGGCTGTTGTTCCAAGGCCAAAATCTCAAACCTCCTTAGGTGCAGATGATGATAGGAGATCCAAAAAGGAAGCCCTCAATCCCAACAGAGAAATTCTTTTCAAAAAGGGAAATGAGTAATTTGTGTAAGCTGATACTTATATCTATTTCTGACTGAATCTGTGATTCTTGCTGTGATTCTGCAATGCTCAACATGTGTTATCTGCATTGTTGCTTCTTTTTTTATTATTTTTAATTCTGATGTATGCTTGTTATTTCCTATTTTGTCTTGTAAATAGTAATCCTAACCCAAATAGGGGGAGATTGTTGGAACACCCTATTACTAATTTGGGTAAGGATAACTATGTGCTTAGGAATTTGTTTTGACCTTGCTGAATAGTCTGATAGGTCAATTAGAATGAGTATTAGGGTTAGTACTTAGGTTTGAAAGCTGCCCTCAAGACCTTCTAAAGATCAGGATTCAAGTGCTGAAGACTAGGACAATTCGCGTCGAGCTCAGGTCGACGAAATGTCGAACTCAGGTCGACTATCTCTGAGCTCAGTTCAATGAGGCGTCGAACTCCGTTCGACGATCTTCGAGCTCAGATCAATGCTCTGTCTCTAAGTTGTTTTCCAAGTCTCTGAGCTCAGGTCGACGATCGTAGAGCTCAGGTCGACGATTTCTGCCTTAAGTTTAAATCCAATCTCTGAGCTCAGGTCGACGATAGTTGAGCTCAGATCGACGTTTTTTTGAGAGGTCGACGATTTCAGGATTCAAATTCAGGACAGTTATGGAATTCATTCAGATTTATTTTCAGCATTTATGGCAAAGGATTTTGTAGTCGTTTCAATCAATCTGGAGCAAGTTTCAAGGAAGACTAATTGGAATGTTTCTCAAGGACTTTCCTCTAGAGGTAGATATCAGTTAAGGTAGTCATTTATGACTGATTAACGGGTATCAAGAAGTCAGAATCTGATATACTCCCTAGAGAATCATTCTGAAAGTAGTACAGACAAGATTTGAAAAAGAATACAGAAGAGAGAACAAAAAATTACTCATCAAGAATTCATCTTCTGAGAATAGATTCAGTAGACAAAAGCTTACAGAATTACTGAGTCGGAATTCTTCAAGAACACAAGAAACATCATTGTGAAGGAGATCATATGTTGTTCTACTCCTTCAAGCTTCAAGTGATCAAAAGCTTCTTCATCAAGGACTCCAGACATCACACATTTTAGCATCTGCTGAAATCATCTACTGCTGGAGATCTGAAGCAATTGAAGGCCTATCACTCTATGCAAAGCTCATCTTCCTGAACCCTTATAGATCTCAGGGGGGAGTTTTGACAACATCATCCACTAGTCTTCTCTCAGATTATTGACAGAGAAGAGCAACCCAACCTTTTTGTTTTTCTTTATTCCTTCTGTAAAAGGGTTTCTCAAAACTCCCTTCAAAAGTTTTGTGGCTGGTTTCTGAAATCTTGTCAAAACTTAGTGGTGGCAAGACACCTTATCAAAAAATCTAGGTTTGGTTTTTGAGCACCTTATCAAAAGCTCATTGGTGCCTAGGACACCTGATCAACTATTCCTGCAGTGGATTCCTACCTAAGGTGGTAGAAGAGTGGATGTACCCAGGTTGTTGGGGAACCACTATAGCTCCTTGTGTCATCTGGCTTGCTGTGTTTTGTTTTTGTTGTGTGCTGTGATTTCTTATTTCTTGTTTAGTTTTAATTTTTGCAAGCACCTTACACATATACATAAATCAAGACTTCCACTGCTTTACAGTTTTAAATTGTAAATTATTTTAAAATACTCTATTCACCCCCCTCTAGAGTAAAGGTTGATCTTACACTCACTTTCACGGAGTAAGCGAGTCGGGCTGGTCAGTCGGCTCCGGTTCTCCTCCCCTTTTTCTATAAATAGGGATCCCCACCAACCCCCTGGCTACGCCTTTATTGCCTTCTTATCTTTTCCCCTCCTTGCCTCCCTTGCCTTCTGCTCGCGTGCTTTCCTTCACTCGGCGAGTATGGGAAAGGGACACCCCGATTCTGATGGTCGCGTCAAGTGCGTCCAGAACTTCGCCGACCATTGCTTCTTTGAGGGCAATACTACGGTGGACGAGCTCGCCGAGTTTGTTGCAGACTATGTCCCTGCCGGTTTCGTGGCCCGCCTCCCGGCGGAGCATGAGGACATAAACTCCTTCTTCGAGGATGAGCTCGCCTTCCTCATCTTGCATTTTGAAGTGGGGTTGCGCATGCTGCTCTGTCCTGAGGTCCGTCAGGTCCTTAAGTATTACGGCGCCTTGCCCGCGCAGCTCAACCCCAACGCCATTGCTATGGTAGTTGGATTTGCATTCTACCTCCGCCGAGAGCGGATTGAGTTCAATCTGAACGTCTTCCGCAAACTCTTTTCTTACAAGGCCAACGCTAACGGGGTCGCCTTCTGCGGTGGTTCTTCCATAAAAATCCGCAAGGTCACCAATAAGAACCACAATTGGATGTCGAAGATTGTCTTCATCCAGGGTGACCTCGACAATATCCCTTTCTCGCCCCTACAGAAAAGCGAGGAGGTGTACCGCCCACCGTCCGTGTCCGGCAATGATGTCGAGCTTTATAAGTTCTTCCTATACAAAGACTTTGAAGTCGCCTTCCTTCGTCGCGGCCTCGAGTCCCTGCCGCATGTCCTTCCTGGCGAAGGTTTGTCTCGCCCACCTTCTGCTCGTCACTCGTACTGATCGGTCAGAACCTTATTCTTTGGCTAATTCTTTTTTACAGGGGAGCGACTGGTCTCAGTGAACCCTCCCTTTGCCGACCCGGGAGTGTTTTTGGACCCGCTCGAGCGAGCTAGGGCTGCGGCCGAGGCGTGCCGAGAAGAGAAGGTGAGAGGCAAGCCTTCCAGCAAGAGGCGGCTGGAGCTTGGAGGGCCAAGCTCACTCCTCCGTCCCTCGCCCCCTAAGCAGAAAAGGGCGAGGGTGATCTCGCGAGGCCAGCCACAGCAGCCCTCATCGCCCGTCAGATTTATGAGCTCGCCGGAGGTTTTTTCTGACGAAGCCCCGGCGAGCCCACTGAAGGAGGCGTCATCCCCTCGCGGGAAGAAGCGCGGGTCCTCCTCCCCTCCCTCTGTGGAGGAGGTTGTTCCCTGCGATCCGGGAATTCCAAAGGACCACCCCCACTTCGGCAAGGGGGGAAGGAGCAAGGATGCGACTGGCGAGCCGATGCTGAGCTGGGATGAGGGGGCCCACCGAGTTTCCGTCTCTACTCGCTCCCCCTCCTGGGGAGCTCGCCGGCCTCCCACGAGCCACGTGTTCGCCCTTGGTTTCGGCCTATACGGCCGGGATGGCGCCGAGGCCTACAAAAACATGACTCCTCGGCAGATAGGCCACAAGGGTCTGCAGGCCCATCTGAGGGCCTTCGAGCTCCATCACATGATGGTTTGCCGCGGCTTTCAGCTCAGCCAGCTCATGCAAAAGGCCGAGCAGGAGCACGACCTAGCGACGGAGAGAGCTGTCGACGCGGAGCGGCGGTTCGGCATTGCCGAGCGCTTACTCGACGAAGCCTCGGGCGGGCTGGTAAAAACTAACCAACTCTCGTTTTAACTTAGAAAAATATTTCACCAAGAATCTGACCTCTTTGCCTTTCAGGATGCTGAGTCTGCCAGGATGCTACAGGCCCGTGCTAGCGAGTTGGAGGGCTAGGTCGCCTAGCTGCGGGTCCTCCTCGCGGATCAGGAGGCCAGCTCGTGCGAGCAGGAGACCCATATTGCCGAGCGGGGGGCTCTTGCTGCTCGGTCGGCGGCCGAGGCGGAGGTGCTGAAGGAGCAGAACCGTGGTCTTCAAGGCGTAGTCCGTCGGCTGACGGAAGCCCTTTTCCCCCCGGATGGCGCTGAGCCCCCTTTTCCCTATAAGCGACCTCGGGTTTTCGGCGAGGGGGAGGTCATGGAGCGACTGTGAGTCAACTCGATCGAGTCTGCCGAATGCCTCCTGGGCGCCATGAGGGGATCGGGGATCCTGGCCGAGGGCTGCGAGGGAGTGGCGGTCCGAGACCTTTTGCCAAGTCTGTTTTCGTCGTCACCGCCTAGCGGGAAAGAGGAACGCTTCGGCTCCCTTTTTGATGAGGTGAAGGACAAGGAGCCGCTGGTCGGAGGCGAGGAGGAGGACCATCCTTCGGGGGAGGAGGGCGAGAGCTGACCAGATCTCCTCCCTCATTTTCTGCATTCTTTGTGTAATCTGTTCCCCCCCCCCTTTTTGTAATCTCGTCGAGTCGAGCCCCCCTTTCTTGAAATTATAATGATAAAAAATTTCTTTCTTCTTTTTACCTTCAGCGCTAGAATGCACGTGAGTTAGGATTCGCGCTCGCCGAGGGGCCCTGAGCGTCAGCTGCGGCCAGACTCGCGAACACTCCGCTCGCCTGCGAGCCGCACCTCGCTCTCCCTTGTTGAAAATTCACAAGGAAGCGCATCTGGGGCCAGGACGCCGCCGGTGCACGCCCAAGATTCCGGGAAGTACCCTTTGCCGAGTGGACCTTTGCGAGGACGGGCTCGCATGTGGGGTGTACTCCTCTCAACCAGAGGTAGGATCAAAAATCCCTTGACAAATACTAGGGGGAGGGCCCTTTGAGCTCGCCTTTCTGACCGGCGGGTTTGCTTGTACATGCTTGTTATGTGTCAACTTTCAGGTCCGGCCCCTGGGTCGTAACAATGTCTATCGAGACCCCAGCCCTGCCAGCTTGGAGGGAGCCTGACAAGCGGGAGAATCGATACCTAACCCCAGAGCGAGAAGACTTAGAACATTTGCCTCTCCCGGGTGCTACCACCAGGCCAGTCAACTAGGTGGGAGCCTGAGGGCGGGTGTTGAACATCCTCCGGGCTCAGCCCCAGGGTCATAACGACGTCCATTGAGACCCCTGCCCTGCCAGCTTGGAGGGAGCCTGACAGCAGGAGAATCGAGACCTAACCCCAGAGCGAGAAGACTTAGAACATTTGCCTCTCCCGGGTACTATCACCAGGCCAGTCAGCTAGATGGGAGCCTGAGGGCGGGTTTTGAACATCCTCCGGGCTCAGCCCCAGGGTCATAACGATGTCCATCGAGACCCCTGCCCTGCCAGCTTGGAGGGAGCCTAACAGCTAGAGATTCGAGACCTAACCCTAAAGCGAGAAGACTTAGAACATTTGCCTCTCCCGGGTGCTACCACTAGGCCAGTCAGCTAGATGGGAGCCTGAGTGTGGGTGTTGAACATCCTCCGGGCTCAGCCCTAGGGTCATAACGACGTCCATCGAGACCCCTGCCCTGCCAGCTTTGAGGGAGCCTGACAGCGGGAGAATCGATACCTAACCCCAGAGCGAGAAGACTTAGAACATTTGTCTCTCCCGAGTGCTACCACCAGGCCAGTCAGCTAGGTGGGTGCCTGAGGGCGGGTGTTGAACATCCTCTGGGCTCAGCCCTAGGGTCATAACGACGTTCATCGAGACCCCTGCCCTGCCAGCTTGGAGGGAGCCTGACAGCAGGAGAATCGAAACCTAACCCCAGAGCGAGAAGGCTTAGAACATTTGCCTCTCCTAGGTGCTACCACAAGCCAGTCAGCTAGATGGGAGCTTGAGGGCGGGTGTTGAACATCCTCTGGTCTCAGCCCCAGGGTCATAACGACGTCCATCGAGACCCCTGCCCTACCAGCTTGGAGGGAGCCTGATAGCGGGAGAATCGAGACTTAACCTCAGAGCGAAAAGACTTAGAACATTTGCCTCTCCCGGTGCTACCACCATGCCAGTAAACTAGATGGGAGCCTGAGGGCGGGTGTTGAACATCCTCCAGGTTCAGCCTCAGGGTCATAACGACGTCCATCGAGACCGCTGCCCTGCCAGCTTGGAGGGAGCCTGACAGCGGGAGAATCGAGACCTAACCCCAGAGCGAGAAGACTTAGAACATTTGCCTCTCCTAGGTGATACCACCAGGCTAGTCAGCTAGATGGGAGCCTAAGGGCGGGTTGTTGGAACACCCTATTACTAATTTGGGTAAGGATCACTATGCTTGTCTTAGGATCCTAGTTGACCTAGTTGTATAGTTGAGAAGGTCAACATTAGAATGAGTCTAGGGCATAGAACTTAGTTTTGAAGCTGCCCCCAAGACCACTCCAAGATCAAGGATGAAGAGCTAAGTCTAAAGCAATTTTCGTCGAGCTCAGGTCGACGAATCGTCGAACTCAGTTCGACGCTCTCTGAGCTCAACTTCAACAAATCGTCGAACTCCGGTCGACGATCTTCGAGCTCAGATCGACTATCTGATTTTAGCTAGCTTCTGCTTAGTCGTCGAACTCCCCTCGACTATCGTCTAGCTCAGTTCGACGATGCCTCCTTCAGCTATTTCTCAGGTCGCTGAGCTCAGTTCGATGATCTTTGAGCTCAGTTCGACGATTTCTGTCTGCTTATCTCAGTTCATCTCTGAGCTCAGTTCGACGATCGTAGAGCTCAGATCGACGATTATTTGAAGAGATCAACGTCTTCAAGATTTCAAATGCTGCTGATTCTTTGGAATGTTTTTGAATATTATCAGCATTTATGACAGAAGATCTCCCAGCCGTTTGGAGCAAGTTTCAAGGTATCATTCAGAGATTGTTTGCTGGACTTTCCTCTAAAAGACAAGACCATTTATGGAAAACATTTATGACTGACCAACGGCCATCTTTGGACAAGGAGAATATTCAGAAAATCAATTCTATTACTATGGTCCTTAGATATACAGAACAACAACAACAAAAAATTGACAGAGCTGATAGACAGAAAGAAAAAGAAAACACACAGAAGAATACTGTTAGTAGAAGAACAAGAAAACTACAACATCAAGATCTTCTAGCTGACTAAGTGTTCTTGCATCCTCATCTTAGATCTCCAGACACATCATCTTTCAGCTGTCCTGCTGAAACCATTCTTTGTTGGAGATCAAGTTCTGAAGACCTATCACCCTTCTGCAAAGCTTCTCTGCCTGAACCTCTCTACATCTCAGGGGGAGCTTTGACATCTTCAATCCACTTGTGCTTCTCTCATTTGACTGAGAACAGAGAAGACAACTTCAACTTTTACTTTTTCTTTTCCTGCTGTAAAAGGGTTCTTGAACTCCCTTCAAAAGTTCTGTCTGGTTCTGAGAGCCTTGTCAAAACTCAGTGGTGGCAAGACACCTTATCAAAAAATCTAGCTTTGGTTTTTGAGCACCTTATCAAAAGCTCATTGGTGTCAGGACACCTGATCAACTCAGTCCTGAGTGAATTCCTACCAAGGGTGGTAGAAGAGTGGATGTACCCAGTTTTGGGGAACCACTATATTCCCTTGTGTCTTCTGGTTGTGCTTGTGTGATTTGTTTGCTGTGTGCTGTGTCCTTTTCCTTTCAGTTTTTAAGTTTCTGTTAGCACTCTACACTATAGCTTAAATAGAATTTTAATTTGTGCTATTTTATTAATCTGTGAAAAATTATTTTAAGTAAACTCTATTCACCCCCCCCCCCCCTCTAGAGTTGAGATAGATCTTACCCTCACTTTCAATTGGTATCAGAGCCAGGTTGGTTGCTCATACTGGTTAACACCTGAACCAAAAGATCCCTGATAAGATCAATCTCTGTAGAGGATTACTTTCTATACATCTATCTACTCATTTAGAGACATGGCACAGAACAAAGATTATGCAAGCACCAGACCACCAGTGTGCAACCTCTCCAAGTTTGCACTCTGGAAGGCAAGGATTAGATTATATATGAATTCTATTGATGAGGATATCTTTAATTCTGTCTTGACAGTGTGTCCAACTCCACCAGCAAGCTCAAGTACAAGTGTTGTTCCACCTCCTTCTAGAACAGATGCAGATATAAAGAAGTGGAAGATTGCAGATGCTAAGGCTATGAACATCTTAGCCCAAACTATGTCTGATGATATTTTTCAAAAGGTAGCTGAATGCAACTCAGCCAAAGAAACCTGGGACAAACTCTCTGAAATTGTCTCAGGATCTGCTGATGAAAGAAAGGATAGAAGGTCTCATCTGATAAGTCAATATGAGAACTTCAAGAAAGGAGAAGCTGAATCAGTGGCTGACATGTACAATAGACTAAGTCTAATTGTCAATGAGCTAAAGACTTTGGACAAGGAAATCTCTTTAACTGAACTAAATGATAAAATCCTGATGTGCTTTCCCAGCACTTGGGATTCAAGAATCTGGCCAATCAAAGATGCTAGAAGTCTGAATGAGATTACCACTGAAGCTCTCCTGGGCAAGCTCAAATCCTATGAGCTGCTCATTAAAAATAGAGAAGAAGAACAGAAGGCTGCCTCTCCAGCCACAAGGAAAGAAAAGATCATAGCCTTCAGGGCTGCAGAAGAGGAGCCTGAAGATAAAGCCACAGGAAATGATGAGCTCATAAGTCTACTGGCTAAGAGATTCTACAAGATGGCCAGAAAAGATTTCAGAAAAAGGCCATACAAGGGTCATGATAAACCAAGGTATGATAAATCAAATAACAATACAGAAATCATATGCTTTGGTTGCAGGAAACCAGGACACATTGTGCCTGACTGTCCAGAGAACAAGAATAAGGACAAGAGAGATAGAAGAGAAAGAAGAAAAGGAAAGGATCACAAGAAGAACAACTCAGACAAAGCCTCCTCTAGCAAAAACAAACATACAAGGAAGGGCTTTGTTGCTGAGACATGGAGTGAGACTGAAGAGGAATCTGAAGCCTCATCCAGTTCCAGTGATGATGAGGATGATGCAGATAAAAAGTAGTTCTGCATGATGGCCATCAATGCATCACAACAAAACTCTGATGAAGAATCAGAATCAGATTCAGACACTCACCCAGATGAAGATCAGGTAATCAATTCTTTTGATTTTAATTATGAAGATTTCAAAAGTGAATTTAAGACACTATGCCTAGACCTATTAAAATCTGAGAAGGAGATAATATCTCTCAGGAATCAATTGTCTGAGCATAGTATCCTAAACTCAAAGAACCTCAAGCTCTCTGAGGAGTTAGAATGCTGTAGGGAGGAGATAGCTTCACTGAAAAGTGAACTATCAAAGGCCAAAAAGTTTGAAGAATCTCTAAATGGGAGAAGTATCAGACTGATGGACATCACAAGCACAGTGAACTCTAGATTCAATAGTACACTGGGCTTGGGTGCCTCATCCAGCCAACCTATAGTGTTAACAACTCCAATCAAATTTGTCTCTGACAAAGGAAAGGGAGTAGTAGAGGTGGCTAGGAAGAATGCAGACCTGCCAGAGAAAATTTCAGTTCAACAAAATGCGTCGAGCAGAGCTCGACGATCGTCGAACGGAGCTCGACGATCTTACCAAAGATCGTCGACCTCAGCTCGACGACACCCAAACTCTGAACTCCAGCACTATCGATCTTCGAACAGAGATCGACGATCTGACCCAAGATCGTCGACCTCAGCTCGACGATCGTCGAACAGAGTTCAGAATTGTGAACACATTTTCAATGGCTCAGTCAAATTCAATCCTAGAAGTTGCACATCCCATGGACTCAACCCCTATACTGAATGGATAGTACCTCCTAGGAGATACCATCCTGAAGGGTATAAGAGTCAACCTGGGATGTCCTTTATTTCAGAATTTAAAGGTTATCAACCTAGGCCCAAGGTTAACTGGGTCAAAAATAAATAAGCTGTTTTTGTGCAGGTGAAGACCTATCCAGCATCAAACCATCAATGGTATCTGGATAGTGGGTGCTCAAAGCACATGACAGGGGACAAGGACAATTTCACTTCCTTCAAAGCCAAGCTTGGACCCAAAGTAATTTTTGGAGACTCAAGCTTTGGAACTACAAAAGGATATGGTGCAGTCAAAATTGGCCCAGTCACATTCAAAAAGGTGGCATATGTTGAAGGACTCAAGCACAACCTGATAAGTATCAGTCAATTGTGTGATGAAGGATATCAAGTAACCTTCAACAAAGCCATATGCAAAGTCCAGTCAGTGGACAACACAACTGTGTTGACAGGTAACAGAAGAGGTAACATTTACTTAGTGAATTTTCTTTCACCTGTAGTAGATATCTGCCTGTTTAACTCCATTTCAAAACCAAACATTTTGTGGCATAAAAGACTAGGACACATTAACCTTAGAACCATTGCTAGGCTATCCAAAGACAACCTTGTTAGAGGACTACCTTCTGGTCCCTACAAGAAGGAAGAACTTTGCAAGGCATGTCAACTAGGCAAGCAAACTAAAAGTAGTTTTAACTCAATTAATAAGAGTGATTCACCTAGGATTTTGTACCTATTGCATATGGATCTTTTTGGACCCATATCAGTGCAAAGCCTAGGAGGGAAATCCTATACTTTAGTGATTGTAGATGACTTCTCAAGATTCACTTGGGTATTCTTTCTGAGGAAGAAGTCTGATAATTTCAAGTGTTTGACAGATTTTCTCAAATGCATTCAGATTGAGTTCAACACTCACATTGCCCTGATCAGAAGTGATCATGGGACAGAGTTTGATTCTCTTCTCATGCAAGAGTTCTGTCAAAGTGAAGGGATCAGGCACACTTTCTCAGCTCCTAGAACCCCTCAACAAAATGGGGTAGCTGAAAGGAAAAATAGAACCCTAATTGAATCTGCTACTACATTGTTGTCAGATGCTCACCTACCTCTATCCTTTTGGGCTGAGGCAGTGAACACCTCCAACTATGTGTTGAACAGAAGCCTGATACATAAACTGAAGGGCAAGACTCCCTATGAACTGCTCAAAGGGAAGAAACCTAAAGTAAACTATTTTAAAGTTTTTAGTTGTATTTGCTATGTTCACAATAATGACAAGAAATATCTAGCTAAATTTCAAGCCAAAGCTGATGAAGGAGTGTTTCTGGGATACTCTATGATCAGCAAGGCCTATAGGGTGTACAACAAATCTTCTTGTAAAATTGAAGAGTCTGTTCATTTTGTTTTTGATGAAGCTAACATGTCTTTCAAGGAGAAAAATGCTTCTATCATAGAACCTTTGCAGGTACATTCTTTAGCTGAAGACTTGAACAAACTGCAAGTTACTGAAAAGAATGACAGCAGTGATGATGAAGAAGAAGTTCAACATCTAAAAGAAAATCACCTTGAAGAACCTGTTGTTGTTCCACTAGAGGAAACAACAACACAGGCTGGTGAACAATCAACACCTCCTGTTGATTTAGTAACAATAAGAGATCATCCAATTTCCCAAGTTATTGGAAACATCTCAGCTGGTGTGCAAACCAGAAATCAGGTCAACCAGAACCTAATGCACACTTGCTTCCTATCTCAATTTGAGCCTCAATCCATTCAAGATGCAGAGCAAGATCCACACTGGATCATTGCAATGCAAGAGGAGCTGCATCAATTTGAAAGAAATCAGGTTTGGGAACTAGTGCCTAAGCCAAAAGATCATCCCATTGTTGGAACAAAGTGGGTCTTCAGAAATAAGCTGGATGATCAAGGAGTCATAGTCAGAAACAAGGCAAGGCTTGTTGCTCAAGGGTACTCTCAACAAGAAGGAATAGATTATGATCAGACCTTTGCACCAGTTGCAAGGTTAGAGGCCATCAGAATATTCCTAGCATATGCTGCTCACAAAGGATTCAAAGTATACCAAATGGATGTGAAAAGTGCATTTCTTAATGGGGACATCAAAGAGGAAGTCTTTGTTAGAGAACCTCCAGGTTTTATCTCTCTAACTCACCCTGATTATGTTTACAAACTGCATAAAGCATTGTATGGTCTCAAACAAGCTCCCAGAGCATGGTATGAGACCCTAGCATGCTTTCTTCTGGAAAATGGTTTTATTAGGGGGAGAGTAGACCAAACTCTTTTTATTAGAACCCATAAGTCCCACACCCTACTAGTACAAATCTATGTAGATGATATCATATTTGGCTCTACTGATTCAAATTTGTGCAAGAGGTTCTCCAACCTAATGCATTCCAAATTTGAAATGAGTAGCATGGGTGAGCTCTCCTTCTTCTTAGGATTGCAAGTCAAGCAACATGCTGAAGGCATCTTTATTTCTCAAGCCAAGTATGCAAAAGAATTGGTCAAGAAGTTTGGTATGTCTGAAGCATCTTGTATGAAAACACCCATGCCCACCAATGCTGTATTGGATGCTGATCAGCATGGGAAGCCAGCTGATCAGACAACATATAGAGCAATAATTGGCTCTCTACTGTACCTTACAGCTAGCAGACCAGATATAATGTTTGCTACATGCATATGTGCTAGATTCCAAGTTAACCCTAGAGAGTCACACCTAACACTAGTTAAAAGGATTCTTAGGTATGTAAAGAGTTGTCCAAATCTAGGACTCTGGTATCCAAAAGAATCAGGATTTGAATTAACTGGATTTTCAGATGCTGATTATGCTGGATGCAGAATAGACAGGAAAAGCACCAGTGGAACATGTCAGTTCCTTGGTGACAGACTTGTCTCCTGGTTTTGTAAGAAGCAAACATCTGTGTCAACTTCAACTGCTGAAGCTGAGTATATGGCTGCAGGCAGTTGTTGCTCACAAATATTGTGGATACAAAATCAGCTTCTAGACTATGGTTACAACTTAGAGCAGTCAAAAATTTTCTGTGATAATACTAGTGCTATTTCTATAGCACAAAATCCAGTCCTCCATAGTAGGACAAAACACATAGAAATCAGGCATCATTTCCTAAGGGATAATGTAGAGAAAAACAAAATTGAACTTCAATATATTCCTACTGATTTGCAAAGGGGAGATATTTTCACCAAACCCTTGGATGAAAAGAAACACAGGTTCTTCCTAAATCAGTTAGGCATGATAGATGGTGGAAGTCTTAATTAAAATCCAAGATTTTGAAAAGCTAAAACAGACCAAGACTAGGCTAAAAATTCTGTCTTTTAAATGAGTTTAGACTCTGAACTGCGCTCGACGTTTTCTCAAAAATCGTCGAACGGAGATCAACGATTTTCCAAAAATCGTCGACCAGAGATCGACGCTTTTGCTATCGTCGATCTGAGTTCAGAGCCTTCGCTAGATCTAGAATTTTTTCTTCTTCTGTTCAGAGGCCGTCGAGCTGAGCTCGACGTTTTTCAACATCGTCGAACGAAGATCGCCGATTTTGAAGACTCTTCAGATTCCCTCTGTAGCCTAAATCGTCGAGCTGAGATCGACGCTTCGTCGAGCTGAGCTCAACGATTTTCTTTTTCGCCGTCGAACCCTAATATAAAATCATTTTTCAGCCGTCGTTCTCCTTTTTACGCTTTCATACTCTGCAACTTTCTGCCCTTTCCCTCCAAATTTTCTACGCTTGGTCGTTTTTGGTTTTCTGTTGCAGGTACACATGGCTGATTCGAGTGCTGCTATTGCCAAGATGAAGTTCGACACCGGTTTCGACATAGACATAAACTCATTTGATGGCAGCGACCAGCGCTTCAAGGATGTTCTGAATCTATTCAGAGAACAACAGCTAACCCAGATAATGACTACCAGGATGAAGATTGCATCAGAGGAGATTAAGGAATGGTGTTATACCGCAGCAGATGAGACTGAGAATACTGTTGTCGGCACCATTAAGGGGACCCAGGTAATTCTATCCCCGGCTTTATTAACTGAAGTCTTTCAACTCAGTACTGGAGAAGACTCCATTGACCTGTCTGGAGAGGAGTATGCCTCCATGTTAGATAGGATGGGTCATAATGTACTTAACCCTAATAAGCTGCTGAAAAAGAATCTGGCTATAGAATTCCAGTTCCTGGCTGATGTAGTTGGGAAGGTGCTGTTGGCCAAGCACTCAGCTCATGACACAATTTCCAGGTATCAGTTCTGCCTGATGGGAGCCTTACTGGATAAGAAACACCTCGACTGGGGCTCCATCTTCTTCACCCTGATTAAGAAGAAGATAAGCAAGTCTGCAGTCAGTTTTGGAAGAATCTTGGGGGTCTTTCTGCACTCAAGGTGCCCTGACCTTTTGACCTCTTCTGGGATGTTCATCAATGCATCCAAGAGGCTCTCCTGTGCCCTCTTCAGTAAATGGGACAGGCAGATAATCAACCCCTCCAGGGCTGCTGCAACACTTCACTCAGGCACAAGGACCAATCTGGTCACTCCTTCAGTAGAAGAGCTGCCTGCTTCTTCTTCTCCTCAAGCCATATCCACCCAAGCCACATATACCCAAGCCATCACCTCCTCACCACCAGACTCCTCCATCATTATCTCATCTCCCATTACCATTTCCTCACCTATGTCATCCCCTCCTCCATCCTCCTCAGAGGACTTCCATCCTCTCTTTTCCTATCCAATCCACACTCAACCATCATTCTCCCTTTTAGAGGATTCCTTCATGGATGACTCTCCCTCTTCTCCTCCTGAGACATCTTCCCTCCACCAAATGCTCACTGACATCCTCTCTCAACCCTCCTTCATACCCTCCTTTACTCTCCCACTCTCCGCCTCAACCTTCTCTATCCCCATCATTCCATCTTCTGAACCAACAATCCCTACTCCACCTACCTCCACCTTTTCAGCTTCAGTCACCATCCCTCCATCCACCTTGACTACTACCTCTGCTCAAGCCTCACTTGGGCATGTAGATCTTTCTAGCCTGGCTGACAGGCTCTATGAGTTGCTAGCTCCCAAGCTGGTATCTCTGCTGGAGTCCTCCCTGACTCCACTCCTGAAGCAAGTCCAGGAGCTGTCCACCAAGCTTGATTCTTTTTCCTCCTCCCAGGCAATCCCTTATACTGGGTGCCTTGGTTCACCTCTCTCTGAACCAAGGCAGGGGGAGATGCCTTATGAAGAAGTGGATGTGCCAGCTCCAGCTCCAGCTTCTACTCTCTCAGCAAGCTCAGGATGTGCTTTTGCACTTAATCTGCAGAGGTTGCTATCCAGATTTGATACAGCCTATTTCAGCTATCTGCCTCCAATTACTGCTGAAGATCTGTCCAAGGCCATTGTGCCTGTACCTGTCTGTAATCCCAGCCAGATTGTTTCCTATATCAAGTCATGGAAGGCTGTGGATGTATCTGATGCTGCTACTAAGGCCACGGTGCCTCCTTTTGTTGATACTGCTGCTGCTGCTGACATAGAAATGATTCCAGCACCTAATGCTGAGGAAAATGTTGTTGAAACTGATAATGCAAAGCTTACCTCATACTTGGAAGATCCCACTCCTCCTGCTGCTGATTCTGTTATCCCTGCTGCTTCCTCTCCTTCTGCTCCTGCTCCTGCTGCTGCTGCAAAGCTCAAAGCTCAAGAAGAATATCTCAAAAGAATTGATGCTATATATGATCAACCTCAGAGTTCTGAAAGTGATCAGTATAGAACTGATTCTAATGATTCTGCCAGCACAATTGCCAAAAAGAGAAAAGCCAGAAGTAAAGCAATGATGTCAGTTCCTCCTGCCAAAGCCAAAGACTCCAATGACATTCCATATTACATTCTGCATGACTGCCCCATCACTGAACCATGGATGCAATTTTCCAAGAACCAACTAAAGGCCATGAAAAAGAGAAGAAAGCTTGACAAATATGAAAAAGGATCATCTCAACATCAGCCTCCTCCTCCTCCTCCTCCAGACTCTGGATCAGGCTCAGCTCCTCAAGCTCCAGCTCCTAGACAAAGTTCCTCTCAATCCTATTCTAAGTATTACCAAAAGGGACAACATCAAAGAGGATATCAACCCAGAAGGGGTAGTTACAGAGGAAATCAAAGAGGACAGAGACCCTATCAAAGGGAAGGACAAGGCCATTCTGACTCTACTTCAGGTCCTTACCCTTACAAACTGAAAGACACAGTTGCTCCAAGGACCTCTCCTGCTCCTGAATCTCTCAACAAATATGAACCTGCTGTTCCATATGAGGATCCTGAGAACAATCCTGTGGCCTGGACTGCTAGGATGAAAGAGTTGGCTGCTCTTGATCAGATTAAGAAGGCTAGAGAACAAGGCAAAGAAATATCCAACATTACAACCTTATCAGAACAAAGAAAGAAAGAACTGGAAAAGTATGCCTCAAAGAAATTTTTCAATCCAGAAGAGTACATGAAGCTGCACCCAGAGGCTGTAGTTCTAAGGCCAAGATCTCAAACCTCTCTAGGTGCAGAAGATGACAGAAGGTCCAAGAAAGAAGCCCTAAACCCTAACAGAGAAATTTTATTTAAAAAGGGAACTGAAAAGAAGTGATCTGTGTAAGCAAACATATCATCCACCTTTGGATATCTGCTGCTATTTATCTGTGATATGCATTGCTGTTTCTCTGCATTTTATATTTAACTTCTGTATTATTGAATGCTCTTTATGATTGTCTGTAAATAGTAATCCTAACCCAAATAGGGGGAGATTGTTGGAACACCCTATTACTAATTTGGGTAAGGATCACTATGCTTGTCTTAGGATCCTAGTTGACCTAGTTGTATAGTTGAGAAGGTCAACATTAGAATGAGTCTAGGGCATAGAACTTAGTTTTGAAGCTGCCCCCAAGACCACTCCAAGATCAAGGATGAAGAGCTAAGTCTAAAGCAATTTTCGTCGAGCTCAGGTCGACGAATCGTCGAACTCAGTTCGACGCTCTCTGAGCTCAACTTCAACAAATCGTCGAACTCCGGTCGACGATCTTCGAGCTCAGATCGACTATCTGATTTTAGCTAGCTTCTGCTTAGTCGTCGAACTCCCCTCGACTATCGTCTAGCTCAGTTCGACGATGCCTCCTTCAGCTGTTTCTCAGGTCGCTGAGCTCAGTTCGACGATCTTTGAGCTCAGTTCGACGATTTCTGTCTGCTTATCTCAGTTCATCTCTGAGCTCAGTTCGACGATCGTAGAGCTCAGATCGACGATTATTTGAAGAGATCAACGTCTTCAAGATTTCAAATGCTGCTAATTCTTTGGCATGTTTTTGAATATTATCAGCATTTATGACAGAAGATCTCCCTGCCGTTTGGAGCAAGTTTCAAGGTATCATTCAGAGATTGTTTGCTGGACTTTCCTCTAAAAGACAAGACCATTTATGGAAAACATTTATGACTGACCAACGGCCATCTTTGGACAAGGAGAATATTCAGAAAATCAATTCTATTACTATGGTCCTTAGATATACAGAACAACAACAACAAAAAATTGACAGAGCTGATCGACAGAAAGAAAAAGAAAACACACAGAAGAATACTGTTAGTAGAAGAACAAGAAAACTACAACATCAAGATCTTCTAGCTGACTAAGTGTTCTTGCATCCTCATCTTAGATCTCCAGACACATCATCTTTCAGCTGTCCTGCTGAAACCATTCTTTGCTGGAGATCAAGTTCTGAAGACCTATCACCCTTCTGCAAAGCTTCTCTGCCTGAACCTCTCTACATCTCAGGGGGAGCTTTGACATCTTCAATCCACTTGTGCTTCTCTCATTTGACTGAGAACAGAGAAGACAACTTCAACTTTTACTTTTTCTTTTCCTGCTGTAAAAGGGTTCTTGAACTCCCTTCAAAAGTTCTGTCTGGTTCTGAGAGCCTTGTCAAAACTCAGTGGTGGCAAGACACCTTATCAAAAAATCTAGCTTTGGTTTTTGAGCACCTTATCAAAAGCTCATTGGTGTCAGGACACCTGATCAACTCAGTCCTGAGTGGATTCCTACCAAGGGTGGTAGAAGAGTGGATGTACCCAGTTTTGGGGAACCACTATATTCCCTTGTGTCTTCTGGTTGTGCTTGTGTGATTTGTTTGCTGTGTGCTGTGTCCTTTTCCTTTCAGTTTTTAAGTTTCTGTTAGCACTCTACACTATAGCTTAAATAGAATTTTAATTTGTGCTATTTTATTAATCTGTGAAAAATTATTTTAAGTAAACTCTATTCACCCCCCCTTTAGAGTTGAGATAGATCTTACCCTCACTTTCACGGGTGTTGAACATCCTCCGAGCTCAGCCCTAGGGTCATAACGACGTCCATCGAGACCCCTTCCCTGCCAGCTTGGAGGGAGCCTGATAGCGGGAGCATCGAGACCTAACCCCAGTGCGAGAAGACTTAGAACATTTGCCTCTCCCGGGTGCTACCACCAGGCCAGTCAGCTAGATGATAGACTGAGGGCGGGTGTTGAACATCCTCCGGGCTCAGCCCTAGGGTCATAATGACGTCCATCGAGACCCCTGCCCTGCCAGCTTGGAGGGAGCCTGACAGCGGGAGCATCGAGACCTAACCCCAGAGCGAGAAGACTTAGAACATTTGCCTCTCCCGGGTGCTACCACCAGGCCAGTCAGCTAGATGGGAGCCTGAGGTCGGGTGTTGAACATCCTCCGGGCTCAGTCCCAGGTTCATAACGACGTCCATCGAGACCCCTGCCCTGCCAGCTTGGAGGGAGCCTGATAGCGGGAGAATCGAGACCTAACCCCAGAGCGAGAAGACTTAGAACATTTCTTGAGGGTTTACGGTATTATGTTATGAAAGTTCCGCAACATCTCATGTCACCGTTACGATTATCATGCAAAAAGGGGATCAAATGAATGAAACAAGTCGTATTGAAAAAACTAAGGCACATACAAATATTCAGGGATAGAAGCGTTTCAGGTCGCCGCCGCTCCAAGTGTGGTTCAAGGTCTCGCCCTCCATATTTTGGAGGCGGTACCCTCCCGATCTTAGTGCCTCTTTCACGATGTATGGCCCCTCCCAGTTTGGATGGAGTTTGCCCACGGCAGCTGATCTTCCAGCCGCATCTACCTTCTTTAGGACCAAGTCACCTTCCGCAAACTGTTTGACCCGAACATGTTTGTCAAAATACTTAGCCATCCTCCGCTTGACTTCCTCTTGTCGAACCGCTGATAGGTCGCACAATTCTTCTACCAGATCCAAGGAGAGTCGTTGTTCCTCCTCGTTTTCAACTCTCCACTCCTCTCTTCCAGCTTCCGCCTCGGCGACCCTGGGAGTACGGACCTCGAGTTTGATGGGGAGCACCGCCTCACTTCCATGAGATAGTTTGAAGGGCGTCTCCCCTGTGGCGGTATTGGGGGTAGTCCTCATGGCCCAAAGAACGGAGGGGAGCTGCTCCACCCAACTCACTTTCAAATTTTCAACCTTCTTTTTTAGGAGGTTCACGATAACCTTGTTGTCGCTTCCACCTGCCCGTTGCTTTTTGGGTGATGGACAGAGGCAAACCTAAGGTCAATCCCGAGCTCTCCACAGAATTTTATGAACTCGTTGTTGGCGAACTGCGGTCCGTTGTCGATGACGATGGCTTGGGGAATCCCATGCCTACAGATGATTTCCCCCCATACAAAATTTTGGATGACCTGCAAGGTCACCTTGGCCAACGCCTTCACCTCCATCCACTTGGAGAAATAGTCAATCATCACTAACAAGAATCTTCTTTGCCCGCTTGCCTGGGGGAAGGGCCCTACCAGGTCCATTCACAAAATTACGAAAGGCCAGGAGGCCGTGATACTCCTGAGTCGCTGAGCCGGTTGTAGTTGGAGGGGGCGAACAGTTGGCACTTATGACATTTTTTGGCAAATTCGAAGGCATCATGCCCCAGGGTAGGCTAGAAGTAGCCCTGCCTGATAATTCTCCCCTCCAGGGTCCGACCTCCCGAGTGACTCCCACACTCCCCGGAGTGCACCTCTTCCAAAATCCTCGACACCTCCCCCTCCGCCACACAACGAGCCAGCAGCCCCGAGAGATTCTTTCGGTAGAGTTGCCCGTCGCGCAAGAGGTAGTATGTTGACTTGTACTTGAGTTTCTTTCTATCCATCCCTTCTGGATACTCTCCAGTGGACAAAAAGGTGGCGAAGGGGTCCATCCATGTGGGTCGCTGATCTATCTCCATCAACTCTCCTTCCTCCAAGGATGGGTGGAAGAGGTCTGTGATGGTGCCCCCCACCCGAGGGTCGTGCTTGACAAGATGGTCGACCTGTTCATTTTCCTTCCGCGGCACATGTTGAATGGAGAAGGTTTGTGTTGGTACCCTAGTTTGGATTTGAGTTTAGTCTGCTCTTTTAGTTTCTTGACCCAAGATTTATCTATGGTCAAAAGTTAACTAATAGGTTAGATTCCCTTAGTTATAGAATTGCTTATCCAGATGAAAATTTGTTTAAGTTATTTTTTGGTTCGACTATAGTCGAACGCCGCTCGACCATCGTCTATCGACTGGTCGACGATCGTCTATCAGTTGGTCGACGTTCGTCTGTCAGCAGATCGTCTTTCTCTGAGTTAGTTTAACTCTCGGCGATCTGCGGTATCTTCCTTGACGATCGTCGAACCCCGCTCGACTTCTTTTGTTAAGACAGATTTCTTTGATAGTTCGACTATCTGTTTGGATAGTTCAACTATCTGATAGCTCGACTATCTGTTTGATAGGTCGATTATCTGTCTTCTTTGATAGTTCGACTATCTGCTTGGATAGTTCAACTATCTGATAGCTCGACTATCTGTTTGATAGGTCGACTATCTGTCTTCGTTGATAGTTCGACTATCTGCTTGATAGGTCGACTATCTGTTTTGCTTGATAGCTCGACTATCTGTCTTGATAAGTCGACTATCTGATAGCTCGACTATCTTCTTTGATATGTCGACTATCTGCTGAGGTAGTTCGACTATCTTCTTTGATAGTTCGACTATCTGTGTCGTTCGACTATCTGTTCTGATAGGTCGACGATCTCCGTGCTTCGGTCGACGATCTCCGAGGGTCGTTCGACGTTCTTTTTGTCTGCCTTTAGTAAAGTTATATTATTTATTTCTTATCTGCTTGGCATATTTTATTAAAGTATATTTCATTGATGTTATGTTATTATTTCCAGGCAATCTTTGCTCCATTCTTTATGCATAAGTCAATCTTTATCTGACAACGTGGTTTGTCTTATTAGCTGAAATATATTTTCTGCTTTATCTGTCAGGCTGTCCTTTATAGCCGTTAGACTCAAAAGTCTTCTCTGGCCGTAAAGAGCTCTTTCTGATGTGACTTTTTCTAGCACTCTTTTATCAGATTGATTTGCAACTTCTTAGAAAGCTTTATCTTTTTATAGGATATCTGTCTGCAAGATATATTTTGCTTTGTGCTATTTGCAGCCCAGTTTGCAGATTCCAGAAGAAGACAAAATTCAAACTCAGATTAGAGATGTTGCAAAGGCTCATATATAAAGCGCCTTTTAAAGACAGAGAAGAATATACATGTACACAGACATATACAACAACACAAAATACAAGAAGTTTTACTCACAGCAGCATAGAGATCTACAGCTCTCAGAAATTCACATTTAATTGAGAAGATAAAATCTCTTCAGCATTCTTCTTCATCCTGAGTTCATCCTGCTCACAGGAAGACATTCACTCAGAGGCTTTTAGAAGAAGAAGAAGAAGAAGAAGAAGAAGAAAGGAAGCTGATTGAAGAAGAACACCTTTTCCAAATCAAGAGTCTTCTTCAAGCTTCTCCTTCAGAATATCTAGACAGTTCTCTATCAAGAGTTCAGAAGAGTTCCTGCACCCTGAAGCAAGACTTTTTCCTGGATATTCTCTAAGCCAGGGGGAGCCTTGACTCTTTAGAGCTTTCTAGCTCTGTGCAATCCACTAGCTTCTCTAATCTATTTTAACAATAGAGAAGAAACTTTAACTCTCTCAACCTCCTGTATAAATGGTTATTACTCCCTTCAAAAGTGAACCTTGGTGGCAGGGCACCTGATCAAAAACCTGTGTTGGATTTTGAGCTCCTGATCAAAAGCTCAAAGGGTCTACTTGATCTACCTAAAGCAGATCAGTTGGTGGCAGGGCACCTGATCAAAAACCTGTAGTGGATTCCTACCAGGGTGGTAGAGGAGTGGACGTACCTATTTAGAGGGAACCACTATAAAATTTCTTGTGTCGTCTGTGTTGCTTATTTAATTTATTGCACTGTGGCTGTGAGTAGAAATAACTAGGATTGCTAGTTGCTGTGATAGGATCAAAGCTCAGCTGTAATTACAGTTGCCCTTCTCTAGTGCACTTCACTTTGTGTTAGGCTCTAGGGTTTAAAATATCTATAAACTCATTCCGCAAATTAACTCTAAGGGATTTGAGTATGGTGTCATAATTATTGAATACTCTATTCACCCCCCCCCCCTCTAGAGTTGTATCTATCATCACCTTCAATTGGTATCATAGGGAGGTTCACTGACTATACAGGCTAACACCTGAGTCACAAGATCCTGATAGATACCAAGCTTATAGATATTCACTTCATGGCCCCGTCCAAGAATTACTCTAGCACCAGACCTCCAGCTTGCAACTTAGCTAAGTTTAGCATCTGGAAGGCAAGAATAAGATTATATATGAACTCTATTGATGAAGACATTTTCTCTTCTATTTTGACAGGACCTCCAACACCTCTTGCTGCAGCCACTACTACAACATCTACAAATCTAAGTGCAGTGCCTCCTCCAGATTACAATGATTCCTACAAGAAGGCAAAGATAGCTGATGTCAAAGCTATGAACATTCTGGCTCAGACTATGTCTGATGAAATTTTCCAGAAAGTGGCTGACTGCACCTCTGCAAAAGCCATGTGGGACTCACTGAACCAGATTGTAGCTGGTTCAGCTGATGAAAGGAAGGACAGAAGGTCCAACCTTATATCCCAGTATGAAAACTTTAAGAAGACTGAAGCTGAATCAGTTAAAGCCATGTACACCAAGCTCAGCTCAATCATCAATGAGCTGAGAACTCTTGATAAGGAGATTACATTGACAGAGGTCAATGATAAGATACTGATGTGCTTCCCCAGCATATGGGATCTTAGGATCTGGCCTATCAAGGAGGCCAGAAGTACAACTGAAATCTCAACTGAAGCTCTCATTGGCAAGCTCAAGTCTTTTGAGCAAGTGCTGAAGACCAGGGAAGCTGAGGCTGAAGCAAAGACTCCAACTCCAGTAAGAAAAGAGCAAACTCTTGCTCTCAAAGCTGCTGATGCTTCTAAAGGAAGCCAATCCAATGAGGAGCTGATGGCACTCTTTGCCAAAAGGTTTCTCAAGATGGGAAGAAAAGACTTCAGAAAGAAATCTTCAAGATATGAAGATAAACCAAGGTATGATAGATCTCCTGCTAAAGAAATTATTTGTTATGGTTGCAGGAAACCTGGACACATTCTACCTGAGTGTCTAGAGGAAAAGAGCAAAGAAAAGAGAAAGGAAAAAGAACATCACAAGAAACACTCCAAGTCCTCCTACAAAAATAAGAAGAAGGAGAAAGGATTTGTTGCTGAGACCTGGAGTGATTCAAATGAGGAATCTTCCTCCTCAAGCTCCAGTGAGGATGAGGAAGAGAAGAAGGCAAAGGAAATCTGCCTTATGGCAATTGATGTCTGCAGCAATCACTCAGCTGCAGAGAGTTCTGATGATGATGAAGAAATGCCTACAGAAGATCAGGTATTACCTTCATATGATTTTTCTTCTTCTGAATTTAAATCTGAATTTAAATCCCTTTGCTTAGATCTAATTAGTTCAAAAAAGGAAATTAAGGAACTTAGAAATAAGTTAGCTGAATCAGAATCTATCTCCATTGAAAATGCTAGGTTAGAAGCAGAACTCACTAAGTCTAGTGAAGAAATAAAGTTTCTTAAAAATGAAATAGCAAAGTCCAAGAGATTAGAAGAATCCTAAAATGGTAGAAGCCTTAAGCTGCTAGAAATCACCAGCATGACAAACACTAGGTCAGGCAATAATAAGCTAGGCTCAGGAGCTTCATCATGTGAACCCCCAATTATTCTTAAAAATCATCTTTCAACTCCAGTGAACTTTATTTCAGCTGATGGGATAAAGAAAACTGAGCAAGTAAGACAAGTTAATCAAGCCTTAAATAAAGCTAAGAGAGAAAAGAGAAAACAAAAGTTTAAGGAAATACAAAAGTCGTCGAACGCTGCTCGACGATCGGAGGCTCAATGGTCGAATGAAGCTCGACGATCTAAGCATCGATCGTCGAACGTAGATCGACGATCTAAATATGAATTTCAAAATTACCACCAGAACCTTAGAAACCTTAATATAAATAGAAACCCTAGGTTTGTGGACCCATTAACTGCATGGAGCATCCCACCTAGGAGATCTTACCCTTTAGGATATAAACCCCAACCTGCTTATTCTTTTATTTCTAGTTTTCATTATGTGAAGAATAATGGACCCAAGGTTACCTGGGTCCACAATGTCTAATTGTCTATTCTGCAGGTGAAGACTTATCCAATTACTAAAGACAAATGGTATTTGGATAGTAGCTGTTCCAAACATATGACAGGGAACAAAGAAAATCTGTCAAAGTTCAAGGCCAAGCTTGGACCAAAGGTGATCTTTGGGGATTCTAGCTATGGTCAAACTGAAGGATATGGTAGGATTACCATTGGAGCAGTAACTTTCAAAAGGGTTGCATATATAACTGGACTGAAGCACAACCTTATCTCAGTAAGTCAGTTATGTGATGCAGGATATCAGGTATCTTTCACTAACACTCTCTGTAATATTACTTTAAATAGTAATATTGTGTTAGTAGGTATTAGACAAGGTAATATTTATTTAGTAGATTTTAATTCAACCCATTCTGAAATCTGCTTATTTAATGAAGTAACAAATAATAACAACACCTTATGGCATAAGAGGCTTAGCCATGTTAACCTCAAGAACATATCTAGGTTATCTAAATACAACCTTATTAGAGGTTTACCTTCTTGCCCCTACAAGAAGGAGAGCCTATGCAAGGCTTGTCAACTAGGCAAGCAAACCAAAAATTCCTTTAAATCTGTAAATAAAAATGATTCACCTAGAATCCTGTATTTATTACACTTGGGATCTTTTTGGTCCAATAAATGTACAAAGTCTAGGAGGGAAGTATTACACTTTAGTAATTGTAGATGACTTCTCTAGGTTTACTTGGGTGTTCTTTTTGAGAACTAAGGCTGATAACTTCAAAGTTCTTACAGACTTTCTGCTATGTGTGCAGACTGAGTATTCTACTCATGTGGCCTTGATCAGAAGTGATCATGGTACTGAGTTTGCGTCTCTTCTCATGCAAGAATTCTGTGAGAAAGAAGGTATCAAACATAGCTTCTCTGCTCCTAGAACTCCCCAACAAAATGGGGTAGTGGAAAGGAAGAATAGAACCCTGATTGAAGCTGCAGGAACACTGTTGGCAGATGCTAATATGCCTCTCTCCTATTGGGCAAAAGTTGTTAGCACAGCTAATTATGTTCTGAACAGAAGTCTTATACACAAGCTTAAGAGTAAAACTCCTTATGAGTTGCTTAAAGGAAAGAAACATAAAATTAATTATTTTAGAGTGTTTGGTTGTGTAGTATACATTCATAACAATAACAAAGAATACCTTAGAAAGTTTGAAGCAAAAGCTTCATTGGGAATCTTTCTTGGATATTCCCAAGTAAGCAAAGCTTATAGGGTATTTAATAAATCAACTTCTAAAATTGAGGAATCTGTGCATGTGTCCTTTGATGAATCTCAGATGTTTTACAAGGAGAAGGAAACTTCTCCTTCCTCAAGTTCATTACAGGTACCAGAAGTTAATAAAGATGTCACTCAAGAGATTCTCCATCTATCAACTCTTCACATCACTGATTCAGACAGTGATGAAGACTTTGCAGAAGCTGTTGTTGTACCACCAAAAGTTGATCCAATTCCTCCTGAGGAATTAATCCCAAATGTTGTTGAAGATCACATCCCACCTGCTGATGTTGTCACACTTAGAGATCATCCTACATCTCAAGTGATTGGAGACATATCAGCTGGTGTACAAACAAGACATCAATTAAGATAGGATGTGATGCATGCTTGTTTCCTTTCACAGATTGAGCCTCTCACCATAAAATATGCTGAGCTAGATCCCCACTGGATCATTGCTATGCAAGAGGAGCTCAATCAGTTTGAAAGATGTAAGGTATGGATTTTGGTTCCAAGACCAAAAGGCCAACTGATCATAGGCACCAAGTGGGTGTTTAGAAACAAATTGGATGCAAATGAAATTATAATAAGGAATAAAGCTAGGCTTGTAGCTCAGGGCTACAAACAGGAGGAAGGTATAGATTATTACCAAACCTTTGCTCTTGTTGCAAGGCTAGAGGCAATAAGGATTTTTCTAGCCTATGCAGCCTATATGAAGTTTAAGGTTTTTCAGATGGATGTCAAAAGTGCATTCCTAAATGGTGAGCTAAAGGAAGAGGTATTTGTTGAACAACCTCCTGGGTTTGTCTCTTCAACTCAACCCTCACATGTTTTCAAGTTGCAAAAAGCTCTTTATGGACTTAAACAAGCACCCAGAGCTTGGTATGAGACTCTAGCTAGTTTCCTGTTAGAGCACAACTTTGTTAGGGGAGTAGTTGATAGAACCCTTTTCGTTAAGCACCACAAGGACACAATCCTGTTAGTTCAAATCTATGTGGATGATATTATTTTTGGCTCCACTGATCCCAAACTGTGCAAAAAGTTCTCTGACTTGATGCATTCTAAGTTTGAGATGAGTAGTATGGGTGAGCTGTCTCTTTCTTGCTCTCCAAGTAAAGCAAGATGCTGATGGCATCTTCATCTCCCAATCCAAATATGTCAAGGAATTGGTAAAGAAGTTTGAGATGGCTGATGCTTCAGCAATGCATACACCCATGGCTACTAATGCAGTTATAGATTCTGATGATCAGGGTAAGCCAGTTGATCAGAAGAATTATAGGGCCATTATTGGTTCCCTATTGTATTTAACTGCAAGTAGGCCAGATATAATGTTTGCTACATGCCTATGTGCTAGATTCCAGGTCAACCCCAAGGAATCTCATTTGATTCTTCTCAAGAGAATTTTGAGATACCTGAAGGAATGTCCAAAACTAGGACTATGGTACCCAACAAAATCAGAATTTGAGTTAATTGGATACTCTGATTCTGACTATGCTGGTTGTAGAGTTGACAGGAAAAGTACCTCGGGAACTTGTCAGTTCTTGGGAGAGAGATTGGTCTCTTGGTTCTGTAAGAAGCAGGCTTCTGTCTGAACTTCAACTACAGAGGCTGAATATATAGCAGCTGCCAGTTGTTGTTCACAGATCCTATGGATTCAAAACCAGCTTTTGGATTATGGGTACACACACAAGAACACAAAAATCATGTGTGACAGTACCAGTGCTATCTTCATTGCACAAAATCCTGTGCACTACTCTATAACCAAGCACATTGAGATTAGACACCATTTCCTGAGAGATTGTGTGGAAAATAATAAGATCAGCCTCGAGTTCATATCCATTGACCTTCAGAGAGGTGATATTTTCACCAAGCCTTTAGATGAACAGAAGCATTTGTTCTTTTTGCATCAACTAGGAATGATTAATGGAAAAGACTAAGTGTGACGTCTGCCTTTGTTGATATATGTTTGAAGATCGTCGAACGATGTTCGACGATAGTCGATCAGGTTGAGCCGATCGTCGACCAACGGGCGACGACAGCTTATTTGTTTGTGAAGACAAAAATAGTCGAACGATTGATCGACTATTATGCTTCAGGAAACGATCGTCGAACGACCGTTCGACCATTGTCTCCAGTATCTTTTAAAATAGACCGACAATTGCGGTTTTTATTTAAACCGATGGTCGATCTAGGTTAAGAGATCGTGCTTGTTATAGTCGACGGAACTCGTCTTTTCGTATTCCGTCTTTCTGTTTGAGCTCTGCCTCACGCTTTCTCCTCCTCGTCTCTCTCGTCTTCTCCGACAAATCGATGGCAATTGCTCCAGCCCTTCTGTCTGCGATGAAGTTCGACGCTGGCTTCAGCGTAGACTTCGACTCTTTCAGCGCCTGTGATTCTGAGATAATAGAAATCCTCCAGCTCTGCAAAGAACAAGGATTGGAAAGGCTTATGTCCACAAGAATCAATATCAACATAACAGAGATTAAAGAGTGGGTTTTCACTTCGTCTTCCAATGACGAATCGATGACTGGAACGATTGGCGGCGAAGAGGTAAGTTTGACTCCTGCCGCATTGACTGATGTTTTTGGATTATTGAATGGTGAAGAAGATTATGAACAAGATACCCAAGAGTTTGGAAGGATGTTAATCGAGTTAGGACATGCCGAAGGCATTCCTTCTAAGTTGTTTAAAGTTAATTTTCCGTTAAAGATAAAGTTCTTGGCTGAACTAGTCGGAAAAGTGCTTCTGGGCAAGCACTCTGCTCATGACAACATCACCAGGCAGCAGTTTGCCTTGATGTGTGCCATAGTAAATAAGAAACAGATCAATTGGGCAGGGATTATGTTTGATTTGATAAGAAAGAAGAATGGCAAGAAGGAAGTAACCCTAGGTAGGGTACTTGGGATTTTTCTAAAAGAGAAATACTCCCACCTGTTGGTAACAGTTTCAACAACTATCAATGCCAGTAAGAAGATGGACCCAACACTATTTGTTAAGTGGAAAAGAAGTTTTCAGAAGCCTTCTCCAGCAGGGGTAGCTCCAATTGTGTCTGAGAGCACAATGACTGTTTCAGTCACTCCCCACCTACCTGAAGCAGGCTCATCCATTCTTTCCATTCCATCCACTTCTACTGCATTCCCATCTACCTCTACTGAAGTACCATCCACATCTGCCTTACCATCTACTCAATTTGAAGTTCCATCTACTTCAATTGAAGTACCATCTTCTGCCTCTCTTCTTCTTGAGTCCTCCACAATTCTCCATACTTCATCTCCTTCATCTCCCAATCCTGCACATCTAGCTGGGACTTCTATTCCCAGTTTTGATTTGTTAGGATCTGAGAGAATTCCAACCCCACCTCAATCACCACTTACACCTCCAGATCACACTGACTTTCCCTCATCCACTCCTCAATCACTAGTTCACAACACATCTCATCAGGAAACTGTCTTTCCTGATGATCTTCCATCTTCTGTTGTTCCCCCATCCACATTTATATCTCCAGCACTCATAGCAAATATCCTGGAGTTAATTACTCCTTCAATCAAAACCATGATTGAAGAAGCAATTGCTCCTCTTGTATCCTCCATTTCTTCCCTGACTACCTCCATCCAAGCTCTCTCAAAATCTGCTGAGCCCTCTTCATCTAGGGGCCTGGTTTCAGTTTCCACTGAAATCAGGTAGGGGGAGATGTTCAATGAAGATGCCTCTCAACTGCTCCTGGCCTCTCTTCCAGCAAATCCTCCAGCAGATACTCAAAGAGAAACAGCACTTATAAAAAAAGAGATAGTAGCTCAAGAAGAAACAGTACCTCAACTTTCTGAAAAAGAGATTTCTGATGCTATAATGGAAACAGAATTCGTTGTCAAAGTCTGCCTAGAAGAATCCTCCACTCCCTTAGTTTCCCTTTTCCTAGAAGGAGTCATTACCTCCTTTCTAGATGAATTATGGGAGTTAGGAAATTCTGAGGAAAATCCTGAAGGTAATTCATTTACTCATTTTCTTGACATGTTAACTGACATGCTAGTCTATGAATACCTAGAAGGGATGTTTCTATTTCATTTAGCAAATCTGTGTTCCTGATACTACAGATATAGTGGAAGAAGTTTTAGTTGTCCAAGAACTTGTTCAACAACCTGCTCCAGAACCAGCTGATCCAGAACCTGCTGTTCAAGATCCTGAGTCTGCTCAACCAGCTCAGATAGTTGTGCAAGAAGAACTGATCTCCATGACAGTTACAGTTGAACAAGAGAATGTTTCAGTTGGACAAGAAGAAAAGTCTACAGTCTGGGATGACACCCCAGGACTGGATCTAGACACTCTTCTGGCACAGGATGCCTTGGAAGAAGAGATAGAAAAAGCTGCTTTAAAGGATAGAGAAAAAGCTGCTTTAAAGGATAGAGAAAAAGCTGTGCGAGAAGCTGTTGATCCTTATGATCATCCTCAATCATCTGATGATGAAGATGACTCTGATGATTCAGAAGGAACCAAGAAGAAGAAATCTGCCAAAAGAAAAAGAAAAGCTGCTGCTCCTCCTCTACCTAACCCTGACCATGATATTCCTTATTACATCTTGAAAGGAATAGATCCCAAGTCAAAAGAATATCAGCACTGGATGGGATTCTCTAAAAATCAGCAAAAACAAAGAAAGAAATCTAAAAGATATGACAGTCCAGCTCCTAAATGGAATTCTAAAGGACCTCCTCCTCCTCCCAGTGCAGGAGCATCTGGAAATGTTGCCAGTCCCTCTGCTCCTCCTTCTAGATTCACTTCTTCCCAATCTTATCAGAAGAAAGGAAATCAAAGCTACCATGGAAAGTCTCAATCTAAACATCAGAGACAGGAAGCTGAGTTACAAGAACAAGTGAAAGAGGTAGTTTACCTAAAGCAAACCTTTTCGCCTCCTCCTTCACCCAAGAAAAGGACATCACCAGATAAAGAAAGCAAAATTATATCTTCCGGAGAATCTGATCAGAAAAGGAAAATAGATGCAAAAGGCAAAAGTGTTATATACTCTGAGAAATCAAGTAAAAGATATGCTGAATTTGCTCCTCCAACATCTTTAGTTATTCAAGAAAAGAAAGAGCCAGCTGCAAGCATGTTAGAACTTTCTACTAAATTCAGAACTATAAATCCTTTAAATCCAGCTGATGAAAATGAGTATGAAAGCTTAGAGCTTAATTCTGACTTCAGGATGGCCAGATTCCTTGAATTGGTTGGATCAGCTCAGATTAGAAAAGCCAGAGCTGAAGGAAAAGATGTTACAGGATTAACTACTATATCCAAATTCAGAAAGAAAGAACTTGATAGATTCCAGGTAAGACCTGAAGTTTTTGATGCTACCAAATATATAGAAAAATATCCAGAAGCAGTTGTTCCAAGAACAGGAGAAACCAAAGTTATTGGAGAACAAGATCTGAAGACATCAAAGAAGGAAGCTCTAGATCCTCTCAAAAAAATCTCTTTTATTCCTGACTCTTCTATCTCTAAACCAGATTCTGATGCTGCTTAAGTTTTATTGTCAATCTGTTTATGTTAACTGTTTGATTGATGCATTTGATGCTTAGATGTTTCTTTCTTGTATTATATTTATTTCCTGAGTTATTTTTTTCAGTAGTTTTTGAGAGACTTAACTCAAATAGGGGGAGATTGTTGGTACCATAGTTTGGATTTGAGTTTAGTCTGCTCTTTTAGTTTCTTGACCCAAGATTTATCTATGGTCAAAGGTTAGCTAATAGGTTAGATTCCCTTAGTTGTAGAATTGCTTATCCAGATGAAAATTTGGTTAAGTCATTTTTTGGTTCGACTATAGTCGAACGCCGCTCGACCATCGTTTATCGACTGGTCGACGATCGTCTATCAGTTGGTCGACGTTCGTCTGTCAGCAAATCGTCTTTCTCTGAGTTAGTTTAACTCTCGACGATCTGCGGTATCTGCCTTGACGATCGTCGAACCCCGCTCGACTTCTTTTGTTAAGACAGATTTCTTTGATAGTTCGACTATCTACTTGGATAGTTCAACTATCTGATAGCTCGACTATCTGTTTGATAGGTCGACTATCTGTCTTCTTTGATAGTTCAACTATCTGCTTGGATAGTTCAACTATCTGATAGCTCGACTATCTGTTTGATAGGTCGACTATCTGTCTTCGTTGATAGTTCGACTATCTGCTTGATAGGTCGACTATCTATTTTGCTTGATAGCTCGACTATCTGTCTTGATAAGTCGACTATCTGATAGCTCGACTATCTGCTCTGATAGGTCGACTATCTGTTGAGGTAGTTTGACTATCTTCTTTGATAGTTCGACTATCTGTGTCGTTCGACTATCTGTTCTGATAGGTCGACGATCTCCGTGCTTCGGTCAACGATCTCCGAGGGTCGTTCGACGTTCTTTTTGTCTGCCTTTAGTAAAGTTATATTATTTATTTCTTATCTGCTTGGCATATTTTATTAAAGTATATTTCATTGATGTTATGCTATTATTTCCAGGCAATCTTTGCTCCATTCTTCATGCATAAGTCAATCTTTATCTGACAAAGTGGTTTGTCTTATTAGCTGAAATATATTTTCTGCTTTATTTGTCAGGCTGTCCTTTATAGCCGTTAGACTCAAAAGTCTTCTCTGGCCGTAAAGAGCTCTTTCTGATGTGACTTTTTCTAGCACTCTTTTATCAGATTGATTTGCAGCTTCTTAGAAAGCTTTATCTTTTTATAGGATATCTGTCTGCAAGATATATTTTGCTTTGTGCTATTTGCAGCCCAGTTTGTAGATTCCAGAAGAAGACAAAATTCAAACTCAGATTAGAGACGTTGCAAAGGCTCATATATAAAGTGTCTTTTAAAGACAGAGAAGAATATACATGTACACAGACATATACAACAACACAAAATACAAGAAGTTTTACTCACAGCAGCATAGAGATCTACAGCTCTCAGAAATTCACATTTAACTGAGAAGATAAAATCTCTTCAGCATTCTTCTTCATCCTGAGTTCATCCTGCTCACAGGAAGACATTCACTCAGAGGCTTTTAGAAGAAGAAGAAGAAGAAAGGAAGCTGATTGAAGAAGAACACCTTTTCCAAATCAAGAGTCTTCTTCAAGCTTCTCCTTCAGAATTTCTAGACAGTTCTCTGTCAAGAGTTCAGAAGAGTTCCTACACCCTGAAGCAAGACTTCTTCCTGGATATTCTCTAAGACAGGGGGAGCCTTGACTCTTTAGAGCTTTCTAGCTCTGTGCAATCCACTAGCTTCTCTAATCTATTTTAATAATAGAGAAGAAACTTTAACTCTCTCAACCTCCTGTATAAAGGGTTATTACTCCCTTCAAAAGTGAACCTTGGTGGCAGGGCACCTGATCAAAAACCTGTGTTGGATTTTGAGCTCCTGATCAAAAGCTCAAAGGGTCTACTTGATCTACCTGAAGCAGATCAGTTGGTGGCAGGGCACCTGATCAAAAACCTGTAGTGGATTCCTACCAGGGTGGTAGAAGAGTGGACGTACCTATTTAGAGGGAACCACTATAAAATTTCTTGTGTCGTCTTTGCTGCTTATTTAATTTATTGCACTGTGGCTGTGAGTAGAAATAACTAGGATTGCTAGTTGTTGTGATAGGATCAAAGCTCAACTGTAATTACAGTTGCCCTTCTCTAGTGCACTTCACTTTGTGTTAGGCTCTAGGGTTTAAAATATTTGTATACTCATTCCGCAAATTAACTCTAAGGGAGTTGAGTAGGGTGTCATAATTATTGAATACTCTATTCACCCCCCCCCCCCCCCCCTCTAGAGTTGTATTTATCATCACCTTCAGTTTGGAACCCCCCAATAATTCCCTTGACCTTGGCAAGATACCGTTTCAGGGTAGGCTCCCTTGCTTCGAACTCCCCATTGATCTGGGAGGCTACCACCATGGAGTTAGTGAGGACCTTCACATCATGCACTCCCAGTTCCCTGGCCAGGCGCAGCCCTGCGATCACCGCCTCGTACTCGACCTGATTATTGGTTATGGAAAAATGTATTACCACTGTCTGTTCAATCCTGGTCCCTTGGGGGCTCTCCAAGACGACCCCGACCCCCAAGTAGTGCTTCCCGGACGCCCCGTCAACCATCACTTTCCAAGGGACGGGATAAGTGAGTTTGTCCTCTGCTACCTCAACCACATAGTTGGTCAGGAAGTCAGCCATCGCTTGTGCCTTAATTGCGAGTCGAGGGACAAAGGAGATGTTGAACTCGCTCAATTCTACCGACCACTTGGCGAGTCTCCCTGAGTGCTCCACCCCCTCGAAGATGTTGCGGAGGGGGTGATCAGTCACAACCCGGACGGAGTGTGCCTAGAAGTAGGGCCCGAGTCTCCGGGCCGAGATGATTAGAGCGAAGGCCAGTTTTTCTAAGATGGTGTAACGGAGTTCCACCTTCCTCAGAACCCTACTCACGTAATAGATAAAGCAGCTGCTTCTTGTCTTCTTGCCTGACCAGGACCGAACTGAGAGCCTCGGCCCCGACCCCTAAATACAGGAACAAGTCCTCTCCTTCCTTGGGCCCTTGGAGGAGAGGGGGCTGGGTGAGTTGCTTTTTCAGTTCCTGGAATGCCTTCTCGCACTCCTCGGATCATTCAAACTTCTTGCCCCCCCTTCAATGCTCTGAAAAAAGGGGAGCACTTTTCTCCAGCCCTGGAGATAAACCTGCTAAGCCCGGCCAGCCTCCCCATCAGCCGTTGGACATCCTTGGCGTTCCGGGGAGCCCCTAGCTCCATGATTGCCTTGACTTTATCAGGATTTGGTTCTACTCCCGCGGGAGTGAGCAGATGTCCCAGGAATTTTCCCCTGCTGGCCCCGAAGACGCACTTCAGGGGGTTCAACCTCATCTTGTATTTACGAAAGGTGCCAAAGGTCTCCTCCAGATCCCGGAGGTGAGAGCCGACCTCCTGACTCTTTATCATCAGGTCATCCACGTATACTTCCAGGTTCCTCCCCTTCTGTCCCTGGAATACACGGTCCATCATCTTCTAATACGTTTCCCCTGCATTTTTCAACCCAAACGACATCATCTTGTATTAGTAGCATCCATCTCCTGTGATGAACGAGACATCCTTTATGTCGGGAGGGTGCATCCTGATCTGATGATAACCTGAAAAGGCATCTAAAAAACTCATTACAGAAAAACCAACGGCTGAATCTACCAGCGCGTCGATTCTAGGCAAGGGGTAACAATCTTTTGGGCATGATTTATTAAGAAGTGAAAAGTCTACACACATCCTCCACCGTCCGTCCCCTTTTTTCACCATTACAACATTTGAGACCCAGCCGGGGTATTGAATTTCGGATATAAAACCGGCCTTGAGGAGCTTGACGACTTCCTCCCTGATTGGTTCGGCCAGCTTGTCCGTGATGGACCTCCTCTTCTGCTGGATGGGGCGAGCCTCCGGGTCCAGGTTGAGATGGTGGCAGACGATGTCAGCATCGATCCTCAGGCATCTCGGCCACGCTCCAAGCGAAGACGTCCACATTCTTCTGGATGCACTCCAGCATCCTGCCTTGATCCTCCGGGGTCAACCCTCCGCTGATGCGGACCTTCTCCACCCTGCCATCCTGGGTGAGAACCTCCATCTCCACCACTTCCTCGGCGGCCTCCAACCGGGACTGCTCCTCCCACTCTGCAATATCCTCCCCTCTTGGAGTAAGGACCTCCCCTCCTTCTACGGTCATCGCCTCGACCGACTCCTCAGGGAGTACCTCCTCACGGGCTTCCCCCTCCACCCTTCCTTCCTCCCTGATTTCTTCTTCGACCTCCTGCCCATCCACCTCTTCCATCCTTCTCCCCATTTCTTCGGCCTCCTCCTGCCAAGAAATGGAATTCACTGCCGTCACGTAGCATTCCTGAGCTGCCTTGGGGTCGTCGCGGACTCGGACCTTGATCCCCTCCACGTTAAACTTAAGGCATTGATGAAAGGAGGAGGGGACGCAGCGGATGGCGCTGATGAGGGGCCGTCCAAAAATGGCGTTGTAGCTGCTGGGGGCCTCTACTATAACGAATCGGCAGTTCCTGGACTGCCCCCTAAGCTGACATGGAGTCCCACTCCCCCTTCTACTTCTTTCCTCTCCCCTGAAAAACTGAAGAGAGGCCCATCGGAGGCCAGCACCCTCTTGGCTTCTACCTGCATGGCGTCGAAGGGCTTCTTGAAGATGATGTTGACGGAGCTCCCATTGTCAATGAGGATCCGGGAGACCGTGAAATTCTCGATGGCCGTCTGGATGACTAGCGCATCGCAAAAGGGGTCCTCATGACCCGACATATCCTCCCTTGAGAAAGTGATCCTCTCCTCTGGGGGTGGAGTCTGGGATGTGGAGCCGATGCTCCTTCGGTACATGGTGTGGAGGCTTGCTTTCCGGGAAGCTTCGACCCCCCCCCCCCTCATGGATCACTCTGATCCCTCCTCGGGTCCCCACATCGGCATGGTCTTCGCAACGATCCCCCTCCGCCGGAGGCCGGACTTCCTCAATCCGCACTTCCTGGTGGTTCTGCTGCTGCTGCTGTTCCCTGTTCCCCCATATCTCGAGGAACTCCGGACACGTGATCGTCGTGTGCCCCTCCTCTTGATGGTAGTCACAGTAGGGCAGGTCTATCCTGACCTCCCTCCTCCTCCTTGGCTGTCCTCTCCTTCTCCCCCCTAGGGCGATAGCCATGGCCTCCTCCTGATCGGGAAGGGGGGATATCTGACCCTGCCTCCCCCCTGGGGGTAAAATTGGTCGCGCCCACCGTGGCGGTTATCTCCTCCCCGATAACCCCTTCGTGGCCCTTGATCCTGCCACTCCGGCCTCCATCCCAACTGGTTGTTTGGTTCCTGACGCCCCCACCTGGGCTGCTGCTGCTGCTGCTCTCTCTGCCGAGGCTCAACCCTTCTCTCCTCCTGGGCTCGGCCACCCCTTGGCTTCTCCTCCTCTACGGCCCACCTGGCCACCCTCCGAGCAAACTCTGGGTGTGCTGTTTCCATGTCGGACTCCCTTGCCGCCCTTTCCAGGAGAACCTCAAAAGACACAGGAGGCATCCTCTTCAACTCCATGGCGAAGAACCCGGGCTGGATACCCAAGGTGAAGGCCACCATCATTGTGTGCCCTGACATCTCTTGTACCTGGGACAGTTCCTCCTGAAACCTGTCCAGGTAACTTCCTAGAGTCTCCCCTGCTCTTTGTTTGATACGGAACAAGGACTTGGCCTCCCTCTTCCTTTTCTTTGAGGTGGTGAATCTCAACATGAACCCTCTACGCAGGTCCTCGAAGCAGTAGATGGAGCCGACCGGGAGCTGATGAAACCACTCTCTCGCTTTCTCCCTGAGGGTGATGGCGAAGAGCCTGCACTTGAAGCCATCCGACATCTGTCGGATTGAGACCATGTCCTCAAACCACTGGACGTGCTGGACCGAATCCCCCTTCCCTGAATAGTAGGACATCTCCGGCTCTCGGAATCCCTCTGGAAATGGGGCAGAAGAAACGAACTTGCTGAAGGGGCTTCCTCCCTCAGCTGGGCGAGTTGGGAGCTCCCTCCCCACTGTCTCGCCAAAGTGGTACTCGCCTGCCGAGCCCGGGAAAAGGACTCGCCCCCTCGGTTCGCGCTCCCCCTCGCTCGCGACTTCCTTCCCAGCTCGCCTGATGGGCGTATCATTGCCCAGTGCCGGGTCGGCGACTACGGGAACCACCGACGTCGTGCTCTCGGCTCGCATGCCGAGTGCGACCCTGATGAGTCTGAGTACTTCCTCTCTGAGATCCGCGGACATCCCTGCCGTCGCGGGAGGGGGAGGGGGTGGCGAGCTCGCCCGGCCTGAACCTTGCCCTTCATCTCTTGCCATCGGTCTTGCGGAAGATTTTCTGTGCTAACCACTCTCCACGCTCACCGCACCAAAATGTTGAAACCGAAAAATCGGTCCCTGAGGAGTTCGACCCTTGGAGAAGGGGTGATCACACACTTACTTCTCCGCTCACGAGCCCAAATGACAAAGGAAAAGAACTAGGGACAGACCCAAGGCTCCAGCACGGAGGTCCCACCACACACCCGAAAGATCTTAGAGTGCTTCCCCTCCTTAGCCAAGTGTTGAAGCTAAGGTACCTCATAAAGCGCCAAAAGACCGGGCACAAGAAAGCATGCCTTTTGAGGTACCCCTTGAGTCTTATTTATAGGAAAAGACGGTCTGCAAATATCCAACCTTCACTGTTTTCGAGGACTATAGGTAGTCCGAAGGGGGTAACATGGTAAAAATACACCACAGTTGAAGGGCGAGCTGGCCCTGAGATAACGTCCACTAGGCAAGGGCGGCGAGTACTGGGGCGGGAAAGCTTCCCCCCACGCCGAGGTAACAAGCGGTGAGGGCGCTCGCCTTTCTCAATGCCACGGGAGAAGGCGTTGAGCAAGCTCGCCTCTCTCAGCGCCACAGGCCTGGCTCGCCTTACTCAACGCCACGGGAGAAGGCGTTGAGCGAGCTCGCCTCTCTCAGTGCCACAGGCCTGGCTCGCCTTACTCGACGCCATGGGAGAAGGCGTTGAGCGAGCTCGCCTCTCTCAGTGCAACGGGCCTGGCTCGCCTCACCTTGGGCATGGGCGAGTTGACCCCTAAAGCCCCTGCTCGCGGGTGATAGGCGTGTCGGCACTCGCACACCCCTTGGCTATGGGCGAATACGTACTCGGCCGGATCTGCTCGCCCGATGAATTGACCTCCGTCGGGCTCAGCTCTATGAACTCCGAGCTCAGCCCGACGATCGCCGAGCCCGTACTCGGCACGGTGGGCTCGACATGTTCTGCTGAACTCGCCTGGGGCTCTGAGACGGTCTGAGCTGGTCAGTTTGGCTCCTGTTAGCCCATTCGCTGGATACAGGGTTGTACAGGCCGCACACTCTAGTTTTGGCAATTTTCTTCTGATCGGCCGCAACAACGAGAAATCTTCTTCGACAATGACTTCTTTGACCTAATCGATTTCTCGTTCAAGATCTGATTTACTCAATTCCTCGTTGGTTGAAGATTCAAGATCAAAATTTCAAGATCCAAAGATTTCAAGTTTTTCCGAGTTCTCCAAAATTCAACTTCCAACCATCAAAGAACGTCGGATCAAAATTGGAATCGTGTGTTGTGTTGTAATTTCTTTTTGAATAATGTAGGAGATTTTTCTCCGAGTTTTGTAGATCCGTTTGTGGATCGAGAGAGTAGATCCGCTTGTGGATCGAGTGTGTAGATCTGGTTTGCGGATCGAGTTGTAGGAGAGTTTGTTCTCCGAGTGGTAGGAGTTTTGTCTCTAAGGTGTAGGAGTTGCGATTCCGAGGTGTAAGATTTGAAGAAATCTGAGTTTGGTGAAGTAGCCGAATCGTACCCTTTGTGCTAGATAGGCGAGGCGGGACAGTGGACGTACCCAATATGGGGAACCACTATAAAAATTTCTGTGTTTGTGTGTTTTTCCTTTAAATATTTTTATTCCGCAAAAAGACGCAAACATCACATATTCACCCCCCTCTAGGTGATTTAGGTAGACGCTAGTTACAGTGGTTCCAGACTCAAGTTCAGGGGACATCCTAGCAGAGGTTGCTGCTATTGGTGCTGTTGCCGCTGTTGAGGTTCAGACAGTTGATTTTGCTGATGTTGATGTTGATATGGTTGATGATGCTGCTGCTGATAATGATCTTCAAGTTAAAGATTACTAGATTGAGACTGATGCTGAGGATGTTGTGTTTGCTGATAAGCCTGCTGATAACAATTCTGTCATTATGGTTTTAGTGCCTATGCCTTTAGTCACTCTGGTTGTTCCTTCCCCCAGGACTGTCTCCACAACAGTGTCTGAGGGGGAGGCAACTTAGTCCAGGATTTTTATCTCCACTGAGGTTTCCAGACTCATGCGTAACCTGGACAAGATACTAGGCAGGATGCCGTTGGTACCCGAAAGCATAGTTAACCTCTCTGATGAGGAAGGATCTACCGACGTGCATTCCCCTGCTCCAGGTTCAGAAGGACCAAGGTTGGTTGCTGCAACTGTATCTCTTCCAGTGCTGCCAGATGCTCCAAACCCCAGTTCAAGTGATCAGCTACTAAAAGTTTTTTAAGAAATGCTGGCTAGGCAATAGGCTAAATTTGATGCCTCGCTATAGAAAGTGGTCAAAAGTGTTAAGCAATCTGAGAAGCTTCTACTTGACAGTCTTGCTGTAGTTCAAGTGAAGTTTGATAAGCTAGAGGAAAAGTTTGATGCAAAGTACAATGAAGCTGCAACTACAGTAACTCTTATGATGAGAGGACTTAAAAAAAATAAAAGAGTACTGAAAAATGTTGACACAAAAGCGCTCTCTCACATCGAGGCTCATAACAAATCTATGGCACACTATGACTCTTCTTTGAAATCTTATGCCAATGCAATTGTTGTAGAAGCCAAAAAGGGGGAGGAAGCTATTACAGCTAAGGTTGCTGGTGTTGAAAAGACTATGCTCGACCAATTCAAACAAGCAAATGATTACAGCTATGACAACACCGTGTGGCTACATGGACAGCTATTCCATCCTCCAGTTCCTGTTGAGCCTGCTCTTGTTGAAGTTCCTCCGGCTGAGCATGGTCATGATGATATTTATCTGGCTCCAAACAACACTCAATATGAGACAGACTCACAGAACTTCTCTCAGGTTCCTGCTGGTTCTACTATGACTCCAGAGGTTCAAGATGCTACTGATGCTGCTCTTGCTGCGTTCTCTGAGGCTAAGGTTATCAAGAAAAGGAAATTTGGAGAAGGTACTTCAGAAGTCAGACCAGAACCGACCAGACCAGCTCAAGAAGGACCTAACCGTGAGATGGATGAAGTTTGGAGCCCTACTTCAAAGGGAATTATCTTGGACACCTTTGCCCTCTATGAGCTTTAAGCGGAGAAGCATCAGGAGCATTACAGTCCAGAAGAATGGAACAAATATAAAGAGTCCAGCACTAGGATGAGGATTTATTTCCGGAAATACAAGAATGTTGATCCTATGCCTCCTCCTCCACCAAAATACTATCTGAAGCCTATTGAATATTTTGACAGACAGTTACAGAAGAGAAAGAACAAGAAGGACTGTTACCTTATTTTCTTTGCTGATTAATGTGTATTGTGGGATGCCCTCACTACTCTAAAAATATTTTATTTGATATATATATATATATATATATGTGTGTGTGATGGTTTATATATTGATCTAGAATGCGTGTCCACTTATTTATCTTGTCATGTCTTAACTTTATTTCTTTTTATAAGCAATTCACCTTAGCTTGTAAGATTTTGGCTTCTTCAAATAGGAGGAGATTGTTGGGTATTGTATCCAAAATAACCCTGATTTGAAGAAGGGTCCAGTCAAGCTAAGATGAATTGAGGTTGCATTTGATATTGCTCTTTAGTTATATACTTGCAGGTTTACAATGCCAAGTACACACTAATGTCAGGTTACAGTGAGTCGGTAAACACAGGACTGCACAATGTAATCCCTCATTGTGTAGGCCAATGTGTTGACTAACGTGTAATCTCTCTATTGAGGTGTACTTCTATTCCAAGTACAAGTGAAGACTCAAGGATGGTCAAGGGTCAGACTCAAGAAAAACTAGAATTTTACCTAAGTAAAATTCAGCAAGTATGGTTAAGCATACATGTCGAATTCGTCGAGTATCATCATTGATACGCCCCGAATTCGTCGAGTATACTTACTAATACCCGTCGAATTCGTCATATATACTTAGACTTCTTGAATGCTTCCCTAAAAAAATGCCTACATATATTTCTACTCATATTATTGATGTTGTATCAGATTTTTGATGGAATTAGTTTTTTTGATGTGCGTTTAAAATATTTCACTAGTGTGTTATATAAAAATATCAATTGTGTACAAAGTGCGAAAATTAATGTTCACATAACATACATTGCAGGGTTTAATATCACACGGCGACCACGATATTTGACAACCACCCGACGGCGGGCGACGGCGGGCGACGGCGGGATGGATGTGGACGAGCTCTTCGATGATTCATCCATAGACCTCGATGTCGCCCGTGCTCCGCCGAGACCGTCTCGTTTTCAGCCCAAGATCAAGGGCAAGGTTAAGGTGGAGCCATCTCCACCCCAATCGCAATCGCAATCATGGGCTCCGAAACCTACGCCGCTTGCAGCAAAATCACCTTCTCAAATTGATGGTATTGAGGCCTCGAAGGACCCGACTATACCTCACTTGGTTGTTGGAAATGGTGCGATCACAACCAACCCAGAAGCCGAGATCAGTTCAATGGAGGAGGATGAGGATGTGATAGTTCACGAGTTTGATGTATACATAAATCCTTCTCTTGATGCTGACACTAAGGTATCAACATGACTTTCATGTTTTTTTTCTAAGGTAGTATCTTGTCCTTCATGTTTTTATTTATTTATTTTACTTAGTTATTATTAGGGGTACCGACATATGTATTATGAATTTGCAATTCCCAATCAAATTCTACTTACATTAGCTTCATATCGACCTACATGAAAACAACTTTCATATCCCTTTGATTTCTTATCCTGAGTTTTTATAATTATAACTCATATAAATATTATTATGATGGTTATGATGCCATAATAAATTTAACGTTTCTACTGCGCACATAAATGTTATGACAACTATCATGATTCTTCTGTCAAGCATTGCTTTGTAGAAGTGTGTGCGTGCAGTGACGGATTCAGAAAATTAATAATGTGGGTGCACAAATTGATAATCGGGGTGCACACAATTTTTTTTTGAATGCGTCACTGGATTCTAAAAATTTTAACACGGGGGGCCAAACATTAACTTCCTTCAAAATTTTTTTTGAACGTTTCCATCTTATCAGAGCTGTTTCTCCTTCATCTGGCCACCGTTTTTGATGTATAAGTAGTCAAAATTCATTGCCTCCACGAGAGGAATCCAAATACACTAACGATTTTGAAAAATAATGGGGGGAGGGGGCAGTGTCCCTCGGGCCCCTATGGATCCGCCCCTGCGCGCGTGCGCGTGTATAATCACAATTGAATGCTTTTTCTATATGTTTTGTTTCCGACTTTCCAAAAATTTATGGTAAAACGTTTCATGGGACTATTAAGTACGCTCATCTTAATAAATGAGTGAATAAGTTAACTTTGATTTTAAATTGGCTCAAATTTAAGTTTTCATTACCTAAAATACATCTCAACCAAAACATGACATAAACAAAAAATTTACCCAAAATAACCACCACATTGCCCTTTGAGCTCCCTTACCAACTCCATGAATTCCACCAATCCACCTATCCCCACGTACATGTGTGGAAGATGATGATTAGAATCAGAAGATATTATCAAGTGGCTATGCTAAGGCTTGGTTAACTCTTGGACAAAACACTTTTAAAAACACAAAAGTAGGACCCACAACCATAACTCATTCACAACATGCCTTGACTCCATCTCATGGACTCACTTCATAATTCCATTGCAACACATGCATCCTTCACATTGGTATCAGAGCCGCCAGAAGAATCCACCCTAGTCTTCAATCGTTTATCCATCTTTTTTTAGCGCACACCTTCAACCATGATCGTCGTTATTTCTTGCTGCAACGAAGACGAAGTGCAACTCATTTCCATGATTCCATTTGAGATTTTGTATGTTCAATTACGTTCTTCATGGATCCATCATCGAATTTCTTTAATTTTATTACAAAATTTTGTGAACGAGTAGATCATTTGCATTTTTTCTTCCCTTGATCTTTTTCTTCTTCAACTTGAATAATCACAGTCTTCCTTAAAGCTTATCTTGCTTCTTTCTTGAAATGATATCAAAGATGAATATTAGAAAAGTGGCATTTAAAGATGGTGGGGTAAACAAACTAACAAAGATGTTCAACATGATATTTAATTTACCATAAGTGCAACAATGACGTTGTTAATTTTGGAGGATTGACCCTAAAAAGTTTTAGTGTGTTGAATGCTTTTAAAGATGAGATTGGACTCTTAAATGGAACAAATCAAATATTTTAAATAGATTTGTTTAATTGTAAAAAAATATACATAATTTTTATGCAATGAATTTGAATTAAAATCAACGACTTCTCTTTTGTCAGATGTTAACTTTCGAGAATGTTGTTTAATGTTGATTAGCTATGGGCAATTAAATCTCAAATCATAAGTTAATATCCTGTGTCATCTTCAATTACTGGTACCAAGAGCTCTACACTACTTTGCACATATAAAAATATTGCACTAAGGAGTATTTGGTCAAAATTTTAATAATTTCTATAATTTTAAGGTTAACCCGATGACAAATGAGTGGATAAATATTTTTGTACCAATCTATGGGAGCAAATGAATTTTTTTTTGAATTATAAGGGTAATAAACTTATAAACATATGGCAATGCGGGTAATTGAACATGAACTTACAAAAACAACATTTAGAGAATTAATCTGGTTTCATGATAGGAAATTTTTTTATGGAAATCACTTGATAAGAAAATTAATGAAAGTGTATAAAGAAGGTAAACATTTAATTGGATTTTAATATGCTTTTATGACAATTTTGAGTTGATTTTAAGAGTTTTAGCTTGTCTTGAAATTAATTCAAAGTTGAAATCGAGTTTGAGCCGACTCTACTCTACTCAAACTGACTGAATTTCGAGATGGTTTGGAACTGAGTTATGATTTTACCTTTTCTTTTCTTTTGTGAACTTTAAATATTCTCTCCTACAAAAGTATGTAAACATCGAACGAGTAAAATTTAGATTTAACTTTTAATTTTGAGATGTGTCAAAGATAAACAAAATAGTATATAAAATTTTTGGTGCTTTTATGATCATTTAAAAGACTGCACGAAAGATTTTACACTGATAATTTAAAAATATTCATATTTAAAATATTATTTCCAAGGCTTGAAGCTTTGTTCCTCCAAGTCTTCAAAATTTCATATTCAAAATTTAACATGATCTCATTTTTGAGATAGAGAGTCGATGCTCCGTCGACTTGTAATTGACATTACGTCGAGTATATACCAGATAAAATTTTAAGTTGATTGCTGTTTCCTGAGCAATTGTTTCATAGATTTTATGGTTAAGAATCATTATATGAGATATTAGTGCTTAAGCCTCCTCATCATTATATCATGATGAAGTCTTTTGACTTATCTTTAGTAAGAGTCCTTGTGAATGTGTCAGGATCGATTTTTAGTTGACCCTGTTAGTGCCATTTTCTTTTAGAAGTTTATCAAAATCTTTTAACTTTCATCTCTAAAACCTTCTCCTATTCAGGACATTTTCAAAATGTCCTTCCTGATTGAGGTAGGGTTCTATTTCTTCCTTCAACCTTCCCAGTTTGTTGAGAAGGTCTAGGAGCTGGAAACCTTAGCCTTATCCCTCCATCCTCACAAATTCTACAGATTGACTGATGTTCAAACTCTTGTGCAATGCTCACTCCTGATCATATACACTTGAGGTTTGAATTCAGATTGAACCTGTTTAATGCATCTTGAGAGGATCCAAAAGGTGTCAGACTTTGTTTTCACAGAGAACACCTAGCTAAATCTAGGGGAAATATCCACTAGACTTAAGTTAAATGACTCTCTTCCTCATCTCTTTGTTGAGATTGGATTTAGTATGTTCATGTGCAGTGAGTGAAGTGATCTAGAAGATTATTCTAACCAATTGGAAAGGATGATGACTCAGTTCACTTGCTTGATTGAGAAACTCTTCTATAACTATCTTTTCTTATGCTTACCAATTAGTAAGACTCCGGCTTAACTTTCCTTAGTCAGCTTATCAGAGATCGATATTATGTTTTATGATAATCAGGTGATCAATTTTTAACCAAATAGAGATTTGTGTTAGATATATCTACATTACCCTTTTCTTCAGTCATATTGGCCTATGACACTCAACCTGCAGAAACAATTAAAAGTTAGTTGGCACCCAGGTCACCTTGAGCCTATTACTTTTATTATTATTAAAGGGCGTGATGAAAGTGTAAGATGATCTTTCATGATATTCTTTTGGATGAAAGAGTGTTGGTCTATTAAACCAACAACTTCTAGCATTATGTCCATATCTTAAACAAATAGTGCATTCATATTTAAAAAGATTAGAATTAGAAAACATGGTTGTATTAAATCTGTTAAAATTGGGTATTGGGAAGTTGCTTCGACTTGAACTCGACACAACTTTTTGGTTGTGTCGATATGAATTCGACGCATAAGTGGGGTTGCGTTGATATGATGTCGACACAGATTCATGCTTGCGTTGAGTTGAACTCGACAAATCTGCAGAGTTGCGCCAATATGAAGTCGACGCATGTTCCCAGTATGTAGAGTTTTTGTGTTTTGATGCTTTGATTTTTATGAGTTTCTTCCCCAGTATGCTTTTATTTTTAGGTGAGCTGACTCTGTTAAAGACAGTGATCTTCTCAGGTCATCATTATCTACAATTATTATAGGCTGTGTTTCTTTAGATTTAACAAAGGTTATTAGGTTTTTCTATGCAGGTGTGCTGGACATTTTCTCTGGGCTAGTTGGCTCAGCAGCTAAACCTAGGTGATTGAATCTCATAGTGAGATTCTCAGCAATATCCTTGTGCTTTTGACTTCTTCCATTAAGGAGTCCTCAAGGACCTTTGTCTTTGCTAGCTCATCTTTTAGGGTTCTGTTTTCTTCAATTGGTTAATTTATTTGTTTCTCTAATCTTCTTAGTTCAACTCTAAGTTCATAATTCACATAGTAGTGATTTTTATTTCTTTATTCCTCTAATTCTTTTCCGCGTTGTTTGATTTGCTTTTCTGCTTCTAATTGATCTTCGCAAAAAGTCTTAAAACATTCTTTAAACTCTTGTCGTTTTTCTTGAAGTACTGCTTCTTGTGGTCCTTCTTGCTTAATGATGCAACCCGGTTTAGTGATAAGTGACTTAACAACGACTTTCCCGAGGGAATAGTGACTTCGTTAGCAAAATCTATACTCACGGTGATTTAGTTCGATTACCTAACGTTGGCCCCAAGCGCACGTTTAGTTACCACGCAAGCAGTCAGCTCAAAGACCCCCCCCCAACGTACTATGTTTGTAGGAAAATAACGATAGTAGGAACCGTTAAGAGTTTGCAAGTGCTAACAATTTGATCAAAAAATTAATTGCATGAGTAGAATTAGCAGTAAGGAGCAGACGGGTATACCTGCGGGGGTTTCCTTGGAGTTGGGTTTCTCAGGTGTTGGGGACGTTGGCTAGCCGGGTATGCTACGGGAACCGGAGACTGGAGCTGTGGTTGCCGTTTTTGGAAATTACAGAAGTAAATAGTGGAGGCTTGGCCGGACTTGGGGGGTTACAGGGGATTAGGAGTGGTGGAACGGAGGAGGTGGCTGGAGGAGGTGTGGCTGCGGTGAGGGATAACAGGAGAGGGGTGGTCAAGACGAGGGATTTGAGCGGTGCAGGATGCCGGAAGTCCCGAGCGATGGCCTTATCGGGGAAGGAGGAGCTGCGGTAGGGCGGGCCGGAGGAAGATCAGGAAAGGTGGGTCGACGTCGACTGATCTTTAGGTGGCGTGCGTCCTTGTCGAAGGAGGAAACGACGTGGAAGGCTGAGTCGGAGGAGGATCAGGATTTACAGGTTGTCGTCAACCGATCTTCAGAGGATCGTCCTTGTCGGGGAAAGAGGAGGGATGCGATGCAGTCGGGGAGGTAACGGGAGAGAAATCGCCGGCCTGGGTCGATCGCTGGAAGGAATCGGGGAGAAGATGAGTTCGTCTCTCCCGATTCTTAACGCCAGCTGATGAGATAATCCCGATAGGCGGTTTTAATAGGAGGATAGGCTTCAGGTTCAACAGTATGTTTTAATAGGATGAGGGAGTTGCAATGTTTATGAATAATTAAGGGGGGAAGGGAAGAGTTAAGAAACCCCTAGAGGTTTTGTGGGCCATCAAGGTGGGGTTTAATTTTTGAAACTCTGTAATTAAAACTGATTTAATTATATAATATTAAATCAAGAAATGAAACTTCTCTCATGCAATTAAAATAATATCGCTTGAATCCTAACGCCCTAAACTACCAGACCTATTCATTTAAGCTTGAGTTGGCCGGTCAATCCAACAAGCCGCGACATTGAAATAAAAAGTGCGATAAAAAAATGCGATACAACGATACAAACACTGTAACAAATACAAACATATGATAAGGGTACTCTTAAAAGGAAAACACACACACACACACACAGCTCATCCGGATGCGTCCACGGATGCATCACTTAACTTTTCCTTTTTGTCCTCTGGACAATCAAGAGCAATGTGGCCTGAATTCCTACAGGCAAAGCAAATGACTTACTTGTGTGGTCTTCTTAAAGTAACGTCGACTTTATTTCTAAGGTTGCTCTAACTTCTAGTTGAAGTGACGTCGACTTCCAGTCGGCGTTGCGTCGACTTCCAGTCGGCGTTGCGTCGACTTCCAGTCGGCGTTGCGTCGACTTCCAGTCGGCGTTGCGTCGACTTCCAGTCGGCGTTGCGTCGACTTCCAGTCGGCGCATGTTGACTAAATTTGATTTTCTTTCCTATTTCAATGTGCATACACCATGCTCTTTATTCAACTGACTTTCTAGGACATCTATGACCACATTACCCTCTCTATACAACATTGGTAATAATCTTAGGTTGTAAAATCACTTATAATATAATTTGTTAAGTTAAATTAAAAGAAATTTTTTTCAACACTTAGCAATCAAAATCCAATTTGGTAGCGAATAATTTAAGACTAATCGAATATCCTCCTCCTTATAATAAGCCTCCCACAAAGTTTAATAATGTGAAAAAAATCTAAATAATAAGTTTTGCATTCCACAAAAAGATAATTTACATGAGTATGCCCCCTATTTATAGGGGAAAAGAAAAGAGAAAAAATACAAAAGCCGACGTGAGACTAAATTACAACCTGCGGACAGGTAGAATAAAAAATTTTAACCGCAAAACAACCGAGTGGTTAAGCCCATACCGCTCCGGCTAGAATCCTCCGGACACAGAAGCAGCCCGCTCCACACAGGTATCCGCCAGACTCAAGAAGCTGTCCGCGATCTCTGACCAGCTCGCTCCTACACCAAGCCGCAACAACTGCTATAACCCGCAGCTTTAACTGCTCTCCAGACCGCAGCTTCAGCTGCCTCTATCCGCTGCGACTACAACCCTGTCCTCGAAGTCCGCTACTGCGAGAACACAAGTCCGCAACAACCGCTAGAATCCGCTGCTTCAGCTGCTCTCCTAACTGTTGCTTCAGCTGGCTCTATCCGCTGCGACTACAATGCTGTCTGCCAAGTCCACTACGGTTAGAACCCAAGTCCGCAATAACTGCCGGAACCCGCAGCTTCAGCTGCTCTCCAGACCGCAGCTTCAACTGCCTCTATCCACTACGACTACTATCCTGTCTGCCAAGACCGCTACAGCTTGCTAGCCTCCTGAACAGACCGCATGAGACTAACCGGCAGACCGCCGACAAACCGCTTAAACATCAGGCCGCTTGACCAAACTATCAGTCCGCCAAAGCTCCATGAAAACTAACACTCCCCCTTACGCTAGAGCATATATATCAACCATTCCCAAATTGTCACAGAAATCTGAAAGAGAAGCGGACACTGGTTTTGTAAAGATGTCTGTAATCTTCTTGTCTAAAGTGATAAACATAGTGCAGATTTGATTCTTTAAAATTTCTTCTCCGACAAAGTGACAATCAACTTCTATGTGTTTTGTCCTTTCATTAATAACTGAGTTTTTTGATATGTATAGCCGTCCTGTTGTCACAAAATATAGGTAAAGGATGATCATACACTTCTCCCAGGTCAAGCATCAAGGCATGCAACCATTTCAGCTCACAAGTAGTCGATGCCATGCTCCAGTACTCAGCTTCAACACTTGATCGTGACACAACAGACTGTTTCTTACTCTTCCAGCTGACAAGTTTCCCTCCCACAAAGGTACAAAACCAGAAGTCGACTTCCTATCTTCTTTATTGTCTGTATAACTAGCATCAGAATAGGTTTCAATGTTCAGATGATTATTTTTTTGAAACAATAATCCCTTCCCTGGAGACCCTTTTACATACTCCAGAATCTTTAAAGTAGAACGAAGATGACACTCTCTAGGGGTTTGCATAAACTGACTGACCTTCCTTACAACATAACAAATATCCGGTCTGGTAACAGTCAGATAGATAAATTTTCCCACAAGTCGTCTGTATATAGTACTATCAGAAAGAAGAGGTGAATCTTCTATCCAACCTTTGTCATAACCAACGGCCATATGACAACGAACTGGTTTTTCCCCAAGAAGACCAGTCTCTTTCAACAGATCTAACGTATACTTTCGTTGTGAGAGAATCACAGAGTTTTGTTTGCGTGAGATTTCTATCCCAAGGAAGTACTTAGGAGAGCCCATATCCTTTGTAACAAAATGTCGTCGAAGATGCTTCTTTGCTAGATCAATTCTTTCCTTATCATCACTGGTAAGAAGAATATCATCCACATAGACAGCAAGAAACCACAAGCCCCTTAGTGGTCTTATGAATAAAAAGAGAATGATCAGCAAAACTATGAGTGAAGTCAATAAAAGAGACAACCTTGCTAAACTTTTCGAACCAGGCCCGGGGACTTTGCTTTAGACCATAAATAACCTTCCGTAACTTGCATACCTGACACTCCTCCTGAGCAACATACCTAGAAGGTTGCTCCATATAAATCACCTATTGCAGATCACCGTACATGAAGACATACTTGACATCTAACTGACACATCTCCCAACCCTTATTCACAACAATAGAGAAAATAACTCGGATTGTGCTGATACGAGCAACTGGAGAGAATGTATCAAAAAAATCCACACCATATTTCTGAGTAAAGACTTTGGCCACTAGTCGAGCCTTATAACGATCAATATGACAATCTGTGTTCCAACCCGCATTTTCTCCGTATTAAATAATACGTCAGAGTAAGAGAAAATACGCACCGTGATGCCACGCCGTGCAGGGGACAACTGCAGACGCTCAGGCGACTCGTTCTCACATTTACTTTATGTAAAAGACTTATGAAATTAAGTTTTAAAAAAATACATATAAGTTCTTTGAGTTCACTGACCGTGTCCCTCGGTTGGTTCGATCACTAGTCCATAGGTGAGAAAATATATAAGTTAACGCAGCGGAGAATACTTAGTTTGATTCATTCGTTATCCTATATGAGAATGAAAGCCTAGCATAATGTAGTGATGATGTGATTTCTACATTTAATATAAATAAAAAAGACTTTTATAGCGCTTAAAAGTAGTAAGTTTTGCAGTTAAAAAGTTATGTCATGTCAATATTCCAGAATGCAGTTTTGTATACTTAAAAGTAACTATATGCATCCTAACATAAATTCTTCCCAGAGAACAAGTATAGAACTAGCAATAAGTAACATCAGTAAAAGTAAGAAGTAAACTGTCATAAGAAGTCTAAGACTATGGACGTCAACAACTGACACGAGCCCATACAGAAATAGTCATGTCTAACAAAACAACTACCTCAACACTTTGAGGTGGAAACAAACGGCCGCAGCAAATCGCAGCACCAGAAGCACAACTCTGTCAGCTAAACCTGCTACTGATCTGGACCTGAGACATTCAAACGAAAAACACCTCAGAAGCAAGCTACAAATGGTGCAAAAGAGTTAAAAAGAAGACCAACAAACCTCAAAGTGAACGAGAGACAACAAAATCAACTGCAACAAAAGTTAGTAGCGAAGCAACATAAACAAAACAGTAAATCTAGCTGAGCAAGAAAGACTAATCACAACAAGTGGACAGAACAGAGTGTCAAACATCAGAAGTTCATATATTCATCCTTCTTTATTATTCATGTTATTCATCATTTTAAAATGAGACTGATCAGCTCAACAGAAAAGAGTACTGTGCCGGGAAAAAAAAAGTCCACAACGCGCACAAACCCAGCCAAAAGGCACTATGCCGAGGGAGAAACCCCAATGCGCACAGAACAACAGCTAAGGTAATGTGCCGGGGATGAAGGTCCACAACGCTCACAGACTCAACCATAAGACACTGTGCCGAGGGAGAAACCCCAACGCGCACAGACCATCAGAGTTTTCTTTAGTTACATAATTATACACGCAGAGTTTCTTTTATTCATCATAGACTAACGGTCAACAAACGACTTGGACTGTATAAGGACATTGCAAGGGTTAAGCAAGATGCGACATGATCAAAACAACGGGACGCACAAGGTGTCACAACGATCAAAATGACTCGATGGTTAAAGTGACACGACCATTACATTTGTTTACCCACCTTACGGGATAAAAATTGGGAGTAATGGTTTTAGGTGAAACACGTCAGAATCCAAGAAAATAAATTAGAAATTCAAAGACAAGTTTATAGGAAATTTAAACATGTCAAACCCAAAAAATATGACTAAAAATTTGGAAGAAAAGAGCAAGAGGTAGAGCAAGAACATCACTTGCCTTGGTTTCTACTCTAATCGGTCTTCCAATTTACTCAATGTCACGAATCTAGCCAAAAGAAGACGCGGGGAAGCGGAATCTATAAGGATTTGGCCAAAAGAGAGGTTAGGGCCGAAAACCCTAACGAAGAACTTCCACGAAACGAGAAATACTTACCACGATCGTGAAGATCTCGTCGAGAGCTTTCCGGATCTTTGCTCGATTTGCGATTCCGAGCACCGTAGCTACGACGGCGGCGATCCGAAGCTTCACGAATTTAGAACCCTCGCCGTCATTCTCGCTCTCAGGTTCGGTCTAGACTTAAGAAAGAAGATGAAGTTGAATGGAGGGGGGGGGGGGGCTGTTCTATTTATCTTTAAGTATATGCATATATATATATATTTATTCTTGTCTAAACAGGAAGGAGGCGGGCTGCGAGTCATTTAAGAACGGGCGCACGGAAAACGAAAATGGAGGCTAAAGATGGCTCCGAATCGAAAAGTGATCAACACGGTAGTTGTAGATCTCGTCGAGACGAACAAAATCCATGTTAACCATTTTTCCATATGACGCCGTTTTGACCCTCAAAACGGCGCCTGAATGCAGGCTGAAACGGATTTCTCCGGAGGAGCATACGATTTCTCGAGAGGAGTATAGGATTTCTCGAGAAGGGGGCATGGATTTCTCGAGAACAAACATAGAGTTCTCGAGAACTAGCTTCAGGATTTTCTGGGAAGGATTTTAAGTTCTCGAGTACAGGTTTCAGGCTTATCTGGAAGGGCTGCAGACTACTCAAGAGGAACTAACAGCTACTAGAGAACTAAATTGCATGATTAGTGATTTTTGTCCTCATGAATAATGGGTTTTGCAAATATACCCTTGATCAAACTTTAGGGATGAATAGTTCTTTTCATTTTTAAATAGTACTTTAATATTATAATAATCATATTTATATTTTTTTGAACAAGGGAATACGAGTTCAAAACGGAGGCCCAAACGCACGCCGAATTAAACGAAATTTGCACCGTAAGTGAACACTGACGCTACGAATCCAACGACGAAGACGAAACCAAAATCCGACGAGCCGTTCTCGAGATATAAATTTTCAAAGTCTACGACGAACATAAATTCTACAAAACTTCGGAAATTCGCTGAAGCTCGAATATCGCTTGGATCGCGACGAAACTTGACGAGCATGCCAAAAATTAATTAATTTAATTTCCTAACGTGAAGTTTTCCATTTTCGACAAGGATTCACGAATTTGGCCGACTCGGCCGAACAGACGCGAAAACGCACTAACGGCGACGCGCCGTCAACTCCACGTCACCGTAACGCCCTTACGTCATTATGACGTCACCAAGAGGATTAAATAATTGTCGGAAAATCAGGGGCGCTACAGTCACCCCTCCAAAAAGGAAGTTTCGTCCCAAAACTTGGAACACGAAACGAAACAAGAGGGCAGAGGGAGAGACATGGTAGAGGAATTCATTAAACAATAATACTAACCAGAGAAGACTAGGAGAACAGCTGAGGATGAGATTCTCTCATTATGGATTCCAATTCCTAAGTTGCACTTCTAGCGCCCTGATTACGCTAGAGAACCTTAACCATCGAAATTGTCTTCTTTCTTAGCACACGATCCCGCGTCTCCAGAATACGGACATGCTCTTCGACATACGAGAGATTAGGCTGCAACTGGGGTACTGAGTTTAGGATATGCCGATCAGTACGAACACACTTTCGCAACTGGTTTACGTGAAACACGTCGTGAACACACTTGTTTGATGAACTATACCGCGGTGCAGACAAAAAGCAGAGAATTGGTGACTAAGATATTCGCGAGCATTATCAATGCGAAGGACTTTAAGAGAAACATCAAACTGAGTTTATACCAAATTATAAAATTGCACGAACACAGAATAAAGATCAGAATGTTCTCGTAAAAGATACAATCAAGTGCAACGAGAAAAATCATCAACAAATGTAACAAAATATAAACTTCTTCTACCAACAGTTCGAACAGGGGCAGAACCCCAAATATCAGAATGAACAAGTTCAAACGGATGAGAAGAGCTACGTCCTTATCTTGCTGGAAAAGAAGAACGATGATGCTTGCCAAGTTGGCAGACCTCACAGTTGAGGGAGGAGTCCACCCTGAGTAAATCTGGCAGGAATTGGTAGATGAGACAGAGAGGATGACCAAGGGGAAGATGCCACTGTAGAAGAGAAGCAGAGTAAACAGTGACATTATCAAAGAAGAAGTGTCCATTGCTTTCAGTCCCAGTAGCAATCTTCTCCTTGGAGTGCGGATCCTGAAAAGAATAAGTAGTATAGGTAAAGGTAATTGTGCAGTTCAACTGTTTACACAGAGCAGGAACAGAGATCAAATTGCACGAAAAAGACGGGACATAAAGCGTGTCCTCAAACTGCAAGGTCGGAGTAACACAGACCGTACCAGTCCTGCAGACAAGAGACGAAGTACATTTCACAAAAAAAACTGGTGGAGACCGGTAATGTTTGTTCAAGCTAGATAACAAACAAAAATCTCCAGTCATGTGATTAGTAACACCAGAATCAATCAACCACTTGCCCTGAGTAACAACATTAGCACAAGTAGAAGAAGTGGAAGCAAGAGACGTGGACTTCTTAGTATTTTTGCCCGCAGATGGACGAAGATGAAGATGCTTAGCCCAACAACGATCAACAAGATGGCCTGTCTTGCCACAGTGAGAGCAAACATGATGAGACGTACCACGCCCACCGGTACGACCTCCACCACCACCAAAACTACCATAGCGAGCCTGATGAGCGAACATGTCATTAGAGGATGGTGAAGTAAGCAGAGGGCGCTGAAGAAGAGTGGTAACTGCTGCAATGCGGGCAACAGTAGCATCAAGTATGGGTGAATCAGCTTTGCCAAGAATCTGTTGCCGTATCATGTCATAAGACTCCGAAAGACGAAGAAGGTAACACAGAACCAGAAGCTTTTAAAAGTGTTTGTACTGCTCAGCTAGATCAGCAGAGAACAGACGATGTTGAAGAATCTCAGCGCCAAGTGCTTGCACTTCTTGATAAACAACAGCAGAGGTCAAAGTAGGGCGAGCAAACAAATCTGCATATAACGTATAGATGCGAGATCTCTGAGCACCTCTGGAATACAAAGCAGCAAGATGATTCCAAGCATCCTTAACAGTCTCATCATGCCAGATAACAGGTAGACACTCATCAGAGAGACTATTTGCAAGCCACGTCCTAACCAAAGCATCACTGACATCCCAGTCATCAAAGTCAGCAGAATCACGAGCTGGAGGATCATTAGTAAGATGATGGTGTTTGCGTTGAGACCTGAGCAAGAACACAAACGAGACACTCCAATTGGGATAATTTGAACCAACTAACTTAGAAGCAGTGCCAAGATTCCCAGACGGAGAAGAAACAGATGGGGCGACTTGAGTAGAGGAGGAAAATAAGGAGGTAGAAGAATACTCGATATCTGCCATGAAGAAGACGGTTATAAAAAAAGAAACAATGCGAACTGGGAAAGAAGGAAGCTCAGATGGACAAAAAACAGCTCGAGCGGACAGAAGAAGCAGCGCGGTTTTAAAAGAAACCACGCGAACTGGGAAAGAAGGAAGCTCGGGCGGACAAAAAACCTCAAGCGGACAGAAGAAGCGGCGTGGTTAGAAAAGAAACCGAAGGCCACAGAGAAGACAAGCAAAGCAGGCGGTTAGAAAAACCGGAAAGAAGAAGCGGCGCTGTTAGAAAAGAAATCGAAGGCTGCAAAGAAGACAAGCAAAGCAGGCGGTTAGAAAACCGGAAACCGCAAGGACCGGGTGTACTCTGATACCATGTGAAAAATCTAAATGACTAGATTTGCATTCCACAAAAAGATAATTTACAAGAGTATGACCCCCTATTTATAAGGGAAAAGAAAAGAGGAAAAAATACAACAGCCGACGTGAGACTAAATTACAACCTGCGGACAGGTAGAATAAAAAAATTAAACTGCAAAACAACCGAGCGGTTAAGCCCAGACCGCTCCGGCTAGAATCCTCCGGACACAGAAGCAGTCCGCTCCACACAGGTATCCGCCGGACTCAAGAAGTTGTCTGCAATCTCTGACCAGCTCGCTCCTACACCAAGCCGCAACAACTGCCAGAACCCGCAGCTTCAGCTGCTCTCCAGACCGCATCCTCAGCTGCCTCTATCCGCTGCGACTACAACCCTGTCCGCCAAGTCCGCTACAGCGAGAACACAAGTCCACAACAACCGCCAGAACCCGCTGCTTCAGCTGCTGTCCAGATCGCAACTTCAGGTGCCTCTATACGCTGCGACTACAATGCTGTCCGCCAAGTCCGCTACGTCTAGAACCCAAGTCCGCAACAACTGCCGGAACCCGTAGCTTCAACTGCTCTCCAAGACCGCAGCTTCAGCTGTCTCTATCCGCTGCGACTACTATCCTGTCCGCCAAGACCGCTACAGCTTGCTAGCCTCCTGAACAGACAACAGGAGACTAACCGGCAGACCGCCGACAGACCGCTTAAACATCAGGCCGCTCGACCAAACTATCAGTCCGCCAAAGCTCCATGAAAACTAACAAATACCATGATCTTCAACACCTGTAACTGCACTTTGGCGGTTGCGGGATGGACGTCGTCGACGAGCTCTTTGATGATTCCTCCATGGACTCGATATCACCCATGCTCCGCTGAGACCGTCTCTTTTTCAGCCCAAGATCAAGTGAATGACAAGGTCAAGGTCGAGCCATCTTCATTGTAATCACAATCACGAGCTCCTAAATCCACGTTGCTTGCAACAAAATCGTCTTTCCTACTTTATAGTATTGAGGGTTTGAAGGATCAGGCTGTACTTCACTTAGTTGTCAGCGATAGTTTTATCGCAGACAACCCAGAAGACAAGATCAATTCAATGGTCCAGTAGGAGGATGTGGTGGTTCAGGAGTCCGATGTATATATAAATCCAACTCTTGATGTAGACACCAATGTATCAACATATGTTTGTCATATTTTTTTACAAGTTCTTATTATGGGTTGAATCAACCTATACATGATAATTTTTCCATAAAATTGACAAAGATATCTTAATTTTGAGAAGAACACATTCTCACTAGGGGTATGCTGAGTTGAACTAAATCTCTCTTAGTATGGATATTATGCTTAATCTCTCTTTCCCATGATCTCCACATAATCAAGATTATTCCTCAATTGCTTAATTGTGATATTCATTTAAACTATAATATTAGAGATTAAATGACCCATTAGTTTTCAATAAGTGCTGCCTGAGGTGCTAACTATATTATTTTGGAATCATTTTAAACAACTGTATCCATCTATCCATTCTTCCTTTTACTGCCCTTCATAATCCTTTCACTAACATTATTACAAAGATGTTGAACCATGCTAGTTTTCAAGTACTCATAAGCCTTCTCTTAAATATGACTAAATTATGCATCTTTTTGAATGATATAATTAGATAATTTTATCCATATCCAAATACTTATTTTCCATTGTAAATAAATCTCATTGTATATGATGATATTATTGATTATGTTAGATGAAATGATTCTTGTTTGAGGCCATTAATTAGCTGCGAATCACTATGCAATTTCCTCTTCCTCTCCCCTTCTAAGTTATGTACGCAAAATTCTCTCTCCATGCTCTTTTATCTTTCTGTTCTATTTATCTCCATCAAAAGGTATTAGAGCAAGCTAATTCACATCTTTGATTGAATTCTACCCCGGACGCAAAAAAGTTCTTGCTAATTGCAATCAACTCTCGTGAAACGACATATACTCTCGAATTCTTAGACCACACTCTTCGAAATTTGTTTAATCTTTTTCCTCGCCATCATCAACATTTACCATCCACTCCTGTATGACATATTCAAAGCACCGGTGCAAGAAGTAGGGAAGAGAGGAGATTGTCGAGATGAGCACCAGTGCATAGAAGAGAGGAGAGGACCGAGAAGTGCATTAGTGCAGAGAAGAGAGGGTCGAGAAGAGAAGCCCAGTGCAACAGTTTGCCAAAACCCCCAAAAATACCACATATTCAGAGCACTAATGCAGAGAAGTAGAGAAGAGAGGAGAGTGAAGAGAAGAACACCAGTGCTGAGAAGAGAGGAGATTATCGAGAAGAGCATTAGTGTAGAAAAGAGAGGAGAGGGCCGAGAAGAGAAGCCAAGTGCTGTTGTTAACCAAAAATCCTAATAATACCACAAATTCAGACCACCAGTGATCCAGTACAGAGAAATAGTGAAGAGAGGAGAGGGCCGAGAAGAACACCAGTATAGAGAAGTAGAGAAGAGAGGAGGGTGCTTAGAAGATAAGCAAAGAAGAGAGGAGAGAGTTGAGAACTTACAATGTCGTCGACGAAATGAGAGACTGAGGGAGTGAGGGAGAAGAAGCAGGGAGAGAGCCGTCGAACTAGGGAGAGATGCAACAGAGATACTAGGGAGAAGCAGCCGTCGAACCCGGGAGATGATTGCCAGAGAGTGTGAGGGAGAAACACGCACACAGAGAGAGTCGAGGAATAGGGCACGAGACGAATGAAAATGAAATCATGGTTTAAATAAAAGATTGCGCCGAACGAAACAAATAAAGCATCCGCTTGAAACGACTGTTATATTAGCCGATTCACGTGTTGATATAACGGAAACCGACCGTTATAACGGCCCTTTTTTTCAAAACATTATATGCCTAAAATTAACCAGTGTTTTATCATTTTAGCTGTCAAACCTATATATCGGAAATGTCAGACATGTCGTCCGATATCTACAACACTGATAATAACTCATACACTGATTATTATGTTGTGATAATAAACTTAATGTTTCTACTGTCCACATAAATATTATGATTGCTATCATGACTCTTTTGATAAACATTATTTTATTCAAGAGTAAAGACATGGGACATAATGTATTTTATGAACAATCACAATTGAATGCTTTTTCTAATATGGATTGTTCTTGACTTTCCAAAAGTTTATTGTAAAACATGTCATGTGACTGTAAAGCACACTTATCTTAATAAATGAATAGATAAGTTAATTTAGATGGTAAATTGACTCAAATCTAAAATTTCATTACCCTCAATTTGCTAAAAATAACAACCATGTTAGCCTTCTAGCTTCCTTATCAACACAATTAACTCCACCAATTCACCCATCTCCACTTACATTTGTGGTAGATGATGATTAACATTAAAAGATATTAGCAAGGGACTATGCCAAGGCTTGGTTAATTCTTGGTCAAAACACCAGTTATTACACAAACGGAGGACTCACATCCATAACTAATGCACAACATGCCTTGAATCCTCATGTGGTCACTTCGTAATTCCATTGCAACACACGCATCCTTCACATTGGTATCAAAGCAAGCGGATGAGTCGACCCTACCTCCGATGGTTAATCCATCTCATTTTAGCACACACTTTTGACCACAGTTATTGTTACTTCTTGTGATCCTTCTTACTTCAACGTAGTTGAAGTGCAATTTATTTATGTGATTTCATCCGTGACTTTTTTGTTCAACTACGACCTCTTAGTGGATCTATTGTTGGGCTTCATTTATTTTTTTATCCTACAATTTCTTGACCATGTAGATCAATTACTTTTCTTCCTCCTATCTTCTTCTTCAACTTCAATAATCACAGTCTTCCTCAAAGCTTATCTTGCTTTTTTCGTGAAATGATGTCAAAATTAACTATAACATGATAGTTAATATACCAGAAATGCAACCATGATGTTATAAATATAGTGGACCGACCGTAAACAAGTTTCAATGTGTGGTAGAGGCTTTTAAGGATGAGTTTGGACTCCTAAATGGAACAAGTCAATTCTATTAATAGATTTGCTTAATTGTAAGAAAATGTACTTAATTAGATACACTGGATTTGAATTAAAATTAAGGATGTGGCTTTCAATATGTTAAGTTTCGATAAAATTGTTAATGTTGATTGATTATGGACAACTTGATTTCAAATCATAAGTTAATATCATGTGTCATTTACAATTATATGTGCCAAGTGATGTACACAATTTTGCGCATATGACAATATTAAATGAGCCTTATATGGAAAATTTTTAAAATTTGGTGTTTTAAAATATAACTTTTAAGGTTAACACCACGACAAAAGAGTGGAGAAAGCATTTTTGTACCAACCTGTGGGAGCAAATGAAATATTTACATTTTTGCGAATTATAGGAGTAGTCATCAAAAATACAGGGCAAGGTTTGCTTACATTTCACCCTTGTGGTGAGACCCTTCCTCGGACTCTCGTCGCGCAGGGATGCTTTGTTCACCGGGTTGCCCCTTTTTTATAAGAGTATTCATCAATTTATAAGCGTATGTTGATGCTATGGGTGAGGGTAATTAAACACGAACTTACAAAAACAGCATCAATTTTGAGAATTAATCTGGTTTCAGCCTACAAAGTTTTTTTATAGAAATCATGCGTAATTTTTTTTTTAATGAAAATGCATAAAGAAGACAAATATTTCATTGGATTTTAATCTGCTTTGATATATGATTGATTTTGTGTTGAGTTTGAAAGATTTGGGCTCACCTCAAAATTGACTCCAAATCAAGTTCGAGCCGAGCCATGGTTTCAGTTGTTGGATGTCGGGGATACGTCGGTTTATGTTTTTCATGTCGGTTTTAATATGTCGGGGGATATACAACAACAACAACACTCAAGCCTTTATCCCACTATAGTGGGGTCGACTATATGGATCCTTTGTCGCCATTGTGCCCTATCTTTTGTCATTATCTCACTAATGCCTAAGTACATCATGTCTTTCCTTATAGTTTAATTCCAAGTCTTTATTGGTCTACCCTTCCTCGTTTAACATGCCTAGTAACAGGTGCCTCTAATGGTCTCCTTTGTACGTGTCCAAACCATCTTAGATGAGCTTCTCACATCTTCTCTGCACTTGGTGCTACTCTTGTTTCATCCCTGATACATTCATTCCTAATTTTATCCAATCTCGTGTGTCCACACATCCACCTAAGCATTTCATCTCCGCAACTCCCATTTTTTGCTCATGTACACAATTCACTGCCCAACACTCAAAACCATAATGCATCACGAGTCTAATTGCAGTATGGTAAAACTTGCCATTAAATTTTAGTGGTACTTTACGAGATCCCTGACGCGCCTCTCCACTTCAACCAATCCGCTTGGATTCTATGTGTCACATCTTTATCAATACCTCAGTCTTTTTGAACTATCGATCCAAGATATTTAAAACACTCACTACGGGAAATATCTTGATCACCCAACTTAATAACGAAGTCATCCGTCCTTGTACTGCTAAATTTAAGCTCCATATACTCCGTCTTTACCCTGCTCAACCTAAAACCCTTCTTTTCTAAAGTATCTCGCAAAGATTTAAGTTTTGCGTTTACACCCTCGCACGTCTCATCAACCAAAACGATATTATCCGCAAACAATAAACGCCAAGGTATTGCTTGTTGGATATGTCCGGTGAGCTCATCTAAGATAAGGGTAAAGAGATAGAGGCTTAAAGCTGAACCTTGATGTAAGCCAATAGTGATAGGGAATTCCTATTGTCGTGTTTATGGTTTTTTTATATTGGTATTTATGCGTAAGTGAGTGTTGTCCCACATTGCGTTCTAACTTTAGATGTATTTGGTTCTCCTATATACATCCCCCTATTGTGGAAGAATAATATTACGATTCTAATTCTAATTTGGTATCAAAGCACAATCCCGCGCCGCCCTAATCCCGCTCTCATCGCTCGCCTCTCCCGCCGAAGATCTCGCGCCGCCTCCCTCGACTGATCCCGCGCCGCCTCTCTCCCCTCTCCCGCGACACCGCATCCCGCACTCAGATGTGAGGGCTCCTGTGCCATCGCCGCCTCCCGCCGACTCTCTGCCCGCCAACCTCCCGCGCCACTCACGATCCTGCCGCTAGTACAGAGCTCTTCCACCTGATTTGCTCGGTGTTTCCCTCCCCGTTTCCCCTTTCTTTTCTTCTCATGACCTAGATCTGTGATCTACGATCTTCCTTTTTTGGGATGAGATTCTCTTCTTGTGTTTAAGGGTTTCTTGGCTTTCCTCTCTTGGAGTTTTTCCTTTTTTTGGGTGTTCTCTTGCCCCCATCCCATGGATTCCTCCCTTCTTGGTTCGAATGATGGCTTTGCCCGACGCATCACTACCACCCTTCTCAATGAAAAGAACCTTATCGCTTGGTCCAACTATGGCGTGCCCATCTTGCCGGACATGACAAGCCCGGTTGGCTTGAACCGAATGGTGTTCCCTAGCCTTCCGATGAAAAGCTATTTGTCAATGGCGCACGAAAAATTTTAAGATTTTCGGATGGCTTCAATACTCTATGGAGCCCCGCATTTACGAGCAGTTTATGCGTTTCGATTCCGTGCCGTCTCTTTGGGCTTCCTTGACGCGTACCTACGGTCACACACGCGTTGATCTTCCAGGAGATTTCTACTGCTCGTCAGGAGGACCGTTCTGTGCACGAGTACTTTACCTTTCACTCTGGGAGGTTCCAGGAGCTTTCTGAACTTGAGCCACTCAGTGCTTTTCCACAACCAGAGGATCTGCCCGTTGCCAAGCAGAGGCAGGAGAAGCGGGAGACCTACCAGTTCCTGATGGGGTTGAGGCCCGAGTTTGAGCAGATTCGGGTTCAGATTGTCAGCATGAATCCTCTTCCTGATATCTTGGATGCTTATTCCATGGTGGAGGAGCATGAGCGTCGTGCTCGCCTGACCGCCATTCCTTCCGTTGCAGCTTCTGTTCCTCTTCCAGACCAAATGACCCTGTATTTGGGTCGTACTTCTTCTGTGCGGGGGGGGGGGGGGGGGGGGTGGGGTGCGGTGCGTACTTCTACCCCTAAAGGTTGTGGGGGTGGCCGCGGGAGCCCGTTTGCTTCTGTTCAGTGTCAGCACTGCCTCCGGACTTGTCTTGAGAAGGCTAGATGCTGGCTACTCTTTCCTCACCTACGCCAGCAGTCCTCTTCCACGCGTACCGCCGCCGCTACTTCTTCCGACTTTGGGGGCCAGCCTGATTACCATGCCTCTTTTGGAGCCCCTTCCGGTGACTGGAGTCAGCTTATGGCTCAGGTGCAGCAGCTTCAGGCTCAGCTTCAGCAGCAGTCCCAATTTCAGCCTCCTCACCAGCCTCTTCCTGCTCAGTCGTTGCCTGCCTCCTCGCCGTTCTTGTCAATTTCGGCGTCTGTGTCAGGTACCCCGACGGCCTTTCACGTCACTCAAGAGGGGTCTTCCTCTCCCTAGGTGATTGATTCTGGGGCCACTGATCACATGACTGGTGAGACACGCTTGCTCTCTTTTCTTGAGTCTCCGAGCGTCCATCGGCAGGTTCGCCTTGCCGATGGCTCTGTGACCCCCATCCTTCACCGGGGCACAGTTCCTTTGTCCCCTTCCTCCTTGTGTTCAGTTCTTCATGTTCCCAAGCTTGCTTTAAATCGTCTTTCTGTTAGTCAATTGACTCGTTCGATGCACTGCTCGGTGATATTTTTTTCTTCTGGCTGTGTTTTTCAAGACCTGACCACGAGGAAGATTTTTGGCTACGACCGTGAGCGCGACAGGCTTTACCAGCTAGAGCTCCCACCTCTTTCGCCACGTCTCTCACCACCGTCCATCGCTGTCGCTGCTACCTCACCTTCTCTTTGGCATGCCAGATTGGGGCATGCAAGTCCTCAGATTGTGTCGTCTCTTTTTCCGAGTGTCTTGTTTGAACACTCCTTTCAGTGTGATGTGTGTCAGCTTAGCAAACACACACACACTTCCTATCCTGTATCTCTTTCTCATAGTTCTGCACCATTTGATATTAATCACTCAGATGTTTGGGGGTCTGCCCCGGTATTTTCTTATGATGGCTTTCTGTATTTTGTTATTTTTATAGATGATTTTACTCGTTGCTGTTGGGTCTATCTCATGCGTGCCAAATCTGACGTCTTTGATTTATATACCCAGTTTACTCATATGGTTAGGACTCAGTTCTCCTCTCATATTCGGATCCTTCGCTCCGATAATGGGATGGAGTATACCTCTTCCTCTTTTACATCTTTTCTGGCTAGCCAGGGAACCCTTCACCAATTCTCCTGGCCCTATACACCGGAACAAAACGAACTGAAGGAACGCAAGAATCATCATCTCCTAAATGTGACCCGGTGTCTTAATCGTGGGTCTCACGTACCCAAGTATTTTTGGAGTGCTGCCCTTCTTACGGGGACCTTCTTGGTCAACCGTCTGCCTTGTCGGCCTTTAGCGGGTCGGGTTCCCCTTAGTATCCTATCTCCCCGCCGCCCTCTGTTTCCCGTTCCTCTCCGGGTGTTTGGGTGTGTATGTTTTGTTCAGGACCGTCGTCCGACTCGGACAAAACTTGATGATAAAGCTATCCGCTGCTTATTTTTGGGCTATTCCTTCTCTTCCAAGGGCTATCGGTGTTTTGATCACTCTTCTCGCAGGACTTTTCACACCTGGATGTTACGTTCTTTGAGGATATCCCCTTCTATGGTATCTCTCCTGTCCTAATTCCTCCTTCTGCTTCGCTACTGTCAGCACCAGTTGCCCTCGCTCCGCTGCACGACTCCCTTCCGTTGCAGACGTATACCCGTGGCCCACACGGGCCCTCACATGTCCACCCCATACTTCGGGATCCACTGGTTACCCCCAGCTCACAGGATCTTGTGGCACATCCTCTGGCAGGTGATGTTCTTCACTCCTCTGACTTACCTATTGAACTTCGTAAGGGTAAGCGTTCTTGTATTACTGACCATCCTGTGGCAAGCTATGTGTCCTATCAGGGTCTTTCCTAGACTTACCGGGCTTTCCTGACTGCTACCGACCCGATCAGAGTTCCGAGTTTGATGACTGAGGGATTCCAGCACCCCGAGTGGGTGTCGGCCATGGAGGTTGAGATGTCCGCATTACAGGAGGAAGACACCTGACGCTTAGTTCCTCTTCCCGCAGGTCGGAAAACAGTTGGCTGCCGTTGGGGTTACACCGTGAAGTATAATGCTGACGGCTCTCTTGACCGCTACAAGGCCTGCCTTGTCGCAAAGGGAATCACTCAGACTCCTGGGGATTATTGCGTGACCTTTGCCTCTGTTGCCAAGCTCTCTACTGGCCGTCTACTTGTTTCTCTTGCTGCCTGCCATGGGTGACCTCTTCATCAGCTGGACGTGAAGAATGCCTTCCTCAATGACGATCTTGCTGAGGAAGTTTATATGGATCCGCCTCCGGTTACAGGCTTTAGGTGGAGTATTTGAGTCGTGTTTGTCTTTTGCAGAAATCCTTGTATGGGCTGAAGCAGTCCCCTCGAGCGTGGTTTGAGCGGTTCGGTACCGTTGTGCTTCAGCGTGGGTTCACCAGATGCCATGCTGACCACACGTGCTTTGTTCGGACTACTATGGATGGCCGTAGGGTCATTATTCTTGTCTATGTGGATGATATTATTCTTACCGGTGATGACAACTCAGGGATACTTCAGATCAAAGGGGGTGCTTCAAGCCTTCAACAGGCTTTTGAGTTGAAAGATTTGGGGGCTCTGAAGTACTTTCTCTAGATTGAGGTTGCCATATCTCAGCAGGGGATCTTTTTGTCTCAACGCAAGTATATACTCGACCTCTTAAGTGATATTGGCCTTCTTGGGTGCTCTCCTGTGTCTATACCCATGGATCCGAACCACCGCTTACATGCCGAGTCTGGCGATCCTCTCCCTAAGCCGGGCAGATACCAGCGTCTTGTTGGAAGACTTATTTACTTGACCAACACTCGCCCCACATTAGTTTTGCTGTGAGTTTGGTCAGTCAGTTCATGCATGCTCCACAGACTTCTCACCTTGTTGCAGCATTTAGGATCCTCAATTACCTGAAGGGATCTCCTGGCCTCGGGCTTTTCTACCGGTCATCTCCGTCCCCCGGTCTCACCTGTTACACGGATTTTGGTTATGCTGGTTCCCTCACTGATCGACGTTTTACTTCGGGGACGTGCACTTTCTATGGTGACAATCTTATTTCCTGGAAAAGCAAGAAGCAAAGTGTTGTCTCCCGCTCGTCTGCTGAGGCTGAGTACCGGGCTATGGCTCATGGGGCTATTGAGTTCCTTTGGCTGCGTACTCTCTTGACCGAGCTTGGCTTTCCTCCTTCTGGTTCCTCGACACTTGTTTGCGACAACCAGTCCGCTCTTATGCTAGCCTCCGACTCTGTTCTGCACGAGCGGACTAAGCATATTGAGGTTGATATTCACTTTCTCAGGGAGCACATCCGTTCAGGGACTCTTATATCATCCTATGTCCCCTCCGTCGAGTAGATTGCAGATGCCTTCACCAAGGCGGTTGGGCCTTCCCAACTCCTCCCTACTTGTGGCAAGCTGGACTTGCTTTATCTATTCGTGCCAGCTTGAGGGGGAATATTATCGTGTTTATATTTTTTTATATTGGTATTTATGTGTAAGTGGGGTTTGTCCCACATTGCGGGTTAATTTTAGATGTATGTGGTTCTCCTATATATGTATCCCCTTATTGTGGAAGAATAATATTACGATTCTAATTCTAATTATTCCTGTATTAATCCTCCAGATGCCCCCATCTTTAATTATGTCAATTTATGAAACATTTACACATTTCTTTTCTAAGACTCTCCATAAGATCTCTCTTGGAACTCTATCATAAGCCTTCTTAAGATTAATAAACAACATATGCAAATCTTATTTTCTTTCTCGATAGTTGTCAATGAGTCTCCTCAAGGGATGTATAGCTTCCATGGTCGACCTCCCTGACATGAATCCAAATTGATTCTCTAAGATGTTAGTCTCCTTTCTTACTTTTCTTTATATAACTTGTTCCCATAGTTTCATGGTATGACTCATTAATTTAATTCCTCTATAATTAACACAATTTTATATATTTTCTTTATTCTTATACATATGTACCAAGATACTTTCTCTCCATTAGTCTGACATCCTTTATGACTTTAGTATCTTATTGAAAAACATGTATAGTATAAAATTCCTTCATTTCCTAGACATTTTCATACTTCGATGGGTATATCGTCTGATCTAACCGCCTTTCCATTTTTCATCTTATTTATAACATCTTTTATATCTGATACTTGAATTTAATGATAAAACGTTATGTTCATATACTGCTATGATTTACTTAACTATTTTAAGTTCAATTCATTGTTATTTGTTTTATTATAGAGTTAATAAAATATCTTTTTCATCGCTTTTTAATATCCATATCATCTGTCAAAACTATATTAGTCTCATTTTTTATGCATTTTACTTGATTTAAATCTCTTGTCTTCATTTCTCTAGCTCGAGCAATTTTATATATGTCATGCTCTTCATCTTTGGTATCTACTCGCATATAAAATTCTTCATAAGTTTGACTTCTTGCTTTACTTACTGTCTGTTTAACTTCTTTTTTGGAAACTTTATGGCTGACTAAGTTTTCATCATTCCTGCAAACGTAGAGTGATTTATTGCTGACCCTCTTTGCCCTCACTTTGTCTTGCACTTATTTTTTCCACCATCAAGATTCTTTATTTGTTTCCGCACGACCTTTTAATACTCCAAGTACGTTCTTTCCACTTATCCTTAAATGTGAAGTCTTAATTTCCCATGAGATATTAGGATCAACATAAGGGTCATCAACTAGTTGTTCCATAACTGCCGTCTTGAAAGCAACTTGTTTTTCCATCTTCAAGTTTCACCACCAAATTTTTTGCAACATTTTTGTTCTTGTCTTAAATTTATTATATTTAATTTGTACATCTAACACCACTAACCTATGTTGTGTTGTCAAATTTTCTCCTGATATGACTTTGCAATTCTTACAAATCATTTTATCTATTTTGTGAGTCATAAAATAATCAATTTGTGACTTATTTGGTGCGCTTTTAAATGTAATTAAATGTTCTTCCCTATTTATAAAAAACATATTTGATACAATTAACTCATGTAGTACGACAAAGTCTAAAATGGTTCATCCTTATTCATTCCTTTCTCCATATCCATATCCAGCATGAACGTCCAGGCGCCCAATTGCAAACAAGGCGTTGGGCGCCTTTTTTTTTTTAAAAAAAGGGGAATAGACAGCGGTTATTCTAGAAACCGCTGTCTATTCCCATGCAGGGCAGCATAGACCGCGGTTATTACAAAAACCGCTGTCTATGCTATCCTAACCTAGCATAGACAGCGGTTTTTGTAATAACCGCGGTCTATGCTATAATAGACAGCGGTTATTCAAAAAACCGCTGTCTATGCTAGGTTAGGATAGCATAGACAGCGGTTTACTGAAGAACCGCTGTCTATTCTACAATCCTGGGAGAAATAGACAGCGGTTATATAATTAACCGCTGTCTATGGGGAGAATAGACAGCGGTTATTCAATATAACCGCTGTCTATTAGTTCCCAGAATTTTTTAAAAAAAGAAAATTGTCGCCTTGCGACTAGCTCGCCTTATTATCGCCTAGGCGTCCGCCTTGTCGCCTAGGCGTCAAGGCGCCCGGCCCTCGCCTTGGTTCGCCTTGACGCCGTGACAAGAATGCGACTGTGTAATCTTTATTTTTCTTCCTTATATGTCCATTTAAGTCTCATCCTATGAAAATCTTCTCTTTTTGCCGGATTTCTCTTACTAAATCATCTAAGTCTTCCCAAAATTGCACTTTAATAGTTTCACTTAATTAGAGATATTTTATATGTGGGTTTTAATAATTAGTTATATCTATATATTATATAGTAATACTTTTAGACACGTTAAGCCTGGGATAAGTCCACGGAAATAACATCAGCCGTTCGATTCATTCGCCTAAATCAGCAGCTTCGTCCAAATCGTTCGATCCACAGAACGAAAGCAACACTACTTAAAACCCCCAACCCTAAGCGCCTTCGCAAAAACACTCGCCACTCCCGCTGCACAGCGCAACCCGATCTCCATCTGCCGTTAACTGCACTTCCGACACTGCACATCGCCGACACCGCACATCGCCGACACCGCACAACGCCGACACCGCACAGCGCCGACACCACACAGCGCCGACACCAACGTCCACTTCAAAATCGATCGCTCAGGCTAACTCTTAACAGATCATCGACGTTCCTAACTGTTCAACAACACCGTAAGCTCCGGCGAAATCCTTCAATCGCAGTGCATACTCACTCACACTTCTTCATCGCAACTCACACATATTCACTCCCACTTCTTCATCGCAGTGCATATTCTCTTCGGCTAACTCCTTCAATCGCGCATGCGTGCTCCTTGCAAATCTACACAGTTCCTCAATGATCTACATCACGGTAAGCAAAACACTTCTTCATCACAAATCCCACAATGCCGGACCTCTAACAAAAAAAATACATAGGTGCCAGTCTACTCCGGCGTACTCCTTCGAACGCTCCGGCGTGCTCCTTTCAAATCGCCGGCGTTTCTCAAAGAACACAGGTCGGAAGTCTGCTACTCCACCTTTCTCAAACCCTCTAATCTGACCTAAGCTGAACCCTCAAGAAAGAAACACCCCTCTGCTTTAAAAACTACAGAGGTATGACTCCTCTACTTCTTTCATTAACATAATATCCTGCTCTAATTGCACCGTTTATTCATTTCACACTCTCCTTCACACAAAATCTCTGAAATTAGTAGAATTACAGAATTACAAATTGAATTTTGTTCTTCATACAAAATCATGATGAGGTTACTGTTAGCTTTGGAGTAATTAATATGTTACTGTTAGCTCTGGCCTAAATCCAAATCATCATCTATGCCTAATAATAAATTTACTGTTGGTTCCTCATGATGTTGTTGCATGCTCTTATACATAAAAACCCACTTTGACTTCTCTTCTCTTTTAATCCATTTCAATGCCACAGATAAAAACCTTGAGCATGTACAAATCAATAAAGAGAGAATATTTCGACTCTACGGTTACTGTCTTTTCTTCATTAGGAATTATTATGGACGGGAAGCCCACCATCATGGGCAGGCGAAGCCCGCCGCCGCTGGCCGGGTACTGTCACCCAGGGCATATGTAATCATTTTTTGATATATATATATATATTAATGTATTAATAATTTAACATGTATTGAACTCTAAATTTACCAAACTAGTTTACATATTTTATACTATACAATTAATAATCGTATAACGCATGAAAAAAAACGAGAGCAAGTCAGGAAGTTATCGATTACGATTGAAGATAAGGAACCTTCATTCTAAAATCCGATGGCCAAGCAGAATCGAAGTTAATGATGGATGGGGGTAGGGAAAAAAGTTAGAGGAAGGATACAAAGCGTAGCAATAAGACAATTTTGATTTATTGTCTATTAGACCACTGACACAACAACAACACTCAAGTCTTTATCCCACTATAGTGTGGTCAGCTATATTGATCTTTTGTCGCCATTGTCTTTATTGGTCATAATCTTTTGTCTTAATCTCACTAATGCCTAAGTACCATGTCTTTCCTTATAGTTTCATTCCAAGTCTTTATTTCTCTACCCCTCCCTCGTTTAAAATGCCTAGTGACTAGACTCTACAACGCATAACCGGTGTATCTAATGGTCTCTTTATACGGGTCCAAACCATCTTAGTCGAGCTTCTCGCATCTTCTCTGCAATTGGTGCTACTCCTGTCTTATCCCTGATACATTCATTCCTAATTCTATCCAGTCTCGTGTGTCCACACATCCACCTAAGCATTCTCATCTCTGAAATTCCCATTTTTTGCTCATGTACACAATTCACTGCCCAATACTCAGAACCATAGAGTATTGCTGGTCTAATCGCAGTACGGTAAAACTTGCCCTTAAGTTTTAATGGTACTTTACAATCACATAAGATCCTTTGCGCACCTCTACACTTCAACCAACTCGCTTGGATTCTGTGTCACATCTTTATCAATACCTCCGACGTTTTGAACTATCGATCCAAAATATTTAAAACACTCACTACGAGAAATATCTTAATCATCCAACTTAATAACAAAGTCATCCATCCCTCTTGCACTGCTAAATTTAAGCTCAATATACTCCGTCTTTGCCCTGCTCAACCTAAAACCCTTCTTTTCTAAAGTGTCTCACCAAGATTCAAGTATTGCGTTTACACACTCGCGCGTCTCATGGACCAAAACGATGTCATCCGCAAACAATAAACACCAAGGTATTGCTTGTTGGATATGTCTGGTGAGGTCATCTAAGATAAAGGTAAATAGATAAGGGATTAAAGTTGAACCTTGATGTAAGCCAACAGTGATAGGGAATTCCTGTGTTAATCCTCCAGATATTCTCACCTTTGTCATTGAATTTGTATACACATCTTTGATTATGTCAATGCATGATACATTTATATCTTTCTTTTCTAAGACTTTCCATAAGATCTCTCTTGGAATTCTATCATAAACCTTCTCAAGATTGATAAACATATGCAAATCTTGCTTTCTTTCTCGGTAGTTGTCAACGAATCTCCTCAAGAGATGTATAACTTACATGGTTGACCGCCCTGACATTAATCCAAATTGATTTTCTGAGATGTTAGTCTCCCGTCATACTCTTCTTTCTAGTACCCGTTCCCATAATTTCATGGTATGACTCATAAATTTAATTCCTCTTTGATTAACACAATTTTGTATATTTCCTTTGTTCTTATACAAAGATATCAAGATATTTTCTCTCCATTTGTCTGATATCCTCTTGATTTTAATATCTTATTGAAAAAACATGTAAGACACAAAATTACTTCATTCCCTAGATATTTCCATAATTCAATGGGTATATCGTGTGGCACAACCGCCTTCCCATTTTTCATTTCCTTTAAAACATGATTTACCTCTGATACTTGAATTTTATGGTAAAACGTTATGTTGCTATACTCCTTCGATTTACTTGAATTTTCATTGTCTTTTGTTTTATTATAGAATTGATAAAAATATTCTTTGCATCGCTCTTTAATATGCACATTACCTGTTAAAACTGTATCAATTTCATTCTTTATGCATTTTACTTGTCTTAAATCTCTTGTCATTATTTCTCTAACTCAAACAATTTTATATATGTCACTCTACATCTTTGATACCTAGTCGCTTATAAAACTTTTCATAAGCTTGATTTCTTACTTTACTTAATGCACGTTTAACTTCTTTTTTGACGACTTTATACATAGCTAAGTTTTCAACATTCCTACAAGTGTAAAGTGATTTATAGTTGACCCTTTTTGCCCTCACTTTATCTTGCACTTTCTCTTTCCGCCACCAAGATTCTTTATTTGAGAACACATTACCTTTTGATACTCCAAGTATGTTTTTTCTACATATCTTTAATGTGAAGACATAACTTTCCATGAGACACTAGAATCAACATAAAGGTCATCAACTAGTTGTTCCATAACTTTTGTCTTAAAAACAACATGCTTTTCCATCTTCAAATTCCACCACCGAATTTTTGACAATATTTTTGTTTTTATCTTAAATTTATTATATTTAATTTATATGTCTAATACTACTAACTTATGTTGTGTTGTCAAACTTTCTTCTGGTAGGACTTTGTAATTCTTACAAATCATTTTATCTATTTTGCAAATCATAAAATAATCAATATGTGACTTATTTGATCTGCTTTTAAACGTAATTAAATTGTCTTCTTTATGAAAAGCGTATTTGTCACAATTTGCTCGTGTTACAGTAAAGTCTAAAATGGTTCGTCCTTATTCATTTCTTTCTCCATATTCAAATCCTACATGAACGGTTGTATAATCTACATTTCCTTTCCTATATGTCCATTTAAATCTTCTTCTATGAATATATTTTCTCTTTGTGAGATTTTTCTTATTAAAAAATCCAAGTATTCCCAAAATTGCACTTAATAGATTCACTTAATCCCACTCTTTTCCCTGCTCAACCTAAAACCCCTCTTTTCTAAAGTGTCTCGCCAAGATTCAAGTTTTGCATTTACACCTTAGCGCGTCTCATCAACCTAAATGATATCATCTGCAAACAATAAACATCAAGGTATTGCTTGTTGGATATGTCCGGTGAGCTCATCTAAGATAAGGGTAAAAAGATAAGGGCTTAAAGCTGAACGTTGACGTAAGCCAATAATGATACAAAATTTCTGTGTTAATCCTTCAGATGTCCTCACGCTTGTCACTGAATTTGTCTGCATATATTTGATTAGGTCAATGTATGATACATTTACACCTTTCGTTTCTAAGACTCTTCATAAAATCTCTTTTAAAACTCTATCATAAGCCTTCTCAATATCGATAAACAACATATGCAAATCTTATTTTCTTTCTCAGTAGTTATCAATGAGTCTCCTCAAGAAATGTATCGCTTCCATGGTCGACCGCCCTGACATGAATCCAAATTGATTTTCCGAGATGTTAGTCTCCCTTGTTACTCTTATTTCTATTACTCGTTCCCATAGTTTCATGATATGACTCATCAATTTAATTATTCTGTAATTAACATAATTTTGTATATCTTATTTATTCTTATACAAAGGTAACAAGATATTTTCTCTTAATTGGTTTAACATACTCTTTGACTTCAGTATCTAGCTTATTGAAAAAACATGTAAGTCACAAAATTTCTTTATTTCCTAGATATTTTCTTACTTCGATGGATATATTTTCTGGCCCAACCGCCTTTTCATTTTTCATCTTCTTTAAAGCATCATTTATCTTTGGTACTTGAATTTTACGATAAAACATTATGTTTCTTCATATACCCCCTCAATTTACTTAACTCTTCCAAATTCAATTCATTTTCATTTATTTTATTATAGAGTTGATAAAAGTATCTTTTCCATTGCTCTTTAATTTCTACATCATCCGTCAAAATTACATCTGTTTCATCATTTATGCATTTTACTTGACTTAAATCTCTTATTTTTTTTTTCTCGAACAATTTTATATATGTCACGCTCTTCATCTTTGGTATGTAGTCGCTTATAAAATTATTCATAAGCTTGATTTCTTGATTTGCTTATTGCATGTTTAACTTATTTTTTGACAACTTTATACCCTAAACCAATGTTGTAGATGTGGGACGACATGTCGGCCGACATAAAAGTTTTGAGGATAAAACTGCTCGACATTGATATTTTTAGCAAAAATGCCTTTTTTGACGATATCTCCTGATATATCCGTTTAACACTATATATCGGGCGATATTCCGCGACCGATATATCGTCGAGAGTGTTAAAAATATTTTTTTAATTTTTTGAGGAGACCATACACCGGTTAAGGTGTTGCCGTGCGACCTTGACGTCACGAGTTCGAATCCTGGAAGCAGACTCTTGCAAAAATGCATGGTAAGGTTTGCGGCATTTGCCTACATTTCACCCTTTGGTGGGATCCTTCCTCGGACCCTTGTTGCGCGGGGTTGCTTTGTGCATTGAGTTTTCCTTTTTGAAAAGACCAAAGCAAAATATTTTGTTTTGTACTTCATTTCGTGCATCTTTCAAAATCTTGTGTCGCCTGCTTTCTCATCTCGCTCTCATTTGGTGATCTTTATCTCGTTTATTGCAGTCAACGACTCTTTCTTGTTTAATTTATATACATACACTATGTGTATATATGTTTATTATGTAATTTATAAACATATATTATGTATACAATTATACATATTTATAAAAACTGTGTATATATATGAATAAATTTATTTAAATATTAAAATTCGACATTATAAAATATCCCTGATATATCTTCCGCAACCCGACATATTTCAAACTCAAACCGACATAAACCCGACACCCGACATCTGCAACCTTACCCTAAACACATGCACACATATATCTTTAAAATTATCGGTATGGTCTTTACCTTTGTTTACTGACCATTGCCCTTTCATAATGAATGTTTTGATAATTTCTTTTATTGTCCACAAAATTTTTGAACTGTATAGTTTATCTTTGGAATCATTTGTTTTTTTCATTCTTATATTGTTTCTGCTCTACTCCCTCTCTAACTTTCTGATATAAATCTGGGAAAAGTCATCTGTAAGACATCTATGTTTTTTGTCTTTATCTCACTTTGTTGATCTATACTTTGTGCTCACTGATATTTTACTTCCTTGTAGTTATATGATATGCAATTTCCATTAAGGCCTTCTTGGCGTCCATATGAAATTGATGAAAAATGCAAAGAGGTACAATCATATTTGATAACATTGCGATATCCAGATATCAAATCGTATTGTCTGGTTTTGATTTGCAGAGCCAGTACTTCCGAAAGAATGTTACTGGAATGCTCATGTTTTTGTCAATTTTTTTTTAAGTTTCCTTTCTTTCCAGGTTAGGATCAAGCCAAAATTATCACATTTTGAAATTGAATTTAGTTTGGATGTTGACAACACCGAAAACTACAACAAAGAAGTTGATGATGGTTTGATGATTGCTACACAGGTTGGTTTTATTTTTATGTAGATTCTATTACCATTTATGAGTTGAAGCCTTTGTTATTTGTTGGTTCTCAAACTTCTGGAGTTGCTTGTTGTTTCTTTTTATTGTTTCTTTTTAATTTGTTCCCTTAACCAATACAGCAGTGCTTCTATTTTATTTATTCTATCTGCATGCCTTTGTTTCCATTAGCTCCCCAGCGCCCCAGGACTGATAGTATGAATCAGCCAAGGATAATCTGTCAGCCCTAATTGACTCTTACAAACATCCCGACAAAACTATCTTGTTCACTTTGTTCTTTACTTCTTGCGATTCAAAGTTACACTTGGTGTTGTGGAACTAAGACTTCTCCCAGATTAGATAGTATGCTAACTTTTGAGATCATATCAAATCAAAGATTCAGCTTCATTCAATATTGCGCTTCAGTTTTTTTCTTAGTTACTTTTACCAAGGATGAGTGCATGGCAGTTATTATGGGTCCCACACCGTCAGTTATCTAGTAATTATATTATTACGATTCTTTAGGTATTAAGTCGAGTATGAGTCGAGTTGCATGAGTCGTATTAAGTCGAGTCTTAGTTAGGAGTTATTTACACATCTCTTATGTTGGGGTTATATACGCTTGTTCCATTGTGGGTCCTATATATAGGGATCCTTGGGTCATGCATGGGGTATGTAAGAATTAAATCAAAACTTCTCCCTCTCTAACTCTTCTTTTCTCTAGTCTCCTCTTTCCCCTTTGGTTCTTCTTTTCATCTTCTTTCCCATTCTAGGGTTAGCCCCTTGTATCTCCCCTCCTCCGCTACCTCCAACAAGCCACAAAAGATAAGAATTTAACAAGGGCATCAGAGCCTTCGATCTTTCTCCTCTCTTCCGCCACCTTTCCACAACAAAGTTTTTCCCTCACTCCTCATTGAATTCTCAACAAACAAAGCTAGCAAACACGTGAATGAGGACAATTTGGTGTCGTCATCTTAAGTATTGCTGTTGAGGAACCAAACACATACTTCCCCAGTCGAGTTGCCGTTTAGAGCCTGTGTTGAATGTGCTTGCTTCCTCCGACCAATGTCGTCCCAGTCGATCGACCCTCCAACGCTTGTCCTTCTTGCGACTCTGACCGCACACAATTCTTACTTATGCTTGCGTACGATTTTTGCACACGGGAGTCCCCTCCACTCAACCGCAACTCTTCCTTGATCACACAGGAGCCATTGTATTCCCAGCTAGCCGACATTGACGTTCCTATGATCCTCTTCATCGATGATCCTACGATCCTCCTCATTCCCGACATCGTCCACGTCGAAGTCCTCTTCATTGTAAATCCTACAAACTTGTGCCGTTCTTCGTACCAGGTCTTAGAACTGCTACCGGGTCTCCCAGTAGACACCGTCGTTCCAATCGCGACAACCAGCGATTCTCAACGACGCCTTGTCATTCTCTCCCTCACGCTATTGATCTACAGGACCACGATCGAGCCTTAGACCTTCGCGGCATGCTGTGTTGTGTCCTGCCAGTGTTAGAGCCTCGAGCCCGGCAGGCCGTCTGTTTCTTCTCCGTTCTGTCCCTTATTTTTTGCTGGATGAACGCTGGATTAACGCGCTACGCTTCCTTGATCTGCCCTCAGAAGAGGCCTCCCTTCGTCCGATGTTATGGGAGATGTTGGCTACCATATCACGCCTCAACGACCACATTGACCGATTGGTGTTGTTGGGGCATTTTAAGGTTCCTCTTTGATGCGAACTCGATAAGTGCACCGTTCGTTCAAGTAATATAAAATGAGGAGTAGCTCCCCGAGTATCAATCTCACAAGGAATATGGAACGCTCATGCAATTTGTAGATTTTGAAAAGCAGTATGCAAAAGCAGAAAGTAGAAATGTGGTTCATTAGCTTGGTGGATGTTTCTAATTTTTAAAAATGAAAAATAAAACTACACTAGTGCGGGTCGGCTTCACCGCTTCGCAATCACGCACACATGTGCGAGTCGCCTTCACCGCTTCGCTCGAGAGAATTTGGTGAGGGTCGCCAACACCTCTTCGTCTGTTGCCGTAGCAATGCACAATACACACAAGAAAACCACACAAACACAACTCGAGGCTATACCTCCTAAGCTACTCCAAATGAAATGGACAACATCTAAAACATGTAAGATTCCAATAAGAAATATTTAAGATCCGTCCATAACAACCACCATCAAAATATAAATGAAACTACATACATCTCGACCTAGATTTGCGAAAGAAAAACGGAGAAATACAAACAATGCTCGAGACTTTGCCGTTGAGAGAGAAGGAGAACACCAGGTCGTCAATACGAGCCCTTCACTGCTTTATCGGTTCCGTCTGGGGTAGGGGAGAGCTGTTAGCTTTCCCCAATGCATCTGTCTTCTCGATTGTTCTGCACTGTCCTTGTTTCCCCTTTGAAAACCTAGCTTGACGAAGGAGAAGGATTTATGAATCCTCAACTTGAAGCTCTTGGATGGTGGGGGAGCTTAGGGGATGAACCCTAGCCTTCGGAGGCGAGAGAATGGCAAAAACGACGCTTCTCGACCAGTGTCTGGATGAAATCGCAAGCAACATATTTAAAGAAAACATGCCGCACACGCATGCGAAAAGTCAGCGGAGGGAAAAGTTTTCTGGGCGCCAACATTTACATGCTCGCGCACATGCGTGCGGAGGTCACACATGAACAAATTCGAATTGCCCAAAACTTGCATTGGAAGCATAAAATAACTGCGCACGCGCAAGTGCACGTGCGCGCATGGGCTTGCGAGAATTCCGCACACCCAACTTCAAGTCGACAAGGTTAGAAATCATGTCGATAAAGTGAGAGGTCAGATCGATAATGTGGGCGCACGGGCGTGCGAGAATTTCGCACGCCTGACCTTAGGTTGACAAAGATAGAGCTACTGCCGGTCTGTCCGTGGTATATGACGTCAGGCCCCGGCCGGACCTACTGCTATATGCTATTCAGACGGATAAGGGTGTTACAATTTGGTATCAGACTACCAGTTTCGGTTAGGCTTAAATGAATTCGTGGACGAATTCACTTTAAGGGGTGGTGAACACATGTGTGTGCGTCATCGTTATAACATGAAAAGAACCCATGAATGTCTACTTAGGAATGAAAATACACATGTTTGTGGAACCTGCGCGTTCCTATAATTGTTTTTTGCAATTTTGTTCGATCTCTTATTGGGTTTTGTCCAACTATAGGTGTCCGGGAGTGGCGCGTGGCAGTCTGAACGCACACTTTCTGAGAAAAGTACTGCACCCAGCGACGTGCCTGAGACCCCTACTTCTTTTGAAACCATAAGAAGGGTAGTTGAAACGGTGTTCGCTGTGACCAACGCACAACATGGAAGAAATGTGCGACCCTCTGTCCCTGAGATGGCCCCAACACCGGGCGGTGTGATGGAGCAAATGGCATTTAGAGGCCCATCAGGGCAGCAGATGAACATGATTGTGTTGCAGGGAGCGCACTCAGTTGACGAATATTTGCAGACGTTCCTTACGATAAGGCGCTACCCAGACTTTGAGTGGGAAAGCGAGCAGTCTATAGTCGATAGATTTTATAATGGTCTGCGCAGCGAGTTGCGTATCCTACTGCTAGGACTAAAGCTATTGGGATTCCGAGCCTTGGTGGAGTCGGCCAGAACTTTGGAAGTAGAGTTGGGGAAAACCCATCAAATACCAGTGAATAGGGTACCGAACCCTGCAGATCCTATAAGGAATGCCTACCGCAGAACGCTGAGAAAAGAAGCTAGATCATCTACTAGCCAGGCTACTTACAATTGCCATTCTTGTGGCAAGAAAGGACACTTTACCCGAGATTGTCGGAAGGGTGCTCAGAAGACAATGAAAGCTATGGTAGGAGCAGTTGAAGACTCTAATGCAAAGGAGACGGTGTTCAAAATGCTAACCTCAAAATCTGGGTACCGTAGGTGGAACAAGAAGGCTAGGAGATCGGGTCTAGTCCCTTCCTCTGGCGCATCCGGAGCGACTACAGGCCAAACCCCGGGTGCATGCTATAACTGTGGAAAGCCGGGTACACTATGCCCGAGATTGTCGGAGTGGATGCCCAATGTCCGAGAAGAAGTCGGGGGCAACATTTGAGGAGAAGGGCAAGGCGGTGGAGTCCACCGCATCACTGTATACTCCGACCCAACCGAGGGTGGACATCCTTGGCCAGCAGGAGGTCTTGTGGCCGACCGTCGGGATGTCAGGTATGGTTTAATTGATAGCAATTTAACTTCTTATACCTGTTACCTTATGCGTGCTAGCTTAGGACTGGAAGTTCTAGGCTTTGTTTTGGACTTTTGGTCACCCGGCGAGGGCATAGTTTCGATACGGGAACTTCGTACTCCTTTTGTCCGAAGGATTAGTATTGCGCATCAGAGTATCTCCTTCGATGGTAAAAGACAATTTTGATGTGTTGTTTCCTAATGGTTGTTCTATGCGAGCAGAGAGAGTCTGTGTCGTAAAGAGGTTACGGTTTGGGAGTCAGGAGTTCGACTTGCAAGCGTCGTTACTGCTACCATGGGAGGCTTCGAAGCCTAAGCCTACATTGGATAGTATTTCGGGAATATCCGAATATCCTGATGTGTTTCCCTGACGGTCTCCCTGGAGCCCCACCGTATCGAGAGATCGATTTCATGATTGAGTTAGTGCCAGGTGCCAAACCTGTTTCACGATCTCCTTATAGGTTGGTACCTAAGGAAATGGCGGAGCTAAAGGTTCAACTCGACCAGTTGTTGGAGCAGGGTTTTGTGCGTCCAAGTTCGTCGCCTTGGAGCGCACCGGTCCTTTTCGTTAAGAAGAAGGACGGGAGTTAGCGACTCTGTATCGATTATGGAGAACTGAACAAGTTAACGGAAAAGAGCAAGTACGCGATCCCAAGGATTGATGATCTTTTGATCAGTTGGTCGGGTCATCGGTATACTTAAAATCGGATCTTAAATCCGGTTACTATCAGCTGAGGATAAGGGAAAGCGATGTCCCAAAGACAGCGTTCGGCGCATGGTATGGACATTTCGAGTTTAGGGTCATGCCGTTCGTGCTGACTAATGCGTCGTCAGTGTTCATGGATTTGATGAACAGATCGTTCAGGGAGTACCTAGACCATTTTGTGGTCGTCTTCATCGATGACGTATTGGTGTACTCGCAGAGCAAGAGGATCACATCAAGCATCTGCTTTTGGTGTTGGAAACGCTAAAGAGGAACCATCTCTATGCCTAGTTCTCCAAACACGAGTTTTGGGTTATCCTAGGTAGCGTCCCTCGGTCATAAAGTTAGTAGAGTGGGTGTTGCAGTGAATCTAGCGAAGATAGTTATGATACGCGAGTGGCCCGTGTTGCGTTCGGGAGCGGAAGACCAGAGTTTTCTGGGGCTGACCGGCTACTACAGGCGCTTCGTAGAGAACTTCTCGCGGATAGAGTTACCCCCTCACGACTTTGACGAGGAAAGATCAAAAGTTGTTTGGACGCCTGCGTGCGCACAAGCTTTCGAGGAGCTGGAGAGATGGTTGACCACGACGCTTATTCTAAGTTCGCCGAGTGGGACCGAAGGTTTTGAGTTATACAACAATACCTCAGGCAGTGGTTTGGGCTGCGTGCTGCTGCAGCATGGTAGTGTTTTTGCGTATGGCTCGCGTCAGCTGAAAGTGTACGAAAAGAATTATCCGGTCCACGACTTGGAGTTAGCAGTCGTGATTTTTGCGCTAAAGCTGTGGAGGAACTATTTGTACGGCGTAAAGATCGATATTTGTACCGACCACAAGAGCTTGAAGTACCTGTTGGATCAAAATGATCTGAACATGCGACAGCAGAGATGAGTGAAGTTCCTGGGGGACTATACGTTCAAAATTCATTTTGTGCCCGGGAAAGGCGATGCAGTTGCGGATGCGTTGAGTCGCAGGGCTCCCGCCCAAGCCAACTGGTTGTCGGTTCTTGGTGAGAGGTTGATTCGGGAGTTGGAGGTGTTAGACATCTGTTGTGTTGACAAGCAGAGTAGCGCCGAAGTGCTATTGAACTGGACGGAAGTTCAGTATGACCTGGCTGATCGGATTTGGCAGGCTATGGAGTTGGATAGCAGCATGAAGGAGGTCTTGGATGCAGCTTCAGATGGACTGCTAAGGAAGGACAGTCGTTTGTGCGTCCCAAACGTGAGAAATCTACGGGCGGAGTTGATGTACGAGGCTCATCATACCAAGTACTCAATTCACCCAGGGAGCACGAAGATGTACCGAGATCTGAAGAAGTTGTTCTGGTGGTCAGGACTCAAGAAGGATGTGACACTATATGTGGCGAAGTGTCAGACTTGCGCCTTAGTGAAGGCAGAGTGCCAAAAGCCAGGGGGTTTCTTGAAATCTTTGCCTGTTCCGGAGTGGAAGTTCGACGACATTTCGATGGACTTTGTGCATGGCTTGCCAAGGTCGCAGAAGGGAAACGACGCCATCTGGGTGATCGTAGATCGGTTAACAAAAGTGTCGCACTTCATTCCGCATAGGAAGGATGATTCAGTGGAGAAACTGGCGAAGCTACGTGGATAATATCGTTAGACTGCACGGTGTGCCCTGCAGCATCATGAACAATAGAGATGGACGTTTTACGTCCAATGACTGGAGGTTGTTGCAGCAAATGCTGGGGACTAAGTTGAAGTTCAGCACAGCCTTTCATCCGCAGACGGATTGGCAGACCGAGAGGGTCAACATGACGATGGAGGTCATGCTTCGCATGTGCGTTCTAGACTTCGGAAAGCAGTGGGAAGATCTTCTGTTTTTGGTGGAGTTTGCATACATCAATAGCTACCAAGTGGGCATACAAATGACGCCCTTCGAGGCCTTGTATTGGTAGAAAGTGTCGCACGCCGTTGTCATGACTAGAAACGGGTGAGACAAGGTTGTACAAAAAGCAAGAGGTGGAAAACGCTGCTTCATTGGTGCGAACCATTCGGGAGCGTTTGCTGATCGCTCAGGATAGACAAGCTAAGTACTATAACGCCAAGCACCGGAACGTAGAATTCGCGGTTGGCGACTGAGTGTATTTGAAGATAAAGCCGTTCAAGGGTGTTTCACGGGTACGACGCTTGAAGAAGCTGAGCGCGAGATACCTTGGACCATTTGAGATTCTGGAGCGGATCGGCGAAGCGGCATATCGTCTAAAGCTATTAGTGGAGTTAAGTGGTCTACACGACGTATTCCACATTTCAGTGTTGCGGAAGGCGGTGCTAGAGCCTTCGCAGGTGATCGCAGTTGATCAAGTACCGGTGGACGAAGGGTTTACAACTAGGGTCAAGCCCGTTTGTATTGAGGACTTTGAAGTCAAGCGACTTCGTAGCAAGGAGATCAGAATGGTTAAGGTCCGTTGGGACAATTGTGGTCGGGAGGAGCTCTCTTGGGAGCGAGAGCAGACCATGCTTGAGGAGTACCTCGAGTTATTTCACTCAGGTACCGCTTTTGGTTTTCTGTTATCTTTTCCTTTGGTAATTTCGTGGACGAAATTCTTTTAAGAGGGAGAGAGTTGTAATGCCCCGAAACTCAAAAGAGTGACGGGTGGCGTTTTGAGCCAAGTCTGGGTTTTGGTAGGAGTGACGCGGCCTGGGACACGGGCGTGTCCCAGGGGCGTGTCGTGCTCGGGTTCGGCGATGGTCGCGTGGTCGACGAAATTGCAGTCAACGATCGTCGGGGCAGTGAACACGGCCTGGGACGCGGGCGTGTCCCAGGGCGTGTCAGGCACTCAAAACCTTTCACTCAACGATCGTTGAGTGAGGACGCACGACCTGAGCCCAGGCGTGTTCGGGTCCGACACGGGCGTGTCAAATTCGACACGGGCGTGTCGAATACCCGTGTCCTGCTCGGGTCATTTGGCGTGTTGTGCTAAGGCACCTACACGGCCTCGGACACGGGCGTGTCCCAGGGCGTGTCTAGCACACGGCATGTGACACGAGCGTGTTGTGCTCTGGACGTTTTGGACCTGTGTCGTTGGAGGAACACGCCCAGATACACGGGCGTGTACTGGGTGACACGGGCGTGTCGAGTGCCCGTGTTATTTTCGGGGTGCGACGGTTTCGGTATCGATTGAGGCATACGGCCTTGGACACGAGCGTGTCGCAAGCCGTGTTCGGCCCAGGAAGTTCATTTTAAGTGCGAATCGTGGCCGTCCATTTCCTTATTTTGGGATCCAACGGTCCAGGTCTGTTCTTGCTGGAATATACCCGGGAATAGGGCTTAGAAACCCTCATTTCATCTTCATCTTCTCTTTCTAAAAGTTAAGAGAGAGGGGAGAGCTAGGAAGAAGAAGGAGGTCAACTCCGACCGCCGGTGGAGCTTCAGAGCTCCGATTCTCGATCCGAGTCCAGATCCGCGAAGGCGAGGCCGATACGGTGCTTTCCATCCGACTGGATCGTCATGGCGCCGAAGAGTAATGCTAGGGTAACGATTCTCATCTTGAGCATGTGAAGCTCTTCTTCTTTTGCATAGGGAAAACCCTCTCCCGCGAGTGTGCGGTGAGTTGCGGTGTTTCTTGTGGTAGATATGTAAAGTCCCCCTTGTTTGCATGTAGATTTCGAAATCAAAACGGACATAGGCATGGTGTGTGAAGCCTACCCGGACATGTTGGTCTGGATCGGTGATGATTTGCTATGTATTGATGGCCGGAGAAGACTCCGTGCCCTTTTGTTATTTTCGGGTTTCTACGTGGTAGATTGCTGCAGGGATCCTTGGGGATTAACCCTAAGGCGCACCCGGAAATCTGGGCGGAAGCGAAGTTCTGCCGTTTTTGTGGCCTGGGAGCCAGCCAGGTACATAACGGGGCTATGTACCGTGCTTTATCGATAGTTGGGACTGGGGGAAGCTTGGCCCGCGTCAAAGGCCAAATGGCCATGACGGGGTGTGCAACGGGCTGGTGGAACCCTACCCGTTCCATCTATTTCAGTTAAAGATACCTAAAGCTACGTGACACTTACCGATGATTTGGAAAACGAGTCTAGGCTGCGGCTGAAAGGACTAAATGCTCACGAGGTTTGCCGGCCCTGGGGGCGGTGGTGGAGCCAAGGAACGGACCGGGTTCGGACTTGCTTCACCGAGTTAGTGCCCTGAGAGCACGGGGTGTATGACCGTGTGTGCATGCACCTGTGATGTTGTGTTTATTCACTATTGCTTGTTTTGCTAACAAGTGCAGGGAAGGAGCTTTGCCTCCCCGAGTATTGGGGGCGGAATCGTTATAATTTTGTCAGCTTTAGCTGACCGTTATTCTTGTTTGCCACCATTGCAGTGAATTGTGCTTGCAGGTGCTGCGGAGCCGAGCGACAAATTGCGGGCCAAATCCCAAGTTGCTGAGCCGGTCCTCGAAGGCCTTGTTTGTTTACTCATTTAACTCATGTGTGGCCGGTCTGCGAGCTGAAATTTGTAAGACACTGATTAATTATTGTAAACTCTTGTAAGGCCTTAAGGCTAGTACTTTTGTGTATTTTGTAGTTCATTCCTACAGGGTTTATTAGTGGACATTCGTGCTTTTGCTGGGTTCTTTCTCTTGCAACTTAATAAATTGCTTCCGCTAGATGCTCTGTATAGGACGTGTGTATTGGTTGAATGGTTTCATCTAGTAACCCACCGGTCTGTCCGTGGTATATGGCGTCGGTCCCCGGCCGGACCTACTGCTATATGCTATGCAGACGGATAGGGGTGTTACACCAGCAACCCCTACTCCCTACTCCTGCTCTCTTTGGCCGAGGTTCTTCTACTACTCGGGGAGGCCGTTTCACGTCTCGTGGTCGGGGACGTGCTGGGCGCTTTACTCTCAAGTGTACCTACTGTGGTCTTGATGGACACCTTGAAGCTACCTGCTATCGCAAACATGATTTGCCTCCTCATCTTACTGCTACTACGACTGCTGCTACTCCTCCGGGTCCCTCTTCCACCGAGCCCCCATCATCTGCTTAGAAAGATATCAATGACTTCCGCCTACAGATACTGCAACTACAAGGCGTTGTCAACCGTTCATCTGGCTCGGTTGCTTCCTTCTCTACTGAAGGTATCTCCTATCTCTCCTACAACTCTCAATGGATCCTGGATTCTGGGGCCACCCATCACATTACTTCTCAGAAACTTGCTCAGTACATGCACACTGAGTATCCCAAGATTACCACTGTGGCAAATGACGATGCTACTCCGGTGTCTGGAGCTGCTGATCTACAACTTACTTCTACTCTTTCCTTAACCTCAGTTCTGCATGTTTCGGGATCTCCCTTCAACCTAATGTCTGTTAGTAGGCTTGCTCAAGATCTTGATTGCTGTCTAATCTTTTCTCCCTCTTCTTTTGTCATGCAGGATCGTCAAACACAGACTATCACTGGTAGAGGACTGTTGTCAAACGAGCTTTATCTCCTGGATGTTCTTCCCACCTCTTTATCTGTTGTTCCCTCCGTCAATTGGCATCGTCGTCTTGACCATGCTCCTCTTCAGATTCTCAAGAAGGCACTTCCTGATATCTCCATGTAGGAATTCTCTTGCGTCTTTGACAATCAGCATCGTGTTTCTTTCCCTCCTGCATGTAATCGGAGTAGTACTCCGTTTTCTTTAGTTCATTCCGATATCTTGGGTCCGTATAAAATTCCCAGTATATTTGGTTATCGTTACTTTTTCACTTTTATTGATGACTATTCACGTCTCACATGACTTTATCTATTTTATGATCGTACTGAGCTGACTTCTGTTTTCCGTGCCTTTATTGTTGAAATACGTACGCAATTTTCTACAACAGTCCAAACGCTTCGCACTGACAATACTCGTGAATACACTGCTCGCAGCTTATCCAATTTATGCACCGACTTTGGGATAATTCATCAAATCTCGTGTGCATATACACCCCAACAGAACGGTGTGGCCGAGCGAAAAAATCGCCATCTCCTTGATGCCACTCGGTCAATCATGCTTCAAATGCAGGTTCCCGCCGAATATTAGAACTTTTCCGTCTCTACTGCTTGCTATCTCATTAATCGCATGCCCTTCTCCATGCTTAACTTTGTCTCTCCGTTCAGTCTACTCTTTCCTTCCAAGACTCCTTTTTCTCTCACGCCTCGCACATTTGGTTGTACTTGCTATGTCCACTCTCTCGGACCACCAAGTGACACACTTGCCGCACACTCCACCAAATGTATCTTTGTTGGCTACTCTCGTACCCAAAAAAGGTATGTTTGCTACTCTCCCATCGTCAACAAGGTACTCGTCTCTGCAGATGTTACCTTTACTGAGGATGAAAGTTTTTTTCCCACACCTCCACTCTACCACCTCAGTCTACTCTACCACCTCAGTCTACTCTACCACCTCAGTCCACCATTCCTCGTCCGACTGCCCCCGTCACATCTCTGCCTCCCACATCTTCCACTCCTCCAGTACCAACTTCACTCGATGCTCGTCCAGTACCAACTTCACCACCTCTCCCTCCTCCACCCATCCGTGTCTACACTCGACGCTCGTCCAGGATTGCAGCCCGACAGCAGCCCCCTTCTACTGATGATCTTCTGCGCATCGACGATCAAGCACCACCCTCTACGGCTCATCCCATGGGAAACTATGTATCTCTCCATCGTCTCTCTCCACCTCTTCGCACTTTTGCCCTCTCTCTCTCCACTACTTCCATTCCTAACTCTTTACAGGACGCTCTACAACATCCAGGCTGGCGTGCGGCCATGGACGAAGAAATGATAGCTCTCTGGGCTCACCGGACTTGGGACCTTGTTCCTCTCCCTCCTGATCAGTCTTATGTTAGCTGCAAATGGGTCTTTACTATCAAACATGCTTCTGATGGAACAGTTGATCGTCTCAAAACTCGTCTGGCGGCCAGAGGATTCACTCAACAACATGACCTCGACTATGACGAAACTTTCTCTCCAGTGGCAAAACTAAATACTGTTCGGGTTCTAATCTCCCTTGCTGTGCACCGCCAATGGCCCCTTCATCAAATGGATATCAAAAATGCCTTTGTCAATGACGATCTCCAAGAGACTGTGTATATGCACCAACCACTTGGGTTTGAGACCACGGGGGAGTCTCGTGTATGTCATCTCAGGAAGTCTATATATGGTCTCAAACAATCCCCTCGCGCCTGATTTGATAAGTTCAGTAAGGTGGTTCGCGAGATGGGTTTCACTCGGAGCTCTGCTGATTTCTCTCTTTTTACTCGTCATCAAGCAACATGAACATCTCTTCTTCTTGTGTATGTGGATGACATTCTGATCACTGGAAACGACACCGTCGGGATCTAGAACATCAAACAACATCTGAACTCCGTCTTCCAGACAAAGGATCTGGGTAATCTGCGATATTTTCTTGGACTTGAGGTTGCAAGACGACCTGATGGTCTGATCTTATCTCAACGGAAGTAATGCATTGATCTTCTACAAAGTGCGGGCTATTCTGAATGCAAACCTACAGACACTCCGATGAATATGAATCATAAGCTGTCGGCACATGACTCTGGGAAGGACCCTGTTCTTACCAATCCAGAGTACTATCGACGCTTGGTGGGGAAACTAATCTACCTCACAGTTACACGACCTGATATCTCATTTGCTGTTGGAGTTGTAAGCCGATTCATGCATACTCCTCAGACCTCTCATCTCCAGGCCGTCGAGCGGATTCTCTGATATCTAAAGAAGGCTCCTGGACAAGGACTTGTTTATAAACCATCGACTTCATTATCTCTGGTTGCATACTCTGATGCTGACTACACAAGGTCTCTTGATGATAGACACTCCACTACTAATTTTTGCACCTACCTCGGTGGACATCTTATTACCTGGCGTAGCAAGAAACAGACTATTATTGCTCGCTCATCTGCTGATGCAGAATATCGTGCAATGGCAGAAGTCGTATCTGAGGTCACCTGGCTAGAGGGTTTCCTCAGAGATATGTGTCTCAAACTCTCCTCTCCTGCTATCCTGCTCTGTGATAGTCAAGCGGCCATACATATTGCCAAGAATCCGGTGTTTCATGAGCACACAAAGCATATCGAAGTTGACTGTCACTTCTTTCGGGAAAAAGTTCAATCGAAGAAGATAGTATTGGAACACGTCTCGGCATCCAATCAAGTTGCTGATATTTTCACCAAGGCTCTCTCACGGACTTTGTACTATCAGTTCCTATCCAAGCTTGGCGCTTATGACTTGTACGCTCCAGCTTGCGGGAGAGTGTTAAAGATAAAGATAAATTAGCCCATTAGGGAGACCCATGTGTATTGACCCATGTATAGTTCCTTTAGTCCCACATTGTATATGTAGGAGTCTCTCCCTCTTTCTACCTCTATATAAGTGTATGTAATCCTATTCTTTGAGAATAATACAATCAATGGTGATTTTCTCTCCTGTTTTTTTACTTCTACAATATCCACTTTTACAAAAGAAAATCATATCATCCTAGACCTTACATAGACAGAAAGTAGCATCGCTGCTTAGCGTATCATTATCCTCCTGAGACGACGGGGTAGCCTTCAAGGAAATTCATCAGTGTTGATGGCCATAGGCTTGCCCGGTCACACTCTCTTCATAACGTTAGCTAAATCTAATTTTACAAATCAATAGGACTTGGAATTTTGAATCATTCGGCTTGGGATTAAGGTGAGGTATGTCAAAAGGTAAACGTGAAGGCTACCGTCACACTTAAACCAAAATAAGAGCTAGCATCAAAATAATCCTACCAAAGACTACCGGACTTGGATTTTTGCAAAAAGGGTCAAATCCACTTTGACCAAACACTAACTCCTTTTCAACTCAGATTTTTCTTTTCTTATTTTCTATTTTTTTCCTTTCGAAAGATATTTCTTTTAATCTTTTTCAAAAACACCGAGATATAAGACTTTTTAAAGTGCGCACCCAAATCACAAATTTCACTAAAAACACAAGTAGAAGATTGAATTTGATTTAAGCCCTGATCTAAGTGTGAGATTAGGATAGTCTTTTTGGCATGGGTGATTATGAGATGGGGGTGAAGTAAAGGATGGCTGTGAGGCCAAAAGAGTGTTTGCAACGGTAGTTCGTATATGCTCGGATGTAAAGGCTCAAGCTATCTAATAAAAGGCTTGCATCATATTTATAAAAATAGACTAGCCTAAGCATAAGTTTTGAGAATAGCTAAGTGCATGCTCTAGACACCGGGGAAAAAATACCCTTATGTCAAAGTTGGATAATGCCTAACTAACCGCTCGCCACACACATTACTATGCAAGTATATAAACAATAATGCTTTCAAATGAAAAGTGTGTTTAAACCGTAGATATACAGGAGAAAAGTATACACTATGAAACATGAAAAGAAATTTAACCAAGAATAAATTCCTATTATAAATATGTGCACAGAATTAGCAACACTGCACGAGTCAAAATATACTCCCATAATCACTTTTTAAAAGTAATATAAGCTAATCTAACACCTGCAGAAGAGAACAAGAGAAACTTAAACTAAAAACTGTTCAAGTCCTAAGCGCGTGAGTGCGGGAATGAATGCAAACATGCAAGAGAATTTGACCAATTTGGGCGCCCTTTGGAAAATAACGTAATCATAATGCATTCGTGATAGGTGAGGAAAATGAATAACGCAACTACCCTCCTCCAGACTTAAACATTAAATTAGCATAATGCTGATAAAAATAAAGACAAAGGGGAAGAAATGCGTTACCCAATGCCCGAGATGGGGCATGCCGAGACGGGGCATGCCGAGACGACTTGAGTTTTGAAGCTACCAAAAGGGTGCACCCGTCCCAAGCTTTTCCAAAAAGATAAGCTCGACTCAGCTGAAACTTGCAAAAGGGTTTGCACAAACAAAACAAAATAGATTAATAGAAATAAAATGGAACTACTTAGGCTAAAAAATAAAATAAAATAAAGATAACTACTAGGGCTATTGTCTTTTTAACATGACTTATTCTGAAATCAGAAAGTTCTAGCTAATGGGGTATAAAAGGAGAAATGCACAAGCAACTGTTTTAATATAAAACAAGGAGTAACTTCCCGAGTATCGATCTCACAAGGAATACGGAACGCTCATGCGATTTGTAGATTTTAGAAAAGCAGTATGTAAAAGCGGAAAGTAGAAATGTGTTTTGTTAGCTTGGTGTGGGTTTCTAATTTATAAAAATAAAAAATAAAGCCACACTAGTGCAGGTCGCCTTAACCGCTTTGCAATCATGAACACATGTGCGATCTCGAACACTAGTGCAGGTCGCCTTCATCGCTTTGCTCGAAAGAATTTGGTGAGGGTCATCGACACCTCTTCGCTTGTTGTCGTAGTAACACAACCTATGTTATTAAAGGCGCACCTTGATGCGGGACCGGAGTCCACCGGCCCCGCCACCTTGGCATCACCACCAAGGGGCCCACCTGGAGTCAGCACCAGGCGGCTTTATCAGGCCCGCGGGCCATACACCCCGGGTCAGTTGGTGATGAGAGGTTGCGTGAGGGCCTCTTATCTAGGAGGTCAGGGGATCGAGCCCTGGCCTCAACAACCTGCCGCGCGGTGCTGATGCCGTGGCGGAGAGCTGGTTGGGGTGTATGGCCCGCGGGCCTGATAAAGCCGCCTGGTGCTGACTCCAGGTGGGCCCCTTGGTGGTGATGCCAAGGTGGCGGGGCCGGTGGACTCCGGTCCCGCATCATAAAAGTGCACCGGCCCCGCCACCTTGGCATCACCACCAAGGGGCCCACCTGGAGTCAGCACCAGGCGGCTTTATCAGGCCCGCGGGCCATACACCCCAACCAGCTCTCCGCCACGGCATCAGCACCGCGCGGCAGGTTGTTGAGGCCAGGGCTCGATCCCCTGACCTCCTAGATAAGAGGCCCTCAAGCAACCTCTCATCACCAACTGACCCGCGGATCAGTTGGTGATGAGAGGTTGCTTGAGGGCCTCTTATCTAGGAGGTCAGGGGATCGAGCCCTGGCCTCAACAACCTGCCGCGCGGTGCTGATGCCGTGGCGGAGAGCTGGTTGGGGTGTATGGCCCGCGGGCCTGATAAAGCCGCCTGGTGCTGACTCCAGGTGGGCCCCTTGGTGGTGATGCCAAGGTGGCGGGGCCGGTGGACTCCGGTCCCGCATCACACCTAAGGCTCAAAACTCACCAGGCTAAGAGTATTGCGCCTTTGTGCGCCCTTGGAATATAAAAGACGCGCATGAGCAAGATTTTTGTTATAATTTTTTTTCTTCAAAAATTATGAAAAAAATAATATAAAAATTCAATAATTTTTTATTGATTTGATGTTTGTGAAAGATAAATGTGAATTGAGACATAGATATGATGCAAGCACCCACATTGATTCTATTTTTTAAGAGATGTAAACAATAACAATGAATTTTTAATTAGTAGACTAGATTAAAAATTTGATCGAGAAGTTGAAATGATGTTTGATGCTGATTATTTAAATTGATGTAGTTGCTTCTTGCCTTTATTAGGCGCGTGCTTGCGCCTTGATCCTAGGCTCCAAGACCCATTTGTGCCTTGGTGTGCCTTGCGCCTTTAATAACTAAGCGCGCAACACAATCACAAGAAAACCACACAAACATAAAGCGAGGCTAGGCCTTCTAAGTATCATTACCCGTCCAAAAGTAAAGATCAGAGTGCGCTTCTGCCGGTTCGTGATGCCACATGCATGAGCGAAAGGAGTTCTATGTCTGTTAGGCGGAAATAGATTTAATGTTATTAGTTTTAAAATAGATAAACTGAGATAAAAATACTATTTATAATTATGCGGAAGCTTTAATAATGAGTGGTGAAAAAGTAAAAATAATAAAGTTGATGCACATGTACTTTAATAAAATCTCATGCCATACATTTACTAGTACAAAATATTATTGCAATAAATCAAAGAGATGAACATGTCATTAATATTGAATTCTAGAATAATAATACAACCTAACAGTTGTTCAAGACACAAAGTAAAATGACTGACATAACTAGTATAAAGTGATGAAATCCAATAGTACAAGAACAAAATACATAGAACCTGATGAAACAACCAAAATAACCCCTAGGAATACTAGAACTTGACGCAGAACAGCTCAGGAAGCAGGCGGCGCAGTCACGAACCGTAAGGCAAAATCCAAAAAGAAGGAAAATGCATCAGAACAAAGAATTAAATCAGGAACAAGTTAATAATTTAAAATGCAAATAGTGAGAACAAAATTATTAGAGTACCAATTTATCTTGTAGCAAAGCTAGTAAACATACAAGTAACTGAGTCTAACATAGATACCTTAAATTTTTTTTTTTTTAAACCTACTCCGGAGTTTAGCATAGTTCAATTACGTAGTGACATAAACGTTAAACAATGAAAGGTGTACGTTTTCAATTGATGTACGAGATTTTAATATAAGTTTATAATGCAAGGTTATCAACAAACTGTGCTTGTTATGACCATTTGTTGGTTCCCATCAATGTTGTTAAGATCTCGATTTAGATCGGACGATCTTACGATCTTACGAGTTTTACGGGGGAAACGAGTCACGAGTTAGGCTGGATCGGGATCCCTGCAAAATCGCCAGGATCGGCGTTTAAGATCGTAGGATCGTGCGATCCTACGATCATTTTCGATCCCAGCGTTTGCATCCCTATTTCTTCCCGATTGGCATTCTAGGTCGTCCTGATTCCGTCTCTCCATAAGCAGTCCTGATTCCGTCGCTCCCGCAGCATCCCGATTTCGTCGCTCCCGCAGCATCCCGATTCCGTCGCTCCCACAGCATCCCGATTCCGTCGCTCCCGCAGCATCCCGATTCCGTCGCTCCCGCAGCATTCTAGGTCATCCCTTCTTATTTCTTATTATTCCTCTGTGTCCAGATTTAGCAACAGGTGTCCAGATTTAGCAGCAGGTGTCCAGATTAATACATATTTCTCATGCTTTTGATTTAATTTTTATTAAAATACGATCTTGCGATCCGTGTCGATCCTACGTTTTACGATCTTAGGGATGCCTCCCGATCTTAGTTAAGATCTCGATCTTCACAACATTGGTTCCCATTACCAGTTAAGCGGAAACTCGATTTAAAATGTTACATTAATTCAACATCATCTTTCAATGATTTCCTTATGACATTCAATGAACTTCAGTGAAAGTGAGTGAAAGATCTACCTTAACTCTAGAGGGGGGGGGGGGGTGAATAGAGTATTTTAAAATAATTTACAATTCAAAAACTGTAAAGCAGTGAAAGTCTTGATTTATGTATATGTGTAAGGTGTTTGCAAAAAGAAAAACTAAGTAAGCAAGAAATAGAAAATCACACAACACACAGCAAAGTAAAAAGCACAGCAAACCAGATAACACAAGGAGTTATAGTGATTCCCCAACAACCTGGGTACATCCACTCTTCTACCACCCTAGGTAGGAATCCACTGCAGGAATAGTTGATCAAGTGTCCTGGGCACCAATGAGCTTTTGATAAGGTGCTTAAAAATCAACACTAGATTTTTTGATAAGGTGTCTTGCCACCACTGAATTTTGACAAGGTCTCAGAAACCAGCTACAAAACTTTTGAAGGGAGTTTTGAGAAACCCTTTTACAGGAGAGAAAGGAAAAAGAAAATGAGTTGATGATATTCTTCTCTGTCAACAATCTGAGAGAAGACAAGTGGAAGATATTGTCAAAGCTCCCCCTGAGATCTGTAAGGGTTCAGGAAAATGAGCTTTGCTTAGGGTGATATGCCTTCAGTTGCTTCAGATCTCCAACAATAGATGATTTCAGCAGATGCTGAAATGTATGTTGTCTGGAGTCCTTGATAATGAAGCTTTTGAACACTTGAAGCTTGAAGGAGTAGAACAACAGATGATCTCCTTCACAATGATGTTTCTTGTGTTCTTGAAGAATTCCGACTCAGTAATTCTGTAAGCTTTTGTCTACTGAATCTATTCTCAGAAGATGAATTCTTGATGAGTGAATTTTTTGTTCTCTCTTCTGTATATCTCTTTCAAATCTTGTCTGTTCTCTTCTGAAAATTATTCTCTAAGGAGTATATCAGATTCTGACTTTAGATGGCCGTTACTTAGTCATAAATAACTTCCATAATTGACAACTGTCTCTGGGGAAAGTCCTAAGTAACATTCCAATTATTCTTCATTGAAACTTGCTCCAGATTGCTTGAAACGGCTACAGAATCCTTTGTCATAAATGCTGAAAATAAATTTGAATGAATTCCATAACTGTCCTGAATTTGAATTCTGAAATCGTCGATCTCTCAGAAAAATCGTCGATCTCTCAGAAAAATCGTCGATCTGAGCTCCATGATCGTCGAACTGAGCTCAGAGATTGGATTTAAACTGAAGACAGAAATCGTCGAACTGAGCTCTACGATCGTCGAACTGAGCTCAGCGACTTGGAAAAACAACTGAAAACAGAACGTCAATCTGAGCTCAACGATCGTCGAACGGAGTTCGACGACTGGCAGAACTGAACTCAGAGAACGTCGAACTGAGTTCGACGTTTCGTCGACCTGAGCTCGACGAAAATTGTCTTTGTCTCAGCACTTGAATTCTGATCTATAGAAGGTCTTGAGGGCAGCTTTCAAACCTAAGTACTAACCCTAAGACTCATTCTAATTGACCTATCAGACTATACAGCAAGGTCAAGACAAAAACCTAATCACATAGTGATTCTTATCCAAATTAGTAATAAGGTGTTCCAACAATCTCCCCCTTTTTGAGTTAGGATTACTATTTACATGACAGAATGTGAAATAACAAACATACATCAGATTTAAAAAAAACAGAAACAATAATGCAAATAACATATGTTGAGCATTGCAGAAACACAGCAAGAGTCACAGATTCAGTCAGAAAATAAGTATGAGTATCAGCTTACACAAGTTACTCATTGCCCTTTTTGAAAAGAATTTCTCTGTTGGGATTTAGGGCTTTCTTCTTGGATCTTCTATCATCTTCTGCACCTAAGGAGGTTTGAGATCTTGGCCTTGAAACTACAGCCTCAGGATGCAGCTTCATATTGTCTTCTGGATCAAAGAATTTTCTTGAAGCATATTTCTCTAATTCTTTCTTTCTATGTTCTGACAAGGTTGTGATGTTGGAAGTATCTCTGCCTTGCTCTTTAGCCTTCTTAATCTGATCTAATGCAGCAAGTTCTTTCATTCTAGCTGTCCATGATAAAGGATTGTTCTCAGGGTCCTCAAATGGAACTGGGGGTTCATATCTGTTGATTGACTCTGAATCAGTAAGAGGAGCCCTGGTGACAACTGTATCTCTGAGCTTGTAAGGGAAAGGACCTGATGTAGAATCAGTAGGGCCTTGTCCTTCCCTTTGGTAAGGATGTTGTCTTGAGTAAGTTCTGTAATCCTTCTGACTTCCTCTATGCTGACCTCTTCTAGACTGATAACCTCTTTGATAATGTCCTCTTGGTTGATATCTTTGTGAGCATTGAGAGGAGCTATGCTTTGTAGCAGATTCAGTTTGAGAAGCAGATCCTCCACCAGTACCTGCATCTGGAGGAGGAGGAGGAGGAGGATAGAAGTGTGAAGATCCTTTATCATATTTGTCAAGCTTTCTCTTTTTCTTCATTGCTTTGAGCTGGTTCTTAGAGTACTGCATCCAAGGTTCAGTGATTTGGCAGTCATGAAGAATGTAATAGGGTATATCATTGTTGTCTTTAACTTTCTCAGGAGGTACTCTCATCATAGCCTTACTTCTTGCTTTCCTTTTCTTGGCAATGGTGCCAGAAGAATCATCAGAGTCAGTGTTGAATTGATCACTATCTGAACTCTGGGGTCTGTCATATAGATCATCAATTCTTTTGATATACTCTTCTCTTTGTTTCAATTTCTTAGGAGCAGCAGCAGGAGCAGAAACTATTGGAGTAGCAGCAGGAACAGAAACTATTGGAGTAGCAGGAGCAGCAGGAACCTCAGAAACAACAGGTTCTTCTAAGTAAACAGCAAGTTCATCAGCAGCAGCAACATCAACAGGAACAACAGACAACATATCAATATCAGCAGATTCAACAACTTCAACAGCAGCAGCAGCGCAAACAGAAACAATAACTTCCTCAGCCATAAGAGAACTGATATAAGAAGTAATTAGGCTGGGATCACACACAGCAACAGACACAATGGCCTTAGTAAAGTCTTCAACTCCCTGAGCTGGTAAGCAGCTGAAGTGAAGAAAGTCAAAATCAGATAGCAGTGACCTGAGGTTCACTGTTAGTACTGGTACTGGAACTGGAGCTGAAGCATCAGCAGCAATTTCTGGCAGCAATTCCTCTGAAACAGCAGACACTACCACAACTTCATAGGGCATCTCCCCCTGCCTTGATTTAGTGAGAACTGGATCAAGGCACCCCATAGAATGGATTGCCTGTGGAGTAGAGAGAGAGAGGAGAGCCTGTCAGATAACTGCTTTATGGACTGCAGGAGTGGAGCCATGGAGGTCTCCAGCAGGGCTACTAGCTTGGGAGCCAGTATCCCATAGAGCTTATCTGCCAGTGCTGAGAGATCCACTTGCTCAAGTGGAACTTGAGTAGAGGTGGAGGAAGAAATGACTGTGGCTGGTGATGGATGGGCTGCAGGAGGTGTGGATGGGGATGGTAGGATGGTTGGTTGAGATATGGGGATGGTGGAGATAAAGGTTATGGGTGTGGAGATGGATGAGGTGAAGGATGGTTGGGTGAGAATGTCATGGAGGAGTTGTTGGTATGAGGAAGTGGAGGGAAGCTCAGTAGGTGAGGAGGGGGAATCATCCATGAAGGAATCTTCCATAAGGTTGAAGGAGGGAAGATCAAGGGGTGGATAATAGTGTAGAGGGTGGAATTGATCTACTGTAGTGGCTGGAGGAGGTGAGGGAGTGGACAAAGGGGATGAAATGGTGATTGGGGAGGAGATTGATGTGGAGATTGTTGAGGTGGAGATGGAGGTAGAGATGGTTATAGTGGATGAGGGAATGGTTGAGGGAAGAACTGAAGAAGGTTGAGAAGAGGAGGAGGCAGGCAATTCTTCAATGAGGGCAGGGGCCTGAGGGGAAGAGACTGCAACAGTCCTTGTGCCTGAGGCAGTAGTAGTCCTGGTTGGCTTGACTATCTGCCTGTCCCATTTCCTAAACAGGGCACAGGTCAGCCTCTTTGATGCATTGATGTGCATCCCACTTGATACCAGCAGTTCAGGGCACCTGGAGTGCAGGAATAACCCTATTATCCTCCCAAAGTTTACCAGACTTTTGTTCACTTTCTTCTTAATCAATTCAAAGAAGAGCTCTCCCCAGTTCAAATGTTTCTTATCCACAAGTGCTCCCATCAAGCAGAACTGATACCTAGAGATGATATCATGTGCTGAGTGCTTTGCCAACAACACTTTCCCCACAACATCAGCAAGGAATCTGTACTCAATTGATAAGTTCTTTTTCAACAATTTGTTAGGGTTAGCTGTAGAATGTCCCATTCTATCTAACATTGAGGCAAACTCCTCTCCAGAAAGCTCAATAGAATCATTTCCAGTACTCAATTGAAACACTTCAGTCAGGAGAGTAGGTGTTAGGGATACCTGCGTCCCAGCTATCGTACCAACAATCGTATTCTGATCCAAAATATGCGCTGTGTAGACCCATTCTTTGATCTCATCGGTAGCAATCTTCATCCTGTTTATCATTATTTGCACTAGCTGCTGTTCTCTGAATAGGTCCAGAATATCTTTGAAGATTTGATCGCTTCTATCAAAGGAGTCCATGTCTATATCAAAGCCTGTGTCGAATTTCATCTTGGCGAGGGCGGCAACAGACACAACCATTATGTACCTGCAAAGATGAACAAACACGACCAAGTGCAGTAGAGTTTGAAGGGAAAGAAAAAGTTTGCAGAGAGTATGAAAGCGCAAAAGAAGAACGACGGCCGAAGAATGATTTTTATATTAGGGTTCTACGCCGGAAAGGAAAGATCGTTGAACTCCGTTCGACGATCTGGGCTTCTAAAGGAATCTGAAGAGTCTTCAATAACGTTGATCTCCGTTCGACGATATTGGAGATCGTCGATCTCCGATCGACGATGCTGAACAGAAAGAAGATAGCCTAGCGCTATCAGGAAAACGCCGAACTCCGGTCGACGCTATTGGAAAGCGTCGATCTCCGTTCGACGCTTTTTGGGAAAACTGTCGAGCGCAATTTAGAGACTAAAACAACAGCCTACAGACACTAAAAATAAGATTTTAGCCTAGTCTTGATCTGTTTTTAGAGTTTTAAAATCTTGGGATTTATTTTAGACTTCCTTCATCTAACATTCCTAACTGATTTAGGAAGAAGGTATGTTTCTTTTCATCCAAAGGTTTGGTGAAAATATCTCCCCTTTGCAAATCAGTTGGGATATACTGAAGTTCAATTTTATTTTTCTCAACATTATCCCTTAGAAAGTGATGTCTAATCTCTATATGTTTTGTCCTAATATGGAGGACTGGATTTTGTGCTATAGAAATAGCACTAGTGTTATCACAAAATATTTTTGACCTTCTAAGTTGTAGTCATAGTCTAGGAGCTGGTTTTGAATCCACAGAATCTGTGAGCAACAACTGTCTGCTGCCATGTATTCAGCTTCAGCAGTTGAAGTGGACACAGATGTCTGTTTCTTACAGAACCAGGAGACAAGTCTGTCACCAAGGAACTGACAAGTTCCACTGGTGCTTTTTCTGTCTACTCTACATCCAGCATAATCAGCATCTGAAAATTCAGTTAATTCAAATCCTGAGTCTTTTGGATACCAGAGGCCTAGATTTGGACAACTTTTTACATACCTAAGAATCCTCTTAACTGATGTTAGGTGTGACTCTCTAGGGCTTACTTGGAACCTAGCACATATACATGTAGCAAACATTATATCAGGTCTACTGGCTGTAAGGTACAATAGAGAGCCAATCATTGCTCTATATGTTGTCTGATCAACATGTTTTCCATGTTCATCAGCATCTAATACATCATTGGTAGGCATAGGTGTTTTCATACAAGATGCTTCAGACATACCAAATTTCTTAACCAGTTCTTTTGCATACTTGGTTTGAGAAATAAATATGCCTTCAGCATGTTGCTTGACTTGCAATCTTAGAAAGAAGGAAAGCTCACCCATGCTACTCATTTCAAATTTAGAATGCATCAGATTGGAAAATCTTTTGCACAAATTTGAATCAGTAGACCCAAATATGATATCATTTACATATATTTGTACTAGTAGGGTATGAGACTTATGAGTTCTAATAAAAAGAGTTTGGTCTACTCTACCCCTTATAAAATCATTTTTCAGAAGAAAACATGCTAAAGTCTCATACCATGCTCTAGGAGCTTGCTTGAGACCATATAATGCTTTATGCAATTTGAAAACATGATCAGGATAAGTTGAAGAGATAAAACCTGGAGGTTGTCTAACATAGACTTCCTCTTTGATGTCTCCATTGAGAAATACACTCTTCACATCCATTTGGTAGACCTTGAATCCTTTGTGAGCTGCATAAGCTAGGAATATTCTTATGGCCTCTAACCTTGCAACTGGTGCAAAGGTCTGGTCATAGTCTATTCCTTTTTCTTGAGAATAACCTTGAACAACTAGCCTTGCCTTGTTCCTTACAATAACTCCTTGATCATCCAATTTGTTCCTGAACACCCGCTTTGTTCCTGAACACCCACTTTGTTCCAACAATGGAGTGATCCTTAGGCCTTGACACTAGTTCCCAAACTTTATTCCTCTCAAATTGATGTAGTTTCTCTTGCATAGCAATGATCCAGGTTGGATCTTGTTCTGCATCTTGAATGGATTGAGGCTCAACTTGAGATAGAAAGTAAGTGTGCATCAGGTTCTGGTTGACCTGATTTCTGGTTTGCACACCAGCTGAGATGTTTCCAATCACTTGGGAGATTGGACGATCTCTTGTTGTTATTAAGTCAACAGGGGGTGTTGATTGTTCACCAACCTGTGTTGTTGTTTCCTCTTGTGGAACAACAACTGGCTCTTCAAGATGGTTTTCTCCAAGATGTTGAACATCTTCTTCATCTTCACTGATTTCATCCTTATGTTGGTTAGGTGAATATACTGAATCCTTCTCTGCAATATGCAATCTGTCCAAATTTTCTGAAAGAGAGTTTACCTGCAAGGGTTCTATGATAAAAGTAGACTTCTCCTTGTAAAACATATTAGTCTCATCAAAAGATACATGAACAGATTCTTCAATTTTAAGAGAAGTTTTATTATAAACCCTATAAGCTTTACTGATCATGGAGTATCCCAGAAACACTCCTTCATCAGCTTTAGCTTGGAATTTTGCTAAGTACTTCTTGTCATTATTATGAATATAACAAATGCAACCAAAAATTTTGAAATAGTCTACTTTAAGTTTCTTCCCTTTGAGCAATTCATAGAGAGTCTTGCCCTTCAGTTTATGTATCAAACTTCTGTTCAACACATGGTTGTAGGTGTTCACTGCCTCTACCCAAAAAGATAGAGGAAGGTGAGCATCTGTCAATAATGTATTAGCAGATTCAATTAGGGTTCTATTTTTCCTTTCAGCTACCTTATTTTGTTGAGGAGTTCTAGGAGCAGAGAAAGTATGCCTGATCCCTTCACTCTGACAGAACTCTTGCATAAGAAGAGAATCAAACTCTGTCCCATGATCACTTCTGACCAGGGCAATGCGAGTATTGAACTCAATCTTTATGCATTTGAGAAAATCTATCAAACACTTAAAGTTATCAGACTTCTTCCTCAGGAACAATACCCATGTGAATCTAGAGAAGTCATCTACAATCACTAAAGTGTAAGATTTTCCTCCTAAGCTTTGTACTGTAATGGGTCCAAAAAGATCTATGTGTAACAGATACAAGATCCTAGGTGAATCACTCTTATTAAGTGACTTAAAACTATTTTTAGTTTGCTTGCCTAATTGACAAGCCCTGCAAAGTCCTTCCTTCTTATAGGGGCCAGAAGGTAGTCCTCTAACAAGGTTGTCCTTGGATAGCCTAGCAATGGTTCTAAGGTTTATATGTCCTAGTCTATTATGCCAAAGATCATTTGGTTTGCAAACTGAATTAAATAAATAGATATCTATATTGGTTGAAAGGAAATCCACAAGATAAATGTTACCTTTCCTTTTACCTGTTAACACTGTTGTATTATCCTCTGACTTGATCTTGCATAAGGATTTGTTGAATATCACTTGATAGCCTTCATCACAGAGTTGACTGATGCTGATTAGGTTGTGCTTCAGTCTTTCCACATAAGCCACCTTTTTGAATGTGACTGAGCCAATCTGAACAACACCATATCCTTTTGTTTGACCAAAGTTTTAATCTCCAAATATTACTTTGGGTCCAAGTTTGGTTCTGAAGGATGTTAGATTCTCCTTGCTCCCTGTCATGTGCTTTGAGCACCCACTATCCAGATACCATTGTTGGTTCATTGCTGGATAGGTCTTCACCTGCACATAAACAATTTATATGTTTTTGACCCAGTTTACCTTGGGTCTAGGTTGATAACCTTTAAACTCAGAAATAAAAGACATCCCTGGCTGACTCTTATATCCTTCAGGATGGTATCTCCTAGGAGGCACTATCCATTCAGTATAAGGGTTGGAGCCTTGGGATGAGGGACTTCTAGGATTGATTTTAGATTTACCTCTGAAAGAATGTTCAAAGCTCTGAGCTCCGTTTGACGATCGTCGAGCTGAGTTCGACGATCTTGGGTCAGATCGTCGAGCTCCGTTCGAAGATCGACTATACCAGAGTTCAGAGTTCAGAAGTCGTCGACCTGAGTTCTACGATTCAGCCTTGGATCGCCGAGCTCTGTTCGACGATCGTCGAGCTCTGTTCGACGTTTTCTGTTAAACTTTTTTTTCCTTAGGTAAATCAGGATTCTTCCTAGCTACCTCTACAACACCCTTTCCTTTATCAGAAATAAATTTAATTGGGGTTGTTAATACTATAGGTTGGCTGGATGAAGCACCCAAGCCCAGTGTACTGTTGAATCTTGAGTTCACTGTGCTTGTGATGTCCATCAGTCTGATGCTTCTCCCATTAAGGGATTCTTCAAACTTCTTTGCCTGGGATAACTCACTTTTCAGTGAAGCTATCTCCTCCCTACAACATTCTAACTCCTCAGAGAGTTTGAGGTTGTCTGATTTTAAGGTGCTGTGTTCAGACAATTGATTTCTGAGAGAGATAATCTCTTTCTCAGACTTTAACAGGTCTAAACAAAGTGCCTTAAATTCAGATCTAAAGTCCTCTGAATCAAAGTCAAAGGAGTCTATTACCTGGTCTTCTTCAGTTTGAGTTTCAGATTCAGACTCTGACTCTTGTTCTGCATCAGAATTTTATTGGGAGGCATTGATAGCCATCATGCAGAATTTCTTTTCTTCAGCATCATCTTCATCATCACTTGAGCTTGATGAAGCCTCTGATTCTTCTTCAGTTTCACTCCAGATTTCTGCTACAAATCCCTTCCTTGTATGTTTATTTTTGCTGGAGGAGGATTTGTTGTAATTGTTTCCCCTGGAGTCCTTGTCTTTTCTCCTATCTTTCCTGTCCTTCTTGTCCTTATTCTGATTTTCTGGACAGTCAGGCACAATATGGCCTGGTTTTCTGCATCCAAAACAGATTATTTCTTTATTATTTGACTTGTCATACCTTGACTTCTCATGCCCTCTGTATGACCTCTTTCTTAAATCTTTCCTGACCATTTTATAGAATCTTTTGGCCAGCAAGCTCATCAATTCTTCATTGCCTGTGACCTTGTCTTCAGACAGATCTTCTGTAGCTTTGAATGCTATTGTCTTCTCCTTCCTGATTGCTGGAGAAACAACCTTTTGTTCTTCCTCTCTGTTCTTGATGAGCAGCTCATAAGACTTGAGCTTGCCCAACAAAGCTTCAGTAGTAATCTCAGTTAGGCTTCTGACATCCTTGATTGGCCAGATCCTTGAGTCCCAAGTGCTAGGGAAGCACATTAGGATCTTGTCATTTAGTTCAGTTAGAGAGATCTCCTTGTCCAGTGTTTTAATTCACTGACTATTAGGCTGAGCCTGTTGTACATGTCAGCCACTGATTCAGTTTCTTCCTTTTTGAAGTTCTCATATTGGCTTATGAGATGGGATCTCCTGTCCTTCCTTTCATCAGCAGATCCTGAGACAATTTCAGATAACTTGTCCCATATCTCTTTTGCTGAACTGCATTCAGCCACCTTTTGGAATATCTCATCAGACATAGTCTGAGCAAGGATATTCATAGTCTTTGCATCTGCAACTTTCCTTTTCTTTATTTCTACATTTGTTCCTGAGGGAGGTGGAACAACACTTGTACTTGTAATTACTGGGGGTCTTGGAAAAACTGTCAAAACAGAATTGTAGATGTCCTCATCAATAGAATTCATGTAAAGCCTAATCCTTGCCTTCCAAAGTGCAAACTTAGAAAGATTGCACACTGGAGGTCTGTTGCTGGCATAATCTTTGTTCTGTGCCATGGTTTTGTTTAAAAATAAATATATAATACACAAAAGAAATAACTATCCTCTTTAGAGGGTTGATCTTTTCAGAGATCTTTTGGTTCAGGTGCTAGCCCGTTCAACCAATCTGTTGAAAATTCAGATGTTGAGTAACCAACCTCGCTCTGATACTAATTGAAAGTGAGTGAAAGATCTACCTTAACTCTAGAGGAGGGGTGAATAGAGTATTTTAAAATAATTTACAATTAAAAAACTGTAAAGCAGTGGAAGTCTTGATTTATGTATATGTGTAAGGTGCTTGCAAAAAGAAAAACTAAGTAAGCAAGAAATAGGAAATCACACAGCACATAGCAAAGTAAAAAGCACAGCAAACCAGATGACACAAGGAGCTATAGTGGTTCCCCAACAACTTGGGTACATCCATTCTTCTACCACCCTAGGTAGGAATCCACTGCAGGAATAGTTGATCAGGTGTCCTGGGTACCAATGAGCTTTTGAAAAAGTGCTCAAAAATCAACACTAGATTTTTTGATAAGGTGTCTTGCCACCACTGAGTTTTGACAAGGTCTCAGAAACCAGCCACAAAACTTTTGAAGGGAGTTTTGAGAAATCCTTTTACAGGAGAGAAAGGAAAAAGAAAATGAGTTGATGATGTTCTTCTCTATCAACAATCTGAGAGAAGACAAGTGGAAGATGTTGTCAAAGCTCCCCCTGAGATCTGTAAGGGTTCAGGAAAATGAGCTTTGCTTAGGGTGATAGGCCTTCAGTTGCTTCAGATCTCCAGCAATAGATGATTTCAGCAGATGCTGAAATGTGTGTTGTCTGGAGTCCTTGATAATGAAGCTTTTGAATACTTGAAGGAGTAGAACAGCAGATGATCTCCTTCACAATGATGTTCCTTGTGTTCTTGAAGAATTCTGACTCAGTAATTCTGTAAGCTTTTGTCTACTGAATCTATTCTCAGAAGATGAATTCTTGATGAGTGAATTTTTTGTTCTCTCTTCTGTATATCTCTTTCAAATCTTGCCTGTTCTCTTCTGAAAATTATTCTCTAAGGAGTATATCAGATTCTGACTTTAGATGGCCGTTACTTAGTCATAAATGACTTCCATAATTGACAACTGTCTCTGGGGAAAGTCCTAAGTAACATTCCAATTATTCTTCATTGAAACTTGCTCCAGATTGCTTGAAACGGCTACAGAATCCTTTGTCATAAATGCTGAAAATAAATTTGAATGAATTCCATAACTGTCCTGAATTTGAATTCTGAAATCGTCGATCTCTCAGAAAAATCGTCGATCTGAGCTCCACGATCGTCGAACTGAGCTCAGAGATTGGATTTAAACTGAAGACAGAAATCGTCGAACTGAGCTCAGCGACTTGGAAAAACAACTGGAAACAGAACGTCGATCTGAGCTCAACGATCGTCAACCGGAGTTCGACGACTGGCAGAACTGAACTCAGAGAACTTCGAACTGAGTTCGACGTTTCGTCGACCTAAGCTCGACGAAAATTGTCTTTGTCTCAGCACTTGAATTCTGATCTATAAAAGGTCTTGAGGGCAGCTTTCAAACCTAAGTACTAACCCTAAGACTCATTCTAATTGACCTATCAGACTATACAGCAAGGTCAAGACAAAAACCTAATCACATAGTGATCCTTACCCAAATTAGTAATAGGGTGTTCCAACATTCAAGATTCATGATTTGGAGATTCCTAATATATCAGGACAAGCTACTAGTTTAACGGTTCAAATATTTAAGAACATAATTCCTAACATGAGGGTGAATCAAAGTTAGTTCAGTTGTGAAATGTTATTATCAAGTCGTTTAGTTTTTTTTCTTTTTTTCAGCCCGGATTGGGGTAGTTGTGTCTTTTCCATTGTTTTAGGTTTTCCCCTTACTCAAGTATATGTATGAGTAAGGGACCAGTGTTTTGGATTATCGATCAATGATATCTTTTTCCTTTCCACTTGGTATCAGAGGGAATCTTGTGCCCTAGCCTTACGTTCCGCCATCTCGCGCTCGGTTCGTCCACGCCATCGCTCGATACTCTACCGCCGCTTCTTGCGTCGCAACTCCACCGCCGCTCCTCTACACGCGATGCTGGGCGGCACTCCTGCCGGCTGCTGACAGGAATGCCACCACCGTTCCTCCATGAAGCAGCCCGCCTCTTCTTCGTGAAAACCGCTGTCCGGTGCCGATGCCGTGCCGCTGTCTCGTGCCGATGCCGTGCCGCTGTCCCGTGCTGTTTCGTGCTACCGTGTCACTGCCTCGCTGCTGTGCTGGCTAGCTACTGCCGTGCCGTCGTTCTGTGCTATCGTGCCGCTGCCTCGCTGCCTCGCTGCCTTGCAACCTAGCTATTGCTGTGCTATCGTGCCGCTTCCTTGCTGCCCTGCTGTTGCTGTGCTACTGTGCCTTGCTGCCTAGTTGTTGCTGTCCCGTGCCGCTGCCCTGCTTCTTGAGATGAGTTGATCCGCTACTTGCTCTTGTGTCGGTATGGGTGAACCCGATTCATCGGTTTCTTCTCCGGACGTGATCCAGCCTACGATGGTTGAGCCTCAGCGGCCCCATGACAACTCTAACTCCTTGAAGTTTACCATGGTTCCTTTGGATGACACAAATTACCTGGAATGGTCTCGTGCTGCTCAACATGTTATCCGTAGCTAACAGATGTTTGGCTATATTGGTGGGACGATTACAGAGCCCCCAGTTCCTGATCCCTCCTGGAAGCTCTGGGATTCTGACAACTCTCTAGTTGTGTCTTGGCTCCTGCATTCGATGTCGCCCAAGGTCTATCAGAGCTATATGCTGATGGACTCAGCATTCGAGATCTGGACTCGTGCTCGTGAAACATACTCTCAGATTGGTAGTTCCACCCAGGTTTATGAGCTCACTCGCCGCATTTTGGAGTTGCGTCAAGGGTCGATGACTGTCTCATCATTCTTCTCGGAGTTTGAGCGCTTGTATCAAGAACTGGATTACTTTGCACATTTCACTCTTGTGTGTACAACAGATGCCGTTCTGTTAAAGTAACGAGAGGACCGTTTCCGTCTTCATGTCTTCTTGATGGGATTGAATATGGAATTTGATGTGGTCCAGACACATGTTCTCCACCGTTCTCCTCTTCCCTCCCTTCGGGAGGCGTTCAACATGATTCTGGGTGATGAAGACCGCCGCAAGTCTCTCAGTGTTATGTTTCCTCTAGATCGTTCTGCCCTGACGAGTGTTGGCCGTGGTCTTATCTCTACTCTTTCATCTTCTGTGCCTATCTGCAATTATTGTGGTCGACAGGGACACTCTCGGGAGGCATGTTTCAAACTTCATCCGCATCTGGCACCTTCTGACCATAGTCGTGGTCGGGGTTGTGGACCTGGCTGTGGTGGCCATAGGCACAGTGGCTATCGTTCTCATGATGCTGCTTACACTACTGATGTCTATGATGAGTCCCAGTCTTCGGCTTCCTCCTCTCTTACTGCACAGGAGTTGGATGCCGTTTGCCGCCTGCTTCACTCTCAGCCCAATCCAGTCACTATAACCTCTACTTCTCTTGCCCCGTTGCTATGCCTAGTGCTCATGTTGCCACCACCTCACCTTCTGAATGGGTGCTCGACTCCGGTGCCACCCACCACATGACTGGGTCTTCCTCAGGTTTTCTCCCTTATACTACTTTGTCTGGTAAGAAGAAAGTTATTTCTGCTAACGGATCATTGTCCTCCATTGCAGGCAAAGACAAATTTCTTGTTCTCCGTCCATATCTCTTTCCTCCGTTCTTCATGTTCCATCCTTTCCACGCAATCTACCTTCCATCAGCAATTTTACGAAATCTCTTAACTGTTTCGTAACATTCTTTCCTGATTCTTGTGTTTTTCAGGAATTAGGTACGAAGCGGAACATTGACAGTGGTAGGTGCAGTGACGGCTTGTACTACTTGGACACCCACCCTCTTTCTCAGGCCCTTTCCACTTCTACTGTTACTGCAGAGGATGTTCACTGTTGACATATGCGTTTAGGACATCCGTCCTCCGTCTACCTGCAAAAATTATTTCCTGCTTTTTTACCTTTTCTTCAGAACTTTTCTTGTGATATTTGTGATCGGTCTAAACATGTGCGACAGATCTCTTCATATCTTTCTTTTCCTAGTAGCACTCCATTTGATGTTATACATTCTAATATTTGGGGGCCGTCCCCCATTGTATCGTTAACTGGTTTTCGCTGGTTCGTCACCTTTATTGATTGTTTCTCGCGTACTACATAAGTTTATCTGTTGAAAAAGAAAAGTGACGTTTTTCCTTATTTTCAAGTCTTTCATAAAATGGTACAAAATCAATTTAATGCCTCTATCCGTGTTCTTCGAAGTGATAATGGAGGGGAGTATGACGATCGTGGTTCCTTTGGCACTTTCCTCACCTCTCACGGTATCCTCCACCAGAAAACTTGTGCTTACACATCTACTTAGAATGGAGTGGCCGAACGGAAAAATTGGCATCTCCTCGAGGTTGCTCGCTGTCTCCTATTGGCGATGCATCTCCCTAAACCCTATTGGGGTGATGCGGTGCTTACTGCTGCAAACCTTATCAACCGTCGTCTTTCTCGTGTCCTTTCCTTTACTACTCCTTTAGCCCGTCTCTCAACCTCTGGCGTGGTTCATACTTCCCATTTGCCATCCCGTGTCTTTGGGTGTGTCTGTTACGTTCATGTGCACCAACCTCAACGTGACAAACTTGACCCTCGGACTCAACGTTGTGTCTTCCTGGGCTATTCCTTCACGACCAAAGGATATTGCTGCTATCACCCCCACTCCCGGCGTATGTTCTGTACCATGGATGTTACCTTCCATGAGGGGGAGTCCTACTTTCCGTCCTCGACTCATGTTTTTCGTCAGGGGAAGAGTAGTACTACAGATGATGTTACTGCTGTCCCTCTACCTCTTCTTCCGTCCTCTTCCTCCATTCCTTCACCTCCTTTCACTCCGGTACCCAGAGCTCCTCCTATCCCGATACCAGACTCCTCTACTACGATTTCTCCTTTTCCCCATGTATACCACCGTCGTTCAGGTACACAGGTCACCATCGCTCCACCTCTACCAGTGCCGACTTCGGACTCTGATTCTGATGATGCTGATCTGAATATGCCTCTTGCCTTGCTAAAGAAGGGTAAAGCTACTTCCATGCAACATCCGATTTCTAATCATGTGGCTTATCATCATCTTACTCCGATTCATCAGACTTTTGTTTCATCTCTTTCTCTAGTTGTTATTCCTAAGACATGACAGGAAGCATTGGAGATAACGGCAGTTCCACCTTGCATGTGATGAGATGTCCGCCTTGGACAAAAATAATACGTGGGATATCTCCGCTCTCCCTTTAGGAAAGAAAACGATAGGTTCCCGGTGGGTCTTCTCTGTTAAGCAGATCCAATATGGTAAGGTGGAACGGTAAAAAGCGCGTCTTGTCGCTTAAGGATACACCCAGACTCAAGGAGTTGATTATCTGGAGACTTTTGGTCCTATAGTAAAAATGGACTCTATTCGGGTTTTGTTATCATGTGCAGCTTGTTTGGAATGCGAACTTCATCAACTGGACGCGAAGAATGCGTTTCTCCTCGGTGAGCTTGAGGAGGTATACATGAAATTCCCTCCTGGTTTTGTGAAGAAAGGAGCTAAAGGGCTTGTCTGCCGCCTAAGGAAATCCTTATATGGCCTGAAGCAATCTCCTAGGGCCTGGTTTGGAAGATTTCTCACAACAATGCTCAAGTTTGGATACAAGCAAACCCAATCTGATCATACCATTATTATCCAGAGATATGAACAGTGTGTTGTGGTTCTCATTGTCTACGTGGATGACATCGTGATTACTGGAAATGATACAGAGGAGATTGCCAACCTCAAGACCCTCATATCTGATGAATTTGGAGTGAAAGACTTGGGAAGATTACGGTATTTCCTGGGCATCGAAGTGGTTAGATCTGAGCGTGATATCTTTATATCCCAACGGAAGTACACATTGGATCTCCTAAAGGAAACTGGTTTGCTTGATTGTGTTCCTGCGAATACCCATATAGAGTGAAATCACAGGATTGATGAAGATGGTGATGGTGATCATGCGGATGCATCATGAAAGTGTTTAATTCCAAGGTACCTAAACACCTATAGGGGGGGAGTGAATAGGTTTTCTAGTCTTTTAAGATTTTCCCTCCACTTAGTGTGTTGTGATTTAGTTTTTTTTTTAACTTTCAAGACAATTATACAGATGACACAGTAGTTTTATAGTAGTTTCCCAGATTATAGGTACGTCCATTTTCCCTCCCACCTTTCTAACAGTGTGTCAGACATAACACTTCACCAAAAAATCGGCTCCTAAGAGCTTACAACACGATCCCGCAGGACCACTCAGTCTCCCCCAAGATCAACAGCTCGGGCACAAAGCCCTACAACTCAGTGATCAAAAGATCACCTACCTCAGGCCAAAAGACCCTACCACTCAGGCTAGAAGGATAGCCCTATCTCAGATCCAAAGGATCCTACAACTCAGGCACAAGTGCCCTACAACTCAGGCCAAAGCCCTACACTCAGATCCAACATGGATCCTACACCTCAGATTCACTCTTGAATCCTACCTCTCAGGCCAAAGCCCTACACTCAGATTCCTAACAAAATCCTACCACTCAGATTTATACAAGATCCTACACTCGGCCTTTATAAATAGGCTTACAACTCAGATCTATAAAGATCCTACATAAAATTAGGTTTGTTGATGTTGAATAGACAATAGAGAAATGATCTCTGTGTCTTCCTCCTTCTGTTCTGAGAAAACTCAGTCCAGATTCTCTCTTCACAGCTCCAAAAAATAGTCTTCAGGATAAGGTTTGCTTGAGCTATGAAGTGACTTCAGCAGGGGTAGGCCTTGACTGCTTTTCTCTCAAAGAAATGTCTCTGATCTTGCTGTTGTCGGTGTTGATCGCAGCAGTTAACTTGATGACCTTTTGGGTTCAGTCGATTTTTAACTTCTGCTTCGAGCTCTGCAACAATGGCAAGGAAGAAGAAGTTGCGCCGCTTTGCGAAAAGACAAACCCTAAAAATTGTTTTCTTCTCAACCGATCTCCTTCCTTTTATTATCCGCCGTCCAACGACTCTTTTGACCCGCGAGCCCAGCTTTAATTGCAGATATATATCCTTCCTTTTACAGAATAGATCTTACAGCTGGCCGCAGACGCCATTAGTGATGGACTGCAACTTTCCCTCAATGAATTTGAATTCCGTTAACTATTGTTGATTTTTGTTGACGTCAGCATCTGTTGACTTAGCCAAATTCTCATTTCCAACTCAGGCGCTGAGTGCGTTGAGTGAATGATCTTCACTCAATGCCTCTAGACTTAGCCAATTATTCTGCCTTGCTTAGGCGTTGAGTGCGTTGAGTGAACTGGCTTCACTCAACTCCTCTGGACTTAGCCAATTCTTCTGTCTTGCTTAGGCGTTGAGTGCGTTGAGTGAACTGGCTTCACTCAACGCCTCTGGACTTAGCCAATTCTTCTGCACTGCCTGACGTTGAGTGCGTTGAGTGAATCTTCTTCACTCAACGCCCCTGGACTTAGCTGCAACTTTCTTTATCTGCTAGGCGTTGAGAGCGTTGAGTGTGTTGAGTGAGTTGTCCTCATTCAACGCATCTGGACTTAGATAGATTTTTCTGTCTATCTTCATTAAGCTTTGACTGACCATAACTCTGTCGACGCTTTCCTCTTTGAGCGTTGGGTGAGTTGACCTCCCCCAACGCTTCTGGACTTAGTTAATTTTTCTGTCTCTTTTTTATTTGTATTTGACATAATTAGCTTGACGTTGAGTGAACTGGCTTCACTCAGCGCTTCTGGACTTAGCCATATTTCTTTGACAGATTCTCTGTGGCTTTGACTGAAGTAGCTTGATTCAACGCTTCTAGCTGTATGACGTTGAGTGAGTTGACATCACTCAACGCCTGTGGACTTGACCAATTTTCTGTCTTCCTTCTTCTCAAGCTTTGACTGCACAATCTTTCCTCAACGCTTTTTGTTGTATGTCGTTGAGTGAACTGGTTTCACTCAACTCTTGTGGACTAAACCACTTTTCTTCACTGTCAAAGCTAAGGCTTTGACTGACTGGTCTTTACTCGACGCTTCTGCTCATCTGGCGTTGAGTGAGCTGTCCTCACTCAATGTTTATGGACTTAGTCGATTTTTTGCTTGCCATTGCTGAAGTTTTGACAGACTCAGCTATACTCGACGCCTCTTGTTATATAACGGTTAGTGAACAACCTTCACTCAACGCCTGTGGAATTAGCCGCATTTCTGTCTTGCAAACAACTGGGCTTTGACTGTCCACACCTTACTCAGCGCTTTTTGGCATCTGGCGTTGAGTGAACTGACTTCACTCAACGCCAGCGGACTTAGGCGATTTTAAGCCTTTCCAGCATCCTTCTTTGACATCTGGCGTTCAGTTCACTCAACGCCTGTGGACTTAGATAGATTTCCGTCTCTCCACTTCTCTATCTTGTGACCACCTGTCACAATCACTTGCAATACCTGTCCAATCAATGTGACAAAGACCAACCTGCATGCATGAACTTGAACATACATCAAATACAACTAGGTGTGTACCATAGACCTGTTTGACTTCTTACAAATCTGGTACATTGAGATCAATGAACCCAACAATCTCCCCATATTTGAAGAAGTCAAAACCCTTATTCAAAATCTTTATCAATGATATACACCAACATATGCAACAACAATATATGTCAAAAAGAGAGTTATAGGTTACCACATTTTCCTTGTCTGTATGGTGATCATCATTTACTCCTCCTGTTTTGTTGCTTGGCTTTAGTCATTTCCTTGATCATTCCCTTCTCCTCCTTTTTGACTTCTGTAGAATAGTCAGGGAGGTGGTGGCCGTCTCTGATTATCTTCTTCCCCTTTCTGATTTTAGATAATCAATTGGTGCAGCCGCTAGCTTCTTCTCTACAGGTGGCTGAGTTTGTTCCTGTATGGTGGACTTGCTCCCCCTCAATAGGAGAATCACTACTTGCTCCCCCTCAACATGATCATCTTCTATCATTTTATCTGATAGACACTCTAGTCCATTCCAGTCTTGATATCACTTATGGTCTTCACACCCTGCAAGAGGTATTAATTCCTGCAACCAAAAACAAAGTGAGGAGCAACTGAAGCTATACCAAGTTCAACATACCCAACTCAAACTTGAAGGTGTTGAAACTTTGCTTCATCTAGTGACTTGGTGAAGATGTCAGCCACTTGCTTGTCTGTAGGGACAAACTCAAGAATGATATCTTCACATTCCACATGCTCTCTTATAAAGTGATACCTAATCTCTATGTGCTTAGTCCTGCTGTGTGAGACAGGATTTCTAGCTATAGAGATTGCATTAGTAGAATCACAAAATAAAAGACTTCTACTTATCTGGGGGTTAAAGCCTTGGAGCTAATGCTGGATCCACAACAACTGTGCACACCAGTTCCCAGCAGATATATATTCTGACTCTGCAGTTGAAATTGCAACACTTGTTTGCTTCTTGCTGCTCCAAGACATTAGTCTTCCTCTCAAGAATTGACAGGTGCCTGAAATGCTTTTTAAGTCCTCTTTGCACCCTACAAAATCTGCATCTGAATAGCCAGTTAGTTTGTAGGGTATCATATGTCAAGATCTGGTGCGTACTTAAGATACCTCAAAATCTTCTTAGCAGCAGAGTAGTGAAATTCTTTAGGGCAGACCTGATACCTAACACAAACACATATAACATACATGATGCTTGACCTACTTGCAGTAAGATATAAAAGGAAGCCTATTATCCCTCTATACAAAATTTCATCAACAGGTTTCCCTGCCTCATCTTTGCCTATAAACATACTTGACCCCATGAGAGTTTTCATGGTAGAGGCATTCTCCATACCAAACTTTTTGATCAACTCCTTGGTGAACTTAGATTGAGATATGGATAATCTATCTTTAGTCTGTCTTACTTGGAGGCCTAATAAGAACGTAAGCTCACCCATACTGCTCATATCAAACTTCCCTTGCATAAGTTTGACAAACTTCCTGCAAAAGTTGTCATCAGTAGATCCAAATATTATATCATCTACATAAATCTGGACTAGGATGTTCCTACCTTTAGATTCCCTTAGGAATAGAGTCTTGTCTATCTTCCCCCTTGATAATTTGTTCTCAATGAGGAAGCTAGGCAATGCCTCATACCATGCTCTAGGGGCTTGCTTCAGCCCATATAGATCTTTCCTAAATCTATAAACAGAATCAGGTGAGTTAGGAACAACAAAATCTGGAGGCTGCTCAACATAGACTTCTTTCTTTAAGTCACCATTCAAGAAGATTGACTTCACATCCATCTGGTAGACTTTAAACCTTTTGTATGCAACATATGCAAGGAAAAGTCTAATGACTTCCAATCTTGCTATAAAGACAAATGTTTGATCAAAGTCAATACCTTCTTCTTGTCTGTACCCCTTAGCTACCAACCTAGCCTTGTTCTTGACTATAATGCCATTTTCATCAAATTTATTCCTGTAAATCCACTTGACTCCAATGACATTATGTCCTTGTGGTCTGGGAACCAGCTTTCAGACCTCACACCTCTTAAACTGATTCAGTTCTTCTTGCGTAATTACAATCCAGAACTGATCTATGTTGGCCTCTTCAAATCTTTTGGGCTCTACTTGTGACAGGAAGCTTCAGTATAGTACTGTGTTGATACTTCTGCTCCTGGTCACCACTCCTTGGCTAGCATCACCAATAATCAGGTGTCTTGGATGGTCCCTTAGATGCCTGACAGCTGGAGGCAATCTTCCTTCAGCATCCTGAGCTTCAGTTGCTGGAGCTTGCTGATCTTCATCCACTTCAAGTGTGCCTTGCCCTTCTCCTGGAATATCCACTCCATCTTGGACTGCTGGAGCATCTTCCTTAATGGTTAGCTTGTCTATCCTCAGTTCTGTACCTGCAGGATTAGAAGAAAAGCTTGACAGCTCACTGTTAATCATGGTAGACTCATCAAATATTACATTAACAAACTCTTCTACAACTTGACTTTCCAAGTTGTAGATCCTATAAGTCTTACTATGATTGCTGTATCTAACAAAAATCCCATTATTGGACTTAACAACAAACTTAGTCACATAGGACTTCCCATTATTAAGCACATATCACTTGCTACCAAAGATTCTGAGATAAGACATGTTTGGTTTTCTGCCCTTCAAGATCTCATATGGAGTATTCTTGTGCCTCTTGGTGATAGAGACTCTGTTAAGGACATGACATGCAATATTTACTATCTCAGCCCAAAAATATTCTGGGAGAGATGTGTCACTTAACAAGACCCTTCCAGCCTCTATGAGAGTTCTATTTTTCCTCTCAATAATCCCATTTTGCTGGGGTGTTTTTGAAAAAGAAAATTCTTGATGAATCCCTTGCTCTTCACAGAACTTTGTTATGCTATCAAACTGGAATTCAGTCTCATGGTCACTTCTGATTTTGACCATAGTACTATCAAACTCATTCTGAATTTGTTTGACAAACTTCATGAAGATATCAAAAGTTTTATTTTTTTTCTTAAGAAAGAACACCCAAGCAAACCTAGAATAGTCATCAACTAGCACAAGGGTGTAGACTTTCCTACCTAGACTATGAACTGACATTGGACCAAACAAGTCCATATGCAAGAGGTATAAACACCTCACAAAGTCTTTGGTCCCAATGCCCTTGAAGGAAGCATTGGTCTGCTTGCCCTTTTGGCAAGCTGAGTAAATGCCTTCCTTGGTGCATTTAATCTTATGACCATTCCTAACTAGCTATTCATTAAAGAACTTGCCAATTGTCTTATAGTTCAAATGAGCTAGTCTCTTGTGTCATTGAACACAGTGTGAGACTTTCTCATTTGCAACTAGGCATATAGGAGAGTCTTTATCTAAACACAGAAAATTTAAACAATAGACATTTCCACTCCTAGTGTCTGTCAAGATGACCTCTTGGTCACTCAACCTCTTAATATGACACTCATCCTTGTGGAATACTATGTCATAGCGAAGATCATAAAATTGGCTTATGCTTATCAGGTTGTGTTGTAACCCTTCCGCATAAGCTACTTTTGTGATCGTGACTATGCCATTTGTGATCTTACTATAACCTCTGGTGACTCCTCTGTCTGATCCACCAAAGATCACTTTGGGTCCATCCTTCACTGGAGTGTACTCCCTCAAGTTGCTCCTTGTTCCAGTCATGTGCCTGAAACATTCACTGTCCAAGTACTGTATAGGGGTATGGGCACTTGAACTAACCTGCAAGACATGATTTAGTTTACCTTAGGACCCCAATAGGTATTGGGTCCTAGGTTCTGATTAGTCTGAAAAAAAACTTGTCTACCATCAGCTTTTCTGACTGGTGGACTAATTATTGCCCTAGCCACACTGGGATTATGCCAGTAATCTATGACATAGTGATCTACTTTCTCACAACGCTAACACTTATGAATGTTGTACCTTCTTTTCTGAGCTGGTCTGCTAGCTGTGCTAGCAGCAACTCTCTGTCAAGAAGGAACAACAACAACCTTTCTCAGGTTCCTTTCAGCTAGGATCTGGCTGAAGGTAAGTCTTTCAGTAGACTTATTTGGCCTGCTCTGAATGCCATCAACAACAATCTTCTTTGCAAAAGACATGCTCTTGATAACATCAGAAATAGACAAATCAGGCTTGCTGATAGACTGACCCTTGGTCAGAGTCTTTGCTGGATGACCCGAAAATTTGGCTGCATCCACATTCTTGAGAGTGAGGGCTGGAGCACCAAAGACAAATGGTCCATGATGGGCCATTTGAATTTCTTCATGGGCTGCCTTGAAGACACTCATCCTCATTCCTCTTCTCCTTCCATTGGAAGGTACACTTGTATTCTTCCAGGAAGAATTCCCATTCTTCCAGTGACCATACATGGAGTCCTGGTCATACCTGTTAGAAGGGAGTATTACCCTTTCAAAGGTAATGAGTGGCTGAACTGGTGCTTTTCCCTTTCCTTTGAAAGGGGCAGCTCTTGTGTTTCCCTTGAATCCTAAGCCCCTCTTGTTTCTCTGAGAGGAGGAGTCAATGATGGGCAACACTAAATTGGGCTTAAAGTAGCTAGCCACAATCCTCTTCTCCATCTGGAGTTTCTCTTCCAGATCTCTAATGAGACTGTCATTGTATTTAATGGTGCCAATCTGAATGACTGTGATGTTCTTCAGTTGGCTAACCTCCCTTACTTTCTGTTCCAGCAAGGTTGCTGATTCAGACTGTAGGGAAACAGCATGCTAAAGAGAAATAATCTCCTCAGCTTGCTTTTTGGTCAGCTTCTTGCTTTTCTTCAAAGCATTCAGAAGTTCACCATACTTATTAATCAGTTGATTGATATCTTCCTCAGATTCAGAGTCACCTTCATCCCTAGCTGAAGATGCTTCAGAGTTGACCAGTCTCATATTCTGACTCAGATGATGAACTGGATAGAGAGTGTACCTTAACTGGACCAGGCTGATCCTGACAGGATTCCTCATCAGACCTTGCCATCAGCCCATAGCAGCTGAAGTTATCTTCATCTCTTTCATCCTCCTCTGAGTCACTGTCTGACTGTGATAGAGGGGCCCTGATCCCTATCCTGGCAGCAGGATAGTCTTCAGCTTTTTCTGCCTCAACAACAACCAGCCCTATGTAGGCTTCTTCATCTTCATCTTCATACTCTGATGAAGATGAGTCAGTCCAATTTTTCTCCTTCTTTGCAATGAAGGACTTCTCCTTCTTTCCCTTGTGCTGGTGAACCTTCTTCTCACCAGCTTCCTTTCTCTTGACTGGGCAGTCGACTATAACATGCCTTGGCTTGCTGCAGCAGTAACACACCACTTTAGAAGAAATATGTTTACTAGTTTTAGAGTCATACCTGCCTCCCTAGAGGGTTTCTTCTCAGTTCTGTAGTGGTCCTTCTTGTGATAAGAGGAGGAGGAAGGTCTGCTCCTCCACCCCTTCCTCTTCATCAACTTCAGAAATTGCCTAGAGAAGGCAGCAAATTCCTCATTAGACATATTGCAGTCTGATGTGCTTGGTTCTGAGCTGTCTGACTCAGCTGGCCTTCTTGGAGGAGAGGTAATCCTCTCCTTGCTCCTCTTTTAGCTCTCTGCCTTGAAGGCCACAACCTTCTCCCTGATCAGGGATCTGCTGCTTGCCTCCTCCTCTTTCCTGGCAGTTAGCTGCATTTCATAAGACAACAGATTCCCAAACAGAGTTGGTGGTGGAGTATCAGCCAGCTTTGCCACCTCCCTGATGACACAAATCTTGGTGTCCCACTCTCTAGTTAGAGACCTTAGGAACTTGTCATTAAGTTCATAATTGCTAAAGACCCGGCCATATGTCCTTAGCTCATTTACTATTCTGAAGAATCTTTTATAGCAGCTAGCTATGTCCTCTTCCTTGGACTGCTTGAAAGTTTCATACTTTTGGTTGAGCATGGACTTCCTGTCATCTCTGACCTCTTCTGTGCTCTCCATGTAGACCACCAAAGTTTTCCACATCTCCTTGGAGGTCTTGCAGTGAACCGGGTTCTGAAAGGTAGAATCATCAATAACACTGACTATGATGTTCTGGGCTCTCTTGTCCAAGGTGGCAAGAATGACCTCATTCTTGGTCATCTCTAAATATGTCTTAGATGTATGGACATTGACATCCAGAGCTGAGACTTTCATAGGGATGAAAGGTCCCTCTTTGACTGTCACAAAGATCCTTAGGTCAGATGCTTCCATGAAGAGCCTGACTCTCTCCTTCCAGATTCCAAAGCATTCCTTTCTGCAGATAGGAAGCTTCATGGAACCAAGCTCCTTATGGTTCTCTCCTGAACCCATAAGTATACTCTGACTGCTACCCTTAGAGATCTACTCAGACTGTTAAGTCTTTCTTGAGCAACCTCTCTCTGATATCACTTGAAAGTCTTTAATTCCAAGGTAGCTAAACACCTAGAGAGGGGGGGGGGGTGAATAGGTTTTCTAGTCTTTTACGATTTTCCCTCCACTTAGTGTGTTGTGATTTAGTTTCTTTTGCTTTCAAGACAATCACACAGTAGTTTTATAGTGGTTCCCCAGATTATGAGTACATTCACTTTTCCTTCCACCTTTCTAACAGTGTGTTAGACAAAACACTTCACCAAAAAATCGGCTCCTTAGAGCTTATAACACGATCCCGCAGGACCACTCAGTCTCCCCCAAGACCTATAGCTCGGGCACAAAGCCCTTCAACTCAGTGATCAAAAGATCACTTACTTCAGGCCAAAAGGCCCTACCACTCAGGCTAGGAGGATAGCCCTACCTCAGATTCAAAGGATCCTACAACTCAGGCACAAGTGCCCTACAACTCAGGCCAAAGCTCTACACTCATATCCAACCTCGATCCTATACCTCAGATTCACTCTTGAATCCTACCTCTCAGGCCAAAGCCCTACACTCAGATTCCTAACAAAATCCTACCACTCAGATCTATACAAGCTCTTACACTCGGCCTTTATAAATAAACTTACAACTCAGATCTAGAAAGATCCTACAAAAAATTAGGTTTGTTGATGTTAAATAGACAACAGAGAAATGATCTCTGTGTTTTCCTCCTTCTGTCCTGAGAAAACTCAGTCTAGATTCCCTCTTTACAGCTCCAGAAAATAGGCTTCAAGATAAGGTCTGCTTGAGCTGTGAGTGACTGCAGTAGGGGTAGGCCTTGGCTGCTTTTCTCTCAGAGAAATGTCTCTGATCTTGCTGTTGCCGGTGTTTATCGCAGCAGCTAACTTGTTGACCTTTTGGGTTCAGTCGATTTTTAACTTCTGCTTTGAGCTCTGCAACAATGGAGAGGAAGAAGAAGAAGTTGCGCCGCTTTGCGAAAAGACAAACCCTAAAAATTGTTCTCTTCTCAGTCAATCTCCTTCCTTTTATTATCCACCGTCCAACGACTCTTTTGACCCGTGGGCCCAACTTTAATTGCAGATATATAACCTTCCTTTTACAGAATCGATCTTACAGCTGGCCGCTGACTCCATTAGTGGTGGACTGCAACTTTCCCGCAATGAATTTGAATTTCGTTGACTATTGTTGACTTTCGCTGACGTCAGCATCTGTGGACTTAGCCAAATTCTCAGTTCCAACTCATGCGTTGAGTGCGTTGAGTTAATGACCTTCACTCAACGCCTCTGGACTTAGCCAATTCTTCTGCCTTGCTTAGGCGTTGAGTGCGTTGAGTGAACTAGGTTCACTCAACGCCTCTGGACTTAACCAATTCTTCTGCACTGCCAGACGTTGAGTGCGTTGAGTGAATCTTCATCACTCAACGCCCTTGGACTTAACTGCAACTTTCTTTATCTGCTAGGAGTTGGGAGCGTTGAGTGCGTTGAGTGAGCTGTCCTCACTCAACGCATCTGGACTTAGACAGATTTTTCTGTCTATCTTCATTAAACTTTGACTGACCATAGCTCTGTCAATGCTTTCCTCTTTGGGCGTTGAGTGAGTTGACCTCACTCAACGCTTCTGGACTTAGTTAATTTTTCTGTCTCCTTCTTTGGCTTTGACAGAATTAGCATGCAGTTGAGTGAACTGACTTCACTCAATGATTCTGGACTTAGTCATATTTCTTTGACAGATTCTCTGTGGCTTTGATTGAAGTAGCTTGTTTCAACGCTTCTAGCTGTATGACGTTGAGTGAGTTGACATCACCCAACGCCTGTGGACTTGACCACTTTTCTGTCTTCCTTCTTCTTAAGCTTTGACTGCACAGTATTTCTTCAGCGCTTTTTGTTGTATGCGTTGAGTGAACTGTCTTCACTCAACGCTTTTGGACTTAGCCACTTTTCTTCACTGTCAAAGCAAAGTCTTTGACTGACTGATTTTTTTTCGACGCTTCTGCTCATCTGGCGTTGAGTGAGCTGTCCTCACTCAACGCTTCTGGACTTAGTCGATTTTCTGCTTGCCACTGCTGAAGCTTTGACAGACTCAGCTATACTCGACGCCTCTTGTTATATGGCGTTGAGTGAACAACCTTCACTCAATGCCTGTGAACTTAGCCGCATTTCTGTCTTGCAAACTGTTGGGCTTTGACTGTCCACACCTTACTCAGCATTTTTTGGCATTTGGCGTTGAGTGAACTGGTTTCACTCAACGCTAGTGGACTTAGACGATTTTCAGCCTTTCCAACATCCTTCTTTGACATATGGCGTTGAGTGAACTGGCTTCACTCAACGCCTGTGAACTTAGACAAATTTCTCTCTCCACTTCTCTACCTTGTGACCACCTATCACAACCACTTGGAATATCTGTCCAATCAATGTGACAAGGACTAACCTGCATGCATGAACTTGGACATACATCAAATACAACTATGTGTGTACCATTGACTTGTTTGACTTCTTACAAATCTGGGACATTGGGATCAATGGTCCCAACACATCACGTTACCAAAGATTGGTCGGAAAACTTATATATCTATCCCACGCACGTCCCGACATTACGTATGCAGTTAGTATTCTTAGCAGATATATGCATTCTCCTAGAATCAGACATCACGAAGCGGCGTATTGTCTACTGTGGTATTTAAAGAATGCTCTTGGTCGCGGCCTCTTATTCTCTAGGAACAACAACTTGGAGATTGAAGTTTTTACTGACGCTGATTGGGCAGGTTGCCAGGATGACAAAATCCCCAACAGGATACTGCTTCTTAGTTGGTGGTAATCTCGTAACGTGACAGAGCAAGAAACAGAATGTGGTGGCCAGGTCAAGTGTAGAGGTAGAATATCGTGCCATGTCCCAAGGCTTATATGAAGGATTATGACTGCGTACTGTGTTACATGATCTAGGTTTCTTTGTGATAACCCCTTTCTCCTTATTCTGTGACAATAAGGCTGCAATTAGTATTGCTCATAACTCGGTCCAACATGACAGGACAAAGCATGTCGAAGTGGATCGGCACTTTATTAAAGATCACTTGGATAAGAAAACAGTTGTTACTCCATTTGTTCACTCTAGGGATCAGCTGACCGATGTGTTCACCAAAAGCTTGGGGTGTGATTTGTTTACCGATGATATCCAAAAACTTGGGATGACTGATATCTTCCGTCCGACTTGAGGGGGAGAGTTGTGAAATGTTATTATCAAGTCATTCAGTCTTTTTCTATTTTTCACCCCGGGTTGGGGTAGTTGTATCTTTTCCCTTGTTTTAGGTTTTCCCTTTACTCAAGTATATGTATGAGTAATGGATCGATGTTTTGGATTATCGATCAATGATATCTTTTTTTCCTTTCCACTAGTTCCATGTTTGCAAGTGAGAGAGATTTCTCTACTTGCCTTAAGGTGAAGCTGAAACGCATGGCGACGACTAAGCGGCGCTAGCAAAATTCAGAAATCTTATTTTGAACTGCTCAAGATAACATAAACAATATTTGACATAACGAAGATCCCTACGCTTATACAAGCATTTCCATCACACAATGAAGTCGAGAGCGAGTTAAGAATTTACCTCCCTCAAGGGAGAGGGGAGAGGGGAGAGGGGAGAGGGGAGAGGAAGCTACCACAAAGGATTGAGGGTTTGGCGGCGCTGGGGGTGACGAAAAACCCAAAATCGGAGAGGACTTTGGAGAGATCCCACCAATCGAACCAATGAGCGACACTGAAAAGCACAAATAACCCTGGATTAGTCTATTATACGACGAACACAAGTTAGATCAACACAAAATCAATGATTGGAGAGCGAACATTATCAAATATTTTAAATAAATTCTGAATAAAGTGGGAAAGAGAGATTTCTTACCCAAGGAGACCGAAATCGGACTCAAAAATCTAAGGAGAGGAGGATTCGAGCAAACCCTAGATGTCCCACTTGAGATCCACCGACCGAAATGAAGAGGAAGAAGAGAAATTAGGGTTTCCAGAGGAAGAGGTCGCTGCCCTCGAAGAGAAGACGAAGAAATTCCATGCCAGTCCCAAGAAAAGAAATGGAGAAAAGAGATAAGGGTCTACCTTGTGCTGCCCTCACAGAATGGAGGAGGAGGGGCTTCTGCTGCTGCCCCTGGCCTGAGGGAGAGGGACAGGGAGTGCAATCACCTGCTGGGGGCGGAAACAGGAGCAGGGATGCCGCTGGAGGCGTGATCGAAAGTGAGGGAAATCACTAGAGGCGGGATCAGGAGAGGGATCCTGCGGTTTTTTGCAGTTTGTGGGAAAACCCTGGACCAGTAGAAAGAAATAATCGGGGGGGGGGGGGGTGGTGGTGGCTCGGGCTTGGTATTTAGAAGGGAACGGAAACCATACTCACTAAATTACAAGTTTGCCACTTATGTTTTTATTATTATAAGTATCTTAGTTTTTTTAAAATGGATTGTTACATTCTCCACTACTTAGGAAGTTTTGTCCTGAAATTTTAGAGGATTTACTAAAAGTGGACTTTTATGACGAAAATTCAGATGACATACATTTCAACAAGGTTTGCAATTCAAGACATGAAAGCTAACTGTGAAAATACTTACATAGAAAGAGGACAAGAGCGAATGCATACCAAGATCAAGAGAGGAGTTGCGGATACTTGCTACGCATGTCAGATTCGAGTTCCCAGGTGTACTCCTCAGACTTGCGATGCAACCAAAGTACTTTGACTATAGGAATGATTCTCTCGCGAAGCTTGCGTTCTTGATACTCGACGATCTTAGTGGGCTCGACCAGATTAGACAGATTGGCTTCTGGAATTACCGGAATTTCCTCGATGAAGCGATTAGGATTAAGGATGCACTTCCAAAGCTAGCTAATATGGAAGACATTGTGAACACCGACCAAAGAAACAGGTAGCTCCAGCCGATAAGCAGATCCTCCGACATGCTCTGAAATAATAAACGGTCCCACGAATCTCGGGCTGAGCTTATGATGACGACCAAATCATTTCACCCCAGGAGTAGGGGAAATCTTCAGGAACACTTGATCACCCACAACAAACTCAAACGGACGATGATGCTGATTTGCATACTTTCTCTGCCTCTCGATGACATGACTGAGCTAAAGTCGAATCTTCTTTGTGGCTTCTTCCATTTCTTGAAGTAACTCAGGTCCTAAAACAACCTTTTCACCAACTTTCGAGTCCTACAATGACGTCCATACAGTGCTTCGAAGGGGGCCATCCTGAGGCTCTCTTGATAGCTATTGTTTGTAGGCGAACTCGACCAAAGGTAGCTGGTCATCCCAAGCTCCCTTGAAGTCCAAAATATAAGATCGCAGCATGTCTTCAAGAATCTGATTAACTCTTTCGGTCTAGCCATCGATCGTCGGATGATAAACGGTGCTCCAGTTGAGTTCGGTGCTCAAAGCTTGCTGGAAGCCCTTCTAGAAATGAGATACAAATCTCGAGTCACCATCAGAAGCAATCCGCAAAGGAATCCCATGAGTCTAACAATCTCTGAAACATAGATTCAAGCCATCTTCTCGGTGGAATGACCTTCCTTGTATGGGATAAAGTGAGCCACCTTAGTCATGCGATCTACTATGACCCAAATCGCGTCATGCCCCCTCGGAGTGCGGGGCAAACCCATGATATAGAGATATCTTCCCACTTCCAAGGGGATATACAGAGGCTGCAAAAGACCACCAGGACGCCGACGCTGAGCTTTCACCTTCTGGCACGTTAGACATCGAGAGATGAAACGAGCGATATATTTCTTCATAACATACCACCACACGATCTGCTTCAAGTCATGATACATCTTATTGTTGCCTGGATGACCAGATGTGCGAGATTCATGAGTTTCTCGGTAAATACTATCAAGCGTTTCAGGAACATCAGGAATGCACAGAACATCGTCAGAGATAGAGAAATCCGGAAGAGTCCCAAGTTCAGCCCTTTGGCGGATGCGCTGGAGTGCGGGATCAGATGGCTGCAAATCCTTCACCTGTTCTACTCATAACAGACCAGAAACTTCCTCATGACCCTCAGGTAAGACGGATATGCCCATCCGATCTAGGTCATCAATCAAAGCTGCAAGGATAGCCGACATGGGTGCACAGACGGCAACAGAAACCCGACGACTCAATGCATCTGCCACTGAATTGGCTTTACCGGGCACATATGTGAGCTGCAAGTCATAATTAGCTATGAATTCGAGCCAACGCCTCTGACGAAGATTGAGATCCTTTTGAACGAAAATATACTTCAAACTCTGATGGTCGGTGAAGAAGTGACACTTCATACCATAGAGATAATATCGCCAAAGCTTTAAAGCAAAAACCACCGCAACGAATTCCAGATCATGAGTGGGGTAGTTGCGTTCGTGAATATTCAACTGCCTCGACCCATACGCAATAACACGATCTTATTGCATCAGGACACAACCCAAGCCAACTCCAGAAGCGTCAGTGTAAACTGAAAAGTTTGATCCCTCTGACGGAAGAGCCAAAACTGGCGCTGAACACAGACGTTGCTTTATTTCAGAAAAGGCCTGCTCACACTGATCTGACCACTCGAACCTGACATGCTTTTGAGTTAGCCCTGTCAGAGGAGCATCAAGAGAGGAGAAACCCTTGACGAAACATTGGTAATAGCCAACCAAACCAAGGAAACTGCGGATCTCAGTAGGGGTAGAAGGTCGTTTCCAGTCCATGACTACAAAAATCTTGGCAGGATCAACGAAAAGTCCATCTCCTGATATGACATGGCCCAAGAAGGTAACACGGTACAGCCAGAACTCACATTTCGCCAGCTTAGCATAGAGTTGATGGTGACGAAGAGTGGAGAGAGTGGGTCTAAGATGGGCAGTATGCTCCTCACGAGTCTTGGAAAAAAGACCAGAATGTTATCAATGAAAACGATGATGAACTTATCCAGAGACTCACAAAATACACAGGTCATCATATCCATGAAAACAGAAAGAGCGTTAGTCAAACCAAAGGACATCAGCAAGAATTCAAAGTGTCAATACCGAGTTCGAAAGGCAGTCCTGGGAATGTCAGATTCCTTGATCTCCTGCTGATGGTAGCCCGATCTGAGATCTATCTTGGAAAACAAGGTACTACCCTTGATATGATCGAATAGATCATCCACGCGCGAAAGATGATACCTATTCTTGATTGTAACCTTATTCAGATCCCGATAATCAATGCACAGTCTTATGAATCCATCTTTCTTTTTCACGAAAAGAACGGGGCTCCCCAAGGAGAAGAGCTGTGACGGAAGTACCCACGCTTAAGCAATTAATTCAACTGCGATTTAAGCTCCTCCAGTTCGTACGGGGCCATACGATATAGAGCTTTAGATAAGGGGTGCGTCCCAGGCTCTACATCAATAAAGAACTCCACATCTCGATCAGGAGGCATCCCAGGCAATTCGGCGGGGAACATGTTAGGAAACTCGGAAGCAATCGGGATAGACTCGAGTTGAGGGGAGGCAAAATCAGAATGAGAGTCATATACAAAACATGCAGAACACCCTTGACTAAGAAAACGAGTGACACGCATAACAAAAATTACCTTCAGGTGACTGCGGGTCTGAACATGACCACTGTAGTCCCTGCCATCGATGCTGAGATTGACCCTCTTTGCCACATAGTTCAGTTTTGCTCTATACGCAACCAACCAATCCATGCCCAATATTACATCGAACTCTGTTATTTACAGAACTATGCGATCGACAGAGACTTGCAGTTCACCAAGCAAGATAACACAGTTGAGAATTCCTCTATTAAAAAGGTGCAGATGACCGTGCACAGAGATCTCATACGGGACCTCAAGTGGCAAGGTAGACCAGCCATGAAGGTCCGCAATATGACGAGCGATGAAAGAGTGAGACACACCAGAATCAAACAGAATTTGTATCCACTTATTTTTGACTCAAACTCCCTAAAAAATAAAGGTTATATACACAATACAAGATTATTTTGCTACTAAAGCAGATAAGTTAATGTTGGATCTTATGGTGCCCTTAGAGGGGTGGGGGTGAATAAGGGGTTTATGGAATTTAATTCTTAAATAAAAATATCAGAATTAATTAGTGAAGTTTCGAAATATTTTATAGAAAATTATATTTATATTAGAAAATATTATATTGAATATTACTATTAGAAAAAGGTAAAATTCAATATTTCTTCACTACCGCCGACGTTAAGTGTTACCGTCGGGCGCTAGTTCATGAATATTTAATTCAAACGTTTATATCTAACAAAAACGAACATTATAATATATTTTGCGTTAAAACTTTTGAACGATATATTTCAAAACATTTTATAACATAAAAATAAAATCAAGATACACCATCAACACTCAAGCCTTTATCCCACTATAGTGAGTTCGGCTATATGGATCATTTGTCATCATTGTGCCCTATCTTTTGTCATAATCTCACTAATGCCTAAGTACATAATGTCTTTCTTTATAGTTTCATTCCAAGTCTTTATTGGTCTACCCCTCCCTCATCTAACATGCCTAGTGACTAGACTCTCACATTGCCTAACAGGTGCCTCTAATGGCCTCCTTTGTACGTGTCCAAACCATCTTAAACGAGCTTCTCACATCTTCTTTGAAATTGGTGCTACTCCTGTCTTATCCCTGATACTTTCATTCCTAATTTTATCCAATCTCGTGCGTCCACACATCCATCTAAGCATTCTCATCTCCGCAACTCCCATTTTTTGCTCATATAATGAGACAAAAAGAAATATGATTTTATTTCTTTAGAAATTGAATACAAAAATGTTTGATTTATATAATGCTAGAAATCGAGGCGAATAGAAAAATCTCTTACTCCAGATATGACCTCTAGCTTCCCCCTAGATCTAACCTCGACCTAGTCGCTGCACACAAGACGGTGAATTTCCCCCTAAGTCGCACAAGGACCTAGTCGCCACAAACAAGACGAATTTCCTACGAAATCCTTCCTCGGAATCTGACGTTCTCCCCGAACAATTTCTCCACTCCGGTTACAAAAGGATAAAACAAAAATAATTACAAGATAATAAAAAATGCAAGAGAAAACTCCCCTAGGATTTCTGAAGGTGAAAGCGAAAGTGATGTAGAGGTTGACGTTCTTGATGTATTCGACCTTCGTGTAGAATGTGCGTTGTAATCTTTCTTCTTCAAAATTCTCTTTCAATCTTCGTGTTTTCACAAGGGTGTTGTCTCAATTTCGGAGATGAAGACTTTGAGAAGATGTAGAAATGAAGGCTCCATAAGGTATCCTTTGAATGTACACAGTTTCAGCTTTTTATAGAAAAATCGCTATCGCCGGACAATATCTAGCTATCGCAGACAATATCTCCTCAAGCTACCACGCGTCCCATGCTGCGATGATCGTGTCAGTTGAAAACGAATGTGTTTGGGTCGTGGGACTATCGCGGGGCGATAACCACTATCGCCTGGCTATAGTGCCGAGTAGTGCACGCCGTGAAGATCGTGCGGGACATGACCGTCGTCAATTTCGCTATCGCCGAGCGATAGTTGCTATCGCCAGCGATAACTCCTCTTCACTTCTGCCATCCAAAACTTTTTCATATTGTAGATGACTTCGTTCTCATTTCAAAATGGGGTGACACGTTCCTTAACTCTTCCCGGATTGAAAGTTATGACCATTTGAAGTTTAGCACACAAAACTCATTTTTTTGTTTTTTCTAAAGTGTACACACTCTTGGATCATTCTCATGGCTGAGCACTTGTCTCCTCATTCAACCTGTACAACCTGCATACTATAATCATACAAAAGACTAGATTAAATACATCACGGTATTTGTTATTCTCAAAATAAAAGATGCGAAACATATGCTCCGACAATCTCCCCCTTTTAATAATAACAAATACCTATATGAGAAATTAGTAAGTTTAAGAACATTTGTATTTATAGTTAAGTGTGGTAAAAGATCTGCATGAATAACAAGTTTATAACGTGGTAGTTTTAAAGCAAAACACAAATGCATACTCTTCCTATATTAAGGCCCCCCCTACATAAGTGTTCCTTATATATTTTGTTCCCCCTAAATATCTATTCCACTAGATTTCTCAGTTTATTCTCCCCCATTTGTTATTAGCAAAAGCGGGTAGTGATGAATATATATGCCTTTTAAGATTGATTAGGGATAACTTATTGAAAAAATAGTCATGATTGAGCAATAAGATAATATATGCACCTCTTATATGATTATTCCACCTACATAGATGTTTCCTATAAAATTTTCAATGTACTCCCCCTAAATATTTAAATTCATGCAAGTTATTCTCCACTTTTGGTAGTGTCAAAAGAGGGTAGAGGTGAGCGTATGCAATAAAAATTAATTTGTTCTAAGTAGAGAAGAAAAACAGGATGCTATAAAAACTTGCTAAATACCACTTACTGAAAAAAAATCATGAATAAGCACAAGTAGTAATCACATTAGAAAGTATAATAAACATTCTTAAAAATAAACATCTTTTTAAAAAGTAACAATATATAAAAGATAATGAATTTTAAAACTGAAAATTAGACGTTTGTGTTAAAGTTCTAAGAGATGATTTTCCATTGAGATATAATTGCAAACATGATTTGAAAATATCAAGAAAAAATACAAAGCTATGATGTAATAAAATTTGTATTTCAAGTAAACAAAACATTGAAGCGACCATGCTTTATAATCTAGTGCATATATTAAGGTTTGTAGAGAATAGTGTAGATATGCATTAGGATTCAATTCTCATGAGTAAAAGTTTATATAAGATATTGATGTGTACAAAAGTGATTTGATAAAGTATACAAATGTATTAATCAAAACGAATAACATATATAATGAAATAACACAACATTAAAAATACACAAATAAAATTACTTCCACAATATTTCAATGCACATACATAAAAAGTATAACTACCAAGGTGTTTCGCGCACACAATGTTCATTAAGATTTATCAGGAAGCGAAGTAGTTCTTGCGGGATCATTTTTATTTTTTTTAACTTTGTTTTTTATTTTTGTGATCCAGTGTATTAAGAGAAGTGGTGAATACTTTTGTTTGCTACAAGACATTTTACAATCTTTTACAAGGTGCTCAACCTCACAATGCTCATTAAGATTTATCAGGAGGGTGAGTAGGGCTTGGTGGAGTTTTTCTTGTCATTTATTATATGCTTTTTAGGCTTATGACCAAGGATTCCGAATTCACTTGTTTTGCAAACAATATTATTTAAAATTTTTAAACCACATTTCTCCAATGAATAAGTGCATGAAAAACAAAGAATTGAAATAAACAATTTAATGTAGGCAATTTAATTACTATGTTGTTACGCTATACAATCATGCAAGTATATAATTAAAAATGCATGTAGGTCATCAAAATAAGTGAGTAAATGAATCATTATCAAACATAAAACATTTCTCATACGTAGATGCATGCTAAATAATCATACACATGTTTTCTACAATCAATTTCATTGCACATAACAAGATAATATTCAAGGCATGACATAATCAAAATAATGTTTTAAGAAACGTGTAAATTTAATTAAATATTGTATTTAATCTTTAATTGATATAATTTGTCATGCTTGATAATTACAGTGAATAACAAATAGTTTTATGATTTTTAAGTTTTACAAAAGAAATTCAAAAACATCAAACACACAAAAGATTATTTGCATCTTTCACCACCAAACACAAAGACTTGAGTCATGCATGCCCGTTTGATAAACATTATTATGCATCTTTCACCACCAAAATTGAGAAGAGAATTATTGCTCCTTTTGACTTGGTGCATTACAACATACGAGGGAAATTATATTTTGTACTTTTGTTGATGATTTTCCTGCTGTACTCGAGTCTACCTCTTGAAGGATAGATTTGAATTGCTAAATGTTTTCATTCTTTTTGTAAAGAAATTAAAACTTAGTTTTGTACTTTTTAAAAATTATTTGCACTGATAATAAAAAGGAATATATGAGTCATTTATTCTGTTCTTATTTACATCTTATGGCTTCATTCATATTCTCATACTTCACCACAAAAAGGTGTAGCAAAAATGAAGAATTGTTTTCTCCACAATTTTACTTGCATCTTATTATATCAGATGAGTATTCCAAAGTCATATTTGGGTAATGCCATCCTCATCTCCCATTTTTTAATCAAGCCACATGCAGTCCTCCACTCTCAAGTACAAATCACCGCTCTTTATCCTTCACCCAATGTTACTATCGTTTTTCTTTCATCACCTGTATTTGGATGTACAGTTTTTACCCATGTTGCTTCTCTCGGTTATGACAATTATTTTTGGAGCTACTAAATGTGCCTTCTTGAATTTACTCTCTTTTCCAGGAGGGATATCATTGCATTGCTACTTTAACTTGTCTTCAATATACATCCACTTAAGTCACGTGCATTGAGTGTATACTATATTTCTCCAAGAAGGGCATATCCTTTGTCTTGGATCGTATTTCCTTTGATACAGGCTGATCAACCACATTTTGAGTTAGTTCAATCAATACCTAATGTTAGCTGATGAAAATCAAAATGATTAATTAGGGCATGTGATCCCGTCTATATATGGAGGCGGATAACAAAAAAAGAAAGAAAAAATACAACAAAGTATAACTACTACTTATTCTAACACTCCCCCACGTGAGATGTTAACCATGCCCAACTTGTTAACAATCTTTTCAAATATATTCCCACTCAACCCTTTGGTGAGAATGTTAGCTAGCCGTCTGTCAGAGAGAACAAAAGAAGTACACACAATTCCCCTCTCGATGTTCTTCTTGATGAACTGTCGATCTACTTCAATGTGTTTAGTGCGATCATGATGAACAGGGTTGTGGGCGATACTGATAGCTTACTTATTGTCACAATACAACCAGATGGGTCCTTCTTCAGTAAGGCATAGGTCTCTCATCAAGGAGTGTATCTATAAGCCTTCAAAACCCCCATGAGCCATAGCTTTAAACTCGGCTTCTACGAGGGATCTTGCCACAACCCGTTGCTTCTTGCTTCTCCAAGTAACAAGGTTGCCTTTATAAGAGAACAATATCCTGAATTTGATCGTCGACCCTCAGCAGACCCGACCTAATTGGCATCAGTGTAAACTTTAATATTTAGACTTGAATTTGGAGCAAACAGGAGACCCGTTCCTGGTGAGGATTTGAGGTACCTAAGAATTCTGTCAGCTACATCGAGATGACGTGTCTTCGGAGCATGCATAAACTGGCTAATAACACTTACCGCATAAGAAATATCCGACCGAGTGTGTGACAGGTAGATTAGCCTCCCCACTAATCTCTGAAATTTAGAGATGTCTTCAATCACCTCCCCATCATTACGCCCCATTCAATGGTTTGGTTCAATCGTGGTGTTAGTTGGTCTATATCCACTCATCCCCACCTTCTCAAGGAGGTCCAGAGTATATTTTCTCTGAGGGATGTAGATTCCCTGCTTGGACCTTGCGACCTCAATACCTAAGAAATACCTGAGTTTTCCCAAGCCCTTGATCTCAAACTCCCTGGTCAATTTCTATTTTAGATTTTGGATTTTTTCAATGTCGTCACCCTTTATGACTATATCATCAACATCTACAATGAGGACAATGAGTTTCCCGGTCCTATGCTGTGATCAACATTGCTCTGGTGATATCCAAATGACACCATAACTTTGTGGAATCTCCCAAACTAGGTTCTTGGGGATTGTTTCATCTCATATAGAGTCTTCTTTAGTCAGCAGACTTTCTCTTATGCACTTCTTGGAGTGAGACCTGGTGGAATAAATATGTAGACCTTCTCATCCAGATCCCCATGGATGTACGCGTTCTTCACATCAAGTTGTCAAAGATTCCAACTCTTGCGGACAACACAAAATAACAATACTCTAATAGTGTTCATCTTTATCATAAGCACAAATGTTTTCTGTTAGTCAATACCAAAGGTTTGTGTATAACCTCTTGCCAGCATTCTGGCCTTGCACTTCTCGACAATCCCTTGAGAGTTCTGTTTAACAGAGAACACAAATTTACACCCAATAGTTTTCTTTCCATAGGGAAGATGCACCAAATCCCATGTATGATTCTTCTCAAGAGTAGTCATTTTCTCAACCATCGCCTCTCTTCATATAGGGACCTCCAGAGCTTGTTGTCAGGATATAGGAATGAAAAAGAAGCAAGAGAAGACACAAAGGCCTTGCAGGCAGCAGAAAGAGTCATAAGATACATAATGTGAGAGAGCATGTTGAGTACAAGAGCCGATACCTTTTATAAGGGCAATTGGTGGATTAGAAGGCCCTGAGTCAGGATCCAATGACGGCTCTGGAGGCATAGTCAGATCCTGTGTGCTTGTCCTCTTTGTGCGTCGAGTTTATACCTGCAAATTCGTAGCAGTAGATGGAAGAGGTAGTGTCTTTCACTGATGGAGAGTCCCCCTGAAGTGAGGGATACTGCGAAGGTATTGACAGAGGGACAAAAGGAGGGGGTAAAGGAGCTGGGTCACCCGAGGCAGTGTTGTATGCCTCAAATTCATGGAACGTGACATCCTTAGTGACAAAGACCTTCACAGGTGAGTGAAAACACTTGTACCCTTATGTGCGGGAGAATAGCCAATAAAGACACACTTGAGTGCGCGAGGATCGAGTTTGGTTGGATGACAGCGGTGGATGTGAACGAAGCAGACACATCCAAACACCTTAGGGGAAAGCTGAGTAGGAGGCACATGAAGAGTGCTAAGAGGAGTGACATTCTAAGGGCACGCGAGGACATACGATTAATAAGATATGCCGCAGTAAAGACCGCATCTCCCCAATAGAATTTTGGAAGATGCATGGTGGACAACAAACAGCTAGCGACCTTCGACAAATGATGATTTTTGCGCTCAGCAACACTATCTGAGCTGGGGAATAAGCGCAAGTAGTCTGGTGGAGGATGCCATGATTAACAAGATATTGCTAAAACTGTGAATTCATGTATTCACGACCATTGTCACTGCGAAATTTTTTAATGACGGTATGAAATTTAGTGGAGATCTTGTTATGAAATTTACGAAAAAACGGAAAAAACATCATTTTGTTCCGCAACAAATATAACCAAGTAGTACAAGAGAAATAATTGATAAAAGTAATAAACCACACCCAACCAATGATAAATGTTATTGGGCAATGGCCGCAAGGCCACCAGATATCAGTATGAACAACTGCAAAAGGGGTTGAACTAGGTAAAAAACATGATTAAACGTAGTTTGATGATGTTTGTTAATAGTATAAACATCACACACAAAGGCATACAAAACAACAACAGACATAGCAGGAAAAAACAATTTCATAACAGGAGTAGACGGGTAGCCCAGACGACAATGCTAGGAATATAGTGGATGGGTAGTGCTAGAATGAAGAGCTAGAGGATGTTGAGCTGGGCTGGAGTCGAGCGTATAAAGTCCATTGACCATGCTGCCAGAGCCAATCACCTTCCCCATCGTCAGGTCTTGAAAAACATAAGAGGAAGGAAGAAAGGTCACAAAGCTATGCACAGAGTTAGTGAGATGACTAATAGAAAATAAATTACGAGTGAAATTGGGAACATGACAGACTGAGGATAAGGTGAGAGGGGAGCAAAAGATGAAACCCTTCCCGACAATAAAGGAAAGAGAGCTATCTGCAATTCTCACTTTATTGCGACCAGAGAGAGGAGTATACAAGATGAAACCTGAAGAGGACCCAATCATATGATTAGTGGCCCTAGAGTCAATGACCCACTGGGGGGGGGGGGAGGTTGAGAGGCAGTAGAGTGAGCACTTGAAAGTTCCATGTGAGCATAGGAGGAAGAGGCATAGCGCTCAATAGAAAGGCCCTGCATAAAGCAATGGAGGGCAAGCACTTCGTCCGCCGTGAATGCGCTTGGAAGGGCAAAGCCATCTGAGTTGGAATAGCTAGGAGGAATGTTCGCAGTAACATCAGTGAGATGAGCAGCACGAGCAGAGCATGACGACCGGAAGATCTCCAAAAACCACGGCCGCCACGAGGCAGAGCACCCCCTTTCGGTAGAGGGAACCCATGGTTTCTGAAGCAAGTGTCACGAGTGTGATGATTCTTTCCGCAATAATCACAGAGGAGATTGTCTTTATCAGATCACTTAACCTTGGAGTCATGGGATGGACGACCATCAAGAAGTGAAAGAAAAACAATAGCAAAACAGAACTCTCAGGCGCAAGATAAGGAAGTAAGGTCTGGCGGCGATCGAATTCCTGCTGCACAATGTTGTAGACCTCAGGGAGGGACGGTAACTGTGGACTCCCCAAAATCTGAACAATGATCTGATTAAAGTCCCGATGCATACCATAAAGAAATTGAAAGATTCGATTGCGGTCCTCTCTGACACGAACCATCGCCTCATCGACAGGGCTAACAAAAAGTAAGAGGATCAAAATGATCATATTCTTGATACAGGTGTGTGAAATCCAAGTAGTACGCAGGGAGGTGATCACCCTGTCGGCGTAAGGATATCTTTCGTCGCACTGGAAAATCTGAGCAGCATTGCCTTGACGAGAGTATGTAGACTACGCTCGTCGCCAAATATCCGCAGTATTGTCGAGAAAAAAATAATTATGAGTGATGGTCTCTTGCATTGAATTAGTAAGCCAATACATGACTAAGGAGTTCTCCAACTCCCACTGTAGCCTCTCGGAAGAAGTCTTGGATAGTTCCTTCATTTGGCCTGTGACATAGCAAAAAAGACGACGACTCTTGAGCGCCAATGTGATAGACCGAGACCATGAAAGGTAATTAGAGTCATCCAGACGAATGGTAGTAATCCGAGGAGTATTATGATCATGGTTCCCATAGAGAGAACTCATTGGAGTGATAACCGCTGGCGAGGGAGCGCGAAAATCATCACCGCTAGACATAGTGGCTCAAGAATAGAAATCCAGAGACCACCCAAGAATTTGGGCAATAAGAAGTTGCAGATTGCACCGGGAGGGGAAGAGTAATCCACTCCATGGGATTACCAAGAAGCGCAGATGGCGCCAGAAGGAGCAGACACTTCACTGCATTGAGGAATCGGCCCCGGAGAAGGGCCGAAGAAGGAGAAGAGGCATAATAGAAATGGTCTTGTGACTGCGAAGTACGAAACCTGAGCGGCGCGCGAGGTAGCAAGGACGAACGAAAGACAAAGAAGCGGCATGAAGCGAACCTGGACGGGAGAACGACTAGGGCACCGGGAGCACGCGCTGCTCTGATACCATGTTAGTCGATGAAAATCAAATTGATTAATTAGGGCAAGTGATCCCCTCCATATAAGGAGTTAGATAACCAAAAAAGAAAGAAAAAATACAACATAATATAACTGGTACATATTCTAACACCTAACATTTACTACCCTCCTTTAAATTATGTGTCTCATCCTCCTCCACTCATACCTTCTCCTATCTTTCATGTTTTCATCTACCTGTCTTTCTCCCTCGTTGATGCAACCTTCTGTGCCTCATAGCAACATGTTTGTTTTATTTATGCAAATTTTTTTTTGTTTGCATTTTAGGTTTGCGAATTTTTTTGCCTTTCGTTTTAATTTTTTTTTTTGCATTTTATGTTCATGTATGTTACTCATGCACACTAGTTGATTGTACTCTTTGTTATGCTTATTGGTGTGACCAATCAATAAGTTGCTGGATAAAATGATCGGTACAGTTGTAGTGGAAATTATGGCATGCAAATTACAAAAAATTAAAATTAAGTATTTTTTTATGAAATTAATTATTTTAAAATCAAAATAGGTATTTTTTTAATGAAATTCAATTATTTTGAGAGAATACGAAGAGTGGAACTGATGCAAACACAATGAGAGCGCCTTTAGACCTATTGGAATCATGTCGCTTTTTCTCGCTCGAGGAATAATCAAAATAAATTGTTCGTCAAAATTTTGACACATTAACTCACTGATTTTTTATAGATCCCAAATTTGGGAACTAGCTTTCCACAAGTCAATCCACCTATACAGAGTAATGAGAAGAAAGCAGTAACAAATACATGAACTAAGTATTTAGGCAAACCCAATCATTATGAACACATAACTATGAATAAATGTTTGCAAATAGAGTGAATCATAATGAAACTAAATGATGTGATTACTCGACACCATGTTGCACTGAGAAACATAGAAGGCTGTCTCTGCGTGACTAACAATAACTGGGACGATGAAAAATGTTTGGTATGCAGGGGAAACCCTAATGAAACTAAATGATGTGATTACTCGACACCATGTTGCACTGAGAAACATAGAAGGCTGTCTCTGCGTGACTAACAATAACTAGGATGATGAAAAATGTTTGGTATGCAGGGGAGCTTACTTTTTTAGGTGGCGAGGCATGCCGATCAGATATATGGATATCCATGAAGACTTATGAAGTTTTGGATGAGGTATATGGTGCAATGAGAAGACTGAGGGGGCTATGTATATGTGCAACCACGTGCAATAAACAATATCCAATGATTAGACAAATGCTAGAAATGAGCTCTCCATGTGACGACCTCACTCACAATATCAAAAGTATTGTATTAATACCATTTTCAACTCACAATATCAGAAGAATTGCCCATTTTAGTTCATCCTAGCCCATTATAAACTGAATCACACGATTTTGGCTCTGTTTGATTCAACCACATTGATTGGAGAAGCAGTGATTGGATAATCAACTGTTTTGCAGAGTTGTTGCATAATCTGTGTAACTGTTTGGAAGAATAACGTTTGCAGTACTGTTTCAAACGAAGAAGCTATTTAAGCTATTTGACAAAACAGCTGTGCGGTGTGTAGTACAATAGGTGCATGCATCAAAGCTGTGAATTGGCAAGCAAAATTGGGGTTAGTTTATTGTTGACTGCTATATATAGAGTTTATTATTCACTGCTATAGGGTTTATCAAATAAGGGGTTTATTGTTCATTGCTGTAGGAAGTTCAATTTTGTAGTGATTTGTGTAATGAAATAACGCTATAGAAATTACATAGGAACGAAGGATTACAGAGCTCAAGAAAACAAGCCGAAGAAGATAAACAATAAACCTTGTGAATGTGAGATTTGAAATGACAAAAACAGCCATGACTTCTCTAGAATGCCAAAGGAGGTCGACGGCGAGGGCTTCGCAGAGGAGGTCAACGACGAGGGATTCTCAGAGGAGATCGACAAAAAACAATGAAAACAGGTCTAGAGGAGGTCGAAGGTGAATGGGTAATCAAACCTAAAGCGGAAAAAAAACTGGAGCAGGCCGGTAGAGCGCGATTTCTGCAAAGAGTTGGGGGGGGGGAACTAGAGCGACAACGCAATTTCGGGAAGGATTTTTTCTAGGCGAGAAAAATCGCGCCTCTCCGCGATTCACAGGTTGCGAAAAAATTTCACGACTGGAAATCACTATTATCCCGCGATTTGGAGAGACAGCGGATGCCACTGCGGGGCATAAAATTTATGTTTGGCGGGGCTTCTCCAAAAACTGCTGTGTGCTGCTATGAAAACCCCCGCCAAACAGAGCCTTTATCCTTTTCCATAGGTCACCTACGAAAACTTATCAGGAGGTTACCCATTCTAGGACTACTCCCACCGGAGCATGCATAACAATGCAATTTTCAACACAACTCGACCACTTCAAAAAGATGTCTTTGATATTTGAGGGTACAATTTATTACTATAACACCATGATCATATAAACTTCTGGCGATGCGAGAGTAATCAGAACCTCCCATCATTGGCGTGGCCTATTATACCCATCATATGGTCCCCGCTCTATGGGTTAAGGTTCATGGACGAACATCATTTAAAAGGTGCTAAAAGAGCCCATGTGATGGTTATAATTGGCTACGTATATGTAGGGATGTTCTGATTAGTCCCACAACGCCAGAAGTGGATGTGATCATGCAGCTTGAGTATTAGGCTTCATTTGAAAAACCATTTTCGTCTGGTGCGTTTTCCCAAACGTGACGCAACTCACTTTTGTCGTTTATATTTCCGCCTATTTTTGGAACCGCCGACGTTTAGCCCTTGTTATCTTTCGCGTCCCCAAACCGGCCAAAGTGGCTCCAAGTTCTTGCGTTTAGGGATGAGGAAATCCTGCGCCGTGCTCTCGATAGCCCTCTTGTGCTGGCATTTGTTAGCCCCTGTGTTATTTTTTTGGGTTGCCGCCGGCGGCGGAGCCGCCAATAGCTTGCCCGGAGCCCACCGACGGGGTCGTCGGACCCCGGCGAACCTGTCGGGGGTATCTCGGCGGCGCTCTGGCAGGGACACCCTACCGGTAGACCTGACCGTGAGGCCCAGATCGGTCAGGCCCAACGATGGGGTCGCCTGACCCCGGCAAACCCGTCAGGGTTATCTTTGCGGTGCACCGACAGGTCCACCGCCACCGGTGGACCTGACCGCGAGGCCCAGATCTGGGCCTCGCGGTCATGGACACGGCTGGCGGTGGCCCTGCCGGAGCCCCACCGGACTACCCCCGATGGGTTCGCCGGGCTCCGGCGACCCCGTCAATGGGTGCCGGGCAGACCGCCTGCGGCGGAGCCGCGCGGAGGCACGACGGAGCCGCTGAGATTAATAAAAAATTATCTATACTATAGTATATTGTATAAACAGAAACATTATATTAATATTTTTTTCCAATTAATTGTTTTCGACAATTTATATAATAGAAAAAAATATTGATTAGGAAAAAATAATTAAAAAAATATATTATTTTCAACAATTTATTAATATATATATTGATTAGAAAAATTATTTAAAAAATTATATAATAGAAAATATTTTATAATAAAAATATGTATAAATCGCCATCGCTGTTTTGCCAAACGGTTCTCTGTTCTGAACAGCTCTGAAAACACAAACTATCCAAACAGATCTCCATTTCCAGCAATTAATTTCCAACAACTACATTTACTTACCTACATTTACAACAACTACTTTTACAACCGCAACCTTTGGCCCAAATGAATCCTTAATTTGTACCCCAAAATATTTGATGTGCCTTTTAAGAGCATGCGGTGGAGTTGTGTTGAAAATTTCCTAGTTAAGTATGCTCAAAGGGGAGTAGTCCTCAGATGAGCGACCTCACTCATATGTAGAAAAGGATAAAATCATGTGGTTCAACTAGTATGCTAAGATGAAACAAAATGGACAATATTTATGATATTTTTGGTTGAATTGCTGCAAATGGTAACAGAGCCAGAACTCTTACAATACATTGTGTGGTTCGGGGACGAACAATTGAAAGTTAATCGGTCTATAACATCCTTAATTTAACGAGGGCTGTTCGATGAGAATGAAGAGTGTTGGGGTTTCATTGAACATCAAGTGCACAACAGAATTAAAAATCCATGCAGTAAATCAATGCTAAACATATTCCTGCGACGAAATTAGATTTCGTGAAGATTAGGATGTTTTTAAGAACCAAACGTGGAACAAAATCCTCTTTTGTATTGGTAACACACGAACGTCAAAAACACCATGCCGTCCATCCAATGGTCTCTGGGTTGGAAGATGATCGACTTTCTCTGCAACGAAATACTAGTTTTGTTTTGCAAGAAACTTCTCTGTCCCTCTCTTCTACTGGGGCACTCTAAATCTCACTTCCAGAATGAAAAGAAGTGCAGTTTTTCTATTTTATTAGTTTCTCAAACTGCCCTTATTATATCAGATAGAGTGAAAGGTATCTTGAAAATCTCGATGGAGCGGAAGTTATGGTAATGGGAAAACCTTTTTCTATTCCAAATCGATAGATAAATAGAATCAGTCAAATTTCTGAATTCGGCATAATTCGATGTATGTCAATTGCATCAAGTTCTAATTGACATTTGGTTCTAGTTTGTAACTGCAAACCAAATCGACATGTGCCAAATTCTAAATGGCGTCCGCCGAATTCTAAACGGTGTGCATCAAATTTTAAATGGCGTGCGTCGAATTTTAATTGACGTGCGCCAAATTTTGATTGGCATGCGCCAAATTTTTATCAATGCACGTTGAATTTTGATCTATATGCGCCGAACTGATCGATGAGCACCGAATTCTAATCGACTTGCACTGAATTCTAATCGATGTGTGCTGAATTCTAATCAACGTTCAACGTGCATTGAATTCTAAACAACAAGCTCTAATCCCTTTGTAATTGATTCCTAATTAATTAAATATCATATATCCATATTTTGGACTCTTTACATTTATATCTATTATATAAAATCAACATGATAATTTATCGAATTTATGTACGTTCTTAACTTTTGACTCTATAGTTTTCTATTATGTTGGCGATATGAATAATCCCTTGATTACTTCTAAATCACAGATTTTGATGAGTGTTTTTGAGGCAGAGGCTTGAAAAAAGATAACTTATGGATGACTTATAAGATAAAAAACTCTTTATCACTTATGTAAAAGATGTTTATTTGGAGCATCGATACAATATTCTTGTCAAGTATAACTTTATTACTGCCGAAGACTGAAGAGTTTTTGTCGACCATCGCACCACTTCTGTATATATGGTTGTGTTCTTAATTCTTATTAAATTCAATGTTTTATATCATTCTTTAACTTTATAACTTATAAGCAATCTAAATATTAACAAATATTTGTTTGTATAGGAGAAAAGTAAGGTTAATACAGAGAGAGCAAAAACACAAAAGACCTTTCATACTACTTCCAGAATGAGTTATTTTGGATTAGAAAAAAAATGGTATTAGTTCTCTATTTCTCTCTTGTATTTTTTATTTTACATTTTAGTTTTTTCAATAATTTAAATGATAATTTATTTTTATTTTATTATCAAGGTTGAACAGGGTGCAGCTGCACCAATTTCACGTGCAAAGTTATGGAAAGCCGGTCATAAAAGAAAGACCTGTGAATACATTAGTAAAAATTCAGCTGACTTGACATCTAAAATTGTAAGTTTAAATGTTTCATTTATTAATTTGTAAATTATCAATATTAATATTGCTTGTGAAGTATAATTTCTTATCTGCAATTCCGCATTAATATTTATTACTTTTGTTTAGATGAGTTGTCGAGCCAAGAGTCCCAGAGTGCTGAAATAATGTCATAGGGAAGAGATGACATCCTTGCATCTGTTTTAGGCCAAGAACATCCGGACAGAGTTAGAACTGGTGGCAAGTTTTCCACCATTACAAGTTTTCCACCATTACAAGTTTTTTCAAGAATGATAGGCGGAGTCAGAGGACATCAGTAGCTCGTATTGAAGATGTCGAAGCTTTAGTCAAAGAAAAATTGAGTCAACAACAACAATTATGGAGCCAGCAACAACAAGCGCAACAACGAGCGCAACAACAAGCACAACAACAAGCGCAACAACAAGCGCAAGAACAAGCGTATCAAACCGAGATAAGTAGTATAAAGAATCAAATGAAACAACTTATGCGCATGTTTAATGCTGGAGCTGGAACTTCTCAATACATGTCTCAGGCTTCTCAGGTATTATTATGTTTATATATTTATACTTTTATGAAATATTATGCTCTTTTTTGTTGCGCAGCCGCATAGATAATAAATAATTTTTATGTTATTTTTTTTCTCAGTCGGAGCATGAAACAGAGCATGTAACCAAGTCATATGAACATGAGATATCACATGAGCGTTTACCTTCTCCGGTATTATAATATTATTTTTGAGTTTTATGTAATCAAGAAATTCAATATTGATGTTTAAAATACTAAATTTTCTATTTGCACAGGCTATTGAGACTACAAATGGCTTCATTGTTATGTTACCCAATTTCATAACTAGGATGGTGAATGAAAATGAAGCAATAAATCTAGTTTAGATTCAACAGTATTTGAGTGTGGTTAATCAACAAGCACATACTTTGAAATGTCAGAGTTGTACGATTTTCTAAATTTGGAAAAAATTGGAGTTAACATCATATTAGCATGCATTGGGTGAGTACTGACTACTGAGTATTAAATATTACAAAATTAAATTTTTTTATTAATATATAAATTGATTTTGAATTTACATGTTTTATTGCAGGTACATAGATTCCCAATTAAAGAAATTTACATACAATATCGGTGTATATTTTAATAATCCAATAGCCATTTGTTTTTTTGATGATAAGTATGCCAAAGCTGATTCAAAGACACGAGTTGAAGATCTAAAAATCAGGCTTAGTCAACTCCAATCGGAATCCTTATTATTTTTGCCTTATCATAGATTGTAAATATGAAGTATCTCTGTATCAATGATTATTACTATTTTTTATTCCAGTTAAGTTATTAATTTTTTCATTTGTTTCATAGAGAACATTGGATGTTGGCTATTATTGATTATAATAATAATACAGTTTATTTGCTTGATCCCCTAAATCATGACATTCGTGAGAATATTAAAAATGTCATTACAAAATAAGTTTATTAATTAGTTATTTACTTATTTTCCTATTTGGAATTCAGATATACCTTTAAACTAAATTTTTTAATATTTTATGAAGTGCATTTAAGGATTTAACAAAAGATCGGCGTACAAATTTCCGCAAACTAAAGGTTTTAAAGTGGAAGCCGGGAAGTTATAGACTTATAGCCTATATGAGTTTATGTATTTTAAATTTTTAAATATTTAAAAATTTGTAATTAAAATACTTACCAATTGTTTATTTTTTTAGTGCCCAATACAACCAGATAGTATTCAATGTGGGTACTATATCATGTACTACATGATTGACATAGTTGATGCTCTTAGAAGTGTGTCAATGCCTTTATTGGTAAGTTAAGTGCATGTAGATTAGTAAATGATAAATTGATAATAATTATGTTGAATTGATTTTAACAAAATTTTTTTATTGCAGATCTATGATTGAGTGACACAATTTTCGCCGGAGAAAATAGATAATATTAGAAATAAAATTTGTGTTTATATAATCAATAATTGTGCTTGACTAACTTCATACTTGTATAGAACTAGAAGTGTAGAACAAATGAAACTTATCTTATTTACTCTTGTAAATGACAGCGGTCTTTAATTCTTTATACTTTAAATGATCTGTAATTGTTCTTTGTGTAGAATAATCACCGATTTCAGTTCATTTGATAGTTATTTAAATTGTTCATTGTGATGATTTCTTTAGCTTAAGATTATCCGGTTATTTCATTGTCCAGACCTAACTCTGCAATCTATTGGTCATGTTGGTGAAAGATGGAATACCAAAACAATAACAGTCTTGCTCCATCCATTGATAGCAATGACCTTGATATAAAAACAGATCCTAAAAGAAAAACAAAGTCAAATGATTCTGGTTGGAAATATGGTCATTGGCCCGACATAAAAGATAAAAATACAGTTAAATGTAATTTGTGTGATAGATTGATAAAAAGTGGTATCAAAAGGTTGAAGCAACACTTATGTGACGGGTATGGAGATGTATTCCAGTGTTTTAAGACTACTTTTGAAATAGCACCTGAGATATGTTCAGCTTTAAATGGTAAAAAAAGGACAATGTGCATCTGACTGCTGATGATGACAATGAGAGTGAACAAGAAGTAGAGCTAACATGATCACATAATGTATCCCCGACATTATCTACTGCTAAATCGTCATTTGTCCTAAGTTCTGGGATAAGTGTCAAAAAGAGAAAAGTAATACAGTTGCTATGAAAATGGGACCCTATGGATGCTCATGTGAGGCGTGCTCCTGAAGATGTAGTAGATGATAGACGTGCTAAAGACGCTGCATAAGCTACTATCGAGAGATGTTTTAGGTCACCATAAGAAAAAAGAGTTGATAGTTATGTTGCCGATTGGTTCTATGAGTGTAGAATTCCATTCAATGCTGAAAGACACGAAATTTTGAAGTCATGTTTGAAGTAGTTGGACAATATGAGCCTGGTTATAAAGGCCCTAGTTATCATAATTTGAGAGTCCCATTATTATCGAATACAAAAGATAAAGTTAAGCAGATGAAGACAACCTATCAAGTGTACTGGAGGAGATATAGTTGCACACTTATGTTAGATGGTTGGACAGACAGGAGAGGGAGACGTTTGATCAATTTCCTAGTCAACTGTCCAGAAGGATCCTATTTTATGGGTTCCGTAGATGCATCCAGTCATATTCAAGATGCCGCAATGTTATCCGAGTTGCTTGATTGTAAAATTAAAGAGATAGAAGCTGAGTGCGTTGTTCAGGTAAATTTTTTAGTCTCACTAATTTTCATATTTCAAGTTAATAGTCTACAAGACTACAACTTTCAATATATACAAATTACAAAGTTATGTTGTATGCAGGTGGTGACTGACAATGCTTCCAATTACAAGACAGTTAGTAAAATTTTAATGGAAAGAAGACCAACATTATTTTGGACTCCGTGTGCAGCTCATTGTATTGATCTTATGCTAGAGGATATAGACAAGCTAAAACAGAACAAAATTTTTATAAGAAAGACAAAGATGATCACAAATTTCATCTATAGACACACTTGTTTACTTGATGCAATAAAGACTACTATAAGTGGTGATCTAGTGCGGCATTCAGTGACTAGATTTGCTACATCATTCCTTACTCTACAAAGTGTGATTAAGCATGAGGAAAAACTGAAATTATTCTGTGTCACCTTCGTGGAATGCCGCTAATTTGCCAAAAACTGAAGCCGAAAAACAAATTGTTGAAATAATACTTTCAACCGTTTTTTGGAATGGAGTAAGAGATTGCCTAAAAGGAAGAAAACCACTGATTGCTGTTTTGCGATTAATAGATGAAGATGAAAGGCCGACTATGTCTGAAGTATATGTGACAATGGAAGAATCTAAACAAAAGATTAAAAATCATTTTGATAATAAAGAATGATTTTTTTAAAAGATTATTGACATTGTTGAAAATAGGTGAACAAATCAAATGGAACAAAAGTTGTACATGATGGCTTTGTTTTTAAATCCAAGTAAATATTTTGAATACGAGGAAAAACATAATGATGATGCCTGAAAATTTCAAGATGCTTTCAATGATGTTGTAAGACTAGTGCCTGATCAAGAATTGCAAGATAAGATTGCAGAGCAAAGCACTAACTACAAAACATCTCAAAATAGTTTTGGAAAGCCTATGACTATTAGGCAACGAACCACTTTAAATCCAAGTACGTATTGATTAAGTTTTTATTTTTTTCTTAAATTATTTATATGTCAAATAATTTATATTTGTCTTAAATGAATAGTGGATTGGTTGGGTGCACATGGAGAACCGAATGTTTACCTTACAAAGGTGGCATTGCGCATACTTGACTTATGTTGTTCTTCTTCTAGTTGTGAGCGTAACTGAAGTACTTTTGAGTTTGTAAGTATACAAATATTCAATATAAAAATTAATATTTTTATATTGACTAATAAGTTTGCAATTATCTTGATTCAGATTCACACAAATAAAAGAAATAGATTGGAACATCAAAGGCTTAGTGATCTTGTATACATCCAATATAATCTTCGTCTACAAACACGATTCCAAGAAAGACGTGAAAAGGGGAGAAATTACAACCCTTTAGTTCTTGATGAGCTAGATTTGAGTAGTGAGTGAATGATGAACAAACCAGAGGATGCACTAGTTTTTGAAGATAATAATATCACATGGGAAACTATAGAGAGAGCTATTGGAACTTAAGCTCAAAATTTACGAAGTGGAGCTAGAGCTAATCCTTAACTATTGGATGAAGGGGATGAAGATTTAAATTATTTTTTCTTTACCAATGATGATAAAAATATTGAAGATAATTATGGGCAAAAGACAAGTACCTCAAACCAACCAAGCACATGCAATGCCGATGACGACTTACTAGATGATGATTCTAGTTGATCTTTTATGATTTTTTAAATTTTTTTTCAAAAACATTATTTATGCTAATATGCTATTGTGCATTAGATGAAGACATTTTGGATTTGACCACAATATTATACTATGTATTTTTTTGTTCCCTTTTTTGTTAGGGCTTTCTCTGAAGTTTGTATTGAACTACTGATTGACATTGTTTTTTCTTACAGCTAAGTGCTAAGTGCTAAGTGCACATATATCAGAAGCTACGATTAGTTGCTTTCTCTTAAGTCTGTAATGAACTATTGATTGACATTGTTTTTTCTTACTGCTAACTGCCCATATATCAGAAGCTAGTAAGCTATTGCTTACTGCTATGAAGAAAAAAATTTGTGGCTGTGTGTTTGTATTTGCCTATTTGGTAGTTTGGTAGATTGACATTGTTTTTTCTTACTGCTAACTGCCCATATTTCAGAAGCTACTGCTTACTGCTATGAAGAAAAAATCGGTGTGGCTGTGTGTTTGTATTTGGTAGTTTGGTAGATTGATATTGTTTTTTCTTACTGCTAACTACCCATATATCAGAAGCTACTGCTTACTGCTTTGAAGAAAAAATCTGTGTGCCTGTGTGTTTGTATTTGGTAGTTTGTATTTGGTAAACATTCTGTTTAAGTAAAAAAAAAGGAGCATTAGACAGCAGTAATTATAATAACCGATGTCTAAAGTCTGACAGACAGGCTTTAAGACAACGATTATTATAATAACCGCCGTCTATATACGACTATAGACTGCGGTTATTATAATAACCGTTATCTATAGACTGAAGACTATAGACTGCGGTTATTATAATAACCGCAACCGCAGTCTATAGTCGGTTTTTTTTTTAAATTGAAGTAAATTGGCGCCTTGCGACTTGCTGGCCTTGTGGTCGCCTAGGCGTCCGCCTTGTCGCCTAAGTGTCAAGGCGCCCGACGCTTGCCTTGGTTCGCCTTGACGCCGTGACAAGAATGGTCATCATAAATTTTGTCATGACAGCCACCCCAACCTTACAACTACTTGATTTTCTGCAGTCATGATGATCGTCTTCAACAGCCGGTCCTCAACTTCTCCCACTATCCAATTTATGCACGCGAGTATTAATGTAATGTGCTATTTTATTTTCAATGTTAAATATTGGAAGATATTTCATGTTTGCTTTGGTATTGTAATTGCTAGTGCCTATGTTTCGGTTCTTTTAGTTCTTTAGTATTTATTCGTGCAAATTATGATTGAAAATCCTCTGTGTGGAGAAAGAACTTTATAGAATTTGTGTGCTTGAAAATTTAGATTTGCATTGTGTAGATTTTCCTAACTTTCATAATTATATTTGCTAGAACTTGGTTCCGATTAATTTTAAAAAATACATATATATATATATATACATGCATTATTTACATTGGGTTTGTTCGCAGTCATTATGCACACTCACATAGGATTGCATTAGTGTGTCGGCACCGTCTTTCTCATAGTCTGTCCTGCGTCACAATACTTTTGATATTGTGGGTTGAATTGTTATACTCCATCTCTAGGAAGGGACTTGATAGTTGAAAAGATGACTGTTAGGGGCCTGAAGCTTGGATGAAAGAGAGAGGTTGCTTTTATTGGGGGGTGGTACCTAGGGAGCAAGCTGTTGCACTGGAAGTGCAACTAGTGGCTTGATTGTGGCACAAGAAAACCAATAGGAGTAACAAGAGGCCAGTTAGGTGTTGAGGGAAGCTAGAGCTTGCTAGGGATTGGAAAGGGGATTATCTTTTCTAGTCCTAATTTTAGCCTCCATAATCATATTTCTTCTGCCCTTCCATTGATTTGATATTCGTAGAATTTAAAAAGATAGCCAAAAAATTTAGAAAGATATCCATGAATATTTTCTACTCATTTTGCGATATTTCTGTTTATTTGATTTGATTGTTTGCTTATTTATTTGATTCCTTATTAATTACAAGACCTGTTTATTTAAGGACTTCAGTGGCAGGTTACACCAATAAACCAAAATATCACATGCAAATATATTGCCATATATACAAGAAGTTTCCAAAATGGAAAAAATGCCAAAAATGCTCACTATAAGGGAGGAGTTCAAAGACACTTTCTTTCACTTCTAAAGACGGGGAAGGTCTTTCCCCACAAAGGAGTGCGATTTTTTTTTGTAGCAGCCGGCTGCCTTTCAATAGAAAAGTCTCACTTTGTTCCAGCCAGTCTTGAGATCTTTCATTTTTGGTTTCATATGATAGGGTAGAATATTTTTTGCTACCTCACTCCTCTAGCTCATAGAGATGTTACTCTTATCCATCATATGTACATTAGTAAAATCCAATAGGTCGATCAATGGTTGTGCTTGAAGCTTTCTTCTCTGTATTAGGCAAGAAGATAACCATTAGAAGTAACAAGTGGCCAGTTAGGAGTTAAGTGAAGCTAGGGCTTGCTAGGGCTTGGAAAGGGGATTTTCTCTTCTCTAGTCCTATTTTTAACCTCCATTATCACATTTCTTTCGCCCTTCCATTGATTTGATATTCGGGGAATTTAAAAAGACATCCAGAAAATTTAGAAAGATATTCATGAATATTTTCTACTCCTTTTGCGATATCTTTGTTTATTTGATTTGATTGTTTGCTTATTTATTTGATACCCTATTAATTACTGCACTTATTTAGAGGAAGGACTTCAGCGGCAGGTCACACCGATAAACCAAAATATCACATGCAAAATTAACTGTCATACATACAAGAAGTTATCAAAATGAAAAAAAGAACAAAAAAAACATAGAAAACATCCTTAGTTTCGTTTGATGCGACAAATGTTATATTTTGAACCAACCTTTTGAACTTGCCCATTTGAGCCTTGATTCTATACACTATTAAATATTCATTAAAAGATAATCTAAATCCTATTTAAACACCCCCTTTCATTCACTGGCGGAGAAGGAAACAAGATGGAGGATTTGATCCTCAAGTCTCTTTGCCCCTTCAAACACAACCTAAACTAGAGAGCCTTTCCCTATTTCGCTCTATTGCTGGTTGCTGACTCCTCTCCCAGCCTTGACATATCTGCTAGAGTCTATCACAAGGGCCGACAACCCTTCCGCGACCTTCCCCCTCTGACTTCAACGATTCCTCTGTCTACCCTTGAAAGACTTCATTAGCATTAAAAAAGGAAAAAGAAGGTACAATCTACAAGAAAGAAAAAATACTGTCCAAATCTATCTTGATTAAGTCAAGGAATTCCTGATTGTTACAAGCAGAGGCATCCCAAAAAAATCAGAACTAGAAATGCCGCCTACCCAATCTCTAGATACTTGCAATCAATGATATATCACCGAGGAACTAGAAATGCCGCCTCCAGCTGCTGCGAAGACTCCTCCGACCGCCTCTTTGATCATACCCCTCCTCTCCGGCTACTCCCGAACCTTCCACACCCCTTCCTTTCTCCTTCCACTAGCTTTCTTCCCCAATCCTTCCAACAGACCACATGTATCTTCCTCATCTTATTTCACTTTTCCGTAGCAACAACCTCCCACTCCCACAACCAACCCTTTCCCGTGTTGTCTCTCCACTGTTTTAATTTACAGAGGATCGGATCAAATGCTACACTTCATACCCCGGGGCATCTCTCAATAATCTTGTTGTTCATTTACTATTATTTATAAATTTATGTGAGTTTAATTTGATCTTAAAAATAGAGCTTGGTTGTTGCACTTCTCAAGGTTATCGTCATTTGTTATTTACTGTTTGTATTTTTTTCTTGCGGAAAACTCAAGAATTTTGATTTACAATTCGAATGCTAAGTTTATTTGGAGGGTCTTTCGAAACCCTAGATTAATTACCTCCATTGCCCATCCGATGATTTAATTTACATACCTTAGTTTAAATTTGATTGCAAGATTATTTAATTTGTGAGTCTGAGTTACATCACTCATAATATTCAAGTGGTTCATCTCTCAGTCTTCTTACATCATCATTCCCTTAGTCTGAAGGTTAACCATTCACTGTAGCTTCAGATTGTTAACTTCCAATTTTTTTTATGGAATTGCACCGGCTACTCAACACCCAATTGCTGTTGCTTCTTATGAGCATCTGTGTACTTCTTGTAGTAGGTTTGCTAGGGTCTTGACCATCATTTTGTGCACTCATTATATATAGAAATTTTGATGATCCCTTTTTGGAATGAAGCTATGGATGTGGAGATGACCTTTCTCCTATTCCGTGATACATGGAGTTTCGTCCACACTCTTGCCGGACGTGACAGTGTTGGGTGTAGAGTTAGTCTTGTTGTCAAGTTTTTGCCAGGTGGACATATAGATTTGTACAGATCTCAGCTTTGTTGCTAAGAGCTTTACCTAGACATATGCGGTTAACTTTTTTGACACTTTCCCCTTAGTTGTATTAACTCTTAATGAATATTCTTTGTCGCACTAAACACATATTAGACAATATTCTAGCTTGATGTGAATAATGTTTTTATATTTGGCGATCTCAAGGAGATAGTGTCCCCCTGAATGTAGATGTGTATGTGCCATATGAGAACTCTAATGGGTGAATGCAACTATAATGATGTAGAAACTTCTAAAATGATGCGATGCACATGTGATTGTCCAGCGTTTAATTACATTAAATTTTGAAATTAATATTAAAATCCACAAACATTCACACTAGAGGTTAAACCTTCAAATACAAGTAAGATCTAGGCTCTATTTGGGATGATTGTGGATGCTGGAAAAATAGGGGTGGGAAACCAACAATCCACTGCCATAAATGTAACACACTGGTCTACTGTAGGTGTGCTACAGGTCTGTCTACAACTCAGTTGCTGATGAAGATCAGTTCTTCTCTAGGAGGTCCTTGGTTCAAGCCCCAGTCTTAACAATCCGCCATTGGAATTTGCGGCCGTGGCCAATCAGATCGACGAAGATGGGTTAGGTTCACTGGTCTGCAGACCTGTAGCACACCTACAGTAGACCAAAGTGTTACATTAAAGCTACAACCACTAGTAATGCAGCAGGGCAACAAGGCGGCAAGGCAGCAAGGTAGCAGGGCAACAAGGATGCCCAGAAAGGCAGCAGGGTAGCAGGGCAGCAAAGCAACCAACAAACCAAAACCACCATGCTACAACCACCAGCAAGGAAATCAACAAACCAAGACAAATAGAAGAATGCTAAATGAGAGAATGAGAGGGAGAGACAAGGAGAAGAAAGTAGAGTGAGAGATTGGGAGGGAGAGGCAGGGAGAAGAATGTGCCAGCTGAGATAGTGAGACCACCATTGAGAGACTTGAGAGCACCAGAGTGAACAACCAGTATGGACGAAGCTACCAGAGGAAAGAGACAATTGAGAGAGTGAGAGCACCAACGAGAGAGTGAGAGCACCAACGAGAGAGTTGAGTGCCTGAGAGAGAACAACCAACATGGGCAACCAACGAGCCTGAGAGCGTCGATGGAGAGCACTAACATAGAGCGTGATGGAGTCAGGAGAGAGCTAGGGCAAGAGAATAAGAGTCAGAGCTCTTTATAGAATGAATCGAGTGAGAATGAATTGGGAGAGCCGTGAACTTAATAGGTTGGAATAAGTAAAAAAAAAAGCGTACTGATATATCGCCTTTTTTTGGGCGATATATTGGTAACGGGCGATATATCGGTAACGGGCGATATATCGCCAGTTTTTTCAAAATGTTATGCCCCAAATTAAAATGGAAACGTGGCGTTTTAGGTCTCATACCTTTATGTCCGACATGTTGGCCGACATCTACATCACTAAAGAATTCAAGTCAATAAACATACAAGAATCTTAAATGAGTGGAGACAGACACAAGTTATCAATCCTTTGCACAGAGGGAACAAAAGACTTTTCCTCGGATTCAAAGGGAAGCCGGGTTTGGTCCACCAGCTCACCCTCTTCCTCCTTGGTTGTGTCAACGATACCGGAGGAACTGTCACCTTCTCCTTGACATGTCTTCGCCTGGGATCGTTCACCTCAACACAAAGGGTTCCAGACTCGAAGAGCTCCAAAGGACCCTTGAAAATGACTTCTAACTCCTCTAAGAAGCTGTGAGAGGTAGGAGATGAACGGGAGTTAAAACCCTAGTTTCCTGGGTTGGAAATGGCGAAAACGGCGCTTCCCCCCATCGAACTCCGTTGGATATCACGAGCATCACTTATATAGGAAAACAGGGCGCACATGCGTGCGTTGGTAAACAATTACTGGATATCTGGGCGTCCAGGTCTCACCCACGCATTTACACACGCCCGCTCGTGCGTAAATTACGCACACACTAACACAGATTCTCCCAAATCTGTGTGAAGAACACAAAATGATCGCGCACGCCCAATTGCATGTACACGCACCCGCGTGCGAAAATAACGCACACGCAAATTCGGATTGACTGAATTCGTGCAGTTAGAAGTGGCAAGAGGTGCACGCGCATGCAAAAATTCCACATGGGTGTGTGTGAGTTAATTTGAACATAACATCCCCTAAATTGCACAAAAACTCCACACCTGTACGAATAATTTATCCCAAATGCCCAGATGAGCAATATACATCAATACATACAATAAATCTACTCATCTAACACAAAAATGAGAGAAAACGTATGAAACTCAAGGTGAAATTACTATATAAAATATACGTATCAGTATGTAGACACGTGTGAGCTTTAATAAGTGCCTTCCTGCCTATGATTCATGAACCCCACCACAATGTACATAGCTAACCTCCAGGTTATGTTGTTATGGGGAAGCCATATATTTGTAAGTTGAAAAAGGCTATATAGTCTTAAATAGAACCCAAATGCCCGATTCTATAAGCTCAGCTAGGCTATTCACACCATTAGTTTTTATCTAAGCCATGCAAATTATTCAGTCTTTGTGAGAGAGAAGAATTTTTTTCTCGCGGTTCTTGTGGTCTGTGGATGACATTATTCAGCCAAATTACAATAATTGATGAGGTTGAAACAACTGTTTATATTTGTAAAAACTTTGTGACAAATGACACGAGATGGCATCCTTCTTCCAAGTAATGATATTTTTGGCATGGATGAAACAAAGGCTTATTTGTATAAACACTTTGTTACAGAACATGGTGTCTCCCCGTTGTTTTCTTTGCATTGAGATTTCTAGATGCAATAAAGGAATTGCATTGTTTTAGTGTAAGTATGCCATTAATCTTGTCGAAGAAACCCATTTACTTTGAGCAATGTCGTCTCACACTCTCATTATTATAAGCAACAACAACCATTGTGATGAGTCTTTCACGCTTCTTAAGGATGTTACTCTTTACAGACACTTGTTTGGCAAGCTAATTTACCTTACTATAGCGAGTCCTCATTTATATTTAGGGTTGGCATGGTTTGCTAATTTATTCATACTCCTAGAGATTGTCATATTTATTTTGCCATGAAGATACTGGAGTATGTGAAGAGACCCCATGAAAAAGGTCTTTAGTTCAAAAGAAATAGTTATCTATGTATTTGTTATGGGCTCGGGATTGGGAGCGCGTGCACCAGGGAAGAGGAGGGAAGTCCTCGATGGCGGAGGAGAATGCCTTCCCGGAGGTCCGGCGATCTATGGTGCTGAAGGATGTGAGCGGGTCTTCGATCGGCGTCGGCGGGCTCGCGGCTTTCAACGGGTTAGGGTTTGACGGGAGTAAGAACGGGAGAGGGAGAGAGAGAATTTAGAGAGAGAGTTTAAATTATAAAATAAAAATACTTCTTCTTGCTTGCTTAGCATCTTAGTTCCCCATCCAAGTCTTAAGTAGCAACACCAAAATGCCCCCTCCTTGGGCTTAGACATGGAGGATCAAACAAGCGCGAAATAAAAATATAAAATAGAGTAGATACGGTCGGCGAACTACGCAACCAAGGCGTGACCATAACATCTCCACCCCACCCGACGACAAGCTTGCCCTCAAGCTTGGTCTGTAGTGAAGGTCGGCGTCGGGTCGCCCGTATCAGTGTCAGCACCCCGTTCGACAGCTGGGTCGTCGACCTCCAACCAGAAGAGGCGTTTGCAGTGATGTCCACGAAAGAATGTCTCGTCGCAGTTGTAACAGAGGCCCTTGGCCCGACGGTCACTCATCTCTTGTGGTGACAGTCAGCGAATGGCAGCAGGGCGGTCGGCGTCTCGTTTTGGGCCGAGGAGACTGACGGTGTCCGATGACAGAGGGAGCGAAGTACGACTGGACCCATCGGTGTCCCGGTGATGTTGGTGAGGGCGATCCAAGAGCAGATGCTTCTCGCAGACGCGAGCCAAACTCATTGCTTCTCGCAGACACGAGCCAAACTCATTGCACGACGGGTACTTGAGATTCCACGTCCATGCGGAGGCGCTCATGAAGTCCCACAGTGAAGAAGGACACCTGCTGTGTCGGAAGAACGGAGGTCGTGCGGGCTAGGTGGACTTGAAACTGCTCGAGGTACTCGTCGATCGGACCGGTCTGTCGGAGGGAAATGAGATCCGCCAAGGGATTGTTGTGGAGCGGTGGGCCGAAGCGGAGGGTGCAGTGTACCTTGAAATTTTCTCAAGATAGGAGCGGTTTCTCTTGTTGCAGATGGGAAAACCAAAGTTGTGCGGGGCGCCGGGGCCCATTAGGTGGAAGGCAGCAACGTTGAGCCACTCTTCCCACGGGGTGCGTTGGTGGGCGAAAAACTACTCACAACGAGAGAGCCAGGCTAAGGGGTCTTCGTGGGCGTCGAATATGGGAAAGTCTAGCCGAAAGTACCGTGGCACCCCGTCGTGCTCGTGTCGCGGGGGAAAAAATTCCGGCAGGGTTGGCGTAATCGGCGCCTCACTGGAGGAGCCTGTTTCCGGTTGGGCCGGTCGGTTAGCCGCTAGTTGGGTGGTGACGGCGGCAATGAGGGTGGTGTTTTTATCCATGAGGAGTTTGGCGAGGGACTCAAAAATTTGCGATAGAGAGGGCTGGTCGGCCATTTCGAGAGAAATTGGTGGATGGTTGGCGCCGGGAGGTCCGGAGGAAGGAAGGACCGGTGGCAGAAGCAGCCCGGTAGAGGCCGCAAGGAGGGAATGTTCGTCATTGGAGGATCCAAGGAGTATGGATGCTGGAGAAGGAGTTGCGGATAGCGGTCGAGGAGGGGATGGTTGGCCGGAACTCTTGGAGGGTCGGCAGACGTCGGGAACGGCTGGAGTTGCTGGGTCGGCGGCTGCTGGCTGTTGTACGGGGCGGATCGGCCCTTGCGGACGCGAAAACTCGCAGTCGGAGCGACGGAGGGTGCTGCGGCCGGCGGGGTCCTCGTGGTCGGCTACGGTAAGGGCCAAAATCGCTGGATCTGGAATGTCGGCAGCGGGGAGGAAGGTTCCCTCTGATACCAAAATGTTACGGGCTCGGGATTGGGAGCACGTGCACCGGGGAAGAGGAGGGAAGTCCTCGATGGCGGAGGAGAAGGTCTTCCTGGAGGTCCGACGATCTATGGTGGCGAAGGAGGCGAGCGGGTCTTCGGTCGGCGTCAACGGGCTCGCGGCTTGCAATGGGTTAGGGTTCGGCGGGAGTAAGAACGGGAGAGAGAGAGAATTGAGAGAGAGAATTGAGAGAGAGAGAGAGTTAAAATTATAAAATACAAATACTTCTTGCTTGCTTAGCATCTTAGTTCCCCATCCAGGTCTTAAGTAGCAACACCAAAACGCCCCCTCCTTGGGCTTAGACACGGAGGATCAAACAAGCGCGAAATAAAAATATAAAATAGAGTAGATACGGTCGGCGAACTACACGACCAAGGCGGGACCATAACAGTATTGAGGGGTATCCTGATGCTTGTTATGTGGATGAGAAGGTTGACATGAATTGTACATCAAGATATTGTACCTTCATATGAAGCAATCTTGCCACATGGCGAAGCAATAGTCAAACTGTCTTTAGATCCAGTGCAACCGTGACAAATAATGTATGAACTTAATTTTATTAGTACTATTTTGAAAGATATTGATGAGGCGTACAGTTCACCTTCTCTTATACGTTGTGATAATAAAACAACTATTTATTTTGCCAAGAATTCAGCGTTTCATGAAAAGCATATAGAGGTGGATTGTCACTTTATAAGATGAGAGTTAAGCAATGGGCGAGTGTGCACTCTCTTCCTCACTTTTGTCAAGGAGCTTGCGAACATCTTCACCAAACCTTTTTTTTTCCATTTTTTTAACATGCATGCCAAGCCCGATCAGTGAAGCTCTTGAACAGATGTGCGCTTCTTATTTTTTTTTTGTTTCCTTTGTTACACTTTATAGTTTATTTTCTTTTCATCCATAAAGATCTGATAAAGCTTTTCCTTTCTATTTTTTTTATTCCAGGAAGATCAATCTTTCTTGAAGAATCATTGATATGCTTTTTTTGCATTTGATAATACAATTTGTTGTTTTGATCTTATTCCTCAGTTTGATCTTATTTGATTTTCTATATATTAAAAAGGGTTTCAGCACTTGCATTCTGATTTTGTATGACCATTGAATATTTCAAAATTATTGGCTTTCACGCTTTGCACATTTCCTAATGTCGTCATAGACTCATAGTTGCTGTTTTGCAGACTTTGTCATCTTCCACAAGCCCTTATGTAAATGAATTCGCGGTTGGAGTCCTGAGAGGCAACCAAGTAAGTCCATAATTTTTTGTTTAATGTTATACTTAGTCTATGTACCATACTGCCCACATGCCAAAGATACATCTCTTTTTTGGGAAATGGCATATTGAACTATCTTGTGGATAATAGTTTTGATTAATATGGATATTTTAAGTTTCGTTGACTTTGCTTTGCAGTTTCATGTGAATCCTTTGCGTGCAGTAGTTCAGTTTCGGCCATCAACTACTCATCTAGATGGAGTTCAAAAGGTGAAACGAGGTGACCATCATCTTGAATCAAATTTAAAGACCGTTGAAAAACCGAAGGAATCTCTTATGGTGTCAGATCATAAGGTAAAATATAGCAGAGAATCTCCTTTTTCATTACTTTTACAAATGCTCTATTTGATGTCAAAACATATCCCTATTTATTTTATGTGTATGGTTTAATGTGCTAGTAATTTTTGATTTCTAGTAACATCAAGATTCAAACGACATATAGGCGGAGATTGTAAGTTCCCTTGGTCATGCTTATCTTTTTGTATGGCCCTGTAACCTTGTAATCCTGTTTGGGGGCTGTGGAAGTCACTATCCCAAATCTGTGGTCTGATGCCCATGGATGAAATCTGTGGGTATTCGGAGATTTCCTCTGCATGTTGTCATCAGAACGCACGACCACTGCACAACTATACGACCACGGAGCCATGACGACATTCTGCCGGATCTTCACCGATCCGCAACACCAAACAAGTTTGTCGTTCCTTTGTCTTAAATTTACTTGAACTCATATGATCCTATGCAAGGTTATAAATATCGAATGTTGGCGACATGTTGCACTGTCAGATGTCAGAAGTTGGAGATATGTAGAGTTATTTTAAAATATTAGTCCTTCAATTATTCGAGTTCATAACTTCTAGAATTATTTGTGTTGCATGCTTCTTGAAACGATTTGTTTTGTATGGCACTTGAAGCGATTTGTTTTGCATGCACAAAAAGTTTGTGCCATTTTAATGTTTATATCTATGGGAATAATTGATGTTGTATGATGCCAAATTTACACAAAATTGATACAAAACCGGGCAAATCTATTGTTATGGGCCGCTCATTCACGGGCCTAATCCCGCCGGTCGAGCCCACAACATGGGCCGCGGCCCTGCACACCCAACCCTTCTCGCCACGTGTTCTCGGTGGTGCGGGGTGTTGAGGCCGGGTCTCGAACCCTTTACCTCCTTGATAAGAGGCACTTAACGCTTGCCCTTATCACCAACTGATCCGCGATTGGCCGGAGACGCTTGTCTCGGATAGAGATCGGGTGTTCACCAGTGCCTTCTGGAAGGAGCTGTTCACCCTTAGCGGCACCAAGCTCGCTTTCTCCTCAGCTTACCATCCCCAGTCCGACGGGCAAACGGAGGTCATCAACCGGACCTTGGGCATGTATTTGCGATGCATTACCGGTGACCGGCCCCGCGATTGGCCGCGTTGGCTTCCATGGACTGAATATTTCTATAATACGGCGTGCCATTCAGCCTTGCAGACCACTCCCTTCCGTCTCATTTATGGTCACGATCCCCCCTGACTGCTCTCCTATACGGGTGGTTCGGCCAACATGGTTGCCGTGGACGCCCAACTCAAGGACCGCGATGAATTTTCGCACATTGCACGGAACCGGCTGCTACAGGCTCAACAACGGATGGAAATTGCTTACAACAAGGGTCATCGCGAGCTCACACTTGCCGTGGGTGACTGGGTGTGGCTGCGCCGTCGTCCTTTTCGCCAAGTGTCTGCCGTCCGTCCATCCTCCAACAAGCTTGGACCGAAGTTTTTTGGCCCCTTCCAGATCACCGCCCGTATTGGCGAAGTGGCTTACCGGCTTGCGCTTCCTCCTGAAGCCCGCATACACGACGTCTTTCACGTCTCGCAACTGAAATTATTTGTGGGACAACCGCCGGCTGCACCTCTTGTCGACATCCCACCCCAGCTTGTCGACAAGCTGTCTTTGGACGAGGAGGGTGATGTTACGGCGCCTATCGAGCCCGAGGGGCGTTGGGGACAAACGTATCGGCGTCGTCTACCGGCAACGACGGAAGGACAATTTTAATTCCCGCATTTATTTTCTGTCTTCAAAAAAAACTTATGTTTTATTTTATGCGAACGTTTTATTTTAACCCACGTGTCTAAGCCCAAGTGGGGGGCCGGTTTTTGTGTGTACCGGGCTTATGAGCCGGTTTGGGGACTTTTTGGAAGGAGGCAAGAATTAATCCTCTTTTTTCCTTCTCTCTCTAAAATCTGCTCTCCTCTCTCTCTTCTTCCAGTTTTCCCGCACCGCTCCCTGTAGGGTTTCCGCAGCCGCTGCCCGCTCCGCCCGGCGCTCCCCCTTCTCGGCGCAACCCCGCCTCTCTCTCTCTCCCTCCCTCTCTCTCTCTCTTCTCCCTCCTGGAGGCTCTCCCATCTAGCAACCATAGAACCGACCAAGCCCCCACCGGCTCTGTCGGATCTACGGGGTTTTCCCTCTTTCGAAGGTCCTATCACTCTCGGTCGGGGGATCGTATCATCTATCTACTGAAAAAGGATGAACTCTAGGAGTGATTATAAAGAGAATAAGTGGAGATAAATATATGACAATACCAGAGAGAGTTAGCCAGAGCACCAATGACAATGATATTTAGATGCAGTTCGATGGAGATCCCTAACCCATATACGCTTATTCGCTCATGATGCGAAAATCCGCTACCTGTTCCGGCGATCCTAGTCCACAGATGCGTCTGGATGGTTGTTTCGAGTTTTTTCATGTATTTTTGTAGAGTTGTATTTGACACCCGATCAGTTTGGATATTATGAGCCTTCCGATCCGAGTGCCCTTTCAGTTATGTACTATTTATACATGCTTGCATCAATTGAGGCATTGATGGTTTTGGTTCAGTTTCAAAATCCATCGGTCTCCCCCTTACAGTGCAATTCCACAAGTCCTTTTTTGGTGCAACTCCAAGGCTTTATCATTTTCACATTATCCTTCCCCGTTGATCTCCCCGTTCCCTGCCTACTCCCGCAAGGCTACACTCACACCCTCCCTTGAACTGTCTCCCTTCAATTCTGCAAGCCGCATCCCCGTCCATCCTGCAAACCCCAAATCCCGCTACTCCCTCCAACCGCAAGCCACAGGTTCTTCTACCTCATAATCTCCTACGAATCCTCAGACAACAGTCTTCCGACTCCTCCTTCGCATTCCACGACTATTTCCTCCATCGATAGCCCCTATCTTCCTATTCCCGCCGCTGACCCTCATTGCAAAAACCCGCCCAACACTTGTTTTCCCATCCAACGCTCATTGCAAAAACCCGTCCAACACCTATTTTTCCCATCCGACCCTCATTGCAAAAACCCGTCCAACATTTGTTTTCCCCATCTACTTAATTATGATTGTCAACTGATGTAACCTAGGATGGGCTGTAGTTTTGAACGATAAAATAATTGTGATCTTTTTAAAATAAATGTGGCGTGGGAGGACTTTGTGGGCTATTTCAACGACTAAAACGGCCTAAGCGTCGCTTGCGAACGCAAGGCTACTGCGTGAACGTATCAACGTCACAAGTCACAATTCCACAAGCACTGAAATTAACTGGTGGCATTCACGTGTTTGAAAACAACGATAATCAAGACATGAAATTAACTAGGGCAAGCTCTTGATAATTAACTATCAATTTAAATGTGTAACCAAAAAATATTACTGCAGGATTGAAGCTTGGCCAGGGAAGGTATACCGGAAGGGATCAAAGGAGTGGAGATTGCTTCAGGGCTTTCTGGAAGGTGAGGAAAAGTTTGCTGGAGCTTGAGAGAGGCCGACGGGAAGGGGAAAAACCCTGAAGGCTGTCTGGACAACTGGCGGCCGGTGCAGAAGGGGCGGCCGGAGCCCAGGAGAGGTTCAGGCGGACTCGACGACGGCTGGCGAGGGCTCCGCAGGTGGCGTCGTCGGCGAAGAGGGGCCCTGACCGTTGCAGCGCAGTCGCAGGAAGTCGTCGAGGTAGGAGGTCGGGTGCGGGCCCAGGAAGTCTTCCGTCAGGGAAGAAGGACGCCGGAGGGAGAGTCGGCTGGAGGTGGTCTCGTCAGAGGTGTTGAACGCTGGAGGAGGCGGCTTCAGGCAGTGGCGTCGGGCTTTGTCGTGCTTGCAGGGGGCGGCGCTGGAAGAAAATCCGAACAAGGAAAATAATCCTGTTCAGTTTTCTTATTCCAGCCATCAAATAGGGTTAGGGGGGTTTGCTTTTATAACTTAGGATTAGGGTTTCAAGTGAGGGGGGGGGGGGTAAATGGGCTTAGGTTAGGTGGGCTTAGGATTTTATTTTGAGCCTCATTTTAAACTAATCAACATTTTAAGAAATATATAAAATGATAGTTAATAAATTTCGAGCTTGGCCTAAATTAATCTACCTCCTAAAATATCGGACCTATGCATTTAGGGTCTCGTTCGCCGGTCACACCAACGAGCCAAATAAAAATTGCGCGAAAGCGTGCGCGATACAAAATTACATCAAAAGCGCTAATACGTGCGTGATACAACTTGACGCTACACCATAATCCAAAAATGCGAAAAAACGTGCGCTACAATAATAAAAGACACGTGCGATCAAACAATAATAATAACGACGCGATGCGGGTTGCATCATCAACTAACATACTTATCTCTCCTCAATGGAGCATGAATGACTCAGGATGCTATTTTGGTACTAGTATGGGCTTCATGAATAATGTGGGATGCTGAACTTGTAGCAGTCCATCTTCAAGTGTAGGTTCTCCATATTTTTCCTTGCCCAAAAAATACTCTCCTTCCTAGTGTTAGATTTCTGAATCAATCTAGTTATGATTGTACCAGTTTCTCTTAGTGGTTGATATAATTCACGCGGAAGGTGGAGCTTGCTCACTATGTGCTTCAGTCATTAGATAATTTACATTTTCTTCCATAAAACATTTTGCACAATGAAACGTGAACGCACATCTAGCTGAACATTGTATCGGCTGGATGAGAATACTATCCATTTCATATTGACAAGGTGTAAATATAACCAAGTTTAACGTTTTAGTAAACAAGTTTACTACTTGGATTCTTGGTTGACCTTTGATATTTATGTCAACTTTGTATCATAGGCTCTGTTTGGGACAACTTATGATGATGAATAAGCCGCTAATTGAAAATTGATGTTTGCATAGAGATTTTATAAAATAGATGATGAATAAGCAGTCGACTGCTTGGATAGTTTGGTCATAAGCGCTTATCTAAATTTCTCATTTATTCATAAGGGTCTGTTTGTTTGGACGTGTTTTTTTTCGTAAGTGCACGATTTTTTTGCCTGTGGGCGGTTTTTCGCTCGGGCGTGTTTTTTCGCCCGTCAAGATTTTTTTCGTCCGGTCAAGATTGTTTTCGCCCAAGCTCGATTTTTTTCACCCAAACGTGATTTTTTTCGCCCGGGCGCGATTTGTTCGCTCGGGCGTGATTTTTTCGCCAGGTCGCATTTTTTCGCTCGATCACGTTTTTTCGCTCGCCCGATTTTATTCAACCGAGCGCATTTTTTTTCACGCTGGAGCGATTTTTTCGCACAACCGCGATTTTTTTGCCCGGGCGTGTTTTTTCGCTCCATCGCGTTTTTTTTTCGCTCGAGCGTGTTTTTTTCCGTCCGATCGCGGTTTTTTCGCTCGGTCGCAGTTTTTTTCGCCAGGGCGCGTTTTTTCGCTCGGGCGCGATTTTTTCAACCGGCCGCGATTTTGTCCCGGGCGCAATTTTTTCTCACAGGCGCGATTTTTTCGCCAACACAATTTTTTCATCTTGATGCAATTTTTTCGCCTGAAAAAAAGAAAAAAACTCCCGGATGAAATAATCATGCCTGTGGGAAAAAAACATGCTCGGGCAAACAAATACGCGTCCGAGAGAAAAAATCTCTTCTCGTCGCGACTGGGCGAAAAAATCGCTTTCGGGCAAAAAAATCGCTTTCGGGCGTAAAAATCGCTTCCGGGCGAAAAGAACCGTGCCCGGGCGGAGAAATCGCGCCCGGGCGGAGAAATCGCGCCCGGGCGGAGAAATCGCGCCCGGGACGGAGAAATCGCGCCCGGGACGGAGAAATCGCGCCCGGGACGGAGAAATCGCGCCCGGGACGGAGAAATCGCGCCCGGGACGGAGAAATCGCGCCCGGGACGGAGAAATCGCGCCCGGGACGGAGAAATCGCGCCCGGGACGGAGAAATCGCGCCCGGGACGGAGAAATCGCGCCCGGGACGGAGAAATCGCGCCCGGGACGGAGAAATCGCGCCCGGGACGGAAAATTCGCGCCCGGGCGGAAAGTTCGCGCCCGGGCGGAAAATTCGCGCCCGGGCGGAAAATTCGCGCCCGGGCGGAAAATTCGCGCCCGGGCGGAAAATTCGCGCCCGGGCGGAAAATTCGCGCCCGGGCGGAAAATTCGCGCCCGGGCGGAAAATTCGCGCCCGGGCGGAAAATTCGCGCCCGGGCGGAAAAATCGCGCCCGGGCGGAAAATTCGCGCCCGGGCGGAAAAATCGTGCCCGGGCGAAACAATCACGTCCGGGCAAAAAAATCTACTTTGAGTTTTTTTAAGAGATAAGCGCTTATGAGAATCCATAAGCTGGACCTGGATAGCTTATGAAAAATCAGATTATCATCAATTTTAAAATAAGTGATTTTTTATAAGCTGCCCAAACAAACACGTGAAAAACAGCTTTTCCGTTTTGAATAGAGATTATTCATCATCAAAAGCTGTTCCAAACAGAGCCATAATTTCCCATAATCTGCTTATTCTTTATTGAGCCTACATGATAAACCTTCTCCAATTTCTGCTTCATGCAATTTTCTGCAACGCCATTCTCTTAGTGGCGATCTTCCTTCACGATGACCGTGGCCTTCTCCTCCAACAATGTCTTTCTTCATCCTCAAAACCTACGAACTGCGATGACGTTGGCTTTTGTCTTTTTTGTAACCTAACTGAACTGGAACCAGTTATGTAGCTGTGAGTTTGATGTAGCTAAGGCTCAACCAGAACTTGAGCACCTAATACATTTCTGTGATGATTGTTTTGTAATTGTAATTTGATGTAGGCGTAGGCTACGGGTGCACAAAACCTACAATACTAGGTGATAGTGCAAGGGTGACACGCTAATGCAACTCTACATGCAATGTAATGATCGATATTTGACGAATAAATGGAAGCAATGCAAATTTCAGCACCACACAGATATTAAAATAGAAAGCAAATATTTATTTTGGCAATATTATAGTGGCTTTCCTCCGCTCGGAGGGCTAAAGCGAAGCGCGCGGCAAATGTCTTTTCCTGCAAGTTATTAGGGCACCAAAACAAATCTCCACAAATACGAATCACAACAAAATATGATAAATCACTAAATGAAAATGTTGAATTAAATAGTACAATACTACAAAAGCTCACAAAGTAGAGGGCTGAACCGAGACACTGAAGATTTGGAGGGCCGAATGTTTAGGTCAGTGATCGGAGATGGAACTGGTGGCGAGGCGAAGGTGGCGGTGGCTGTCCTCGGCGGAAAAACGGGCAATAAAATGGTTGATCCGGCCGCGTGTAAGTAGATCCGGGCCGGGGGAGGGTAGATCCGATGTGTAAGAGCGGATCCGGGCCAAAATGGAAAGTGCGAGTGGTGGAAATAACGGATCGGGGTCGAAATTCCAAGATCTGAATTGATCTTGTGAATTTGGACTAAAGGAAGGTGGATCCACGTGAAAGGAATTTAAGTAGTGGCCGGCTAGGGTTTTGGATGGTTTCCGGGCGGTGGGGAGGAGGGTAGGGTGGTCGGCTGGATGGGGGGCTGCAAGGGGTTGGTCGGCTTGAAGGGGTGAAGGGGGTGGCTGGAGGTTGGGGGAGGCTGGCGGCGGTAGTCCTGGGACAGCAGGCCGGCCAGTTGTGGGGGGGGGGGGGGTTTGGGCAGCCGACGGCTGGGTAAGTCAGGGAAAAGGGGTGGAAAACGAAGGTGGGAGTAGGGATACCTTGGGGAGGAGTTTGGAGGCCTAGGAGTCATCACTTAGGGTTCTACGACGTCGGCACCGGGGAGGGATCGCGGGATTCCGATATTCAATGTCTCCAAAATCTGCAATGTTTCAATTCAGCCCTCAAGACCCTTATTTATACGAAAAGAAAAGCTAGGGCTTCCTCTTCAATGACTATGATTGACCAGTGGGTTTGACCCTTAAAATACATCAATAATAAACAAAAAAAATATAAACTAATATAATGTTTTTACTCGCGGCGACGTCCCGGACGCAACCGCGGAGTCCGATCGGCGATCCGATCAAGTCTTCCCGAGCGAATAAATGAACGTGGGTCCCTCCTTGCGGCGAATCCCTCCAGGTGCATAATTCGATAGATTCCCATCACAACTCAACTGGAATTAGAGCTTTTCTGCAACTCATGCCAGATCTCTATAAGTGCAGAAGATCAATTAGTTCAGCCTTATGCCATTGACGTTAGTTTGTCGTTAATTCTTTTTGGCCAAAGTGTACATTTAAAAGGCATGTCCATTGATATTCCAATAAAACTACAATTTTTTTGAATTTTTTGATATGTGACTGACTGACAAAACAACAATTCCTTATTCTTTTTTGTCTGACTCTTTTACTATGGGAATCCCGTCTCGAGTTGAGCTTGTTCATATTCTAATCATTGTACTATTTACTAGAGGTCGTTGGGTTGTCTAATGGGATAACATCGGCGTCACATCCCCATTCTACGACTTTCCTACCTGATACTTCTGAGTCCTCACTTTCAAGTTAATCTTCTGACAGCTTCTCTGCTTACAAGCTATAATGCTTACGTCATTTTGTGAATGATTTTTCATGAGACCTCATCCTTTATATCCATATTGTTTACCTAATTCCTCATAGATTTCATTTCCTTTACTGTTCTTTTAGCAAGTTAATCTTGCTGATGTCTCATTTCCAGTAATACTCACCTTCTATTATTTTATTTGATTCTTTACATGTTCCTAGCTTTCCCAATAACTTAATTTCCGTATTATTTAACAAAATTTTAAAATTGTTTTGGAACCTTTTTTCCTTCTCATGTTGTTTTTTAGGATTAAAAACATGAGAAGGAAAAGAGGCTTGAGTGTTGTTGTTTGCTGTTTTTTTAGGATGTGGATGAAGTAAATTGTTGGTAAGCTGTATCTACTAGTTCACGATATAGTTGCTCATATTCTGTCTCTTTACTCCAATACTACTTCCTAGTCTCAGCATAGGAAGTTAGATTAATCATTCATTTCTTTTTTGCGATGGTGCTTTCCCTTTATTCCCCCTAAATATTTTGATTCATTTGCATGTGTTGTTTGTGAACTCCTAAGTAATTTGTTTCATTTAATCATGTTGTCTTGCCAAGTCATTTTCCTTTTGCTATCTTACATACAAATGTTCAAAGGTCTTATCCTTTACTTTATCATCTGTTATAAATGATTTATTACTTTCATTGATTGATTTTATTATATCACATGAATTTTTTGCTGCACCATAAATGAAATTTTCTCATGTTTCAGGCTAATGATTTGTACTCAATTTGATAAAACAATTAAGATTGCTTGTAATGGTAATGATTCAAAATATTTTTATAAGGAATTTAAAATGTAAATGATTGAGTGTGGGATTCTCCATTAGACTTCTTAAGGCGTTACCCTGCTCAAAATGTAGTAGCAGAATGAAAGAATAAACATTTGACTTGAAATTTCTCATGTTCTTTTAATTATGTTGCACCTTTTTAAACATTATTTAGGTGTTGCTCTACTTATTGCAACTTATCTCATGAATGACAAGCCATATAATATTTTCGTTTATTACACTCTTCTTGACATTCTAGGCATTTATTCTAGGTGACGCTGGACGAAAAAATATTTGGAAAACTCCTATATGGCTCCACACATGAGATCGTACAATTTACTTATAACAATTGATGTTTATAAAACTATATTAATTTGATTGACCACAAAGAGTTAAAACTTTCAAATATGGAAACACGTTAGATAGTATAAGCCGATTGTGTGCAAAACAAATTCTATTTGAACGAGAGATTACAAAAAACCATAGCAATTGAAAAGCAAAACTTATATATCACAATCTCTTCAAGTAGAGAACACACACGGGAGACAATGAAAAAAAATAACGACACACCTTGATCTTTGCAAAATAATAAAGAGGGGAGGGCTTGAGGTGCTTTTAAAGGGCCGTTGGGACTGGTTTTCAGCATTCATATGCTGTAGGGAGCTGTCCAGAGAGAAAAAACAGCAACCCAGACTTCGCCGGGAAGTAGAAATGATACTGGCGCTAATATTCTGGAGGCTTATGGCTGTAGGGGAAGATCTAGACAGCAGGAATTGGTATTGGGGAGATAAGAGTGGTAGGAGATGTTGCTGGTTGGGGGATTTCTTGATGGGGAGGGGATGGGTATAAAGGATATTGGGTTGAAGGTTGCTGTGGTGTCTCCTTGCGAGCAGACAATTGGGGAAATGGGATTAGTTGAGATGGTTTTGTTACTTATGAGGTGGTGAGGAAATGAGATTCCACGTGAGGCCGGTTAAGGGAAAGGGATGGGGCTGATTATGGGGAAGTGGGGCTGAAATATAGGAGGGAAAAGTGGGGTTTGGTTGTGGGAGTAAGTGGGGAGATGGGCTAAATTTTAGGTGAGGTTTGAATGATTCCACGTGAGGTAGATGGGAGGAAATGTAGGCTGAAGGCCGGCTGCTATGAATGGGGGGGGGGGGGGGGGAGAATGGGAGAGGGAAGTGGCTAGATTTTAGGAGTTATTGCCTAAAATCTAGGAGAGTGAAAGTAGTGGGGGTAATGTGTTAGTTATGGAAGTAGTAATGGGTGGTGGTTGCCGGCTAGGTGGAGGTTGTTGGTGGCCAGAGGAGGCTGGTGGTGGTGGTGGTTGCCAGAAATGTTATCCGGCGATTGTCGGAAAATGTTAAGTGATAGGAATACGATGAGAAGTGTAGGAGGATCACCGGAGGTGGCCGGAGACATACTCTGGTGATTGCTGGAGATGGAAAATGTAGGGCAAGGTGACTGTTTTTGTGGGAGTTACAAAGTGGAGGTCGGGAGGGATTATGGTGGCTCCACGACAAGGAAATGGGGGGAAGGGGTTTGGAAGGCTGCTGCTTGTGGAGGAGGGGCCGTTGGTCAGCTGCTGCTTCTGGAGGAATAGAGGTGGTCGGTCAAGGGGAGGGAAACCAAGGCTTCACGCCAAGGATAGATGGGAGGGGGGGGGGGACCAAGGCTTCATGCCAAGGATGCAAGGCTTAACGCCCCGCCTCGTCTTCTACACCAAATTGACCAAAGATTAGGCTTCTATTCTCCGATCTTCAATGTCCAAAATGAGAGCCCTCACCCTCTATTTATAGGCTCTAAGGGGGGCAACAAACGACTATGATTGACTGATCGTCCCGACCCCAAAACAAATAAAAGTACAACTCAAAACGAAAAATGAAAAGAACAAACAACGCTACGATCGTCGATCCGCATAAGATGAATGGTTCTGATCACCGTGCAAGTCGATCGTGATCCCCATCACTAGGTATCTTTCCTCTGCAATTTTTTTTGCTTGTTTTATTCACATCCACAGATAATCCCGTAGCAAAATGGATACTCACACACTATAAGATTTACTTCTATTATGTATACTGCTTATAAAAAAATGTAAATTTTATCATCCCCTACCAGAAGAATCTTTTCGCCAAGTTGCTATTTTTAGGACGACCTCATATTTTGACAGTCAAATTCAAGGTGCGAATAATAACCTTTAAGATTTTGAGGTCACCCTAACACTTTTTCTTATCCGATTCCTCGTGGCTATTATATTTTGCAAGACAATCCTATAGAGTGACAATTCGAGTCATGAGGAGCCAATTTGATGCAATTTGGGACGCATCATTATAGACTATATTTTTATTTTATGCATTTATATTTTTTGTCACATTTACATTGCGCATATTCCTCGCACACATTACCTTTTTATATTTGCGCATAGACTTCACGCTCGTTCGCATCAGGCATGGCATTCGTGCTTATTACTACAACTTATTAGTCCGATCGACCAATAAGACCTTGATTGAAAATGTATATCAAATTAGGTACAATGGTAATTAAGACAAATAAATTTTTTTTAAAAAAATTATTTATATCATTACAAATCCTCACTGTGCGGGGATGCTTTGTTTATCGAGCTACCCTTTTTTATGTATATTATTACAAAAGATCATAAATAAATTTGAGATTAAAAATTAAGCAAGGGTTTAATTTTCAATTTTTAGAATTATTTTAATGTATGAAGAAACCCATGAGTTTACATTAATTTCCCTTGACCACTGAAATTCCCTCCTAATTTAAATCTTGTGATGAACGACCAATTCTTGAACTCTTATTTTCACTAATCTCACTATGGACAAGGTTATATTAACCCACCACCGCTCACGATTAGGTCAACTAAAGCAAGTGAAAATTGAATACAGAACAATTCTCTCTTTTTGGTCACATCGCGGCCCCACTTATCTTGATACCGTTTGTTGCCTCTGTAACCGCTCGACCTCCTCCTTCCATGGAACGTTGTCGCCATCTGATATTCTGGTTGACCTTTGATTCACCCTCAGTGGTTCCTTTAGTGACACGACTCGTTCATCATTTCCTTACTCAATTTTGATGAGCTCAGACTTTAAGACACTGATCAAGCCGCTAGTATGACATGCTCAGCGCTTGAAGCACCTCTCTCGATCCCTTAGTGACTGCTGTAGCGCCTCCCAAGGATCGGAGACCGGTCCTCCCCTTCCACTGTGCACATCGACGACCCTAAAACCTTGATTAACTACTTTCCCCTTCCAACCTTCCTGGCCTTTAGCCTATCACCACTATCACAGTCCAATGCCTCTTATGCTGCCCCCTTCTACTTTTTATGTTCCCCAGTCAAACAATGAACCAACCTACTCGAGCCTTCCCCTCCAATTCCACAGAATATTCCTATACCCGCTCCCCTGCAACATCCCTTAGTTTCGACCTTGTTGATACCCCACTACCTTGAGTCTACAAAAGATCGGACCCAACACGGTTTGTACCCATGTGGTACATTTCTCACTCTTTGCATTGCTCATTTACTGTTGTCTATAATTTTTTGCGAGTTTGCTTTGATCTTATAGTAGAGCTTGCTCGCTTCCCTATCCCTATTTATTGTTAGTTGCTTAAATCATTGTTGCAGTTTTTAACTGCGGATTATTTTATCTTGTTCTCATTCACATGTTAGTCTCTTTGTGTGCTTTACACGAAACTTTAGGTTAACATTCTTCATTTATTTTTTTGTGAAGTTGATGTGGGTCACATAATTTAATTTTTGTCACAAAAATGATTTAGATTGCAATTCACATGTACGGCTTTCATCAGTTTGGTATTACATCCTTGCCTATTCACTTCTATCAGTATTATTCGAGTTGTTTGCTCCAGAATACAATTTTGATATTAAATTTTACCTTTTTTTTATAAATTCCCATGGAATATCACGTAGGGAGGCTAAAGGATGCCATAAAAAACTTAAGGAACATATGAGCAATTTAATGAAGATGGTTGAGACCCTCACCACCAAATATGATGTAGGGATAGTTATGAACGAATTGTGCGCCACTGTTAGCAATATTGAGGCCACCATACACTTAAGGGAAGAACCTAACCTTCACCTAAAGAAAACCCTTACTTTAGAGACCTAGTGCTTGCACATCCGTACCATGAATTCTATTACTAACCCCATTGGGACACTAAAGAAAAATATATGCAACATTGAAGGATGTTTAGAGCCAGAGAGATGTTTAGAGTGGTTCGATCCTATGAATGCTTCATGGGTTGGAAGATGATGCCCTTAAAGAGGAAAATCGAGTCCATGACACTCAGAACTGAAGAGACCTTGTTAATCTGTTAGTGTCAACTAGAACAACTAATGTTCAATTTAGTGATGCCTCCATCTCTACATGGGTTGAGTTCAAACATAACTTCAAAAGTGCTACATCCCCATGGTTATCTCCGATCTTGTATCGTAGATTTTATAATCTATGATAGGAGAGTTGTAATAGTTGTAATATGCTATGTTCAAGTCGGGGTAGTGTTGTAATTTTACTGTGTTTTGGTTTCCCTTACTCAAGTATATAAGAGTAAGGAACCACTCTCCTAAGGAATCAATCGTTGAGTTTTGCATTCCACTTGGTATCAGAGGCGTATCGTGCCCTAACCCGTTGGTCTCGCTCTCCCGTCGCTCCAGTGCTCCCGTCGCTCGGCGAATCCCGTCGATCCCTGCTTTCCCGTCGCTCCCGTCGCGCGGATCGTCCATGCCGGGCGGCACACCTGTCGGCTGCTAAGAGGAACGCCGTCGCCGTTCCTCCATGAAGCAGCCCACCACTTCTTCTTCATGAGTGCTGCTGCCCTGCTGTTACCTTGCTGCTACCGATACCGATCACGTGAAGCTTTTGCTCCCGTACACCGATCCAGATCCCGTGAAGCATCTGCTGGATCCAGATCCCGTGAAGACCAACCCTGCTGCTACTATCACCCTGCTGCTGTTATCACTTACACCCTGCTGTTATCACCAACCTGCTGCCGATCCACGTACAACCTGATGTTGTCGATCCACCGGCTTGCAAGATCCAGATCCAGTGCTACCTGTGCTGCTTCCCCGGTCTGCTGTCCTGCTTCTGGAATTAGGGGCTGCTGATCTATTGTGTCTCTTTGGTCGTTATGGGTGGACCCGAGTCATCTGTCTCTTCTCCGGGCGTGATCCAGCCTCCGATGGTTGAGCCTTAGCGGCTCTATGGCCACTCTAGCTCCTTGAAGATTACCACGGTTTCTCTGGATGACACGAATTACCTGGAATGGTCTCGTGCTGCTCAGCATGTCATTCGTAGTCAACAGTTGTTCGACTATATCGATGGGTCGATTACGGAGCCTCCTGTGTCTGATCCCTCCTGGAAGCGCTGGGATTATGAAAACTCTCTGGTTGTGTCTTGAATCCTTCATTCGATGTTGCCCAAGGTCTATCAAAGCTATATGCTGATGGACTCTGCGTTTGAGATCTGGACTCGTGCTCGTGAAACTTACTCTCAGATTGGTAGCTCCACCCAGGTTTATGAGCTCACTCGCCGCATTTTGGAGCTGCGTCAAGGGTCAATGACTGTCTCATCATTCTTCTCGTAGTTTGAGCGATTGTATCAAGAACTGGACTACTTTGCTCATTTCACTCCAGCGTGTACAACGGACGCCATCCTGTTGAAGCAACGGGAGGTCCGTTTCCATCTTCATGTCTTCCTAATGGGGTTGAATATGGAATTTGATGTGGTTCAGACACATGTTCTACACCGTTCTCCTCTTCCCTCTCTCCGTGAGGCGTTTAGCATGATCCTGGGTGATGAAGACCGCCGGAAGTCTATCAGTGTTATGAATCCTCCAGATCGTTCCGCCTTGACGAGTGTTGGTCGTGGACTCATCCCTATTCCTGCATCTTCAGTGCCTATCTGCGATTACTGCGGTCGACGGGGACACTCTCGGGAGGCATGCTTCAAACTTCATCTGCATTTGGCTCCTCCTGGTCGCAATCGTGGTCGGGGCCGTGGACCTGGCCGTGGGGGACATAGGCACAGTGACTACCGTTCTCATGACGCTGCTTACACTACTTATGTCTATGACGAGTCCCAGTCTTCGGCTTCCTCCTCTCTTACTGCTCATGAGTTAGATGCCTTTCGCCGTTTGCTTCACTCTTAGTCTGATCCGGTCACTGGAAGCTCGAATTCTCTTGCCACCGTTGCTATGCCTAGTGCTCATGCCGCCACCACCTCTCCTTCTGAATGGGTGCTCGACTCTGGTGGCACCCACCATATGACTGGTTCCTCCTCAGGTTTTCTCTCTTATACTCCTTTGTCTGGTAAGGAGAAAGTTATTTCAGCTAACGTCTCGTTGTGCTCTATTGCGGGCAAGGACTACATTTCTTGTTCACCGTCCATTTCTCTTACCTCTGTTCTTCACGTTCCCTCTTTTCCTTGCAATTTACTTTCCATCAGCAATCTTACGAAATCTCTTAACTGCTCTGTAACATTCTTTCCTGATTCTTGTGTTTTTCAGGAACTGGGTACGAAGCGGAACATTGGCAGTGGTAGGGGCAGTGGCGGCTTGTACTACCTGGACACTTCTCGTTCTCAGGCTCTTTCCAGTTCTACTGTTACTGCAGAGGTTGTCCACCGTTGGCATCTGCGTTTGGGACACCCGCCCTCCGTCTACCTGCAAAAATTATTTCCTGTTTTTTCACCTTTTCTTCAGAATTTTTCTTGTGATATTTGTGATCGGTCTAAACATGTACGACAGACCTCTTCACATCTTTCTTTTCCTAGTAGCACCCTTTTTGATGTTATACATTTTGATGTTTGGGGGCCATCCCCTATTGTATCATTGACTGGTTTTCGATGGTTCGTCACCTTTATTGATTGTTTTTCGCGTACTACATGGGTTTATCTATTAAAAAAGAAAAGCGAAGTTTTTTCATGTCTTCAAGTCTTTCATAACATGGTGAAAAATCAATTTAATGACACTATCCGTGTTCTTCGAAATGATAACGGGGGGGGGGGGGGGGAGTATGACGATCGTGGTTCATTTGGCGCGTACCTCACCTCTCACGGTATCATCCACCAAAAAACTTGTGCTTACACATCTACTCAGAACCGTGTGGCCGAACGGAAAATCGGCATCTCCTCGAGGTTGCCTGTTGTCTCCTCTTGACGTTGCATCTTCCTAAACCATATTTGGGAGATGCGGTGCTTACTGCTGCACATCTCATTAATCGTCTTCCTTCTCGTGTTCTCTCCTTTACTACTCCTCTAGCTTGTCTCTCTACCTTTGGCGTGGTTCATACTTCCCAATTGCCACCCCGTCTTTTTGGGTGCATATGTTACGTGCATGTGCACCAAACTCAACGTGACAAACTTGACTCTCGGGCTCAACGTTGTGTCTTCCTTGGCTATTCCTCCACGACCAAAGGATATCGCTGTTATCACCCTCCTTCCCGACGTATGTTCTGCACCATGGATGTTACTTTCCGTGAGGGGGAGTCCTTCTTTCCATCCTCGACTCATGTTCTTCGTCAAGGAGAGAGCACATCTACTACGGATGATGTTACTACTGTCCCTCTGCCTCTTCTCCCGTCCTTCTCCTCTATTCCTTCACCTCCTTCTATGAAAGTTCCCAAAGCTCCTCCTATCCCAATATCGGACTCCTCTAATATGATCTCTCCTTTTTCCCATGTATACCACCATCGTTCAGGTACACAAGTCACCTTCGCTCCACCTCTACCAGTGCTGAATTCGGACTCAGATTCTGATGATGCCGACTTGCATATGCCTCTTGCCTTGCTGAAAAAGGGTAAAGCTACTTCCACGCAACATCCGATTTCTAATCATGTGGCTTATAGCCATCTTACTCCGATTCATCAAACTTTTGTCTCATCTCTCTCTCTAATTGTTATTCCCAAGACATGACAGGAAATTTTGGCTATACCGACTTGGACAAAGGCTATGCGTGATGAGATGTCCGCCTTGGACAAAAATCATACGTGGGACATTTCCGTTCTCCCTCCAAGAAAGAAAGCTATAGGTTCCAGGTGGGTCTTCTCGGTTAAGCAGAACCAAGATGGCAAGGTGGAACGGTACAAAGCGTGTCTTGTCGCTCAAGGATACACCCAGACTCAAGGAGTTGATTACCAAGAGACTTTTGCTCCTGTAGCAAAAATGGACTTTATTCGGGTCTTGTTATCATGTGCAGCCTGTCTGGACTGGGAACTTCATCAACTGGACGTGAAAAATGCGTTTCTCCATGGTGAGCTTTAGGAGGAGGTGTACATGAAATTCTCTCCTGGTTTTGTGAAGAAAGGATCTGAAGGGCTCGTCTGCCTCCTAAGGAAATCATTATATGGCCTGAAACAATCTCCAAGGGCTTGGTTTGGAAGATTCCTCACAACAATGCTCAAGTTTGGGTACATGCAAGCCCAATCAGATCATACCATGTTCATCCAGAGGCATGAACAGCGTGTTGTGGTCCTCATTGTCTACGTGGATGACATCGTGATTACTGGAAATGATACCGAGGAGATCGTCAACCTCAAGACCCTCCTATCGGCTGAATTTGAAGTGAAGTACTTGGGAAAATTGCGATATTTCCTAGGCATCAAAGTGATTAGATCGGAGCAGAATATCTTTATATCCCAACGGAAGTACATATTGGATCTCCTAAAGGAAACTGGTATGCTTGGTTGTGTTTTTGCGAACACCCCTATGGAGGAAAATCACAGGATTGATGAAGATGGTGATTGTGATCATACTGATGTATCACGTTACCAAAGATTGGTCGGAAAACTTATATATCTATCCCATACACGTCCCGACATTACGTATGCAGTTGGTATTCTTAGCAGATATATGCATTCTCCTAGAATCAGGCATCGAGAAGCGGTATATCGTCTACTACGGTATTGGAAGAAAGCTCCTGGTCGTGGCCTCCTATTCTCTAGGAACTACAATTTGGAGATTGAGGTTTTTACTGACGCTGATTGGGCCGGTTGCCAGGATGACAGGAAGTCCACAATAGGATACTGCTCCTTCGTTGGTGGTAACTTCGTTACGTGGCGGAGCAAGAAGCAGAATGTGGTGACCAGGTCAAGTGCAGAGGCAGAATATCGTGTCATGGCTCAAGGCTTATTGAGGGATTATGGCTGCGTACCGTGTTACAGGATTTAGGATTTCCTGTGACAACTCCTTTCTCCTTATTTTGTGACAATAAAGATGCAATTAGTATTGCTCATAACCCGGTCCAGTACGACAGGACAAAGCACGTTGAAGTGGATCGACACTTCATTAAGGACCACTTGGATAAGAAAATAGTTGTTACTCCGTTTGTTCACTCTAGAGATCAGTTGACCGATGTCTTCACCAAAATCTTGGAGTGTGATGTGTTTACCGATGATATCCAAAAAATTGGGATGACTGATATCTTCCGTCCGACTTGAGGGGGAGAGTTGTAATAGTTGTAATATGTTATGTTCTAGTCGGGGTAGTGTTGTAATTATACTGTGTTTTGATTTCCCTTACTCAAGTATATAAGAGTAATGAACCACTCTCTTAAGGAATCAATCGTTGAGTTTTGCATTCCACTAGGAGAAGTCATCGGTGGACAAAACACATTAATGAAAGTTTTGTTCTTCAATCTCAACTTGAAATCCATAAGGACAATGACATGATCATATCCTGTTGTCTGAATGGGATACACTATTCCATTAGAGACCAGTTAAAGCTTCACGATTACCACAATTTACTTGAAATCTAGTAGGGTCTGTAGAGTGGAGTCCAAAAGAAAATATCCAGGCTTAGGTCTGTTGATGTACATTCATCTAGTGCTACCATTGATCTCACTCTTTGGATCATAGATCCTCCTCGACCTACAATCAATAAGGGTCCCCCCACTCCTCTTGCTGACTCATACAGGGTCAAGTAGATCATTGGGTTCAAGACCTACTATAAAGTATTTGGATGCTTCAAATGCATGGAGTCGAGGCATAATTTTTTGATTGTCGGCGATGCCACTTCGTCGCCATTACTGACTCTGCTGGCCACAAACCAAAGTACAAAGTTTCCTTAGCGATTCCAAATCCAATCCTATGCTTGAGTATAAGGGTGCGATAGAGACAGAACGAGAACGCAGTGAACATTGGGTATGTGTCATTCATTATAGTTTGATCACTTCCTAGCGAGCGTACCAAAGATGATATGTGAGACGAAATTTATTGCACTACTTTCATGGCCAGTTTTTGTTCATCATGATTGATAGTGTTGGTATGAAGAACTTTGTTTCTTAGGACTTGAGACGCACCAATAGAAAAACCCTAAAGTTTGGTCACTAGTCTTTTGATTATTCCCATCACACACCAATGTTTTGTTAAGTTTTCTGCAAATATCATATGTCAAGATGTGGTCATGTCATCGCCATTGAAGTATGCCATATCCTATTGGAGAGATCATGACAATATGATAGATACTTGCATGATGACACAAAAAATTTTCATTCCTTCTAGCACTATATGTGCAAAATTGTTCTCTTCACTAGAAGAACATTCTTTTCCTAGAACACTAAAGAGGACCTCACCATCATGTGACAACAACTCACCTTCACCCATCTTCGCTTCATCATTTTCTTTAACAACACTGCTTTTACTCGGGCCGCCGCTACTGGAAGGAGGTGGCTATGCTTCACTCGTCTTAGATCAAGCAATCTCAATCTTGACTTTCTTCGACGCGTCGAGGCTAGTGCGACCTCATATTTTTACTCCGCCAACAACATACTTGAGGATCACTTATCCTTGCCACGAGAGATATTTTATCGATTTTATATTTGGTGACTGCTCTCTTATGTGGCTCTACAATCCAGTAAGTATATATGAGCATGATCAGTTTGAGTGTTAGATTATCGACCTATTTGGGTAGATATGTGTTAAAATGATAGAAATCCTAGGAATTTCACTCCTTATAGAGACGCGGTTTAATGAATTTATTTGGAAAGTCTAAAGGGGAATTTTTTTGGTTAAACATCAATTTTGTGGCGCTCATTAATCCACATTAGATGAGAAAATTGCAGTGGTTAATCATGGTTTATTATACACTGTTACCCTTTAGAGTTTCACTGCTCCAATCCTGGAAGATTAAGAGGAAGAGAGGAAATCCAAGAGGGGTCCTTGGACAACCCTAGACTCCAAAGCATTTCTAAATGTTTAAACATACAAAATACTAGAGGTTTGGCGTATTAGAACCTCTCTCCGGGCCTAAACATAATTATGGTTGAAATCCGAAATAAAACTTAAATAAAAGATAAAACACCCCGCCTGGGCATTAAGAATCACGCAGGTGTCTCCTCTGTGCCTTCTTCCTCATGGAGTAGACACGCCGCGTTGTTGACGCCCCTTGGAGCTCCGTTCCACTGTCCGCATTTATAATAATACCCCTATTTGGAATATTTTCCTTGTCCTCAAGGCAAAACTTAGGAAACTGTTTGCAAAAGTCGTCGCAATACAACCAAATCGCGTCAGAAGGAGGACGTTGTCGCCATACCACAAACACCCTAAATTATTAAAGGCGCAAGACACACCGAGGCGCAAAGGGGTCCTGGAGCCTAGGCGCAAGTCCAAGACGCACGCGCACGCCTGAGGCACGTGAGGTGCAAACATGAAAAAAAATCATTTTTAATGGATAAATGTACATTTGTAAGGTTATAATGATTCATTTATTGTTTGTGCTATTGATTCCATGCCCAATTTCACTGAAAATCAATGAACTGGGTGCCTAATTCACATAAAATCAGTGAGTTAAGCATCCACTTTGAAAGAGAAGGAAATCTCTTGAGAAGAACTCTAGAGGGGGGGGGTGAATAGAGTAATTAATTTTTAAGTAGTTCATTGTTACCATTTTCACAGATTCACTGAGCAGTTAAGGTTTATATCACCCCCACAATCTAATCACAATAATCATACATTCACACTCAATAAACAACACAAGGAAAAGAAGCACAAAAAAAACACAACACAGGCGACGCCAAAATTTATAGTGGTTCCCCAAATCTCGGGTATGTCCACTCTTCTGCCTCAGCAGGAATCCACTGCCACTAGTGCTGAGTCTTTTGATAAGTAGACTCTTAGAACCAGGATTGTTGATAAAGTGTCCAATAACCACTAAGTATTTTGATAAGGAGACTCTTAGAACCACTGAATCCTTTGAGATGAGATTTTCAGGACTCCTTGTACAGTTCGTGTTGAAGTGAAGTTTCCACAAAGATATCCCCTTTCAACAATGTTGTGGAGATGTGATCTTGATACATAGTGTTGATTCGGGCAGGAACATCGACAACTTCGTTGTAGAAGAGAGGAGAGTTGATTCTTAAGAGAATAGAAAATATTCTTGCTATCTTGATTTCTAATTGCTTTCTTGCTTGCTCCAGTTGTTTTTCAGAGTTGAAAAATTCTAAGAGGAGTAAGGAAGCCCCTTGATTTTCTTAGCTACACCTTTTCACTTCATTCTTTACTTGTATTATATTCTGTATATTATTGTATATATTCTTCTTCTTTCTTTATTCCTTCCTCTTTTCTAGCAGATAACACAATTGAAAATATTTAAAAATCTTCCCAATTGTTGGTAGACAGTATTTGTAGAAGAATGAAGTGAAAAAGTTTGTTGCTAGACAGTATTTGTTGGTAAACTTATTTGTAGAAGGAAGCCCTTGATTCGGGCAGGAACATCAGCAACTTCGTAGAAGAGAGGAGAGTTGATTCTTAAGAGAAGATAGAATATTCTTGTTATCTTCAGAGTTGAAGAATTCTAAGAGGAGTAGAAGGAAGCCCCTTGATTTTCCTGGCTACACATTTTCACTTCATTCTTTACTTGTATTGTATTATGTATATTATTGTATATATTCTTTTTCTTTCTTTATTCCTTCCTCTTTTATAGCAGATATAACGATTGAAAATATTCAAAAATCTTCCCAATTGTTGGTAGACAGTATTTCCATTATTGTTTTTCTAAATCAAGCTCCAATGAACTTAATTTCTTTCTTGAGATGACTGGAATTTAATTCCAGCAATCATCCACTCCTTAATTCCAGCAACCATCCATTAATCTTCCTCTTCCAGCCTAGTCGAACTCATCCCAGTATCTTCCCGCTCATGGTAGTAGTAGATTTCCAAAACCAGACTTGATCCCTTGTCTTTGGCATGCAATCCAGCATATCCAACCCAGTTTTCCAGCAATCAAGTGCCAGGAAACTGTTAAATTCTATGAAGCAACAGTAAATGTACAGGTACGATACCAATCTTGTATGACGGTACGACAAAAATTAAAAACAAGGATGCAAGTATGGCGGGATGCATTGTATTAAATATAATAAATATATATGTATATATCACAAATACAACTATAAATATTCAAAACAATAAAATATGAAACATAAATAATCAATTAAAGTACAATTCCACAGTTAATGCAATATAACATGAAGTTCTTAAACATAAAATATTCATAATCATTTCAAATTTAAGGCGTTCATCACTTATTTTCTTCATCTTCTTCCGTATTGTTAGAGATCAATGCATTTTCTATGCATTTTCTATTTCTGATAAGAAATCTAATTAAATCTACTTGTAAGATTTCTATATGCAAAAATGTGTAAGATTTCTATATGTAAAAATGTGTAAGATATGATTTTTGTATACAGAAATCTGTATGATTTCTATATACAGAAATGTGTAAGATAAGATTTCTGTATACATAAATTTGTATGAAATTAGCAATTAACAATAATACATATCCTCAATCAACAATATGGAATTCTGGAAGTGGATATCTGAAAGAAATAGCAAATTCTGAAATTATATTTCAGCAACAGGAAACAAAATTTGCCTTTGAAATCAACAAAACTCCATCTGAAATCAGGAAAAAGTACAAAGCAGGATATTTTTTCTGAAATCAACAGGAGACAAAATCTTCCTCGAAAATGTGCAAAACTGCCTCTGAAATTTGAAAAAAAGAAAAAAGGTAAAAAACAGGAAAAGACATTTCTGAAATCATGATCAGGAAGAAACAAAAGCAGTTGTGATATTTGAAATTCTGAAACTGCAAATCTGAAATCAGAAGAAGAAGATGAAGAAGAGGAAGGAGAGGAAGAAGAGGAAGAAGAAGAGGAATAAAAAGAGCAGGAAGAGGAGGAAGAAGAGGAGGAAGAAAAGGAAAAAAAGAGCTTACGATCATGAGACGGAGAGAGCCACGGGAGGCAGCCGTGAAGATCTCGATTTCTTGACGACGAAAACGTAGTAGGCGGGAATGATCGAGGACGCGCATGAAGGATCCACGGCGAACGCGTAGAAGGCGGCAGAGGAAAAGGATCCACGACGAACGCGCAACATGCGGCAGAGGAAAAGGATCGAGCGACAAACGCAGCACTCCGTATTCCGCCATTTGGTACGCGTACCTGTACCAAAAACGCATCCAGTACAGGTACAAGCCTCAAAATGCCGTGCCCGTGCTTCCTAGGCTGAACTCATGTTCAAGTCTGAAATCATTCTTCCCTTCTGTCATATTAGGTTCCCACTCCCCTCACAACCCACTCCAAAACTCTACGAGTTCTGAAATCTGCACATGATCACGACTAGATTGCTGTCCAGTCCCGAATCAGTCACCATTCATGTTTCGACCCCTTATTTCTTGTGTACATTCATATTTAAAGTCAATTTTACTCTTTATTTCTTATTAGGTGAACTATCATATCATTGATGTATTATTTCACATCTATTTGTCAAGGCTTGCTCTATTTACGGAGTTTTATCTCTTGTGTTTAAGTGGAGCAATCTCTCTTTAATTTTAATAATATCTCGTGTTTCTAATAGCCATCTCTAGTTTGAATGTTTGTGGATCTTAAATTTGATTTTATAATTTATTGTGATTAAACGTTGGACTATCACTTGTGCATTGCATCCGTTTGTGTTTCTAACACGTAATCTCTAATGCGAATGTTTGCGGATCTTAATTTTTAATTTATTACAATTAAATGTTGAACAATCACACGTGCATTGCATCAATTTAGGATTCCTTTCTTCCTACACTTACTTTCAATCACTAGAGTTTCCTCAGAACATTTGGGCGAGACTCCCTACAACAGTCACATGTCAGTTAGCCAAGCTACCACAACTTAGAGTTTCCCTACCTAGCTTGTCACTACCTTTCAGAGTTATTGTTGAGGTGATTGCTCAGGCATGAGCTGTTCTCCTGCAGGGCTATAGCAGAGCATTTCAGATCGAGTGTGAGTCATTAGATCAATTATTGGACATCACAATAGCAGGTTATACTCTGTAGAGCTTTTTCAGGTCTAGGGGAATTCTTGCAACCTACGCATTTTTATCGATTATGTATTTATTTTGTGTTTCTATTTTTTGCCTCATTTATGCCACATCCGTTCCTCGTGCACATCAGTTTTATTCACCTTCATGTATTTTCGTTCGTGTTCTGCATGTCATTCTCACTCGTTAGTACTGCTTATTTGTGTGATCGACGAGTAAATCCCTGAATGCAAAGGCTTGTTAAATTAGTTATAATGGTAATTAGGGTAAGCAAAATTAAATAATTAAATGTGTATTTTATTACAAAGTGACATAATTAATTTTAAGATTAAAAACTAAACGAGCATTTTATTTTTAATTTTAAGATTTATTTTTATGAATGGAGTAATCCAAGAGTGTACATTAGTTTCGCTTGGCCCCTTGGAATCCCCTCCTAAATTAAACCATCCATTGGAATACCAACCCTTGAACTCCTCTATTCGTTATTCTCACTATGGCTGATGCTCTATTCAACCTGCCACTTACGATTAGGTCAAGTAGTATTTATTCAAAGGAAATGGCTTGCTGGAGTCTGAATTCCCTACTTAGCCATTTTCGAAGGAGGAAGAAGAGTTCCAAATCAACATCAGGGTGGGTGGGTAGTGAAGTGTAAGAAAATTAGACTCCTCTGTAAATAGTCTCGTTGGATAGGGAGGTCTTCCCATTCACAGTAGTGTTGGGAAGGAGACCTAATTTCTCATCATTCAAATTGGAGTTTATCGCCTCCCCTTTGGGTTCATTTCTCTTAAACGGGATTGAGAAATTTGAAGTTTCTTAACGGTCAAGAATCGAGTAGAGGAAAAAAACTTGAGTAGAGAACTAGTAAATTATGTGTTATTGTTAATATAACATAAAATAAAATTGCTGATTATATTTTTTAAAAGCCATGTGGCCTATATATCGAAAAAATGTGATATATCAGTATATATTTTACAAAAAGATATAATTTTTGTTTTCCAGAATTTTTTTATTTTGTCCTCTAAACCTATAAGTCAGGCGACGTGTCCTAGGACATTTAAAACATTGCATAGGAGAGGATTTATTGGAGGGATACTCTGCCCTCAAGACTTGCATCATGTTAATCTGATGGGTTCGATTTGATGATAGCAAGGGTCTGTCATTTTTAAAGATAATGTAGTTACTGTTTATTTTTATGTTGCCAGTATTTTCACAAAATTTCTGATGCAGGGGTAGGATGACAATAACTCGACGGCTATGATGCAACCTAAATGCACTGCGAGTGTGATGATGGTTCAAACAGTTCGGTTCACGATCAAAACAACAGTAATAAAAATCTAATATGCTTTAAGACAATTGCCCAGTTGGAAAACAAACTAAGACGATCAAAGATCGTGTTACGAATGCCTCCGAGATGAAGCACAAATATCATTCAAGTGCACCGAATAAATCCTGCAAATCAGACTACGAATAATAATAACAAAGCGCACATGAAAATCTCAGATCCTACTCATACTTGTATTTTGTAATTCAATAAGGATATACTAGGTTTGAACCTCGTCAAACTCTGCTCCTCTACTCTCCGTACTCACCGTCAAACTTTGCTCCTCTACTCTCCATACCTCGTCCAACCGTTCCAGTCACGTCTTCCCTACCAGCCCTTCTTCCCACTCCACTTCCGGCACCTGTTACACCTCTACCACCTAAACCGCCTCTTCTTCGTGTCTACACTCGTTGTACTTCGGCTTCTGGAGCTCAACAACAACCCTCCTCCACCGGTGCTATCCCGCGGACTGACGATCCAACATCAACATCTACAGCTCACCCCATGGAAAAATATGTTTCTCTGCATCGCCTATCTCCCCCTTTACGCAAGTTTGCTCTCTCTGTCTCTCCTCCATTTCTATCCCTAACTTGGTGCAGGAGGCTCTTCTTCATCCAGGGTGGCGTGCGGTTATGGAAGAAGAAATGACTGTTCTTTGGTCTAACCACACTTGGGATCTGGTTACTCTTCCTTCTGGACAATCGCGTGTTAGTTGCAAGTGGGTGTTTGCTATCAAACATGCTTTGGATGAGACGGTTGACAGGCTCAAAGCCCGACTTGTGGCTTGGGTGTTCACTCAATAATAGGGATTTGATTATGATGAAACCTTCTCTCCCGTTGCCAAGTTGAACTCTGTTCGGGTGTTGATCTCCTTGGTTGTTTATCGCCACTGGCCTCTCCATCAGCTGGATATAAAGAATGCCTTTTTAAATGGTGTCCTTCAGGAAACGGTGTACATGAACCAACCTCCCGAGTTTGAGACCACAGGGGAGTCTCATTTATGTCATCTTCGGAAATCTATTTATGGTCTCAAACAATCTCCCAGAGCTTGGTTTAATAAATTAAGTAAGGTCGTTCGCGAAGTTGGATTCAAGAGGAGCTCGGTGAACTTCTCTCTCTTCACTCGTCATCAACCAGCTGAGACTGTCATTCTCTTAGTTTATGTGGATAATATTTTGATTACTGGCGATGACTGCACAGGGATGCAACAAATCAAACAACACTTAAATTCCGTCTTCCAAACAAAAGATCTGGGGGCTCTCAGGTACTTTCTTGGACTTGAGGTTGCGATACGGCCTAATGGTCTTGTCCTTTCTCAACAAAAGTACTGTCTTGATCTTCTTCACGATGCTGGCTACTTTGGGTGCAAATCTGTGGAAACTCCGATGGATGCCAATCACAAGTTATATGCTCATGGGTCTGACTCTGATTCTCTGCTTACGAACCCTGAGTATTATCAGCGCCTTGCAGGAAAACTGATATATATGACGGTTACAAGACCTGATATTTTTTTCACTGTTGGAGTGGTCAACATGTTTATGCATGCTCCTCGGATCTCTCATCTCCAGGCAGTGGAACACATCCTCAGATATTTGAAGACACCTCCTGGACAAGGATTGGTATATAAGCCATCCTCCTCTCTATCTCTTATTGCATATTCAGATGCGGATTATGCGGGCTCCCTGGATGATTGACGTTCCACTACGGGTTTCTGTACCTACTTTGGAGAGAATCTTATTACTTGGCGTAGCAAGAAGCAGTCTGAGGTTGCTCTCTCTTTTTGCTGAAGTTGAGTATCGTGCAATGGCGGCTGATGTTTCTGAACTCACCTGGCTTGGGGGTCTTCTTGGTGATTTGGGGGTCTCCTTATCCTCACCTGCAACCTTGCTTTGCGATAGTCTTGCTGCTATCCATATTGCGAAGAATTTGGTGTTTCATGAGAGGACTAAGCACATTGAAGTTGACTATCACTTCGTCCGTGAAAAGTTCAATTAAAGAAGTTAGAGCTGGAGCATGTTCCTGCGTCAGAGCAAGTTGCTGATATTCTCACCAAGCCGCTACCTCGACAAATGTTCCATCAGTTCTTATCCATGCTTGGTGCCTACGACTTGTACGCTCTAGCTTGCAGGGGAGCGTTAGAGAATACTAGAAAAGATGTTGATTAGGCCCATTATTATGGCCCATGTAGAATTTTTGGCTTAGTACTACATTGCTTGTATAGTTGTCTTATTCTCTCCTCTCTTCTATATATTTGTACTCATACTTGTATTTTGCAATTCAATAAGGATATACATGGTTTGAACCATTCTTCTACAATTATGATCATTTATGTCTTATGGGTTTTTACATGTAATTGATTGGGTTCGTTTAGGGCTTGTTGTTGCCGTGTTAATTGGAATACTAGTTTGGAGACACGCTTCAAGTAATAACTATTTATAATACAAATGTTTTTAATTTGGAAAGTTCACTAAAATTTGTAGGTTGGTTAGTGATGGTTGGTTGTCATTTGGAATTCTCATTAGATTTTGGATCCAATTATTATTTATTGGAGTACGTATTATATATATATGTGGAGATCAAAGTTCTGCAAGCATGAGTTATTAAATCATGAAAGTGTGTATTATATCGTGGATTTGTACTTCCTAGTATCTTTGGAAAAGTTCAAAACGGTTATGCCAAGCAAAGGGGTTTCATATTTCTGTGCGTGACGTATGCTAATAAAATTTATTTCTTGGCTCTTGGCCGATTGGGTAGAAAATATGGCTGATAAAGAATTACTAGATTTGGAGAATTTGGGTTTTTTATTTGATGAATGGATCAAAATGGGAATACTTATCTGCTAGAGTTTTATGTCATTTAGGATTCGAAACAAAACAATTTATTCAAAGTTGCCCAAATGATAGATATTACAATGGATGTGATGATTCTTTGAGAAATGCCAAGGGAAAAGATAAGAAGATTGTTATGAGTTCTTACCTCTTTAATTATGCGTAGTTTTAAAGTACTTCATAATACAAATTGTATTGTTTTCTCATATAAAGTCTTTTAGTGATTGTGCATTTACATGAAAATTGAACTTGATTGAATCTTTGAATCACTGATAAGAAAATGAGATTCAGGAAAAGGTGATAAATTTGAAATTGCAAGAATCAAGTGATAAAGTCTAAGGAAAATTGTAAGTAAAGAAAGCTTGTGTGTAATTTGATATAAATATGCATATTATAAGTGACATAACAAGAAAGAAAAGACAAAAGATGAATAATATATTATGCATAGGGAAATTATAAGGGTTAACTCAGTGCTGTGGGGGGGGGGCGGGCGAATACCCATGGCAGAATACTTTTGAGATTTATATGTGACCATTGAAAGCTAGAAGCTGTTGAAGGCCCAGAGGTCATTGAAGACTAAGATGTATTTCAATTTTCAACGTACCCTTATGATTTTCTAAATTAATAAAATTATAAATGAAAAATTTGAAACAGATGATTGAATATGAAGAAAGATTCTGATGATTGAAAGTGAATCATATGAAATACGAACGAAGAATGAATATGAATCACAATATTAACAAATATGAATTGAATATGGAAGACGATTGAATTTGAACAGAAATTCTGTTACGCCCCTGGATGGAGTCCAGCTATTTGGGCGTCAATACACGCGAAGGCGGAAGGAAACCGAAGGCGACAACGGGGCTGAACCAACCGGTTCAGCCCCCTCTCCCTCTATTTGAAGACCGGCGGTATGGGCGCTGAACCAGACCGGTTCAACCCCCATATGGGGAGGGGCCAGCCGGCCCCTCTCAACCCCCGGTATAAATACCCCGGGGTGGCTCTCTTGGTGGACAAGCAAGATTATCTCAAGGTATTTTCTCTTCTCTTCTACTCAACCCTAGTTCTCTAGTTCTTCTCCTTTAGATCTCTCTCTTTCCCCTTCTTCCTATCATTTGGTATCAGAGGCTCTTTTCTCCACCATGTTGACTACTCGAACGCAAGACAAAATCGGCCGCTTGGAAACCTTAGAAAAAATTTGATGGGGTTGACGGATTCGGTGACCGCCATCGAGGAAAACGTTAAAACATCCACCCAAAGGCTAGAAGAACGGATCGACACCCGAATGGAGGAGATCATGACGTTGTTGGCATAAAATCTGAAGGGTAAGGCCGTGTCGGAAGAGGATCCGGCAGATCTTCCGTTCGACGGGCCGATCCGCACCGGATCGGCGGAAACGGGGGGAAGACGGGATCGTCAAGGGAGCGGGATCGGGGCGCGGGGCTCGCAGCAGGGGCCGGGTCTAGCCAGGGCGGCGGAGTCGGCACAGGCGGGTTCGGCGCAGGCGGGTTCGGCGCAGGCGGGTTCGGCGCAGGCGGGTTCGGCGCAGGCGGGTGCGGCTCAGGACGGTTTCGGCGCAGTGGTGGACATCGGCTTGAGCCCAAGCGGAGGGTTTGCCGTTAGAGGCGACGAGTGGCCGATTCCCCCATATGGAGGGGGGAGGGCCTGCTGCCTCACCCGACCGGAAGGATGCAACCCGTGGGGTTCGAGGGAGGCAGGCAGTGGGGTGGTGCTCCAGCGGTGGGGCCGTTTGGTCAAGGGTTCCCAGGCATGCCTTTTGAATCCGGGGAACCAAGAAGGCCGGCGGAGTATGGACAGGAGGCAGGGTGGTGTGGACAGGCCGGTCCCCGGCCGTACATGCCACCAAAGTTGACGCGGATGAATTTTCCCAAGGTCAATGGGGTGACCCCTTGGAGTGGTTGCATAAGGCGGAACTGTTTTTCAGCTATTAGGAGATTCCCGAAGGGCAGTGGGTGCAGTTAATATCATTCCACCTAGAGGATGATGCTTTCCAGTGGGTGCAGTGGTTCCTGAGGGGCAAGGACTACGTGCCCTGGACCGACTTCGTGGATGGATTCACCGCTCGTTTTGGACCATTAGAGTACGAAGACTTTGAGACACTCCTCTAGAAGCTGTGCCAGAAGGGTACTGTGATGGAATACCGAACAGAGTTTGAGAAGTTGGCTAACTGAGTACAGTGGGAAGAGAAGACATTACTCAGTTGTTTTGTGTCGGGCCTCAAGGATTATTTGCGGGATTAGATCCTGTCCTACATGCCCCGCAGCCTGAATCATGCGATCAGTTTAGCTCGGATACAGGAGGAGCGCTACAACAGGCAACACTCCCGCAGCACAACACGTACTACTACCACTATGCTGGTGGCGAGAAGGGACTTCCATGGTCCAAGCAAGTCGGTTGTCACTCGGTTGACTTAGCCGAAACTTCAGGCGCGGACGGAAAAAGGGTTGTGCTACAACTGTGATGAGAAGTTCGCTCCGGGGCACAAATGTCAAAAGGTCCAGGTGTTCATGCTATATGAAGATGCCGAGGAGGAGGTGGACATGGTCCCCGAGCCGGACTTGACTGAGGAGTCAGCGGTGACTGAGTTTGGAGTCTCTATACAGGCTAAGGAGGGCTGCAACGCCCCCCTCACTATGCGCATGGCGGGCAAGGTCCGACAGGAACATGTAACGATTTTGATAGATAGTGGGAGTACCCACAACTTCATCCATCCTGAGGTGGCGCGCCAAGTGGGACACGTGATCGATCGAGGTGCTTCCTTTCAGGTTATGGTAGCCGATGAGAGCAAGCTGCAGTGTGAGGGGGTGATGAAGTAGGTGGAGTTCAACATACAAGGCTACACGGGTCATACAAATGTTTATCTTCTTCCCATCCGAGGTTCAGATATGGTACTTGGGGTACATTGGCTGCGACAGCTACGGCGAGTCACCTTTGAATGGGACCACATGACTATGAAGTTCTTACAACATGAGAAACAGTTTTGTATGAAGGGGCTAAAATCATCTCCAGTGAAGGAGATCTCTGTTCGGAGCCTACAACGTATTGGGGAAGAAGGCAACATGACCGCAGTGCTTTTGGGGGTGAAGTCGGCCGACACTGGGCCATCTTAGGTACCGGTCCAGATGCAGTCTCTCCTAGAAAAGTATGCTGACATTTTCCAAGATCCCCGCACTCTCCCACTAGTACACTTCCGGGATCATCAGATCGTCCTCAAGGCGGGGGTGGAGCCTACCAACATCCGGCCCTATCGATACCCGCACATGCAGAAGGCGGAGATCGAGCGCAGTGTTCGGGAGATGCTAGATGCGGGGATCATCCACCCCAGTACGAGCTCATTTTCTGCCCCGATCATCTTGGTCAAAAAAAAGGATGGGTCGTGACGGTTCTGCGTGGACTACCGCGCGCTGAATAGTGTCACTGTAAAGGACAAATTTCCTATTCCCTTGATTGAAGAATTGTTGGACGAACTGTACGACGCACAGTGGTTCACCAAGCTGGACTTGCGGTCTGGTTATTATCAGATCCTTATGCGAGAGGGCGACATCCACAAAACAGCTTTCAGGACACACGACGGCCACTATGAGTTCCTGGTGATGGCCAACGGGCTGACCGGTGGGCCGTCCACCTTTCAGGCCAACATGAACGAGATTTTTCGTACGCTCCTTCGCCGTTTTGTGCTGATCTTTTTCGATGACATTCTAATATACAGTCCTAGTTGGGAGGAGCACTTAGCTCATGTTGAAGAAGTCTTCTCCCTCCTCCGCCAGAACCAGCTCTACGCCAAACGGTCCAAGTGCTCCTTCGGTCAGGAGGAGGTAGAATACTTGGGACATTTAGTTTCGGCTCAGGGCGTCAAGGCCGACCCTCGGAAGATTGAGATTATGCTGTCCTGGCCACGAACTCAGACTGTACGGACACTACGAGGCATCTTAGGCCTTACCGGATACTACCGTCGCTTTGTGAAGGACTACGACAAGATCGCCCAACCTCTTACCCAGTTGCTGCAGAAGGACGCCTTCCTTGGTAGGATGAGGCGGAGGAGGCCTTCCAAGCACTCAAGAAGGCCATGACGACTACGCCTGTCTTGGCGCTTCCCGACTTCACCAAGGAGTTTGTTGTGGAGACTGATGCTTCTGGAGTGGGCCTCGGTGCTGTATTGATGCAGGAAGGGCGGCCCATAGCCTTCTACAGCAAGGCGTTGGCTCCTCGGACGCTGGGGTTGTCCACCTACGAGAAGGAAATGTTGGCAATCATTCATGCAGTGGCCCTGTGGCAGCCATATTTGTTGGGAAGACATTTCAAGATCTGGACGGACCATCAGAGTCTAAAACATTTCTTGGAACAACGGGTCTCTTTCCTCTTCAACAAAAGTGGGTGACCTAACTTCTAGGGTATGATTATGAGATCGTCTATCGACACGATAAGGACAATCGGGTTGCTGATGCTTTGTCCCGCTTACCTGATGGCGCCGTCACTCAGATTACTACACCACTGCTTGACTCCATTGACGAGATACATGACGAGGTACAACGCGATTCCGAGTTGCAACCTATTGTGGAGGCTCTTCGACAGGCACGTGAGACAACTCCGGGCTACTATCTTCAGAATGACAGGTTGTTCTATCAGGGCCGCAGGGTCATTCCTTCGAAGTCTGCCTGGAGGGCAGTTATGATGCACGAGTTCCACTCCTCTCCGACGGGTGGTCATGCCGGTGTTCTTCGCACTCTCCAGCGGGCACGGGCCAATGTTTTCTGGAAGGGGATGCGCCGTGAAATCTAGTTGTTTGTTCAGCAGCGTGAGACTTGCCAGCGCCAAAAGTATGAAACCACGTCCCCAGCCGGTTTGCTCACACCTTTGGAGATTCCTCACCAGATTTGGGATTCTGTTTCCATGGACTTCATTGATGGGCTTCCCAGGTTTCAGAGCAAGTCAGTTATCATGGTGGTGGTCGATAAGTTGTCCAAGTATGAGCATTTCATAGCACTGAGCCAGCCTTACACCGACGAATCTGTCGCCGTTCTTTTTGCCCGCGAGATTGTCCGGCTTCATGGCATACCATGGGCGATCATCTCGGACCGTGACCCGACGTTCGTCCGCAACTTTTGGAAGGAGCTCTTTCGCTTACAAGGGACCTCTTTACGTTTTAGCACATCTCACCACCCCCAGACAGACGGGCAGACAGAGGTACTCAATCGAGGCGTGGAAACATACCTGCGTTGCTATGTTATGGACGAGCCACGCACTTGGACTAGCTGGTTTCATTGGGCCGAGTACTGCTACAACACGTCCTACCACTCTGCCAGCAAGATGACTCCGTTCGAGGTCGTGTACGGTCGTCCTCCTTCCTTGAGCAGTTATGAGGCCAGCAGTACGACATTGCCCGCCGTTGACTGTCAACTTCGTGATCGTGATCGCACACTCGCCGCTTTTCACGAGAATCTCCGGATAACACAAGACCACATGAAGGTGCAGGTTGACAAGCATCGGAAGGAGCGGGAGTTCCAGGTGGGAGATGAGGTCTTTCTCAAGCTCCGCCCCACAAGCAGTTGTCCGTGGCCCAGCGGTCAAACCAGAACTTGACACCTCGTTAGTATGGCCCATTCCGGATTATCCGGCGAGTGGGCTCTGTTGCTTACACGTTGGCGTTGCCCGAAGGATCGAGGATACATCCGACCTTTCATGTCTCTTTGTTGAAGCAGAAGATCGGCGACTTTGTTCGACCCAGTCCTCTCCTACCCGTGCCCAGAAGCACGGGCGAGCTGCGTCCGATACCTGAGGAGATTCTGATGATCAAGTGGATGCACCGCGACGCTGAGTACCGTCCTGAGCTACTAGTCAAGTGGAAGAATATGACCGTGGCGCACAACACATGGGTGGACTTGCTGGAATTCCGGGAGCTTTACCCCGATTACCACCTTGGGGACAAGCTGGATCTTGATGGGGAAGGGAATGTTACGCCCCCGGACGGAGCCCGGCTATTTGGGCGTCAATACACGCGAAGGCGGAAGGAAACCGAAGGTGACAACTGGGCTTAACCAACCGGTTCAGCCCCCATATGAGGAGGGGCCGACCGGCCCCTCTCAACCCTGGGTATAAATACCCCGGGGTGGCTCTCTTGGTGGACAAGCAAGATTATCTCAAGGTATTTTCTCTTCTCTTCTACTCAACCCTAGTTCTCTAGTTCTTCTCCTTTAGATCTCTCTCTTCCCCCTTCTTCTTCCTATCAAATTCTGATATTGAAAATGAGTTTAATCAGTTATAAATAGATTGAATGCAAAAATGAATGAAAAGAATACGAATAAAGAATGGGCGAATAAAGAAACAAAACGTTCTTGAATAACCTTAGAACTATGGAATAAAATGAATATTAGAATATAATAATGTTGCTTAAACATTTCCTTATTGCACTTTTATATATCAAAATGAAATACTAATACATATTGCTACTGATGTTTATTGTCTGTCTGTATATCAGTTAAAGGGGTATGTTCCTCACTTAGTCATAATTTTATGACTAAGACTTCATTTGGGATAGCGGTTACGATTGTAAAAGGAGTTGTTGTAAATGTAGGTTTGTAAATGAGGCTATTGGAAACTGGTTGTTGGAAATGAAGATCTGTTTGGAGAGTCTGTGTTTGCAGAACTGTCTAGAATAGGGAACCATTTGACAAAACTGCGATGGCGTTTTATAATTTTTTTTTATTTTAAAACATATTTTTTATTATATAAATTTTTTAATTATTTTTTCCAATATATATATATATTTTAATAAATTGTTGAAAATAATATATATATATTTAATTATTTCTATTAATATAAATTTTACTGTTTATACTATATAGTATATAATTTTAATGTTTAAGCTCCCGACGACGGCGATAACCTACAGATGGAGGAGTAGGAGGAGGAGGTGTTGGAGTTTAGAGTAGGTGGAGGCGTAATCTCCTCCAACCGGTCTCAACTCCTCCACCTCCGGCAACCGCAACACCTCCGGTCTCAACTACTCCACCACCAGCAACCGCAACACCTCCGGTTTCAACTCCACCTCCGGCGGAGGTAGCCGTCAGAGATGATTCTGAAAAGGACGCATGACATTCCGGATTTGAGGGAGGCGTTGGAGGGGGTTGGTCCAACGCGCTCCATCGCTATGGTGAATTCTAAAAAAAATATTCTGAAAACATGACAAACTGGAAGTCGGGGTTGGCGGTTGCAAGCGGCGGAAATCTTTAAGGAGCGAAACATTGACGTTCCGAACGGGAGGCAGAAAAACAAATAGAGAAATCGTCAGCGTTGCGTTTCCAGAAAACGGAATGACACCTAAACGCTAAACCAAATGAAGTCTAAGACCGTCATCTATTCTGTTTAGGTAACTGAAGCGACCCTAAGTACGCAAAGAAAGGTTAAGTTGACCGAGGAAGAACGAAAAAGACTCGCAGCAGAACGATCCATGTTATGAGTTAAGTTTTTATCATGTGTTTTATTTTGTACTCACTCTCCTTACTTCATCCCTGGATGAATAACTTGAAATAAGCTTAGATTAATATTTCTTGTGGGATTTGAATTGAGACCTCACATATAGGGTTAAAGGGGGGGGGGGTTGACGGGGCTGGGGAAGCGCAGGCTGGTTGGGAGAAGGCTTACCGTGGGCTGGGGAAGAGCGGGGAGGCGCCAGAAGTCAGAAGTCACATATGAAGGGGGGGGGGGGGGCACTCGGAGTCCACCGAGAGATCGAAGGGATAGCAAACCGCAATCCACGGATCCGTAATTATCCACACAAGCATGTATATATGGAGAAGAAGGAAAATAAAGAGCTAGGGCACCCTGATCGGGAGGCTAATAATGTTCGGGCTGATCGAGTGTCAATACAACATGGAATTCATAAAATAATATATGGAACAGGCTCAGAACGATCATCCGGGCGCATCCGCGGACTCGGATTGCCCAAATAGGTTGCCGATCACCGCCTCTTGCGGGAATAAATACGGATGTGTCGTCGATCACCATCAACTCCCCCTGACTTGAAAACAATCATCTCCGGTTAGCCGAGACGTTTATACTCTCGGTGTAATTCAGGGGTGAGTCTCTCGAGCTATTCAACAAAAATCCAAGTGTCGTCAGAAACTGGATGGGCGAGCCAATGAACCAGGTACCGGCACCGCAGAACAACTTGACCGCCCATCGTAGTGAAGTCTTGACCAATGATCTGTAGTGCATCTTGGGTAGGCATAGGCAACTGTCGAAGCAATGTACTCCATCTGAACGTGGTGCAAGTGGAGCCGGCGGTAGGGTTGTATGGTCCTCCAAGTGGTGCTCAACTGTTCGCTACTGCCTGGGCATGGTAGTTGTAGAAGGGTTGGAGAGGGATGGGGCAAGCTGTGGCTTAGGGGTAGTTGGAGATAGTGGATCCACAAACATTCGCTACTTATAGTACGGAGTTAAATCCTCTATATTGAATACCTGGTGGGATAACAACCTCATAAACATTCGTTCCAATCCGCCGAATGACTGTGTAGGGGCCATTCAACGTGCACTTAACTTCTTCGCTGCCTCCTATTGGAGCCTCTCAGATCGAATACGGATCATAACCTGCTTTCCAACATCAAAAACCTGTTCTCTCCTGTGCAGATCAACCCGAGCTTTATAAATTTCATTACGAGCTGCGATCTTTCTTCGGTCTGTCTCATGAAGTGGATGTATGTGCTGAATAAAAGACTCGACGGACTCGCTAGGTCGGGCCTCTAACGAGACATCAATCAGGTCGACGAGTTTCCTAGGCTCGTATCCTAGAATGACATGAAATGTACTCAGACCCGTGGTCTTATTGACTCAACTATTGTATGCAAACTCCGCAACAGACAAGACAAAATCCCAAGTAGACTTGCTATCCTGAACAAGACAACGCAAAAGGCCCCAAGACTATGGTTGGCGACTTTTGTCTGTGGGTGGTAGGCTGTGGAAAACTTTAGTGTTGTACCGGTCTTCTTCCACAACGTTTTTCAGAACGCACGTCGTGATCAGAGATAATGGAAGTGGGCAACCCATGATACTTGAATACCTCTCTGGGTAGTCATGTCTAATACACTCAAATCCCTCCACACGCGCGCTTATGGTATGGAGAATAGTGATCCGACGACTCAACACGTCAGCCGGCTTGTTCTCAACACCAGCTCTGTGTTTGAGAACGTAGTGATACTCATACATGAACTCCACTCATTTCACATGACGGTGACCTAACTTCTTCTGCGAATCGAGATATCACATGTCCTCGTAGTCAGAGCATAAGACAAACTCCTTGTGTTGGAGATAATGACGCCAGTGGCGGAGTGCCTGTAAGACAGCGTAAAACTCTGGCATAATTAGAGTACTTTTGTTCGCGTCATTCAGGTTCTCACTAAAATAAGCAACTGGATGACCCTCCTGGCTAAGTACCCCTCCGATGCCCACTCCAGATGCATCATAAATGATCTCTAATTCCTTGGGAAAAATCCGGAAGGCGCAATACAGGTGAAGATGACAACCTCTCCTTAATCTCCTCAAAAGCTCTGGTGGCCACTGCCGTCCAGATGAAATCTCCCTTACGGACGCAACTTGTAAGGGGGCCCATGATCGAGCTAAACCCTTGAATAAACCTCTTGTAGAAGGTAGCATGTCCGTGGAAGCTCCGAGCCTCATGGATATTAGAAGGAATGGGCCACTCACAAATAGATTTGACCTTATCAGGGTCAACCGAGATGTCAGCCGCAAATCTATGTTGCATCGACACCGACACGGGACACGCGATACGACACGACGCGATACGCGACTCGTCAATTCTCAAAATATACCATATTTCGACACGCTGGGACACGTATATTAAATATTTATTTTTTATAATTATGAAAATCCTAAAACATTTAACAAAAAATAAAAAAATAAACAATTAACAAATATTTAAATAAATTAAGTAATGTTTAAATATTACTCATCAAATATTCAAATGCAAAACTTAACAAATGATAAAAAAAAAGATAGAACATTAATATATTATCATTATATATTATCAGTAAAAATAATGGATTCACATGCAAATTTTTTCCCCCACTTTCAATTTTTCTTTTTATAAAGAAAATATCTACGTCACTAGTAGATCCACTCACTACTTGGAATGCTAGAAATGGGTAAAGGCACTTCCAAGACAAATTGTCACCCGTCTCACCAAGAGTAGCTAACTTAGGGACACACGTGTCCGATTGAGCGGGACACGCGTGTCCGATTAAGCGGGACACGCGAGTCCCGCGTGAGCCAGCGTGTCGGATTTCCGACTCGAGTGTTAGATTTCCGACTCGAGTGTCGGAGAGTGTCGGAGAGTTGGACGAGTGTCGGACTCTCCGACACCGACACGCTGGGCATTTTGAAGTGTCGGTGCTTCATAGCCGCAAATACTATATAGCCTAAGAAATGCACTGATGCAGTCAGGAACGAGCACGTCTTCAGGCTGATATACAGATGCTCCTTCTGTAGGTGATCAAATACCAAACGAATGTGGCGCAAGTGCTCAGCGGTCCCGATTGTAAATCAGGATATCATCGAAGTAGACTACAACGAATTTGCCCATGTAGGGCTGTAGGATCTGCATCATGACTCTCATAAATATACTCGACGCGTTCGACAGTCTGAACGGCATAACCAAACACTCATAGAGGCCATCCTTCGTCTTGAAGGCCGTTTTCCACTCGTCCTCTTCTCTCACTTTAATCTTATTGACGACACACCACGACCGGCATGCGCATATTCCCGCAGGAGGCGGTGATCCGTTGCCCGGATGGACGATCCGAGTCCATGGTTGCGTCCGGATGGTCGATCTGAGTCAAATTCATATAGGACTTTTTATATTTTGAGATGCATTTAGCCTCCGATTGGTCCACAGACAATTTGAACCGTCCAATCCGGGTAGTTTGATTTCAGTTTGCATGCAGCAGTTTTAATTTAGGGTTATAAATATAGGCGACAACGGCAGTTCCAGGGGTATCGTGGGTTTTTGGAAAATCAAAAAACCGTCGGTCTTCAACAGGTGCGACTCCTGCTCATCATCTTCCCGATCGCTGGTGCGACTCCAACGCCACTTCCTACTCCACCTCCCTCTTCCTCTCCGGTAAGCCATCCACCGCCCGAACCCCTCACCGCTTCCTGTTTCTATCCCGTCGACCTCCTCCCTGTCCAAGCCCGCAACCCCCACTGTCGGCCTTCTCCCTGTCAAATCCCGCAACCCACATCGTCGGCCCCTCATCATCCCGTCAGACCCCTCACAACCACTCCCTCTCTGTCATTTTCCCCTCCCGCCTACCACAGACAACTGTGGAAATCCCGTCGACCCAGCCGCCTCTACTCCCCTGATTATTTTAATTTCCCATAATTTTTCCGCCTCCCTGTATTTTCTAGTCACCCGCCATGTTTGAAAAGTCATTCCTCCAATTAAATCCTTGCTACAGTTCACCTAGATTTCTTGTTGGTGCTTTTGATCTCTGTCAACCACATAATCCATCTACTACATTAATAACACTATTCACCTGACTACCCCATCCTCATATCATCTTCATCTCACCAACAATATCGGTACTCTTCTCTCTGCACTATTCCCACCCCGCAGCGACCTTGGGTTCCCGCCATCTGCCATCCTTTGACACCGCCTGCACACATAAGTTGTTAATTTGGGTTATTATTTTCTATTGTTATGTATTTGACACTATACTTGTAGTGGTTGATTTTATTTGCTATTAGTGTCTATATTCGTGTGATTTGCAGGGCGTATTCCGCATGTGCTTAAAATTTATTGTGCCTCGTTCGTTTGGAAAATTAATATTTTGTTCACCTTTAATTAATTAATTGTGTCTGCACGTGCCTCTGCTGATAATCATATAATAATTAATTATTTGTTGCAATATTGGAACAGACCACTTTGCACTTGCAATCCACCGCATCGCATTCAAGCTGCATTTAGAGCGACACCCCGTGTCGACCTGCCACTGCATCAAATTAGTATCAGAGCCCAAGGTTTGTGCCACATTTTTATGTGCAGAGGTAGGTTCGGGCTTTATGTTAGCACACAGTCACTGAGTCTTTAAGTGTTGTCCTACGTCGTGTTATTATCGTCACCCTTCGCCTTCATTTGAGTGACACTCTCATTAATATGAGGATTATCCTCCTGCACGTCACAACACTCCCAGGGATCGTGTCAACCATTCGAGATGATTCCATTATCCCAGAGATGACTACCACGATGAGAGGTCCACACATTATCATCAATGCACTTCTCCACGACCTTATGATGATAGAGTTGAGTATCATTCAATTCATCGCTGCCACACATCTCCTCTATTTGAGGAGCCCAAGTCTATATATTTGCATCCACCACTGCATGTTTGTTGGGCCCACGTCCACCCACAAGCATGATCTGATTATGTTAGGAACTATCGACTAGATGACCCTCAGTAACCCTATAGAGGTCACCCACGCTAGGATCACGACACATTTCAAGACCTTACTAGTGTTCCACAAGTAGAGTTACTTGATGCTTAATTTCAACGATTAGTTCTTGACCGCTTTGATCTCTTAGATGCTCAATTTGATCACTTAAGATCTACATTACGAAGAAAGCCTAGGGATTTGAGTCAAGCCACCAATGCGGCGAGTAGTGCTCCCACTGAGATAAGAGATCTGACATCTGATTTTGATCCTTCTTAGTTGGATGAGACTCAGTGCTCCTGTGATCTTGAGGTGGAATCTGATCATGACCTTATGATACAGATGGAGAGTGATACTAGTATGACTAGTGAGCGTGGTCACATGAGTGAGGACGAGCGACCCAGTGACGCTGTGATGGTATACCCATCCTTCTCACCTCACCTAGACCTAGTGTCCCCTTTGGACAGAGACACAGCTTTCGACACTATGTCGGTTGACCCACACTTGAGTCTGGGCACTCCCTAGTCCCTACTCTTCCCTTAGTATTATCTCGAGTTACATTACTACCGAGAGCCTAGAACATAGTGTTGACTTCAGAGCGACTGCCTCACTCACTTATGAGAACACTACCATTATTGGTGTTGTCCTGTTGAAGGGCCATCATGCCACTGTTGACCTCCCCGAGATTAAGTCCCTGAAAGGCTTTGACGAGTTTTCCCTCCTACACATTAGTGATGGATCGTGTATCCGCACTAGTGATCATCTCACATGTGATGACTTTTGTTATACACCCCCTGGTGAGCCACCTGATAGGCTTTATCATTTGAGAGGTACCCTTCACACCCGTGCTTTGCACTATCTTGTCACCATCTATGACATTCCCGTGGGTGATGACGTCGGTCACGTCGAATTTTTCTATCGACCACCCGGTGAGCCCCCTGATAGGCCACCCCATGTTAGAGATATCCAAGTCATTGTCAGGCTTTCCCTTAGCAAGTGTGTCAAGTATGTTGCGCTCTATTTACATCATTCGCTTCATTTTTATGAGTCGGTTGTGTCACTTGTTCATCATTTGCATGCACTGCATGAGTCGGACCGTAAAAAAATTGCAGCTTGAAATGATTATTATGAGGATCATGCAGACCAACACAGGCGGGAACAAATATTTGAGGCGGAAGAACAAGTATTGATTTACATTCGATCTGAGAGGGTCCCTCAAAGACCAGCAAAGAAATTAAGCGCACGCAGAATGAGCCCCTATATAGTTGTACGACAGATTCGTACGAATGCATATGAGATAGAAATCCCTCATGGTATGTGCATCATCGAGTATTCAATGTAGAAGATTTGACTTCTTACTCTGAGGAGCACACGTATGTGGATTCCTTTTCCACACCTCTACCCGAGCCTTCACCTCCCATAACCACTCTACCTGAGTCGTCACCTCCTATTACCTCCACCAGTCCCTCTTTGTTGCCACCCGCGGAGTCGCGCCATCATGATCGCATTGCACCATATATGGTTCCACCGACACAGCAGTTAGACGGATATACATCATTGCCAGACGGAGATACATTATTGTCAGAAGGAGATAACTTATTGCCAGACGGAGATACGTTGCAACCAGAGCCACCTACTTCTACAGACGACGTACTTCAGATCATCGACCACGATTTCTACACCACGCGCGGGCGAGATATGGTGCACTATCTTGTTCGTTGGAGTGGCCGACCATTGCACGATGCTACTTGGATACCTTCAGAGGGGCTCGAGAGACTCGCCCCATGGCTACATAGTGAGGATGGCCACCTGCACTCACCGGAGATGAGTGCTTTTAAGCCGGGGGGAGTTGACAACGCACCACGACCGACATGCGCGTATTCCCGCAGGAGGCGGTGACCCGTTGCCTGGATAGACTATCTGAGTTCGTGGCTGCGCCCGGATGGTCGATCTGAGTCAGATTTATATAGGACTTTTTATATTTTGAGATGCATTTAGCCTCCGATTGGTCCAGACAATTTGAACCGTCTGATCCGGGTAGTTTGATTTCAGTTTGCATGCAGCAGTTTTAATTTAGGGTTATAAATATAGGCGACAACGGCGGTTCCAGGGGTATCGTGGGTTTTTGGAAAATCAAAAAACCGTCGGTCTTCAACAGGTGCGACTCCTGCTCATCATCTTCCCGATCGCTGGTGTGACTCCAACGCCACTTCCTACTCCACCTCCGTCTTCCTCTCCGGTAAGCCATCCACCGCCTGAACCCCTCACCGCTTCCTGTTTCTATCCCGTCGACCTCCTCCCTATCCAAGCCCACAACCCCCACTGTCGGTCTTCTCCTTGTCCAATCCTGCAACTCACACCGTCGTCCCCTCATCATCCCGTCAGCCCCCTCACAACCACTCCCTCCTTGCAATTTTCCCCTCCCGCCTACCGCAGACAACTGCGGAAATCCCGTTGACCCAGCCGCCTCTACTCCCCTGATTATTTTAATTTCCCGAAACTCTTCCGTCTCCCTGTATTTTCCAGTCACCCGCCATTATTGAAAAGCCATTCCTCCAATTAAATACCGGCTACAATTCTCCACCTAGATTTCCTGTTGGTGCTTTTGACCTCTGTCAACCACGTAATCCATCCACTACATTAATAACACTATTCACCTGACTACCCTATCCACATATCATCTTCATCTTACCAACAATATCTGCACTCGCCTCTCTGTACTATTCCCACCCCGCAGCGACCTTGGGTGCCCTCCATCTGCCATCCTTTGACACCGCTTGCAGGTATAAGTTGTTAATTTGGGTTATTATTTTCTACTGTTGTGTATTTGACACTATACTTGTAGTTGTTTATTTTATTTGTTATCAGTTCCTACGTTCGTGTGATTTGCAAGGCGTATTCCGCGCGTGCTTAAAATTTATTGCGACTCGTTCATCTGCAAAATTAATATTTTTTTCTCCTTTAATTAATTAATTGTGTCAGCACGTGCCTCTACTGATATTCATATAATAATTAATTATCTGCTGCAATATTGGAACAGACCACTTTGCACTTGCAATCCACCGCATCGCATTCAAGCTGCATTTAGAGCGTTCATCCCGAGTCGACCTGCCACTGCATCACTTATGGTACCCGCTCCGCAAGTCGATCTTCGAGAAGATCTGGGCACCGACCATCGCATTGAGGAGATCTTCGAGGCGGGGATTAGGAAAACGGTATTTCACTGTGATCTTGTTGACGACACGACTGTCAACACACATGTGCCAACTCCCATCCTTCTTCGAGGTAAGATGGGCAGGGACAACACACGTGCTTAAGCTCTCCCGAATGAAGTTTTTGCAAAGAAGATCATCGATCTGCCGCTTCAGCTCGGCATGCTCCATCGGGTTCAAGTGATAGTAGAGAAAATTGGGCAAAGATGCCTCCGGGACTAGGTTGATAGCGTGCCGGATGTCTCTCAACGGGTGAAGCTTAACGAGGAGCTCCTTAGGCATAATGTAAGAATACTCATCCAGCAGGTATCGAATGTCCAGATCCACACTCTCCAAGTCTATGGTGGCATTGGAGGCCACGGTGGCATTGGAGGCCACGATGGCAACCACCACAAATATAACTCCTGAATCTACGCTCTCTCTCAAAAAATCTCCTCTCCTTAAAATGTGTAGAGGCCTAGCTGATTGCGCGCTGATGGACAAGTCGACCTAGTCCTTGGGGGCATCCCTGGGCTGGCTCAGAGTAGGGGTGATCTTCTGCCCCTTATCAAAGAATACACACGTGTTGGAGCGACCATAACATGTGGCATCGCGGTCGTATAACCAGGGCCGTCCCATAAGAACATGTTCTACGCCATTTGGGATGACGTTGCACCAAAATTTGTCCCCTATTGACGCTAGGAGAATCAGAACAAGACATCTTCGTTTGACCTAAATAGCTGACTTGCCACCCAGAGGACACAATAGGGATGTGGATGAGGCTCGGTGGACAACTGCACCCTCTTTAATCCCTTCTTTGCTACGATATTCACTCAGCTGCCACTATCGATGGCCACCTGCACTCTCGAAATATGTGTAAAATGTCATGGTGCGACGCCCGTCCTCTTCTGCACAAGGGGTGCAAAGGAGGCGCCAGATAACTCCCAACCCTAACGATCACTCAACTTCGCTCTCCCGACCGTCCTCAATCTTGGCAGTGATCTCCTCCACTACCGTGTCAATCTTCTTCGCTACCTCAGTACTAGTCTCGCCCTCATCCCCGATCAACAAGTTCCTAGTGGGACACTGAGCAGAAGTGTGTCCTCGGCCCGAGCACCGATAACACTGGCCGTGATCGGGTCTTGTTACTCCTGAGACAATAGCTTTTCCATTAGCATCCAATGGGATGCGGGGTGGGGCATTAGGCCGATGTGTAAGATGGAACTTCTGCTCAACCGCCTCTACGCGGTGAGGAATGGGCTCTTTCCGACTCTCGGCCTTAAGTCCATCTCTAAATCTAGGTGCGGTCACAAAAGGCTCCTCCAGGATATCACTCATCACTACTAACTCGTCGAATCGTGTCATGTATTTGTCAATTGAAAGTGTTCCCTTCCACAGTGCGTAGAGTTAGTCGAGGAGCTGATCTCGATACGAAGCAGGGAGGTATTTGTCCTCCAGCCGCTGCTTCATCTCAGCCCATCAGGTGGCAGGATAGTATTCGTCCCTCTCTAACAATCTCTCCACGCTAGTCCAAAACATCTTCTCCTGTCCCAATAACTTAATTTTGACAAACCGGATTAACCGCTCATCGCTCATCTCGTACCAATCGAAGAAATGGTCCATATCCATGAGCCAGTCGCTAAAAGCCTTCGGGTACAGGTGACCGTCGAAAGATGTCACATCAATACGATGACGCTGAATAAGGCCATCCTCGGCCGGGGTGGCTCCGCGACGAGGCGCAAAATAATCATCATAGGGCTCATCGAGGTCAAACTCGTGTCGCGCTGGTGGACCACGACCTCTACAGGCCGGTGGTGAACGCGACTCATTGGGAGGACGAGGGTTTCCCCTCGTGGCGGGTCACAACGATAATCATAAACTGACTCGGGAGTCGCTCTCCTTCGCAGAGTGGGAACCCGACGTGGTAGCTCTCTAGCTCGTCTATCTAACGGTGGTGGATTGTCCTGAGGGGCATCTAAGGTATCCTCATATCGTGGGGGTGGGGATTGACCTCTAAGAGCTCCTAACTGGTCGACTCTGATGTTGACCCTAGCGATGTCATTCTTAAGGGTTGCGAATTGTTCGAGAATTAAGCGCTGAAACTCCGTGGGCGTCATGCCCGTATTCGAACTGGCGGCCCGATCATCAGTGACGTCCTCGTCAGACATCCTTGATCGATACAACCTACCACTACGTAGCATAAAATGCGACTCGAAGCTTGCTTTGATACCAAATGATGCAGGGGTAGGCTTGTGAGGCCCACATTCAGACCCCACAAAATTTCTATATCTGTATCTGTTTGCCAGACATTCGTTTCAGCGTATATATAAATATCTATGCATGAGTACATATGAAACACATAAAATATATCTCCTACCTTCCGACGTTCTGCCGCGTGTATTTTTCGTTCATCCTCAGGTAACCTAGACTTCCTTTGTGCACATACGGTTGCTTCAATTACCTACACAAAATAGGCGACGGCCTTAGTCATAAAAAGATGACTAAGCAAGGAACATACCTCTTTAACTGCTACACCGAAACCCAATAAACATTAGTAACAATATACATATATACTCAAGTGTAGGAAATAATAAAAGAGATACACCGTATACATTTACTTTGTTCATTGTTCATGATAGTTTCAACATCTTGGCAGTTAGTTCTTATAAATTTCCTTCTCGTGCTCGTTTTAGTCTTTCTTCAATTCGTAATCAACTTCTATTTATCTTCTTTTTATTCTTTCTTCTTTTCGTGTTCAATTCTTATTTTTTGAATTTTTTCCTTATATACAATTTCACATTTCTTTTCTTATTTATCTTATTCTGGTAACGTAGGAAATCATAAGGGTATGTATATTTGCTTCTGGGTTTTCAACGACCCCCCTAGGCCTTCAACCGCGTAATATCAAAAGTATTCCGCCATGAGTATTCATACCCCCCCACAACACTGAGTTAACCCTTATCAATTCATATGCATCGATATTCAACATTTTTCATTCTCTTTTTCTTTTAGTGTTAATTCGGTTATGCCTTCATCTAATTCATAGATCTAAATATTTATGCAAGGTATATTTTATTTCAAATTTCCCTCAGAATCATCGCTTATTCATTCTATTTCAAATTCCCCTTCTTTTAGCGATTTGTAGAAATCACTATTCAAAATTGTGAAATAAATACTTTCTAACATGTGAGAAAAGAAGTACAACTAGTATTCCAAAAATAATGTAATAAACATAAATAAAGAAGTAAAAACTCACTGATTTTTCCCTGCCTTTATCAGCACCAGAATTTTCGTCGCACCTATCACCAGACGTCATCCACTGCAGTATCAATGAAATCATTTACTTAGGATTGCGCCGCTATCTAGTTACGATTAAATGCAAATAGTGATTCCAGCTGCGACTCAAATGGAGTTGGCTAAGGTAGGAAATAATTTCAATAAATTATGAAACCGTGCATCATCAAAATATTCAATATAAATTATATAAAAGGCATCCCAACATCAGTCACGATAGCTGCTATTAACAATTCCATGGCCTGCTGCAACAACAGAGCCAAGGGATGCTAACAACTTCAAATTGAAGGTAAAACTCCATCCAAGAACTACTGGCCAGCAAGGATAAAACCAGCCAGCAAAGCCCATGATAACTACACTAAAGCCAGCAACTAACAATACCCAAATAAGATCTCAAAGAAGTTCAATTTCAGGGCAACATCAACAAATTCCACGAATAATTCCCCCATAAAAAGTAAATGACCATAACAACTTATAAAAGAAATAATAACTCCATAATTTCAACAAACCACATGCCCTTCCATACCGAAAGAATTCAAATTAGAGCCATAAAAGTATTACCCCATAAGCTAAAACCCCAAAAGTAATCATGAACATTCCACATAAATCCCTTAAACAGCAACTCCACTGTATAAAAGTTCAGGTGCAGTAGCAATAAAGGAGAAGAAAAATGGAAAAAGGAGGAAGCTCACAGTGGAGGGGTTGAAGCCAAAAAACCCCCCACGAAAAACAGTAATAGCAGTAGCCAAACTAAGTTCCAGCCCCTGACTAGCCTTTTTCCAGCCTCGACGATGCTAGAGAGAAGTGTCGAGTGGTAAGGACGAAAACGAGAGCAAACCCTAGCCTAGACAGCAGCACCAAGCACTCCCAGCGACGAAAAATGGAAAATACAGAGCAGTGTTTACAATATAAAGTGGAGGATCCACCGTCTCACCGCCTCCTTTAGTATAATATTAAAACAAATGCACTACTAGCAGCCCACCGCCTCCGATGAAGTTTTCATTTAAAAGATAGTCGAGCAGCCCGAAACAGTTCCACTATTAAATATCATGATTCATATACTATATAAAATATAATTCCGCCCAAAAATATAAACTGGCCAGCCCACTTTACTAAAACAAATCCATCTAATCGAACATCCGGTTCTCATATTCCTGCCATCGTATCCAATGTAACAAAATGTACACATAGTAACAACAAAAATACCAAAACTTAAAACAAGACGAACGTCGCAAAAACATCGAAAATTCCAAATTCCAAAAAAAAAGTGCGACGTCGAATCGACACTGATTTCAAAGTCTTTCATCATCGGGAATTTCTTTTTACGTTCGTTTCTCATTTTGGACTGTTACGAACTCACCCCACCTTCAAAAGATTTTCGTCCATGAAAATTCACGAAATAAAAGATCTATTCACAAGTACACATAACGAAGTTAACCCATTGTTCGCATACAAAAACTATAGGGATACATATTATTATTCTTTACACATTTTATTATTCTTTACACATAATAATTTCACTTCTTTCCTTCCCAAGGTTTGCCTAAGTTAAAAGCTCGGGGCTCGATACGACGTTCTTCTGGCGCTGCTTCTTCTGGTGCTGGCGTAGAGGCTAACGATTCCACACCAATCTGGTATAGCTTCGGTTGCGGGGGCACTGGAGCTGCTTGTACACTACCCTCTTTCATTTGCAGGAATTTTGGACATTCACTGCGCCTATGTCCTGGTTGACGGCAATAAAAGCAAACACCTGCGAGACATTCACCCTGATGATTTCGTCCACATTTTAAACATTTCGTTATTGTCCGGGACACACTGCTACTTGCTGCAGGCGCAACTTGCGATAGCTTCCTTTCTTTCCACTGGGGCTCATTGACTATTTTCGTTGTTTCCTTACTTGGTACTTCGCCTATCATCCTTTTAAACATGTCACGTCTCCTTTGAGGCTTTTCTAAATCGATTTTCGATCATTCGAGCTCGTTCTACTAATTTTCCATAATTTTTAATATCATGGGACACCACGAAAGTACAAATTTGATCACGAAGGCCTTGGTGAAATAATCAGCACCGATCTTCTTCCACTTCAACCATTGCATCGGCATAATAAGCTAGTTTTGAAAACTCCACTTCATAATGAAGTACCGGTTTATTTCCTTGAACCAATCTAAGAATTTGATCTTGCAGTACTGGTTTCTCCGATCTGGGTACAAACCATGATGTAAACTCATGTTCGAACTCCTTCCACGTTATCGTCGCGAGACCGTGAACTTCATATTTTCGTTTCATGATGCTATCCCACCAACGCTTTGCTTTGCCTTCGAATATGAATGTAGCCAATCCAACCTTCCAATGTTTTGGACATACCATAACTTTGAAAATTGTTTCCATTCTCAGAATCCAATCTTCGGTATCCAACGAGAATAAATCTCCTTTAAATACATGTGGTTTTAAGTGCAGAAATTGTTTCAAGTCGACATCTACCTATCGATAAAAAGGTGGGTCCACTAAGACATTTGGAACGACAGGGACAGTAACAGGAGGTGGCGGTGGTACATTCACATGAGGCCATTTACTGGTGGTGGGATATTCACAAGGGGAACATTCACTAGAGGAGCACCTAGGTGTGTTATATTAAATGCAGGTAACACCATATTTAATGCTTCTGACATGGCTAAAGCAAGTTCATTCACTGGGGGATGTGGTTGAGTTGGTTGATTTCCTTTATCACTTTCGACTGAGAAGACATCAATATCTTTATTTATCTCTTGCTCATCCCGACCATCTCAGACTCGTCGACTTAAGTAGACATTCATTGGTACCTTGAAACAAAAAGAAAAGGATTTCAAGGTATTCACTTGATAGATTTATGTGTTTTGTACTCAAAAGCCTCGAATTGCTGGCAAACCTAGCTATGATACCAATTTATATGGCCTACGTTCAAAGCACACAGAATTTCTATATTTGTATCCGTTAGTCAAGCTTTCGTTTCAGCGTATATATAAATATTTATGCATGAGTACACATGAAACACATAAAATATATCTCATACCTTCCGGCGTTCTGCAGCGAGTTTTTTCGTTCATCCTCAGGTAACCTAGCCTTCCTTTGTGCACTTACGATTGCTTCAATTACCTACACGAAATAGAAGACGGGCTTAGTCATAAAAAGATGACTAAGCGAGGAACATATCTCTTTAACTGCTATATTGGCAACCAATAAATATTAGTAACAATACACATATATACTCAAGTGCAGGAAATAATAAAAGAGATACACTGTATACATTTACTTTGTTCATTGTTTATGATAGTTTCAATATATTGGTAGTTTGTTCTTATACAGTTCCTTCTCGTGCTTGTTTTAGTCTTTCTTCAATTCGTAATCAACTCTTATTTGTCTTCTTTTTATTCTTTCTTCTTTTCGTGTTCAATTCTTATTTTTTGAATTTTTTGCTTATATACAATTTCACATTTTCTTTCTTATTTATCTTCTTCTGGTAACGTAGGAAATCATAAGGGTCTGTTGATTCACTTTTGAGTCTTTAACGATCCCCGGGCCTTCAACAGCTTCTGGCCTTCAACAACCGCGTAATATCAAAAGTAATCCGCCATGAGTATTCAACATTTTTCATTCTCCTTTTCTTTCAGTGTTAATTCGATTATGCCTTCATCTAATTCATCGATCTAAACATTTATGCAAGATATATTTTATTTCAAATTTTCCTCAGAATCGTCGCTTATTCTTGCTATTCTAAATTCCGTAACCTTTAGCGATTTGTAGATATCAGTGATTCAAAATTGTGAAATAAATACTTTCTAACATGTGAGAAAAGAACTACAACTTGTATTCCAAAAATAAGGTAATAAACATAAATAATGAAGTAAAAACTTACTAATTTTCCCTTTCCTTTATCAGCACCAGGATTTTCATCGCTCCTTTCACCAGACGCCTTCCACTGTAGTATCAATGAAACTATTTACTTAGGGTTGCGCCGCTATCTAGTTAGATTAAATGTCAATGGTGATTCCAACTACGACTCAAAAGGAGTTGGCTAAGATAGGGAATAATTTCAATAAAGTATGAAACCGTACATCATCAAAATATTTGATATAAATGATATAAAAGGCAGCCCAATATCGGTCACAATAGCTGCTATTAACAACTCCATGGCCTGCTGCAACAACAGCGCCAAGGGCTGCTAACAACTGCTTCAAATTGAAGGTAAAACTCCATCCAAGAAATGACGACCAACAAAAATAAAACCATCCAACAAATCCCATGATAACTACACTAAAGCCAACAACTAACAGTACCCAAATAAGACCATAACAGCTTATAAAAGAAATAATAACTCCATAATTTCAACAAACAACATGCCCTTCCAAACCCAAAGCAGTCGGAATACGTAGGATCCAACCCCCAAAATTAGAGCCATAAAAGTATTACCCCAAAAGCTAAAACCCCAAAAGTCATCATGAACATTCCACATAAATCACTTAAACAACAACTCCACTGTATTAAAGTTCAGGTGCAATAGAAATAAAAGAGAAGAACAAAAGGAGGAGGAGGCTCACAGTAGAGGGGTTGAAACCCAAAAAACTCCACGAAAACAGTAATAGCAACAACCAAACTAAGCTACAACCCCTGACGAGCCTTTTTCCAGTCTCGACGATGCTAGAGAGAAGAAGTGTCGAGTGGTAAGGATGAAAACGAGAGCAAACCCTAGTCTGGACGGCACGCCATGCACTCCCAGCGACAAAAAATGGAAAATATAGAGCAGTGTTTACAATATAAAGAAGAGGATCCACCGTCTCACCACCTCCTTTTGTATAATATAAAAACAAATGCACTAGTAGCAGCCTACCGCCTCCAATGAAGTTTTCATTTAAAAGATAGCCGAGCAGCCCGTAACAGTTCCACTGTTAAATATCATGATTCATATACTGTATCAAATATAATTCAGCCCAAAAATATAACTTGCTAGCCCACTTTACTAAAACAAATCCATCTAACCAAACATCCAGTTCTCATATTCCAGCCATCCTATCCAATGTAACAAAATGTACACATAATACTCATGCTAACAACAAAAATACCAAAACTTAAAATGAGACGAATGTGGCAAAAACATCGAAAATTCCAAACTTCAAAAATAAAATTCGCGACGTCAAATTGACACTGATTTCAAGTTCTTTCATCATCAGGAATTTCTTTTTACGTTCGTTTCTCATTTTGGGCCGTTACAAGGCTGACAATAACTCGACGGCTACGATGCAACCTAAATGCAGTGTGAGTGTGATGATGGTGCAAACAGTGTGGTTCACCATCAAAACAACATTAATAAAAAATCTAATAAGCTTTAAGACAATTGCCCAGTTGGAAAACAAACTAAGACGATCAAAGACCGGTTTACGAATGCCTCCAAGATGAGGCGTGAATATCGTTCAAGTGCACCGAATAAATCCCACAATTCAGACTACGAATAATAATAACAAAGCGCACATGAAAATCTCAGATCCCACAACAACAGTTCAATCCCAAGCATCCAACATAAGAGAAATAAATAACATTTATACCTAGATTTACTCATGCATGTGGCGACGTGATTAGGGAAGGAAACCCGATGGCGGTGTCGACCTTCTCGCGTCGGGTGACTCTACAAGAGGGGCTACAGTGGCTGAACAGGAAAGATTCGGGGGGGGGGGGGGTTATGGTGAAGAGGGGGCTGCATGTAGTGGGTGATTGAAGGCTAGGGGTGGAGGGATGGTCGACCAGGGTCGGGGAAGAGGTGGGTAGTGGTAGAAGGGTTGGAGTTGGCTGTCGGGACTGGGGAGAAGTGGATCTGTATGGTGGAGGACAGGAGGGGGGACTGGCGGGGCATGGAGAAGAGAAGGGAGGGGCGGCGGTAGGGCTGGTAGAGTGCTGACGGACGGGGAAGAGGTGGGGCAGCGGTAGGATAGAAGGGGGGGGGCTGACGGGGCTGTGGAGGAGCAGGCTGGCCAGTAGAGGGCTTACCAGGGGCTGGGGAAGAGCGGGGAGGCACCAGAAGTCACACACGAAGGGGGGGGGGGGGGGGACACTCGGAGTCCACCGCGAGACCGACGAGATAGCAAACCGCAATCCACCGATCCCTATTCAGCCGCACAAGCATGTATATATAGGGGAGAAGGAAAATAAAGAGCTAGGGCACTCTGATTGGACGGCTAATATTGTTTGGGCCGATCGGGTGCCGAATTGAACATGAAAAACATAAAATAATATATAGAACAGACTGGGAACGACCATCCGGGCGCGTCCGCGGATTCGGATCGCCCAAATAGGTCACTGATCACCGCCTCCTACGGGAATAAACGTGTGTGTCTCGTCGATCGCCGTCAATTGCTTCCCCATTTGAAAGCTTCTAGATCTAATCAAAATCAAATATCAGTAGCTAATGCGATTTCCCTACCTGTATTTTTAGGTTTCTCATCTGAATTTTAACCTTTATTTTCAAACGATATTATTGTTGTTTGTTAATATCTAAATTCTAACCTTACCAGGGAAAGGCCGCTCAAGATGATGCAAATGAGGTTAATAATCATATTGATATTGATGAGGTACGAACACTCAGCTTCTGTAAGCAGCAGTTAAACCATTTATGCCTCTACACATCTGTGTTACTCCTGTTTCCGAAGTTGGTTTTCAAATGATTCTGGGTCTTAACAGAACTGATTTGTTGAGAAATGCCGATAGCCTCACCTTGTACTGACATTCAACCCTCTTGCCATTAAAATTATAAGCATGTAGCAGAAATGTTGCACTCAAACCATTTCTCAATGGGTTTGATTGTTGGTAATGACAGCATATAAGATAGATTTTTTATTCAAATTTCTTTATTCTTTATAAGCAATCTATGATTGGAAAAAACAAATAATTGAATATAATTCTTCCTTCCTTTTTGTATCATACCATGCAAGCAATGAGGTGGTACATGGTACCTGTTGTTTTTTAAAAAAAAAAGGAATCTGTGCACATGAGTTTTCATTACCTCTGTCCTGTATGAGCATACTCTCTCTAAGGACCTAGACAATTATGCAAAAAAGGAGTGGATTTTATTTATAACACCCTAATTTTAATAATTCTTGAGTCAATAAATACTCCATACTATGGCAATGCTGGTTGTTTATCTTATTAAAAGCTACGGGCTTTAGGTAATAAGATAAAAGCATAAATTTAAATTCATGTATAATAGCAAAAACATAGGACTTTACTCGGTTAAAATCATGTATTACTAAAAAATTCTCTTATACATTTTTATTCTTTTATACATCCATTGCATGGGTTTTCCTTAAAGTTAAATATGGAGAGAAAGTCAAACAATACAAGAACTAAACCTTAAAAGGTCATAATTATATGATTTTTGGTCTTTTCATGTGGCACTGTTGGAATAATAGATTTAATAAATCTAAAATAATGTAAAAATATATATTTTAGGCAACGTTTAATTGGTTAGTCAATACCCTACACTTGTCAAATTATTTGACATTGTTAGAGAATATTAGGAAACATGATGTATTGACCCATTAATATGACCCATATAGGATATAGTGCTTAGTCCCACATTGTTTGCATAGCTAATATTTCCTCTCGTCTCTCCTTTATATTTGTACTCATACTTGTATTTTGACTTTCAAGGAGTATATATAAGGTTTGGACCTTTCTTTCATGGTATCAGAGGGATACAATCCGACATGTTTTTCTCTAACCGCCCAGTACTCCTGTTAACCGGGCGGCTTGCGTTTCTGCCTAACCGCACGGTCTTGCGGCCTCTCCATTTTCTACCCACCTCCATCCCCTTCTCCCGTGGATCCACCTCCTCCTTCTTGTCTACGCTCTTTTATTGCCTCCTCTATCTCTGGCACGTAGACCCCACTCCCGTACGGATTGATCTTCTTAACCGTCACGGGTTTCTTTCTACCCGCTGCGGCTTCCCCTGTTAGCCGGGTAGCTTCTTTCTTCTCGCGGTTGCTCTCTACTATCTGGCTACCCGCTTTACCCGCTGCGACCTGAGTCTGCCCTCCGCGTTCTCTTCCCAGTGTTTTTCGCCGCGGCCTCTTCTCTTGCCGCGCGATCTCCTTCCTTGCCGCGCGGTCTCTTTGTCGCACGGTTTCCTTCTTGTCGCAGGGAGCTCGCCCCTCTCTTGCCGATTGCCTTGCCTCTTCTTGCTTCTCGGATTGATCTGCTATTCGCGCGGACTGTCTTTGCCACTCTAGTATGGTTTGCTTCTAACCTCACGTCTGGTGACTATTCGCCGTGGTTGCTCTGGGTGCGGTCTGCTCTTAGTCTCCCAAACTAGTTCCTATTCACTTGCGGTCTGTTCCTAGCCGCCCGAACTAGTTCCTGTTCACTTGCGGTCTGCTCCTAGCCGCCCGAACTTGTTCCTGTTCGCCGTGCCTTTCGGCCTGTTGCGGTCTTCCTCTAACCGCACGGTCTCGTACTTGTTACCCGCCTGTTTCCGTCCTCTGCCTCTTCTAGTTGCTGCCCGCCTAGGACTCTTGCCATCTTCTTCTAACCGCTGCAGTCTCATGGCGTCAGAGAATTCCAATGCTTCCTCTGTTCTCCCTGATCGTGTTGCGATTCCAGTTCCCGAGCTTCGCGATGAACTTCACACTACTACTATCTCTCTCAGTGGGAAGCGCAATTTTGTCGAATCGGTGCACTCGGTTCGTCGTGTCTTGCAGACAAAAGGTCTTCTTCATCACCTCACACGGGTCACGCCAACCGCTCCCACCGATGAGTGGCTTCGCGATGATGGTCGCGTCTAATCTTGGCTACTCAACTATATGTACACTGAGCCCTATAGGATGGCTATATATCATGACACGACGAAGGTCATGTGGGAGGAACTCCATTCTTTTTACTCGGGCCAGAATAGTTTGCAACACTTGTTCGACATCGTCTCGGATCTTCAAAACCTTGATCCCGGGGGTCTTGGTGATATGATCTCCTTTGTTGCTAAAGCCAAGATCCTGGTGGAGGCCTGGATCCAGCATCAACCTCTTACTACAGATCTGACCACTCAGCGGGCCCAAAAAGAGGCCGTCGGGATCATGATGATGATGTCCCGGGTTCCCTCTCACCTCCATAGTGTTCGGGCTCAGATTCTCTCATCTACTACCACACCATCTTTATTTGATGTGCGCTCCATGCTTCTGAAGGTCACCCTGCCCCCGGATTGTGAAAACCTTAAAGCAGGTCTTCCCCAAATGATAGGAGGCATAATCAGAAGTTTTCAAAATTTGAGTCACAGTAGTACACAATCAGAAATGAACCATTTTATTTATTTACATCAGGTACAATTACAAATCTAGGAATAATAATAGATACAATAATCGCACTCGCAGTTTGGGTTTGCGATTCGATGATTCTCCTGGCATTCTTCGATACCGACAAAGATCTTCAACCATACCTTTGCCAGTTCTTCCGGCGGAATCCTCTGTGGTGCGCTGGGACTTGCTCCTGCTGCCTAAAAACATGGAATTCAACTGGATTAGTCATACAAATATGACTATGTGAGACAATTATTTCGTGAAACAGTTATACATGCAGTAAAAGGGTTATAGCAATATGCTTACAATACAATAAACAATTTAGGTGAAGATATACGTATATGTGTTTTCTTCTTGAAACCCACCATTTTAATTACATATAATAGGAAATACTTAGGTATGCAACTTGAATTGGCCACACCCCCGAAGGGCGAAATTGTAGGCTCACCCCTACTGGTGAATCCATCAGTAGATGCCTCTACATCATAGGATTCGAAACCTTCGTATTTCCTTATGCCGGGTTTTATGTTTTATTATCTTTCTTAAACGTTAAAATAACATATATGAGTTTTTAATAAAATAATTTTCCCTCAGACGATGTTTGTATCGCTATAATTTTCCCCTCACCCACATTGATTTGATTAGCGATATTTCATTGAGTTTTAAACTCATATGCACAGGCAGTGTCCTTGGAAATAAAATAATATGAAAGTACGTGAATAAACATAATTCAAGAAATAAAATACTCACCAATGCTTTGCCTTTACCCTTATCCTTTCCTGTATTATTACCCTGATTATCGCGGGACGCCATCCTCGTTTGTCCTAATTTGGGAAACCACTGAAATAAGATGCACAGTTCGGGTTGCGTCTCGTTTTACTCATAGTATAATATGTTAGGATAATTATTGTTTACTAACAACTTTGAATAGTTGAAATCGATAAATCGTAAAAGTAAGAGGAAAAAGACATTTAAAATCCTCAAAAACAGCCCTCAATTAGTGCTGGACAGTCATAAAATAGCTCGAATGGGCCAAACCAGCCCCAAATGGACTTCCCGTCCTCTTAACCTGCTGTCCAGCCACTAATCAGCACAACCAATATCAAAAAGTAGTGTAAAATCAGCATAAAAGAACCAGAAAACAGCCCCCAACAGAAATTATAGAAAACAGCCCACACAACAGCTATAGAAAACAGTCCAAACAACCCAAAATAAAGTAGTTTCTGTAGATAAAATAGTTCATGAGCACACCTCAAACCAGCCCCAAAATAACAGTGCACTTCTGAAGTAATTTCAACCTAAGACAGAAATTAAAAGAGAGGGAGAAGCATGCTTACAACGGGAGAAGGAGGAAGAAGGATGTTACGCAACCGATCCTTGAAGAATTGCCGGAGTGTAGCAAACTCCTTCCTAGAACTCCAAGGTAGCAGAAGCGGCAAAGAGGAAAACAACAGCGGCTTGCAAAAGGCCCCAACCGCACTGAAGTGCCTGCTGATCCACCTCCGGATAGTACCGAGCTTCCTATTGCTCTCCGAAAGGGAAGTCGGACTTGCCAGAATAAACCTCTCTATGTGAGCTCTTATCAGGGGTTGTCTGCCTCCCATACCGCTCTTCACTTGACTTTGGATCAGCACACCATTCCTTCAACGGTTGGGGAGGCCAAAACTCACCCTGGATGGATGGCTGCTATGCACGAGGAATTGACGGCACTTCAACGGAACAATACTTGGGAACTTGTTTCTTTGCCTCCAGGCAAGCGTGCCATTGGTTGCAAATGGATATATTCCGTTAAAGTAAATGCTGATGGCTCTCTTGCTCGCTTGAAAGCCCGCCTAGTTACCAAAGGTTATGCCCAAACTTATGGCGTGGATTATGAGGAAACTTTTGCTCCCGTCGCCAAGATGTCTTCTATTCGTATCGTGATCTCTCTTGCAGCCACTCACCGGTGGCCCCTTTATCAATTGGATATCAAGAATGCGTTCCTTCATGGGTCCTTGGAAGAAGAAGTGTATATGGAACAACCATCTGGGTTCGTTGCTGAGGGGGAGCGTAACAAGATGTGTCGTTTCCTTGCTTCTTTATATGGGTTGAAACAATCCCCGCGTCAGTGGTTTGCTCGTTTTCGGTCCGTTGCAACCAAATTCGGGCTTAACAAGAGTATCAAAGACTCGTCTCTTTTTTATCGAAACTCCTCAGCTGGTACCGTGCTTCTAATTGTGTGCGTTGATGATATTGTCATCACGGGTAGCGATTCTAAAGGGATAACTGATCTCAAGGCGTTCTTACACTCACACTTCCAAACCAAAGATCTGGGGCATTTGCGATACTTCCTCGGGATAGAAGTTGCTGATCATGACGACTCCATCTTTGTTTCTCAACGTAAATATGCTCTCGATCTGTTATCTGACCTTGGAATGTCTAACTGCTGCCCTATGGATTCTCCTCTTGAACCAGGAGAAAAAGGCCTTCATGCCGAGAGCAAATCATTTGAATCTCCAGAGAAGTATCGAAGAATAGTTGGAAAACTTAACTACCTTACTATGACTCGCCCTGATATTGCCTGTGCTGTGAGTAAGGTCAGTCAGTTCATGGCCACCCCAACTATCTCACAATGGGACTCTGTTCTCCGTATTCTCAGATATCTAAAGAAGGATCCTGGTCTGGGAATATCATACAAGAATCGTGGGCATTCTAATATAGAGGCTTACTGTGACTCCGACTGGGCAAGCTGTTTAGCCACTCGGAAGTCTACCACAGGATTTACTATATTCATGGGAGGAAATCTTGTCTCCTGGAAGAGCAAGAAACAGACCACTGTCGCCAGACATAGTGCCGAGGCAGAGTATCGGGCTATGTCACACACAGTTGCCGAGATCATGTGGATCAGACAGACCCTTTGTGAAATCAGATATCCTGTTCAAGACCCAACTCCGTTATAGGGCGATAATCAAGCTGCAATACAGATATCAACTAATCCTGTGTTTCATGAACGCACAAAACACATCGAGATCGACTGTCACTTCGTGCGTGAGAAGTATGAAGGTCTTATTTCCTTGAGCCATGTGAAGACCGGGGATCAAGTTGCTGATATTCTCACGAAAGGAGTTACTGGGGTCAGAATGAATTTCATATGTAACAAGCTAGGTCTGGGAAGGTTCCACGACCCAACTTGAGGGGGAGTGTTAATGTGGTTGTATTATCCTAATTATATATATATATATATGGGTGATTTAGTCTATTGAGGACAGGAAGTCACTTTTCATCCATCGTAACCCTAACAATGTCGAACAAGTGTTGAAGACTATTCTGCTCAAAGTAAAAAGAATGGAGCTCCTCCCACATGGCCTTTGCCGTGTCATGATACATAGCCATCCTATAGGGCTCGGTGTCCATGGAGTTGAGCAGCCATGACTGGACCCGACCACCATACTGAAGCCACTCATCAGAGGGGGCGGTAGGAGTGACTCGAGTCAGGTGATGAAGAAGGTCTTTCGTCTGCAGAACTCGACGAACTGAGTGCACTCATTCCACAAAATTCCGCTTCCCACTGAGGGAGATTGTAGTAATCCAGAGTTCATCGCGAAGCTCAGGAACCGAAGCCGCAACACGAGGAGGCAGAGCGAAGGTGACATTAGAATCCTCGGAAGCCATGAGATCGCGACGGTTAGAATGGAAGCTGCAACGGTTAGAGGGACGGCGACTAAGGATCCGAGCTCGCAGCGACTAGAGGGAGCCCGTCGCGACTAATATTCCGCGGTTAGAGGGAGCCCGCCGCGAATAAGAAGCCTCCGTGTTCACAGCGACTAGAGGGAGCTTGCCGCGACTACGAATCCGCGGTTAGAAGGAGTCCACCGCGACTAAGAATCCAAGCTCGCAGCGGTTAAAGGAGAAGAGGCCGGTGAATAGCCGCTAAACTGCGCGAACAGAAGTAGACTGCGATGAGGAATCCGCTGTGAGAGCAAGCGACTATGAATCCGCTGTGAGAGCAAGCAGCGGGCAGACCGCACGAACAACAGAGTAGACCAGAAAAGCACGCAGCGACATGGTCAGTCCGGGTGACAAGAAGACCCGCGCAAGAGCAATCCGCGGCAAAAAGAGACGGGGCCGTAGCGGCAAGAGCAAGAAGACTTTGCGCAGCATGAAGTCTGCGCGACAAGAGCAGTCCGACAAGAAGAGAAGAGGCCGCAACGGATAGAAGCAGACCGCAGCGGATTGAAGTAGACCGACGGTTTATAATCCGCAAGAAGCAAAGTGCCGGAGGCCGAGCGGTTAGAGTAGATTTAACCGCAGAGAAAGGTGGCCCGCGACAAGCAAAACACGTGGTAAGAAGTAGAGAAGTCGCCGCGACAAAAGCAGACCAAGGGTCCCACAGGGAAGCTATAAAAGCCCGGTGGGGGGGGGGAAGGGTGGGATGAGAAGTAGAACCACGGAAGATGGGCGGGTAAAGAAATAGGGACCGACGGTTAGAAGCACGGACAAAAGCAGGAGTCCGCCCCGGAAGAAGCAGGGGATGCAGACAGTAAGCAGGTGTCCACCCGAGAAGAAGCAGGGGATGCGGTTAAAAAAGGAACTAGCCGCCCAAGAGCATCAGAGCTCTGATAATATGTAGAAGTATGGTTCAAACCCTGTATATCCTTGTTGAATGACAAAATACAAGTATGAATACAAATATATAGGAGAGAGGAGACTGGAGAGAAAGAAACAACAATACAAACAATGTGGGACTAAAACAGAAACCTAAATGGACCATATTAATGGGCCTATACATCATCTTTCATAGTATTTTCTAACACTTATAATAATTTATGTATATACCCTGCAATCCTTTAAAAGAAATAGAATCAGTTTTGCTCACATATCTTTCACCTTCCATAATAAGTTCTGAATGGCTATGGTTAAAAACTAGCTTGCAGACGAATTAAAGTAGCTAGCAGTTCTGTTTTAGCTGAAGATCTTAATCATGCAAAATTTTTTTTTAAGGGGAAAATGTGCGAGGTAAGTGATTTCATGAAGGGTTTTTTTATTTGTTAGTTGCATCAAGTAGGCTGCCCAAAGTTCCTTTCAGGAGCTAATGAGTTATTCATATATGGCTGATTTGGGCTGTTTTGGTATCATAAATCTTAAGCTACATGTTTTGGGGGACCTTCAATTTATTAATATCATAAACAGAGAGCGTATTAATTCCTCTCAATTAGAATAAACATGACAATTCTTTGTTGCAGGGTTCCCATATAATATTAACTGTTAAATTTTTTTTTTTTCATTTATTAAAAGTCATATCTGTGACTTTCTAAAACAGCAAATTTTGGATTTCTAGAAGCTGATGCATCAAGTTGCTATGCCAATTCTCTCAAGACTGTTTTTTTAGGTGGAAATATCTATAGTTTCGCAAAAAGATGTGATTTTTTATAGGCTCTTATAACTTGTGAACATTCTTTATAGTGTACGTTCAACTTCATCTTAGAATTACATGATTTCAATGCAGTTGGAAAGTTCTGCAGAAACTAAGATATCCTCAAGCTGTTATTTAACGTTTCTCGGTTCCTGAATTCTGTTCACTTGTTCATATGTGCATTTGTCCTGGTGGGCTGCAGCCTGCCTTACATCTGATGTGCTCTTTCTGTAGTTTTCTTTCAATTTTGTTTTCCACATGCCCTATTATTCTTTCTTTCTATTCCAAGAAAAGTTCACTTACTAGAAGACATTAGACCAGTTGATTCACCAATCTGTCATTAAATTTTAAAATGTTTCTTACTAGCCTTTTCACTTCAAGTAGTAATTTATCTCCTTTCAAACATGAAGCCTTGGGTTTTGTTGGAGTATCTTAATGCTGAGAGTCCTGCTTCATGCTTGTACAAGGAAAAGGCTGTGGCTGAGGCTAGGAACCAAATACCATTTACAGTGAAGTCGTAAGTATACTTTTGCTAATTGAATTCCGTATGTTAGCATTCAGCATTATCTTGTGCTGTTATTTTGGTGAATTGTCCTAGTTATAGTATTCTAATTGTTATTTGAAGGTCTGATTATCTCTATTCCTATGGAATGCCAACATCTTCCTACATCAGGAAAGCCACAGGCCCTTCTATAAGGTATATTACTATGAATCAGCAGCTGGCCTTACTTCAACTAATGCTCTTTTCATGCATTCTTGAGTGTTGTGTATGTTATTAGATTCTTAGAGCAACAACTTGCCAAGTTATAAGACTTATTTGCTACTTCTATGAAACTTCAAACTATTTTTTTGTCACTACCGTTATATTTATTTTGTAGTATGTGCTGTAGCATTTCATTCATATGTTGAGTACTGTTTTAGTGACTTGTTTACAGTTTCTTCTTCTGTTATGAGCCTTTGAGCATTAAAAATCAAGACCTTATTATGAGGTGAACTGTTAGTTCTCGTTATTTCTTTTTTTCAGTTCTGATATTTTAAATCTTCATATTCTTGAAAAGGTAGGTGTTAATGCTGTATGTTTAGCTCCATATGCTTTTCTTATTGGGATAACCGACTAGTGTACTTGGATACCATCACTGGATGAATAACATATGATGTTTTGGTGAGTTATAAATCATGTAATTTGAGACAGGATTGTCAAGTGACATCTTTTTCATATTTGAGCAAATTTAGTTTGATGGAATTTAATAATTTATTTCATTAAGATATTGGTGTTTTGGTTTCCTTTACTTAATATCACTTCTTCAATGCACAGTGCAATTTTGCTGATATACAAAACTATATGTAGGATAGTAACATTATAACACTGAAAGGGAACTAGTTAGTTATAGGCTGCGCTGGAGTAATATTATAGCAATTCGGAAGGGTACTAGCTAAATTCCTTTGTAAGAATGGTGAAACAACCTCGGGGATTTTCAAAGGGTCAGCCTAACCCTAGTTCATTGCACAAATATAATTCTTGCTCATGTTAGTAGGTTGCAAGATATTGAAGGATATATTTGTTGACTTCACGGAGAAAGTAGTAAACCCAAAAGATGGTCAATTATACTTGAGTCAGAGCTTCCAACATTTGGGATATCACATGACTTCAATGATAACATACTCTTGGAGAAACCACCATACATTGTTTCTCTTGGTGAGTATGGACTACTATTTAAACAAAAGTATTCTTTATATGTGTTAAACCGGTTATCTAGGGTATACTTTGGTCATTTTTAATTTGCTTTGGAAACATCTGAATTAACTCATTCTGTGATTGATCAGTCATTGTTTTAATGAAATATTATGCATGATTGTATTTTGTTGATAGTATATGTGGATGATGATCATTGCAAGTGTAGAAAAAACACAACAAATTGAGAAATAAAATAATGTCATTAATTTCTCATATAAATGCTTACCTCCTCACTATCTGTGTAACACTTATATAGGAGAAAGAGGGGAGTAGAAGTTCCAATCTAAGATGTAAGACTAAATCCTAAAGAGGAAGTAGGCTCTTTATGGACCTTATATTGGGCTTTTACACATCTTTCCTTCAACACTTCCCTGTAAGCTGGAGCATACAAATCGTAAGCACCCAGCTTAGACAAAAAATGGTAGTATAGTTGACGAGATAAGGCCTTGGTGAGAATATCAACAACTTGCCCAAAAGCAGGAACATGGTGCAATTCTATTTTCTTCAATTGAACCTTCTCCCGAATGAAATGACGATCAACTTCAATGTATTTAGTCCGCTCATGGAAAACGAGATTCTTGGCAATGTGTATGGCAGCTTGATTGTCGCAAAATAGAGTGGTCAGTGAGGAAAGCTTGACTCCTCAATCACAGGAGTCCTTCAAGCCATGTAAGCTCAGACACAACAGCTGCCATTGAACGATACTCAACTTCTGCAGATGAGCGAGTAACTATAGACTGTTTTTTGCTGTGCTAGGTAATGAGATGTCCTCCAAAATAAGTGCAGTATCCACTTGTGGAACGACGATCATCCAATGAATCGGCATAATCAGTTTCAGAATATGCAACCAGAGATAAAAGAGACAAAGAGGGCTTGTAACAGTGAGATACATCAGCTTTTCCACAAGAAGACAATAATACTCTAGGTTCGGAAGGAGAAGATCAGAGTCTAAGGCATAAGTGCAGAACTTGTGATTGATATCCATGGGAGTGTCGGCAGGCTTGCATTCAGAGTAGCCCGCATCATGAAGCAAGTCAAGAAAGTACTTTCTTTGAGATAACACAAGCCCATCAGCTCGCCGAGCCACCTCGAGTCCAAGAAAATAACGAATATTTCCCAGATACTTTGTTTGAAACACAGTCGCCAGATGTTGTTTGATCATATGTGTTCCTGTGAGATCGTCTCCCGTAATCAAAATATCATCAACATACACCAAGAGAATCACTGTGTCTGTTGGACGATGATAAGTGAATAAAGAAAAGTCTGTTAAACTCCGAGTGAACCCAACAACATTAACTGTCTGACTGAACTTGTCAAATAATGCCCGAGGAGACTGTTTGAGACCATAAAATGACTTCTTCAGACAACATACAAGAGACTCTCCCGTACTCTTAAATCAGGGAGGTTGTTGCATATAGATGATGTCCTGCAAATTGCCATTAAAAACGCATTTTTGACATCCAATTGGTGTAATGGCCATTGTCGATGAATAGCGAGGGAGATCAAAACACGAACAATATTGAGTTTGCCGACTGGAGAAAATGTCTCATCATAATTTTGACCTTGTTGAGTAAAACCACGAGCCACAAGACGATCCTTCAATCGTTGAATTGTCCCATCCAGATCATGTTTGATGACAAAAACCCACTTACGACCCACTCACGTCTGTCTAGGAGGAAGAGGGACAAGATCCTAAGTTTGGTTTGCCCAAAGAGCAGACATTTCCTCGTCCATGGCCGCCCGTCACCCCGGATGCTGGAGATTTTGCTGTACAGAGGTAGGGGTGGTAGTAGAGGATAAAGAAAGGGTAGTTTTTCGGAGTTCCGGAGAGAGGCAGCGTAAGGCGACATAATTCGCCATCGGGTGAGCATTAGAGACGGTTTCCGGATCTGCAGGCCGCAAAATATCATAAGTGGATGAAATCTCCCATAGAGTAGTAGAGGAAGGAGGACGACAAGTATACACACGAACAAGAGGTGGTTGTGGTGGGATCGACGGGGGAAGGAGAGGTGGGGTTGGTGGAATTGGCGTTGGATGGAGAGGTGGAAGATTAGAAGTAACAGGGACAGCAAGCCACGAAAGTAGAGGCAGAGTTGATGAATCTGTTGGTCGAGAATGATAGGGCTGGTCTTCGAGAAAGATGACATCAGCAGAAGTAACAACCTTGCGATCCTTGGAAGAGAAACAAACATAGCCCTTATAAGTACGTGAGTAACGAACAAACATATATTTCGTGGCACGTGGAGCAAGCTTGTTAGTGGACGACCCAAGATTATGAACATAACACACACAACAAAAAACACTAGGGGTGCCTAAAAAAGGTGATATGGAGGGAAAAAGAAGATTGAAGGGAGCCGCAAAGTTGAGAATGAAGGAATACATGTGGTTAATAAGATGACAGGCTGTAGAAATCGCCAAATTCCAATAAAGTTTGGTAACATTCATTTGAAAAATAAGGGAACTGGTGACCTCAAGGAGGTGACGATTTTTGCGTTCGGCAATGCCATTTTGTTGCGGGGTATAAACACACGAGGTTTGATGAATGATCTCAAACTCAGTACATAGGTTTGTAAACGCGTAACTTGTGTATTTATGAGCATTGTCGGTTTAGAGAGTTTTAATGGTAGTAGAGAACTGGTTGCGAGTTTCAATAATAAATGCACGAAAAACACGAGTCAGTTCAGAGCGATCATGAAGGAAATACAACCTTGTCATTCGAGAGTAACCATTAATAAAGGTTACAAAGTAACAATAGCCGAAAACACTTGTGGTTTTGTAGGGTCCCCAAATATCAAAATGGATATGAACAAATGGAGCATCACTCCAAGTATAATGAGGTGAAAACGTAGACCGATGTTGATGCAACCTCCGTCGCATCCAAGTGTACATGACGTCATCATGCGCCATGGACCTTTTTTTATTATGCTTTTTATTCATGTATTTCCTTTCCCGCGCACCTGCTTTATTTAAATTTATTTGGCTCTTCGGTTTGACTGCCCGATGAGACCCTGAATAAATGTTCTGGTAATTTATGGTAATTAGGACGAGAAAAGGCAAGCTCATCTTATTTAGAAACGCATAAATTTAATTAGAGGAAACCCAATTCAAGCAGATATGCACAACAAATAAATCTGGAGAAAATTCAGAAGAAAGGCCAGCTATAGAGAGGAGGTTGAAAGGAGAGCCCGAAATATGAAGAATTCAACGAGGAGTGTTGGAGGGAGTAAGGTTGACGTCTGCTGATCTAAATATTGGAGTGGTTTCCCCATTAGCAACAATAATGAATTTGGGATGCACATAGATCAAGTATTTGGAAGGTTTCCGTGGGATAATGTGGTGGGAGGCCCCAGAATTCATAATCCAAGATGAAGTATGGGTAAGACATGAGATGTTGTCGTTAGAAATAAACACAACAGAGCCAGGAGAACCGCCGAGCATCCCTTGAAGTTACTGGATTTGGGTGCGCAAGACATCAATGTTAGCTTGAATGTTGTTTAGAGGTGACTGCTGAGACAAAGGAGATGGGGAAGCATGACCGGCCATTGGAGGCGACCTGGCGATAAAATAAACGCGACCCATAGGTAAGCAACAAGTAATGAAGGGACCTACAACGACAAGCAGTAGAAGACTTTGCGGAAGATGCCGCAAACAAGAGCAGAGGGCCCGTGTGGCAAGCAGACCAACGACAAGCAGCTGCTAGGCACGCCACAAAGAGCAGGGCAAGCAGAGCAGGCAGGCGTCAAGCAACGATAAGAAGATAACAGCGGCAAGGAGGCAGCCACGACGACTAGAGATAAGCAGCACCGTACTGGTAAGAGGCAACCGACGCGAGAAAAAACACGCAACGGAGCGAACAGGCGGGAAGACGACAAACACCGTTGGGAAGAAGCTGCTATAACAATGCGGCGGCTAAGAGATGCGTCCATTTAGCGAACTGGCGACTTGTTGCTGCGGAGAGGAGAACATGCAGAAGACTGGAGGCCAAGGGTAGTAGAGAAGCAAGCAGACCGAGGCGACGACATGGGAGAAAAGAAACGACGGTCTGGAGAAGCAACCTTGAGAAGAGAGCCGACGGCTTGGGATGCAAGCTTGCTGAGTAATTGCGGCTTGGAGAGGAGAAATGGTGGTCGTGAGAAACTGTGGACAAAAAGCTACAACCTGGAGAAGCTGCGAACAGGAAGCTACAACCTGTATAGCGGCATCCTGGTTAAGCTATGACTGCGGCAAGGTGAGCAATCAGCGACTTGGAGAAGAGCAAGATGACAGAGAGCCGTGGCGGCCTGTAGAAGAGCAGCGGCGGTCTGGAGACTTGCGTCCTGGAGAAGAGATCGCGGAGCACAGACAGGGGCAGGGCCCTGCAGTTACAAGGGACAGGCTATAAAAGAGGGAAGAAGAAGAAGAAGAGAGGGGGCAGGAGGCGGAAATAAGCAGATGGCAGCAGAGATCTGCGTTTTAAAAAACACAGAACAAAAAATCTTACCGCCCAGGGATAACGAGCAAGGGAGAGCGGGACTTGGAGATTGCAGATCGTTGACTCTGATATCATGTAGAAAAAGCACAACAAATTGAGAAATAAAATTATTTCATTAATTTTTCAAATAAATGTTTACATCCTCACTATATGAATTTGTACACTTATACACTTATATAAGAGAGAGAGAGGGGAAAAAATCCAATCTAAGATGTGGGACTAAATCCTAAAGATGAATAGGCTGTGCAGGCTATAAATGGGTCTTATATTGGGCTTTTACACATCTTTCCTTCAACAACATGCAATGATACTAATGACATTGATGAGTTGAAGGGGATTTCCAATAAACAATTTTAGACCATAGACCTAGACATGTCAAAGTATTTTCTAGGAATTGAGGTGCACAATGTTTTGGTGAGAATATGTTTAATGCACGCAAATATATTTTGGTTATTCTGAAAGATTCTGAGAAGTTTGGGTGCAAGCCAGTGGAAAATTGAATAGGCCAGAATACAAAACTCATGAAATGTAGGGATTGTGGGCTATGTATATGGATGTTAATGTTATATGAGACCAATTGGCAAGTCAAATTACTTGATCATTACCGGTCATAACATTTATTTTCTTGTGAGTGTGGTTAGCTAGTTTATGACAACTCTATCTCTCGTATGGGGCTGTTGATCGAATTCTTTGTTATCAAAAAGCTATTCCATGGTTGTTTTGGCATACATGAACAAGAAGCATACACGAGTGCAAGAGTTTTCTGATGCTGACTCAGTTGGATCTCCTTTTCAAAGAAGATTTGCAACAGGCCAATGTGCTTTCGTTGGTGAAAAATAGGATATCCTGATAGTGAAAGAGGTAACATATTGCTGCTAGGTCAGATACTGAGTGTGTGTATAAGCCCATGGATGACCTGTGAATTAGTATTGGTTAAAACAATTACCGAAAGAATTGAGATAAAATTGAGGATCCAACCAAGGTTTTCAGAACCGCACCGGACATTGAACCGGAAGGAGAGGTTCAAGGTTTAACTAGTTGAACCGTGGTTGAACCGGGTCTAACTATACATGCAAATACTGTGAGATATATAGTTTCTTTTCATGATAAGATATTCAACAACAAAAAAATATTAAAAATTAGTCGCGACAAAACTAGTTTCTTTTCATGATAAGTTTGGACAAAAACGTCTTTGTCATGCCAAACATTTTATCCTCAAAACTAGTTTCTTTTCAGCACAGCGGTAGTAACATGTCATACCAGCCATACATTCAATCACAATGACGTTTTTGTCCAAACTCACCGGAGCAAATAAGTCGCGTCGAGCGAAGCCTTAAATCAATCAGAGTCGAATCATAGAAACATAATAAATAATCAACGTTGTCTAAAAATAATATATTAAAATTTTTAAAGGAATATAAATTTACGTTCATTTGAAAATAAATTATAATTCAAAAAATTATTTAGATGCGTGAATGAGATTGACAACAAATATTATAACAAAATATATGATATATATATTAATATATATATGATTTCATATTCTTAACATCAAATTTTAAAATTAAATTAAAATTATAAATTTATAATAAATATATATAAGAAACTAAAATAATATATATCTTAATTTAACAAACTAAAATAATAATATTACATACTAACAATACTAATATTACATATGTTTATATAAAATGTACTGTTAAGTAACAATAAAAACCATTTGGCAGAGTGGATATGCGCCAAAATCTCTTGGCTTGAGACCTGTGATCAATCATAGCCATCCTCTCTTTTTAATTCTTGAATTTTTAAATTAAAAAAGCATAGTTTATTCCCCCACCCAAGACCTTCCCGGTTGCCTGATAACCGGCGTTGAGTGAGGCGAGTGCACTCAGCGCCTTCGGTCCCTTGGCGTTGAGTGGAGCCTTGCCTCTCAGCGCATTCTGTTCATTGACATTGAGTAGCTCGAGACCCTTCCGGAACCATCCAAAGTGGAGTGCCGCGGAGGCGAGTGCCTGGCTTCCTAAGCACTCGCCCCTTTGAGTGGTGTCCTCATGGACCACTCGCCCAGTGGGGTCTAGAGGTAAAATTACCTCGTTACCCTTGCAAGGTTGTGAATAGCCTTTTAGAACAGCGGAGTTTGGCTGTTGGCAGACTGCTTTTGGCTGCACATAACCATTCAGAATAGTGAAGTTACGCTATTTGCAGGCCATATTTTATTAAACTATAAATAGGCCCAAGGGTGTACCTCAGAAGGCATGTTTGTTCTCTGGTCTTCTAGCGCTTTCTGAGGTATCCTTAGCTCTGCACTTTGCTAAGGAGGGGAAGCGCTCTAAGATCTTCCGGGTGTATGGTGGGACCTCCGTGCTGGAGCCTTGGGTCAGTTTCAGGTTCTAAGTCTTTGGTCGTTCGAGCTCGCTAGGGAGACGTAAGTGTACGATCACCCCTTCCCCAAGGGTTCGGATTCCACAAGAAGCCGAATTCCGGTTTTAATATTTTGGTGTTGTGAGCGTGGAGCGTGATCAGCACCGAAAATCCTTCGTGAGCTCAATGACTGGAGATGAAGGACAGGGATCTGACAGGGCCGACTCGCCACCCCCTCCCCCTCTCCCCCCCTCTGGATGTTCGAGGATTTCCGACAAGAGATGTGGAACCTCGTCATGTTCGCACTCGACACGCACGCCGAATGCTCGACCCCAGCCGGCCCAATCGCCGCAACCCCAGCCTTGGGTCAGTTTCAGGTTCTAAGTCTCTGGTCGTTCGAGCTCGATAGGGAGAAGTGTGCGATCACCCCTTCCCCAAGGGTTCGGACTCCACAAGAAGCCGAATTCCGGCTTCAACATCCATTGTTTACATCAGGACTTTGGCCAGATCATTGTGCAGATCCTCGACCGCACTCCTGTTCTTTCTTTGTCTGAGACTTACAATATTGTTCAGCAGGATTATGACCGCCGACAGTCTTGGAGTTCTGAGGTTCTCACCAATAGATTTTCTCTTACATCTTCTCATTCTGGGGGCACCCGTTTTAGGGATTTTCAGCCTAGGTCCATGGATAAAGACCACCTGATGTGTGACTATTGTGGTCGAAGTAGGCATACCCGTGATACTTGTTTTAAATTGCAGGGCCTCCCTCCGCCCAGAGGTGGCATGGTTCCTTGTGGGGGTCGTGGAGGACGTGGTCGTAGGGCTCCAACTTCAGCTCTCCTCGCTCTGCTTGCCTGACTGTGTTCATTGGTGATAGTACCTCCAGTGACCAGTTTTCTGAACCTCCGTCTCTCCCTTGGGCCTTTTCTACTGATGAGATCATGACCCTCTGCCGCATGATGCATGGATTATCATCGGAGCCCACTCTTGCTCCGTCCTCATCTTTTGCCCATTTAGGTACACCAAGTGCTCATTCTGCTACTGTACCGCCTGCCACTCATTGGATCATTGATTCTGGTGCCACAAATCATATGGTTGGGTAATCATCAGGTTTTGTTTCCTACTCGCAACCTCTTATCCGTCAGTCGTATTACCAATTCCTTGAACTGCTCCATCACTTTCTTTCCTTCTTACTGTATCTTTCAGGACCTGCAGACGAAGAAGGTGATTGGCTCTGGTAGGATGCGTGATAAATTTTATGTGTTTGATGATGTTGTTCCTTAGGCCCTTCATGCCCATCAGCTACTGCCGTTGTCTACCTGGCATCGTCGCCTGAGACATCCCTCTATTACTACTATGTAGTCATTGTTTCCCAGTTTTTCCTCTTTTGTGTTTAAAAATTTATGTGTGATGTCTGTAAACTTTCTAAACATAAGTGTGTCTCCTTTAATCATCTGTCGAAGCCTTCTGATGTGTCATTTCATACTATTCACAGTGATTTATTAGGACCTTGCTCTCTTGCTTCAATATCTGGTTGTCATTGGTGTGCTACATTTATTGATTGTTTTTCTCGCACTACGTGGGTTTGTTTGATGCATAGTAATAATGAAGTGTTTCCCCTCTTCCAAAAATTTCATAAACTGATTTCTACTTAATTTGGTGCCACCATTAAAACTCCTCACAGTGATAATGACCGTGAATATATAGATACCAAATTTGAAAACTACTTGAGTGATCATGGTATTGTTCATCAAACCACTTGTGTACATTCCCCTACACAAAATGATGTTGCTGAACGCAAAAATCACCATCTTCTTGAAGTGACACTTTGTTTGTTATTTACAATGTTTCTTCCTAAATATTATTGGGGTGATGCTCTTCTTACTGCGGCTTATCTTATCAATCACATGATGTCTCGCCATTTGGGCAATCACACTCCTCTTCATAGATTGGGGATTCCTCTCACTTCTCTTACTCCCCGTGTGTTTGGATCCTCATGCCCTTCATTGCGTGTTAATTGGTTACTCTCCTACGCAAAAAGGGACAAATGTTATCTGCCGCCTAGCCTGAAAACATTTGTCTCTATGGATGTCACCTTTCATGAAATTATCTCCTGTTATAAGTCATCTCTTCAGGGGGAGCCTTCACTCTTGGAAGTGAGTAGTCCTCTTCCTCTTCCTGCTTCTCTTCTATACATTACTACTTATGGGAGAGTGTGGATATTCCCAAAGATAGTCCTAAAGATAGCCCCAAGGAAAGGAGTTGCAAGTGTACACTCGAAGAAGCAAAAGATCAAACACTCAGTCTCATCCCATAACACCAGAGCCACCACCGGACTTGTCTACAACAACTCTTGAGTTACCTATTGCCCCCCGAAAAGGTATTTGCTCATCTACTCAACACCCTTTATCTAAATGTGTCATATGCATCGTTAACCTCTTCTCATAAAGCCTTTGTCACTTTTCTTTCCTCTGTGTGTGTGCCCGATACATGACATGAGACACTTAGTCACCCAAAATGGACAAAGGCTATGATGGAGGAAATACAGGCTTTGGAAAAGAACCATACATGAGACTTGGTCGATCTCCCTCCTGGCAAGAAGATAATGGGTTGTCGATGGCTATTTACAGTGAAGCAGAACTCAGAAGGTATTGTGGAAAGATTCAAGGCACGACTAGTGGCAAGAGGATACACCCAAACACATTGTATTGACTAGCAGGAGATATTTGCTCCAGTGACAAAAATGAATACAATTCGGGTCCTATTATCCCGTGCAGCCTGTAAAGGGCTGGTCCTACAGCAGCAAGATGTGAAGAATTTTTTACATCACGGTGAGTTGGACGAGGAAGTCTATATGTCGGTGCCTCCTGGGCTTGTCCCTGTTGGTTCGAAAGTGAAGGTTTGTAAGTTGAAGAAAACTCTATATGGATTAAAACAATCCCATAGAGCTTGGTTTGATAAAACCTCACAAAGTCATGATCTCATTAGGCTACATTCAAAGTCATGCCGATCACACTCTATTCGTCAGGAGAACAGAGATGAAGGTGGCCATCTTGATTGTGTATGTTGAGGACATGGTGATTACAAGTGATGCCATGGAAGAGATTTGTGCCCTGAAACTCAAACTTGGTAGTGAATTTGCAGTAAAGGACTTGAGTAAGTTGAGATATTTCCTAGGGATTGAGGTAGCAAAATCAAAATATGATATTCATATCTCACAGCTAAAGTATGTTCTTGACTTATTGGAACAGACATGAATGAGTGGTTGTAAGCATGTTGATACTCCAATTGAAGTTAACCATAAACTTGGATGTGATGATAGAGTGTCTATTGAAGATATCTCTAGTTATCTGAAGCTGATAGGTAAACTGATCTACCTATCTCATACCCGTCCTGACATTTCTTATGCAGTTAGAGTGGTAAGTCAATACATGCATTCTCCTAAGGTCAAACATCTTAATGTCGTGCACAGAATTCTGAGGTACTTGAAGAACTCACCTGGCAGGGAAATTCTATTCTCTCCTAGTGACAACTTAAAAACTGAAGTATATACTGATGCTGATTGGGCTGTATCAGTTGGTGATAGAAGATCTACTACGGGATATTATTCCTTTTTTGAGGCTAATCTGGTCACTTGGAGAAGCAAGAAACATATAGTGGCTCGTTCTAATGTCGAGACTGAGTTTAGAGCTATGAATCATGGTATATGTGAGGGGATGTGATTTCATTCCCTCTTGAATGATCTTGAGTTATTGGAAACCGGCCCTTTCAACTTGTATTGTGAAACAAGGTTGCATTTAACATTGCTCATAACCCTGTCCAACATGATCGCACCAAGAACGTTGAAGTTGACTGAAACTTTATCAAAGAAAATATTATTAAAGGAATAGTATGTACCCCTTTCGTTCAGTCGGAGGGCCAACTTGCAAATTTCCTCACTAAGACTTCATTTGGGAGAGCAGCTGCGGTTGTAAAAGAAGCTGTTGTAAATGCATGTTTATAAATAGAACTGTTGGAAACTGGTTGCTGGAAATGGAGATCTGTTTGGGTAGTCTGCGTTTGCAGAGCTGTTCAAAATAGGAAACCGTTCGGCAAAACAGCGGTGGCGTTTTATAAATATTTTTTATTATAAAATATTTTTTATTATATATATTTTTATTATTTTTTCCTAATCTCTCTCTCTATATATAATACCTTAAATAATTTTTGTGCTTAAACTATATACCTTCAATAATTTTTCTATTAAACTATATAGGTTTAATAGTTTTGTTGTTTATAATTTTACTGCCTCCGCACTGCTCCGCCATGCCCACACCCTGCCTCCGTGCTGCTCCGGTAAAAACTGCTTTCGCGTATTTTTAGTGAAAAAAAAATAGATCTGGTGCCGGCAGTCTTCACCGACACCGGATATGTCACCGGAGGGGGCAAAAACAAGTGGCCGCGTATTTTTCACGGCAAAAAAAAGATAGATGATCACCGACACCGGATATGTCGCCGGAGGGGGCAAAAACAAGAGGCTATTTTTCAAGGCAAAAAAAAGATAGATTCGGTGCCGACGACCTTCACCGGCACCGGATCTGTCGCAAACGGGGGCAAAAACAAACAGGTCACGTATTTTAAGGGCAAAAAATAGATAAATCCGGTAACGACCACCTTCACTGGCACCGGATATGTCGCCGAAGGGGGCAAAACAAGAGGTTGCGGGCTTGGAGGAGAAGCGCCTTCGCGTCACCTCTAGAAACGCGAAAAACTGGAGGTAAGAACTCCAGTTTGGGATGCAGAAAATTTGGCACGCTGCGTTTTTTAGCGGTTCGAATTTACGGCGGAAAAACAAGAAGGAATTTAGGGCAGTGTTTCGTTTGCGGAAAACGCACCGGAGGCAAAACGCTTAACCAAATAAAGCCTAAGGCATTGAGTGAGAAAATTTTTTGCTACTATTATTAGTAAGTTTGGCATAAAAACATTACACGCCCAACTTTAGTGGGAGTGTTAGAATTAATATTTTCTAATTGTATTTTATCTTGTGTATTACTCTCTACTATATATAGAGGGAGTTGTTATTATTTAATTGAATAAAATGATTTTTCACTGTTAACAAAGAGCATCTCATAATGACAAGCGATATGCTACCTCTTCAATCCTTTTAGTGATTGGGAATGATCCTATATATCTTGTACTAAGTTTTCCAATTCTTCGAAGTCGTGAAGTACCTTTAAAGGTTTTTATCTTCACACATACCATGTCATCCACATTGAACTCCACTCTTCCGTGTTTGGCGTTGTAATACTTTTGTTGTCTATCTTGAGTTATTTTCATTTTTTCTCAAACGATTTCTATTGTATTAGACGTTTTGTCTATTTTCTTCTTATAAAATAACTTTTGCTACACCATCTTCAACCCAACTTAAAGGAGTTCGACATCTTCGCCCATATAAGGCTTCGAACAGGGTCATTTGTATGCTGGACTGATAATTGTTATTATATGAAAACTCTACCAAGGGCAAATATTTCTCTCATGATCCTTTGAGATCTAGAACAACCATCTTTAAGAGGTCTTCGAACGTTTGAATGGTTTGCTGTGATTGACCATCGGTCTGAGGGTGAAAAGCAGTACTATATAACAACTTGGTTCTCAGTATTTTTTGAACTACTCTCCAAGTATCTGATGTAAACCGCTCATTTCTGTTCGGTATTATAGATCGGGGAATTTCATGATATTTCACAGCAATATTACTATTTTGATCGACTGACTTTTCAACTGGCCCATCTTTCTTCATTGGAATAAAATGTGCAACTTTTGTTATTTGGTCAACAATCTCCCATATGTCATTGCTGCTTAATTTACTTCTCGGATAAACCCATAACTAAATCCATAATTATCATCCCACTTCCACTCATGGATGAGTAAGGATTGTAGATAGCCGCCTGGATTTTGATGTTCTGCTTTCACAAGTTGACAAATGTGTCATTTTGCAACATATTAGATTACATTAGTTTTCATGCCTGACCACTAGAATTCTTGTTTCAGGTCTTGATATATTTTTGTCCTTCCAAGGTGGATCAAATAGGTTGTATTATGTGTTTCATATAATATTTCTACATATAGTGCGTTAACATCTGAAATACATAATCGTTTATTCATAAATAACAACCCATTATCTTCTACGAAGGATGTTGATTGGCCATTTCTAACCTTTCTGAGGAACTTAATAAGTATAAGATCTTTATCCATTGCCTCCCTTCCTCTTTCTTTGATTGGATGCTTCATCACCATTTGATAAAGTTGACCCTGAGTCTGGGATGAGGAAATGAAATTAAGAATTTCTAGCCTTTGAAATTTCATAAGTAATTTTTTTGTTCCGTCAATTACACTCTCATGGCTGCGACACTCTTTCTGCTTAGGGCATCCGCTACTATGTTAGTTTTACCCGGATGATATTTGATGTCTAGATCATAATCTTTAATAAATTATAGCCATAGTCTTTTTCTAAGGGTTATTTCTTTCTGGGAGAAGATATACTTTAAGCTCTTGTGATCCGTAAATAATTCACACTGAAATCCATACAAGTAGTGTTGCCAAATGTTTAAAGCAAATTACAATCGCCGCTAACTCTAGGTCATGAATAAGATAATTGCGTTCATGATCTTTCAATTGTCATGAAGCATAAACTATCACCTTTCCATTTTGCACTAGGACACATCCCAGCCCTTTCAGAGTTGCGTCACTAAAAAAATTGAAAACCTTCAGTACCATATGGCATTACTAACACTGGTGTTGTCGTTAACCTTTTCTTTAGTGCATCAAAGGTACTTTGACATTCCTCGGTCCAAGAAAATTAACATTCTTTCGGGTTAACTTGACAAGCGGTAGAACAATCTTTGAAAAATTTGGACAAACTTCTTTTAATAACCCCCTGACACAAAAAAACTTTGCACGTCTGCTACAGTCGTTGGTCTTGGCCAATTTAAAATTGCTTCCACTTTTGTCGAATCCACTAACAATCTATTTTCTGAAATAACGTGACCTAAGAAGGAAACATCATTTAACCAAATTTCGCATTTTGAAAATTTTTCATACAAAGCATGGCCCTTCAAGGTTTGCAATACTATTTTCAAGTGTTCAACATGTTCATCTTTATCCTTCGAATAGATAAGAATATCATCGATAAATACAATAATAAACTTATCCAACAACTCAGTAAATACTTGATTCGTCAAATCCATAAAAACTACCAGGGCATTTGTCAGACCAACTGACATTACTACGAACTCAAAGTGTCTATATCATGTACTAAAAGCTGTTTTATAAATGTCCACTTCTTTAATTTTCATTTGATGATACCCCGACCTGATATCAATTTTTGAAAAGACCTTTGCATGTACTAATTGATCGAACAATCATTAATGCGGGGTAGATTATATTTATTTCTAATTGTCAGCTTGTTTAACTCGCGATAATTCACGCATAATCGTAATGAACCATCCTTCTTTTTAACAAAAAGCACAGGGGCTCCCCATGGTGAAGTACTTGGTCGAAAAAAATTTGTCTAAAAGCTTTTGTAGTCGAATTTTTAATTCCGCCAAATCTTTAGGAGTCATTCAGTACGGTGTCTTTGCAACAGGTGCAACTCCTTCAATAAGGCTGATAATGAACTCAACTTCTCGTGTATGCGGTACTGTTGAAACCGGAAATCGGTCTCTTGTGGAGTTCGACCCTTGGGGAAGGGGTGGTCGCGCACCTACTTCGCTCCTGCATGAAAAATAACAAGGAAAAGAGAGCAAAGGACTAGACCAAGGGCCTAACGTGGAGGTCCCACCACAAACCCGGAAGATCACTGAGCGCTTCCCCTCATTAGCCAAAAGCCGGGCTAAGGTACTTCAGAAAGCGCTAGGAGACTGGGGAATAAGTTAGCATGCCTTCTGAGGTACCCCTTGGGTCCTATTTATAGATTTCTGAAAACGGTCTGCAAATAACTAACCTCTGCTGGCCTGAAATTACTGAAAGCCCCTTGGGCTGGCCTGCCAATAGCCGAACTCCGCTGTTCTAGCTGGCTAAGGGCAGACCTGCAGGGGCAAAATGGCAAGGAATTTCCCCCATTGGGGACTGGGCAAGTATCCTTCCCATGCCTCTACCCAACAGGAGGCGCGGGCCGGGGCTGGCTCGCCTAGGAGACGCGGGTTGGGGACGGCCGGCCTGGGAAGGCGCGGGCCGAGGGTGGCCCGCCTAGGAGAGGCGGGCAGGACTGACCCGCCTAATGTGTGCGGGTCGGAGGGTTGAGGCTGAACCGGCTAGGAGAGGCGGACAGGGCTGACCCGCCTGGGCGACCCTTGGAGGCCGACCCGCCTAGGAGATGCGGGCCGGGGCTGACCCGCCTGGGCGACCCTTGGAGGCTGACTCGCCTAGGAGAGGCGGGCTGGGGTCGACTCGCCTGCTTGCCCGAGTCCCTTCGGCGAACACGGGGTTGTACAGGTATATCAGGCAACTCTTCTCTAAATACGTCAAGAAAGTCACAAACTACTGGAAATGAACTTGGTTCACTTATTATTGTACCTGTTGGAACACCCTATTACTAATTTGGGCAAGAATCACTATGTTTTTAGGAAATCAGCTTGACCTAGATGTATAGTTGGAAAGGTCAAGTTAGAATGAGTCTAGGGCTTAGAATTTAGGTTTGAAGCTGCCCCCAGGACCATTCAAAGATTCAAACTTAGAGCTGAGACAAAGACAATTATCGTCGACCTTAGGTCGACGAAACGTCGAACTCCGTTCGACGCTCTCTGAGCTCAACTCTGCTAAGTCGTTGAACTCCGGTCGACGATCTTCGAGCTCAGATCGACGATCTGCCTTCAGCTTGTTTCCAAATCTCTGAGCTCAGGTCGACGATCGTAGAGCTCAGGTCGACGTTTTCTGTCTGATGTTCAATCCAGTCGCTGAGCTCAGGTCGACGATCGTAGAGCTCAGATCGACGTTTTTCTGAGAGATCGACGACTTTGAGGATTCAAATTTAGTCAGCTTTTGGAATGTTTTTCAAATTCTCTCAGCATTTATTTCAAGAGATTTGCTAACCGTTTTCATTTATTCTGGAGCAAGTTTCAAGGGATTTATCAGAGAATGTTTATTGGACTTTCCTCCAGAAGACAAAACATTTATGCAGGACATTTATTGACTGCTAACGACTATCTTGGATAAAGGATCATCAGAGAATAAAACATTCTACAGTAGATCAAGAAAAAAATCAATCTATCACTCAATACAGACATACACAGATAAGTCAGAAAAACTCGGAGGAAAATCAAGTGATCAATCCTGAAAAGTTTGATTGAATATTGACATACTGAAAAGTGATCATAGCTTCAACATCAAGGACTCCAGACAATTCATATTTCAGCCTCTGCTGAAACCATCTTCTGCTGGAGATCTGAAGCTTCTGAAGACCTATCACCCTAGCAAAGCTCTCATCTCTGAACCATCTACATCTCAGGGGGAGCTTTGACATCACAATCAATCCACTAAGTCTTCTCTCAGTGATTGAGACAGAGAAGACAACTTCACCTCTTCCTTTTTATTTTCCTGCTGTAAAAGGGTTATCAAGACTCCCTTCAAAAGTTTTGATTCTGGTTCTGAGAGCCTTGTCAAAACTCAGTGGTGGCAAGACACCTGATCAAAAAATCCAGTTTGGTTTTTGAGCACCTTATCAAAAGCTCATTGGTGCCCATGACACCTGATCAACTCATCCTGCAGTGGATTCCTACCAAGGGTGGTAGAAGAGTGGATGTACCCAGGTTTTTGGGGAACCACTATAGCTCCTTGTGTCTTCTGGTTTCTTGTGCATATTCTTTGCTGTGTGCTGTGGTTTTTATTTTACTGCTTTAGTTTTATTTCTGCATCAAAGCACCTTACACCTATACATAAATTAAGCCTTTACTGCTGTGCAATTTTAAATTGTAAATTTACTTTAAAATACTCTATTCACCCCCCTCTAGAGTTAAGATAGATCTTACCCTCACTTTCAATTGGTATCAGAGGGAGGTTGGTTGTTCATACAGGCTAACACCTGAACCAAAAGATCTTTGATAAGATCAATTTTTTAAGATAGTTATTTTCATTATATTTAATTTTATATAAAAACATGGCACAGAACATGCAAGCACGAGGCCTCCAGTGTGCAATCTATCCAAGTTTGCACTTTGGAAAGCCAGGATTAGACTTTATATGAACTCTATTGATGAAGACATATTTAATTCTGTTTTGACAGTGTGCCCAAGTCCACCAGCAAGCTCAAGTACAAATGCTGTTCCACCTCCTTCAGGAACAGATGCTGAAATAAAGAAGTGGAAGACTGCAGATGCTAAGGCCATGAATATCTTAGCTCTGACAATGTCTGATGAGATATTTCAGAAGGTAGCTGAATACAACTCAGCCAAAGGAATTTGGGACAAACTTTCTGAGATTGTCTCAGGATCTGCTGATGAGAGAAAAGATAGAAGATCCCATCTCATATCCCAATATGAGAACTTCAAGAAAGGAGAAGCTGAGTCAGTAGCAGACATGTACAACAGACTAAGTCTGATTGTCAATGAGTTAAAGACTCTGGATAAAGAAATCTCATTGACTGAGCTGAATGACAAAATCCTAATGTGCTTCCCCAGCACTTGGGATTCAAGAATCTGGTCAATCAAAGATGCCAGAAGTCTAAATGAGATTACAACTGAAGCTCTCCTGGGCAAGCTCAAATCTTATGAGCTGCTCATTAAAAATAGAGAAGAAGAACAGAAGGCTGCCTCACCAGCCACAAGGAAAGAGAAGGCCATAGCCTTCAAAGCTACAGAAGAGGAGCCTGAAGATAAAGCTATAGGAAATGATGAGCTCCTAAGTCTACTGGCCAAAAGATTCTACAAAATGGCCAGAAAAGAGTTTAGAAAGAGATCATACAAGGGACATGATAAGTCAAGGTATGATAAATCCAATAACAACCAAGAAATTATATGTTTTGGTTGCAGGAAACCAGGCCATATTGTGCCTGACTGTCCAAAAAACAAAAACAAGGACAAGAAAGATAGAAGAGAAAGAAGAAAGGAGAAAGACTTCAAGAACAACACCTCAGACAAACCCTCCTACAGCAAAAACACACATACAAGGAAGGGATTTGTTGCTGAGACATGGAGTGAAACTGAAGAGAATTCTGAAGCCTCATCCAGCTCCAGTGATGATGAGGATGATGCTGATGAAAAGGAGTTTTGCATGATGGCTATCAATGCCTCTCAAACAGATTCAGAAGCAGAAGAGTCAGAATAAGATTCAGAAGTTCAACTAGAAGAAGATCAGGTAATCAATTCATTTGATTTCAATTCTGAGGACTTTAGACATGAGTTTAAAGTATTATGCCTAGATCTGTTGGAGTCTGAGAAGGAAATCACTTCCCTCAGAAAACAACTGTCTGAGTATAACACTTTAAAATCAGAGAACCTCAAACTCTCTGAAGAGTTAGAATGCTATAGGGAGGAGATAGCTTCACTGAAGAGTGAACTTTTCAAGACCAAGCAGTTTGAAGAATCCCTTAATGGGAGAAGCATCAAACTGATGGATATCACAAGCACAGTGAACTCCAGACTTAATAAGTACACTGGGCTTGGGAGTTTCATCCAGCCAGCCTATAGTTCTGACAACTCCAATCAAATTTATCTCTGATAAAGGGAAGGAAGTTGTAGAGGTAGCTACGAAGAATGCAGATTTGCCAAAGAAAGATATAGTTCAACAGAATGCGTCGAACAGAGCTCGACGATCGTCGAACGGCGCTCGACGATCCATGAAACGATCGTCGAACTCAGCTCGACGACACTTGAACTCTGAACTCCAGGACAGTCGATCTTCAAACAGAGATCGACGATCTGACCCAAGATCGTCGACCTCAGCTCGACGATCGTCGAACAGAGATCAGGACTTTGAACAATCCTTCAAAGGTACATCTAGATTCAATCCTAGAAGTCCTACATCCCAAGGTTTCAACCCCTATACTGAATGGATAGTACCTCCTAGGAGATACCATCTTGAAGGTTATAAGAGTCAACCTGGGATGTCTTTCATTTCTGAATTTAAGGGATATCAACCTAGGCCCAAGGTGAACTGGGTCAAAAACATATAAGCTGTTTATGTGCAGGTGAAGACCTATCCAACATCAAACCAGCCATGGTATCTGGATAGTGGGTGCTCAAAGCACATGACAAGGAATAATGACAACTTCACATCCTTTAAAGCCAAGATTGGACCCAAAGTAATCTTTGGTGATTCAAACTTTGAAACAACAAAAGGATATGGTGAAGTCCAAATTGGAACAGTCACCTTCAAGAAAGTAGCTTATGTTGAAGGACTCAAGCATAACTTGATAAGTATCAGTCAACTTTGTGATGAAGGATATCAAGTGACTTTCAACAAAGCAATATGCAAGATCAAGTCAGAAGACAACACAACTGTGTTAACAGGTAACAGGAAAGGTAACATTTACTTAGTAGATTTTCATTCATCTAAGATAGACATTTGCCTGTTTAATTCCATATCTAGACCTAATATACTATGACATAAGAGACTAGGACATATTAACCTTAGAACCATTGTTAGGCTATCCAAGGACAACCTTGTTAGAGGACTACCTTCTGGCCCCTACAAGAAGGAAGGACTTTGCAAGGCTTGTCAATTAGGCAAGCAAACTAAAAATAGTTTTAAATCAATTAACAAGAGTGATTCACCTAGGATTTTGTATCTGTTACACATGGAACTTTTTTGGACCCATTGGAAATCCTACACTTTAGTGGTTGTAGATGACTTCTCAAGATTCACATGGGTGTTCTTTCTGAGAAAGAAGTCTGATAACTTCAAATGTTTGACAGAGTTTCTCAAATGTATACAGAGTGAGTTCAACACTCATATTGCCCTGATCAGAAGTGATCATGGGACTGAGTTTGATTCTCTTCTTATGCAAGAGTTCTGTCAGAGTGAAGGGATCAGATATACATTCTCAGCTCCTAGAACTCCTCAACAAAATATGGTAGCAGAAAGGAAAAATAGAACCCTAATTGAATCTGCAACTACATTGTTGTCAGATGCTCACCTTCCTCTATCCTTTTGGGCTGAGGCAGTGAACACCTCCAACTATGTACTGAATAGAAGTTTGATACATAAACTGAAGGGCAAGACTCCCTATGAATTACTCAAAGGGAAGAAACCTAAAGTAGATTACTTCAAAATCTTTGGTTGCATTTGTTATATTCACAACAATGACAAGAGATATTTAGCAAAATTTCAAGCAAAAGCTGATGAAGGAGTGTTTCTGGGATACTCCATGATCAGTAAAGCTTATAGGGTTTATAATAAAACTACTCAAAAAATAGAAGAATCTGTTCATATTTCTTTTGATGAAACTAATATGTCTTTCAAGGAGAAAAATGCTTCTACCATAGAACATTTGCAGGTACATTCTCTAGCTGAAGACTTGGACAAATTGCAAGTTACTCAAAAGGATGAAAGTAGTGAAGATGAAGAAGCTGCTCCACATCTGAAAGAAAATCTTCTTGAACAGTCAGTTGCTGTTCCACAAGAGGAAATAGCAACACAGGTTGATGAACAATCAACATCCCCTGTTGATTTAGTAACATCAAGAGATCATCCAATCTCCCAAGTGATTGGAAACATCTCAGCTGGTGTGCAAACCAGAAATCAGGTCAACCAAAACCTGATGCACACTTGCTTTCTCTCTCAAATTGAACCTCAAACCATTCAAGATGCAGAGCAAGATCCACACTGGATCATTGCTATGCAAGAGGAGTTGCATCAATTTGAAAGAAACAAAGTCTGGGAACTAGTGCCTAAGCCAAAGGATCATTCCATTGTTGGAACAAAATGGGTGTTCAGAAACAAATTGGATGATCAAGGAATTTTTGTAAGGAATAAGGCAAGGCTAGTTGCTCAAGGATATTCTCAAGAAGAGCGGATAAACTATGACCAGACCTTTGCACCAGTTGCAAGGTTAGAGGCCATAAGAATCTTCCTGGCTTATGTTGCTCACAAGGGATTCAAAGTTTACCAAATGGATGTGAAGAGTGCTTTTCTCAATGGGGAGATCAAAGAAGAAGTCTATGTCAGACAACTCCCAGGTTTTGTCTCTCCAACTCATCCTGATTATGTTTTCAAACTGCATAAAGCATTATATGGTCTAAAGCAAGCTCCTAGAGCATGCTATGAGACCCTAGCATGCTTTCTTCTGGAAAATGATTTTATTAGGTGGAGAGTAGACCAAACTCTTTTTATTAGAACCCATAAGGCTCATACCCTACTAGTACAAATTTATTTAGATGATATTATATTTGGTTCTACTGATTCAAATTTGCGCAAAAAGTTTTCCAAGCTTATGCACTCTAAATTTGAAATGAGTAGCATGGGTGAACTATCCTTCTTCTTAGGATTGCAAGTCAAACAACATGCTGAAGGCATATTTATTTCTCAAACTAAGTGTGCAAAAGAACTGGTTAAGAAATTTGGTATGTCTGATGCATTATGTATGAAAACACCTTTGCCTACCAATGCTGTATTGGATGCTGATGAATATGGGAAACCAGTTGATCAGACAACATATAGAGCAATAATTGGCTCTTTATTGTACCTTACAGCTAGTAGGCCTGATATAATGTTTGCTACATGTATATGTGCTAGATTCCAAGTTAGTCCTAGAGAGTCACACTTAACTTTAGTAAAGAGGATTCTTAGGTATGTTAAAAGCTGTCCAAATCTAGGACTCTGATATCCAAAAGATTCAGCATTTGACTTAACTGGATTTTCAGATGCTGATTATGCTGGATGCAGAATAGACAGGAAAAGCACCAGTGGAACTTGTCAGTTTCTTGGTGATAGACTTGTCTCATGGTTTTGTAAGAAACAAACATCTGTGTCAACTTCAACTGCTGAAGCTGAATACATGGCTGCAGGTAGTTGTTGTTCACAAATCTTGTGGATTCAAAATCAACTCATAGACTATGTTTACAACTTAGAGAAGTCTAAAATATTTTGTGACAACACCAGTGCTATTTCCATTGCACAAAATCCAGTCCTCCATAGTAGGACAAAACACATAGAAATTAAGCATCATTTTCTAAGGGATAATGTTGAGAAAAATAAAATTGAACTTCAATATATCCCAACTGATTTGCAAAGGGGAGATATTTTCACCAAGCTTTTGGATGAAAAGAAACACAACTTCTTCCTCAATCAGTTAGGCATGTTAGATGGAGGAAGCCTAAAATAAATTACAAGATTTTGAAAAGCTAAAAACAGACCAAGATTAGGCTTAAAACTCATTTCTTTTTGTGTCTGTAGGATAGTTTCTGTCTCTGAACTGCGCTCGATGTTTTCCCCAGAAATCGTCGAACGTCGATCGACGGTTTCCCGAAAAACGTCGAACGGAGATCGACGTTTTCCCAAAACGTCGACCGGAGTTCAGAGCTTGTCAGATAGTTGTATACCATCTCTTTCAGGCCTTTGATCGTCGAACTGAGCTCGACGTTCTCTAGATCGTCGAACTGAGATCTACGATGTTGAAGACCTTTCCGCTTCCCTTAGGAGTCCTGATCGTCGACCGGAGATCGACGATCCTTCCTTTTTCGCGTCGAACCCTAATATAAAATCATTTTTCGGCCACCGTTCGTCGTTTACGCTTTCATACTCTCTGCAAATTTTTCTCTTTCCCTCCAAACTCTCTACACTTGGTCGTGTTTGTTGAATCTTTGCAGGTACAGATGGCAGTGTCGGTCGCCGCTCTTTCCAAAATGAAATTTGATACAGGTTTTGACATAGATATGAACTCCTTCGATGACAGCGATCAGCGGTTCAAAGATATTCTGAATCTTTTCCGCGAACAGCAGTTAGTTCAGTTGATGACCACCAGAATAAAGATTGCAGCAGATGAAGTAAAAGAATGGGTTTTTACTGCCACCAATGAGAATGAAAATTCTATAGTCGGCACCATCAATGGAACTCAGGTACCAATGTCCCCCGCTCTTTTGACAGAAGTATTCGCCTTAAGTACTGGGAATGACTCCATTGATTTGTCTGGAGAGGAATATGATTCATTGTTAGATCGAATGAGTCACTCTGCTGTGAACCCTAATAAACTGCTGAAAAAGAATTTATCAATTGAATTTCAATTTTTGGCTGATGTTGTTGGGAAAGTGCTTCTGGCAAAGCACTCAGCTCATGATGCAATCTCAAGGTATCAGTTATGCTTAATGAGAGCTTTAGTTGATAAGAAACATCTGGATTGAGGATCTATCTTCTTTAATTTGATCAAGAAGAAAATTAGCAAAAGCTGTGTCAGTTTGGGGCGGATTATAGGGGTTTACCTACATTACAGGTGCCCTGATCTACTGGTTTCAAGTGGGATGCACATCAATGCATCCAAAAGGCTCACCTGTGTCCTTTTCAGCAGGTGGGACAGGCAGATTATCAACCCCAACAGGGCTGCTGCAGCAACATCTGCTTCAGGCACAAGGACTGCCTCAGTCACTCCTCCTCAGGTCTCTGCCCCAGCAGAAGATTTGCCTGCTTCTCTCCTCCTCCAGTTGTCTCTGCCTCAGTCTCCACATCAACCACACCAGTCATATCAACCTCACCACTCATCTCAACCATAGCCATATCTTCCCCTATTTCACCTCCTCCAGCCACTACCTCAGAACCATTCTACCCTTTGTACTACTATCCACCTGTCACCACTCATCATTTCATCTTCTGGATGACTCCTTCATGGATGATTCTCCCCCCACTTCTCCTGAGATTCCATCTACATCTTCCTACCAACAACTTCTACAGGACATACTCTCTCAATCATCCTTCACCCCATCCCTTTCCTCTCCCTTATCATCCACCTCCACTCCAGTAACATCAATCTCAACAATTCCTACTACTGAGCCATCCATCCCTATAGCTCCTACCTCCACACCATCCATTCCATCAGTTCCAGCCAACATCATTCCAGCTGCATCAACTCCTACCTCTACTCAAGCCCCTCTTGAGCATGTAGATCTTTCAGCTTTGGCAGACAGGTTGTATGAGCTGCTAGCCCCCAGGCTAACCTCATTGTTGGAGACCACCTTGGCTCCACTTCTGAAAAATGTTCAGGAGCTGTCTACCAGGCTATCTACCTTCCTCTCCTCTCAGGCAATCCCTTCCTCTGGGTGCCTTGATCCAGTTTTCACTGAATCCAGACAGGGAGAGATGCCTAATGAAGCTCTAGATTTGCCTGAGGCTGCTGAAGTTTCAGAACCTGCTCCAGTATTTGCAGTGGATCTTCAGAGCCTGCTGTCAGTTTTTGATACTGTGTACTTCAATTCTCTGCCAGTTCAACAAGTTGAAGACCTTACTAAGGCCATTGTGCCTATTTTAGAATGTGATCCCAGCCTGATTGCATCATATGTCAACTCTTTCAAGGCTGAGGATGTTGTTGCTTCTATTTTTACTGCTGCTGCTGCTACTGCTGTTACATCTATTGGATCCTCTGATATTGAAATGCTGTCTGTTGTTGCTGATGCTGCTGCTGTTGACGAACTTGCTACTTATCTGGAAGAACCTGAACCTGCTGCTCCAATTACTTATGCTCCTATTGCTGCTTCAATAAGTTGTGTTTCTGCTGCTGCTGCTGCTCCTGCTTTGACTCCTAAACAACTGAAACAACAAGAGAAGTACATCAAAAGCATTGATGATCTGTATGATAGACCCCAGAGCTCAGAAAGTGATCAGTTTCACACTGACTCTGATGACTCTTCTGGTACCATTGCAAAGAAAAGGAAGGTCAGAAGCAAGGCCATGATGAAGGTCCCTACTGCTAAGGCCAATGATGCTAATGATATACCCTACTATATTCTGCATGATTGCCAGATAACTGAACCATGGATGCAAAATTCTAAAAACCAACTAAAGGGCATAAAGAAGAAAAGAAAGTTTGATAAGTATGAGAAAGGTTCATCCCAGTTTCAGCCTCCTCCTCCTCCTCCAGATTCAGGATCAGGTGGAGGCTCAGCTTCTAAAACCTCAGCTCCAAAGCAAAGTTCCTCCCAATCCTCACAAAGATATCATCCCAGGGGGCAATATCAAAGGGGTTATCAGTCCAGAAGGGGACAATATAGAGGAAATTAAAGAGAACACAGATTTCAAGCAAAGGACAAAGACACATGGACTCAACTCAAGGTTCTTTCCCTTATAAACTCAGAGAAACTGTTGATACAAGAACTCCTACTGCTTCAGAAACTGTCAACAGATATGAGCCTGAAGTTCCTTTTGAAGATCCAGAGAACAATCCATTATCATGGACTGCTAGGATAAAAGAACTTGCTGCCTTAGATCAGCTGAAGAAGGCCAGAGAACAAGGGAAAGACACGTCCAACATTACTACCTTGTCAGATCAAAGAAAAACAGAACTGGAAAGGTATGCATCAAGGAAATTCTTTGACCCAGTGGACTACATGAAACTGCATCCTGAGGCTGTGGTTCCCAGGGCTAGATCTCAAACCTCCTTAGGTGCAGAGGATGATAGAAGGTCAAAGAAAGAAGCTCTAAATCCCAACAGGGAAATCTTATTTAAGAAGGGAAATGAAAAGAAATGACATTTGTAAGCAGACAGTATACTCATTTTGAACATTTGCTGATATTCCATCTGATTGTTGCTATGTTGCATGATCTGCTCTATTGTGATAGATTTTTGTTTTTCTGTATGTTGATTTTGTATTTATTACTGAGTTCTGTAAATAGTAATCCTAACCTAAATAGGGGAGATTGTTGGAACACCCTATTACTAATTTGGGTAAGGATCACTATGTTTTTAGGAAATCAGCTTGACCTAGATGTATAGTTGGAAATGTCAAGTTAGAATGAATCTAGAGCTTAGAATTTAGGTTTGAAGCTGCCCCCATGACCATTCAAGGATTCAAACTTAGAGCTGAGACAAAGACAATTATCGTCGAGCTTAGGTCGACGAAACGTCGAACTCCGTTCCACGCTCTCTGAGCTCAACTCTGCTAAGTCGTCGAACTCCGGTCGACGATCTTCGAGCTCAGATCGACGATCTGCCTTCAGTTTGTTTCCAAATCTCTGAGCTCAGGTCGACGATCGTAGAGCTCAGGTCGACGTTTTCTGTCTGATGTTCAATCCAGTCGCTGAGCTCAGGTCGACGATCGTAGAGCTCAGATCGACGTTTTTCTGAGAGATCGACGACTTTGAGGATTCAAATTCAGTCAGCTTTTGGAATGTTTTTCAAATTCTCTCAGCATTTATTTCAAGAGATTTGGTAGCCGTTTTCATTTATTTTGGAGCAAGTTTCAAGGGATTTATCAGAGAATGTTTATTGGACTTTCCTCCAGAAGACAAAACATTTATGAAAGACATTTATTGACTGCTAACGGCTATCTTGGATAAAGCATCATCAGAGAATAAAACATCCTACAGTAGATCAAGAAAAAAATCAATCTATCACTCAATACAGACATACACAGATAGTCAGAAAAACTCAGAGGAAAATCAAGTGATCAATCCTGAAAAGTTTGATTGAATATTGGCATACTGAAAAGTGATCATAGCTTCAACATCAAGGACTCCAGACAATTCATATTTCAGCCTCTGCTGAAACCATCTTCTGCTGGAGATCTGAAGCTTCTGAAGACCTATCACCCTAGCAAAGCTCTCATCTCTGAACCATCTACATCTCAGGGGGAGCTTTGACATCACAATCAATCCACTAAGTCTTCTCTCAGTGATTGAGACAGAGAAGACAACTTCACCTCTTCCTTTTTCTTTTCCTGCTGTAAAAGGGTTATCAAGACTCCCTTCAAAAGTTTTGATTCTGGTTCTGAGAGCCTTGTCAAAACTCAGTGGTGGCAAGACATCTGATCAAAAAATCCAGTTTGGTTTTTGAGCACCTTATCAAAAGCTCATTGGTGCCCAGGACACCTGATCAACTCATCCTGCAGTGGATTCCTACCAAGGGTGATAGAAGAGTGGATGTACCCAGGTTTTTGGGGAACCACTATAGCTCCTTGTGTCTTCTGGTTTCTTGTGCATATTCTTTGCTGTGTGCTGTGGTTTTTATTTTACTGCTTTAGTTTTATTTCTACATCAAAGCACCTTACAGCTATACATAAATTAAACCTTTACTGCTGTGCAATTTTAAATTGTAAATTTACTTTAAAATACTCTATTCACCCCCCCTCTAGAGTTAAGATAGATCTTACCCTCACTTTCAGTACCACTTCCTTTAATCATAACTAGCATTGCTTCGCAACCCTTTCTAATTTTCTTCACATCTTTTATTGAGGAAATTATAGTTTTTGCTACTTCATTTATCCTTTGAAAGACGCATTGCATTTGATCAAGTAATTTGAACGTAATTTCCTTCTTCTTACAGTTAATAACAGCTTCATATTTTGATAACCAATCCATCTCCAAAATGATATTAAATTTAGATAGGGGTAGAACTGCAAAATCTTCTTCTAATGTTTTACCACCTATTATCAATCTAACCTTACATCGAAGCTGTATATACATTTTTTCATTTTGAGCATCAAGACTTTTATTTCATCATGAGATTGTTATGGTTCGACATTTAAACGTTTCACTGCCGCTGTAGCTATGAAGTAGTGGCTAGCTCCAGTGTCGAATTGTACTTTCATAATGTGATTATGAACATAAATCATACTTTTTATAATTGTATCATGTGATTTTGCCTCTTGTTGGTTAAGGTTGAAGACTCGTGGCTGAATTTATCTTTCCTCCCTCAGTTGAATTACTGATCCTGATGCTACTGATTCAACGCTTTTTCCCTTATTGTTTACAGTAGGAATATCAAGCGAATGTAAAGTTGATGTTTGACTTGGACCTCCTCTTGAATTCCTTCCAGCTTATGTCTTCCATAAGGGGCATTCATGCTTAAGATGCCCAGGACGGCGACATTTAAAATATACACCAGATCCTTTCAAACATTTGCTTAGACCCCCTTAGATGTATCCAGACGTCTCGTGTGAAGGTCATCAAGTTACTGACCCTCCTGCCAGTGTTAGCTACTTCCTCCACCCTAAGACCACTACGATTGTCCTCGTGGAGATACTCTCGAGTGGCATATGTGGCAGGTCCGGATGTGTTAGCAAACCGCGCATTGACTGAGGCGTTACTACAGTTATTGGTTCCCTTTCCGAGGACATGCTCCAAGCAGCAAGTTCTTTATACCCCTTAGCGTCTTTAACGCTGCTGCTGACAAGAACCCTGCAGATGCTATATGCCCGACTGATGATCTTAACCTATGGTAACGGGCCCAGCTGCTGCGATGACGGTCGACATTTCCCCCTAAGTGTCTTTTCAGAGGGGCTCACTGTTTCCGGACGTCCATGACCCCACCAAACATCTCAGGCCGGTGAAGTGCCTAGGGCATTTTTCGTAAGTGTCCAAGCGTGGCACCAAGCAGTTATCTTCAAAAGGATTAGTCCGCCACGCCCACTCACTCACCTGTTGCTGTCCAAAAAAGCATTTGCCGCCCAGAGAGTGCGGGAAGAGCTCGTGGATAGTAATGCTACATGCGCGAGCACCTCGTCTATGTTACGCAGTTTCCCGCCAAGCGGTGTTGCGCAAGGAAAACCGACAATAAAGTTAGCCAAAAGCACATAAGCATAAAGGAAAAGGCGGACGAAAAAATAATTGTACCGCAAGTCGTCGCAAAAAGAAGCTAAATTAATGGTCGTTTTCTCGTTCTTTACAAACCAGTGCGTACTAAAAGGGCGTCGACAAAAAGAAACAAAAATTAGCTACTGCCCGCTACCATATCCGCCGTCTCCTGAAGACGCCCCTGATCGTGACCTCTTTCTTGACTCCTCGGATGACGAGTACCCGTGGGAGAGAATCCGCTTAGAAGACGGGACAGATTCCTCATCTTCAGAGTTCCTGACGGGCAGCCCCGCGTCTTCAGGAAATAGTTCCTCATAAGTGGCGTCTGCAAATTCGGCCTTGCGGGCGCCCATGTCCCGCAGATGGTTCAGAGCTATCTTCGCTGACTTGTTCCTCGCCTTCAAAATCGCCCTTACAAACTTCGGGTTGCCCGTTGTCAAGCTCTCCCGACGGATACAAAGGAGACTGTCAAAGGCCTCTTCAAAGGTACGTAGGGTCATAATTATAATACTTTGAAAGATTACCCTCAGTTTGTTTTGCAGGAGGACGACCTCTGCCTTGGATTCCTTTAAGGCATGTTGGGACTGCTCCAGAGCCCGCCAGGAGGCTCTGTTATACGCTAGCAACCTCAGGGTTGCCGTGGTCGCCCTCAATGCTAGTTGGATTGCGGGTACATGAGTACATCCCGCATCTCGGGGAGCTCTTCCTCGCCGACTACCGCGGTGGAGACCGCCATAACATGCATGTCGCCCTCCGCGCCTCTTTCCAGGAGGGCAGGCTGGTGCTGAGGATAACGACCCCCGCGTCGCGGTGCATCAGTGGGCCGCCGAGGTCGTCCATTAAGGCCTCGGGGTCTGGGACCCGCTCTTGTTCATCCCTCGCAGCGGTCCGCACGAGCCTTCGTCTTGGGCAGGCAGGGGTGTCCGCGCAGATCCTGTGAGTGACCGCCGACGCGCGCAGAGGTGCGAGACCCCTCTTACTGGCTGCCTTCCTCCTCTCTTTGACGGTCAGGACCTCGCCAGGGGGGCTCGTAGGGTTTCTTTTCTGGAATCCGCAGATCGACTGCAAGCTGAAAGGTTAGAACTCGCAGGTATGGAAAATCTTTAAAAGAAAGAAGGAAAAGGTTGACTTCATAATCCGCGTTATCCATATACGCCACCTCCTCCAAGCCGGAGACGTAGTGTTCAATTTCCAGGAGGGATTTCTTGAAGAATTTCACGATCTTCTCCTCAAGACCTTTGACCGATGACTTCTGGAAGCCCGCCTCAGTCCGCGGGTAGGTGGTTTTTCGCAACCCTCCGAAGATCGCTCTGAATATTGCGAACCTCGTTCTCCACCCGTGGATCTAGTTCGGAGATTTTGGACCTGCAACACGCTGGATCCAATGTAAACCTGTATGTGCGTGTGTGCACACACAAAGAACAACTTTCGGAACACCGTTAGGCTGAACTTGATTCTTTGAAGCCGCGAAAAAATAAAGAATGAGGTCACCACCGCGATTGAATTCGAGGTGATCTGAGCAAAAATGAGCCTGAAGTAATCTAGCACTTCCACCATCTAATGGAAGATGTGGAAGGTGCATCCCGCATCTAAATGTTCGAACGGGAGGACGAGCTCTTGGGCGAACACCGTATGAAAGTGCTCGCCGGGGTCTGGAAGTCGCGCAAGGAAGGAATCGGGGGCATCACGAATTCGCGAGAGGTGGGTCGCGATTTCTTCATCAAAAATTTGGATCACGCGTGGCTCATAGCGCAAAAAGGCATCCGCACAGTCTGCACGCGTGGTGCCCGCTTGAGGAGCCTGCTCTTTCTCCGAATCGCTCATGGTTATCTTCCAGAGAAGTTGGTTTCTTGAGGCCTATTTATAGGTGGCGCAATCATTTCGCCTCGAAACACGAAGCGCCGCGGGCAGATACTATTCACAAATGGCGTTCGCGGTAACTGCCGTGTAAGTTTTCTCCTACAAAAAAAACACCGCATACTTTTCCACCAACAAGTAAGTCATTCGCAAGAAGCAAGTATAAGCTAAAACATAAGGATAAATAGTTCGGAGGACACATATAGTGTCCAATCTTCAGTGTCCGCACCTTGGTTATTGTTATTACAAATCAAATAAAATGTTTTTTGCTTTCTAAGCTTCCTCGCCAGATATCCGCGCCACACCTACAAATGCCAAGCTGTCCGATATTTTCGTGAGCAAGCTCGCCGTGCCCACATGATGCTTGTGCAGCTTGGCGACCAATGTATGTATGGCGCGAATATCCTCTCTCACTTTTCGCGCATATTTTTGGTAAGTATCTTCCAGCAAAACCGAGCTTTGCTACTCCAACGGTACACCTGCCCGCGGTACGGGTGCCCGACTACTCCCGGCACTGTGTGAAACACTTTGCTTTAACATCACCACCTCCTCCTCCAGCTGGTCGATGCGGGTGCAAGCGCCCTGGACCTCTTCCCGCAGGGCGGCTATCGCCAAGGCGTTCTGTAGTAACAAAGGTACGCGTCTTTAGTTTTTCATGATAAGAATATTGCAGGAAGTCTGTTTCCAATAAGAATACTTGTGGCGAGATCTACCTCCAGAAACCGCGAAGTGTTCCCGCCATCATGCTCGTTGCCCCTTTTCCTCTTCTTCTCTTGTAGTGATGCGGGGTCTGAAGTGGTGTGGGAGGACATCAGTGGTGAGGTGGCGAATTCTGCTCTCCGGTCTCCGAACTCCTCCTTAATGTCTTCACCATCAACCTCTTTGTTGTCGTCCTAATCTTCGACGTTTTCGAGTTGCTCTTCTTCCGCGGGCTCCTTGGTCAGGTGCTTTCGACGATCAAACTCATCCACTGCGATATGCCTTTGGAATTGGTCCAGGTACGTCTGGTCGTGCCGCTTTTTTGAGGTGTCCGACACGGTTTTCTCAAAGTATTCAGAACTTTTCGTTGGGGTCATGGAACTCAAAGAAAGTCGCGACTTCCGGAGCTTGAGCTTTTCCGATTCTTTTGGCTTCTGAGAAGCACTGGACGACGAGGTCGGAGGAACTTTAACGTCTGCCGAAGGGCCAGTTTGCAGATCTTTGTTCAGACTGCTCACCCCTAAATCGGGGAAGGTCTCCATGTGCTCGTCAAGGTCGGAAAGGGTGAGTGGCGCTTCTCCAATTTTGGCCGCAGGCTTCCTTACGAGCAATGAAGGCGCAGACAGTTTTTTAGAAGAGCCGATGGGCGGTTTCGACGGTTTCCTCGGCTTGTTGGGATCAGGCTTCTTCGCGGTCTCTTTCTTGTGGCCTATTTCTACGAGAAGAGTAGCGTTCAGACTCATGCTGAGGAAAGGTCGCAGGTAGCAGCTAGAAGTTTTCGAAGGGTGCCTCGTTAGGGCGATGTCCTGGATTATTTATGGATTTCAAGCGCCACAAAGTTTAGGTGGCAGTCTTCACGGATACCGGTCAACTTTTTTAGAGACCGCGTAGACTCGAAAAAAGTGCGGGGATTATGTTAACCCAAATCCTGCGACGGGGAACAACATCAAACGACACCAGAGACAAGTCATCCAGGCGTTTATTCCATGTGTCCGCGGGCACTCTCCAGGAGATCGTTATGGTCGCTCGCGGGTGTTCGACGCGGGGTCGGGCGATCTCTCAGGAGGCAGTTCACCATTCAACCCAAGTGGTCGTGGCGGGTATCGCTCCTAGGCCCGCGCGGACTCGTCTCTTCAGCATCAGCGTAGGCGGCACCGCGCTGTTACGCGCAGTCTCCTCTCTCAACCCCTTGCCGCCCGACTCTTCGTGTACCTCGGGCGGTGACGCATTTAATGTTGTGTTTAAGGAGGCATTAAATGCCCGTCTCTTTGTGAATTGTCTGAGCAGCCTACCCTCAAGTATAAATAAGGACCATAGGTGCTCAGAAGGAGACCACAGACTTAGCCCAAAACCTAACCTGTTGTAGGTGCGGACACTAAATCTCTCGCTCTTCTTCTCTTATCTACTCTTGTACTCGGGCCAACCCTTCGTGTGCCCATTTTCCTCTTCTGCAATCCTTTTTGGTATACTCAAAAAACCCGCTGCAAGGGAGGAATTTGCCGCAGCATGTCAGTCTGTTGTTCGCCGCTGCCAGCGACACCCTCTTTTCGACGCTCGTTCTCCTGTTCACCGCGCCCGCAGGGCAGAGTAACCGGTCGGTTGTATTCTTCGATCTCTCCACCGAACTCCCCAGTTGGTGGCTGAGTGTGGATGAACTAGGTGACAAATTTTGCACCAACACACACATCTCCATCTCAAGGCGGTTAAGCATATCCTACGGGATATGCAGAATGCTCTGGGGCAAGGTCTTGTTTATAATCTCTCTCCATCCTTATCTCTTTTTTCTTATTTTGATGTTAATTATGCTAGCTTCCTTAGTGTTCCCCAATACACGACTGGTTTCTGCACATATTTTGGTAGACATCTTGTCACCCGACGGAGCAAGAAGCAAACCATGGTTGTACCACGATCATCTGTAGAAGCTAAGCACCGTTCTATGGCTTCTGTTGTCGCTAAACTCACATGGTTGGAAAGCCTTCTAAGTGATTTGGGTGTAAAACTATCATCTCTGGTCGTTCTCTTTTGTGACAGTCAAGCGGCTATTCACATTGCCAAGAATCCCGTGTTTCATGAAAGTACCAAACATATCGAGGTCAATTGTCATTTTGTTCGGGAGATAGTGCAACTTAAGAAATTGGACATGCATCATGTGTCAGCTGCTTGGCAAGTTGCTGACATCTTCACAAAGGCCTTAAACCGACCTCTATATCATCCATTTTTGTTTAAGCTTGGCTCCTATGATTTGTATGCTCCATCTTGTGTGAGAGTGTTAAAATAAGTTATGTATGTGTCCCATTCAATGGCCCATTGAGGACCCATGTTTATATTTAGTGATTTGTCTCACATCTTAAGATAGAGGTTGTTTACCACTCATCCTCCCTATAATTACCTGTGTATATACCTTTCTTGTAAGATTGATATAAATTTGGTATATAAATATTTCCATTCCATTTCTGATTCCTACAATACCAATAATAATTTAGAGCTTGACTAAAGAAAGACATGTTTGATATGTTTCATGTTCAACTTGCCAACAAGTTCAAGTTAAATACTTGACCCTCATGAACAATCTATGCCACAGCTTAGACCATACAACTCCTGACACTCTACAATAACATCAAACCTGAGATTAAAATCAAATCCAATCATCATTTTCTCGCCATGATTTACAATCAATGGTCGCAAGATGTAGCTCTAGTTTTATTTTGACAGTGATGCAGCTTACATCATTTTTCTTATCTTATGGACGTAGTTGTAATTGAGCCTTGATAAATTTTTAGAAGTTGGAGCTTTTTTGCTTTCATTTTGTAAAACTTTTGGCTTCCTTATAACTGATGGAAGCGGCATTTGACTTTTTTTGCCTCCCCTTATGTACGTCCTATTTCTAATCTCTAAAAATTTATTTGTCAATCTTAATGCAACTAACAATTTTATACTACATTATGTTTGATTCAACCATGGAATTCTAGTTTGCCTCTGTAGACAACATTGCCTTGAAAGTTTAATTCCTTTTCACCTTGTAAATACCATCGCTTTATCCTAGGGAAAACATAGTCTTAATCTATTTAACTTCATGATGTTTACTTGTATGCAAAAAATCATGACCATGCACCTTTAGGTGCATTGAATTGTTTGATTTAAAATCATTTGTTATCAATTTATTACATTATCATGCATGCATAATTTCTAGAGCCCATTTATGACCAACTAGTAATTTTTGTTCGAACTTATTACTAACAACCTTTGAATAATTAATGAATTTAGGCGCAATCTCTTATGTTTTAAATGATGCTGTAGGTATTTTCTCACAATGCCTTTAGAAGACCGTCTGAAGCAATGGCTTTCTCAGGTTTGATTTGCTATTCTAGATTTGTTTTTGTAATGCGTCCATATTTTCAGATTGGCTTTAATACATCCTCTATTGAGTTATCTCAAGGAGTTACAGTGAATTGGCCCTGTAATAACATTGTTATTAATAAAATACTCCCTAATCCATTATACTTCATCATAATGATTACCTTTGAATTCTAAGTATAGCATGTTACGTTCAAAGATCTTACGAAGTACATGTACTTTTAACATATTTACTGATCTTCTTGAAAAATCGTAAAGATGGAAAGCATAAGGAACTGCATAAATGCAATGGTTCCTTGTCATTCATATTTAAATTTGGCAAATCCACTGGGAGAACTGGCTCTTTAGTTAGGCGCCTGAATAATAAATTTCTTAATGACTCATTTGAGTTTAATAAAACAATATTAGTCATTTGATTCATTGCAATATCCAACGATTTATGATAGGGCAAGCAAAATCTCAATCCCTTTAATAATATGATGCACTTGTATGGTCTCAGGAATTTAAGGAGAGCACTTACATAAACTTTTTGAAGGGGATCCTTGGCACACTGGTTAAGGTATCTCCGTGTGACCTTGAGGTCACAAGTTTGTGTCCTGGAAGCAGCCTCTTGCAAAAATATCGGGTAAGGTTTGCCTACATTTCATCCTTGTGGTGGGACCCTTCCCTGGACTCTCGCTGCGCGGGGATGCTTTGTGCAGTAGGCTGCCCTTCTTTTTTACTTAGATAACTCTTTCAATTTAATACACATAAATTTTCATGAAGTATTCAAATTTATTTGTTAACATAACCTATGTTAAATCTGGTATGTTATGATAAATTCTCACTCTATGGTAATTCTCCTTGCCATCTATGGAAGCATACTTTACCCATTTGACACAGGACAAATGTATAGGCGACGGATGAACGATGCCCTAACCCTATATGCAACGCAAAACCCAACGTAGAAATCAAAATCAGTTAATAAATAATTAAATTACACGCATATGATTTTTGCAATATCAAAGAAATTCTTTAGGGGAAAACAAACTTAGGCTTTTCTTCGCGTGGAGGGCCAAAGCACGAGCGTGCGGCGAATAGTTCCTGCAAATCACAATATATCTAGAACAAGAATCTACTATGCTATTTATTCGAACAAATATAAATTCACACCACCATATTTAATATTTAAAAAAAACAAGATCCATACAACAATAAACACTCACAAAGAAAGGGGGTTGCCGTACAATGGAGACCCGGTGATTCGCGGGTGGTTGATGGCTGTCCGAAGGAGGAAGGGGTGTTGTATGATGTTGTACGGTGGCTGGAATCGGGTAGTGGAGGAGGGGAAGGGATGGATTACGGGTTGCTAGTTGGATTAGCCTGGAAGCGGTTAACAGGGAGGCGGGGGTGGGGGGAGGGGGGTGGAATCCAGTAGCTGGATTGAGAGTTTTGGGCTGTCAGTTTGCTGGCAGAAAATAGGGGCCCGGGTTGGGGAAAAAGCCCAAATTATTGGTTGATATCAGTGGGGCGTCAATGACAACCAGTGGGCTATGATTGGGTTACGGAAGAATAGTTTTAGTAGACAAGGATTCACGGTGAGGCTGATGGATTATTCACGATGGAGAATTAGGAGGCGCTGCTGGGTGGGGTTTCACAGGGAAGTAGGAATAATAAGCATGCTGCTGTTGTGGGAATCATGGGAGGAAAATAACGAAACAGTTCTGCGAATGAATTTCTGGATGTGGGAGGCAGCGATAAGAAGAAGATACAAGGAGAAAATGAGATACAAACCTAAGGAGTCGGCACCATAGGACTTTGCGGCATCGCACCACGAGAGGTCGCCGGATTCCGGGAATTCGTCTTCTCTAAAATCTGCAATGAACCGAATGACATCTCCTTACTCCTATTTTCAACAAAAGAACATTAGGGCACTCTGACATCAAAAACTATGATTGGCCGAAAGTATTAGGTGCCCAATTACATTAAATAATGACTGAAATTACCAAAGTTATGTATGAAAAAATATGTAAAGAAAATTTCGGACGCATTTGCTAAGTCAGATCTTCAATCCGGAGACGCCATATATGGTAAGTAGCCAATCGGCCCCGAACAGGCCCAAAACTCGTCCTTTGTTGCGGGTCCACGTCTCCGTTCCGCATCATTCTCCCTGGCTTGAAAGAATTCATCTCCTGGTGAATAGAGATATTAATCATTTAGGTGCATGACAGGTACAACTCGATGAGGTGCATCAGACGTCGTTCAAGTATCGTCGATGATAGAGCCTCCTCGCCAATGGTACTCCTGTGTCTGGCTATGCATGCTTCAGCCACGATATCAATATTGCTCCCAATAATCCACTAATATACTGGAAGTCCTAGTGTGATCACTGGTGTAGACGGTGAAGCCATAGACGACTGGCCCAAAGGTAGGTAGGGCACAGAAGCGGGACTGTGTGCGGGACTGAGGATGTGGAGTTGTAGACTCCAAAGGATGTAGGGGTGTAGGCTCAAGAGGATCTCCATGAAACAGGTCCACATACTCGCCAGGCTTGTAGTATGGTGTCAGGTGCTCAGCATTAAATACATGATTGCTACTCATGCTCGTATGGATATCAAGATCATAGGTATTTGCTGTGATCTTTCTCATGATTGTGTAGGGATCCATTCACCTAACACTCAAACTTTTAGCAGGCCTCTCAAGGAGCCTCACAACGTGGATTCTCACCATCACTTGCTCGCTTTCATGAAATACCTGCCCTTGCCAATGAACATTTGCATGTGATTTATAAGATTTATAATCAGTATTGATTCTCCGCCGAACCGACTCATGAAACAGATGCAAACGATGAACAAACAAATCAACGAACACATGCAAATGATGAAGAAATGACTCAACAGACTCATGTCAATGATGCAATTGAAACACGACAGACACACCACACTCTCTATGGGGTAGTATTACAATGTCCTGAACATCTATAAAATGAGATGGCCTATCAGGAGGCTCCCTCAGTGGAGTATAGAAAAACTCATCCAGTATGTGACGAGTGTCCATGTGACTATGTGAGACGTCAACACTCAGAGATGAGCTCATCCAAATATCTCTTGGGGATTTTGACGCATCAGGGTTCTCTGCGGGAGGTATGCATGCAAATTCATCGCGAATGCGACAAACACCTTAGTGGATACTAGAAACACCGACGATAGAATGTTACGCAAGAGTGTGATGAGTGTCCCTGAAAATAAAGAACTCATCTGGTGGGTCAGTAGATTGTGTCCCAAAACTCATCAAAAGTGCGATGTGTCATAAGGTAGGTCCTCAAAATTTCAGGTGTACGCTCAAGTGTACAAAGGAAAACCCTAAATACTTGATGCTCCACTCAAGATTCATGTTCTGGGGCAAGACTAGAGACGATAATGAAAGAGATGCCAATAAGTTGATACTCATAAATGAGTGACTCACATGAATCTCATCCTCACCAGGATGTGGTGGCTCATTAAGAGGCTCAACAGGGGTCTCATCGTAGAACCCGTCAACAGGGTCGTGATCCTCCAGATGTGTACCATCGTAATGGGTAGTGTCCTTATAAATGGGTGAAATAGCCACTACAAGATCAACATCATATGGGTTTATAGGTGCGGTGTCAGTAAATAAGTCTACGGTAGGGCTGCTAACTAACCTAGGGCATGACAGAAGAAGGGGCGTAGGTGAAGGACGCAACACTATAGAATCAATAGGTCGCTCAGACTCACTCTCAGTCGGGGTCATAATAGAAGACTCAGAAACCAATGACAGACCACTCAATAGACTATGTACCTCACTGGAGTGAGAGAAATCTATATCAAGTATCATTTCTGTCGCGTCTGACAGGATAATGGTAGACAACATGGTGACCTCGACATGGGAGGGGCTCATACTGCGAAGGTCAAGGTGTGAATCCACTCAATCAGCTCTTGTAGATTTCACAGACTGTTCATGATGAATGGCGAGCTGAAATGCCTGCTTAAGGGACTTCGAACTGTGATAAGCCAACTCGGTACGTATGTTAGATCGAAGTTCAGACCGAAATCGGGAAGTGGTCATGGCTGGTTTCTCTCGGATATCACTACTTGCAACTAACTCATTGTACTCAGCGACGGACATAGATCGTTGCTGAAGGGAAAATAATTGCTCGAGAAAGCGACTCCGATACGACTGAGGAAAATACCTTTAATGCAACATATGCTTCAGATCCACTCAACTAGTGATGCGATGAAGACGATCTCGCTCACGGGTCTCTCAATGCTAGACAAATTTGCTCTCGTCTTATCTAGAAGTCTAAGTTTTTCAAACTTGATGCGTCACTCATCGAATAACTCAAAATAATCGAGATAATACTTCATTACCACATGCCAATAACTGAAAGACTCGGTACTCGATGAGCCGTCAAAAGAAGGGGTATCAGTACGGAACCGTCACTTGAGATCTCTATCAATACGTCGATTCTCATGATAAGTATCCCTAAGGTAATCGAGTTGTGTTGAATGTTCAACACGATCTGCTTGCGTGCATGAATATGAATGACGATAATCATTATACTGATCGTCTCTAGCATAGTGAGATCATGTCGGTGGATCAACACAATCTCTAGAAGTAGTGTGCTGCGATCGAAAATAATCATCATAGTAACGTGACGATCTCTCTGAAGGGGCTTTATGAGAGCGTGTGTAAGTGGACTCGGGATCCCCAAATAGAGGAAAGGAATATTGGTGATATCTAGCCATGAATAAACCTATAGACTTTGCAACTGTGTATCAAAAGAGTGCTCGCAAACTAGCTCTGATGTCATTTGACGCATGACGAATCTATAGGCGGCGAATGAACATTTCCCTAACCCTACATGCAATCTAAAGCCCACCGGAGAAATCAAAATAAGATAATAAATAATTAAATCATACACATATGATTTTAGCAATAGCAAAGTAATTATTTAGGGCAAAGCAAACTTAGGATTTCCTCCACATGGAGAGAGAAAACACGACCGTGTGCGCTGAATAGTTCCTACAAATCACGGCGAATAGTTCCTGCAAATCACAAAGTATCTAGAACAAGATTCTGCGATGCTATTTATCCGAACAAATATAAAATCACACCACCATATTTTAATATTTAAAAAAAATAAGATCCATACAACAATAAACACTCACAAAGTATGGGGGGTTGTCGTGCAAAGGAGATCCGGTGATTCGCGGGTGGTTGATAACTGTCCAGAGGAGGGAGGGGTGTTGTATGATGTTGTACGGTTGCTGGAATCTGGGTAGTGGAGGTGGGGAAGGGATGGATTATGGGCTGCTGGTTGGAGTAGCCTGGAAGCGGTTAACAAGGAGGGGGAGGGTGGAATCCAGTGGCTGGATTGAGAGTTTGGGCTGTCATTTTGCTGGGAGAAAACCGGGGCCCGGGTTGGGGAAAAAGCCAAAATTATTGGTTGAGATCAGTGGGGCATCAATGGCAACCAGCTGACTATGATTGGGTTACGGGAAAATAGTTCTAGTGGGCAAGGATTCCTAGTGAGGCTGATGGATGATTCACGATGGAGAATTAGGAGGCGTTGCTGGGTGGGGTTTCATGGGGAAGTTGGAATAATAGGCATGTTGCTGTTGTGGGAATCACAGCAGGAAAAAACGAAATAGTTCTGCAAATGAATTTCTTGATGTGGGAGGTAGCAGAAAGACGAAGATACAAGCGAAAAATGAGATACAAACCTAAGGAGTCGGCACTATAGGGCTTCGCGGCAGCACCACGAGAGATCGTCGGATTCCGGGAATTCGTCTTTTCCAAAATCTGCAATGAACCAAATTGCTGCCCCCTACTCCTATTTATGACAAGAAAATTAGGGCACCCTGACATCAACGACTATGATTGACCGAAAGTATCAGGTTCCCGATTAAAATAAATAATGATTGAAATTACAAAAGCTATATATGAAAAATCATGTAAAGAAAATTTCGGATGCATCCACGGAGTCGGATCATCAATCCGGAGACGCCATATATGGTAAGTAGCCAATCGGCCCCGAATTGGCCCAAAACTCGTCCTTCACTGCTGGTCCACGTCTCTGTTCTGCATCACCATGCTTCCATAACACTAGTGGGAGGAATGATGTTGTACATGACTGATTTCTTTGGCTGAATTGTTTTAACGATCTTTCTTTCTTATATTGCAGGGTCCACAAGTGAATCGTTTTGTTGCTCTTATGCATCTTGCTCCTACAGATTCTGTGGAGGTTGTTCTTAGATTGCTTCAGCACCATGCATATTTGGTGCAAGGGTTATGGGTTTCAGAAAGTTCTTTAGTATGTGCTGGGGAAAATGCTCTATATAGAGATTACATCCTTCTTCAATTTAGTAAAAACCGTGTTCTCCATGAAAGAAATCTGAAGGTGGTAAAACCTGATTTAAGGAATCGTTGGCTAAAGCTATTTTCTGTTAAAAGACCTTTATTTGAAGACTGGAAATTTAAAGATGATCCCGATTCATTGTTTATCAAACAATATCCTGAAATTGTAAAAGCTCAAGAGAATGCTTGGTCTATTCGTGAGAAAAATATCCTGGGATGTTTGCTTACTGGTGGAAAAAGTAGTTCTTCAAATTCAAATAATTCCGTCAATCTGGGAGTAGCATCAAGAGCAACTGGTTCCATTGAGCCTTGTCAGAATCAAGAAAGAAACGATGCTAATAGCTCTGTTGCTACAACCATTCCAACTAAAGGCCTAGATGGTCTTGCGAAGGCCATTATGGATCTTTTACGCATTCACAAGGTTCTCAGGTAATTGGTCAACCATATATTTATCTTAATGTGCATCCATCCAATATATGAAGTCACCATGCAAACATTGAACACTTAAAGTGAACTATTACACAAGTTATAGTTGACGTCACCAGCCTATTGATCAATTTTTTTATTGAAATTGCAAATCTTTCAAGCATGGACATCTTTACTAAACATAAGGTAGGTGACGCAGGGCGAATCTATAGGCGGTTGGAAAATCGACGACCTAACCCCTCATGTTATGCAAATCCGACAGTTAGATCACAAATTAGATAATAATTTAAAATCATCCCACGCATATAAATTCACGTCAAGGCAAAATAATTTATTTGGGCAAAATCAAGCTTAGGCTTTCCTCCGCGTGGAGGGCCAAAGCTAGAGCGCACGACGAATAAAGTCCTGCAAATCACAACATTTATCTAACAAACTAGTACCATACGAGATATCCAAATCAATATGATGTTCAACCCAATAAATAAATATTGAAAATACTAATCCAATACAGCAATACTCATTAAATAGTTGGCTGACCAAAACAATGAAGATTTCAGAGCCGGATGTGTGGATCGGCGATCCAGAGTGGAACCGGCGGCGTGGAAATAATGGAGGTGGCTGTTCTCGGCAACAAAAAGCTAAAACGGGCAGGAAATGGATAGATCCGACTTGGTAGAGAAGGATCCGGGCGGGGAGGGGTTGGATCCGATTATTCGGCACCGACCCGGGCTGTTAATGTAGTGGGGAGTAGTGACGACTGGACAGAAGAGTCAAGATCTGGGCAGATCTGATGCAAGGGAGGGTTGGGGTGGCTCCACGGGAAGTGAGAGGGTTGGCGGCACTGTAGACAATGGTGAAAGGGGTGGTGGCCAGTGGGGTGGTGGCCGGAGACTGCTCTGGAGGGGGGGTATTCGGCTGGCTGGGAGCGTGGAAACAAGGGGGCGGTGGCTAGGAGCGTGGAAAGCCGGTGGTTTGAAGGTGGAGGTGTGGAGGACGGTGGTTGTATGGGGAGGAGAACGACTCAAAGGTTACTATTGAAACTATGGAAAATGAACAGGGAATTTCATGTTCCAACAGTGAAGAATTAAATTGAACACAGGAACTTTCTGGTAAGGAAATTGACAACAGGAACGAGCTTAGGCTTCTGGCGTGTTAGAGTTTGGCGGTTTGGTAGTCTAGTCGTGCGGTTAGTTGTTCGGGCGGTCTGGTTGTCTGGTGGCTTATCTTAGCAAATGCGGTCTGAGAGCTACCCGCAACAGCGGTCTGATAATTAGCCGCAGCAGCGGTATGTTGGAGCTTGAGGAGACCGAGCGGTTTTATATCTAGCCGCAGCGGTCTGCTACTCTCAACGGTCTGGCTGTTTGGCTCAGCGGTCTGGTGGTGAACCTCAGCTAGCGGTCTGGTGGTGAACCTCAGCTAGCGGTCTGGTGGTGAACCTCAGCTAGCGGTCAGGAGGATAGCAGCAATGGCGGTCTGAGGGATAGTCGCAGCAACGGCCTGGCTATTAACCGCGGCAGCGGTCTGTCCATTAGTCGCAGCAGTGGTCTGATGGTTAACCACAACTGTAGTATGGTGGCAACCCGCAGTTGCAGTCTGGTGGCCTGCATCGGCGGTCTGGCGGCTTTCCTCTGTTGCCGTTGTGTGATCTTCAGTTGTTCTTTGTATAGTGTGCGGTTTGACGTTGTCAAACCGCATAGGCCGCACGGATTGTATATAGTCCCACATCATTTGTTGTATTCTCTCATCTTCCCCGTTTTCTACAAATAAGGAGGCATACCTATGTAATAATTATCTTTTTGGAGAAATAAGTTTTTCCTTTATTTAGCTCTTTTTCACATGCTATCAGAGCGACCCGATCCTTTGCTCCATTTTGATAGCGGTTTGTTTGTCTAACCGCTTCGACATGTTTCTTCCAGACTTCTTCCGGTTTTCTTCCCGCCCTGCCCTCCCTTGGTTGTCGTTGTTCCTTTGCGACTTGTTTTGTTCGCGCGGTCTGCCTTGCGGCTTGTCTTCTTCGCGTGGTTTGCCTTGCGGCTCGTTCTGTTCGCGCGGTTTGCCTTACGGCTTGTTCTGTTTGTGCGGTTTGCTTTGCGGCTTGTTTTGTTTGTTCCTCCTTCCTTGCTAACCACTCTTCCTTGCTCTCTCTTGCTTGCGGCTGCTTGTTTGTGCGGCTTTTGCAGTTTTCTTCCTGCGGCTTGTTTCTTCTCGCACGGGTTGTTTTCTCTATTCGTGCGGTCTCTTCCTCTCTTTTTCTCTTTTCTTCTAGCACGGGTTGTTTTCTTTACTCGTTTGGGCTCTCCTCTTTCTGCGATCTGTTCTTCTGGCTTCTTACTCAAACCGTGCGATTTGAGTCTCTGTCGGTCTTCTTTTCTTGGTTGCTGTTTTTCTTCGACTTGTTTGCTGGCCTGTTCTTTTTCGGCTTGTTTCTAACCGTGCGGTTAGTCTTTCCTCTTTCCAATTTTGTCTCCATGAGGATGGTTTCTCTTGTCTCCTCTACAGCCCGTGCTCTTGTGGCCTCTTCCGATAAGTGATTTATTGACTCTGGTGCCACTTGTCATATGACCGGTAATTCTCATTTGTTCTCCTGTTTGAGCAACCAGAAATGGGTATCTCCTTTGGTTATTACCGATGGGACTTCTGCTCCTGTACATGGTGTAGGCACTGTGCACATCACTCCGTCTTTGCAGCTTGAGGACATTCTTTATGTTCCCACCTTTTCGTGCAATTTGCTGTATGTTCATGCTCTCTGCACACAGTTGTAATGCACGGTTACTTTTACTGCCACTACTTGTTCTTTCTGGGATTCTGCCTCTATGGCTACAATTGTTACTGGGACTGCTAGTGTTGGCATTTTCTTTCTTGACAATGTCGTTGCTCTTTCTGCTTCTTCTTCCCTTCAGCAATGACATCGTCGTCTTGACCATCATCCTCGCCTCATCCACCAACTTCTTCTGGATCTTCCTCAAGAGGATTCCCCTTTGAATTGTGCAGTCTGTCAGCTTGGCAAACATCATCGCTCTTCTTTCCCAGCACGAACGAGACATAGTTCTTCACGTCCTTTTGAACTAGTTCACTTTGACATCTGGGGTCCTGCTCCTACTGTCATTGTTGGTAGAGATAGCTTATACTTTGTCACTTTCATTGATGATTTCTCCAAGTGTACTTGGATGTATCTCTTGAAAGATCGTTTTGAACTTTACACTGTGTTTACCACCTTTTATAATGAGGTCTTGACACAGTTTAAGGTGCCTATTCAAGTTCTTCGTACTGATAATGCCAAAGAATATATCGGCCGTCAATTTTCTGATTTGTGCGAGCCATGGTTTGATTCATCAAACTTTTTGCCCCTATACCTCTCAACAGAATGGCGTTGCTGAACGCAAGAATCGTCATCTCTTGGATGTTTCTCGCAGCCTTCTGTTATAAATGAATATTTTCTCGGTCTTATTGGGGTCATGCTGCCCTTCTCTCCTGCTATCTCATTAATCGGATACTCTTATCTATTCTTCAGGGCAAGACTCCATTTCCCATTTTGTATCCCGAGGCCGGGCCATTTCCTTTACCTCTTAAAATTTTTGGATGTACGCCGTTTGTTCGCATACCTTCTCCTGGTCGTGACAAACTTTCTCCCCATTCTGTTAAAGGCATATTCCTTGGTTATTGTCCGACTCAGAAGGGATATCGCTGTTTTGATCCTCTTCTGCGCAAACACTACGTGTCTGCTGATGTTATCTTCTTTGAAAATATACTATATTTTTCTCCTACTTCTCTCTTGCCCTCTGATACTTCTTCTTCAATGTCTATTATCTCGGCACCTCTGTCGGAACCAGTTTTTTCCACATCTGTTCCTGTTGCACCGTCTCTTTCTCTCGAGACTGATTCTTTTCCCTTGGAGCCTTCTGTACCTGTTCTCGGGCCTCTTCTTTCTTTTGACAGTGAATTGCCTCCTTCGGACATGAGTGATCTTGATCTTCCCATTGCCCTGCGGAAGGGCGTTCGACAATGCACTAAGCATCCTATTGATGTTATTGTCTCCTATGCTCAGCTTTCCCCGGTTGGCAAGCGTTTTGCTCTTTCTATCTCTTCTACTGTTATACCGGCTACGTATCAAGAGCCTCTTGTCATTCCTCAGTGGAAAGCCGTTATGGATGAAGAAATAAACACATTAACTGAGAGGTACTTGGACTCTTGTTCCCCCGCCTCTGGGCATTGATGTGGTTGGCTGTCGGTGGGTTTTTTTTGTTAAGTATCTTCCAAATGGCTTTGTTGATCGCTATAAGGCGAGACTTGTAGCCAAAGGGTTTACTCAGACGTATGGGGTAGACTTCTTTGATACTTTTTCTCTCGTTGCTCGCATCAGCGCTATAAGCGTTCTCTTCTCTGTGGCCGTTAATAGAGACTGAGAGATGTCTCAGTTGGATGTGAAGAATTCCTTCCTTTATGATGATTTGCACGAGGTGGTCTACATGGACCTACCTCCTAAGTATGTTGCTAAGGAGGAGTCTCAGGTGTGCATGCTTCGGAAGGCGATTTATGGTTTAAAGCAGAGTCCACGAGCTTGGTTTTAAAATTTTAGTGGAGTTGTTTCTCTTATTGGGTTCAATCGATGTTCTGCTGATCATTCTCTGTTTATACGCAAGATTATTAAAGGCTTTGTGGTTCTTGCTGTCTATGTTGATGATATCCTTCTTACTGGTGATGATAAAGAAGACATTAATCTGGCAAAACTATATTTTTGACAACATTTTGTTACTAAGGATATGAGAACTCCGAAATATTTTCTGGTAATTGATATTTCACGAAAGCGGAACTCTGTGGCTCTTTCGCAGCGAAAGCATACACTAGATCTCTTAAAGGAAACTGGTCTTCTTGGCACAAAACCTGCTCGTTGTCCGATGGTTGTTGGGGATGATAAGGGGTGGACTGAAGATTCTCTTCTTCTCCCAGATTTTACTGTGTACATGCGACTTGTAGGCATACTCATATATTTGACTGTTACTAGACCGGATATCTGTTATGCAGTTTATGTAGAATCCTAGAGAGTGTCATCTACGTTCTGCCATGAAAATTCTGGAGTATGTGAAAGGGGATTCAGGAAAGAGCTTATTGTTTCAGAAGCATAATCATTTGAAGATTGAAGCATATTCTGATGCTAGCTATGCTAATAACAAAGAAGATAGAAAGTCTACATCAGGTTTTTGCACCTTTGTAGGAGGAAATCTTGTTAGCTGGAAAAGCAAGAAGCAGTCGGTGGTTTCGAGGTCAAGTGCTGAAGCTTAGTATAGGAGCATGACTTCAACAACTTGTGAGTTGAAGTGGTTACGAGCGCTTATTCTTGACTTGGGAGAAGTCTATGATCATCCTCTTCCTATGTTCTTTGATAATAAAGTCGTTATTTACATATCAAAGAATCCTGTCTTTCATGAGAGGACAAAACACATTAAAGTTGATTGTCAATTCATTCGGGAAGAGGTGTTGAAGAATCAGATCTGTACTCTATTTGTCACTTTTGATAAAGAACTGACAGACTTCTTCACGAAACCAGTTTCCGCTTCAGATGTTTGTAGCAACCTGGGCATGGTTGACATATACGCTCCAGCTTGAGTGGGAGTGTTAGAGTTTGACGGCTTGGTAGTCTAGTCGGGCGGTTTGGCGGTTTGTCCAGGCGATCTGGTTGTCTGTTGGTTTCTCTTAGCAGATGCGGTCTGAGAGCTACCCACAACAGCGGTCTGATAGTTAGCCGCAACAGCGATATGTTGGAGCTTGAGGAGACCAGGCGGTTTTATATCTAGCCGCAGCGGTCTGCTACTCTCAGCGGTCTGGTGGTGAACCTCAGCTAGCAGTCAGGAGGATAGCAGCAGTGGAGGTCTGAGGGATAGTCTCAGCAGCGGCCTGGGTATTAACCGCTGCAGCGGTCTGGCCATTAGTCGCAGCAGTGGTCTGATGGTTAGTCGCAACTGCGGTATCGTGGTAACCCGCAGTTGCGGTCTGGTTGCCTGCACTGGCGGTCTTCCCTGACTGTCTGGCGGCTTTCCTCTGTTGCCGTTGGGTGATCTTCAGTTGTTCTTTGTATAGTGTGCGGTTTGACGTTGTCAAACCGCATAGGCCGCGCGGATTGTATATAGTCCCACATCGTTTGTTGTATTCTCTCACATTCCCCATTTTCTATAAATAAGGGGACATACCTATGTAATAAATATCGTTTTGGAATAATAAAATTTGTCTTTATTTAGCTCTTTTTCATATGGTGGAAGGTTTTAGGAGAGGGAAAATGATGGTTAGGGATAGGGAATACCTTGGGGAGGAAGATAACCACCTAGGAGTCATCACCTTGGGTTCCACGGAGTCGGCACCGTGGTGGGATCGCTGGATTCCGAGATAAACTTCTCCAAAACCTGCAATGCCTTCAACCAGCCCACAAACCATCTATTTATAATAAAAGAAGGATTAGGGCATCCCACCATCGGCGACTATGTTTGGTCGGAGGTGGGACCACCCAAATATATCAAAATAAATGTAAATATAATAAACTAATATATGAAATTGATTCGCAACGCGAATCCGGACGCATCCGCGGAGTCCGATTGACGATCCGGGCACGCCATTTATGGAAAGTCGTCAATTGACCCCGAACGGGCCCGAAACTCGTCATCCACTGCAAGTGCTCGTCTATGCTCCACATCAATCTCCCCAACTTGAAAAAATTCATCTCCCGATGAATAGGGATCATAATTCTCTCGCTGCATGCCAGATAAAACTCGTAGAAGTCCACTAGAGGTCGCCCAAGTGTCATCACTAGAAAAGTGTCCTCGTCAATCAACTCCCCCTGACTGAAAAGTTGTCATCTCCGGTGAATGGAGACGGGTTTACTGAAGTAGAAGTCCACGAGCAAATCGATCAAGCTCTGCTGCAAGTACCCAGGTGTCATCAATGCTTGTAATAGGAATGTACTGACGGCGTCTGGCCTCCGTGATGCTCTCAACGCTCAACTCACGAGTGGTGGATCTCGGTGCGATCGGCGGCGCCGATGGTAGAATTAATGAAGACGAGTCCTCAGGTGGGTGGGTGTCAGAAGTAGGTGAGTAGTGGTGGCTATCAGACATAGGTAGGCTATGGGGGTGGCAAGGCAACGGGAGAGGAGGTGTGGGCGGCTGGAAATTCCCACTGCTTGGGTCCACATACTCGCGAGGCTCGTAGTATGACGTCATATTCTCAACACTAAATACCAGGTGGATACCCATACTTGCTTGGAAATCAAGATCATAGGTGTTTGCTTCGATTTTTCTCATGATTATATAAGGATCCATTCGCCTAACGCTCAAGCCTTTAGCAAGCCTCGCATGGAGCCTCACAACGCAGATTCTCACCATCACCTACCCGGCTTCATGAAGTACCTGCTCTTGCCAGTGAACATCCGTATGTGATTTACAATATTTATTATCATTAGGGATTTTCCGTCGGACCGACTCATGCTACATATGCAAATGACGGACAAACGACTCAACAGACACATGCAAATGATGAAGAAATAACTCGACAGACAAATGATGCAAATGATGCAAATGAAACATGACCGACACAACTTACCTGCTACAAGAAAGTCTAATAATGACCAGGACGTATCTAAAATATGGTGGCCTATCAGGGGGCTCTCTCGGTGGAGTTTAGACAAACTCATGCCGTGTGTGATGAGTGCTCAGATGACCGTGAGAGACATCTATACCTAAATGCGTGCTTGTAAAGAGCTAAATGTCTCTCGGGGAACGTAGCACATCAGGGGGATCACTAGGAGGTGTGTACGAAAAGTCATCACGGATAAGACGACCACCTGAGTGAAAGTCATGTACACCGACTAGAAGACATGACTCTCGAGTGTGGTGCGTGTTCCCGAAAATAAAGAGCTCGTCTGGTGGGTCAGCAGGTGGTGCGTCCCAAAACTCATCGATGGTGCAATGCGTCATAAGGCATATCCTCAAAATATGCGTATGCTTAACCGTACTCAAGGAAGGCCCTACATACGTTATGTTCCACGCAAGATCAATTCTCTGGGGCATGGCTATAAATGATAGCGAAAGAGACGTCAATAACTCAAAGCTCATAAACATGCGTCTCTCCTGAATCGTATCCTCACCAGGATGTGGCCGCTCATCTGGAGGCTCAACAGGGGGTCATCGTAAAACTCGCCACTAAGGTCATGATCCTCCATGTGAGTACCATCGTAAGGGCCCGTGTCCCCGTGAATGGGTGACATAGTCACTATAAAATCAACATCAGGCTATGGGCTCTCAGTCATGATGTGACAATGGGAGAGCGACACAGAGCTACACTCAAGAATGAATCCATGGGTGTGGTGTTAGCAAATGAGTCTGTAGTTGGGGTGTTAATTAACCCAGTGTATGACAGAGGAGGAGTGTGGGTGAGGGACACAACACTATATACTCAGTAGGTCGCTCAGGCTTGCTCTCAGTTGGGGTCACAAGAGGTGGGTCAGAAACAAGAGATAGCTCACTCACTGGGCTAAGCATCTCACTGTGGTGAGAGTAATCCACATCTGGTATCACTTCTGTCGTGCCTGATAGGACAGTGGTAGACGTCGTGGTGGCCTTAGTATAGGAGGGGGACTCATACTGCAGAGGTCAAGGTGAGAATCTCATCGACCAGCTCTTGTGGATCTCAATGACTGTTCATAACAAAGGGTGAGCTGATATGTCTGTTCGAGGGACTCCGAGCTATGATAAACTACCTTAGTACGAATGTCAGATTGAAGCTCAGACCGAAATCTGGTAGTGGCCATGACTGGGTCCTCTCGGATATCACTCCTCACAACTAACTCATCAAAGCGATCTATGTACTCAGCGACAGACATGTATCCTTGCTGAAGGGAAAATAATTGGTCGAGCAAACGACTCTGATACGACGAAGGCAGGTACCTATGACACAATGCATGCTTCATGTCCACCCAACTAGTGATGCGACGAAGTCGGTCTCGCTCGCGGGTCCTTTCAACGCTAGCCCAATATGTCCTCGCCTGATCTAAAAGTCTAAGTTTCGCAAACTTGATGCGACGCTCACCGAATAACTCAAAATGATCGAAATAATACTCTATATCCACGAGCCAATAGCCGAAAGACTCGGGTCTCGATGAGCCGTCAAAGGAAGGGGAAGCAGTACGAAACTGACTCTCAAGATCTCTCTCGGAACGATTATCCTCATAATAATCATTCCTAAGGTAACCGAGTCGTGTCAAAGGATCAACACGATCTGCTCGCGTGTACAGATAAGAACGAGGACAATCATACTGATCGTCTCTAGCATAGTGGGGTCGTGTCGGTGGATCAACATGATCTCTGAAAGTGGCGCACTGCGATCGAAAATGATCGTCGTAATAATGTGAGGATCTCCCTGACTGGGTTATGTGAGAACGGGTACAAGTTGGATCGAGACCTTTAAATTGAGGAGGGGAATAATTATGACACCTAGACATAATAAAAAACCTATAGACTCTACGACCGCGTATCGGAAAGTGCTCACAACCAGCCCTCTGATACCAATTGACACAGTGCGAATCTATCGACGGCGGGAAAATCGGCGACCAAATCCTACATGCTATACAAATCCGACGGTTAGATCACAAATTAGATAATAATTTAAAATCATCTCACGCAGATAAATTTACGACAAGACAAAATAATTTATTTGGGCAAAAGCAAGATTAGGCTTTCCTCCGCGTGGAGGGTCAAAGCTAGAGTGCACGGCGAATAAATTCCTACAAATCACAATATTTATCTAACAAACTACTAGCATACGAGATATTCAAACCAATATGATGTTCAACCCGATAAATAAATGCTGAAAATAATAATTCAATTCAACAATACTCACTAAATAGTGGGCTGACCAAGGCAATGAAGATTCTAGAGTTGGATGCATGGATCAGTGATCGAGAGTGGAACCGACGGTGTAGAAATAATGGAGGTGGCTGTCCTCAGCGGAGGAAAGCTGAAACGGGCCGGAAATGGATAGATCTGGCTAGGTAGAGAAGGATCCGGGCGGGGAGGGGTTGGATCCGATGATTCAGCACCGAACCGGTTGTTAATGTAGTGGGAGTAGTGGGGAGGCTGGATCTGGACAGAAGAGTCTAGATCTGGGCAGATCTGATGCGAGGGAGGGTTGGGGTGGCTCCACGGGAAGTGAGAGGGTTGGCGGTGTAACATCTCATTTCCGGCTAGACCCCTAGGAGTCGGTCTGCCGTGACAAAGCCCCCGTAAACCCCAGAAATTGACAGTAACCGATCTAAAATAGGTTCAGGCACGACGGCTAGCCGAAGACGCAATACTCCGAAGTCCGTCGACCGAAATCCCGAGTCACGGGTTGGTCACGCCCGTGACTTCCTTCGATGGTCGACGAAATCAGGAAGCTGATCGCCGAGCTCAGAACTCATGTCACGGGTTGGTTACGCCCGTGACAGGCCCGTCACGCCCGTGACCTAGGGCGTGACGCCCCCACCGACCGTCGACCTCAGATCGACGAACGTCGACCGAAGAACACCTGTCACGCCCGTGACCAAATGTGTCACGCCCGTGACATGGGGGTGACCCGTGAACCGCCGCAGAAAATCAGTCGTCGACTCGAGAACGACGAATGGACTAGTGTCACGCCCGTGACCTACGTGTCACGCCCGTGACAAAAGCCGTAGCGTCAGCCAGACTGGAAATTACTTTAACACATGCCATAATTAACTCTGATTATGGGAAGTTACACCAGGAGTATTTATGGGCCGTTTTCTTCTCTAATTACTTAATAAAATGAGGAAGTGTTGGTCCAATAGGAAATCGCCACCTGGACACATCTTTTCATCTTCCACCTTTTCCTCTCCCTCCACCATAACCGAAATACTATTAAGAGGAGAATCTTCATGGCCATAAATGCTTTACCCTTTCCCCTCCCCACTTGGTGATCTATAAAAGCCCCCTTAGAGCAAGATGAGAAGTTTACACTTTTGACCAAACGGATTAGAGTTATTGTTCTTGCTGTAGGAGAAGTTCGGCAACGCCACCACCGCGCCATGACAACTCGACTTTCATCTCGCCTCCAAACCGCGAACAAGGTCCTCCTCTACTTCTTTTATGGGTAGATCTTAGGATCTTAGAAAGGAAGTTCGTGCTCAACGGAGCCGGACTTATCTCGCGTTTTCATGGAAAAACCATGAAAAATATATTTTTGGGTCCACCGGAAACCGCCACCTCCGGCGGCCAAACCACCGCCGACCGATAGCCATCTCCTCGACGGAGGTGGTGGTGGTGGTGGCTGACAAGGGAAGTGACCGGACGTCCGGCGACGGATCGCGGAAGAGCTACAGGAAATATAAGTTTTCTGAGTTCAGGTTTTCGGGTTCTGTAGAAGATGAACAGTAAAAATATTTTTATAATATAAAAATTATGTATATAGTATATAAGGAAAAAATACATTAAATAGGCGCATTTTGATGCTGCAAAACGAGACACTTAGAGGCCGATTTAGGAAAAATGGCCAGTCACGAAAGTTTTAGCCCTTCGAGTCTAGATTAATTTAAAATTAATTTCAACTCGTTTGGGTAAGTGGTTTGACCGCAACACCCGTTTTAGTGGGGGTTGTACCTAGAGTTGGGCAGAAACTAAAATGAATGCCCACTCTTCGTCCCTTGTCCAAATGACCTGAAATTTTGGCAGGGGGTTTTACCCTTAGCCATACCTAGAGGACTGTCCAAAAATGAGAATTTTTGGAGATACTTTGCTTAAGATTTTTGTTTTAATTTAATAAAGTTAGAGTAATTTATTTAAGTGGTCAAATGACCTCCAAACCCTCTCAAATTTTGGTGAGTGGTCCCTGGCTATAAAACCTAGCACTGTACAAAATTCCAACACATTTGGATGAGTTTTGGGTAGGAAATCACCTATCCTTAACTAGGCATTAATGAAGCGTGTTTGAGTAAAAAGTACACTAAGAGGTTGGAACGGTCAAATCACCTCAACAGATGCTGATATTTTGACCACTGACTTAGAAGGGTTATTATAACCCACTTGGAGAAATGGTGTGGTTTAGGGTTGATTTACCCTAGAATCCAAACTCAAACCCTAAAGAGGGTTTTGAGGGTTGTGAAGGACATGAGGAAAATGCCCTCGTATTGCCTTGAAATTCAGTAGAGTCGACGTTAGCATAATATAAATCATCTGGATGGAATCTCGGAGGATTTTGAGATAAGTAGATTCCTCAAAACCCTAACCTTAGTTTTAGGGTAAAATCTCAAATAAGTAAAATCAGTCACTAAACATTATCTAAAAGCTGTGAAACTCGGGTAGAGTGAGTTTTGGAATGGGTAGAACCTATAGCAATTTTACGGGAATTTTATGATGTTTATTTCTAGCACTTCATTTGTAAAGTTTGCTATAACCACTAATTGACGTTTTAATTATTTAGATCTTTCTGTTCATTGAAACCCCATGAATTCTTGGAAGTAAATGTTTTAGGTCAGAATGGTTGCTCCTGAATTTTTGTATAATTTTAGTTGAGTAAATCTAGTATTTCATTCACAAATGTTAAAAAGGGGTTTTATGGTTTAAAAATTAATTATGGATGATATTGCTGTTGAAAAATTATGAGACTTAGGAATTGAAACTTTCAGGCCATTATATGCTTGTAGACATTTATTCATGATTTTTAGAATCCTAGTTACGACACTTTCTTTACAAGTTCACCTTATGGAGATTTTTTATAATTAATTTATTCAGAGATTAATACTTGCTGAAAAATTATAAAACTTGGTCAATGCTATTTTTAATGTTGTATCTGCATAGTATAATTAATTTATAATTTTTGGATGGATATTCTCTGTACTTGATTCATAAATAACGAAAGATAGAAAATATTACTAAAATAGTTTTAGTGCCCTTTTGATGATAGAAAAATTGTGATACTTTGGATTTACCATATTGAGATAACATATTATTTATAATAATGTTGTTGGACATCTTGCATGAGTACTTAGGGTAGTTCATGTTCAAACCGGTAGCCCTTGGAATTTTTGAGGGAATTATTTAAATGTCAGATAAATTAGGAAAAATTATAATTTTTTTGATTATAGGCTAATTATATCATGATATACCTCCAGTAAATAAGTTAGGGCATTTTGATGAGTATTGGATCATTTCCTATCCGGTTCGACATATAGCATAGGATAGTCTGCAATTAGCAATTTGTGTTAACAGTCATAGGATATGATGGGGCACAGCGTTGGAGTTAGTTAATCTGCTGAATTGGATGGATGTGAAAGTGTTCATCATATAAGGATGGGAAGGTTAGTGAGAAGTGGTGTTGGCTAGAGTTAAGAGGTGCTCGGGTACGACGAAAGATCGTCTTTCCCGAAGAGAGGAAGGTTTAAAATCACACTAGGTTAGTCTATCGTAACACGAGAAGGTAATGGGTAAGGGAATCAACCAATAATAATAAGTATCTTGCGAAAGGGAACAATGGGCGTAATCCCATCATAGTTTCTAGTGCCCCTTGAGAGCCCTTCACAGGGAATATTGGGGGCAGTTCTGGGTTAACGTAAAATGTATTAACAAGCTGAAAAGAGTAACTTAGTAATTAGGGTTGCACATTTCACAAACACAGATAGCACAGGAAGATAGTTGAGAGCTTCGGCTTGGATAGTTAAGAGACAGACGTTTTGGTCCGGGGAGTTTCGGCTCGATTGTTTGAGATGGACGTTTTAGTCCGGGGAGCTTCGGCTCGGTTTTTTTTTGAATACGTTAAATTTGCATGTGAATAAAAGAAAAGAAAATTAAGGTGGTGGGTCTTCGGTATTGGAGGGTCGATGCACCGACGCCAATACGCTGACTCGGCAAGTGTGGTTAGCACTTCGCCAACAGAAGTCCGGTGCGCCAGCCGGCAAGTGTACGCAGGAGTCCGCTTCGTGCACCAAGCGTTGAGGCGTACGATAGGTCTGACCGGTAGTGCTTTACTGGTTTAGAGGTGGGCGAGGCCCAACCCACCGCTTCCGTCTGCCACTACGGAGGTATCCTGGGAGGTTACGGCTCCAGAAAGGGGGAACTAAAAGTCTGTGTGCACAGAGTCGGGTGTGTGTGTTGCACTTGCATGTTCCATCATACCCACTAGCATGTCATAGAATAATCGATTCATTTAACCCCTGACACGTAAGGTATAAGTGGAATGGGACGCTTATACATTAGGACTTGCAAAACGACCCCTTGATCTATAAGCTTGTGTGGGCAAGTTTATAAATTAAGTTCAATTTCGATATATATATATATACTGCTGTTTGATAACCGACACCCCAACATATAAATTAGTATGAGACTTTTTATACGATGAGAGCCTTGCAAAAGACCCCTTGGCTTATGTGTTCTCACATAAGTGAAGGTTACTTTTCATATTTCGTATTATTGCCATTATTTATTATAGAATTGCTAGATTAGTTTCGCTGTCACCTGTTTCTTTTGATTTAATCTCCACCTTCATGTCCTTCCCTTTTTTCCTCTCCGCTCGGTACTTATGAGTCATGGTGGAAGTGGTAGGGGATGATAGGGCTTAGTTTTTATGACTAACGATTTTCGAACCGCATCATTTTAGGGAATCGTGGAGCCCAGCACGGGGGAGCAGCCCCAGAGACCGGTGCGCTTGGAGATGGGGCAGTCTAGCTCCGGAGTTCATACAGCCGGGACCGTGAGTCTCGACCTTGAGTAGATGTTCTGTTTTTGCTTCCGCATGAGTGATTTGTAGTGAGGACATGATGTATCGGGCTTAAACCCTTATTTTTAGTACTCTGATATATTATTCTGTGGACACTCCGTTCGTGGAGATTTTTATTACTCTGATGTGATTTTATTGTGGATTTATGGCTAGAGTTTTACTACATCTTGTGTTTACTCTGTTATTGCTGCTTTTCTGTGATCGATTTGGCCGGTAGAATCGGCGTTTCGCGGTGATAACCCTTCAGAGCGAGAAGGTGTCACCGCAAAGCGGCGGTTCTGAGCCTAAGACCCCGGTGTTTAAAAAAAAGGGGTATTAAAAGTGGTATCAGAGGGTAACATCGATCGGAAAAAGGTAGCAGTCCACTAACCCTGGTTCACCCCCGCTCGAGTTTAGTTTGGGGACAAACTAAGCAGCGGAAGCAGTGGTGTGCCCATTTGGGGATCACATATAAATTGTCCATTTTTAGTAAAGATTGAACGTTTTCTCATTATGGATTTTGTTACGCAGCCTCCAGCACTGCCTACGCCACAGGGTAGAGTTCAACAGACTCCGGATGTTGCACCACCTCCACCGGTCCCCACTCCTTTCCTTCAGTCAGACATGGGGCAGACTCTTACAACTATCCTTGAGGCCTTCCGGACTCAACAGGCTCCGGCTCCGCAGCCAAACCCGGGGGCCAACTGGTTGAGCATCTTTCGAGGACTTTCTCCCCCGTCCTACTTGGGGACAGAGTCGGCAGTTCGGACGTATGAGTGGCTGGATATTATGTACGAAATGCTGACCGGGATACGGTGCCCCTGGGAGGAGAGGGTGACTTTGGTTTTCTCTTGCCTGGAGTCCCATGCCAAGAGGTGGTGGAAGACGCTGCTGGACACGACGTTTGCCGATAGGGAGGTTGCGGAAATTTCCTGGGAAGAGTTCAGGGCAGCGCTGCTGGAGCATTTTGTTCCGCAGTCGGCCAGGGATGAGTTGGAGGAGCGGTTCTTACAGCTGAAGCAGGGCACCAGGATGGTGGTGGAGTACCATCGGGAGTTCGACCATTTGGATCGATATGCAGATTCTTACCAGCTGGACGAAGCAGGGTACATCAAGAGGTTCTATAAGGGCCTGAAAGAGGAGTTGAGGGAGGCCTTGTTGTTTGTATCTGACGGGCCTATCTCCCGGATTTTGGAGATGGCAAAGAGGATTGAGGCTAATTGGCACACCACTCGGGGCCGAAAGCGGCAAGCGGAGGATCAGGGCCGGAGAGCCAGAAATGATCAGCGGCGAGGTGCTATACCAGATGGGAGAAGGACAGAGGACCAGCCTCGTCAGGAAGTGAGGCAGGAGCCGAGGTAGCAGGTGATATTGGCCCCTCAACCTCTTCGGATGCAGGAGATGCCGAGACCCGGGGGTATGGCGTATCCCCCACCAGAGTGCTTCCATTGTCATCAGATTGGGCACCTCCGGAGAAACTGCCCCATGAGGGGGGGGGGGGGGGGCACCACCTCCAGCACCACAGGGTGGCCCACCTGCTCAGCATTTCGGAGGCCGAGGACGCGGCCGAGGTCGTGGATACCAGGGTGGAGACCGCAGGCCAGAGGAACAGCAGATGTATGCATTGGATCTAGCTCAACCCCGTAACCCGGAACAAGTGATCACAGGTACGCCAGAATATTTTATGTGCTTTCATAAATAATTAGACTCTTGCTTTAGAAACTTCAAACTAGAAATGAAAACTATAGTTAGACTTCTAAGACATTTGATTACCCCCAGGCATAGTCACAGTCAACGTCAAGCCAGCCTACACCCTGTTTGACACCGGGGCTACGCATTCATTTGTTTCGGCAAACTTTGCCAAGGAGATAGGAGCCGAACATCACTTCACGGGAATCCCTCGGAGAGTACGCCTCCCAGACGGCTCCGAGATGACATCATCGGCAAAGTGCGACCTGGGAGTATGCATTGGAGGGAAGATTTTTGAAACCCCGACAACGGTATTGGAAATGTCGGGGTTTGATCTCATCTTGGGTATGAAGTGGCTGGAGTACCACTATGCCAGGATCGATTGTGCAAGGAGGCTAGTCTGGTTGTGGCATACGGACACAGAAATTATCTTTCAAGGTATTAGACCTACCCCTCATATATCTATATCGTCTGTGCAAGCCGTCAAAGCCTATTTACAGGGAGAGGAAGTCTACGAGGTGCTGTTTGAAATGACGGAGGCCACAGATTTTATATCGGATATCCCGGTGGTGCGGGATTTTGCGGACGTCTTCCCAGAAAAATTACCAGGATTACTCCCGCACAGGGAGCAGGATTTCCAGATACTGCTGGTGCCGGGGGCCAAGCCGGCATCTAAGGCCCCTTACCGGATGGCCCCAAGGGAATTGACAGAATTTCGAAGCCAGCTTCAGGAGCTAGTGGAAGCTGGATTTGTCCGGCCGAGCTCTTCACCATGGGGAGCTCCGGTATTGTTCGTCAAAAAGAAAGACGGGACACTCAGGTTGTGCTTCGACTACCGAGCACTAAACCGGCTGACTGTCCGGAATACCTATCCACTGCCAAGGATAGACGAGTTGTTCGACCTGCTGGAGGGGGCGCATTTCTTTTCAAAATTAGATTTGAGGTCGGGCTACTACCAGCTTCGGATTCGAGAGGAGGATATTCAGAAGACTGCTTTCAGTAGTAGATATGGATTGTTTGAGTTTACGGTGATGCCCTTTGGGCTCACGAATGCACCATCGGCGTTCATGACCCTCATGAACCAGGTTTTCAAGGAGTATCTAGATGTGTTTGTCATTGTGTTTATCGATGACATCCTCATCTACTCGAGAACGGAGGAGGAGCACACTAGCCATCTGGCACTGACCCTACAGAGACTGCGGGAGAATCATTTATATGCAAAGTTCAGCAAATGTCAGTTCTGGTTGAAGGAGGTGGGCTTCCTAGGCCATATTATCAGTGGAGCCGGGTTGGCAGTTGATCCGGCAAAGATTCAGGCAGTTCGGGATTGACCGCAGTTGAAGACAGCCACCGACGTACGAAGTTTCTTAGGACTTGTCGGTTATTACCGGAAGTTCGTGGAGGGATTCTCTCGAATTTCCCTCCCACTCACATCATTGACGAAGAAGGAGGTACCTTTCATTTGGACCCCGCAGTGCCAGACGGCTTTCCAGGAGCTGAAGGATCGACTCACCTCGGCTCCCATACTTGCTCTCCCCTCGGGGAGAGAAGGATTTCAGGTCTACACCGACGCTTCCTACCAGGGTATGGGAGCTGTACTGATGCAGAAGGGCCATGTGATTGCGTATGCGTCTCGCCAGTTGAAGTACGAGCAGAACTACCCGGTGCACGACCTTGAGATGGGAGCAGTCGTTTTTGCTTTGAAGGTCGTGCGCCATTATCTTTATGGAGTCCACTGCGACATCTACTCCGACCACAAGAACCTGAAATACGTGGACACGCAGAAGGAGCTGAATATCAGGCAGAGGCGCTGGGTGGAGTTGCGGATTACCAGTATGAGATGCACTACCATCCAGGGAAGGCAAACGTGGTGGCCGACGCGTTGAGTCGGAGAGCTCCCACTTCCGAAGCCGGGCACCAGGTTATGTCTATGGAGCTGGTGAGGAGATTGGAGGATATGCACATCACACTGGTGTCGTCCGAGGACCCCAAGCTTTACATGGAGTATTTAGCTGCGATGAGTTCTACAGACGATATCCGGGACCGAGTCAGAGATGGGTAGAGACGGGATGCCAAATTGGTGCCGATATTCTGGGCCTTGGAGAACGGTGCAACAGGGGATTACACGATGAGGGACGGCGTGGTATGCTTTAGAGGTCGGACTTATATACCGGAAGGAGGCCAGGTCCGGGAAGATATCATGGCGGAGGCCCACCATATCAGATACTCGGTGCACCCGGGGATCACGAAGATGACTGCGGACTTGAAGAAGACTATGTACTGGCCAAATATGAAGAAGGATATCACTCAGTTTGTGACCCACTGCGAGGCGTGCCAGCTAGTGAAGGTGGAGTGCAAAAACCCCGCGGGATTGTTGCAACCACTCCCGGTACCGGAGTGGAAGTTTGAAGACATCGCGATGGACTTTATTCATGGACTTCCCCGATCACGGACGGGAAATGACTCGATTTGGGTCATCGTCGATCGGTGGACGAAGGTGGTCAGATTCATTCCGATCAGGAAGGATGACTCTGTGGGAGTACTAGTGCGGAGATTTGTGGAGCAGTTCGTTCGATATCACGGGGTGCCCAAGACGATCGTGTCGGATCGGGATGGCCGGTTCACTTCCAGGGAGTGAAGATCCGTGCAGGCTTACTTAGGCACGCGATTGACCTTCAATACCGCATTCCATCCCCAGACGGATGGGCAGACGGAACGCACCAATCGGACGCTGGAAGATCTTTTGAGGCTATGCATTTTGGACCGCGGGGAACCGTAGGAGAAGCACTTACCCTTAGTCGAGTTCTCCTATAACAACAGCTACCAGTCCAGCATCAGGATGACGCCTTATGAAGCCTTGTATGGAAGGAAATGCAGGACCCCGCTTTCTTGGATTCAGAACGAGGATCTGAAGGCGTTGGGATCGGATTTTGTTGAGGACACCAAGGCTCAGGTGAGACTGATCAGAGACAGGATGTTCGAGGCGCAGAGCAGACAGGTTAAGTACTATAACGCCCGGCATCGTCCGGTGGAGTTTCAGGTGGGGGACCGAGTGTTTTTGAAGATCCGGCCCATGCATGGAGTTTTATGGGTGCGTGGTCGGAGGAAGAAGCTCAGCCCTAGGTATATGGGCCCTTACAGGATCCTGGAGCGGATCGGGGCCCAAGCCTACGGGCTGGAGTTGCCACCAGAGCTGGCAGCTCTGCACGACGTCTTCCACATTTCTTCGCTCAGGAGGGCTCTACTACGCCCGGAGCAGCAGATTTTGACCACCGAAGGGCCGGTAGCTTCAGACCGGTCTGTTCACTTGGAGCCGGTTCGGATCGATGACAAAGGAGTACGGGTCTTGCGCTGCAAGAAGATCCCCTTAGTTAAGGTTCTGTGGAGGAACCACGGTCAGGAGGAGCACACCTGGGAACCGCAGGACCTGATGAGGCAAAAATACCCGGAGTTGTTCAGTCAGGTATACCTCACCACCACTCGGTATACTATAAATTACCTTCTTGCATTGAACCGGTAGGACTAGATAAGGAAAATTGAGAACCTAGGCATGCGCACTCAGTCAGGAAAGTAGGGGCTAATCTTTTGTTTTTTGGGGAATTGCCTTCGTTTATTGAACAAGTAGTCGCTTCGACTCAATAGGAAAACCATATTGGATGTTACAAGTTTATTTTATTCCGGTAGAAATCCCCGTAGGCTTAACCTCAATTTCGGGGACGAAATTTTTGTTTTGTTTATTGGGATTTTTAACATCCCATTTCCAGCTAGACCCCTAGGAGTCGGTCTGCCGTGACAGAGCCCCCGTAAACCCCAGAAATTGATAGTAACCGATCTAAAAATTGGTTCAGGCACGACGGCTAGCCGAAGACGCAATCCTCCGAAGTCCGTCGACCGAAATCCCGAGTCACGGGTTGGTCACGCCCGTGACTGGCCCGTCACGCCCGTAACTTCCTTCGATGGTCGACGAAATCAGGAAGCTGATCGCCGAGCTCAGAACTCATGTCACGGGTTGGTCACGCCCGTGACCTAGGGCGTGACGCCCCCACCGACCGTCGACCTCAGATCGACGAACGTCGACCGAAGAACACCTGTCACGCCCGTGACATGGGGGGTGACCCGTGAACCGCCGCAGAAAAATCGGTCGTCGACTCGAGAACGACGAATGGACTAGTGTCACGCCCGTGACAAAGGCCGAAGCGTCAGCCAGGCTGGAAATTACTTTAACACATGCCATAATTAACTCTGATTATGGGAAGTTACATCAGGAGTATTTATGGGTCGTTTCCTTCTCTAATTACTTAATAAAATGAGGAAGTGTTGGTCCAATAGGAAATCGCCACCTGGACACATCTTTTCATCTTTCACCTTTTCCTCTCCCTCCACCATAACCGAAATACTATTAAGAGGAGAGTCTTCATGGCCATAAATGCTTTACCCTTTCCCCTCCCCACTTGGTGATCTATAAAAGCCCCCTTAGAGCAAGATGAGAAGTTTACACTCTTGACCAAACAGATTAGAGTTGTTGTTCTTGTTGTAGGAGAAGTTCGGCAACGCCACCACCGCGCCATGACAACCCGACGTTCATCTCGCCTCCAAACCGCGAACAAGATCCTCCTCTACTTCTTCTTTTATGGGTAAATCTTAGGATCTTAGAAAGGAAGTTCGTGCTCAACGGAGCCGGACCTATCTCGCGTTTTCATGGAAAAACCATGAAAAATATATTTTCGGGTCCACCGGAAACCGCCACCTCCGGCGGCCAAACCACCGCCGACCGATAGTCATCGCCTCGACGGAGGTGGTGGTGGTGGTGGCTGGCCAGGGAAGTGACCGGACGGCCGGCGACGGATCGCGGAAGAGTTACAGGAAATATAAGTTTTCTGAGTTCAGGTTTTCGGGTTCTGTAGAAGATGAACAGTAAAAACATTTTTATAATATAAAAATTATGTATATAGTATATAAGGAAAAGATACATTAAATGAGCGCATTTTGATGCTGCAAAACGAGGCACTTAGAGTCCGATTTAGGAAATATGGCCAGTCACGAAAGTTGTAGCCCTTCGAGTCTAGATTAATTTAAAATTAATTTCAACTCGTTTGCATAAGTGGTTTGACCGCAGCACCCGTTTTAGTGGGGGCTGTCCCTAGAGTTCGGTAGAAACTAAAATGAATGCCCACTCTTTGTCCCTTGTCCAAATGACCTGAAATTTTGGCAGGGGGTTACCCTTAGCCATACCTAGAGACTGTCCAAAAATGAGAATTTTTGGAGATACTTTGCTTAAGATTTTTGTTTTAATTTAATAAAGTTAGAGTAATTTATTTAAGTGGTCAAATGACCTTCAAACCCTCCCAAATTTTGGTGAGTGGTCCCTGGCTATAAAACCTAGCACTGTACAAAATTCCAACACATTTGGATGAGTTTTGGGTAGGAAATCACCTATCCTTAACTAGGCATTAATGAAGCGTGTTTGAGTAAAAAGTACACTAAGAGGTTGGAACGGTCAAATCACCTCAACAGATGCTGATATTTTGACCACTGACTTAGAAGGGTTATTATAACCCACTTGGAGAAATGGTGTGGTTTAGGGTTGATTTACCCTAGAATCCAAACTCAAACCCTAAAAAGAGGGTTTTGAGGGTTGTGAAGGACATGAGGAAAATGCCCTCGTATTGCCTTGAAATTCAGTAGAGTCGACGTTAGCATAATATAAATCATCTGGATGGAATCTCGGAGGATTTTGAGATAAGTAGATTCCTCAAAACCCTAACCTTAGTTTTAGGGTAAAATCTCAAATAAGTAAAATCAGTCACTAAACATTATCTAAAAGCTGTGAAACTCGGGTAGAGTGAGTTTTGGAATGGGTAGAACCTATAGCAATTTTACTGGAATTTTATGATGTTTATTTCTAGCACTTCATTTGTAAAGTTTGCTATAGCCATAATTGACGTTTTAATTATTTAGATCTTTCTGTTCATTGAAACCCCATAAAATCTTGGAAATAAATATTTTAGGTCAGAATGGTTGCTCCTGAATTTTTGTATAATTTTTAGTTGAGTAAATCTAGTATTTCATTTACAAATGTTAAAAAGGGGTTTTATGGTTTAAAAATTAATTATGGATGATATTGCTGTTGAAAAATTATGAGACTTAGGAATTGAGACTTTCAGGTCATTATATAATTGTAGACATTTATTCATGATTTTTAGAATCCTAGTTACGGCACTTTCTTTACAAGTTCACCTTATGGAAATTTTTGATAATTAATTTATTCAGAGATTAATACTTGCTGAAAAATTATGAAACTTGACCAATGCTATTTTTAAGGTTGTATCTGCATAGTATAATTAATTTATAATTTTTGGATGGATATTCTCTGTACTTGATTCATAAATAACGAAAGATAGAAAATATTGTTAAAATAGTTTTAGTGCCCTTTTGATGATAGAAAAATTGTGATACTTTGATTTACCATATTGAGATAACATAATATTTATAATAATTTTGTTGGACATCTTGCATGAGTACTTAGGGTTGTTCATGTTCAAACCGGTAACTCTTGAAATTTTTGAGGGAATTAATTAAATGCCAGATAAATTAGGAAAAATTATAATTTTTTTGATTATAGGCTAATTATATCATGATATACTTCCAGTAAATAAGTTAGGGCATTTGGATGAGTATTGGATCATTTCCTATCTGGTTCGACATATAGCATAAGATAGTCTGCAATTTGCAATTTGTGTTAACAGTCATAGGATATGATGGGGTACAACGTTGGAGTTATTTAATCTGCTGAATTGGATGGATGTGAAAGTGTTCACCATATAAGGATGGGAAGGTTAGTGAGAAGTGGTGTTGGCTAGAGTTAAGAGGTGCTCGAGTTCGACGAAAGATCGTCTTTCCCGAAGAAAGGATGGTTAAAAATCACACTAGGTTAGTCTATCGTAACACGAGAAGGTAATAGGTAAGGGAATCAACCAATAATAATAAGTATCTTGCGAAAGGGAATGATGGGCGTAATCCCATCATAGTTCCTAGTGCCCCTTGAGAGCCCTTCACAGGGAATACCGGGGGCAGTCTTGGGTTAACGTAAACTGTATTAACAAGCTGAAAAGAGTAACTTAGTAATTAGGGTTGCACATTTCACAAACACAGATAGCACAGGAAGATAGTTGAGAGCTTCGGCTTGGATAGTTTAGAGACGGACGTTTTGGTCCGGGGAGTTTTGGCTCGATTGTTTGAGACAGACGTTTTAGTCCGGGGAGCTTCAGCTCGGTTTTCTTTTGAATACGTTAAATTTGCATGTGAATAAAAGGAAAGAAAATTAAGGTGGTGGGTCTTCAGTATTTGAGGGTCGATGCACCGACGCCAATACGCTGACTCGGCAAGTGTGGTTAGCACTTCGCCAACAGAAGTCTGGTGCGCCAGCTGGCAAGAGTACGCAAGAGTCCGCTTCGTGCACCAAGCGTTGAGGTGTACGATAGGTCTGACCGGTAGTGCTTTACTGGTTTAGAGGTGGGCGAGGCCCAACCCACCGCTTCCGCCTGCCACTACGGAGGTATCCTGGAGGTTACGGCTCCAGAAAGGGGGAACTAAAGGTCTGTGTGCACAGAGTCGGGTGTGTGTGTTGCACTTGCATGTTCCATCATACCCACTAGCATGTCATAGAATAATCGATTCATTTAACCCCTGACACGTAAGATATAAGTGGAATGAGACGCTTATACATTAGGACTTGCAAAACGACCCCTTGGTCTATAAGCTTGTGTGGGCAAGTTTATAAATTAAGTTCAATTTCGATATATATATACTGCTGTTTGATAACCGACACCCCAATGTATAAATTGGTATGATACTTTTTATACGATGAGAGTCTTGCAGAAAACCCCTTGGCTTATGTGTTCTTACATAAGTGAAGGTTACTTTTCATATTTCGTAAAATTGTCATTATTTATTATAGAATTGCTAGATTAGTTCTGATGCCACCTGTTTCTTTTAATTTAATCTCCACCTTCATGTCCTTCCTTTTTTCCTCTCCGCTTGTTACTTAGGAGCCATGGGGGAAGGGGTAGGGGATGATAGGGCTTAGTTTTTATGACTAACGGTTTTCGAACCGCATCATTTTAGGGAATCGTGGAGCCCAGCATGGGGGAGCAGCCCCAGAGACCGGTGCGCTTGGAGATGGGGCAGTCTAGCTCCGGAGTTCATACAGCCGGGACCGTGAGTCTCGACCTTGAGTAGATGTTCTGTTTTTGCTTCCGCATGAGTGATTTGTAGTGAGGACATGATGTATCGGGCTTAAGCCCTTATTTTTAGTACTCTGATATATTATTCTGTGGACACTCCGTTCGTGGAGATTTTTATTACTCTGATGTGATTTTATTGTGGATTTATGGCTAGAGTTTTACTACATCTTGTGTTTACTCTGCTGTTGCTGCTTTTTTGTGATCGATTCGGCCGACAGAATCGGCGTTTTGCGGTGATGACCCTTCAGGGCGAGAAAGTGTCACCGCAAAGCGGCGGTTCTGGGCCTAAGACCCCGGTGTTTAAAAAAATGGGGTCTTACAGGTGGCACTGTAGACAATGGGGAAAGGGGCGATGACCAGTGGGGTGGTGGCGGGAGACTGCTCTGGAGGGGGTGATTCGGCTGGCTGGGAGCGTGGAAACAAGGGGGCGGTGGCTGGGAGTGTGGAAACAAGGGGGCGGTGGCTGGGAGTGTGGAAACAAGGGGGCGGTGGCTGGGAGTGTGGAAACAAGGGGGCTGTGGAAAGCAGGTGGTTTGAAGGAGGAGGTGTGGAGGCCGGTGGCTGTATGGGGAGGAGAACGGTTAAAAGGTTACTGTTGAAACTATGGAAAATGAACAGGGAATTTCATGTTCCAACAGTGAAGAATTAAATTGAAAACAGGAACTTCGTAGTAAGGAAATTGACAATCGGCACGGGCTTGGGCTTCTAGTGGAAGGTTTTGGGAGAGGGAAAATGAAGGTTAGGGATAAGGAATACCTTGGGGAGGAAGATAACCACCTAGGAGTCGTCACCTAGGGTTCCACGGATTCAGCACCGTGGTGGGATCGCGGGATTCTGGGATAAACTTCTCCAAAACCTGCAATGCCTTCAACCAACCCACAAACCATCTATTTATAGTAAAATGAGGATTAGGGTATTCTACCATCGACGACTATGATTGGCCGGAGGTGGGGTCACCCAAATACATCAAAATAAATGCAAATATAATAAACTAATATATGAAAGTGATTTACAGCGCGAATCCGGACACATCCGCGGAGTCTGATAGTCGATCCGGGCACACCATATATGGAAAGTCGTCAATTGTCCCCAAACGGGCCCGAAACTCGTCATCCACTGCAAGTGCTCGTCTATGCTCCGCATCAGTAGGGAAATGCACAGGCACAAAAAAGGTTGCTCGGTACACAAAAGCATCCACGCACATCGAAGGTCCGGGGAAGGGTCCAACCACAAGGTGAAATGTAGGCAAACCTTACCATGCATTTTTGCAATACGCTGCTTCCAGGACTTGAACCCGTGACCTCAAGATCACACGACAACAGCTCAACCGGTGCGCCAACTCAAGGGCATGCAATTTTTCATATATGTGTACATAAAAAATTGATTTTTATGATTTTACATGATGCTTAACTTTAGCATTACATGTGCCATTCGTAGCAGGAGACAATAGCAGATACAAAATGTGAGTTGGCTATATACCATTTTTTTGACAAAAGCTGGGAGAGATGCCCTAAATTTAAAAGTGAAAAAATGGAAAATGCAAAATTCCACATGAAAACGACATGCTAGTTACATGACAAGAAGAAACTATAATAGTGTTCGTACTTTATGATAGCCAAGTCTTGACAAATTAAGCAGGGTCAGAAATGCCTGTGCAAGTCATATTCCTCTAATGTTGTCATTCTTTTTTATCTTTTCTAGTTTTGACACATCCATCTTACATTTGCTATTTTTCCATACTGTTGAGAGAACGGGCTTTTCTAACACATACTAAACACAGATATTTATGACTCTTTTTATTACCGAGATAGGGTGTTGTTACAGATTACTTCATAAACTACGTGTCATTGTGATAAGATCATATACTACAATAAAATCAGTATAACTTCTCCCATTGTATTTCCATCTCTTATTCACACACCATTCGTATAATTCTTCAATCATTGTCATCATTTCATGTTTTGACTTAATTTTACTCCACAAAGATTTTTTGTAAAAAAAATTTTCATATTTGATGCATTTAATTCAATGTTATGAGAATCCTTCTAGTTATAATAGTAAAGCTGATGTAGAATTATTCGTTCATTTTGCAGCCTTAATTCAATCATCCAAGGATTGCAGGAAAAGACAAATGCTGGTTTACATGAGGTTGAGAATGTTGCAAGCCAAATTGCTATGAAAGTTCACGAACTATATGTGTTGAAGTCTTTGGGAAAACCAGCATTGGATCAATTTTGGTTGTACTTCTTTTTCATTTTTTTGCTTGGGTTTATTGCTTCAATAATTTCCGTGGTTATAAACTTACAATGCCTGTTTTCCATCAGGAATGTTGCAATTAAATATTTCAATGGCAAGGGACGTTATGCAAAGGTAAAAAAGAAAGAAATAAAGTTAGCTGCTCAACTTCTGCTTAAAAGGGATGTTTCTGATGCCGACTATAGTCAGGTAGGTGTAAATCTACCGGAATGCAATTAATTAGTTTCTATCCTTGTTGCAAGTTCATGAATATATCGATATACTAAGTTATTCTGTAGATGTATGCATTAAATTTATCATTAGAACTGTCTTTTTCAGTTATTGGAGTATTCCCGTATCTTTTTCTCATTTATAAATGAATTACTTTTCTATTCATAGTATATCCGTAAAGAGTTGTAACTTCCAACCCTTGCAGTGTGCACTTGATTTCAATGGCTGATTTACTTCACAATAGGTTGCATGCATACGCCTAAATTTAAAAGACTATCGTGTCTAACACATGCTGGAAAGGGTAAAGTGTGTATCAGAGACGACTTAGTAATGTCTGAAAATAAATGTAAATAAAAGTTAGGCATGCACGTTTGAAACAAAGTCAACTGTATGTATTTGTGGTCAAGACACATTCCATTTTTTAAAGTTATGCACATTAGAAGAACTTAATTGGTATTGAAGTAACAACCCGTCTTATATATTTTTTGTTTTCAGAAAACTATTATATTATCATATATCGATCTTGAAAAACAATAAGATGAAGAAAACTTGTAAATAAAGAGATTAAGAAATCGAGCTTTGGTAAGACGTGTCATCATTGCCCTAAAGAAGTTGCACCGTCCTCCGACAAGACTTTCAACCGATGTTCACTCCTCCAAGTTACAACACCCGACAAGATCCTGAAAACTCCGATGCGCCTGTACACCGAATAAACACAGAGCACCTTAACTTCCACTTAATGAAGCAAACGTAAAGGGAGTGCAAAAAATGCAAGTGAAAGATCGTGTGGGAATGAAAGGTACGTGAAACATTTCAAGAAAACCTCTTATATAGGAGTCTCGTAAAATCACAAATAATTAATTTGCAATGGTTATAAAATGTAAATTTGTCGTATATAGAAAAAGTATATTTCTAACGTAAAATTAAATGCGCAAAACCACGTACAACAATCACACATGTGTTTCGACCATGAGAAATCGACGTTTGTCAATATCAAATCGACATTCGGAAAGAACTCGCCATATTACGGGAGAAGCAAAAAATCGACGTACGTCGATTTGTAGGTGGAGGAAGCCGGCTTACGGAGGGAAAGTGATCGACATACAAAAAGTCTATGTACAACGAGATGGAATTTGACGTACGTCGAATTCGCTGCTCTAGCAGAACTTGTCGTAAGGAAACCGACGCATGTTGGAAGAAGAAATCAGCGCACGTCGATATGTATTCGACGCACGTCAAATTATAACGACGACAAACTAATTTCCTAATGGTAAATCTATTATTTTGTACAAAAATATAATTCAATTCAATTATTTCCCAAATCCAAATCCGAATACGGTCCGGTGGGTGCACGCGCAAGCGTGTGGTGTATGGATTCTCCTTATATTTCTTTCGACATAATAAAGATGAGTGAATTGATTTATATATCCATTTAAAATTTAAAATATTGGAGTTTGGCTAGGTGAGACTAAAGGTTCATCATTTTCCATAAAAAGGTTTCTCTCAAAGAATTTGAGTTCCCTCCAAATTGGTTTTGAGCTTTTCCCATAAATTGATGTAGAGCCCAAACAACAAACACCACCCATGCTCTATTAAACATTATTGAAATAAATGTTTTATTTAACGAATTTATAAAAATTCTCAATAAAGCGAAAAACAAAACGAATTTCATAAATAATAAGATTAATAATAATAAAAAAATAACATCAAATAAATATTTGCAGAATCAAGCTGTATCTAATGCAATGAGCCAATGAGTGTAAGTGGAATTGTTACCTTGAACCCACAATTAATCTTTTTTTCTTTTGTCGAAAAATATAATGTGTTAGATGCTTTGAATTATAATTTTTTGACTGATAGTTTAACTAAACAAAGATAAGATTAGTTGTTCATGTAGTTATAAAGGTAAGCACTCTCATGGTCATTCACAATCATTTATTTTCATGGAGGTTATTAGGGTTTCAACCCGGATCCCAAATTCGCAGCGTCGTGACTACCACCACATAGTTAGTGCCTCAAGTGATATTTCGTAACTAATATCTCGCAATGAAAGATGTCTTTTGTAAGCATTAAGAACTTTGAGTTCATCCTATATGTTACGTAGAGTAATAAATCATTGGAATGAGGAGAAAATTTTCTCAACCTTTAAAATTTATGTTCTCAATTACGCTATACCAATGACTTCGTTTTTACTATATTGAACCCAATTCATGAGATCTTAAATCACATGAGTTGGGTATCCACCATTGGTAGCAAATTAGGTGGGTTAAGCCTCATTCCCCACGATGAAAATAATATCTCTCATCGGGACAATTCCTTGGTAAGATTATTAACCAAATTCTATTCGGACTTTACATAGTTGAGTGATTTTATTTCCTATCTTGTCTTTTTCACTAATTTGTACCTGATTCTCACAAACTCGTTTATTTTGAAATTAGTAATATTAGAAGTAGTTGAATCAATCACATATTTATTATCACAATGTAGTGAAATAACAAAAAAATGTTTTGGATGAACTGAAATTTCATTAAGTAAATTTCTAATTCATTTTTCTTCGGCATATGGTAGTTGTTGGGTATTGTATCCACAATTACCTGGATTTGAAGAAGCCTCCAGTCAAGCTAAGATGAATTCACAATGTATTTGACAATCTTCTGTTAAGTTGTGCTTGCAGCTATTCCATGCTAAGTACACACCAATGTCAGGGTGCAGTGGGTCAATATACACGGGTCTGCGCAACGTAATCCCTCGTTGAGTAGATCAGTGTGTTGGCTCACGTGTGCTCTCTCTATTGGCGTGTACTTATTCTCAAGTACAAGGCTGAGATAGATCAAGAGCAGAAGAGGAGCAAAGATGGGTCAAAGACCAAGTTCATGGGAAGGAAGAGGAAAATAGTCCAAGTCAAATTCGACGGGAATCACTAAGTGATTCTCGCCGATTCGACTAGTGATTCCCGCCGAATCGTCGAGAATCAGTCTGTGACTCCCGCCGATTTCATCTGGCTGACTGTCCTCTTTCAAGAAATCTGCTAAGGCAGAATCGACGGGAATCACTAACTGATTCCCGCCGATTCGTCGAGAATGATCTTGATTCCCGCCGATTCGTCGAGAATGATCTTGATTCCCGCCGATTCGTCGAGAATGACTTCGCTGTCCCGCCGATTCCCTCCGGATGACAAGAGTTTCAACTGGAATCCTGCCAAGGCAAATTCGACGGGAATCACAAGTGATTCCCGCCGACTTCGTCGAGAATCACCAATGATTCTCGCCGAATTTGCCTTAGGCAAATTCGCTCTGTTCGCTGGACCGAAACAAGATGTGCGCTGTTTTGACCGGGCCTAGGGTTTCTTCTTGTGGGCCCCACAACGGTCATTTAGGGTTGTTATACAGTATATATACTCGCTTATTTCGAACTTCAACAGTAGCGATTTACGAGAAATCAAAGCCGTCGAGCGTAACCTAGCCGATCGCGGAACTCCTTCCGTCGCCATCGCTGCTCGCAAGTTGTCGCCGACGCAGATCTTAGATCCTCTTTGATCGTCCGGCGACAGGACCGAGGCAAGCCTAGCGTCTCACGCTTCTCTCTCGAGATCTCTTGTCTCTCGATTTGTTGAACGAGGATAGCTCTTCATTCCGAAACGATTGAGACGACTGATCCGATTGAGATCGTTGGTAGACCTTGCTTGCTTCGTCAAGAAGTTTGGATCTACAGAGCATCGCCGCCGCATTCACTTGCCGCCGCCGATCTTGTCAAGATCCTCTCCAAGAGAGTGCTCCGGTCGTGGACTCTTCGTCTTCATCAAGAACGTTTCAACGAACGAAGAGGGACATCGGGTTCTCCACACGTGTAGTTTGTATTTCTTGTACATTCTAATTTTGTTTTGTTCCTAGTTGTAAGGGTTGAGTGCAACCCGTGGTGGAGTAGTGACTCCTTCGGTAGGAAGGGTGCCTTCCGTAGTGTGAGGATTGGATTTCAATCCGTTTGGTGAAGTGACTGAGTCGTCCCTTGGTGGGAGATAGGTCGAAGGGGGAGAGTGGACGTACCCAAATCGGGGAACCACTATAATTTCTTGTGTGCTTTTCTGTGCTGTGTTTGTTTAATTGTGAAGGTTATTTAAATTCCGCAAAAGATTTCAATTCACCTATTCCTCCCCCCATATGTGGATTTAGTTGACACTAAAGACTTTCAAGTGGTATCAGAGGGAGGTTACTCGTCAATAAGGTTAACACCTTGAGTAAGATCTCGTGTCTAGTGTCAAGAAGAAAACAAGACTCAAGCATTGAGCTATACACTGATGTTTCTCCCCTGAGACTGCCTTCCTACACAAAAGAGTATTATCCCATCTGGAAAATGAGAGTTCAGTTTCATATGGATGTCATTGACCCTCGTGCGTCTTTCATTATGGAAGAGGGTCCCTTCATTCCCATGAAGGCTTCCGGATCTGGAAAAGATCTCCAAATCCCCAAGTGTCCCGAAGAGATTTCTGAGACTGAGCTCTCACTTTTCAACCTGGACAAGCTGATTCGTCAAATCATCACTGGCGTTTGGTCTGGATCATCTCGTTCAAGATTGGACAAGTGTAAGATTGCAAAATCTATGTGGCAAACTATCTCTGACCTCATGGAGGGAACGGAGACAGCTGAGACTGGATGCCAGCAAGAGGATGAAGCCTATGTGGGGGTCCTCATCTCTGAAGATGAAAGTCAAGACCATTCTCTCAATATCAGGGCTCCCGTGTCTCTATCTGAGACTGAAGAAGAGATTAAGGAATGCTGTTCTGATGAAGCTGACACATCAGTCTCTGCAGTGCTTAACACTAACCCTGATAATCACAATCAGGATCAGGTATCTTCCTCATCTTGCTCCTTGCCTCTTGAATCTCCTGAAGACAGGAGAAGTTCAGAGGGTTGTCCATCAAATGATGCAAGGGAGATTGACAGCTTCAATCAAAAGATTGAAACTCTTGATTCCCTTCGTAGTGCCCTTCAGAAGAGCAACTTGCTTGTGGAGAAACAAGCTATGGAAATTGCTCAGTTGAGGACCATGATGGATCTCCAATTGGAATCCATCAAGGTGAATGACTCAAAAATCTCGGATCTAGAGTTTTCTCTAGAGATCGAGAAGAGAATAGTATCTAACTTTTCCAAGGTAGATGCTATTAAGAGAAAGGGAGAAAACAGGTGGATCTCACGAATTATAAAATCGTGGAGAAATGAGGAAACTGTTTTCAGACCCCACACACCGAGTAGGAAGGGCACACATCATGCCTTCAGGTATGACCATAAGAGCAACTATGGTCACTGCAAGAATGATCAACCCTCATGTGGAAATACTCATAGTGCAAGTGCTGTTATGATTACCCATGAGAAAATACATTTGGCTCATCATGAACCTTTTGTATTCTCTGCCTCAGCCTCAACACTTCATGAGATTGCAGGAACCAGCTCTCACAGTAACTCTCACCACCCTAGGACACAGGGAAAGGGGGTTGGGAAACATGTAGCAAGTATCCATGGGGCCCCCGGATGTGTGCTAACTGAAAAGAAGGCACCACCTCCCAGGCCTCATGACACTCACCACATGTTCTCCATCCACCCTCCCTCGTGTCTCGGTCGAAAGGGCAAATATGTGAGCAGAACCTGCTCTGCCCCTGTCAGACCTAAGATCATGACTAACTCAGTCAGTAGATCTGGTCAGAAAAGGAGATACAACATTCATGAGTGTTGGTGCTGTGGCAAAGTGGGTCACTTTATCATAGATTGTTGGCACAATCCTTCTGTGCCAAGGGCAAGGGTATGTCCACTTCCTTTGGCTAGAGATAGCCTTCCTGACAGAAATCCTGTAGGAAGGCATTCGATATTTTATGCTGACAGAAACCTAGGACCCAATACATATTGGGTTCCTAAGGTAAGGTAATTCGTTTTTGCAGGATAGTTTAGGTACCCGTGAACATGATGGGACCTAGACAAGAGATGTTCCAGGAATGCTATGGAACAAGCATATGGGATAAGAGATAATGCTAACTACAATGTCCCACTTGAACTGGATGTCTGGTGTACTTCTAATAGTAGATTCGAATGATCAACCCAATGATCCCAGGTACGCGCATTCAGCTTCGAACATTGATTCGCATTACATTGATGATATATATATATATATATATATATATATATATATATTTATATATATATATATATCCAAGAAAATATAAAGATTCTCGCTCCAGATATAAATATATATATATATATATACTCACACCTGATGGAAGGACACGGATGCTAAAAACTTTATGATCCTTAAGTTGGAAATCTGATGAATTCTTTTTATATACATATACAATTGATAATGTATAACAATGGATGTCAATCAGTCCGATGAAATTCAAGGTACGTGTGCCAGTAGTTGTAACGAAAAATTCTACATTTTTGACTCACCTAGAATTACCTAGTGCTTATTTCTAGGGTTAACATCCCTAGAAATAAAAAGGGGAAAGTTTCGAAAAGTTCGAAATTCAAAACGGCCAGCAGAAACATGCCCTTCACAGCGGGAATATCGGCTACCTCAGTGTTCGGAGGATATAAATATTGTAAACCACTGAATCCCGACCCTTCGCATTCTGGACCTTGCGGAAATCCCGTCGACTCTGCGGAAACATCGCCTAATCCCGTCGATTCGTGCGGAAATTCCTCCCGTGCTTCAGTCGCTTGGTGTTCTCATCGACTCCTCCTTGCCTCCCGTCGACTCCAGCTCCGTCGATTGCAGTCCGCCGCAGTCCTCCCTCCGTCGGCTCGGTGCTTCCGTCTCCGGCATCTTCTGGACAAAAGAAACTTGCCGATTCACTGTCAGCTTTCCCTCTCCCGTTGACTCCCTCTCCCGTCGACAGCGGTACCGACGCAAGCCGACTAGGGATTCTCTCTGCTCAGCGCAAGGGTAACGACCGTTCCTCCTTGAATCGAGCTTGTTTGTAACTTCTCTAGTTTTTACTAGTTCAGTTCCTACTAGTTTGTAACTTGTCTAGTATAGTTCCTAAACTAGAGATTTAGATAGAGTTAAGTCCCTTGGATGTTATTTTTTTTAGGTTTGCAATGGCTCCTCGAACCACGGTTGGGCTTTTCACCGGGAGTGAGTTGGTTAGGACTGGCTTCGCTCATGCCTCCGATGAATTCAGGAACATAATCTTGATGCTTGAGCAAGCAGAGCTCTCATTTATCCTTGAGCACCCATGCATAATTCTAGATAAAGAAGTTCTTGAATTCTATGCAACTGCCAAGCTACGTCATGAGGACACCTTGATTAAGAGTAAGATTGTTGGACTAAGGATCAAGATGTCTGCTGCAAAATTGTCACGTCATCTGCAGCTCAACAGCTTTGAACAAGAGGACCACCTGGATGAGAATGATCGTGCACGGACACTACTGTTCTGTGGATTAGCACGAGGGACAAAGGCCATCAAACGCAAGGACATGAATGAGGAAGGAAAGCTCCTCTCTGATATTATTGGGAAGGTGCTGATCTGCAAACCGGGCTCCCATGATCATATTTCAGGGGATATGTTCAAAATCCTGATGGCTGTGGTATGTAGAAAAAGATACAACTGGGGGGCCATGTTGTTTGAAAAGATTAAAGATACCCTTCGAACCCCCAACTTTGGGAGAATCATCAGCCTGTACCTCAATCAGATGGACGGAGACAGGTTTTATATGAGTAAGGGAGTTCCTCTTCACTACTTAAAGAAGATGGACTCCAGCGTGTTTGATAGATGGGAGAGGCGAATTGGCCTAGGAGGTGCAGCTGATGCACAGGGTGATGAAGATGACAGAGCTCCGGAGTACAGGAATCCTTTCGATGACCCCAGTGACATTCCTGATTTGCTGCATGCAGGAACTGAGGGGGAGTCGGTACACATTCCTTCTGATGCCCTCAGGACGGAAGTCTCAGGCTCAGATCATGCAGATGCAGTCACTGACATTACCCAGATTGCAAAGGATGCAGTAGATACCCTCTCTTCTGATCCGGCTGAAGAAGAGGAAGTGGAGGACATGGAGAATGATGCTGATGATGATAATGATGTGGAGCATGTCGCCACTGATGGCCTTAACAGGTTGAGAAAGAGTAATGTTGACGTCCCCTCTGAGGAACAAGTTCCATTGAAAGTTCCTGATGTATCTGGTGCAACAATTGAGGGGGAGACCTCCCGACAGGGGATGATGAGTATAGAAAAAACGACAGAGGCTGCCCCCATCCCCCCTCAAGAGACTGTGAATCTATCCAGCTCCACCAGTGTATCTGCAGATGAAAATCCTGACTCCCAGAGTCCTATCCCCCCTGAGCATGACCAGGCCATTCATCAAGTTCATCCGCTAGGACCTAGCCTGACAAATCACACGGTAAATATCATTCAAGGTATAGTGGATGAACTGAAAGCCTCTTTTGAACAATCTCACAACAAGGTGCTAAAACGAATTAAGCAATCTGAGGATCTGATGCTTAAAAATGGTACCAAGAGAGCGTGAATCTCGTCACGAAGAGAGCGTGAATCTCCTTACCATGGCTGGCCTAAATTAAACACACGAGGCTTGATATGACGCTCTTCCAGAGTTGCTTCTTCTGGTGCTGGGGTGTTAGCTAACGATAACTTCTGCTGCGGAGGCCCTGAGATTTCTCTCACACTACCTTCTTTGACCTGATGCAACTTTACGCATTCATTTCGCTTATGCCCTAATTGACGCCAATAAAAACATACACCCAAAAACATTCTCCCCTATCATTCATACCACAATTCACACTTTTTACTGATGTTTGGGATACACAGCTACTCGCTACACGCCCAACTCGCGACACCTTCCTCTCTTTCCACTGCAAGTCATTAGCCTTTTCAGTCATTCCCTTGTTCGGGCCTTCTCCAAACTTCCTTTTGAACTATTCACGTCTCTTTCGGGATCATCTATTTCAACCATTCGGCTCTTTCTACCAACTTCCTTTACTCAAGTATATCCAAAGGCACCAAGAGAGCGTGAATCTCGTCACGAAGACCTTGGTAAAATAAGCAACACTTATCTACTTCTGTTGCAATCACAGAGTCTGCATAATACCCCAATGTAATAAATTCCGCTTCATATTGTAATACTGATTTATTTCTTTGAACTAGTCGGAGAAACTAATCATGCAACAACCTTTTCTCTGATCCAGGGACAAACCACGATGTAAACTCTTACACAAAATCTTTGTGGGTAGTCACAACTACACCCTGCACTTCATACTTCCTTCACATTATATTATCCCACCAATGCTTTGCTTCACCTTCAAGCAATAACACAGATAATCCGACTTTTCTATTCTCTGGACACTTCATTGGAAAATTGTTTCGATTCGCAAGATCCAGTCTTCCGTCACTAACGGGGATAATCCTCCTTTAAAAGATGGCAGGTTAAACTCCAAAAAATTCTTCAGATCTCGTTTAACTGTCATTGCGGCGGCAGTACTACTGAAACAATAGGAACCATAGGTGGTTTTACTGGAGGTGGACTCACAAGATTCATGGAGGGTTCATTCACAAGAGGTGGTACAAGATCAACTCGAGGGGCAGCTGGAGGTGCTGCAACTAATGTTGGTATCACCATTTTTAGGGCTTCGACAATTACTTGGGCAAGATCATTCACTGGAGGACGCGGTTGATTTCTGTTATCTCTCTTTGCTAACAAAGCATCTTTATCTACCTCTTGCTTGTCACGGTCATCTCAGTCTCACCTACTAGATTCGAAGTGGAGGGGGACCTAGGGAAAAGAATAGAGTTTACTTCTAATATATATTCTCTAGTTCATTTTATGTGTCATGTACTCATGGACAACGAATTGCTTGAAATCCTCTGATACCAAATTGTGAGGATCTATTTCAGACCTCACAAGAAATCTATAGCCAGACATCTTTTCAAGCATTTGTCGCAGCACAATAAATCTATGCACATGAGTCCAAACTAAAATACATAAATATAACTTTTGTTCCATTGTAAGATTTTATACAGATATACATAACTCTAAGCATTTACTCGCATACAGAACATCTAACCCTTCAAAAACTAACAGCTAGGTCACTCATTAGGATTAAACCTATCTACATATACACAGACACTCAGAAAACCATATGTACACATCTCTACTAGGCCCACCCATTCCAGTTTTCATTACATATCTGACACTACATCTCCTCACACTTCTCCTTATGCCTCACCACGGACTCCTCCATACCAATAAGTATTTTTACCTATACCTTCACTCTTTCTTCAGCTAGTCTCTTCTTTTCTTCTTCTATCAAACAAGCTCTCTTCAGAGCACTCGGGGTCGCTACCGCTTCCTAAAATAATTTGACAACAACGGGTTAGTTATAAAGAATATGACTAAGTGAGTATCTTATCTCTTTAACCATTGTACATGCTGATGAATGAATTTCATTTAGTGTTTTAGGCCCTATTCTAGTTTGTTTTTCCATTGATATTGCTCATCTTTGTGTAGTTTTTATGATAAAATCTGTTATTTTCCATTTGTATGTTATGTAAGCACATATGAGCTAGATAGGGTAGTTTTGAGTCATTTCATGCATGAAGGAGACCTCAGCTCCTTCTTATTTCTTTTGGGTGCTTTTATATCTTGTTTGTGACTGTGTGGATATGAATTTTTGGTGTTGCTGGATGCTTTACTTGCAGGTACCAGTGTTGTAGTATTTTTCCCATGCATCTCGGCTATGTTTCATTGAGGAGGCCAGTAATCGTGCGTATTTCTTCTCGCACGATCACTGACACCCTCTGCGCACGACCACTGGTCTTGTGTGGTCCTTACGCATCATAACGATATTTGAGTGGGGCCAGTCCTCGTGCAGATTTTGTCTCGCACGATCACCGCCCCCGCCCCTCTGCGCACGACCACTGGATGTGCACAACTTTTTGGGAAATCCAACTCGATAGACCCCTTGAAACGCACGAGTGTACGCACAAGTATAAATAGCACTACCACTGGTCGTGCGAGGCAAAACCATTTCCCACCAAAATCTCATTTTTTCTGCCCGTCCAGATTCTCCTCTGCGCACGAGTAATGGTCATTCCTTCTCGCACGATCACTTGTCGTGCACCTACTCATGCGCATGCTAATTTTCTGCTCCGCTTATAAATAGACAGGTTCGTGATTTCTTTCGTCTGCCCTGAAAGTGAGTGTAAGATCAACCTTTACTCTAGAGGGGGGGGGGGGTGAATAGAGTATTTTAAAATAATTTACAATTTAAAACTGTAAAGCAGTGGAAGTCTTGATTTATGTATGTGTAAGGTGCTTGCAAAAAGGAAAACTTAGTAAGCAAGAAATAAGAAATCACAGCACACAACAAAAACAAAACACAGCAAGCCAGATGACACAAAGAGCTATAGTGGTTCCCCAACAACCTGTGTACATCCACTCTTCTACCACCCTAGGTAGGAATCCACTGCAGAAATAGTTGATCAGGTGTTCTGGACACCAATGAGCTTTTGATAAGGTGCTCAAAAACCAAACTTAGATTTTTTGATAAGGTGTCTTGCCACCACTGAGTTTTGACAAGGTCTCAGAAACCAGCCACAAAACTTTTGAAGGGAGTTTTGAGAAACCCTTTTACAGAAGGAATAAAGAAAAACAAAAAGGTTGAGTTGTTCTTCTCTGTCAATAATCTGAGAGAAGACAAGTGGAAGATGTTGTCAAAGCTCCCTCTGAGATCTGTAAGGGTTCAGGAAGATGAGCTTTGCTTAGGGTGATAGGCCTTCAGTTGCTTCAGATCTCCAGCAATAGATGATTTCAGCAAATGCTGAAATGTATGATGTCTGGAGTTTTTGATGAGGAAGCTTTTGAACACTTGATGCTTGAAGGAGTAGAATAGCAGATGATCTCCTTCACAGTAATGTTCCTTGTGTTCTTGAAGAATTCTGACTCAGTAATTCTGTAAACTTTTGTTTACCTAGTCTATTCCCAGAAGATGAATTCTTGATCAATAATTTTCTTGTTCTCTCTTTTGTATTCTTTTTCAATTCTTGTCTATTCTTTTTTTTCTCAGAATGATTCTCTAGGGAGTATATCAGATTCTGACTTCTTGATAGCCGTTAATCAGTCATAAATGACTACCTTAACTGATATCTGCTTCTGGAGGAAAGTCCTTAAGAAACATTCCAATTAGTCTTCCTTGAAACTTGCTCCAGATTTATTGAAACGGCTACAAAATCCTTTGCCATAAATGCTGAAAATAAGTCTGAATGAATTCCATTACTGTCCTGAATTTGAATCCTGAAATCGTCGATCTCTCAGAGAAATCGTCGATCTGAGCTCAACGATCGTCGAAATGAGCTCAGAGATTGTATTTAAACTGAAAACAGAAATCGTCGAACTGAGCTCTACGATCGTCGAACTGAGCTCAGAGACTTGGAAAACAACTAGAGACAGAACGTCGACCTGAGCTCGAAGATCGTCGAACGGAGTTCGACGACTCATTGAACTGAGCTCAGAGATCGTCGAATGGAGTTCGACGATTCGTCGACCTGAGCTCGACGAAAATTGTCTTGGTCCTCAGCACTGAATCCTGATCTTTAGAAGGTCTTGAGGGCAGCTTTCAAACCTAAGTACTAACCCTAAGACTCATTCTAATTGACCTATCAGACTATACAGCAAGGTCAAAACAAATTCCTAAGCATATAGTGATCCTTACCCAAATTAGTAATAGGGTGTTCCAACATACCCTATTTTTCCAGCTCCAAGTTCCGTCTTTTTTCACCTCTCCAAGCTAGGGTTCGACCCTAGATACCCCCATCATCCAAGATTCAAGGATCAAGATTTTCTCCAAGGATTCAAGCTTCATTGAAGGTGTCTTTGTGGATTTCAACGTGATCGCTGCAAACCACCGAGAAGACGGGCGAGAGGTAGTGATAGCTTCATTGACCCCGTACGACAACCAAGGATTGTGCTAGGAGATTTGCTACCTCCTTCACTTTCGAGGAAGAGACTCGGGCAGCGTTTGTTATCGCTTTCCTATTTTTCTTCTTGATTAAGTTTGTTTCTTTGTGGATTTCTACGTATATGATGATGATGGAGTTTGTGTGAACTTAACATGCACTTATATATCTTTATATGTGTTTGCTCTTAATTGAAAATCAATACTGTTCTGTTCAATAGTCTTGGCTTGGAGGTGGTGTTGTTGTGATAGCTTTTGGTTGTTGTTTGGTTGGTTGTTGCAATTGCACGGCGCAACGAGCGAAGTGGAGGCTTGTGACCCGCAGAGGTGCGAAGCAGTGTCTTGTGACCCGCGAAAGTGCGAAGCGGACGCTTGCGACCCGCAAAAGTGTGGAGCGGAGGCTTGAAACCCGCAAAAGTGCGAAGGGGAGGCTTGCGACCTGCGGAAGGGTGAAGTTGAGGCTTGCGACCCGCAGAAGAGTGAAGTGGAGGAATGTGACCCGCAGAAGTGCGATGCGGAGGTCGGCGACCCGTGGAGAAGTGAAGCGGTGTCGACGACCCGCATAGTTAGCTAGCTTTCTTTTATTGCGATTAGTTTTTAGAACCAAATCAAAACCCCCATAAAATACCGACCTAAAGAGACTTCTATCTCAATTCTCTCCTCGAAAGATTACTCCACCCCACCGTGTTTCACGCGAGATTCGATACTCGGGGACTTATTCTCGTTTTGTATTACTTGACAATGAACGGTTCACTGCCGTTCGGACCACAGTCTCGCTCCCTCTCTTTGCGGCGTGTCGAGTTGCGCGTCAAGGTTTTGGCACCGTTGTCGGGGAACACAAACGCGTGAGTTTCTAGAGAGAGTCGTGAGATAAAAGTTTTTTTCCAGTTGTGTATACCGTTTGTTTTGATTTTATTGTTTTATGTACTTTTTTTTATTTTCTGTCTTTAATTTTTAAATAGCACTTTTTAATCTTATTTATTCCTAATCCGTTTTAAATTTTATATGGCAGGTCTTCCTTGTTTAGAAATATAGTGTGTAGTTAATTTTTGCAAAGTTCATTATTATTTTGTGAATAACCCCGCAACAATATGTATGCATATTTGCAATGTAGATGATGTAGGGCAAGGGTTATTCGTGTGTGCTTGTTTTGTCATAGGACGAATCATGTTTTGAAGGATTGCATTGCTTTTAATCGAGAAATGGAGGAAGAAGATGAACCGGCTATCTGGATCGTGTCTTCCTCCCCTCTTGATATCACTCCTTCAAATCATGATTCATCCTCTCGCAATGTGGATCCTCTTCCCCTTGTACCTTCTTCACGTGTTTTTGATTCACCGACGGAGGAACCCACCCATATATTCTCCGATATTGATACCGCCATTCCCTCTTTTCAAGAAGTTTCTGCACCTATTTCATTGATCCTGTCGAAGTTATTGTTCAGGGCGATGATCCGGAGCCTGAGGCTGCACCAAAGTGGGATGAGGATGTTATTCTCTCCGATGGGGAGAAAAACTACTTTGAGTACGATGGTGCGTCGAAGTGGAATGAGGAGGATTCCCTTTCTGATGAGGAGGTTTGCACTTCTTCATTGGACGAGGAGATTCAACTCACCACCGAGGCCCTTGACTTCTTGGGTTCTCTATGATATGATTTATATGACACTGACAGCGATCTATCTTTTGATCCTACTGGGAGTAAGAATGGGACCACTCCTTCGATTACTGATTATTTATTTATTTCTTCTCTTTTATTTCCTGGTCAGCTTTCTTTGTCTAAGCCTATGCAGGTTGAGCTTTCACAGGTACTCCTGGAGGACATGAAGTATTAAGCTTCAGTCAACAATGAGAGCATCCTCTCGTGAGGAAGTTGATCCCACCTCCGTAGAGGAAGCTCCATTGATTTCCTTCTCCTCCTGCTTCATCCTTAAAGACAACACCTTGCTGGGAAATGATATTTTTGGTGAGAAGAGTGAGGATCTAACCTCCTCTTCTTCCTTTCTTTTCCTTCTACCTGTGAGGAGCAAGTATTTCTATTTAGGTAAAGGTGTAACTATTCTATCACCGTATCGGTATCCTCTACTGACACAGATATTAGAACAGTTGCCCGTGCATTTTCTTTTTCATTCACCTATATGAGCTAGAACTTTTCTAATTCTGAATATGTCATGCTGAGGAAACAATAAACCCAGTAGTTATCTTATTTTTCTGCATTTTTTTAAAATTCAGTTTTATTATCTATTATGTTTTGTTTTGTCGGCGCTAATCTTAGTGTAGGTCCGGTGACATTGTGAATATTCTTTAGTTGGAGCTGGGTGTGAAATCGTGTTCAAATTTGGTCACTTATGGATTGCCCCATTCTCGATCATTGGGTAATGCGTTTCTATCCCGCTTTATTTTTCTGAATTCCTCATATGCATTTGTATATATATCTGCATTGAGGACAATGCATCATTTAAGTCTTGGGGGATAGATTAGGTTATCCGATTGCTCGAGCACACACCATTTTCTTTTGCGCTCATTGCATTTCATTTCTCGCACCCACTACGTGATAATGAAAATTCTTGTAAATTTCTTGCTTTTCTATTTACTTTTTAGTGTGTAGGTTTGAATAATTTATAATCAAAAATTGGAATCTAGTATTGGATTGTAGACTCGTGCAGTGCTCCTAGTCGAGTGCATGTGTTCTCGGGTAGAAATAGGTTTTGAATTAATTTTTTTTCATATGTTAATTACACTATCTTTTTACTTATTATCTTTGGTTTTATATCCACTCTTCGTTAGAACGCGATCTTGTCCAAGTCTAGTTTAGAACTCTATGTAGTGTCATTAGTAGCGTATTATAGGATCACTACGAAGGGTGTCCTTTCTCGGTTTCTAGAATTTTCCCCTAGCGATCTTCGAAACATATGCACTAAATAGTGATTAACTCTGCCTATATTATTTAGGTCTTCCATTGGATAGTTTGAGCTTATGTATCCAAACCTACATTCACTACCATTGTTTACCCAATTTTGAGCCTATCACCAATTTTGTTTATTCCCCCCCCCCCCCCCCCCACCATTTGTCACCAAAGCTAAAATGCCAACCTAATTACACACTAAAAAATCTGAACTTAAATTTTTATTTTTCTTGATATTTGAAATTGGGATTTATTGGTGTAATATGGTGGAATGCTGAAAATCAATTATGTTTGGGTGCTGATTTGGAATGAAAAAAAACTGAAATGAAAATTAAAATTTGAGACAAGAAAAGAAAGAGAAAATAAAAAGAAAAGAAAAAATTTATGGTTGAGGCTTTAGAGAGTGACCCCATATCAAAAATCAAGTCTGGGGGTGTCACTCTCTTCCTTGTGAGGTAGTCATTTTTATGTTAAGCTCAAATTTTTTTTTTAAGTGTGATAAGTCCTCATGTTTATCTTTGCTTTATCTCACCCTTAAACTTAAGCCTTCAATTAATCCTAAATTAAGTCCAAATGATTGGTAGAGTTGATTGGTATTAAGTGTAGTGGAGAAGGTGTGATCGGGCGAGCCTATGTCCATCATCATTGATGGATTTCTTTGGAGGCCACCCTTGTAGTTGTGCATCTATAATACTAAATTCAGCGTCACTACTTTCGCTTACGTTAATGCTTAGGACGGATCACTTTGTTCTTCTGTTAGGAGTGGATATAGTTGTACGATAAGTTGTTTAAATATAATGTAAGTTGATTATATGTTTAAAAAGTTTTTCTAACCTATTTGTACTCCCCATGGGCATGAGACTTCTCTGTTCGTTGCTTGTAATTCAGTTTTTGATTTGTAATTAGCCTCTCATACTCCCCCGTAGGTAGATGGATTGCTTGGGACGAGCAATATTCAAGTCTGGGGGTTTTGATGAGCGAATTTCATATATTGTTTTAGGCCCTATTCTAGCTTGATTTTTCATTGATATCGCTCATCTATATGTAGTTTTCATCATAAAATATGTTATTTTCCATTTGTATGTCATGTGAGCACATATGGGCTAGATAGGGTAGTTTTTGAGTCATTTCATGCATGAAGGAAACCACCTCTCCTTTTTTCTTGTGTGTTTTTATATTTTGTTTGTGACTGTGTGGATATAGATTTCTGGTGGTGCTGGATGTTTTACCTGCAGGTACCGGTGTTGTGGTATTTTTCCTGTGCGTTTTGGCTATGTTTCATTGAGGAGGCCAGTAATCATGTGTTTTCTTCTTGCACGATTGCTAGCCCCCTTTGTGCACGATTACTAGCCCCCTTTGCGCACGACCACTGGTCGTGTTTGGTCATTGCGAATCACAACGTATTTGAGTGAGGTCAGTCCTCGTGCGGATTTTGTCTCTCACAATTACCGACACCCCTCTCTGCGCACGACCACTGGACATGGGCGACTTTTTGGGAAATCCAACCCGAGAGACACCTTGAAACATACGAGTGTACGCACGAGTATAAATAGCACAATCACTGGTCGTGCGAGGCAAAACCATTTCTCCCCAAAATCTTATTTTTTCTTGCCATTCCAGGTTCCCCTCTACTCACGAGTAGTGGCCATTCCTTCTCTCACGAGCCTTGGTCGTCCGCCTACTCGCGTGTAAGTTAATTTTCTGCTCCGTCTATAAATAGACAGGTTCACAATTTCTTCCGTCTGCCCTATTTTTCTAGCGCCAAGTTCCGCCGTTTTTCGCCTCTCCAAGCTATGGTTCACCGCTAAGCTCCTCCCCATCATCCAAGCTTCAAGGATCAAGATTTCCTCCAAAGATTCAAGCTCTATTTAAGGTGACTTTGTCTATTTCGACTTAATCACTGCAAACCACCGAGATGACGGGCGAGAGGTAGTGACAACTTCATTGACCCGGACGACAACAAAGGATCGTGCTAGGAGACTTGCTACCTCCTTCACTTTCGAGGAAGAGACTCGGGCATCGTTTGTATCACTTTCCTATCTTTCTTCTTGATTAGGTTTGTTGCTTTGTGGATTTCTACATATATGATGATGATGGAGTTTGTGTGAACTTAACATGCACTTATATATCTTTATATGTGTTTGCTCTTAATTGAAAATTGCTTTTGTTATGTTCTTGTGTCTTGACTTGGAGGTGGTGTTATTGTGATAGCTTGTAATATTGCTGTGATAGCTTGCGGTTGTTTGGTTGGTCATTGCAATTGCACGATGCAATGAGCAAAGCGGAGGCTTGCAACCCGCGGAGGTGCGAAGCGAAGGCTTGCGACCCGCGGAAGTGCGATGCGGAGGCTTGCGACCCGCGAAAGTGTGAAGCGGAGGCTTGCGGTCCGCGGAAGTGCGAAGCGAAGCCTTGCGACCCGCAGAAGTGTGATGCAGAGGCCTGCAACCCGCAGATGTGCGAAGCGGATGCTTGCAACCCACAGAAGTGCGAAACGGAGGAAGGCGACCCGCGGAAGTGCAATGCGGAGGCCGGCGACCCGTAGAGAAGCCAAGCGGTGTTGGCGGCCCGCATAGTTAGTTAGCTTTCTTTTATTGCTATAGTTGTTAGAACCAAATCAACACTCCCATAAAATACCGACCTAAAGAGACTTCTATCTCAAGTCTCGCCACCAAAGATTACTCCACTCTGCCGTGTTCCACGCGAGATTCGATACTCGGTGATTTATTTCCGTTTTATTATTACTTGACAACGACCGGTTCACTGTCGTTCGGACCGCATTCTCGCTCCCGTTCTTTGCAGCATGTTGAATTGCGCGTCACATGCAAACAAGAACGCCAATGTCATTATGTATAAGTATTTAATGTCTAGGAAAGAAGATACAATATAAGTAATAAAGTGCTGTAAAAGAAATGAATAGTAGAGGAAAGTACAATATCTATAGAATAATAACAATCTTGATATTCTTAATTATTTTTTGTATTCTAGACATTTCAACTCATTTGGTTCTTTCAGTTTCATTTCTTCCATTCTTCTATTTATAAACGTTTATCAATTCTTGTAATCGTTTTGATCATAGTTCATTCAAGTCATTTTCAGTTGCTATCTTCATTATTCATATTCAATTTTTTGAGTCAGTGTTCTAGTTTTATGTTTACTTATAATTAATTATGAAATCATAGGGGTATTTGACAATTTTTAGATTCATTATCTTCGCCTTCAATAACCTCTTTGCCTTCGACGGCCTCTTGATTAGAACATTGTTCTCAAATTTCTTTTCCATAGGCAATTCACGCCTCCTGCAACTTGGGTTAACTCTTATCATTTCCTATGCATCGATGCATGTTGTATTTTATTCGTCTTATGCCATTTCTTTCTCATTAGGTTCTTATTTTCATCAGAAAATAAATGTTTGAGAAATCTGACTCAAAAGAAAATGTTTGAGTCTTCTTCTTTGGCTGAATCAACAGACAATCTTTCTTCAGCACAGCTACATGAAGATAATTTTTCAGATTTCGTTCAGCCTGTACTGTGTGGAATCCTTGCAGAGCTCTTCTTCTTCAAGCTTGCGAAAGATAACAGTTTTGTATAGCAGGCTTGAAGACCATCAGAAATAAGATCTGCACTTCTAGCCGACTTTTGCGAGATTAGGGTTTCGTAAAATTGGCAAAAGTTCTCGTAAGAGTGTCATCCGCTTCGCTTTTATACATCGGCATCGACAACGGCTATATCCTTCTTTGGAAAGCGGCATGTCCGGCTTTAATTGTTGATTTATCCCAGGATAACATTGTTCGATCAATACGGCGGACTCTGTCTTGTAGCGCGCAATTTGCGTCGATTTAAATTGAGAATGACGTCAGCAGACTTGACACGGCGCCAATTTAATTAGAATAATTTATGAATCTCTATAGGCGTTAAGAGATCTTATGTCTCGACAAATTAGAGCTTTGATAGTTAACTTCAAAAGCGTTTAATGAATGACCTTCACTCGACGCTTTTGTACTTAACCAAATTCTGTATAACGTTGAGGCGTTGAGTGAAGGTTCTTCACTGGACGTTTTTGTCCTTTAACACCTTTTACTGAGATGGCGTCGAGTATAAATGCTTCACTCAACGTTTTTGTACTTAATCATATTTTCTTTGAGAAGACGTCGAGTGTAAGTCTTTCACTCGACGCTTTTGTGCTTATTCAGATTTTAGCGCTTCTCCACCGAGGCTTTGAGTGAGAGTTAAACAGACAACGCTTTTTGGCCTTTGGCGTTGAGTGATGTGTAGTCACTTAACGTTTTTGTACTTAGTCAATTTCCTATCTTCCTTGACCATGCTGACTTCTTTCCAGCCATATTTCTGATACTCTCAGGCTGTCTAATCACTTAATTACCAATACACTGCACATGTAAACTTAGACATCAAATACAGGTTTGTGTATATTATTGACTTGTGGACAATTGGAGCTATCCAAATGTGTGGGTTCAAAAGGTGCACAAAGTGCAGGCTACTGGAGGACGGGGCTCGATGTGGGAGATTGAGAGGTGAGATGGAGGAGTTGGGAGGATCAAAAGAAGAGGTGGAAGGAGAGTGAACAATAAGATATTGTAAGGATTTGATAATCCACGATGTAATCAATGAGTTCTTGGATTCTCATTGTCCATAACCTCTAGCATTATTCGTCGATTACTGTGGTGTAATTCACATTGCCAAACAATCTGCGACCCTTAAGAGCCAGATAAATATAAGGAGACCACGACAAATTGTTTTTTGTATCAAGGCAAGTAGTGGTGATTTGATGGATGGCATTGTCATGACCAACCTGGGTAAATCTAGTAGGTTGTAATCCGTCATCAGAATCAAGCACAACAGACAGCTAGATGAAGGATGTAAGGGTAAGAAAAAATTCGTGTAAGTCAAAAAACGGCCTTCGAAAAGTTATCTTCGCTAGAAAATAAAATGGGAACACTACTAATAGGACCACCTAGGTCTTTGAACACTAAACCCTAAAGGTTCAAAGTATTAGATGGCAGATTAAAGAGATAGAAGTTTTTTTCTCTGTTGAAGCCATTAGAGGGAAGAACCCTATAATGAAATTTTAGAAAGATCAGTTAATGGATTAAGGCTTTGTTTGGCACATCATTTGGAGCTCTCCATTTGGGGTAAATGTTGCCGCACGGCGGGTAACCAAATGGCCGGCGGCGGCGTTTGCTCCGTTTGCACCCGCCGCGCCATGGGAAATGGAGGAAAACGGAGGGATTCCAACCACGGCCTTCCCTCTCCGGTTCCAAAAGCACTTCTTCTCATCCCGCCGCCTGAGCAAAACGCCAAACCAAACGAAGCCTAAATGATGTTACTATGTCATGGAGGAGAGAGAAACAAAGCTTTTTTGAAAAAACAGGATTATTGGACTATCGGCAAAGGTGTAACAACACCGCCATACCTGATCAAAGGAGACACTAATCCTTATGTTATGGGGGGAGGTTCGAGAGAGGAGTTTTATGTTGTTGCTGGTGTCTGTTGTGTTGAGTGTCTGTGTGCTTGAGAAGAAGAATGGGATCGGCGGAGGATTGTCTGGACAAATCGAAGGAACTGTGACTTCGGTAAATTAGTTTGTTTGCTCTTATACCATGTAGAAATCCATAAAATAGAAAATATTGAATTATTATTGAATTGTGGATAGCATAGTAGAGTTAGGCAGACAATAAATAAACTAGTCCGGTAGAAATTTAAAAAATTAAAAATGTTACAGTACTAACAATGATGACAATGTTGACGATGATGATAATTCTCTAATATCCGATCATCTAATAAAAAAAGAATCCTAACAATTAAATTAAACTAAACTGATATAAATCATTCAAATAATCCAAAAGACTAGAATAGTTTGGAATAAATTTTTTTGTTCAGCATAAATTTATGATATTTATTACTTTTGCAGGTTATGAATGAGCTTTGCGTGTCTACCGGAGGCTCGTGGATACTTAAAAGCGGTGCCTTGAGATAAAATTTTGCTTGCTTAAGCTGATTGCTAATTTTGCTAACACTAAGGTTTGTAATGGATATAAATTCTCTCAACAGCATTTATTTATTTTTATTTATGAAAAGAGTTGTATAAAAGCCCAATGCTAAAGGACCATTTCTAGGGCCACTATGAGTGTTATTTATCTTGTGTTGTTTAGTCCCATATTGTGGATTGAAGTTGAGAATCTTGAGATTTCATTCCTCTCAACTGTAAATATGTGTATATGTGCTTTTATTTTCTTTACATGATGTAATAAAAACATTTACACGCCTTTTGGTGTTTTCTCGCATTTTTATGAATTCCGGTCAATTTTTTTTTCATCTCAGCGCGATTTATTTAACTGCAAGAAATCATATTCTCATATTTTTAAGGTCACGCTTGTACAGTGTTTTTTTAGCATGCATGTTCTAAAGAAAATAAATGTGATGGAAGAACTTGTATATCGGATCGAGGGAAAAGAATATGGAAGAACAGAGAAACACAATGTGCTAAATATCTTTATAAGAGTTAACAAGTTTATCTTTCTTTCACATTTCCTTGTTTTCTTTCTCTAATTTTTAAGGTCACGCTTGAATACACAGCTTTCTAAAAGACTTTTTGGATAATAGAAGGCCTTGACACTTGATTTATTTTTTATTTAAATTTCCAGCACTCCCCTCTAAATGAAAATTGATATATTGATAATGTCTAAAAAGACTAAAATTGTGTCAATTTAATGCATTGCCCCATAACAAGATGCTTATTAAAAATATCGGCAAATTACTTAGCAAAAATATCAACAACTTGATTTCTTCATATTTTTCTTTTGAATAATTAAAGTGAGCATCCATATTGTTGCTTCTTTCATGCACCATATCTTTTAACAATACAATTACCAATTTATTTTGGTGATTGTTATGGGCAAACCTATTTTAGATAGGTGTAAACCAGAAGTTAAAATAAAAAACATTAAATAACTATTTTATATTTATGGTTAGATTGGATCCGGGCAAACCACTCCCCACTCCGCTCCTCCTGATTCTGTCGCTCCCCACCCCGCCTCTCTCCCGATTCCGCCCTAGGGCTGACTCTCTCCCCACACCGCCTGGAACAACACCTTCGGAAACTTCAAAATCGGGCATCTCCAGCACAGGCTCGCCCGATTCTGTCGCTCCCCACCCCGCCTCTCTCCCGATTCCGCCCTAGGGCTGCCTCTCTCCCCACACCACTTGAACCTGTTATTTCAACTTACAGATCCCACTTCCAGACAAACCTGAGACAGAAGATTCTGCTGAAATGAAAAAGTGGAAGTGGTCACTTCTTTCGGCCAAAAAGAAGAATTTTGAAATGCAATCTCAATGGTGTGACGTGGAATTTAAACTTTCTGTAAGTGTTATTTGCTATGATGTTTATCAATTCTTTTGAACTTGGAGCAGGTGGATAGAAAGTTGAAAGAGGCCGGAGGAAGGCTTCTACTACCCACATAACCTCGACTTCAGGGGTCGTGCATATCCGATGCACCCAAATCTAAATCATCTCGGTTCTGATTTATGTCGAGGAATTCTTGAGTTTGCTGAGGGGCGCCCTCTTGAAACTAGGGGGCTGCGGTGGTTAAATATACATCTTGCTAATTTATATGCGTCCATCAATGTCTGGCTGTTTGTAAACATCTTGCTCAAGCATTAAGTAGTCCAACACCGGAGTTTAATGTTGATGCTAAACTGTACTTTATGTTTTGCTAAAGAATTTAGAAAATTTTTATTTGGTTTGCCCGTAACAATTTGGTTTGCACATATAAATTTTTGGTTTGCCCATAAAATTGATTTGCACATATCCAAAATAGGTTTGCCCATAACAATTACCTTTATTTTCCATATAGTATTTTGTAGCTTCACTTTGAGATCACAAAATCTTCTTTAGTAGATTCCTTCAATGACAACAATTAGTTGCATCTTTGAATACCATGTGAAAAATAAAACACAAATTTGATACTTTTGTTCCACCAAGGTGATATCCACCCAATCATTATTTGAGTAGCAAAACAAGTTGGATTACACTAGAAAAAGAGTATAATGTTCCATGAAAGGTGACTTTATGTAGCATTGATCCTCTTAGGACCTTTAAATGTGTCTCAGCCCGATCTTCCATATAACAGTTTGCAAGTCCAACTTTGTATACATATATGGCCTTTTACATGTCAAATATATTAATGTTCTATTTATTTTTTGTATAATTTGATGTCACATTTTGTTGGGATTCACTCATTTGTGATAATTTCTTGAGAATTCCTTTTCCATAAGTGTTGGCAACAAAAATGTCACAAGTACACACTGCTCAAGCTGAAGGATAAGGGTAGTTGTTGAGTGGCTAGTTACTTTAAGTCACGAATGAATGAGCGAGAGATGGGATGAGGAAAAGATTGCCGCAAGCAAGCGGCGATGCCATATTTACCTGCAACGGCTAATATCACTTGATGTGGGCAATATTATTAATATAAATCTTGAATTACATCAGGGTTTACGCCCATATACATATAAAAACAGTCAATATGGCCTGCAGAGAGGAGCTTGCAGACACTAAAGAGAGATCGCCCAGGCCACCCGCACGACCTTAAAAGCAGTGTTCGTCCGGACACTTAAACAGAGCCCACGACTCCATGCCTCTTTGCTTTTATCCCCCTCTAGTCTGAACCTGGCCACTATTATAGGAATCGAGGGCTGCCTGGATGGGCAGGCTTAGGATCTACGGGCTGACCTAAAAAGGTCACACGGTTAGGGAGATTACCAAAAGGGAGTGCACAAGCGCTCCCAAAGGGCATATCTTGGGGGCCGAGCGATCATCAAAAAGAAGTCCGCAAACGCTCTCATAGGGGAGATCTGGAGGACAGGGCAATCACCAAAAAGGTGTCTGTGAGCACTCCCGAAGGGGAGACTGCGCTGACAGGGCAATCACCAAAAAAGAGTTTTTGAGCACTCCCGAAGGGGAGCCCGCGCACGGGGACTTCTCAGAAAGTCACCTATCCTAGTACTACTCCAGCTCGAGCACGCTTAACTATAAAATATTTCAACTTCTCATCACCAATTTAGCTAATTATAATGTTTTTTAACTTTTCATCACCAATTGAGCTGCAACTTAATTGGTGATGAGAAGTTGAAAAACTTCATAGTTAAGCGTGCTCAGACTAGAGTAGTACTGGGATGGGTGACCTCCCGGGAAGTCCCCGTGCTGCACACTTAACTTTCAAGGTCACTCGTCAAAGAGAGGTTGTGGCCACCAACAACCTACCAGTGGGCAGTGGCGCTGATTGAGGTTTTCCATGGAGAGGGGTTGTGGTGCTTGGACTGCAACCCGGTAACAGTCTGCCTGACCAGGACAGCTCCGCTTGAGGTGGATTGGGTCCTTAGGTTGTGGGGATGATGTTACACCACACACTCCAACCAGCTCTGCCCCAGATACAATCAGATATGCAGCAGGTTGTTGAGTTTGTGGCTTGATCCCCCGACCTTATTGAAGAGAGACATCATCTTGTATCCCCTCACCAACTGAGTTGCACCTCAACAACCTGCCATAAGAGCTGGTTGAGTGTGCGGCCCGCGAGCCCTTGTTGTGCGGCTCGACCAGCGGGATCAGGCCCGTAAATGAGCCGTCCACAACAGAAAATCACCAAGCCCAGGCTAGCACATGGAGTGATCACTTTGGAGGAGGTATGGCCGATTTCTGGTAAATAATAAGCTTCTTGCAAGATAAATATGTCTTCCTTTGTTTCACTTCAATTCTAATGTAACCGATCATTCTCTTGAACTCCTCAAACATAAGTGGATCGTTTCCTAAAAAGTTAATGGCATTCACATATAAATAAACAATATTTCCATTGTCATGCATCTACACATCAAGGTTGCAGATGTTGAATGTCAAGGACACGCCTGTTTGTTTTTTCATGTCGTTTATTACAAATCGAAGGATATATTAGGTATATTTTATATATCGGGTTATAATATTTAATTAATTATATATATAATTATATATTTTATTTATTTATATTTTATTTTATAAATTTACCATATTAACCTATTTTATAACCTATTAAAATTTATGTTTTTCATTACCATGTTCTTCCTGTAGCTAAAAGCAGTTTTGCATGGGCACTGTACAATGGCTAAGAGTACAATATGCATTGCGCTTTGCACATGTGAGGGACACACTGCATTCCCGCTAGTATGTATGTGAGTTATTACAATATATTTTTAACTTTTCAACATTGTTGGTGCCTGCTTTAAGCCATGCAAAACGTCCTTCAATCTATAAATTCATGACAATCTTTTTTGTATACTATGGGTTGCTCAACATACTCCTTTTTTGTGATATCTGTCATTAAAAAAATTGAATATCACGGCTATTTGATGGATATGCTGTAACACCTCCCATGTAATGATCATATAATATGGGTCCGGTCGGGGCCCTACAACATATAGACGCCACAGGTTTAACATTATAAAGTGATATAAAGAACTACACATCTCAAAACACAGACAACAAAATAGCGGAAAACAGAACCAGACCAGAAGTTATCTACAACCATAGGAGTCCAACACGGTCTTAAGGCCTTACAATATTCGAATGACCAGAACTGCAGCAACAACAAACAACAAAGTGCCTTAGCACCCCAAGGCTACCTCGGCATGCAAGCCGGATTACAGTACATGAAACATAACATTCAACAATCCACAACGAATAAAAGAGGGTACATTTCACGAGGCTTAGGCCTTTTTGGTCGGCGAGCTTGCTCCAGCTTGCGATCCTTGCCCTATAAAAGATTTGTTGTAACAGGGGTCAGCAAAGGCTGACCTCAACTGTGTAACCAACACATTTCCTCCCGGCCGTCTCTAGTGGACACCGCGGCACCCCATCACCCTACAGGTCAGCACTTCGTATGTATATATCATTAAACATGAATAAACAGGTTCTGATGTCTCATACATCAAGCACGTTTCTATGTTGAGCATTTAAATAAAAAGGGGCCTACAATGCAGCATGTATGCAAACCTGAGTTTCACCCAAGGCGCCCTATAGCGCATATGATTCTAACATATCACCACGCATCAGTACATCACAACCTCATACGAGTACTTCCAATTTCCCCCATCGGCATTCAAGCCGATCCACGGAACTCTTGCTTAGGCTCCACCCGCTCATGGGTCTCATTACTCGGGCTTGTCTGCAAGCTCTGACTCTCACTTTAGTTCTGTCACACAAACAAATCGATGCTAAGAACCCTTGCTTGACCCTGCTCGCTCATGGGCTTCATCACCCAGGCTTGTCCAATAACTCGGCGTTCTCGTCAGTTTCACAGAAAGGGACTTGTCTTGTCGGTCTAGCCAGCCGACCACAAAGACAAAGTCAAGCATTCGCATACCATTCAACGACCACAACATTTTTGCCTTAAATCACCATTCATTCTCACACGAAAAAGAGGGCATCGCAAACGGCGTCTTCACCGCAATCGGATTTCTAGCAAAATCCCTAGTGCTCGTCATGCAACATCACCGCATCGGACAACCGGTCGCGATTACATCTTCACCTACAATGTCTAATCCACTAACATAGTCGATTTCTAGTGCAATAACATGTGTGGGACGGACTCAATCGACCCGGTGGCTCTTATTGAACCATGGCGACCCGAACTCCGATCATTTGAGAGATCTGGTGCCTAAATACTTGAAAGAAAGCAAAAACGCAACGGATGCCATGCACGCATCCTAAAAACCGAGAGGAGAAATGTCGTTACCTTACGACTCCTCTTCCTAGCCATGGGGATCTCTATTTGCATGGTTGAAAGTGTGCGCCCCCAAACCCTCTCCACGGATCCGGCCTCGGATCGACGAACGGAGCTCCGAAGCTTCGTCTTTGGAGGAAGATATACCTTCTTCCCCCTCCAACTCCCTCTCTCCCAAAACCCTAACTCTCACCCAAGGATGGGAAGAATGTGGGGAAGGAGTTCTTCAGCCCTACTTAAGGCTCAAGGACGGAGGATACTGGGCCATAAGATCGATTTCTAAGAAGATTGGACGGCCAAATCTCACCAGTTACGAAACTGCTTCCACTTGCTACCGCCGGGCGGTAGCTATCTACCAGCTCACAGACCCGCCTACCTCTGCAGACCGCCCCATTACATCCAGCGGTAGCGATACTACCGCGTGGTAGCATCTCAACACATTTGTCTCAACGCTTTCGTCTCGACCCCTTTGTCTCGACGAAAAGGGGCCACCGCCGGGCGGTGTTTACCTAACGCCGTGCGCTACCACTTGACCATTTGTCTCGACGCTTTTGTCTCGACGAAAAGGGGCTACCGGGGCTACCGCTGGGCGGTAGCTACCTGCCGCCGCGCAGTAGCTTCCAGAGCCTCAAGTTCTAGAAAACGGGGTGTTACAACTCCTCCCCCCTTAAAAGAATTTTGTACTCGAAATTTAACATGCACTCAAACAACAAGCATACCTGATGCAAATTGTTTCGGAAAGTCTTCCCGTACTGTTTGCTCGCGCTACCAAGAGAACTCGTCTCGCCCACAGTTATCCCAACGCACTTTCACGAGCTTAACCTATTTATCCGCAACTTTCAAACTTCTGAATCCTCTATGCCAACTGGATAGACTCTCGTCCTCAAGTCCTCTTCCACCAGCACTGCCGCCGACTCGACCACAACACTTGCCTCCACCAAGGCTTTTCTTAAAACCGAGACATGGAAAACGTCATGCAATCCACTAAGCTCTGTAGACAACGTCAACCTATAGGCTGCTTCTCTGATGCGTTCCGTAACTTCGATGACCCCAAAAACCTCAGACTCAACTTCTGGAGTCGGCGAATCCGCGAAATGTCTTTGAACGGCTTGATCTTTAAATAGACCCAGTCGGCTACCGCAAACTCCACATTTCTATTAAGCGCATTGAAATACTTCACCTGCCGATCCTGAGCAACTCTCATGCGCTCCTGAATTGTCCGCCCCAACTCACAAGCATCGGCCACCACCTCTTTTCCCAAAAGCTTGGTGTCTCCCGCTTCTATCCAAGTCATCGGTGTTCGACACCGTCTTCCATACAAAGCCTCATATGGCGCCATCTTGATACTCGCCTATAAACTATTGTTGTAGGCAAACTCCACCATGAAAAGGTGGTCTTCCCACTTCTTTCCAAAATCATGGGTACACATCTCAGCATATCCTCCATTGTACGATTTGTCCTCTCCGTTTGACCATCGGTTTGAGGATGGAACGTCATACTAAACTTGAGCTTTGTGTCAAGACTCTTTTGTACTAGTCCTCAGTCCTTAGACATATACCGTCCATCACGATCACTGACAATACTCTTTGGAATCTCGTGCAACCGCACAATATTACAAACATACAATTCCACCTACTTCTCCACACTGTCCTCCTTCCGATTCGGAATGAATTGAGCCACTTTGGTCAAGCGATCCACAACCACCCAAATGACATCGTTACCCTGCTGCGACCGAGCTAAACCATGCACAAAATCCATGGAGATGTCGTCAAATTTTCACTCAGGGATAGGAAGGGGCTTCAGGAACCCGCCCGGCCTCTGACACTTATCCTTCACTAAGGCACAAGTCTGGCACCGGCTCACATACAAAGCTACATTCCGCTTCATCCCGCTTCATCCCAAGCCACCAAAAGTATTTCCTCATATCCAAGTACATCTTTGTACTGCCCGGGTGAATGAAGTACTTCGTGAAGTGGGCCTCAAACATCAACTCCTCACGGAGCTTGTCGAACTGCGATACACGTATCCTTTCATTCCTCTTTAAGATCCCATCAACCATCTCCAAGGGACTACCCTCGCCTTTTTGAGCTTCCACCACAAATGGCTGGAACTCTGCATCCACATTGATCGCTTCCCGGATACGATCGGATAAGTCGCTATGTAACTCTATTCAGTTCAACCGAGTCATGTTAGACTCGCCTCTCGCTACACAATCAATGCCAAAGGACTCAAAGTCCCGCACCAACCGCTCAACATAAGCTTCAATCCAATTCTCTTGTCCAGAATATTTTCTACTCAAGACATCGGCCATCACGTTGTCCTTGTCTGGTGTATACTGAATCGCCACGTCGTACTCCCCAAGAAACTCGACCCACCTGCGCTACCGCATGTTCAAGTCTTTTGATTCAGAAGATACTTTAGGCTTTTGTGTTCCGTGATGATCTCCACCTTTGCATCATATACATAGTGTCGCCACAACTTTAACGCAAAAATTACCGCCGCCAGCTCCAAGTCGTGGACGGGGTAATTCCTCTCATGTGATTTCAACTGTCTAGACCCAAAGACTATCGCATTGCCATGTTGTAACTAGCACGCAACTCAAACCGCAACCCGACGTGTCGCTGAAAATCTGAAATCCTTCAGTCCCTTTAGGAAGGCTTAGGATTGGAGCCGACACCAACCTTTCCTTCCAGGTGTCAAACGCTCGGTTGCACTTCTGAGTCCACACAAACTTCTGATCCTTACGAGTCAGAGAAGTGAGGGGCAGAGCTATCCGCGATAAGTTTTTGACAAACCCTCTTTAGTACCCGGCTAGTCCAAGGAAACTCCTGACTTACGTCACAGTTCTCAGAACTGGCCAATCCCTGATGGCCTCAACTTTCGCCGGATCCACCGCCACCCCATCACCACTAATTATATGACCCAAAAATGTCACCCTCTCTAACCAGAACTCGCACTTCAAGAACTTAGCATAAAGTTGGTTCTCTCTCAAAACCTGCAAGACTACTCTCAAGTGAGTCTCATGCTCTGCCTCCGATTTGGAGTATACCAAAATATCATCGATGAATGCCACCACAAATGAGTTTAAGTACTCCTGAAACACTCGGTTCATCAAATCCATGAATACCGATGGTGCGTTCGTCAGCCCGAACGACGTCACCGAGAACTCGAAGTGGTCATACCCCGTACCAAACGCTGTCTTGGGTATACCCTCATCTCGAATCCGCAACTGGTAATACCCTGACTTCAAGTCCAACTTAGAGTACACCTCCGACCCTACCAACTGGTCAATCAGGTCATCTATCCGTGGAATCAGATACTTATTCTTGACAGTCAATTTATTCAGCTCACGATAGTCTATGCACAACCGCATACTACCATCTTTCTTATTTACGAACAACACCGGCACGCTCCACGGCGTAGAGTTGGGCCTAACATACCCCTACCCCAACAGCTCCTGCAACTGTACCTTGAGCTCGGCCAACTCCTTCGTTGCCATCCTAAAAGGAGGACGTGACACCGCCTAGCTCCTGGCAATAACTCAATCAAGAAATCGATCTACCGCCGAGGAGGTGCTCCTGGAAGCTTCTAAGGAAACACATCCTCGAATTCTGCCACCACCGACATTTCTCTAATTGATAACTTAGAATGGTGAACTTCCAAAAAAGGTACGAATGTTACTCATCCCCGAGTAACTACCCACACCAATTGCATGGCCGAAATCAGTGATCAGGCCACTCCACTAAGGCCTTCAAACTTGATTTCTTCCTTTACTTCGCTTCTCAAGGTCACCACCTTTGATGGGCAGTCAATACTGGATCGCTGCTGTGCAAGGCAATTCATTCCCAAGATCACGTCAAACTCGGCTAACGGTAGAACTGCTGCTACCAACACGAAGTCAACTCCGTATAGATTCCAACCAATGCGCCCTTTCGTCCCAGTAGTCATGGAAGACCCATTGGGTATGCGCACCTAAGCTCTGCGTCCGCCAAAAAGGGCTCAACCCCAATTCTCCTGATAAAGCTTTCTGCAAGAAAGAAGTGTGACGCTCCCGTGTCGAACAACTCCCTAGCGGGATAACCGGAAACTAACACGAAGCCTAGTATACATGCAACACACATAAAATGTCGTGAAAGTATTAAGCTAATAAACGAACTTAAACTTTTTCATACCTGTCACCACATCGGGCTGTTGAATCGCTTCCTGCTGCCCAAGATTGTAGGCCCTTGGCTACACGGGTTGGAAACGTGAAGCGCTCGACTCCGTCATTTTCCCTTCCTCCGCAGTACTGCGACCGGAACGCACTGACTGCTCCTGTCTTTACTCTGGTTCAGCACCACCCTCAGTACAATACTGAGCTATGTGACCTGGCTTGCCATACGTGTAGCACGTTGGTGGTCCCTTGAAACGAGATCCCCCCAACGTCGTACTGCTCTTTTCTCCTGACCTGAAGGGATGAGGTTTCTTCCTCCACCTATTCCCTTCTGACTTCCACTGCGATTGAGAAGGCTTTCCTTCTTCCTGCTTCACTCTATGATCCTTGCGGCGTTGGGTTCACTCCATATCACTTTCCAATGTCCTAGCAGGCTCAACCAACTCATTGAAGCCCGCATTCTTGTGAGCTATTAGGGGTTGTCTCAAATTCTCTCTCAAACCATGATAGAAGAGGTTGTCTCTTTCCTCATCATCAGCCATGGTCGTTCCCGCATAACGACCTAAACGAGTAAATTCCTGCACGTACTCATCCACGGTTTTGTCTCGCTGCACCAAGTGCAAAAACTGTCTCTGAAGAGCTAGCCTTGTCGACGATGGAATATACTTCCTTAAGAAAGCATTCACAAACTCATTCATGGACGGGGTGCGTTCAGGAAACTGGCGGCCGCTATGGCTCACCCACCATAGTTTTGCGTCACCTTCTAGCATGAAGGTCGCGAATTGGGACTGTTTATCCTCTGGTGTTTCTGCCGCCCTCAGGAGTTCCTGAATCCTTGTCAACCAGTCATTGGCATCAGTCAGTGTGTCGACTCCCTTGAACGTTGGAGGATGGAAACTTAGAAAATACTTCATCTGTCGGTCTCCTTGCCCAATGACAACGCTCTCAGCCAACGACTATGCCTGCCTGGCTCCTCCGCCCAGTATGACTTGTGTTGCATCCGGGGTAACGAGAGTCGTTACCTGAGCAACAGGGGTCACAACTTGTGTTGCAGCCGCAGCTTGGGCCTCTACCATTACCTCTGCTAACATGCAACAGAAATCGCTCGGGGATACACCCATGCCCATAGGACCCGGAGCAGTAGCATTGCTCGCCGAAGGCTCCTCTCGCGGCCTCGACGTTCCCGCCTCGTCGCTAGCACCCTTAGCAAAAGCAAGGTAAAACAGGAATCAGGTTCCATTCAAAAAACTCAAACACAAGGACACGCACGGTCTCGCAATACTCCTATGTGGATAACTTCTTTATGCTATTCGATTACGTCAAATCGACTATTATACCTTATCTTGGACACTAACCTCACTTTGATACCAAATTGTAACACCTCTCCTGTAATGATCATATAATATGGGTCTGGTCGGGGCCCCACAACATATAGACACCACAGTTTTAGCATTATAAAGTGATATAAAGAACTACGCATCTCAAAACACAAACAACAAGACAGCGGAAAATACATAACCAGACCAGAAGTTATCCACAACCATAGGAGTCCATCACGGCCTTAAGGCCTTACAACATTCAAATGACCAGAACTGCAGCAACAATAAACAGCAAAGTGCCTTAGCACCCGTAGGCTACCTCGGCATGTAAGCCGGATTACAGTACATGTAACATAACATTCAACAATCCACAACGAATAAAAGAGGGTACACTTCGCAAGGCTTGGGCCTTTTTGGCCGGCGAGCTTACTCCAGCTTATGATCCTTGCCCTGTAAAAGATTTGTTGTAATGTGACTCAGTAAAGACTGACCTCAACTGTGTAACCAACACATCTCCTCCCGGTCGTCCCTAGCGGACCCCGGGGCACCCCACCACCCTGCAGGTCAGCACTTCGTATGCCTATATCATTAAACATGAATAAACTTGTTTGTATGTCACATACATCAAACACGTTTTTATGTTGAGCATTTAAATAAAATGTGTCTACAATGCAGCATGTATGCAAACTTGAGTTTCACCCAAGGCATCCTATAACGCATATGATTCTAACATATCAACACGCATCAGCACATCACAAGTTCATACGGGTACTTCCAATTTCCCCCATCAGCATTCAAGCCGATCCACGGAACTCTTACTTAGGCCCCACCCGCTCATAGGTCTCAATACCTGGGCTTGTCTGCAAGCTCTGACTCTCATGTCAGTTCCGTCACATAAACAAACCGATGCTAAGAACCCTTGCTTGACCCTGCCTGCTAGTGGGCTTCATCGCCCGTGCTTGTCCAAAAGCTTGGCGTTCTCGTCAGTTTCACAGAAGGGGACTTGTCTTGCTGGGACACTCTTCACACATGACTTGCAACGTCACGGGCTAGCTAGCCGACCACAGAGACAAAGTCAAACCTTCGCATATCATTCGACGACCACAACATTTCCGCTCTAAATCACCATTCGTTCTCACACGAAAAAGAGAGCATCGCAAACGGCGTCTTCGCCGCAATCGGATTTCTAGCAAAATCCCTAGTGCTCGTCATGCAACATCACTGCATCGGTCAATCGGTCACGATTACGGCTTCACTCACAATGCATAATCTACTAACGAAGCGGATTTTTATTGCAACAAGATGTCGGGGACGGACTCAATCGACCTAGTGGCTCCTATTGAACCATGGCGACCCGAACCCCTCTCATTTGAGAGATCCGGTGCCTAAATGCTTGAAAGAAAGCAAAAACGGAACGAATGTTATGCACACATCTAAAAACCGAGAGGAGAAATGTCGTTACCTTACGACTCTTCTTCCTAGCCATGGGGATCTCGATTTGCCCGGCTGAAAGTGTGCGCCCTCAAGCCCTCTCCACGAATCCGGCCTTGGATCAACGAACGGAGCTCCGAAGCTTCGTCAATGGAGGAAGATATACCTTCTTCCTCCTCCAACTCCCTCTCTCCCAAAACCATAACTCTCACCTAAGGATGAGAAGAATGAGGGGAAGGAGTTCTTCAGCCCTACTTAAGGCTCAAGGACGAAAGATTCTGGGCCATATGATCGATTTCTAAGAAGATCGGAGGACCAAATCTCACCAGTTACGAAACTGCTTCTGCCTGCTACCGTCGGGCGGTAGCTACCTACCGCGCTGGGGTAGCTCATAGACCCGCCTACCTCTGCAGAACGCCCCACTACTGCCAGCGGTAGCGATACTGCCGCGTGGTACCCTCTCAACGCATTCGTCTCAACGTTTTCGTCTCGATGCCTTTGTCTCGGCGAAAAGGGGCTATCACTGGGCGGTAGCTACCTACCGCCGCGCGGTACCTCTTAGAGCCTCCAGTTCTAGAAAACGTGATGTTACATATGCACACTTTTTTCTAGCAAGAAACATTTCAAGCAGATATTTACTATGTGAGTTACAAGTGTAAATACCTCGTCATTGTCGATATCTACCTTTTTTGTATCCTTTTACAACCACCCATGCTATGCACTTCTCCCTTTGCATTCCCCCTCACTTTGTACACCCATTTGAAATTGATGACCTTTTGTCCTTTCGAGAGAGCTCTTAGCTCCTATGTGCCCTTCTTTCCCAAGGCCTTGATTTCCTTATTCATTACACCTTTCTACCTGCATGACTTCTCTAGGAACCAAATGCTCATTATTTGTAAGCAAGCATGGCCAAACTCATTGGTCGCATCTTAGAGTTTAAGCTTCTTGTCTTTGTTTGCCTGTGCTTGTCTTCCAAGGATGTGGTTGAAGAGTTAGAGGGGGTAGAAGAGCTTGGAGAAGGAGGTGGTGAAAGTTCTTGTAGTTCCTTATGTACTTCTTTTAAATCTTAAATATGCTCTCTTTTTCCAGTTCCAAGCTTATTTGTTGAAGATCAAATCTCTTCGCATAACAACTTAGGTGTTGGGATCAATTAAATTGTAGGATTTAGATTTTTGACAGATAAAGATGAGCTTGGATCTTATGCCCTCAAAATTCAATCTCCTTTATTTAGGAACATGTGTATCACATGCTCCCATGCACCTTCAAGTGAGATATTCAAGTTTCTCCTTGTTCATGCTTCGTGGTGTTGGGTAGAAAATGTCTCAACTTCACACCTAGAGATGAATGAAAAAGAGGGGGTATTATGAGTGAGCAAGTACTCCAAGTCATGATTATTCAGGATGAGAGAAGAAGTTTGAAATGGAGAACAATTGAGAAAATTCTCAGAGTTTTCTCTAGGGGGGTGAATAGAGATTAAAATTTATTTTTATTTTAACTATACTTTTCACAGAATTTGCATATACTCAGATTATCAACCAGAATTTATGTTAATTAATTATAAACACTGCACATCAAATAAGTAATCATAGAAAAATGCACAATCACAGAAGACACAAGTAATATAGTGGTTTTCCAAAATCTGGGTACATCCACTATTCTATCCCTTTGGCAGGAATTGACCATCACTGTGCCTATGTTTTTGATAAAGAGACTCTTAGAACCAATCATTAGATTTTTTAATAAGGAGATCTTGAAACAATACAATCTGAGTCTTTTCGTAAGTAGACTCTCAGAATCACTATTTAAATCTTTGAAGAGGGATTCTTAAAACTCTTTTGTCAAACTGAAAAGTTCAGAAAACAGAAATTAGAAGAGGATATGAAGATGTAATCTTTGTGGTGAGTCCTCTCAGCAGAATCCTGAGTACTTGTTGGCACTAAGTGAATTGACTTCTGGAACTCTGATGAATCATTGAATGAGAATATCTCAAGGATTATTAGCCTTTTATTCCAGATTATGCTTTAATCTTCACTGAATCTGATGCAATAACTGATAAGCCCTTGAGAAGAATCGATTCTCTATTCAAATTCAGGAACAAGATGACGATCGGCTGATTCAAGAAAGAACTTCAATTGTAAATGATAATCTTTATAATCTTCTTTGTCGAATTCAACCTTTCAAACCACGATTTTATCTGTGTGTAATGATCGTTGTAGCTTATTCCTCCTGTGTTATACATTCCCGATAATCATGTCTCTCTCTCTCTTTATATATATAATCATCTTCTAACGACTTCAAGAAACGGTTATTTATTTTAAAACTTTCTTGAATGAATTCTAATTTAATCCCCAGAACAATTCCCATTTAGAATATTATTCGACGTAACGTTGAGTTCATATAGAAGTAGCATCGAATTCTGACTTCATTCAGACTGTCTGTTAAATTAACTCTGTAATCAACATTACGTTGACAATATATCAAAGTATGGGTGGATATAGATCATGAAATAATGTCGACTAAACTTATTTTGATGCTCTGACTTATAATCAAAGTACGTCGATATTGAGTCGAAGGTACTTTGACTTTCAGTCGACGCATGTTGGTATTTCCTGACTTTCCTCTAACATTCAGTGTGTCTTTCTTATGTCCTTTACTCCACTGACATATTAGGACTTCTAAGACCATATTACCCTCTCTATCCATCATGGGTAATAAACCTAGGATGTAAAATCATTTAAAGCAATTTGTTACGGTAAATCATAGGGGTTTTCCCAACAAAGTGCCGCAAGAGGCAAGACCAGATTTTGCACACCGCGAACCTTTAGCTGTGTAATTTTATTGATTGATTAAATGGTTACAACAAGGTTACAAGAAAATTTTGATGCTCCAAAGGGGTACTCACAAACACTATTTTAGGGTATGTGAGTACCAGAGAGATCTTGGCTTAAGTTTTGATACCCTCACAACTACTATTCATTGCCTATTTGTAGACCATAATGGATTTACCCGCCAGCAGCCTTTTAAAAGGCACGCTGCCCACTTATAAAATGAGGCGAAATGAAGAAAAAATGTTCAAGTACAAAATTAACGAAGGTTTAGCCAGTTCACTCGGATGGCCGGTGAATACTCTTGGGAGTTCAACCAGTACTCCCGGGAGGTCGATGAATTCTTTTAGTGGTTCGACAAATTCCTTCAATGGTTCGGCGAATTCCATCAGAAGTTCAGCTAGTACTCTTAAATGGTTTAATGGAAACCGAGCAAATGGAGACACGTGTTAGCCTGGTTGATGATGATGAATTATGCAAAACTTGAGTAAACAGAATCGCCGCATTTTTTCAAACCTTCGTGAAGATTTCAAAAAAATAGTGTCGACGAGTTCTGTATTGACATAAATGCCCAACGCATCTATATATCAACGGGTAATTTGACCGGAGAATCAACACTAACAATGGCATGATTCTCTCTAACAACTGTGCAAGTGCTCTCGAAGAATATGGAGGGTGGCAAATTTTTGACTTTTGCGCAAATCCAAGTTGGTCGTTTGACCAAAACTGAAAAGAAAAAGTTGGTTTCCCTGATGTTGGGCGAGTCAGCAGTAGATGCAAGTTCACCTCCCACGTCTCCAATAGTTTATATCACCAGAGCTATTTATGTTGGAGTGAGAACTCCTTTTGTTTATAAAGTCGTGGCAATAACCGCTCCTTTAGTATTTCAAATAATACATTCGTTAATCATTATATTGACTTCACTCTTCCGCTAGGTTTCTTTTTTGATCTCTTCAGTGATGAAAAAGGAAAAGGAATCTTAAAGGCGGATGTGATTTCTGGGTTAGAAGAAGTGTTGATGCTCGCTATTCTGGAGGATGAATTGAAGAAAACTATTACCATGGATGATCATAACAAATGTTTTTGGGAGGATATTAGTCGCGAGAACACAAGAAAGAAGAAAGTTCGCCCTTCTAAGCCCCCTCTTTAGTTGATTGCAAATGAAGACAATGTCAGGTGTAAGTCCAGGAAAGCTGTCGAGAAAGTGGGCAATGGTTGTTGCTCGTCTCGAAAAGGAAATAACTGTAAAGGAGGAGGAAGAGAGGGAGGCTATGAAAGCTATGATAGAGCTTCGAAGAATTGGTTGAAAAGGAGCTGAGGAAGCCGCGAAGTAGGTGGCAAAAACTTAAGAGGAGGAGACAACGAGGAAGGCAACAACGTAGAAGGAAGAATCAAATGAAGGCTGCAAAAGATAAGGAAGTTGAGGCGATGACGAAGGAAGAGGCTGCAAGAAAGAAAACAAAGGAGAATGAAGCAAATTATTTTGTTTTCTTACCATATATTTAAGGATTAGATGTTGAAAATTGGTAGTGTTTCTTCTTATACAACACGAATTTTTCTACATTTTATATTCTTTAAAAAAGGTCGTATAGATACATGTATATATATAGACACACGAACATGTATATGCATGTATATATTTGTATACTCGCATATAATTGCATGTATATGTGCATATATATATGTATAGCATGTGTATTTATATAAGCCAATTGTAATTACGTCATGCCTCGAACATACCCATAGTTTTTAAATTTTCTCGTACCGCTATGCACTTAAAGTTTTGTACCTATACCTGTACTTTATAGCTTAGCATAAATGGGCTTCTCATCAGATTTGCGAGCAACGTATTCTTCCAGTTTGTCCACTTTCAGCATTCTTTGTACTAAGTCACTAAGAGCCTGACAGTTCTGCTTGTCGTGACCAATGTCTCTGTGGAACTCACAGTAAAGTTCCTGATTTCTGGTTGCTTATGGAGGTTTTGAACGGACTCCATCGGGAGAATTATGTCAGTGTACTCCTCACGAATCATCATATGGGTTCATTCAAGGAGGAGTATAAGTCTGTACGGGACGGACTTGTGATGATGTCGATGGAAAGGCTTGTTGCTTAGATGATACAAGCCTGTTCTGTTGATGGGAACGAGGTTGTGGTGGCTTCATATCAGGTGCGGATAGGCGTTGGTGCGACGGTGCGAATAATACATCTCGGCGGTTGAAATAAAATCCATCTGCGCAAACTTTTTCACTGCAACCATCTCCTTAAGGGAGGCCGACAGCGACACCCGCAGCGACTATGGGCCGGCAGAGGTCGCCCTCAGCCTGGCGACCACACCCGTGGCCGCCGCCGACCCTTCTGTGCGTCGTCGGCCACAGGAAAATCCTAAACCACGCTATGTGAAGGTTTTTTACACCCACGACGGTCGGCTGTTGTGGGCTCGCCGGCCACCGATCGCCCTAGGTGCAAAAAAACCAGCTTCACATCGCGGCAGCCGGCGCAAGAGGGCTCGCCGGCCACCAGCCGCCCTGGGTTCATCGGCGTGCCTGTCGACAAACCCAAGGTGTCCGGTGACCGGCGAGCCCGTCGACGCCGACTGCCGCGATGTGAGGCTGGTTTGCGTAAGCGGAACTTTAGCAATCCAACGGCTATCGCTAAACCTGATCACCCAAATTGAACGGCGCAGACATTTTATTCGCACATTGGCACCAACTCCTATCTGCATATGATTTCGCCTTTATATATGTAGATATATATACATACATATATATAGATATATACATACATATATATACATATATATATAGTGTGTATTTATATAAGTCAATTTTATTTACGTCATATCCCAAATGTACCCGTAGTTTTTAAATTTTTCGGTATCGTTGTACCAGATAAGTATCGTATCTGGTACTCATACCCGTACCAGTACTTCAAAGCTTAGCAGAGACGAGCTTTTCATCAGATTTGGGGCAACGTATTCTTCCAGTTTGTTTGCTTTTTGCATTTTTCTATTGTCACTAAGAGCCTGACAGCTCTCCGTGTCGTGACCAACGGTTTTGTGGAACTCACAATAATGTTCCTTATTTATGTTCTCATACTCAACACTATTTAAGCTGGGTTGTTTCTGGAGGATTTGAACGAACTCCCCCATGGGTGAATTATGGCAGTATACTCCTTGCAAATCATCATATGGGTTCTCTCAAGGAGGAGTTTAAGTCTGTACGGGGCAAACTTGTGATGATGTGGATGTTACTTAGATTGTACAAGCATGTTCTGTTTAGGGGAACGAGGTTGTGGTGGCCTCATCTATTGAAAATGACGAGGCAGAGGTGGTGTTGATGATGGAAAGTCTTTCCATGATGCGTAGGTGGAAAGAGTTCTAGATGATTCCTTTGTACACGGTGGGGGGCAACATGAGGTTGAGCGAGAGAGTTCTCCCCCCATTGTTGTTGATTCCGTTGGGTGAGGGAGAAAACGAATCCAGGATTCGTTGTCACTCCCTCGATGAAATTGTTAGCCATGTTGATCATATCTTTGTAGGAGCTAGGTGGTTTCCGACTAACCTCAAATTTAAAAAGACTTTTTTGAAATCCACAAATCAAGGCTACTTAGTACATGACGGGATCAATGTTATGAATCCCGAGCATTTCCTCTTGTAACCTATCAATATAGTGTCTCAGATTCTCAAATGCTCCCTGTTTAATTTGAAACTGTGCATGAGGGCCACGTTTTTGTTTTCTAGAAGTGGCACACCTTAGTAGCAGTTTATTTCAAAACTCTTTAAAAGAGTTTATATATCGGAATGGAAGATTGTAAAACTAATCTCTGGCTTTGTTGTCGAAGACCATATATAGTAGCTTACAACGAATCGCGTCAGATAGATATTTGTAGATAGATTGTAGATTCGAAAGTTTATAGGTGATGAACAGGGTCCGCCCTCCCAATAAATTGAAAGAGATAAGGGTCCCTTAATTCGCCCATGATAGGCTCCCGTCGAATATCGTCAGAGAAAGGTGAAAGATCTTTCTCCTCTTCAACTGGTTATGCCATTTCCTAAAAATTGAGAACTCACGTGGGTCTCGAAGCTGCTGCAGCACGGTAAAAATCTCGCGTGGCTTCGGCGAATTCCTCTTTCCTTGATTGTAGCCTGGGAGCTGTTTGTAGAACTTGCGGACGAACATCTGGAGTCACAGTTCCTTTACGAAGGGAGGCTACCTGTTTATATAGTTGGGTAACCGCCGAAAGCAACATATTAAACTCACTTCTGGTGATCATTTCTTCAGAGTGGTTACGAAAACTTTCAGGTGACTTCCTTGTTATGTCTCGTCCTGTCATTTAGATTGACTGTTCTTCGACCACTCAATATCTAAGGTCGGTGTTCGTTCTATTGGGGGTAGAAAACGTCTTTCTCCATATCAAACAAAAAATGAAAAGGAGTGGCTCTTGTGAGTGGGAGAGTACTCCAAATCATGAATATTTAGGATGAGAGAATAAGTGTCGCAAGCGGCGAGACAGTTTTCACACAACATGAATCTTTATCCGTGCATAATTTTATTGATTGTTCAAATGATTATAGCAAGGTTACAAGTAAATTTTGATGTTCCAAAGGGGTACTCGCAGACACTATTGTAGGCTATGCGAGTACTGGGGAGATCTTGGATCGAGTTTCGATGCCCTTACAATTACTGTTCTTGGTCGATTTATAGGCCACGGCGCGTCAACCTGCGGTCATCCTTTAAAAAGACAAGTTGTCTACTTACAAAATGGGGCAAAATGAAAAAAATTGTCATGTACGTAGAATAACGAAGGGTTCGCGAGTTCCCTCTGAGGGTCGCCAAATACTCTTGGGTGGTTAGTGAGTACTCCCGGGAGATCACTGAATTCGTTCAGAGGTTTTTAGCGAATTTCATCAAAAGTTCGGCGAGTACTCATAAATGGTTTTATGGAACCAAGGAAACAGAGACACGTCTCAGCCTGGTTGATGATGTAGAATTTTGCGGAACTTGAGTAGACACTTAGGGCATCATATTCTCTAGGCTCCTGCTGAATATTTGTTGAGAGTTTTGCGTTCCACTACCTTTGCCAAAAATTCCTATCATATTCTTGCTTTTGATCATTCTTCGCACTAGATTAAGTATGATATTGTTTTTACTAGGGATAAAATTGTGATGTTAGTTGATACGGAATGTCATGATCTTCACAATACTCTTCAAATGTTTTGATTGTGAACTTGCCACCTCGATCAGTTTGAATGGCCCTAGTTTGGGATTCTCTCCATGATTGTTATGAATTTGTCAAACATATTAAAGACATACATTTTTTCAGGAAAGCATTGCTCTTTCAATTGATTCGCATCTATGTGAATTTGTTGAAGTGCCTATTCTAAAGTTTGTTTCATTCTGAAATTTGTTTTAGGTTACCTTCTAAAGACACATGCTCCACAAACTTGATTTCATGTGAAACCTCGCATAAGCTTTTTTCTTGACATAATATCAAGATATCTTAATGTTTATGCGCTTAAATGTTGTATCTGTTACACCCGCTTTTAAACATTTGATTATATTTCTTCTTATGTTTAGAATGAACGTTATGTTATTTCATTATTTGTCATTGGGCAATTAGCTTATTTGAGTGTTCTTAAAACATTGCTCTCCATATCCGGCATATACTCAGCATCAAAAATAAATTAATGACCTTTATTCTTAAAAGGGATGTTTATGTTACCTTTTCCCTTTCACAGCAATTGTTGAGTCGCATAAACTGATTTTGCTCTTCATTCCATCTCCGCTGACATACTTCTATGACTGCACATTTGTACTAGCCCTGAATCCCAACACCAATTATTTTGGTTTTTCATCTTCTCATTTGAATGCTAATAACTAGAAATGATCTTTTTTGTTTCCTCTCAATCAAATTTGCATTTCTTGATTTTCCTTATTATGATGCCATTTAGAAGCATGACACTTTTTCTTTCAAACTTAGGCTCCGTTTTGAACGGTGGTGGCAGTCATCAACGCATGGGTTAAACTGTCATTTGTTAAGGATCACCTAACTAACATCATCCGTTTGAACATAAAAGTGGATGAAGTTCCTTGGGTGGGCGTTAACGAATGACAATTTAACCCTCATGTTCATGGCCTCCATCACCGTGCCAAACGGAGCCATAATAGCAGACCTTAGATTTTGTTCTACCTTTGAATTTTTGGCTCTCTTCAAAGCTCCGTCGCACGAGATTTGGATTCCTTCGCCCTTTCTTGTTCTATATCATCATGACCATGTCCACTACTTCCATAGTCGCTGCCACAATTGCAGTCACTTCTACACTCATAGCCATTAGGAAAACTTGAGTTCTTCTCAAATTCGTAGTCTTCTTTGTCATACTCCAGTACAAGCTTTGGTTGGAGACTTGCTCAATATTGTCTTTTTTTTCTTGTCCTTTCTTTTCTTACATGGGATTTTTACTTCTTCAACCGGTTCTTCAGTATGCTCAAATTTGTCATGAATTGAGTGGAGTATCTAATCTACAACTTGAACATCCCCCAAACATTCGTATTATGTCCGTGGTTGATTAACCGCTATCAAGTCTCTTGTTAAATATGGGTCCATGGACTTAGACTCCTTTATTTGTTGCACTTTAAACTTTAGTCCGAAGTGTTTGAACCCAAAACTTGGCCTTTCTACTCTAGGAGGCAGATAAAGAACAGTTCAATTCAATCTTGTCCTTTCTACTCTAGGAGGCTCAATATAGCCTTTCTTCCCCACCTCCAAGATATCTTGTGTACCTAACAATGCCTACTTTAGTTTTCAAAGTCTCATTTCATGAGATGCGAAACTTGTAAGTTCATTCAACTAGCTATCTCCTATAAGCATGGCTCTTATATCACTTTGTGAAGAAATACTTTTTTGTTTGTTTGTTTGATTATATTAGGGAAACTCACAAGGAAGAAGAGTGGAGCACAATGGTTGGAAATTTCTTCTTCGTAAAGCTTTCTACCACATTTCTTTTGCTTTCTTTCTCTTTTTGGTACACCTTACCTCCATCTATATTTCAAGAGTACTCCTCCACATTAGTTCTCTAGATTATTCATCCATTAATTTTATTTTATTTTATTTTTAAATATGTATCGTAGAAACTCTTTTGGAAACGCAACATAAAGATTTTTAAAAACTTCCTAAATACTCCAAAATTTTGAGACTTTTATTGTCTGTATTTCCTTCTAGAAAATGTATGTATGATACCATCACCACTATCCATATCTGATAGTAACTTTATCGGCCTATCTGTTGGTTGTTTTTTTCAGTGCGCGTGTTAAAATTACCTGAAGTCTACTTAACTACCATAATTTCTCCTAATCTTATCACATTGAACTAGTACCTTTTCTTGTTCCTAAACTTATACTGAGATTCATATAGTGTATGTCTGACGTAATTGTTGTTATTCAGAATTTCCTTTTTTTTTGAAGTATTGGTGATAGTAGCTTAACACAATACCTGTTCCTGGTCTTTTTATTTTTATTTGAACCACTAAATTCTAGATACAACACACTCAAGCCTTTATCCCACTATAGTGGGGTTGGCTATATGGATCTTTTGTCGTCATTGTGCCCTATCTTTAGTCATAATCCCACTAATGCCCAAGTACACCATGTCTTTCCTTGTAGTTTCATCCACGTCATTATTTATCTACCCCCTCCCCCTGTAAACATGCCTAGTGACTGAACTCTCACTCAATTCTAGATATTGTATAAAAAATTGTCAGCTTTATTTATTTATATATAACTGTCAGCTTTATTTATTAATATATATTCTTGTGTTTTGAAACTTATTTTTTGCTCTCTGGCAGCATTATCATTCTGGCTTCAAATCCGGAGCATTTTCTATTTACAGACATTAAAGTGATCCTCCATGATTTCGTTTGAGGATGAAGAATTATCAAATGCAAGCTCTACATCAGGAATGATTCTTTTTTTTAAAAACATTTTATTGGACAATAATATTTTTAGTGTAGAAAATTTTGGCCAAGTTTGTAGATCCGGTGGAACACTACTTGTTTTCCTTATTTTCATTTACTGGGTGCTGAAAAAAGTATCAATTTGCTCAATTGTTTTAATTTATCTTTGTATCAAGCATTTCTATGCTTGGATCAATTGCGTTAATTTATCTTTGTGCTCTAAGCATCATGAGTGACACCATCTGGCAAATTTTTTGAAACCGGGTCTCAGAACGTTCGGGTGATCTCCATGGAGATCATGTGTGACTTTATGTGATCTCCACGGTTCATTGTGCCACAAGTGAACATATTGGAACCCCCGGATCCAGATTTTAGAATGGGACCCGATTCCAAAAATTACTCTCCTATGTGAGTCTTACATAATATCCTTGGTAGATTTTAGAAGAATATGGCTTCATTTGGCACGGCGGTTGCGTTTGCTCCCGGCAGGTGGAAAGTGGGTCTCGGACCGGAGGGAGGGAGGTGGGGCTGGAAACGGAGGGAAGGCGGGGCTTTTTCTCCTTGCTGCAGGAGCAAACACTGCAAATGCCGAGCCAGCCGTTTGTTTTTCCGCCGTGCGGGCGGCGTTTCTCCTGCCACCGTTGTGAATACAACTAACCAAATGAAGCCTAAGAAAGTCTCTTCTTTATGAGAAGAATTTTAAGCATGTACATATTAGGTTAGATACCATTCATGAAAGAAAGATTGAATAAATGACCAAGCCTTAAACTTAACCTAGCCCAAACCCTTCAACCAAAGAAATGACGTTTTTCCTTGTGTTCTGGTTATCCAAGAATTGATGAACCTTATACATTTGAAATTTTAAGAGCTCTGGGATTTATACCCTGATGTACCTGTTGAGCTTCCCCCTCGAACAAGTTTCTTTGATTTTGTATCAAGATCATTGGCATTGACTATCATTATTATCCTTGGTTATCCCATATTATGTCGACCTATGCCTTTAAACATTTTGTAATGAATTAAATTGCTCATCAAGCAACTTTCCGACTGTCATTATTAACCATAATGAGTAACTTTTTGGATATTTCTGTCATTGCATAGCCATTTACTATTATTTTGTAAATGTACAGTGCTATATAATCTTTTTCTTGTTCTATGACAGGCATGGGCCTCCGGCCCGATGGCTACGCGCCACAGTATCCGCCCGGCGATGGCGGGCTTTCGGCCCGATGGCTACGCGCCACAGTACCCGCCCGGCGATGGCGGGCTTCGCCCGCCCCCCACGGCGAGTACTCGACACGGGGCTTCGCCCCTACGGCCAAACGCGACAGTACCCGCCCGTCGACAGCGGGCTTCGCCCTCCCCAGGCGGCCGTGCCCGCAACATGTGCATATGAGTACTCAAAAACACCGTAAAAAAATATCAATCACGATTGCAATTTTTATTTTGTAAAAAAACGTATGAACAACATTGACGACTTGGAGTGCAGACATCAAGATCCCGCTCACTCCTCGCATACCAGCAAACTTATTCTCAAGCTCGGTATTCTTGTCTAGTATGATCTCCTTTGAATTGCAATCAATAAAGACATGCTGCTCTGAGAGTCAGTCCATACCAAAGATCACATCAAATTCTGATATCGGTAGTACAGATGCGTTCAAGCAAAAATCCCGACTTCCTATTTGAACTTCCACGCAGCAAGTCCTATTCGCACACATCACACATCTGTTTGGTAATAACACCTTCACACTATCTGTCGTCATATGACTAGGCACTCTGATTCGTATTACGAAGTCCTTAGACAGAAATGAATGCGAAGCACCCATATCGAATAGTGCTCTCGCCGGATTGTTCCGAATCAGGATAAAGCCTAAGACAAACACATCATACACAAGCTACACACAAGATATGAAATATGAAAAGTACGCAATCAATATCTTAGATCGTACTTATGACGACGTCACTTTGTTTTATGGCCTCCTGCTGGCCAAGATTATAAACTCGGGGCTGCGCCTGGGATGCAGAGGACTCCACCACTGCCTTTCCCTTATCATCATAAGACGCTCCCGTCTTCTTTTCCACCTTTGGCGGACCAACCCGACAGTTACTGGATATATTTCCCACTCTACCACATGTAAAGCAGGTACGAGACTCTTGCCCCGAAGTTGCCCCCGGCGCAACTGTAGAAGGAGCCTGTCCAGAAGACTTGGATCTCTTGCTCCATTTCCTTTGGTAGCTCGATTTTCCAGAACGGGGCGCTTTGAACTCGGACTTTGTCACAACCAAGTCCCTTTTTCCCTACACTCGCTTCATATCCTTCTCCAACGCACACGCCATATCCAGCAACGCCTAAAACCCCTGGTTCACCGAACTTGAGAGCAGGAATCTCAACTCATCCCGCAACCCTTCGTAGAACCGATTGGTTTTACGTTGTTCATCAGCGAAGATAGACCTCGCATAGCGTCCCAACCGCGTAAACTCATGCAAGTAAGTATCCACACTACTTTCGCCTTGCGTTAAACGCTGGAACTCATTCTCCATGGCGATACGTTGTGCTGCTGGCAGGTGCTTAGCCAAGAATAGTCACGAAAACTCCTCGATCGAGACTTCGGTTAACTGCCTTCCCGCTAAGTGATGCAACTCTATCTCGTCCCACCATAGCCGGGCCTCTCCTTCCAACAAGAAGGTGGACAAGGTGACCTTCTGATCTTCCTCCGACCTTATCGCCGTCAATATTCGCTTGACGCGCGACAACCAATCCTCTGCCTGCGTTGGGGTTCCCACACCCATAAACGTCGGAGGATTAAAGCTCATAAACTGCTTCAACTGCCATTCAGCTGCTCGAGGATCAACAGCCTCAACAGGTTTTGGTCTTACACCAACCCGATCTGGCACCAATGCCGATTGCGCCTGCCTAGTAGGGCTATGCTTGAATAATTGCAAACAGCACCTCAGTAATTAAGTGTACTGTTTCCGTAGAAGGAGGAGGTGTAGGCACCTTAGCTGGTGTCGCACTCTCATTAGAACGCTGAGGCTCAGACTACCCAGCACCACTACGAGTCACCTATAGGTGAACAAGACACACTTTAGTAACCTAGCACAAGCAATAACAACATTATAGGAATGCGTAGGTTCCTTAAATAGGTGTATTTGCATTCCTTAGTGGACATTCTTGAGTTCATTAATGTTAAAGAGGGTCGCACTTACACGTGCTCGCCACCCCACAAAAGAATTCGACCACGAATTCGAAAGAAGAAGACCGAGACAAGCTGATATCAAATTGTAACGACCTCATCCGTTAAATAACATATAATAGAAGGTCCGGTCGGGGCCCCACACCATATGTCACAAACAGACGGCGAAGTTACAACCACGAATGTCCACTAAATATATAAACAACTATCTTTATAAATATCACCCCGAAGGAATGTACAACAAATACACAAAAGTCTGGCCTTAAGGCCTTACAGTTAAGCTTTATAAGCGTGGATTACAAACATCGGCGCGCAGCCCGGCCACACATGAAAAAAACAAAGCCTTCGAGGGCCAGCAGCAGTAGCAGCAACAGCTAGGGCTTCAGCCCACTATTTCCTGCTCGGCTCTCCAGCACCTGTACAAGGACAGCCCATCAGAATGGTGGCAAACAAGGCAACGGTCAGCATTCAGCTGACCAATTTATAACGACCCTATCCCTTTTCTGAGGTAGTGGTATTCCTTCCCTGCAGGCATAGCATTTCACAAGCAGATATATCACACAATGTGCACTTACGCACAAAAAATATATCATAAATGTCAGCCACACAGCCCGATGCTCTGTGCACTCAGGGTACATTCTTGGTGTACCGGAAATACCAGGGTCCCACCACCATTCAAGGTCTGAAACCCAACGGTATTGAGCATTTAGTCTTAATGGCGCGCAGGCCTAAGACTCCCATTATGCCACCGACGAAAGCCCAATGCCTTGGCGCTCTCTTGTCAAGACGACACAATGCAGGTCCAGCTCCACCCTTACTCGTTGCTCAAGTCGTCATACCATCGTCGAATACCGCAGTACTCATGGCCCAACGACAGACGCGGGTCGGCTTCACCTTTCCTGTTCGGCACTAAGCCTTTTAAGAGCTCGCAGCTCACAATAGCCACACTGTCCACCAAGGACTGGCTTCATAATCCAAAAGGGGAGCTACTGCCAGCGTTCCTCGCGGTTGCTTGGCCGGTTCAATAGAAACTCTCTTTCTACACCCAAACTCCACCCAAACATAGCATACAACACAAGAATCACGATGGTATTTTCCTGGAATTCCACTCCAGTACTTCCTGTTACTACCCTTCACAGGTCTATCCATCGACTCCACAACATACACGTTTATACGCGGAGTTTTCTCCGATGCGCACAATGAAACATCACAAATCCAGACCAACCTGTCCAGATGGGCTTCACACAGCATGCCTATTTCGTACTACACATTTCCGGATCTATATACAAGACTGGGGATTTCAAGAATCAACCCAAGAAAATCCCTCAAAAGCAACCTTTTGGTGGGGGAAATCCATATACATGTCAAAATGAGGACTTCACATGTCCAAGGAAGAAAGATCGTTACCCTTGACGATCTATTTGGAGCCATGGAAAACTATCCAGATGAAAAGCACTGCAACGGCCTTGCCTCCACAAATCTGGACTCGGCTCACGATTCGGGGCTCTAAAGCTCCACTAGTAGCCGGATTCCTTCTCCTCCTCCTTCCTTGCTCTCCCCACTCTCTAACACTTTAGAAAGAGAAAGGCTTGGTAGAAATGAGAGTTTATCCTTCAACTCTCGGCCTTAACACAGCAGGGATAGCTCTAGATCGTCGGATCCTAATCGAAGGAAATGAACGGCCACAAATTGCCCTGAAACTCAATTTCCTGGGCCGAACACGATTTCTGACACGCCCGTGTCACTGGCCGTGTGCCTTAAGCGGTAAAGAAGCCGACTCAGCCAGAACAGGACATGGCCCTGTGACACGCCTGTGTCACAGGCCGTGTGCTAGACACGGCTTCGGACACGCCTGTGTCCAGCCCGTGTTCAACAGGCCTCACAAACCTGGCCAAAACCAGAGAAGGACACGACCCTGTGACACGCCCGTGTCACACGCTCGACTTGCCTCTCGAGGAGTGTCGAGTGCATTTCGTCGAGTGCATTTTGTCGACCTCAGTAGGATACGGCCCTGGACACGCCCGTGTCACAGGCCGTGTTCCATACTCAACACCGCCCAATGCCACACTTGAGTGCACAGAGCAGGACACGGCCTTTGACACGCCCGTGTCACAGGCCGTGTGCCTCACTCGAGGCCCACTTGAGACCCACTCGAGACCGTCCTGTGCCTCATTTGAGTACACATAATAGGACACGGCCTTTGATACGCCCGTGTCCCAGACCGTGTTGCTAAGCCCACACAATCCACTCAAAAACTCGAGATTTGGGGCGTTACAGCAGTGATGCTACTGAGTCTTTAGGCTAGTAACAGTTGGAGAGGGGCGAACAGCTGGCACTTCTGGCACTTCTTCGCGAACTCGGTGGCATCCTTGCTCATGGTCGGCCAGAAATACCCTTGCCTTACAATCTTGCCTTCCAGGGTCCTGCTCCCTTAGTGAATCCCACACTCCTCGGAGTGAACCTCCTCCAAGATCCTCGGAACCTCCTCTTCAGCCACGCAACGTGCCAGCAGCCCTGAGAGAGTCTTTCGATACAGCCTCCCCTCGCGCATCAGATAGTATGCTGACTTATATTTGAAGCGCTTTTTATCTAGGCCCTCCGGGAACTCTCCTGAGGACAAGAAGGTTGTGTAGGGGTCCATTCAGGAAGGGTGATGATCCACCTCCATCAGCTCCCCCTCTTTGATAGAAGGGAGGAAAAGGTCGGTAAGAGTCCCCCCGCATGGGGTCCTAACTTGGCCAACTGGTCCACCTGCTCGTTTTCTTCCCGCAGCATGTGCCTGATGGAGAATGTTTGGAACATGCTGATGATCCCCTTCACCTTTGCCAAGTATATTTGGAGAGTAGGCTCCCTCGCTTCGAACTTTCCGTTGATCTGGGTCACCACCATGGAGCCCATTAACACGTCCACATCCTGCACTCCTAACTCCTTGGCCAGATGCAGATGAAGCCCCGCGATCACTGCCTCATACTCTGCTTGATTGTTAGTGATGGGAAAATGAATAACCACAGTTTGCTCAATTGGCCCTTGCGGACTCTCCAAAATCACCCCTACCCCCAGGGAGTGCCTCCCCAACGCACCATCCACCTTCACCCTCCAAGGAACTAGGTGAGTGAGCTCGGCCTCCTCCACCTCGACCATGTAGTTGGCTAGGAAGTCGGTCATTGCCTGGGCCTTGATCGAGAGGCGAGGGAAAAAGAAGATGTCAAACTCGCTCAACTCCATTGACCACTTCACAAGCCTTCTAGAATGCTCCACCACCTCAAAGAGTTGTAGAGGGGGTGGTCAGTCACCACCTGTATAAAGTGTGCCTGGAAATACGGACGGAGCCTCCGGGGCGAGATGACCTGGGAGAATGCTAACTTCTCCAAAATAGGGTACCTGAGCTCTGCCTTCCTTAGGACCCCACTCACATTATAGATTGGCAGCTGTTTCTTGCCCTCTTCCCGGACCAGAATGGAGCTCAGGGCCTCGGCCCCAACACCAAGGTACAGTGACAGATCTTCCCCCTCCTCCGGTCCCTGGAGAAGGGGAGCCTGTGTTAGCTGTCCTTTCAAGGCTTGGAAGTCTCCCTCGCATTCCTCAGACCATTCGAATTTTTGGCCCCTCTCAATGCTTTGAAAAAAGGTGAGCACTTCTCTCCAGCCCGGGAGAGGAACCTACTGTAACACCCCAAAATTGACAGTAGAAAGATTGTCACTATCGCTGGGCGATACTGGGTATCGCCTGATGGCGATAGCGATGCAGAGTTCGTCGAGCTACACTCGACGCACTCAATGTCTGAAAGCGTTGAGTGGCTTGATATTGCGAGCGACAGTGGGTATCACTGGGCGATAGTGCTTCGTGGCATATGTCAGTGGTTGTTAAGCAGCCAATAAGCGGTGGTTGACCTAGGTCAAAGCGGTGAAATTGATATCGCCGAGTGGTGATAGTCGATATCGCCTGGCGATAGCGCCAATGTTGACCAGTCAACTCAAATCCTAGCCTTTGCTTTATTTTGAATGAGAGATCATGTGGCTGTGATTAATCCCAAATCAACTTAACCAGAGAAGAATAGGAAGGAGGTGTCATTCTTTCTCTCTCTCTCTCTCTCTTCATTTCTTGATTTTCCTTGAGTAAAAAGGAAGAAGAAGCTAATGAAGTGTTGGGCTGAGTTTTGTGAGCTCGCTGAAGGAGATCTTGTGGTCGGAGGCCAGATCCGAGGATACATCCGCGAAAAGGAGAGCGACGTTCTCCTTTCCATCCGCGTAGAAAAGCTTTGCCATGACTCCGAAGAGAACTACAAGGGTAACGAGTTTCTCCCGGACAAGTGAAGTCCTCAATATGCATATTTGCATGGATCCCCTCACCAAAAGGTGAAAAAGGGTAGATTCCAGTGGGAAGATCGGTTTGATCCCCATATATTCCTACATTTAGATCCGGAAATGTAGAGTACGGAATAGGAATGTTGTGAGAAGCCCATCTGGACAAATTGGTCTGGATTGGTGATGTTTAATTTGTGTGTTGGAGAAGACTCCGTAGATATGCGTGTGATGTGTACGTGTGAAATCCAGGGTCTAGGGGTGTGCAGGATGCTACATCAAAGTACTGGAAACATTTCCAGGAAAAGACCCAGAAAAGATCACAGTCTGTAGAACTGTTGATAACGTCGGGCGATAGTGAGTATCGCAAAGCGATAGCTCCTAGTGAGCTGGAATTTGTGTGACCTATCTTTCAAGACCTGGGGGTCACTGTATGCGAAGCTGTGAGCTTAAATTGCTCAGAAATGGTGGGTTCCAGCCTGAAATGGAAAAAGAATGAATTGTGTCGTGAAGGCCAATTACTGTGCCATCAAGTTAAGTACCTCTGAACGAAAGAGTCATTAAGTACCTCTGAATGGGCAGTCAGTCGTTAAGTTAAGTACCTCTGAACGACAAAGTTAACGGTGGTGATACACGCGAAGTCGTGGACACCGAAAATATACCCTGAGTGCACGGGGCGTGTGGTCGTTGAGCCTATTTCTGTGATGAATGGTGCTTAAATTGCACTTTGAAAATGCTACAATATATACGATGCCTTGTTTGCAGGGATAGAGAAATGTTGCCCCGAGTAAGGGGTGGGATCGTGATAAACGGGTCAGTAAAATACTGACCGTTGCTTTGTTTGCCACGTTCTAGTGGGCCCTTTTGTGCAGGTGTTGGAGATCCAAGTGGAAAGTAGCAGGCTGAAGCCCATGTGCTGCAATTGGCTGGCCCTTGAAGGCCCAAAAGGTGAACGTTTACTGTTTTCATGTGTGGCCGGCATGCCTGCCGAAGTATGAAACCACTTGTTGAAAAAGGAAATCGTTGTAATAAGGCTACGGCCAAAACATGTGTTATGTATATATCGATATATCATTCCTGTTGTGTATTGGACATTCTTGTTTGGTACGGGTTCTTTAACTAAAATGCTTCCGCTATAATGCTTTGAGTTAGGGTGCATTCATAAGTGAACTTGGATTTGGAAACAACTTGTAATCTCATTACCTGTCCGTAGTATATGGCATCGGGCCCCGGTCGGACCTTCTGTCATATCCTATACGACGGATAGGGGCGTTACACCTGCTCAGCCCTGCCATCTTCCCTGTCAGGCGCTTGACCTCCTTGGCATTCTGAGGTGACCCCAACTCCATGATAGCCCTTACCTTGTCAGGGTTGGGCTCCACTCCTGCGGGAGTAAGGAGATGGCCTAGGAACTTGCCCCTGCTCGCCCCGAAGACACACTTCAAAGGGTTCAGCCTCATTTTGTATTTCCATAGGGTGCCGAAGGTATCTTCCAGGTCTTGGATGTGAGAGTCAACATCTCGACTCTTGATCATGAGATCATCCACGTATACCTCCAGGTTCCTTCCCTTCTGCTCCCGGAAGACCCAGTCCATCATCCTTTGATATGTTGCCCCTGCATTTTTTAGCCAAAAGAGCGTCATTTTATAGCAGTAGCACTCATCCCCGGTGATGAAGGAGAAATCTTTTATGTCGGGCGGGTGCATCCTTATTTGATGATAACTTGAGAAAGCATCTAAGAAACTCATTAGAGAAAAACCGACGGCTAAGTCAACCAGCGCATCGATCTGAGGCAATGGATAACAATCCTTAGGACATGATTTATTCAAAAGAGAGAAATCTACACACATCCTCCAGCGACCGTCTCCTTTTTTAACCATTACAACATTAGAGACCTAGTCTTGATACTAGATATCTGAAACGAATCCGACCTTGAGGAGCGTACCCACCTCTTCTCGGATGGGCTCGACCAGCTTGTCTGCGGCAGACCTCTTCTTTTGTCGGATGGGGTGAGACTCCGGATCCAAGTTGAGGCGGTGGCATGCAACATCTACATCAATCCTCGGCATGTCCGTCGCGCTCCATGCTAAGATATCAATGTTATTTTGGATGCACTCCAGCATCCTCCCCTAATCATCCGGTCTTAGCCCCCCGCTGACGCGCACCTTCTCCACCCTTCCTTCCCGAGTGAGAACATCCATCTCCACTACCTCCTCTGCTGCCTCCAGCCAGGACTAGTCTCCCCACTCGCCCATGGTCCCTTCTCCTGGGGCAAGGACTTCCTCCTCAACCTCCTCCACGACCATCACCTCAGTCTGCTCCTCCTACACTTCCTACGCCACCTCCATATCGTTGTGGACCTCATCCTCCTCCACCTCCATCTCCTCAGCTCCTGTCATGGCCTCATGGCTAGACAGTTCCTCCATCCTCCTCTCCATCTCCTCGGCTCCACCTTGCTAGGAGATGGTGTTGATCGCAGTCACGTAGCATTCCCTCGCTACCTTAGGGTCTCGCCGGACCCGAAACTGGATTCCCTCAGCGTTGAACTTGAGGAACTGGTGGAACGAGGAGGGCATGCAATTGAAGGCGCTGATGAGGAGCCATCCGAATATAGCATTGTAGTTGCTGGGAGCATCCACAATGACGAACCGACGGTTTTTGGACTGGCCCCCAGGGTAACATGGAGTCCTACACCTTCCACTACTTTCCTCTCCCCGGAGAATCCGAAGAGAGTACCATCCGAGGCCAACACCCTCCTGGCCTCCAACTTCATGGAGTCGAACGCCTTCTTGAAGATGATGTTGACAAAGCTCTCATTTTCCACGAGGATCCGGTAGACGGTGAAATTTTCGACGGTAGCCTGGACTACCAGCGCGTCGTAGAACGGATCCTCGTGGTCTGGCATGTCCTTCCCGAAGAAGGTAATTTTCTCATCTGGATGGGGTTAGGGATGTAGAGGCGATGCTCCGGAGGCACATGGTGTGGTGACTCGCCTTGCGGGCGGCCTCAACTCCTATCTCCCCCCCCCCATGAATCACTCTGATCCCTCCTCGGCCTCTGACATTGGCCAGATACTCACACTTGTCCTCCTCTGCCCCTGGCAGGACTTCCTCTATCCGCACCTCCTAGCGGTGATGTTATTGCTGGGCTTGACCTCTAGCTCCCCTCATCTCTAGGAACTCCGTGCAGGTAGCCGTAGCATTCCCCTCTTCCTAGTGGAAGTCATAGTAGGACAGCTCCGCTCTACCCTCCGGACTCCTCCTCTGCACTCTCCTCCTTCTCCCCAGAGCTATCACCATTTCTTGATGTTGGTTGGGGAGAGGGGGTGTAACATCCCTCAGACTTCTAGAACCCTAGGATGTTTTTGTCATGACTGGATCATGACAAAACCCTAGGAAGTACCAAAAGGTTGGGGTGAACTTTGGAATTAGGGTGTGAACCACCATGGTCTGCAAATAGTAGAATTCTAAACACTAGTTTAGGATGACCATAGGGCTTCACCATAACTCCATGACCCCACCACAACACCTCTAACCATTAGAGTGTCCATTAGAGACATAGGGATCCATTGGGGTCAACTCAAAGTGGTCAAATTGACCCAAGTCCACCATAGCCCTAAATTGGGCAAGGTGCCCTAACTAAGGAAAATTGTCCTCTAATATGCCCAATTAACCCTACCTAGATCTTCCTATCCCTTAGAGGAGGCCAAAGGGTCACTAACCACCCCTTAGGGGTCAGTTAGGTCACTCAAGGTGGCCTAGGGTTGGGCTAACCCACTTTAGGTCAAAAGAATAACCCAAAAGGGCTAACTCAAGCTCAAACACAAATCCACTTTGGCTAACCTCATTTTTATTATTCATATGGGTTAGTGGGCTGCAACTAGGCTGAAATCTCCATCAAATTCGGCCATGGTGACTAGGAGAGAGAAAAGCTCAATTATCCCTTTAATGGAGGAGAGAGAAAGTATTTTAAAAGGGCCATTCATGGACAAGAGAGACCAAGGGCCTCTCCAATTGATTCCAAAGGCTAGATACATTCCCCCTCATCAGTTTTGAGGAGTTGAATAGTCATGGCTGACCACCTAAGGGGCTGAATTCAGAAAACTCCTCCTTGGCCGAAATTCTAAAAATGGCCATTAATGGCCATTGAAGAATGACCTCTCCCCTCCCCCATGTTGCTATTTTAAAATCTTCCCCAAGGATAGAGGAGATGTTTCCAACCTTTACTTGAAGAAACCGAGCTAGTTGGTTGTGTAGTTGTAGAGCACCAAAAAGCTCCACCACCGGCCATGGCGCGCCACCACCACCTCAACGAATGTGGTGGTTGTGGTGGCCGGCCGGAGAGGGGGATGGGGGGCCGGGAAGTTGGCTTGGAAGGTGCTCCAGGTCGGGTTGATCCTGTTCGTTGGCTGGAGGAAGAAGAAGGCCAGGGATTCGTCCGATCTGCTTTAAGATTCGTGCAGTGATTGAATTTATTAATTCATTTTATTTCGTTTTCTGTCACAGTTATTGGGCTATTTTAAATTAATTATTAAAAATACTTAGAGTCCCCTACAGTAAAGGACTACATAAAAGTTGTAGCTCTATGAGTCTAGTTTATTTTAAAATTGGTTTGAACCAATTTGGGGTTCAGGTTAGACCACAACACTCATTTTGGTGAGTTCTATACCTAGGATAGATCATAGATTTGTTTGAGTGCCCCCATCAATCCAGCCATCCAAATGACATGAAATTTTGGAAGGGGGTCACTCTTACCTTTAACTAGAACATATTCCAAAATGGGAATTTTTGAAAAAAAATTCTTAGTTTTTGTAGAAATTTAATAAACAATGTAAGAATTATTTAAGGGTCTAATGACCTATAAACCCATCAAAATTTTGGTGACTGTCTTGTAGGGTTATATTATGACTCTGATAAAAATTTCTATCATTTGGGTTTGATTTGAATTAGTATTGGTGTGACCAAAGTTTGGTCCCTTAAGGGTAATTTAGGGCAAAGATGTTTGGGGCATAGAGGGGTCAATTCTCACCCAAAGGGGTTTGGCCTTGGGCCAGAGCTCCATAGTCAGTTAAAAAGCCCTCTCATGGAGTTGGAAATGGTTTGTGATGGATTTGCCATAGGACCCTAGTTCAAACCCTAAGGTTGAGCTTTGGGGGTTTGTAAAGGACATGGAGTGATAGGTCATTGTATGGACTTGGGGTTTAGTCCATGTGATCCTAGGATGATAAATAGCCCTAGGAAAGAATTTGGTGACACTTAGACTTAGGCACACAACTTAAAACAATTAGGGATAGTTTAGGCCTATACTTTTTATAAAAATATTGAAGGGTCATATGACCATGGATCCTTATGAAAGTTTGGTAGGAGTAATTTTATAGCATTACTAACCTCTGAAATTTATTATAGGATGTTTAGAAAATAGTAGCCTATACTAGTAGTTAAAACCTTCATCTTGCCCCATGTGATGATTTTGAAGTAACCATGGTTTGATTAACTTAGAATGATGTGAAACTCTGGTAAGATTAATTAAATATCATTTAGAGGAACTAGTAAATTATTTGGATCATTGGGGCATTTCCTCTTAGTACTTCATGTGTAAAGTGAACTAGTGCACCATATTTTGATAAAAAGATAATAAATATTATATCTTGCTGGAAAATTGTGTTACTTGGCCAGAGAACTTTTTAGGGCATACTGAAGCCTAGAAAATTATTACATGTTATTTGGATGAGCTTATGAGAATGTTTCTTCACAAAGTGCACTTTAATAGATTTACTTGAAGTATTTTCCTATATGGCCTACTGACCTTGGAATTGCATGAAACTTAGTCAGTATTATTTTATGATCATTATAAGGCTCTGGTAATTTTTATATAATTTTTGGATTATGATTTATGGTACTCCCTTCACTAACTCTAATTATTTGAATTACATTGAATTTATTATTTAGAGGTTATTACATTTATAAAAGTCTGTGAAATTGTGAGTTCATTGATAATTTGTTATCATGCTCACGCCTCACTCAATGCCAAGAGCAGAAGGCATTGACAACACTCGCCTCACTCAACGCCAAGGAACTGAAGACGTTGACAACACTCAGCTCACTCAATGCCAAGAGCAGAAGGCGTCGACAAAACTAGCCTCACTCAACTCTAAGGAACTGAAGGTGTTGACACAACAAGCTTCACTCAACACCAATCGAGTTGAAGGTGTCGACAACACTCGTCTCACTCAATGCCGAGTAACTGAAGATGTCGACAACACTCGCCTCACTCAACGCTAAGAGCAGAAGGCATTGACAGCACTCGCCTCACTCAACACCAAGTAACTGAATGTGTCGACAGCACTCGCCTCACTCAATGCCAAGAGCAGAAGGCATCAACAGAGCGCACCTCACTCAACGCCAAGCGACGAGCTCACGAGGCTTGCTCGACAAACTCTAGATTGCACATTACTGGGCGAGTGGTACTTGAAGCTTCCACTCGCATGGGGCGGCGAATGCTCAGATGGGCTAGCACTCGCCGCCTCTAGATGACCTTGGGAAAGTACAGTCTTGTCCTGCCCCACTCTCCTCGCGCCCGCCTTACCCCAATCAGGGCAACCCGAGTTGCACCGATGCGCATGCACCCCCTGGCCACGTGACGGGGCCGGCTCCTGTAAATCCCGCTCGGCGGATATGGGGTTGTACAGTGGGGACGACATTCTTCGTGGGGGTGACATTCGTCTGAAAAGCTAAATCCCAACCAAAAGTAACCCATGCCGGGAACATTCATCAAGGGGGCAACATTTTTCGTGGGGGAGACATTTGTTGTGAGGGCGTCACTTGTCGTGATGGCGTCACGCGTCGTGGTGATGACATTTGTCGTGGGGGCATCACTTCATCGTGGGGTTGACATTCATCATGGGGGCAACATATTTCGTGGGCGCGATATATGTTGTGAGCGCGACATTCATCGTGGGGGCGACATTCGTCGTGGGGGCGACATTCTTCGTGGGGGCGACATTCGTCGTGGGGGAGACATTCGTCGTGTAACATCCCATTTCCGGCTAGACCCCTAGGAGTCGGTCTGTCATGACAGAACCCTAGGGAGCCCAAAAATTGAGGTCCATCGACCTAGACTTGGAGTCACGGGTTGGTCACGCCCGTGACCGACCCGTCACGACCGTGACTAGGGCGTGGCCCCTTCGACGATCGTCGATCTCAGGAAGACGATCGTCGAGCGCAGATTGTTGCAACCCGGGCCTGTCACACCCGTGACCCACGTGTTACGCCCGTGACCTAGGGCGTGACCCCCCTTTGACGATCGTTGATCTCCGCGAGACGATCGTTGAGGGAAGATTTTGCATCAAGGCCCCGTCACGCCCGTGACTTAGGTGTCACGCCCGTGACCTAGGGCGTGACCCCCTTCGACGATCGTCGATCTCAGCGAGACGATCGTCAAGCGCAGAATTTGCATCATGGCCCTGTCACGCCCGTGACCCATGTGTCACGCCCGTGACCTAGGGCGTGACCACCCTTCGACGATCGTCGATCTCAGGTCGACGATCGACGAACCCAGAATTTATCACCCAGCCCTGTCACACCCGTGACCTACCTATCACGCCCGTGACGAAGGCCGAAACGTCAGCCAGGCTGGAAATTTTTGTAACCGAAGTCATAATCAATTATGATTATGGGAATTTACAGCAGGAGTATTTATGAGCCGTTTCTTTCGCTAAATACTTAATAAAATGGGGAAGAGTTGACCCAATAGTAAATCGCCACCTAGATCAGTCTTCTAATCTTCCAACGTTTCCTTCCCTGTACCATAACCGAAATATTATTAAGAGAAAACATTCATGGCCATGAATGTTTCATCCTTTCCCCTCCCCACTTGGAGATAAAAAAGCCCCCTTAGAGCAAGAGGAGAAGGTTACACTCTAGACCAAACGAATTCAGGTTTCTGCTCTTGCTGTAGGAGAAGTTCGGGAACGCTACCACCGCGCCATGACAATCCGACGTTCATCTCGTCTTCAAACCGCGAACAAGGTCCTCCTCTACTTCTTCTCTTATGGGTAGATCTTAGGATTTTAGAAATGAAGTTCGTGCTCAACGGAGCCGAACCTATCTCGAGTTTTCATGGAAAACCATGAAAAATATATTTTTCGGGTACGCCGGAAACCGCCACCTTCGGCGGCCAAACCATCGCCGACTGATAGCCATCGCCTCGACGGAGGTGGTGGTGGTGGTGGCTGGCCATGGAAGTGACCGGACGGCCGGCGACGGATCACGGAAGAGCTACAGGAAATGTATTTTTCTAAGTGCTGTTACGGGTTCTGTTTGGTAGGGAAGATGAACAGTAAAGATATTTTTATAATATAAAATTAAGTATATATTATATAAGGTAGATATATATTAAATGGGTCATTTTGATATTGCAAAACGAGGAACTTAGAGGCCGATTTAGAAAAAATGGCAAGTCACAAAAGTTGTAGCCGTTCGAGTCTAGATTAATTTAAAATTGATTTACACTCGTTTGGGTAAGCGGTTCAACCGCAGAACCCGTTTTAATGGGAGTTTGGCCAAAACTAAAATGGATGCCCACTCTTCTTCCTTTGTCCAAATGACTTGAAATTTGGGCAGGTGGTTACCCTTAGACATATCTAAAGGTTGTCCAAAAATGGGTATTTTTGGAGATACATTGCCTAAAGTTTTTTTTTAAATTTAATAAACTTAGAGGAATTTATTTAAGTGGTCAAATGACCTCCAAACCCTCCCAAATTTTGGTGAGTGGTCCCTGGCTATAAAACTTAGCTCTGTACAAATTTTCAACTCACTTGGATGAGTTTTGGATAGGGAGTCACCTATTCTTAACTAGGCAATAGTGGGGCATTTTTGAGTAAAAAGTGCACTAGAGGTTGGAACGGTCAAATCACCTCAACAGAGGCTGATATTTCGACCACTGACTTGGAAGGGTTATTATAACCCACTTGGATAAAATGGTGTGAATTAGGGTTGGTTTACCCTAGGATCCAAACTCAAATCCTAGATGGAGGGTTTTGAGGGTTGTGAAGGACATGGGGGCAAATGCCCTCGTATTGTCTTGAGATTCAGTAGAGTCGACGTTAACATAATATAAATCATCTGGATGGAATCTTGGAGGATTTGTAGATAGGTAGATACCTCAAAACCCTAATCTTAGCTTTAGTGTAAAATACGAATTAAGCATAATCCGTCACTAAACATTATCTAAAGGCTGTGAAACTCGGGTAGAGTAAGTTTTAAGACGGGTAGAACCTATAACAATTTTATTGGAATTTTATGATGTCTATTTCCAGCACTTCATTTGTAACGATTGTTATAGCCCCAATTGATTATTTAATTAATTGTATCTTTCTGATCATTGAAATCTCATGAAATCTTGGAAGTAAATGTTTTAGGATAGAATGGTTACCCTTGAATTTTTGTACAATTTTAAGTTGAGTAAATCTAGTACTTCTTTTACAAATGTTAAAAAAAAGATTTTATTGTTTAAAAATTAATTATGGATGATATTTTTTGTTAAAAAATATATGAGGCTTAGGAATTGAAACTTTCAGGCCAAAATATACTTGTAGACATTTATTCATTATTTTTAGAATTGTAGTTATGGTACTTTCTTTACAAATCCACCTTAAGGAGATATTTGATAAATAATTTATTCAGAGATTAATACTTGCTGAAAAATTATGACATTGGGTCAATGCTATTTTTAAGGCTTTACCTGCATAGTATAATTAATTTATAATTTTTGGATGAATATTCTCTGTACTTGATTCACAAATAACGAAATATAGAAGATATTGCTAAAATAGTTTTAGTGCTCTTTTGATGATAGAAAAATTGTGATACTTTGGAATATTTACTATTTTAAGATTACATAATATTTAGTATAACTTTGTTGGACATCTTGCATGAGAACTTAGGGTATTTAATGTTCAAACCGGTAGCCCTTGGAATTTTTTAGGAAATTAATTAAATGCCAGATAAATTAGGAAAATTACCCTTTTCTGGATTTAGGCTAATTATATCATGATAAGTCTCCAGTAAATAATTTAGGGCATTTGGATGAGTATTTGATCACTGCCTAACCGGTTCGACATATAGTCTAGGTTGGTCTACATATAGCATATTGTTAAATTGCAATAGGACATGATCTGGGATAGTGGTTGTAGTTAGTCATTTTGTCTGGGTGAATAGATGTGGATGATATCGCAATAGAATGATATGAAGAGTAGTGGGAAATTGTGTTAGCTAGAGTTAAGAGGTGCTCGGGTTCCATGAAAGATCGTCTTTCCTGAAAAGAGGGAAGTTAAAAATCACCCTAGGTTAGTCTATCGTAATATGAGAAGGGAATGGGTAAAGGGAATTCTACCAATAACAATAAGTGCCTTGCGAAAGGGAATGATGAGCTTCAGCTACCATCATAGTTCCTAGTGTCCTTTGAGAGCCCTTCACGGGGAATACCGGGGGCAGTCCTAGGTTAACGTAAACTGTAATAACAAACTGATAAGAGTAACTTAGTAATTAGGGTTGCACGTTTCACAGACACCGCTAGCACCGGAAGATGGTTGGGAGCTTCGGCTCGGTTGGTTAAGAGACGGACGGGATGGTCTGGGGAGCTTCGGCTCGATTGGTTAAGAGACGGACGTTTTGGTCCGGGGAGCTTTGGCTCGGTTTTTTTGTGATTACGATTAAATTTGCATGTGCATAAAAGGAATGAAAATTAAGGTGGCGGGTCTTCGGTATTGGAGGGTCGATGCACCGACGCCAATACGCTGACTCGGCAAGTGTAGTTAGCACTTCGCCAACAGAAGTCCGGTGCGCCAGCCGGCAAGAGTACGCAGGAGTCTGCTTCGTGCACCAAGCGTTGAGGCGTACGATTGGTCTGACCGGTAGTGCTTTACTGGTTTAGAGATGGGCGAGGCCCAACCCACCGCTTCCGTCTGCCACTACGGAGGTATCCTGGGAGGTAACAGCTCCGAAAGGGGGAACTAAAGGTCTGTGTGCACAGAGTCGGGTGTGTGAATTGCACTTGCATGTTCCATCATACCAACTTGCATGTCATAGCATAATCGATTCATTTAACCCTGACACCTAAAGTATAAGTGGTATGGGACGCTTATACATTAGGACCTGCAAAACGACCCCTTGGTCTATAAGCTTGTGTGGGCAAGTTTATAAATTAAGGTTAAATTCAATATATATATGCTGCTGTTTGATAACCGACACCCCAACGTATAAGTGGTATGGGACACTTTATATGATGTGAGCCTTGCAGAAGATCTCTTAGCTTATGCGCTTCCGCACATAAGTTAAGGTTATATTTCCTACTTTCTGTTATTGTCATTATTATTATAGAATTGCTAGATTAGTTTCCGCTGCCACCTTTTTGCTTTTGAGTTACTCTCCACCTTCATGTCCTTCCCTTTCTTCCTCTCCGCTCCGTACCTAGGAGCCATGGTGGAAGGGGTAGGGGATGATAGGGCTTAGTCTTTATGACTAACGGTTTTCGAACCGCATCATTTAGGGGATCGTGGAGCCCAGCATGGAGGAGCAGCCCCAGAGACCGGTTCGCTTGGAGGTAGCGCAGTCTAGCTCTGGAGTTCATACAGCCGGGACCGTGAGTCTCGACCTTGAGTAGATGTTTTGTTTTGCTTCCGTATGAGTGATTTGTAGTGAGGACATCTTGTACCGGGCATAAGCCCGCATTTCTATTACTCTGATGTATTATTCTGTGGACACTCCCTTCGTGGAGTTTTATTTCTATATATGTGATTTATCTAATGGACTTGCTTTTAGTTACTTCATTTTGTGCTACCTTTCTGTGATCGAATTGGCCGGCAGAATCGGCGCCTTGTGGTGATGACCCTTCAGGACGTGAAGGTGTCACCGCAAAGCGGCGATTCTAGGCCTAAGACCCCGGGTTTAAAAAGAAAAAAAGGGGGTCGTACAAGTGGTATCAGAGCGCAACATCGATCTGAAAAAGGTAGCAGTCCACTAACCCTGGGTCACCCCCGCTCGAGTTTAGTTTGGGGACAAACTAAGCAGCGGAAGCAGTGGTGTGCCCATATGGGGATCACATATAAATTGTCCACTTTTAGTAAAAAAAAATTGAACGTTTTCTCAAGTGTGGGTTTTTGTTACGCAGCCTCCAGCACAGCCTACGCCACAAGGTGGAGTTCAACAGGCTCAGGATGTTGCACCACCTCCACCGGTCCCCACTCCTTTCCTTCAGTCAAACATGGGACAGACTTTGACTGCCATTATGGAGGCTTTAAGGGCCCAGCAGGTTTCGGTCCCGCAGCCAAATCCGGGGGCCAACTGGTTGAGCATCTTCCGAGGACTTTCTCCCCCGTCCTACTTGGGGACAGAGTCGGCGGTTCGGACGGAAGATTGGCTGGATATTATGTACGAGATGCTGACCGGGATACGGTGTCCCTGGGAGGAGAGGGTGGCTCTGGTTGTCTCTTGCCTGGAGTCCCATGCCAAGAGGTGGTGGAATACGCTGCTTGACGCGACGTTTGCTGATAGGGAGGTTGCGGAAGTTACCTGGGAAGAGTTCAGGGCCGCGCTGCTGGAAAATTTTGTTTCGCAGTCGGCCAGGGATGTGTTGGAGGAGCGGTTCTTACAGCTGAAGTAGGGCACCCGGACGGTGGTGGAGTACCATAGGGAGTTCGACCATCTAGCTCGATATGCAGATTCTTACCAGCTGGATGAAGCAGGGTACATCAAGAGGTTCTATAAGGGCCTACGGGAGGACTTGAGGGAGGCTTTGTTGTTTGTATCCGACAGGCCTATCTCCCGGATTTTGGAAATGACAAAGAGGATTGAGGCTGATTGGCACACCACTCGGGGCCGGAAGCGGCCATCAGAGGATCAGGGACGGAGAGTCAGAAATGACAAGCGGCAAGGTTCTATACTAGAGGGGAGAAGGATAGAGGACCAGCCTCGTCAGGAAGTGAGGTAGGAGCCGAGGGAGCAGGTGATATTGACCCCTCAACCTCTTCGGATGCAGGAGATGCCGAGACCCGGGGGAATGGCGTATCCCCCACCAGAGTGCTTCCATTGTCATCAGATTGGCCACATCCGGAGGAACTGCCCCATGAGGGGGCACCACCTCTAGCACCACAGGGTGGCCCACCTGCTCAGCATTTCGAAGGTCGAGGACGCGACCGAGGTCGTGGATACCAGTGGGGAGATCGTAGACAGGAAAGAGAGCAGGTGTATGCTTTGGACCTTGCGCAGCCTCGGAATCCAGAGCAGGTCATAGCAGGTATGCTGCAATGCTTCTTTATTTTCATAGAATTTCCCTTTCAGTCGTTAAAACTTAGAACCGCACTAGATAGATTAGCAAGGAAAGAAAACTCATTATAGAACCCTAAGACATCTAATAACCCAAGGTATAGTCTTTATCAGTGGCAAGCCTGCCCGCATGCTGTTCGATACTGGAGCTACTCACTCCTTTGTGTCGGAGACGTTCGTAGAAGGACTGGAAGGCGTGGAGCGATTCACGGCCTCGAAGATGAGGGTGCGACTACCGGATGGATCTGAGCTCCTTACCACGGACCACTGTAATATGGAGGCAGAAATTGGTGGAAAGGCGTTCGAGGCTACAGCGACGATTTTGAAGCTAACAGACTACGACCTGATCCTGGGCATGGTATGGATGCACTGGAACCATGCCCAGATTGATTGCCAGGCGAAGAGGATCACCGTGAGACACGGGGACTCTTTCATTGTCATCGAAGCTATAAGACCTGTCTCTCGAATATTCTTATCTTCGGTACAGGCCGTTAAGGCCCATCTGCAGGGAGAGGAGGTTTATCAGGTTCTATTTGAGATGACGGAAGTCAAGGAGTCTGTGACAGACATCTCGGTGGTGCGAGATTTCGCTGACATCTTTCTAGAGAAACTACCAGGACTACCTCCGCACCGAGAGCAGGACTTTCAGATACAGCTTGTGTCGGGGGCCAAGCCGGCATCTAGGGCCCCTTATCGGATGGCCCCGAAGGAGTTGACAGAGTTTCAAACTCAGTTGCAGGAGTTGGTGGAGGCAGGATTTGTTATACCGATTTTCTCGCCATGGGGAGCCCCGATCCTGTTCGTGAAAAAGAAGGATGGGACACTTCTCCTGTGCATCGATTATCGAACACTAAATAGGTTGACCGTCCGGAATACCTATCCGCTCCCACGGATAGACGAGCTGTTCGACCAGCTGGAAGGGGCGCACATCTTTTCAAAATTGGATTTGAGGTCGGGCTACTACCAGCTTTGGATTCGAGAGGAGGATATTCAGAAGACTGCTTTTCGTAGCAGATATGGATTGTTTGAGTTTACGGTGATGCCCTTCGGGCTCACGAATGCACCTTCGACGTTCATAACCCTCATGAACCAGGTTTTCAAGGAGTACCTAGATGTGTTTGTCATTGTGTTTATCGATGACATCCTCATCTACTCGAGAACGGAGGAGGAGCACACTCGCCATCTAGCACTGACCCTACAGAGACTACGGGAGAATCACTTATATGCAAAGTTCAGCAAATGTCAGTTCTAGTTGAAGGAGGTGGGCTTCCTAGGCCATATTATCAGTGGAGCCGGGTTGGCAGTGGATCCGGCAAAGATTCAGGCAATTCGGGATTGGCCACAGTTGAAGACAGCCACCGATGTACGAAGTTTCCTAGGACTTGCTGGTTATTACCGGAAGTTCGTGGAGGGGTTCTCTCAAATTGCCCTCCCACTCATATCTTTGACGAAGAAGGAGGTACCTTTCGTTTGGTCCCCACAGTGCCAGGCAGCTTTCCAGGAGCTGAAGGATCGACTCACCTCGACCCCTATACATACTCTCCCCTCAGGGAGAGAAGGTTTTCAGGTCTACACCGACGCTTCCTACCAGGGTATGGGAGCTGTATTAATGCAAAAGGGCCATGTGATTGCATATGCGTCTCGCCAGTTGAAGAAGCACGAGCAGAACTACCCAGTGCACGACCTTGAGATGGGAGCGGTCATTTTTTCTCTGAAGGTCTGGCGCCATTATCTTTATGGAGTCCACTGCGACATCTACTCCGACCACAAGAACTTGAAATACGTGGACACGCAGAAGGAGCTGAATATCAGGCAGAGGCGCTAGGTGGAGTTCTTAGCAGACTATCAGTATGAGATGCACTACCTTCCAGGGAAGGAAAATGTGGTGGCCGACGCGTTGAGTCGGAGAGCTGCCACTTCCGAAGCCGGGCCCTAGGTTATGTCCATGGAGCTAGTCCAATCCTTCAGAGATATGCAGATATCCCTAGTGTCCGAGGATGATCCAGAGCTGTATAGGGAGTATCTGGCATCGATGGTGGCCATAGATGATATTCGGGACCGCATCCGGGACGGACAGAGGACAAATGCATGGGCAGAGCCGATATTCTGAGCCTTGGAGGAGGGTTCGACAGGAGATTATTTCCTGAGAGATGGATTGCTACATTTCAGAGGCAGAGTATATATACCCGCAGGAGGCCGGATTCGGGAGGACATCATGGCGGAGGCGCATTATAGTAGATATTCTATACACCCGAGGATCACCAAGATGACGGCAGATCTAAAGAAGATGATGTTTTGGCCAGGGATGAAGAAGGACATTACGTACTTCGTGACCCATTGCGAGGCATGTCAGTTGGTGAAGGCGGAGTGCAGGAACCCTACAGGACTGTTGCAGCCACTCCCGGTGCCGGAGTGGAAGTTTGATGATATAGCTATGGATTTTATACATGGGCTTCCCCGGTCTCGGACAGGGAATGACTCGATCTGGGTGATTGTTGATCGGTTGACGAAGGTGGCCCGCTTTATATCAATCAGGAAGGATGACTCGGTGGGAGTGTTGGTACGGAAGTTCGTGGAGCAGTATATCTGATATCATGGCGTGCCCAGGACGATAGTGTCAGACCGCGATGGACGATTTACATCCTGGTAGTGGCGGTCAGTGCAGGCATATCTGGGCACCCGATTGACTTTTAGCACAGCCTTCCACCCTCAGATGGACGGGCAGACGGAACGCACCAATCGGACGCTGGAAGATCTTTTGAGACTATGCATTTTGGACCGCGGGGAACCATGGGAGAAGCTCTTACCCCTGGTCGAGTTCTCCTATAATAACAGCTACCAGCCCAGCATCAGGATGGCGCCTTATGAAGCCTTATATGGACGGAAATGCAGGACCCCGCTTTCTTGGGTTCAGGACGAGGATCCGAAGGCGTTGGGATCGGACTTTGTTGAAGACACCGAGGCTCAGGTGAGACTGATCAGAGATAGGATGTTAGAGGCGCAGAGCAGACAAGCTAAGTATTATGATGCCCGGCATCATCAGGTGGAATTTCAGGTGGGGGACCGAGTGTTTTTGAAGATCCGGCCCATGCATGGAGTTTCACGGGTGCGCGGTCGGAGAAAGAAGCTCAGCCCTAGGTATATGGGCCCTTACAGGATCCTGGAGCGGATCGGGGCCCTAGCCTACAGGCTGGAGTTGCCACCAGAGCTGGCAGCTCTACACGACATCTTCCACATTTCTTCGCTGAGGAGGGCTCTACTACGCCCGGAGCAGCAGATTGTGACCACCAAAGGGCCGGTAGCTTCAGACCGGTCTTTTCACTTGGAGCCGGTTCGGATCGATGACAAAGGGGTACGGATCTTGCGCCGCAAGAAGATCCCCTTGGTCAAGGTTCTATGGAGGAATCATGGTCAGGAGGAGCACACCTGGGAACCGCAGGACCTGATGAGGCAAAAATACCCGGAGTTGTTCAGTCAGGTATACATCACCACCTCTCAGTATACTATGAATTGCCTTCTTGTATTGAACTGGTAGGACTAGATAAGGGAAATTTAGAACCTAGGCATGCGCAGGAAAGTAGGGGCTAATCTTTTGTTTATTGGGGAAATTGCCTTCGTTTATCAAACAAGTAGTCTCGCTTCGACTCAATAGAAAAAAAATCGTATGGGATGTTACAAGTTTAATTTATTTTAGTAGAAATTCCCGTAGGCTCAACCTCAATTTCGGGGATGAAATTTTTTTTTTGTTTATTGGGATTTGTAACATCCCATTTCCGCCTAGACCCCTAGGAGTCGGTCTGTCGTGACAGAACCCTAGGGAGCCCAAAAATTGAGGTCCATCGACCTAGACTTGGAGTCACGGGTTGGTCACGCCCGTGACCGACCCGTCACGCCCGTGACTAGGGCGTGACCCCTTCGACGATCGTCGATCTCAGGAAGACGATCGTCGAGTGCAGATTGTTGCAACCCGGGCCTGTCACGCCCGTGAGGCACGTGTCACGCCCGTGACCTAGGGCGTGACCCCCCTTTGACGATTGTTGATCTCCGCGAGACAATCGTCGAGGGCAGATTTTGCATCAAGGCCCCATCACGCCCGTGACTTAGGTGTCACGCCCGTGACCTAGGGCGTGAACCCCTTCGACGATCGTCGATCTCAGCGAGACGATCGTCGAGCGCAGAATTTGCATCATGGCCCTATCACGCCCGTGACCCACGTGTCACGCCCGTGACCTAGGGCGTGACCACCCTTCTACGATCGTCGATCTCAGGTCGACGATTGACGAACCCGGAATTTTTCACCCAGCCCTGTCACGCCCGTGACCACGTGTCATGCCCGTGACGAAGGCCGAAACGTCAGCCATGCTTAAAATTTCTGTAACCGAAGCCATAATCAATTATGATTATTGGAATTTACAGCAGGAGTATTTATGAGCCGTTTCTTTCTCTAAATACTTAATAAAATGGGGAAGAGTTGACCCAATAGGAAATCGCCATCTAGATCAGTCTTCTCATCTTCCAACGTTTCCTTCCCTGCACCATAACCAAAATATTATTAAGAGAAAACATTCATGGCCATGAATGTTTCATCCTTTCCCCTCCCTACTTGGAGATCTATAAAATCCCCCTTAAAGCAAGAGGAGAAGGTTACACTCTAGACCAAACAAATTCAGATTTCTGCTCTTGCTGTAGGAGAAATTCGGGAACGCCACCACCTGCGCCATGACAATCCAACGTTCATCTCGTCTTCAAACCGCGAACAAGGTCCTCCTCTACTTATTCTCTTATGGGTAGATCTTAGGATCTTAGAAATGAAGTTCGTGCTCAACGGAGCCGAACCTATCTCGAGTTTTCACGGAAAACCATGAAAAATATATTTTTCGGGTACGCCGGAAACCGCCACCTCCGGCGGCCAAACCACCGCCGACCGATAGCCATCGCCTCGACGGAGGTGGTGGTGGTTGTGGCTGGCCAGGGAAGTGACCGGCCGGCCGGCGACGGATCACGGAAGAGCTACAGGAAATGTATTTTTCTAAGTGCTGTTACGGGTTCTGTTTGGTAGGGAAGATGAACAGTAAAGATATTTTTATAATATAAAATTAAGTATATATTATATAAGGTAGATATATATTAAATGGGTCATTTTGATATTGCAAAACGAGGCACTTAGAGGCCGATTTAGGAAAAATGGCCAGTCACGAAAGTCGTAGCACTTCGAGTCTAGATTAATTTAAAATTGATTTCAACTCGTTTGGGTAAGCGGTTCAACCGCAGAACCCGTTTTAATGGGGGCTATACCTAGAGTTGGGCAGAAACTAAAATGGATGCCCACTCTTCTTCCTTTCTCCAAATGACTTGAAATTTGGGCAGGGGGTTACCCTTAGCCATATCTAAAGGCTATCAGAAAATGGGAATTTTTGGAGATACTTTGTCTAAAGTTTTTTTTTAATTTAATAAACTTAGAGGAATTTATTTAAGTGGTCAAATGACCTCCAAACCCTCCCAAATTTTGGTGAGTTGTCCCTAGCTATAAAACTTAGCTCTGTACAAATTTTCAACTCACTTGGATGAGTTTTGGATAGGGAGTCACCTATTCTTAACTAGGCAATAATTGGGCATTTTTGAGTAAAAAGTGCACTAGAGGTTGGAACGGTCAAATCACCTCAACAGAGGCTGATATTTCGACCACTGACTTGGAAGGGTTATTATAACCCACTTGGATAAAATGGTGTGAATTAGGGTTGGTTTACCCTAGGATCGTCACTCAAATCCTAGATGGAGGGTTTTGAGGGTTGTGAAGGACATGGGGGCAAATGCCCTCGTATTGTCTTGAGATTCAGTAAGAGTCGACGTTAACATAATATTAATAATCTGAATGGAATCTTGGAGGATTTGGAGATAGGTAGATACCTAAAAACCCTAATCTTAGCTTTAGGGTAAAATACTAATTAAGGATAATCCGTCACTAAACATTATCTAAAGGCTGTGAAACTCGGGTAGAGTAAGTTTTAGGACGGGTAGAACCTATAACAATTTTATTGGAATTTTATGATGTCTATTTCCAGCACTTCATTTGTAACGATTGTTATAGACCCAATTGATGATTTAATTAATTGTATCTTTCTGATCATTGAAATCTCATGAAATCTTGGAAGTAAATGTTTTAGGACATAATGGTTACCCTTTAATTTCTGTACAATTTTTAGTTGAGTAAATCTAGTACTTCCTTCACAAATGTTAAAAAAAGCTTTTATGGTTTAAAAATTAATTATGGATGATATTTCTGTTAAAAAATATATGAGGCTTAGGAATTGAGACTTTCAGGCCAAAATATACTTGTAGACATTTTTTCATGATTTTTAGAATTGTAGTTATGGTACTTTCTTTACAAATCCACCTTAAGAAGATATTTGATAAATAATTTATTCAGAGATTAATACTTGTTGAAAAATTATGAAATTGGGTCAATGCTATTTTTAAGACTTTACCTGCATAGTATAATTAATTTATAATTTTTGGATGAATATTCTCTGTACTTGATTCACAAATAACGAAATATAGAAGATATTGCTAAAATAGTTTTAGTGCCCTTTTGATGATAGAAAAATTGTGATACTTTGGAATATTTACTATTTTAAAATTACATAATATTTAGTATAACTTTGTTGGACATCTTGCATGAGAACTTAGGGTATTTCATGTTCAAACCGGTAGCCCTTGGAATTTTTGAGGAAATTCAATAAATGCCAGATAAATTAGGAAAATTACCCTTTTCTAGATTTAGGCTAATTATATCATGATAAGTCTCCAGTAAATAATTTAGGGCATTTGGATGAGTATTGGATCACTGCCTAACCGGTTCGACATATAGTCTAGGTTGGTATGCATATATCATATTGTTAAATTGCAATAGGACATGATCTGGGATAGTGGTTGGAGTTAGTCATTTTGTCTGGGTGAATAGATGTGGATGATATCGCAATAGAATGATATGAAGAGTAGTGGAAAGTGGTGTTAGCTAGAGTAAAGAAGTGCTCGGGTTCGACGAAAGATCGTCTTTCCCGAAGAGAGGAAGGTTAAAAATCACCCTAGGTTAGTCTATCGTAATATGAGAAGGGAATGGGTAAAGGGAATTCTACCAATAACAATAAGTGCCTTGCGAAAGGAAACGATGGGCTTCAGCTACAATCATAGTTCCTAGTGCCCTTTGAGAGCCTTTCACGGGGAATACCGGGGGCAGTCCTGGGTAAACGTAAACTGTAATAACAAACTGATAAGAGTAACTTAGTAATTAGGGTTGCACGTTTCACAGACACCGCTAGCACCGGAAGATGGTTGGGAGCTTCGGCTCGGTTGGTTAAGAGACGGACGGGATGGTCTGGGGAGCTTCGGCTCGATTGGTTAAGAGACGGACATTTTGGTCTGGGGAGCTTTGGCTCGGTTTTTATGTGATTACGATTAAATTTGCATGTACATAAAAGGAATGAAAATTAAGGTGGTGGGTCTTCGGTATTGGAGGGTCGATGCACCGATGCCAATACACTGACTCAGCAAGTGTGGTTAGCACTTCGCCAACAAAAGTCCGGTGCGCCAGCCGGCAAGAGTACGCAGGAGTCCGCTTCGTGCACCAAGCGTTGAGGCGTACGATAGGTCTGACTGGTAGTGCTTTACTGGTTTAGAGATGGGCGAGGCCCAACCCACCGCTTCCGTCTTCCACTACGGAGGTATCCTGGGAGGTAAAGGCTCCGAAAGGGGGAACTAAAGGTCTGTGTGCACAGAGTCGGGTGTGTGAATTGCACTTGCATGTTCCATCATACCCACTTGCATGTCATAGCATAATCGATTCATTTAACCCTGACACCTAAAGTATAAGTGGTATGGGACGCTTGTACATTAGGACCTGCAAAACGACCCCTTGGTCTATAAGCTTGTGTGGGCAAGTTTATAAATTAAGGTTAAATTCAATATATATATGCTGCTGTTTGATAACCGACACCCCAACGTATAAGTGGTATGGGACACTTTATACGATGGGAGCCTTGCAGAAGATCCATTGGCTTATGCGCTTCCGCACATAAGTTAAGGTTACATTTCCTACTTTCTTTTATTTCTATTATTATTATAGAATTGCTAGAATAGTTTCCGTTGCCACCTGTTTGCTTTTGAGTTACTCTCCACCTTCATGACCTTCCCTTTTTTCCTCTCCGCTCGGTACCTAGGAGCCATGGGGGAAGGGGTAGGGGATGATAGGGCTTAGTGTTTATGACTAACGGTTTTCAAACCGCATCATTTAGGGGATCGTGGAGCCCAGCATTTTGGAGCAGCCCCAAAGACCGGTGCGCTTGGAGATAGGGTAGTCTAGCTCTGGAGTTCATACAGCCGGGACCGTGAGTCTCGACCTTGAGTAGATGTTTTGTTTTGCTTCCGCATGAGTGATTTGTAGTGAGGACATGTTGTACCGGGCATAAGCCTGCATTTCTATTACTCTGATGTATTATTCTGTGGACACTCCCTTCGTGGAGTTTTATTTCTATATATGTGATTTATCTAGTGGACTTGTTTTTTACTTACTTCATTTTGTACTACCTTTCTGTGATCGAATTGGCCGGCAGAATCGGCGCCTTGTGGTGATGACCCTTCAGGACGTGAAGGTGTCACCGCAAAGTGGCGATTCTGGGCCTAAGACCCCGGGTTTAAAAAGAAAAAAAAGGGGGTCTTACACGTCGTGGGGGTGACATTTAGCGGGGGCGAAATTCGTCATGGGGACGACATTGGTCTGAAAAGCTAAATCATGTTTTTGGCTTAATTGTTAATCATGTTTTTGGCTTAACTGTTAATCTTCTTTTTTGTATTTGGTGAGTAGATTCTCGTGGAGATCTATTTCAATGAAAAAGACAATAAAGTAGTGTTAATAGGAAGTTGGATTCCATCCTCGCCACTGCGAACATTCGGCGTGGGCAACGTCATTCGGCTTGGGAGGTGACATTTTGCGAGGAAGGCTACATTCAGCGGGGGATGAGCATACAGATCAGAAAACAAATACTACGAAAAATTGCATCAATGAAGCAGATTTCTTCTTTTATAAAGCTTAAGCATGGATCTATTATAAAGCTTGAGCAATCTCTGCTTTTAATTTTTGGTATGTTGGAGCAGATCTTTAGGTGCACATTGCATGAATGAATTTAAGGAAGAACAAAAGTTTTATATAATAGTAGTATATAAGTAGTTTATATAACTACAGTTTATAAGTAGTTTATATAACAGTAGGATTGATTACAAATATTTTGTAAACACATTTAAAGTTGCCCACATTTCAGCCAAAAAAATAAACCCTACAAACACACACAAAATCTGTCATAATCCAGCAGTTCCATCCATATCAAAATATTGGCATCCCCTTCTGGTGCAGCAATAGATGTCTTTTAATGGCATTAGAAGATATTGTTTCAAACAAAGATGTAAATATAAAAATCAATAAGGTAGCAACATTGTAATGTGCTAAAACATCAATATTGAAACCATAGTATATAATCTTTGTTAGTTGTTACCTCCTAATCTTATCAAAAACAAAATTTCACTCTTCTCTCGCACTCAAGCCTCTTGGCAATGCCGGTACAATTAGCCTAAAACCTTCAAATTCAGTACGTTAACCATCAGACCACCTGTTTTTACTCACTTTGCAAATTTCATCATAATATTAATAATCGATGTTGGTGTTTGCAATGGCATTGTAGTTTTTATCTCTTGAGACAGGTAGAGCTGAGAAACAAATGATACGTTCGAGATAAATGAAAGTATTTAACATGCAATGCTATTTTAGATTATTTAAAATGCACGAAATTAGATCTGTAAAGTATAAATCTCTTACGTTGGACCGTGCCATTCCAGTTTTGCAACGATACCGCCACCTCGGATTGTTGTTTGTCTGCCATCTACATGTGTTTGAGATGAAATAGAGTTCAAAATTAGAGCATGTATATGAATTAAAAATTAAATACAAAAATAGAAGAAACAATAAAACACATAAATATTACAAAAGTTACATTAATTCATACAATCATGTAATTTTTCTTGATGCATGTAATTTTGTGAATATTTTCTTGAACAAAACATTTCTACTGTATACTCCTTCCTGCTCATCCAATGTACCATTTTTAACCATCACTTTTGTGTTTTTGCAGAAACTCCTCTTGACAATGCCATATACAGTTAACCAAGGCTAGAAACATCATTAGGTAAGTATACTCCAACAATTGAAATTTTTGGCCTTGTGATTTGTTGATGGTCAGAACATAGCTCAAACGATTGGGAACTACTTACGGGTGAGCTCAAAAGGCAGCTTAACATCTTCTGCACTCTTCAAGGGAATTCGTGGTAGAAATACTCTGTGCCCTTTAAATTCTCCGCTCAATATTTTAGCTTCAATAACATTTCTTGAAAATGTTACACATGTAAGTCTTATTTCGTTGCACACCCCAATTTTTGGATCAATGTTTCTAATCAACATTATCTGTGAAACTTTCTTTAGATTGAGCTCGTGAGGTGGTAGATTTCCCGGAGTTATTGAATTTAAGAATTCTAGCAAATATAAATTATTGGTGTCATCCACAACAGAGTCAAATGAGTAGTATGTCTTGCATTCCCCCGGGTATATTTCAAAACATTTTTCATTTATTCTGCTGACATCCTCATTTAAAGGCATTATTATTGCTCTGCTTTTCATGTTTTTGACATCAGTTGGGGAACCTAGCTCAGGAAATATTGCATCGATCAATATATTTACAGAACGTTCATCTTCCCAAGGTATGACCATGGAGTTTGGATTTTGAATCATATCATTTAGCACAGTTGGTTCATCACCGTTACCCAGACGCAGCAAGAACTCTAAGAAATGAGGATCGTCATGAGCTCGCATGTTCACAGTTAAGCTAAGAATGTGAACATTCATCCAAAGATATGATTCAACAATACTCGCGCTAATAATTTGAGATTTTATTCCATTTACAAAAATCGGTGTTAGCTGACGAAAATCACCACCAAAGATCATAACTTTGTCACCAAAGGGCAGATTGACATCAAGCATATCCTTGAAAGATCGATCCACAGTCTCAAATGCCTTCTTATGAATCATTGGGGCCTCATCCCAAATAATTTCTCCTGCTTGTTGTATCAATTCATGCAAATCAGACTGCTTATTAAATTTTCATGTTGACATTATTTCAAATCTGATTGGTATTTTGAATTTTGAATGTGTAGTCCTCTCACCTGGGAGCAGGTTTGTGCGATCCCTGATGAAGTTGTTGCTAATATAATTAACCCTTTCTTTTAGAAAGTTGCTAGCAATGCCCGATAAAGGTATGTTTTTCTCGTTCCTCCTAAACCATCCAAGAAGAACATAATACCTTGTAGTTTTTGTATAGCTGTACCGATTATATTGAATGCTGACAATTGTTCTGGATTAAATGAGTGAATTGAATTGTTAGAATAGCGAACAAACGACTAAAAACAAGCCGGAACTTTGAATAATTGAAAGTTTTATTATCCAAAAAGATATATATTACAAAGGTATGCCCTCCCTTATATAAAATGGAGGAGAGATATGAGAATACAGATAAGAGATGTGGGACTAAAAAATTACAGGACTAGTCGGACTATACAGAACAAACCGCACAAGTCGCGCGGTTAGACAGAAGGGCTAACCGCACGGCTACTACCAGAGAGAAAGAGAGATCGCCAGGGGAGATCGCTAGACCGCCCGGTCTCCAAGCCGGCTGAGACAAACGGCTAGACCGCTCGGCTACCATACAGCAACAGTACATCAACCAACCTGCTGAAGGGAAACCGCCAGACCGCCCGGTCTTCAACTTCAACACTCCCCCTCAAGCTGGAGCATATATATCGATCATGCCCAGCTTGTCACAAATATGAAGAAACGAGGTAGAAACTGGCTTGGTGAAGATGTCGGCCAGCTCTTTATCAGAAGTGACAAAGGGAGTGCAAATTTGTTCCTTTAAGATCTCTTCACAAATGAAATGACAGTCGACCTCAATGTGCTTGGTTCTTTTATGGAAGACCGAATTTTTGGAGATGTATATGACAACCTTGTTATCACAGAACATAGGTAGAGGATGGTTGTAGACCTCTCCTAAATCTAGCATGAGAGCCCGTAGCCATTTTAACTCACAAGTGGTCGACGCCATACTGCGATACTCAGCTTCTGCACTGGACCTGGAGACAACAGACTGCTTCTTGCTCTTCCAGCTCACAAGATTTCCCCCAACAAAGGTGCAAAACCCGAGGTTGACTTACAATCCCCTTTGTCATCAGCATAACTTGTATCTGAGTATGCTTCAACCTTCAGATGACCATTCTTCTAAAAAAGTAATCCTTTCCCATGCGCTGCTTTGACACTCCAAGATCCGCAAGGCGGACTGTAGATGGCACTCCCTAGGTGCTTGCATGAATTGACTCACCTTGCCCACATCATAGGAAATGTCGGGCCTGGTCACTGTGAGATATATGAGCTTACTAACCAGACGCCTGTACCGCGAACTATCTGAAAGAGGAGGCGAATCATCTATCCAGGTTTTGTCTTCTCCAGTTGCCATGGGGCATCGGGCAGGTTTTGCTCCAGTCAATCCTGCCTCTTTTAAAAGATCAAGGGCATACTTATGCTGGGAGAGAACTAATGAGTCGGGCTTCCGAGAGATTTCGATGCCCAGAAAGTACTTTGGAGAGCCCATATCTTTCGTGACCAGATGTTGACGAAGATATCACTTTGTCAGGGCTACCCCTTCCTGGTCATCGCCAGTGAGAAGAATATCATCGACGTACACAGCAAGAACAACCAGCCCTGAGGGGGTTTTGCGAATAAAGAGAGAGTGATCGGCAGAGCTTCGCACAAAACAAACGGCCGCCACGATGCCGCTGAACTTGTCAAACCAAGCTCGAGGGCTCTGCTTGAGGCCATAGATTTCCTTCTTCAGCCGGCATACTCGTGTCTCCCCCTGAGCAACATACCCAGGAGGTTGCTCCATGTAGACGGCCTCCTGAAGATCACCATAAAGGAAGGCATTCTTGACATCCAGCTGGGAAATCAGCCAATCCCTATTTACTGCCACAGAGAGAAGGACCCGGATAGTACTGAGATGAGCCACGGAGGGAGAAGGTGTCAAAGTAATCAACCCTATAGGTCTGAGTAAATCCATTAGCAACAAGGCGAGCCTTATAACGATCCACAGTGCCGTCTAGGACAAATTTGACCACAAAGACCCAGCGACAGCCAATAACATCAGTGCCGAAGGGAGTAGGAACAAGAGTCCAGGTACCCCGCTCAGTTAGGGTCGCCATTTCCTCATCCATGGCCATCTTCCAATGAGGAATAGCAAGGGCCTCCTAGTAGGAGCGGGGTGTGGCAGTGGCAGAGATAGCCAGTGCAAAAGCCCCGCGAGAAGGGGTAAGACGATCATATGAAACAACAGCAGCAAGGGGGTGTAGGGTACACGTCCGCACCCCTTTGCGAAGAGCTATAGGAAGATCCAGGTCAGCGGGTCCCTCGGCATCCGGAGAATCCGTGGCATAGAGAGTTGTCCCGGGAGTAGAGAGCGACGGCGACGGAGATGAGGGAGATGGTGGCGGAGAAGAGGGAGAAAGAGGCGGAGTGAGAGGAGTGGACGGAGATGGTGCAGGGGTAGAGATCGCAGTAGGATACGAGGGAACAAAGGGAACAGCAGGAGAATGAGAAGCTGGGAGAAGAGGAGAGGAGACAGCCGATAAGTAGGAGGTATTCTCGAAGAAGGTGACGTCAGCAGAGACGAACTGCTTACGAAGGACGGGATCAAAGCAACAATAGCCTTTCTGAGTGGTGGAGTACCCCAGAAAGACACATTTTGTGGAGCGAGGGGAGAGCTTATCACGGGTGGCAGAAGGGGCATGCAGAAAGGAAGTGCATTAAAAGATTTGGAGAGGGAGAGGAAACGGTTCCTTGCCCGGATACAGAATGGAGAATGGGGTTTTTCCGTGTATAACCGTGGAGGGAATGCGATTGATAAGGTAGCAGGCAAGGAGAACAGCATAGCCCTAATAGGAGCGAGGAACATGCATCTGGGTCATCAAGGTGCAAGCGACATCGAGGAGGTGATTTTTTCGTTCTGCCACACCATTTTGTTGGGAAGTATAGACACAACTAGTTTGATGAATAATCCCATTTTGCATGTAGAAGGTAGAAAAGTCATGACTGATATATTCTTTGGCATTATCAGATCGAAAAACTTTAATAGAAACATTAAACTGAGTTTTGATCATGAGATAGAAGGACGCCCATACAGAGAATAATTCGGAGCGATCTTTTAACAGATACACCCACATACAGTGAGAGAAATCATCAATGAACGTGACAAAATATGAACTACCCCGACCAACAATAAGAGTAGGAGAAGGACCCCAAACATCGGAGTGGATGAGATCAAACGGACGGGTAGATCCACGAACATGTTTTGGAGGGAAGGAGGAGCGGTGATGCTTGCCAAGCTGACAGGCCTCACAGTTGAGCGGAGGACTTTGTGGAGGAAGTTGGGGTAGAAGTTGACGAAGAAGACGTGGAGGAGCATGACCAAGGCAGAGATGCCATTGGAGAAGATCTGTGGAGGTGGAGGAGAAGGTGGAGAAAGCGGAAATGTTGTCCAAGAAGTATAGGCCGCCACTCTCAGTCCCAGTAGCAATCATCCGTTGGGAGTCCGGATCCTGAAAAGAGCAAGAAGTAGAAGTAAATGTGACGGAACATTGTAATTGCTTGCACAGAGAGGTAACAGATAATAAGTTGCACGGAAACTTGGGCACGTAGAGAGTATCAGCCAAACGAAGAGACGGAGTGACATGAACTATCCCCGTCCCATGGACCGATGATGAAGAGCTGTCAGCTAGAATAACCGGGGGCAACCGATCATGTGTTTCTAGGAGAGAAAAACACTAGAGATTGCCGGTCATATGATAAGTAGCACCAGTGTCGATCAGCGATTTTCCTTGAGTAACAACGTGGGAACTACCAGAAGACGTGACCACCGAGGCGAAAGGCTTTGAGGAGTATATGATATCCATGAAGGGAGGAATCAAAAAACTGCAGCGGTCACGGTGACAACACACCAACGGCAAGATGGGCCACGACCAAGGTGCAGAGCAAAGCAAAGGGGAAGAAGAGGGAAGCACAAGCCGCGCGACTAAATCGGAGGTCGCGGCGACTAACAAGCAAGAGCGGCTAAAGGAAGAGCCGCACAGAGGAGATCAGGCCACTGCGAATTAGAGACAGGTCGTGGGGACTAAGAGAGAGAGCGACTAAGGAAGAAGGGCAAAGAGGCCGCCAAAACAAGGAAGAACTCGCGCGAACAGAGAGAAATCGCAGCGGTTAGAAGAAAGAGATCTGTAGCGGTCACGATGATAGACACCAGCAGTAAAAAAAGACACGACCAAGCCGCTGAAACAAGCAGAGGGAAAGAATTCGAGTGGCTAGAATACAGCCCGCGCGAACAGAAGAAAGAGACACCACGCGAACAGAGAGAAGTCCACTGGGAGGCAAAAACGGCGAACAATGCAAACAGGTCGCGGCAACAGGCCGGGGCGACTAGAGAAGAGGAGCAGCTAGAACGGAGGGCGCTGTGACTAAGCACAGGTCGCGGCGAGAAGAAGGAGAAACAAAGAGGTCGCGCACACAAAGGGCAACGACAAGGAGAGAAAGAAGCCGTGCGAATAGGGCACAGACCGAAAGAAACAAGCCGCGAGAACAGGTCGTGAGAAGAAGAAGCAAGCCACGCGGACAGGTCGCGCGGTCAGAGAGGGCGCACAGAATCAGGCGGAGAAAATCGAGTCCTCTGATACCATGTTAGAATAGCGAACAAACGACTAAAAACAAGATGGAACTTTGAATAATTGAAAGTTTTATTATCCAAAAAGATATCTATTACAAAGGTATGCCCTCCCTTATATAGAATGGAGGAGAGATGAAAGAATACAAATAAGAGATGTGGGACTAAAAAAATTACAGGTTTAGGCGGACTATACAGAACAAACCACACAAGCCGCGCGGTTAGACAGAAGGGCTAACCGCACGGCTATTACCAGAGAGAAAGAGAGATCGCCAGGGGAGACCGCTAGACCGCCCGGTCTCCAAGCCGGCTGAGACAAATGGCTAGACCGCTCGGCTACCAGACATCAACAACACATAAACCAACCTGCTGAAGGGAAACAGCCAGACCGCCTGGTCTTCAACTTCAACATGAATTAATGTCATCATTAGATATTGAGAATGAAAGTTTATGTTCTATTAGGCTGGAGAAGTTGTGCAAACCCTCAAAACCTTCACTTATGGCCGATAGACCAAAATTTGTTACTGTTTTCTTATTCTGTTTCAGAATGTCATCTAAATCATGAAGTAACTTATATTTTATATAAGTCTTACTTGAAGTGCTTGCTTAGTTGTAATCTTCAATCATACTATCAAAGTTCTCATCCCACAGGTCTTGTACAGAGGTCAGTTCACAGTATAACAAAATTGTTGTAATAAGTCTTCTCAACGAAATTGGCATTTTAAAACATCTTGCTCCAGCTAGGCAATCTCGAATATTATTATCCTCATCAAGAAGTCAGTGTCGCTCTACAGCCTGTTTAAAGGTTGTACACTGAATACCAGTCACACACTTTAGATCCTCAAATGATTTTGGACCCTTAACATGATTAAGTAGCCGTTGCAAGTAAAATCTTTTGCCTTCCATCAGATTGACTGCATATATCCTACCAATAAACTTTTGGGTTGATACTCTCGTTATCCACTTACGCTCGGTAGTTAAATATCAGTAGTACTTTGGAAATCTTTATATAGGTACTTCTCAAGCTCTTGGTCGTCATTGTACAGACTAAAAAATTCAGTCAACATCGATCTGGAGTTCCTCTCATTTATCAGGACACTTGAAATTGTTTGGTCACTATCGAAGTGAACCTGATGTTGATTTTGTAGATGAATTTGTAGTCTTGAAATAGAGGGATACATCTTCGTCATATCAGACTTAAATATTTTCCACAAAGCCTCATGTGCACAAACCCGACGACCGTCGACGTATTTGTTCACCTCATCATAATTAGGGGCAGAGCAAACTTCAAATGACATGCAGTCATGTCCCTTGTAGACATACTTATACAAATACTTTATACTCTTAATACTATTACATATTTCTACGTTGATATGCCAATCATACTTTAAGAGTAACCAAGGGTTATATGGTACGACCCATCTATTATCCACAACAACTCCTTCTCCATGACCGACTGTAATAGTTCTACTATTGTCAAGCCGACGCTAATATACTGGATATGAGTCATTCCCTTGGACAGTATATTCTGCAAAAGTCTTAGGATATCGTTTGTTGCACACAAATTTTTTCATGCACTGGGCATTCGATTTGTAGTTACCACATGGGTCATGTATCATATATTTTAGAACTGCATCATATAAAGGGTGATCCTCCTATTGATTGGGTATCTCAACACTCACCAACGAATCATACTCATATGGAGTATTTTATTTATCTTTTGCATAAAAAAAAACCAACATATGCACGTGGGGTAGACCTCTCTTTTGAAACTCAATGATGTGAATGTGCGTAACCACCTTTCCAAGGATACCTTTATGGAAGATTTCATCTTTCAAATTTTCATACTTTGCTCGAAAAATTCTCGTAAGGAGATCTGGACGATCATATGACAATTGTCCTGGATACAGTTCATTTTTTATTTCATTGTAGTTGGGATTGCATGTCATGGTTAATAATATATCTGGTTTGTCGTAGTGCTGGATGATTGACATTGCATCTTGATACCTTTAATACATATCCCAAGGGATTTCAATGAAGGAGGACGGAAGGACGGTTCGTTGCCCAATGTTTCATAAGTAGAATGAATTTCACGAAAGAAGGTAATGAACATCTATATCTACTAAAGTATGGGGAGAAACATCAATAAGCAAGTGAATGTACCTGCATCATTTTCATCGGCATTTAAGCAATCTTGCAAACCTTGATATAGCTCTACAAAAATCTTATTTTGATTCAGGCTAATCCATCTCAATTTCTGAGTCTTAATCTTGATGTAGTTATTTACGACATACTGTTGAAGTAGTCGTCCACCATGAAGGAGTATCGATGGATTATTCGAACGTATCTATATCAAGCTATAAATTGATCAAACTTAGTACAATAAAAATCCAATACATGAAGTTTTGAACTAATAAGAAGAAATTTTAAAACCTGGAGCAAGCATGCATAGAAGTTGCAACAACTAACGCGCAGCCCCTGATCCGTCTAAAAAGCTAAATCCCAACCAAAGTACCACGCGATAGTAGAAGTGGGTATTGAAGTGGATCATAAAACCTGCGTACTCTTTGATTGTAGTTAGATGTCCTGCTGTAGAATGAATTTTGATGTCCTTATCGGTAGACTCTGCAAAATCTTCTACACCCACCAATACTGCAGTTACCTGATATGTGGTAGGAAGGATGTATTATCGGTCGGTAGACCGTCGTTCATGAATAAGTAGTTGACACGATTGTAACTGCTGATGTTGAGCAATTTGTCTAAAGTTCATGACATACGGGTTGTGAGTATCAAAAATATATTTGATCTCATTCAATATTTCTATATCGAGTCCATTACTTTCCTCCAAACGATGTGAGATTTCATATTCAGTGTCGTAGATGAACATCTGCAGAAATTGTGGTTCGTTCCCCGGAGTAGGAATAAGTGATCCAATCTTGTGATATATAGCCCCATGCGCTCTGAATGTGTACAAACCTTGGTTGAACGTCAGGAGCGTTTCGTCAAGCGTCACACACATGGATGTGAAAGAGAATACATGGTTGTATGCACAAATATTTTGCCTGAAATGACTCCCTTCTGTAGTCTGGTCAGTGTAAAGAGACAACAACTGTGGGGGGTACAAGAATGGGAGGTAAAACTACTTTGCCAAGTTTACATTATAAATTTTTTGATTGTTTGTGGAATAATCGAGCTACTCAGTGAGGGCAAGTTGTCGGTTGTGGGAGCCGAAGACGCTGACGTTGTCAGATGAATGGTAATTTCTTGCTACATTTCGACGGCCTATTATCGAGTTGGGCGCGTGTTGATTATCAATAATTTCATCTGGCTGATTTGGATGTTTAGACTCGGTTGGTTGGACTTCCAAGGTTGATTATAAAGCCAACAATGCACGCGATTGTCTTCTCCTCACATTCACTGCACTCCGTTGTTCTGTAGTTAATGTCTGACGACAATTACTAACACGCACTCGGGTTGACTCTCGAGCCTGCTCAGGCATTGTCTTCGAAGTCAAAGGCCTCCCTCTTTTACGCTATATTGGCCCGCCCTGAGTTGCAACTGATGATGACTCTCCCGCTTGATGTTGGTATGCCATCTGTATGTGTTTGAGTTGCTATGTAATCAAACTAACTATGAATAATCAATCAATCTCGATTTGTAATAATATATTAGAGTTCATCACAACCCGTATGGTGTAAACATTTCATAACATCTATGCTCCGTATAGTGCTGCTCAGGTTATTTTGGTTGTTTTCTTTTAGATATGTAATTAATTTGTGTTTGATGCAGTACCACTTGGAAATAAGTAAAGCACTAAAGCCATGTTTTTGGTAGTTTATATTTTTAAGATGTACCAAAAGACTTCAAAAAAAATATCTCATAGAGCGTGAATAAGATTGCATATAAAATTAGTTAGCTTTGCATATAAAACTCATGAACTTGAGCAACTCATTAATTACAGCAAGTAAAATATATACTAGCCATGACAATAGCTTTGCGTCCAGCGACCCAATAACAACATTTATCTTATAATCACATGGCTAACTCATGCACTTGAACAAGTCATTAATTATAAAAAATCTGAAATCAAAAAGCTATCATCTGCTTTCCAGTTTTATATGCAAATTAATTATGATAACACTACCCTCACGGTAAGTTAAATAATGATCTATTACCTACAGAATTTGTTTTCCTAGAGTAAGCTAGCTATTTTTCTTATGTATAGTGAATTACTTATAGTGCTGCTCAGGTAATTTTAATTTCACTCGATATCCTTTTTTCCACCAGTTCTTTCTCCCCCTCTTTTTGTCATAAACTCATTTAATAAACTACCATTTATAAATGTTACCGAAATATACTGTTGAGGGAGGAAATAGTTAAAAATGTAGGGTTATACCCAAACCCAAACTCTACAAGCCACTAACATTTATAACACAAACTGAAAATCAGAAATTAATAGTACATCATTGCTAACACTATTTCCTCAAAAGTCTTTAATCAGTTACTTCATTTTAACTCGCCACACAAAACTGCACAAATTTTTATGTAGTTTTACTTGAATATGTTAACAACAACATAGGAATCCATAACTGTATTAGGATGTACTTCAAATTTTAACCTGATTGTGTTAACAACAACATAGGAATGACTGTGTTAAATAAAATCTATCGAGGAAATAGTTAAAGATGTTAAAAATCCATAATTTTAACCTGACGGTGTTGTTACATAAATTATAAAGTTTTATGTTGTTACATAAAACATAGGAATTCACGGAGCTATGTTAAGAACAATATTTTTGCTTATAATCAGTTACTTTATTTCTAACCTCATCAAATTTCGGCCTAGCAGTTAAAAAACATAACTTCATTGCTAACTATGTTGCAGAAAATTGATGGCGAATGAAGTTCATAAAAAAATTCAGATTTACATCGTAGATTTCCTCTTCGGTCATAAATAGCACACAAACTTCAGTACATCGCATATTTGATGGCGAAGCAGTTAAAAATTCTGATATAGTAGATTTGATGGCGAAGCAGTTCATAAAAACGACAAAGTTCTTAGGAAAATCTGAAAACAAATTCTGATATAGCAATGAAGTTCATAAAATGAGGGGAGGATCAATGTTGAGAAAACGATAGAGCTCCGTGAATTGATAAAAATGATAATAAAAAATGTAGTTCAGATTAAATGTTACTCTACGTATACAAAGCTTTAGGAGCAGCACTGATTAAAAAATGAAGTTCTGAATTGAGAAAACTGGTAATAAAAATGAAGTTCATAATAGAGCTTTAGGAGGAGCTATAATTAAATGTTTTCAAAATAATGCTCTTATTAAAAGAGAGCTCTGATTTAATGCTTTCAGATTAAATGTTAAAAAATGATTGTGCTTAAGGAGGAGAAAGAACACAAAATACAGTAATGCTTACGATGAGGAGTTTGGGTTTAGGGGGAGCTTTATTGAGGGTGTCGAGTCTGCTCAACAAAAATGGAGAAGCACCGGACTGGAGGAGGAGCGTTGTTGATGAAGGAGGAAGCTCTGTTGAGGGAGGAAGCACCGGATGAAGGAAGAAGCTCTGCTGCTCAAAAATCCGGAGAAAGAGAGGAGATAGGGTTATACCTATATAGAAAGGAGTTTATCGGTAAGGAGGAGCATGCCGGAAGGAGACCGGGGGAGTTGCCAGAAGGAGGAGCTTGCCGGGATGAAGAGCGTGTCGGATGGAGGAGCTTTCCAGAAGGAGAAACTTGCCGGAATGAGGAGCGATTCACGTCAGAATCGCGATGGAGGAGGAGCTACTAACGTGAGGCACTGTGGAGGATTGTTGAGGCGTTCTTTCTGCTGAGGTTATACAGGTTGCGGTGGCGTGTAGTAGAGGAGAAAGCAGAGGTGGAAGTCGAGGAAGAGAGGAGGTAGCGTGCAGGGTTGCAGTGGAGGAAGAGAGGAGGTAGCGTGTAGGGAAGGACTTAGGAGAAAGAGTCTGGCGGGAGAGCATGGGGGCACGGGAAAGCGTGCTTGCGGGATCAGCTTTTGCGGGAGAGCGGGGATGGCGTGATTTAATGGGGGAGATTTTGTTGGCGTGATTTAATGAGCAGAGAGCGGGAGAGCTTGTGTAATGACGTGATTTTATGGCGTGAAGGGGGAGCCAGTAATGTTGTTTTAATGGCGTGATTTTGTTGCCTTTATTTAATGACCAAAAAGTCCAATATTTTTTGCAATGAGGTAGGAGAAATGAGGGATATTATGAGATTTAAATGTTACACCATGGGTTGTTGAGGTGTTTGCTTATATAATATAGATATAAAGAAAGTATAAATTCATGAGTTCGAAATCAGAATAGTCGGTTGATCATGGATTGATAATTATGCTGTCGGCCGATCGAGCTCAATCAAATCACACCCTCTCTCCACATTTTACAAGGTCTCTGAAACCTACTACTAGGGTGTCCTAAACTTATGTAAAATTATGATTTTGCCCTATATAACGCATAAAATACTTCAAGCTCGGATTAGCCACACAGGCCGCTGCCAGCCCCTCAAACTAACCCGCTACCATCCCCTAAAACTAGCCCGCTAAAAGCACCTGTCATGCCTCTGCCCGCTAAGAAGGATTCAAACAAGACATCCTGCATATGCCTTTTAAAACCAAGGAATTTAATTCAGTGGGACGGTGTGGAACTAAAGAGGCGGTGAGTTATGTTTTAAATAATTAACAAATTAATTAAATATTACTTAAATTTATTCATTAACATTAAAAGCAGGCGGAGCCTGCCGGTGGCGGGGCAGGCTCCACCTGTTTTTAATTATAATCAATAGTTTTTTAACTACTTTTTGAATTACATTTTTAAATGTAGTCTTTAATTATATTTATTTTTTTGGGTTTATTAATTTTGTACATTTATTTTAATTATTTAATTTAAATAAGCCCGGGGGGTGGGCAAATAGCATCGCAGGCGGGCGAAGCCCGCCGGGTGCGCCCATCGTCGTCGACCGGGTACTGTCGCACTTGACCGTAGAGGCGGAGCCCCGTGTCGGGCACTCGTGTGTGTGTGTATATATATACACACACATATACATATATATATATATATACATATACATATATATATATATACATATATATATATAGATATAGATATACATTTACATATATACATATACGTATATATATATAGATATACATATACATATATATATATATATATATATATATATATATATATATATATATACGTATATGTATATACATATATGTATATATATATAGATATACATATATGTATATATATATAGATATACATATATGTATGTATACATATATATATATATATATATATATATATATATATATATATATATATATATATATATATATATATATATATATATATGTATGTATATATATATATGTATATACATATACATATATATATATATGTATATATATATATATGTATATATGTATATGTATATATATCTATATATATATGTATCTATATATATATATATATATATATATATATATATATATATATATATATATATATATGTGTATATATATCTATATATATATACGTATATGTATATATGTAAATGTATATCTATATATCTATATATATATGTATATATATATATATATATATATATATATCTATACTATATAATAAAGAAGTATCGTGGTCTCTCGATAGTAATGAATTCATAATTCATGAACCGTCCGATATGAATGCATTATTCAGCAGCCGTCTGATCAAATATCCGATCTGGACGATCATGAAATCTCAGCCGTCCGATCATCTGATCGATCATGGCCGTCCGTTACTTTTTTATAGGTCTCCTAAACCTACCACTAGGGTGTCCTAAACCTATGTGAAATTACGATTTTATCCCTATAAATCTTAAAATTGGGGAGAGGAGCTAGCTATTAAAATTAAATTTTAATTTAATGCAGTTGTCCGTTTTGATCCCAGGACCTCAAGGACAGCAAGAACAACTCAAACCAATGAGCCAAGTAAGCAATTATGCTAACATTTCAAATAATTTATACTTATAATGTTATAATTTATGTATTTTTATAAAAGAAATTTATATAAATATATGTATAATATAATTCATTATTATGTATAAGTATACTATCTTTTTCTTAAATTATCGTTATGGGTCGACGAAGTAATCCCGAGCGCCAGACGAAGCCTGCCGGGAGGCGGGCGAAGCCCGCTGTCGGCGGTCGGGTACTGTGGCGCGTAGCCATAGGGCCAGCGGCCCGTGTCGGGCACTAGTATATATATATATATATATATATATATGTATATCTATATATCTATACATATATGTATATACATATACGTATATATATCTATATATACATATATATATACATATATATATATATATATACACACACGATATATATATTATACGTTGGAGCTTTTTTAGGGGGAAAAAAGCTCGAGCGTCGCGCGATCCTATTTCTCTCCTGGCCGATCGCGCGATTCTCCTCCTGCTGCCCTATCGCTCGAGCTGAAGCCCCTCCCCGTCCAGATTGCTGCTTCTCCTCCCCGTCCAGATCGCTGCCCTATTGCGCGATTCTCCTCCCCGTCCAGATCGCAATTCTCCTCCCGTCTCCATCGCGCACCGCAGCCACCTGAATCAGTGAACGACAACGGCCAACCCCGAAGCCCTCTTCATCGCATCTTCCCTTTGTGATTCCCAGCGACCTTCGAGCTCCACTTCCCCGTCCAGATCTCCTTCCAGAGCGGGTAAACATCGATTTCGAGCTTCTCCTCCCCGTCCAGATCTACTTTCACATCGGGTATACAATGATTTTGAGCTTCTCCTTTCTTTATTATTTTCTTTCCTGATTAAAACCTTCTAACCCTGAAATTATTTCAGATTCACAAAGGCATTTCCAAGAGATTTTCCAGATTCAGATCATTAGCCCCGAATCGGTGTTGTTTCCAGCTTCTCGGCGTGAGTACTGTCGATCTCCTCCGATTGGGGCTTTGGAAAAATCCAAATCTGGACTTTTAGGGCTTTGGATATTTCCAGATTTATTGGTATGTTCATATAATTCCTTATTTCTTCATCAAATATGTGAGGTATCCCCTGCCCATCTTTAGTTTTTTAATGCTTGTGATTGTGATGTTTGTAGGCTTAAGGTGTGAATTATGTGTGTGTATATGAATGTGTGTATGAGTGTGTGGGTATGAATTTGTGTATGTGTGTAGTTGGTGGGTATGAATTTGTGTATATGAATGTGTGCATGTGTTTGTGTGTATTTGTTTGTGCGTATATGTATAAATGTGCTCAGCTAGCTAGGAAATGATTTAATGATTAATATGATTATTGAGCTTCTTAAATTGATGTATGTTATACTCCCTATTTCCCTGCTCTTGTCCTCATTTATGTGGGACTAATTTTATTTTGCCCATCAAGTACTAGTAGTCTAGTACTGATTAGGATATGTTTTTTATGTATGTTTCATTTGTGTGCATTCACACAGAAGTCAAAGAGATACTTAGATGTAATGGGTTTAAGTACTCTAGATCTTGAAGAACGATGATATGTATGAGCATATAACTTCTACAGTTCTTGTGGAAATGAAGTAGTGCGTCTGTAGTTGGTGAGTATGAATTTGTGTTAGCAAAACAGAATAGCTTTGATAATGTGTAAATTGTTGTGTGTGATTGTATGTGCATTTCTGTGCATGTGTAAATTGTTCTTGTTATAGTGTATGTAATTGTTATTCAATTTATATGTATTTGTTAATGTTGTATATGTGAGTGTTTTTTTATGACATCCAGTTAATCAAATTCAGAAAGTATGGATGTTGATGAAACTGAAACGAACACAGATTCTAATGAGTCAAGTGTTAGAGAACCATATGTTAGTTTGGTGTTTGAAAGCGTTGATGAAGCATATTGGTTTTATAATAGTTATGCTCTTCAGTTTGGATTTGGAATTAGGAAAGGTTCAACTTCCAAATCATTTGCTTCAGGAGAGGTTATTGGTAGAAGATTCGAATGTAATAAGTCGGACTAAAAACTACTAAAGAGGGAGAAGGATCTTCAAAAAGTTTACATCGAATGACAAGATTAAACTGCAAGGCCAAAATAGACATTCGTAAGAATAAGGAGGATAAATGGGTTGCCACTGGATTTATAAAGGAGCATAATCGTGAGTTAGAAACTCCAAGTAAAGCTAAAAGACATCGCTCGCATAATGTACTTCACAAAGATAAGGAAGTAAAAAATTTAATGGATCAACTTTATAGTACTGGAATGGGTCCATCTAAGATTGCGAGGGTTTTTAATGAAACATACAGTAATAGCTCAATATCTGCAAAACAAGTGTCAATGCATTTGAGTGAACACCGAAAGAATAATATAGGAAATGAAGGTGCCTCCGTATTTGCATATTTGAAGAAGCAGCAAGAATTAGATCCAAATTTCTACTTTGACATAGAGTTGGATTCTAATTTAGTCCTTCGCTCCTTTTTCTGGGCAGATTCAAGGTCATGAAATGATTTTTTAACATTTGGGGATGTAGTTGTGTTTGATGTTACTTATAAAACCAACAAATACATGATGCCATTTGCCCCTTTTACCGGTGTAAATCACCACAGACAGTCCATTTTATTTGGTTGTGCTCTATTAGCAGATGAGACAGAAGATACATTTTATTGGTTATTCAATCAATGGTTAAAATGTATGTTTGATAAAGCGCCTAGAGTCATAATTACCGATATGGATGGGGCGATGTACAATGCAATTAAAAGAGTCTTTCCCCACACGCGTCATAGATTTTGCTCATGGCATATAGGAAAGCACCTAATCGAACATGTTTTTGAAATTCGAGATATTCATGGGGATTTCAAGAAAGATTATTATGAATGGTTTAATAGCAAGGATGTGAGCACAAGTGAATTGAGATGGAAACTATTTATCCAAAAGTACGAGATTCAAAGTAATAGTTGGTTGTCCAAGATGTGGCATCGAAGACAACATTGGGTTCCAGCTTATTTAAAAGATCAGTTTGTTGCGGGAATGACGTCAAGCGGTCGGAGTGAGAGCATCAATGCTTTTTTTAATGGTTTTGTAAATTCTAAAACACTTCTATTAGAATTTATAACTCAATACGAAAAAGCTTTGCATTCACGACATCAGGCTGAAGAGCAAGAAGATTTTATCACCTTAAATTAAATGGCAAATTTATTGACAAGTTATGCACTTGAAAGATTTACAGCACAATTTACACCAAAAATATGTTCAAGCTGTTCCAACAAGAATTAAAGCATAGTTTAGAATGTTGGTATGAGGAATTAGATAAAAGTGGAACCATTACAACATTTAAAGTTGGTCTTTCATGTGAGGACACAAGCAATTAGTGCAATGTGGTCTATGATGATTACAATAAAAAAATATTGTGTGAATGTGCTAAATTTGAGACAGATGGCTATTTATGCAAACACATTCTACACATAATGATTGCTAAGAAATATTTACAGAGTATTCCTAACCTATACCTATTGAAGAGATGGTCAATTTCTGCCAGAAGTCAATCAAATAACGATAAATTGGTTGACACTAGTGATATTGTGACACCCATGATGAAATGGAAGCTAACTAGTACTCAAGCAAATATTTTTACTCATGCAACTGCATCAAAGGAAGCATACGAATTTGCTATGTCAACACTGAATGGTTTGTTGGAGAATATGAAAGTTACATTTAATTACCCAGAAACAACAAGTTTTGCAAGCCAGGCAGCTTCTACTTCAATTTTACCAACTCCGCATGGTATTTCTATTCGAGATCCTTCCATTGTGAAAACTAAAGGAAGACCAAAAATTGCATCAAGAATTGAATCGGGTATAGAGATCTCACAAGCACAAGTGAAAAAAAGGACTTGTGGTACATGTGGCGGTAAAGGACACTATTCAACAACATGTCCCCAAAAGGATAACGTAATTACATCAACTTTTTCAATTGTTTTTCTGAAAGTATATTGATTAGTTATATCATATGTTCATTCGTTTTCTTTAAACAGATTGACATTACGAAGAAAGACCAAATCAACGATCCTGATTCCTGAGTATTATCACTTTTGATCCTTCAGGTAAATGTCTCTTTTTTGAATCATGGTTTCATGTATTATTTGTAATTTCATGTATTATTTGTAACCATTGTGATTGATCATTTATACTATAGAGTAAGACTAATAGTTTCTGTTAATATCTTGTAGTGTAGTAAGGCAAGAAGTTCACGAGGTATGCAACTTGCTTCCTGTCAGCAGGAATCATAGAACTTCTGGATAGTAGAACTTGTTTCCTATTGTGATTGCTGCTTATTTCTCAGTGTCATGTGTTTTAGAAGGTTTCATTATGCTAATCTATTCATTCCCTATTTAAAGAGATTTTAGGCTTAAGGTGACTCTAAATCGGTGGCGATTCTGTATTGTAGGTTTTGTTTTTGTCAAAGAATTTGTGAAGAATATTTATTCATTGTCAGGATACATACATACACATAAGCATAACCCATTCGGTAATCTTGTTGGAAAGATGTGATTGCAGTCTATTTCTCAAGAACCATATGATCTGATTTTTTTATTATTCGTTCGGAGAGAGAATAGAGATTGCTGTCTTGATTGTGAGTTGTGGCTAGTCATGATGGACCGAAATTTGCACAATGGTGTCCCACTAATAGTTGTATGTGCTCGAAGGATGAGATAATTGCAGGCGTTTTCTCAAATTATTTTCATAACAATCTTTTGATAATCTGCTCGATATATCTCATAACATTTCGATAGTTGTATCTGCTCGATGGACCAAAATCTGCACTCATGTGATTGATATAATATTTTGATAATCTGCACACGTGGCTTTATGCAACTCCACATATATATCATAAATACACTCAAGATTTTTTTCCCCCAAAAAAGCTTGAGTGTATAACTTCCAAAATATGTATATATATATATATATATATAGAATATATATAATATGCAGACAAGACTATTGTGTGGGCGTACGGGTAAGGCATTTTGGGGGTCAAGATAGTCTCAAAACGAAAAGTGATCAACAAGAAAGGCGTAAATCTCAGCAAGACGAGCAACTTTCATGTTGATCAATTTTTGATTTGAAGCCGTCTTGAACTTCGATTTGGACCCAAAAATCGGAAATTCAGAGGCTTTACTGTAGCACTCTCGCCGCCGCAGATTTTGAGGCTCAAATTGAAGGCCAGGACGGCTACAAATAAAAAGTGTTCAACATAAAAGTTGTTCGTCTCGCCGAGATCTACAACTTTCATGTTGATCACTTTTCAATTTAAAGCCTCCTTGAGCCTTTTTCGTCGCTCGTACGCCCGCACAACATATGCCCCATATACATATACATATACATATATATACATATGCATATATATACATATACATATATATATATATGATGGGCTTCACCATCATTTATAGGAGAAAAAGCCCCCCCATGATCTCCTCCAAAAGTGGATCATGGGTGGGCCATCCCCCATGAACTCTCATGATGTGAAAATCAAGGGGGAGCGGGTCCACTCCCTCTCCCCATGGAGGGAAACCGCCATCTAGACGAACCACCTGGCTGCCTAGCCGTCGCCGTCTCCCCGCCTCGCCGACCGCCTCCTGGCCTCCCGGCCAGACCGCCGCCTGGCCGTCCGGCCAGACCGCCGCCTGGCCGACCTAGCCGCCGCGCCAATCGCTACAAGGCCTTCCTCGCCGTTCGATCAAGAGGGTAACCACCCACTACCCCACCACTTTAATGGTGGGGCCCGCCATGATCCTCCCCTGGAGGCTATAAAAGGGATCCCAGGGCCTCTTCATTCTTCACCTTTTTCTCTTCTCTGGGTTGTCTTCTTCTTCCTAAGGTGAGAGCTCTCCTGCCTCCTCCGCCAGGTCGGCCACCGCTCGCCGTGAACCACCAACGGCCACCAGTGACCACCAGCTACTACCAGCGGCTATAAGCACCCCACAAGCGCGCTAAGAGCAAAAGGACGCGCAAGACCTCGAGGAAGCCAAAGGAAGATGCCCTCCGAAGCCAGCAAGCGCGTGCCGCCCTGAGCGCAAGCGCCAGAAGCATCCCGCGCAATTCCACGTCTAAGTCATTTCCGCGGTGCAGCCTGTTGCTCGCAGGAAGCTGTAGTCTCTCTCTCTCTCCCCCAAGTTGTAACGGGAGCGGTCTGTCGCCCCGATTCTCCAACACACTGTAATCACCAGAATCTAGTGGGATTTGACCGACACACACCCGGTCACGTGGTTTTTTACCAATTTAAGGGGTTTTTTCACGTCATCACATCTTGTGTCAACTTTCTGTTTTCATTGACTGTGTGCGCGCTCGACCACCCCGTGAGCTAAGTCGGTCCAAGCAAATTCGGTACGACCGGGGCATCGAGTTAGTCCGCAACAAAATATATATATATATATATATATATATATATATATATGTATATACAAATACATATATATATATATATATATATGTATATACAAATACATATATATATATATACATACACACACATATATATATACATACACACACATATATATATATACATACACACACACACAAACACATATATATATATACGAGCATCTTCGCATGGGCTACGCCCGTGCTCGATGCTCTTCGCATCAACAGTACCCCAGCTGCGACGCTACCTCCTCCCAAACTCGCCCCCTCTACGACACTCGACGCTCTCGGGCGGCCTTCAGCCGCATTCAGGCGGGCTTCGCCCACCAGCGAACAAACTTCACCCGTGCTTGATGCTCCAGGCGATCTTAGGCCGCATAGAAGTGGGCTTCACCCACTTCCACGTAATTCACCAGCTCAGCCCCGTACCCGTCACTCGTGGCCCCTGGAGCGCATATGCAAAATCGGCCCCTCTACGACACTCGATCAATTGACAGGGCACTGGGAGCCCACGTGCTCAACGCGACAGTACCCCCGCCGCGATAGTGTCCCGACGGGGCGGCGCTTCTGCAGCTCGCAAACCCCAGTGCATACGATATAATAGGTCCGCGAAGAGCAGCAAGCACAGGGGTCGTGTGCACGGGGGTTTGCGAGCTGCAGAAGCGCCGCCGCGCCGGGACACTATCGCGGCAGGGGTACTATCGCGGAGGGCACGTGTGCTCCCGGTTCCCTGTCAATTGATCGAGTGTCGTAGAGGGGCCGATTTTGCATATGTGCTCCAAGGGCCGCAAGTGACGGGTACGGGGCCGAGCTGGTGAATTACGTGGAAGCGGGTGAAGCCCGCTTCTATGCGGCCTAAGATCGCCTGGAGCATCAAGCACGGGTGAAGTTTGTTCGCTGGCGGGCGAAGCCCGCCTGAATGCGGCTGAAGGCCGCCCGAGAGCGTCGAGTGTCGTAGAGGGGGCGAGTTTGGGTGGAGGTAGCGTCGCAGCTGGGGTACTGTTGATGCGAAGAGCATCGAGCACGGGCGTAGCCCGTGCGAAGATGCTCATATCCAAGAGAAGATAATGATTATGTGATGTTTCATATGCCCTGCCAATTATTCGAGCGTCATAGAGCGTGCGAGTTTGGGCAGAGGTACCATCACTACTGTGGAGGTTGCGGCGCCGAGTCGGTGAAATGCGGCGACGCGAGTGGCTTTTGTGACGCCGAACCGGTGAATTGCGTGGTAGCGAGGTCCGCTGCTATGCAGCCGAAGGCTGCCCGGAGCATCAAGCATGGGCTCCGCTCTTATGGCCATGCACGACAGTACCCGGCAGGCAACGACGGGCTTTGCCGCCCCCGACAGGTCGCTGTGGGCTGCGCCTGCCGAACTCTCCGCCGCCCTCTCCCCCCTCTCTCTTTCTTTCTCTCTAAATCCAATTTATATATATATATTATATCATAACTCCAACTGCCTGCTCTCCGCCGCCCTCTCTTTCCCCTCTCTCCTCTCTCTCTATGTATCCCTCACGGGCTGTAGACTTAGGAGAGCTAGGATTTTTTGGTTTTGGCAGGCAGATCCAATCAAATGATTATTATTTTTCATATATGAGATGGACGGATGCAATTGCCTCAATAGATTTTAAAAAGTATTGTTTTAAAAACCATGCTTTTAAAAGCATGATTTTTATAAGTGTTAGATATATATATATAATTGTTTAAAATTGTTCTCTCATTTTATGGCCTCCCCTCTAATATCTTAGTATCTACTCTCTTAATCAAAAAGTGTAAATGAGATATGGTACATTAAATTAGTAAACACAGAAGACAGAAAAATACATTGTTTACCCCAAAATAAGTTACGTACGAGAAACAACAATCTATATCGCTGACCCACGCATTTGACATCAAACAAATTTCATTTGCCCTCTCATCCATCAAATATCACTGCCATGATCTTCGGTAAAGCTAAAGTCGACAAACTTCATATTAGCAAACCACCATTCTCACCCCAAACCATCAGCAAATGTAACCCTGCCACAATTTCTTGCCACCCTCAATGCTCTTTTGCATCTTTCTAGATTTTCCACACGTCGGAGATACCAAAACCAAAAGTTATCATTTCTTTTTTCCTACCACAAAGTAGTAAACGAGCAAGCCCAGTCATCATCACAAATCTACCCATAAAATCAGAATACAGAGATTTGCATAATTTTTTTTTACATATATCAAAAGTAAAATGCTCTTAAATATACCAATTGAAAGGAGATACTACCCAGTGCCCGCCACTTTAAGCAGCATATCAAGTGAAAAGAAAAATGCACGGAACTTTTTTAATATCATGAAAAGAAACAACTCATTAGATAAATCGTTGTTGCATCCTATATATTATTTTATTATATAACCTAAATTGTACATAGACAGCTATGTTTTTATACATAATTTTACATAAAGCATAATAGTCTTTACATTTAGTACACAAGTTGGAGTGGCTCATGCTACCCTAAAAATAGATTAAAGTTTATTTGGAAACATAACTTTTCTTTACAATGTTGTTTATGTTCCTCCATAATTGGAAGGATGGTGGGCAAATTCTTAATTGATTAACTTATATTTCTGTTCAGAAATCTCTCATTTTCTTGTTCTTAGAGGCCACTCCCTCTTTTTTATTCTAAATAGTTTTGATAATATTCAATAAGGATCTCTTTGGAATGGCGGTAGCAGTCATGAATGTGAAGGATATGAACTGTCATTGTGAACGCCCTGCCTTTCCCATGGAAGAACAATCACTGTTATGTTCAAAATTAGTTTTCGTGCAAAACAAATATTCAATGACGGTGGCTTTTTTGTCCAAAAACACCAGAGCAAAAAAGTTGCGCCAAATGGAGCCAAGTCACTAATTTGTGAAATCAAACAAAAGCTGCCGGCCCAGCCCTACCGACCTACTTTACTTCATCACAGTATGTCTAAACTCAAGGCTTCATCGATGAGTACTGCAAATATGCAATGTGCATAGGGGTTCACACGTGTCTGTTTGAGTAAATGGAAACTATATCAGATCTTACATAAGGGCTTGATCTGTTCAAGCCATCAAATCTAGAAAGCAGTAAACAAAATAAAGCAACCAAATACTTAGTAGAGTAAGGGCTGTTGCCTAAAGTGTGGAGAGAATCCACTCGCAATGTGCATGAGTCACACACGCTTGTTAGAGTAAATCATTTTGCGCGCTATGCGGGAGACAGGCCTCTCGGCTTATAAATTTGTATCTCCCCTTCGGGCATCTCTATCTAGCGCGCCAAATAATTATAATCATGTGCCTCCACAACAGTCATTTTCTCAGTCTTAGGACTCGGCTCCTTGGATGTCGACGATGTTGAAATTTCTCAAGCAGATCAACTGAAGGTTCTCGTATCAAGCAAATACTTTCAGAGCTATCAAGCTGATCACTTGATAAAGCGGAAAACGAGAACTAGGTGCAGGAACACTCCAACCATAACAGAGCTAGGTAATCAGAGACAAAGGAGAGCAAACACAGATCTAGTATTATCAACTATCTTCTTTACAAAGCTTGATATACATGACGAGATATGATTTCGCCAAGTACAAAAGAGAAGCATACAAACAAGAAGAACAAGTCGGGCGGACTACCCCTCCCAGACCGCCGAGACCGCCGAGACCGCCGAGTCCGCCAAGGCTAAAGCTGCACCACTGCACTACGGAGTCTGCCAAACCGCGCGGACTACCCGTTATTCTGCCTAACAACCGCTCTACAAGCTGCTGCCGAACTGATGAACAAACTGCCCAGTTCGCCGAGACCGGCGAATAGGTTATTGAACTGCTGAAGAGAAGACTGGCCGGTCACAAGATGTGACCTGCTGCAAACCGTCGATTGTGAACCGCAAGCTCCACTGATCCCTGACCACAGTCAGAACCAAACCTCTGGCTTCTCAGTGCTAGCCGCACAACCTGCAAACAGCAAACAAGTTAAATCCTTATCAACCCGCGCGACCTGCAAAACTGAGTTCATAGCAATTAATCAGCACTCAACTTACTGTTCATTCAGTTACTGTTGATGCGACGAGGGGGGGGGGGGGGGGGGGTCCTATTTATAGACGCGGAGAGGAGTGTGGTCACCGTCCTAGAGGATAGAATCACCGCCCGAGCCCGCAGCTAGCACTGCACAGTCCGCTCAGTCCGTAAGGACTTAGCAGGAAATAAGCCTTTATACACCAAGGCATGACGCCAGTCCGCAACCCAGTGGATACCGCATCCGTCCACATGCACAGCATGCAGACACAACAAGACCACCCTGCACCAGTCCGCACGCAAAACGCGGACACAGCAGCAGTCCGCCCATACTGCGAACCAAGTACCAGTCCGCCACATGTCCACGACCAACAGACACAACATCCCGGTCACCAGCGGTTAGCGGACTCTGCGAAAAACCATGAACTCGCCACAGACGCAAGTCCAAACATCCTGGCTCGAGCTAAGCGGAAAAGACACAAGTCCGCCAGCTCTCAAATCAAACCGCCAGCAAGCTGCTCCACCAGAGATCAAGAGCAAACTCTGCAGACTCAGAGAGAGTTCGTCACATCTCGCAGATAAACCTCCTATCTGCCCAATTACATCAGGGAACAAACAACACCAAGACCGCAACCTCAGACCGCCTAGGCCGCAACACCAGTCCGCCACTGTCCGCCCAGACCGCGACTCTAGTCCGCCATACAGTCCGCTAAGGCCGCGCTGTCTGCTTGATCAACCTCCACTTTCACTTCACAATTTTCAACACTCCCCCTTGAAGTGAGAAGTGGTGATCCAGCCATGTAGTCCCCGTAACCGAGTAAATGACACCTTCAGCAACGACTTCGTGAAGATATCTGCGATGTTGTCCGCACTCTGCACATGCTCCACCATCAGAGATCCCTCCAACACCTTCTCCCGAATGAAGTGGTGCTCAATCTCGATGTGCTTTGTCCGCGCGTGACAAACTGGATTATTTACCCGTTTTAGGGCACTCTCATTATCACTGCGTAACATAGTTGGACCGCGCACTTCTTCATAAACGTTCTCTACTAATCTCCTGAGCCAGATGGCTTCCCGAGCTGCCAAGGCCGAAGCCTTGTATTCCACTTCCGTAGTAGAGACGGACACTGAGTCCTGCTTCTTGCTGCACCAAGAAATACTCCCAAATCCACAAGAGAAGATGTAACCGGATATTGACTTCTGGTCGTCTGAATCTCCCCCGTAATCAGCATCCAAGTACCCTTGAAGAACTAACTCAGTGCCTCTCCTATATAGGAGACCCATGTCAGAAGTAGCCCTTACGTACTCCAGAATATTCCTTGCCGCCATCAAATGAGGCTTCTTGGGTTCCGCCATATACCGACTTACTCGGCCAACTGCATAAACAATGTCTGGCTTTGTAATCATCAAGTAGATAAGACTCCCAACAGAGCCCGAAACACAAGAGGATTTGGTAAAATCCTTCCCTCATCTCGCAGAAGTTTGATGCCCGAATCAAATGAAGTAGAACTACTCTTCCCCTCTTACATGGCAAATCGCTGAACAATCCATTCCGCATAGCCCTTCTGGGACACGAGTATGCCGCTCTCCCTCCTCCCCACCTCAAGTCCAATGAAATGGTGGATTTTGCCTAAATCCTTCATCTCGAATCTGATAGCTAGCTCTGCCCTGAGCCTAGCTACTTCCTCCTTAGAATTTCCCGTGATGATCATATCATCCACGTACAACAACACCAGGACTAGAAGCTCCCCCTTCTTCTTGACGAACAGGCTCGAGTCTGAAGCGAATCGCTGAACAATCCATTCCGCATAGCCCTTCTGGGACACGAGTATGCCGCTCTCTCTCCTCCCCACCTCAAGTCCAAGGAAATGGTGGATTTCGCCCAAATCCTTCATCTCGAATCTGATAGCTAGCTCTGCCCTGAGCCTAGCTACTTCCTCCTTAGAATTTCCCATGATGATCATATCATCCACGTACAACAACACCAGGACTAGAAGCTCCCCCTTCTTCTTGACGAACATGCTCGAGTCTGAATTTGAAGCCAAATATCTGCAGAACTGGATGTATTATGCAATCTTCCCATACCAGGCTCGAGGAGCCTGCTTCAAGCAATAAAGATCCTTCCGGAGCTTGCAGACGTAGTCCGGATGTTCTTCAGATATGTAACCGAGTGGCTGATCCATGAAGATATCCTTATCGATCTCCCCATAAAGAAAAGCGTTCTTTACGTCCAGCTGCCACATCTTTTATCTTTGGTGTGAGAAGTAGCGAACAAATGACTAAAGAGGCGAATAAACGACTAGAAAACAAGCCAGAACTTTGAATAATTGAAAATTTTATTATCCAAAAAGATATAATTTACAAAGGTATGACCTCCCTTTTATGGAATGGAGGAGAGGGGAGAGAGTACAAACAAACAATGTGGGACTAAAAATAGGTCGGACAAGCCGCGTGGTTAGACAATGGGCTAACCGCTCGGCAGTATAAGAGAGAGAGAGAGCGAGATGCAGGATGAGACCGCTAGACCGCCCGGTCTTCAAGCCGCCGGAGACAAGCCGCCAGACCGCCGGACTTCAAACAAGCAACAGCCGGTCTACAACCCGCCAGGCTCAAACCGCCAGACCGCCCGGTCTACAACCCGCTAGGCTCAAACTGCCAGACCGCCCGGTCTCATACTTCAACACTCCCCCTCAAGCTGGAGCATAAATATCAATCATGCCCAGCTTGTCACATATGTTGAAGAAGGAAGTAGAAACCGGCTTGGTGAAGATATCCGCCAACTCTTTGTCGGAGGTGACGAACGGAGTGCAAATCTGTCTCTTCAAGACCTCTTCCCTGATGAAATGACAGTCAACTTCTATATGTTTCGTTCTCTCATGGAAGAGCGGATTTTTGGATATATATAGCGGCCTTGTTGTCACAGAACATAGGAAGAGGATAGTCGTAGACCTCTCATAGGTCAAGCATGAGAGCCCGCAACCATTTTAGTTCACACGTGGTTGACGCCATACTCCGATATTCAGCTTCTGTACTGGACCGTGAGACAACAGATTGCTTCTTGCTCTTCCAGCTCACAAGATTACCTCCAATAAATGTGCAAAAGCCAGATGTAGATTTACGGTCACCTTTATCATCCGCATAGCTTGAGTCTGAGTAGGCTTCAACTCTCAGATGACCATGCTTCTGAAAGAGTAGCCCTTTTCCCGGTGCTGCTTTGACATACTCTAATATCTTCAAGGAAGACTGAAGATGACATTCCCTGGGAGCTTGCATGAACTGACTAACCTTGCCTACAACATAGGCGATGTCGGGTCTGGTCACCGTGAGATAAATGTGTTTGCCCACCAGACGTCTATACCTCATGGCATCGGATATAAGAGGAGAGTCATCTGTCCACGTTTTGTCTTCTCCAGTAGCCATGGGATACCGTGTTGGTTTGGCACCGGTCAATCCTGCCTCCCGTAGAAGATCAAGAGCATACTTCCGTTGGGAGAGAACCTGCGAGTCAGGCTTCCGAGAGATTTCTATCCCCAAAAAGTATTTCGGGGAGCCCATATCCTTCGTGACAAGGTGTTGATGGAGGTGTTTCTTTGTCAAGTCCACCCCAGCCTGGTAATTACCTGTAAGAAGAATATCATCTACATATGCCGCCAAAACCACAAGGCCCGATGCGGTTTTGCGAATAAAAAACGAGTGATCAGCCGAACTTCTTGCAAAACCGATGGCAGCCACAATGCCACTGAACTTGTCGAACCATGCCCGAGGGCTCTGTTTTAGGCCATAGATGGCCTTCTTCAAGTGACATACTCGTGTCTCCCCCTAAGAAACATACCGCGGAGGGGTCTCCATGTAAACGTCCTCGTGAAGATCCCCATAGAGAAAGTCATTTTTGACATCAAGCTGGGAAATAGCCCAATCCCGGTTGATGGACACAGAGAGAAGAACTCGGATGGTGCTGAGGCGAGCAACTGGAGAGAAGGTATCAAAGTAGTCAACCCCATAAGTTTGAGTAAAGCCTTTGGCCACCAGTCGGGCCTTGTAGCGTTCCATAGTGTCGTCTGGGCGAAACTTCACAACAAACACCCATCAATAGCCAACCACATCAGTACCCACTGGTGGAGAAACAAGGGTCCAGGTACCCCTTTCAGTGAGAGTGGCGATTTCCTCATCCATAGCATATTTCTAATGAGGAATAACGAGGGCCTCCATGTAGGTGCGAGGAGTAGTAGTAGCCGAGATAGCCAAAGAAAAAATCATTCGAGAAGGAGTAAGCCTATCATAGGAAACAACAGCCGCAAGAGGGTGTTGAGTTCACGCCCGCACCCCTTTTCGAAGATCAACGGGAAGATCCAGGTTGTCTTGGGCCTCAGGGATCGGAGCGTCCGTGGCGGAGAGAGCTGGCCTAGGACTAGAGAGAGACGGCTGCGGAGAAGAGGGACAAGGGGAAAGGGGTATAACAGGGAGAGGAGGAGACGGAGGAGGAGCGGATGTTGGAGGGGAGACGTCGATATGCGTGGAAGGAACCCAAAGTGATGGTGGAGAGTCAGAGACATTAGGAGGAAGTGGGGTTGGAGATGAGAAGAAGGATGCATTTTCTAAGAAGGTGACGTCCGCGGAAATAAACTGTTTGCGCAGAATGGGGTCAAAGCAACAATAGCCTTTTTGAGTGGTCGAGTAACCCAAAAAGACACATTTCGTGGAACGGGGGGAAAGCTTGTCACGGGTAGCGGACGGAGCATGCACAAACGCCGTACACCCAAAGATACGAAGAGGGAGAGGAAAGGGTTCCTTGCCTGGGTAGAGAATGGAGAAGGGGGTCTTGCCATGAAGAAAAGTAGAGGGAATGCAATTGATGAGATAGTAGGCGAGGAGAACGGCATAGCCCCAATAGGAGCGAGGCACCTGCATCTGCGTCATGAGAGTGCGAGCGACATCGAGGAGATGACGGTTTTTACGCTCTGCCACCTCATTTTGTTGGGAGGTGTAAACACAGCTTGTCTGATGCAGAAGACCATGTTGCATACAAAAAGATGAAAACTCATGACTAAGATATTCTCTAGCATTATCAGAGCGAAGAATTTTAATAGAAATGTCAAACTGAGTTTTAATCATATTATAAAAGGATTGACATATAGAAAAGAGTTCAGAGCGATTTTTTAATAGATACACCCAGATACATCTAGAGAAATCATTAATGAAAGTTACAAAATAAGAACTACCCCGACCAACGGTGAGAGTTGGAGCAGGAGCCCAGACATTAGAATGAATGAGATCAAACGGGCGAGAGGAACCACGACCTTGCTTCGGCGAGAAGGAGGAGCGGTGATGTTTGCCCACCTGACACGCATTACAGTTGAGAGGAGGACTGGTTTGAGGTAAGTAGGGCAGAAGTTGACGAAGAATCCGAGCAGGAGGATGTCCAAAGCAAAGATGTCATTGAAGCATATCAGTAGACGAGGAAGAGAAGGCGGACAGAGCGGAAACGTTGTCGAGGAAGTAAAGGCCGCCGCTCTCAGTCCCAGTAGCAATCGTCTGTTGGGTCCTCGGGTCCTGAAAACAACAAGAAGTAGGAGTGAATAAGACAGAGCACTGAAGTTGCTTGCATAAGGTAGTAACGGATAGTAAATTTCAAGGGAACTTCGGGACATAGAGTGTGTCCGCTAAGTAAAACGATGGGGTGACTTGAACCATGCCCGTCCCATGAACTGGGGAAGGAGAACCATCCGCAAAAAGAACCGAGGGTAACCGATCATGCGTTTCGAGGAGAGAGAAACATTGAGGATTGCCGGTCATGTGATTTGTAGCAGCAGAGTCAATCAACCATTTACCTTGGGTAACGACATGAGCGCTACATGAGGTCGTGGACACCGAGGCAGAAGGCCGAGAGGGGGCGGATGTTGAGGAAGAAGCATCACCAAAGGGGCGAAGATGAGGATGTTTCTGCCAGCAGCGGTCAATAGAATGGCCGGTACGACCACAGTGAGAGAAAAAGAACCTGGACGGACCGCGCGCTCCTGACTGACTGCGGCCACTAGTGCCGTCCCGCTGGGTTTGGTGAGCATAGGTGTCCTGCGGAGAAGGGGAGGACAATAGGGGGCGCTGGAGCAGCGAAGTAACTGCGGCGATGCGAGCCGCGGTGGCATCCAAGGTGGGAGACTCTGCTTCGCCCAAGATTTGCTGGCGGATCATATCAAAAGACTCGGGGAGCCATAGAAGATAATAAACAACCAGGAGTTCCTGGAAGTGTTTGTGTTGCTCGGCCAAGTCCGCAGAGAAGGGGCGATTCTGGAGGATTTCAGCGCCAAGGGCCTGAACTTGCTAATAAGCCGCAGCAGGAGTCATGGAAGGACAAGCGAAGAGGCCCGCATAGAGAGTATAGATACGGGATGTCTGGGTCCCCTTCGAGTAAAGAGTAGCAAGGTGAAGCCATGCAGACCTTGACCGTCTCATCATGGCATATGACGGGAAGGCATTCGTCAGAGAGGCTGTTAGCTAGCCAAGTGCGTACAAGGGCATCACTCGCATCCCAATCATCAAATTGAGCAGAATCGGTAGGAGGAGGGTCATCGGTGAGGTGATGATGTTTGCGCTGAGAGCGAAGGAGAAAGGTGAAAGAAACGCTCCAATCCGGATAGTTGGAACCAACTAGTTTAGAAACCGTTCCCAGGTTTCCGGAAGGAGTAGAAGGAGGAGGCGGAGCCGGATTGGCTACAGGAGTGGTGGCAGTTGAATTCTCAGAAACAGCCATAAAAGAAAGTAACAAGAAGCCGCACAGTTAGAAAAACAAGCCACGGGAAAGGAAAAAGGAGAACTGTAGTGGTCACGATGTCAGACACCAGTGGACAGGAAAGCCACGACCAAACCGCAGAACCAAGCAGAGGGAAAGAAGTTGAGCGGCTAGAAGACAGATCACGCAAAGAGAAGTGGGGTTTGCTGGGAGGAGAAGGCCAAAAAAAGGGCGCGTCGACAGGCGCGGCGACTAGAACAGGTCGCGAGAAAGAAGCAAGAAAACCGACCATGAAAATAGGTCGCGGGAACAGGGCACAAGCAAAAGAACCAAGCCGCGCGAACAGGGCGCAAGCAAGCAAACAGGACGCGCGAACAGGGCGGAAGAAATAGGCCGCGAAAACAGGTCGCGAGAAGAAAAAACAAGTCGCGCGGACAGGTCGCGTGGTCAGAGAGGAGCACATAATCAGGAGGAGAAAATCGAGTCCTCTGATACCATGTGAGAAGTAGCGATCAAACGACTAAAGAGGCAAATAAACGACTAGAAACCAAGCCGGAACTTTGAATAATTGAAAATTTTATTATCCAAAAAGATATCATTTACAAAGGTATGACCTCCCTTTTATAGAATGGAGGAGAGGGGAGAGAGTACAAACAAACAATGTGGGACTAAAAATAGGCCGGACAAGCCACGCGGTTAGACAATGGGCAAACCGCTCGGCAGTTCTAGAGAGAGAGAGCGAGATGCAGGATGAGACTGCTAGATTGCCCGGTCTTCAAGCCGTCGGAGACAAGCCACTAGACTGCCGGACTTCAAACAGCAACATTCGGTCTACAACCCACCAGGCTCAAACCGCCAGATCGCCCGGTCTACAACCCGCCAAGCTCAAACAGCCAGATCGCCCAGTCTCATACTTCAACACTTGGCAAGCAACCAAGGCGATCACCACACGAACTAAAGTCATCTTCTACACAGGACTAAACATCTCCTCATAGTCCTCGCTGTACTATTAAGAGAACTCTCGAGAAATAAGGCGAGCCTTGTAACGCTCGATGCTACCATCCACTTTCTTCTTCAGTTTGTAGACCCACTTGTAAGTAACAGGAGTAACGCCATCTACGTTGGGCACAAAGTCCCAAGTTTCATTCTTCCTGAGGGCAGCCATCTCCTCATCCATGACATTGTCACACTCCTTCACTCCAGTAGAATCTTCAAACTTTGAAGGCTCCCGTTCATCCAGAGGGTCTACAAAGAAATAGGAGACAAAACTCATTGTATTCCTTTCGCAGTAACGAGCTGGAGGCTTGATGATCCTCTTTGATCTCCGAAGAGGCTGCTCCTTGCTCACTACCTCCATTGCTTCTTCAGGGTCAGCTGTGTCTCTGAGCAAGCATTGAGCACTGCTCCCCCCGCTTCCTGAACCAGAAGCATCTGCCCCAGAGCTTGAAGCAACAGGAGTTGCTGGTGACAAAATAAGCTCCTCTTGAACAACTTCAACAGCCACCTTCTGCTCTTCATCAACCTTGCTCTCTGATAGCTCAACCGAGCTTCCTTCATACGATGCCAGCTCATCAAAGACAACGTCTCTTGATACAACAAACTTCTTCGTCGTGGGATCTATGCACTTCCATCCTTTCTTCAGTTCATCATAGCCTACAAAGATAAGCTTCCTTGCCTTTGCATCAAGCTTTGTCCTTGATTCATCCGGGATATGCACATAGCAAGTTGAACCAAACACTCGAAGGTGTTCAACACTGGGCTTCTCCTTAAACACCATCTCATGAGGAGACTTCACGTTGATCGGACTCAGAGGCATCCGATTGATGACGTAAGTTACGCAGGCCATTCCTTCCGCCCAAAAGGACCTGGGAATGCCCTTTGCATGAAACCAGCACTTGCAGGTTTCCGTCAAATGACGGATCTTCCGCTCCGCTACTCCGTTTTGTTGTGGAGTATGAGCACAAGTAAGCTCTCTCTGGATTCCGTGCTTCCTGTAGAAATTAGAGAATTTGGAAGAGACAAACTCACCACCATTGTCGGTTCTAAACTTCTTGACTCGTAGGCCAAACCGACCCTCCAACAGCTCCTTGAACTCCACAAACAGATGGAAAGATTCTGACTTCTCCTTCAAGAAATACACCCAAGTGTATCTAGAATAGTCATCAATCAGCACCAGCATGTATCTGCTGCCTCCAAGGCTAGTAGTGACGGTTGGCCCCATCAGATCACCATGGATGCATTCCAATGGTGCTTTGCTCCTTGTCTGTGACTTATCAAATGGAAGGCGATGAGCCTTACTGTACTGATATCCCGCAGAAACGTGGCCATCTCCGTAAGAGGACAACGTTGGCAAGCCTTTCACAAGTCTCTCCAATGCTATAGCTTTGAGCTTGTCCATCCCAACATGTCCCAGCCTCTCATGCCAAATAGCAGCGCTATCATTGGCCCTCATCTGATCAACATAAGAGCTTGTTGATAACACAAACAAGTCTCTAACTCTTCTCCCTACATGAGCAACATCAACCTTCACTGCTGATACATTGCGGAGAAACTTTACTTCTGTTGGCCCAAACAGAACGTGAAACCCCGCGTCGGCTGCGTTGGTAACAGAGAAGAGGTTCTTCTTCATGCCAGGTACGTGATACACACTCCTTAACGTGAGACCCTGAGCACTCTTCAAAAAAACTACACCCTCCTTCTCTATAGTATGAACAGAATCATCAGCTATAATGATAGCTTCGTTACCTGAGAACGTCTGTAGCGAAGAGAACTTCGACTCATCTCCAGTGAGGTGATGACCACACCCCGAGTCGACTATCCAGTCATCTTGGTAGTCCACGGTGGAAAGAGCACGAACACACGTGCTTGTCAGAAAAGCTCCTCCCCACTCGGTCTCCTCAGCACTAGAAACAACTCCTTCCTTATCTACAACATGCCAAGGTTGCAGCTTGACCTTGCAATCACGCTTGAAGTGGCCTGCCAGATTGCACCTGTAACACTTCAACTCTTTCTTCCAATTCTTCTTAGGAGCAGCGCTCCTCTCCTGATGATAGGTAGTTGGAGGCCCATCTTCAGAAGCAAACTTCTTCTTCTCCCATCTCTTCTTCTTCTTCTTCTCGGTGAAGAGAGCTTCACTACCTCCTTCAGAGATAGTCACCCCAGCCATCTGCCTAGCCAAGCTCTCCAGTGACGCTAGTAGATTTTCCAGCTCCAGTAGAGATAGCTGAGTCGCCACCCCTTATACAAAAGTTACAAAGGGCCATATACTCCTTCCGCAAATCGCGTATTATGTGCCTCTTCAACTTAGCTTCAGAAATGGGCTCATCAGGATCCAATGCTGAAATTTCAGCACACAGGTTCTTCATCTTATGGAATAACTTCGAGACAGATATATCTCCTTGAGTGGTCTTAGCCAACTCATTCTCTAAGAACTATAGCCTTGCTACATTCTTCCTGTTGAACAAACCATCAATGGTTGTCCATATCTCAGCATCAAACTCACATCCCAAGATGTGATCAAAGAGCTCAGGTGAGACAGCCCGCTTGAGAGAAAACTCTTCCTTTGTGAAAGAAAAGGGATAGATACTACTCTAGAGGGGGGGGGGGGGGGTGAATAGAGTAATCAAAAATTGCACTAGCAAAGTTGACTGTCTACTCAACTCCCTTGGAGTTAATTGCGGAATGATGGTTATAGATATTTGAGATGAAACCCTAAAGCCTAACACAAGTGTTGTGCACAAAAGGCAGCCAACTGTAATTACAGTTAAGGCTTGGAATCCTAAACAACAACTAGCAATCCTAGTTAAAATCTAATCACAGCCAATCAGCACAGAGAATTAATTAAACAATCCAGACGACACAAGGAATTTATAGTGGTTCCCCAAACAACTTGGGTACGTCCACTCTTCTACCAACAAGGTAGGAATCCACTCAGGTTTTTGATCAGGTGTCCTGCCACCAACAAGATCTGCTTCAGGTAGATCCAGAAACCCTTTAGACTTTTGATCAGGTGTCTAAAAACCAACACAGGTTTTTGATCAGGTGCCCTGCCACCAAGGTATACTTTTGAAGGGAGTAATAACCCTTTATAGGAGGGGGAAAGGAGGTTAAGATGTCTTCTCTATTTTACAATAGATTAGAGAAGCACAAGAACTTGCACTGAGCTAGAAAGCTCTAAAGAATCAAGGCTCCCCCTGGCAAAAAGAATGTCCAGGTGAAGTCTTGCTTCAGTGCAGAAACACTTCAGAAAATCTGAAGGAAAAAGCTACAAGAAGATAAAGAATATGAATTGAAAATTCCTCTTCAGGCAGCTATCTTCTTCTTCTTCTTCAAAAAGCTCTGAGTGAAAATCTTCCTGTAAGTAAGAAAACTCAGGTTGAAGAAGAGTAAAGAGCTAAAACTTCTTCTCAGTTGGATGTGAACGAGCTGAGAGCAGTTGAAAACTATAAGCTCTAAGCTTGAATGCTGCAGTTAGCTTTTGAACTCCTTTTTCCTGAATGAACTGGTTTTTGGCTATGTGAACTAGTTAATTTCTTTCTTCAAAGAATTCTTTATATAACAGTAGCAGCAACAGCTCTTATTTGAGTTTGAATCTTGTCTTCTACTAAAATCTGCAAGCTGGGCTGCAAATAGCATAAAGCAAAACAAATACTGCAGACAGATATCCTATAAGAGGATAAAGCTTTCTAAGAAGCTGCAAATAAAACTCTGATGAAATAATACTAGAGAAAGTCACATCAGAAGAGACTCTTTACGACCAAGGAAGACTTTCTGAGTCTAACGACTATAAACGACAGCCTGGCAGATAAAGCAGAAATCATATCTCAGCTAATATGACAAACAACTTTGTCAGAAAAAGATTGGCTCATGCATAAGGAATGGAGCAGATATTGCATGGAAATAATATCATAAATATATTCAAACAATCTTTTATAAAATATGCCAAAATAAATATGAAATAAATCACATCATAGAAGATGACAAAATTACTCAAAACATACAGCAAAACGTCGAACGACCCTCGGAGATCGTCGATCGAAGCACAGAGATCGTCGACCTATCAGACAGATAGTCGAACAATCCAGATAGTAGAACTATCAAAGAAGATAGTCGAATTACCACAGCAGATAGTCGAACTATCAGGACAGGTAGTCGAGCTATCAGATAGTCGATCTATCAGGACAGATAGTCGAACTACCAAACAAAACAGATAGTCGACCTATCAAATAGATAGTCGAGCTATCAAAGAAAACAGATTGTCGACCTATCAAACTGATAGTCGAGCTATCAAAGAAAACAGATAGTCGACCTATCAACAGATAGTCGAGCTATCAGGTAGTTGAACTATCCAAGCAGATAGTCGAACTATCAAAGAAAACAGATAGTCGACCTATCAACTGATAGTCGAGCTATCAGATAGTTGAACTATCCAAGCAGATAGTCGAACTATCAAAGAAAACAGATAGTCGACCTATCAACAGATAGTCGAGCTATCAACCAAAACAGATAGTCGACCTATCAATAGATAGTCGAGCTATCAGATAGTTGAACTATCCAAGCAGATAGTTGAACTATCAAGAAGAGCAGATAGTCGACCTATCAACAGATAGTCGAACTATCAAAGAAGAACAGATAGTCGACCTATCAAGCAGATAGTCGAGCTATCAGGAAGACGATCGTTGATCGGCTGATCGACGATAGTCGAGCGACGTTCGACCATAGTCGAACCAGAAATTACTTAGCCAGATTTTCATCTAGACAGGCAATTCTACACAACTAGAGAATCTATCCTATCAACTAACCTTTGACCATAGATAAATCTTGGGTCAAGAGACTAAAAGAGAAAACAGAACTCAAATCAAAACCTAGGGTACCAACAATCTCCCCCTATTTGAGTTAAGTCTCTCAACAACTAAAACATACAAAACTAATTACTGAAAGTAAATAAAATGCATGAAGAGAAATAACTAAGCAGATAACATCAATCAAACAGATAAGCAATTAACTGTCAATCAATGAAATTTTTAAGATGCTTCAGAGTTAGATTTAGGATTAGAAGAACTAGGAACAAAATTAATCTTTCTAGAAGGATCTAGAGCTTCTTTTCTCGACAACTTCAGGTCTTGTTCTCCAATGATTTTCATTTCTGATGCTCTTGGGACAACTGCCTCAGGATGCTTTTCCATGTATTTTGAAGGATAAAATACCTCAGGTCTAACCTGGAATTTATCGAGCTCCTTCATTCTAAATTTTGACATCGTGGTCAATCCTGCAGTGTCTTTCCCTTCAGCTTTAGCTTTCTTATTTTGAGCTGAACGCACAAGTTCAAGAAAACGAGCCATCCTAAAATTAGGATCAAGCTCTGGGCTTTCATACACATTTTCAGAAGATGTATCAACTGGCTCTTTATCCTGAATAACTTTTGAAACATCCTTCACAGAATGATCTGGCTTTGGAGAGGTTGAGCTCTTGAGTTCTTTGGAATGAGGAGGAGAGAAAGTTGGTCTTTGATACACCACCTCCTTTACTTGTTCCTTAACAGCATCAAGTCTTTGATAGCCAGATTGAGTTTTACCTTGATATCCTTGAGAACTTCTCCTTTGTGATGACTGAGATGGATTGAACCTTTCAGACTGAGCAGCAGGGTTTGTAGATAGATTTCCTGAGGCTCCTGCACTGGGAGGTGGAGGAGGAGGACCTCTAGGAGTCCATCTTGGGACAGGACTGTCATACCTCTTTGACTTCTTCCTTTACTTCTGCTGATTTTTAGAGAAAGCCATCCAGTGCTGGAAATCTTTTGATTTAGGATCAATTCCTTTCAGAATATAATAAGGAGTATCATTATCTGGATTTGGAGGAGGAGGAGCCACAACTTTCCTTTTCTTTTTAGCAGATCTTTTTCTTTTAGACTCATCAGATTCATCAGAATCAATATCATCCTCAGAATTTGAAGAAATAGGGAGATCATATGGATCAATTGCCTCTTGCAAAGCTCTTTCCTTTTCCTTTAGGGCAGCTTTTTCTAATTCTTCTTCTATGGCATCCTGTGCCAGAAGAGCATCTAAATCCAATCTAGGGGAATCATCCAATACAGTAGACTTTTCAATTTGAGCATCTGAAGCCTTTTCTTGTTGATCAGAAACTGTCATGGTGACCAGTTCTACTTGCACTTCTAGCTGAGCTGGCTGAGCAGCCTCAGAAACTTGAGCAACTGGTTCTGTTTCAGTTTGAACTTCTGTAGCTGGTAGGTGATCAGGCTCTTGAACATCTAAAAATTCTTCCATTTTATCTGTAATATTATGAATAAAATTTTGCTAAATGACATCGAATCATCCCTTCCAGGTATTCCCAAACTATCATATCAGTTATCAAGTCTAAAAAGTGAGTAAAAGGGATACCTTCAGAATTGTCCTTTGCGTGTCCTAACTCCCATAATTCATCTAGAAAGGAAGTGATAACTCCTTCTAGGTATAGGGCGACCAGGAGAGTAGAACATTCTTCTAAGCAAACTTTGACAATAAATTCAGACTTCAATAAGGCATCAGAAATTTTTTTTTCAGACAAACTTTGAGGAGCTGATTCTTCTATTTCTTTCTCTGCCACTACAGGAGGATCTGCTGGAGGGGAGGCCAAAGGCAGCTCAGAGACATCTTCATTAAGTATCTCCCCCTGCCTGATTTCAGTAGATACTGAAACCAGGGCCCTAGAGGAAGAGGGCTCAGCAGACTTTGAGAGTGCTCAAATGGCAGCAGTCAAAGAAGAGATGGAGGAAGCAAGGGGAGCAATTGCCTCTTCAATCATAATTTTGATTGAGGGGGTAATTAACTCCAGGATGCTAGAGATGAATGCTGGAGTGATTTCAAAGGATGATGATGATGGGGGAATCTCAGAGGATGGATGATCAGCAGGAATGGTGTCTTCTTGATGAACTGGAGAATGAACTGGAGATGGAGAGTGAACTGGAGTTGGATGAGTGGATGCAGGGTGATCAATGTGATCTGAAGAAGGAATTGGAGAATGAGGAGTAGAAATCTCAGAAACCAACAAATCAAAACTAGGATGAGATATCCTAGCAAGATGAGAGGGTAGAGGAGATGCAGGAGGTGATGCATGAAGAATTGTAGATGAAGCAGGAAGATGAGAAGCAGAAGGTCGTACTTCAATTGAAGTTGATGGAACTTCAACTGAAGTAGACGGCAAAGCAGATGAAGAAGATGGAAGGGAGAGGTTTGCTGAGCCAGCTTCTTGTAGGGGAGGAGTGAATGAGGCAGTCCTGGTGCTCTCAGATGCAGCTAGAGCGACCCCTGCAGGAGCGGGCTTCAGAAAAGTCCTTTTCCACTTGGCGAACAGGGATGGATCCATCTTCTTGCTGGCATTTATGGAGGTAGCAGCTGAAACTAACAGATGGGGATATTTTTCCTTCAGAAAAATCCCAACTACCCTACCCAGGGTAACTTCTTTCTTGCTGTTCTTTTTCCTGATCAAATCAAACAGAACTCCTGCCCAATTAATCTGTTTCTTATTCACAATTGCACACATCAGTGCAAACTGCTGCCTTGTAATGTTGTCATGGGCAGAGTGCTTTCCTAGTAGCACTTTTCTGACGAGTTCAGCAAGGAATTTAATCTTAAACGGAAAGTTTACTTTAAGCAGCTTAGAGGGAATGCCTTCGGCATATCCCAGCTCTGTCAGCATTCTCCCAAACTCTGGGGTATCTTGCTCGTAATCTTCTTCCCAATTTATCAATCCAAATATTTCAGTTAAAATGGCGGGAGTCAAAGTTACCTCTTCTCCTCCAATAGTTCCGGTCATAGAATCATCATTTGAAGACGAAGTGAATGCCCATTCTTTGATCTCTTGAATATTTATCTTTATCCTGGAGGACATGAGCTTTTCTAAACCTTGATCTTTGTATAAGGTGAGAATTTCCACAATTCCGGATTCGCAGCAGCTGAAGGAATCGAAATCCACACTGAATCCTGCATCGAACTTCACCACTGTCAGGAGCGCTGGAGCTATCGCCATCGAAAGGGCTGGAGAAGACGAGGGAGAGACGGCGAGGACGAAGCGGCAGAAATCGCAAGACAAAGAGCAAGCGGGAAGACGGAATGCGAAAAGACGCTCTCCGTCGACGATAAAAACAACGATCTCTTTACCTAGGTCGACCATCAGCTTTATATTAAAACAACGATCGTCGATCTATTTAAAAGATACTGGAGACGATGGTCGAACGGTCGTTCGACGATCGGTCCTGAAGCAGAGTAGTCGATTAATCGTTCGACTATTTCTGTCTTCACAAACAGCAAGCTGTCGTCAACCATAGATCGACGATAGGCTCGACCTGTTCGAATATCTTCGAACGCCGGTCGACGATCTTCAAGCAGATAAGCTATCTTCAACCATAGGTCGACGATAGGCTTGATCCGATCGACTATCTTCGAACGTCGTTCGACGATCTTCAAACAAGTTTCAACAAGGCAGACGTCACACTTAGTCTCTTCCATTAATCATGCCTAGTTGAACCAAAAAGAACAGATGCTTCTGTTCATCTAAGGGCTTGGTGAATATATCACCTCTCTGAAGGTCTGTGGATATGAACTCAAGGCTGATCTTGTTCTTTTTCACACAATCTCTCAGAAAATGGTGCCGGATCTCAATGTGTTTCGTTCTAGAGTGGTGCACTGGATTTTGTGCAATAGAGATAGCACTGATACTATCACACATGATTTTTGTGTTCTTGTGTGAGTACCCATAATCCAAAAGTTGGTTTTGTATCCACAGGATCTGTGAACAACAACTAGCAACTGCTATATATTCAGCTTCTGCAGTTGAAGTTGAGACAGAGGCCTGCTTCTTACAGAACCAAGAGACCAATCTCTCTCCCAGGAACTGACAAGTTCCTGAGGTACTTTTCCTGTCAACTCTACAGCCAGCATAATCAGAATCGGAATATCCAATTAATTCAAATTCTGATTCAGCTGGGTACCAAAGTCCTAGATTTGGACATCCCTTCAGGTATCTCAAGATTCTCTTGAGAAGAATCAGATGAGATTCCTTGGGGCTGACCTGGAATCTAGCACAAAGGCATGTAGCAAACATTATGTCTGGCCTACTTGCAGTTAAATACAATAGGGAACCAACAATGGCCCTATAATTTCTTTGATCAACAGGCTTTCCCTGATCATCAGAATCTATAACTACATTAGTAGCCATAGGTGTATGCATTGCTGAAGCATCAGCCATCCCAAACTTCTTTACCAATTCCTTGGCATATTTGGATTGGGAGATGAAGATGCCATCAGCATCTTGCTTTACTTGGAGACCAAGAAAGTAAGACAGCTCACCCATACTACTCATCTCAAACTTGGAATGCATCAAGTTAGAGAACTTTTTGCACAGTTTGGGATCAGTGGAACCAAAAATAATGTCATCCACATACACTTGAACTAACAGGATTGTGTCTTTGTGGTGCTTGACGAAAAGGATTCTATCAACTACTCCCCTAACAAAGTTGTGCTCTAACAGGAAACTAGCTAGAGTCTCATACCAGGCTCTTGGAGCTTGTTTGAGTCCATAAAGAGCTTTTTACAACTTGAATACATGTGAGGGCTGAGTTGAAGAAACAAACCCGGGTGGCTGTTCAACAAATACCTCTTCCTTTAGCTCACCATTTAGAAAGGCACTTTTGACATCCATCTGAAAAACTTTAAATTTCATATAGGCTGCATAGGCTAGAAAGATCCTTATTGCCTCTAGCCTTGCAATAGGAGCAAAGGTTTGGTCATAATCTATACCTTCCTCCTGTCTGTAGCCCTGAGCTACAAGCCTAGCTTTGTTCCTTACAATGATTCCATTTGCATCCAACTTGTTTCTATACACCCACTTGGTGCCTATGATCAGTTGGCCTTTAGGTCTTGGAACCAAAGTTCAAACTTTACATCTTTCAAACTGATTGAGTTCCTCTTGCATAGCAATGATCCAGTGGGGATCTAGCTCAGCATCTTTAATGGTGAGGGGCTCAATCTGTGAAAGGAAACAAGCATGCATCACATCCTGTCTTAACTGATGTCTTGTTTGAACACCAGCTGATATGTCTCCTATCACTTGAGATGTAGGATGATCTCTAAGTGTGACAACATCAGCAGTTGGGATGTGATCTTCAGCAATAGTTGGGATTAATTCCTCAGGAGGAATTTGATCTACTATTGGTGGTACATCAACAACTTCTGCACAGTCTTCATCACTGTCTGATTCAGTGATATGAAGAGTTGAGAGATGGAGAATCTCTTGAGAGACATCTTTGCTAGATTCTTGTACCTGCAATGAACTTGAGGAAGGGGAAGTTTCCTTCTCCTTGTAAAACATTTGAGATTCATCAAAGGACACATGAACAGACTCTTCAATTTTAGAAGAAGATTTATTAAATACCCTATAAGCTTTGCTTACTTGGGAATATCCAAGAAAAATTCCCATTGAAGCTTTTGCTTCAAACTTTCTAAGGTATTCTTTATTATTATTATGAATATAAACTACACAACCAAATACTCTAAAATAATTTATTTTAGGTTTCTTTCCTTTAAGCAACTCATAAGGAGTTTTACACTTAAGCTTGTGTATCAGACTTCAATTCAAGACATAGTTGGTTGTACTAACAGCTTCTGCCCAATAGGAAAGAGGCATATTAGCATCTGCCAACAATGTGCCAGCAGCTTCAATCAGGGTTCTGTTCTTCCTTTCAACTACCCCATTTTGTTGGGGAGTTCTAGGAGCTGAGAAGCTATATTTGATACCTTCTCTCTAACAGAATTCTTGCATGAGAAGAGAGTCAAACTCAGTACCATGATCACTTCTGATCAAGGCCACATGAGTAGAGTACTCAGTCTGCACATATAATAGAAAATCTGTAAGGGCTTTGAAGTTATCAGCCTTAGTTCTCGAAAAGAACACCCAAGTGAACCTAGAGAAGTCATCTACAATGACTAGGGTGTAATACTTCCCTCCTAAACTCTGTACATTTATTGGGCCAAATAGGTTCAAATGTAATAAATACCGGATTCTAGGAGAATCACTTTTATTTACTGATTTAAATGAATTCTTGGTTTGCTTGCCTAATTGACAAGCCTTGCATAGGCTCTCCTTCTTGTAGGGGCAAGAAGGTAAACCTCTAACAAGGTTGTGTTTAGATAACCTAGATATATTCTTGAGGTTAACATGGCTAAGCCTTTTATGCCATAAAGTATTGTTATTGGTTACTTCATTAAATAAGCAGATTTCAGAGTGAGTTGAGTTAAAATCTACTAAATAAATGTTACCTTGTCTAATACCTACTAACACAACATTATTATTTAAAGTAATATTACAAAGAGAGTTAGAAAATGATACCTGGTATCCAGCATCACATAACTGACTTACAGAAATGAGATTGTGCTTCAGTCCAGTTACATAAGCAACTCTCTTGAATGTTATAGCTCCAATTGTCATCCTGCCATAGCCTTCAGTTTGACCACAGCTTGAATCTCCAAAGATCACCTTTGGGCCAAGCTTGGCCTTGAATCTTGACAGATGTTCTTTATTTCCTATCATATGCTTGGAGCAACCACTATCCAAATACCACTTATTCTGAGTGATAGGATAGGTCTTCACCTGCAAATAAATCAATTAAACATTGTGGACCCAGGTAACCTTGGGTCCCTTGTTTTTCACATAAGAAAAACAGGAAATAAATGAATAAGCAGGTTGAGGGTGATAACCTAACGGGTAAGATCTCCTAGGTGGGATTCTCCATGCAGATGATGGGTCAATGAACCTAGGGTTTCTATTTTCATTCTGGTTTCTAAAGTTCTGGGTGAAGTTTTGAAATTCATGTTGAAAACGTCGATCAGCGTTCGACGATGGGTGCCCAGATCGTCGATCTCCATTCGACCATTGGGCCTGCGATCGTCGAGCAGCGTTCAACGCTCTTTGTATTTCCTTAAATTTTTGTTTTCTTTTCTCTCTCTTAGCTTTATTTAAAGCTTTATTAACCTGATTAACTTGCTCAGTGTTCTTTATCCCATCAGCTGAGATAAAGTTCACTGGAGTTGAAAGATGGTTTTTAAGAATGATTGGGGATTCACTAGAAGATGCTCCTAAGCCTAATTTATTATTGCCTGACCTAGTGTTAGACATGCTGGTTATTTCAAGCAACTTAAGGCTTCTACCATTCAGAGATTCTTCTAACCTTTTGGACTTAGCTAATTCATTCTTAAGGAATTTTATTTCTTCACTAGAATTAGTGAGTTCTGCTGTTAACCTAATGTTTTCATTAGAAATTAATTCAGATTCAGCTAGTTTATTTCTAAGCTCTTTTATTTCCTTTTCAGAACTAATTAAATCTCAACATAAAGATTTAAAATCTGATTTAAATTCAGCAGATGTAAAATCATAAGATGACAATACCTCATCTTCAGTTGGCATTTCTTCATCAGAATCTGAGCTCTCTGCAGCTGAGTGATTGCTGCAGGCATCAATTACCATCAGGCAAACTTCCTTTGCCTTCTTTTCTTCTTCATCCTCACTGGAGCTTGATGAGGAAGATTCCTCATCAGAATCGCTCCAGGTTTCAGCAACAAAACCTCTCTCCTTCTTTTTGTTCTTGTAGGAGGATGGCTTGGAATGTTTCCTGTGCTGATCCTTGTCTTTTCTTTTCTCTTTATTCTTTTCCTCTGGACAATCTGGAAGAATATGTCCAGGCTTCCTGCAACCATAGCAAATTATTTCTTTAGTAGGAGTGCGATCATACCTTGGTTTTTCTTCATACTTTGAAGATTTCTTTCTGAATTCTTTCCTTCCCATCTTGAGAAACCTTTTGGCAAATAATGCCATCAGTTCCTCATTGGACTGGCTTCCTTCAGAAGCATCAGCAGCTTTGAGAGCAAGGGTTTGCTCTTTTCTTGTAGGAGTTGGGGTCTTTGCTTCAGCCTCAGCTTCCCTGGACTTCAGCACTTGCTCAAAGGACTTGAGCTTGCCGAGAAGGGCTTCTGTTGAAATTTCTGTTATGCTTCTGGCCTCCTTGATAGGCCAGATCCTCAGATCCCATGTGCTAGGGAAGCACATAAGAATCTTATCATTGACCTCTGTCAATGAAATATCCTTATCAAGAGTCCTCAGCTCATTGATGATTGAGCTGAGCCTTGTGTACATAGCTTCAACTGATTCAGCATCAGTTTTCTTGAAATTCTCATATTGGGAGATAAGGTTGGACCTTCTGTCCTTCCTTTCATCAGCTGAACCAGCTACAATCTGGTTCAGTGTATTCCACATTGCTTTTGCTGAGGAGCAGTCAGCAACCTTCTGGAATACTTCATCAGACATTGTCTGAGCCAGAATGCTCATTGCCTTAGCATCTGCTATCTTTGCCTTTTTGTATTCATCATTGTAATCTGGAGGAGGCATTGCACTCATATTAGTTGATGATGAAGCAGTAGTTGCAACAGGTGCTCTTGGTGGTCCTGTCAAAATAGAAGCAAAAATACTCTCATCAATAGAGTTCATATATAATTTAATCCTTGCCTTCCAGATGCTGAACTTGGCTAAGTTGCATGCTGGAGGTCTGGTGCTAGAGTAATCCTTGGACTGGGCCATGATAGTGAAAGTGAATATCTATAAACTTTGGTAACTATCAGGATCTTGTGACTTAGGTGTTAGCCTATTCAGTCAGACAACCTCCCTCTGATACCAATTGAAAGAAAAGGGATAGATACTACCCTAGAGGGGGGTGAATAGAGTAATCAAAAATTGCACTAGCAAAGTTGACTGTCTACTCAACTCCCTTGGAGTTAATTGCGGAATGAAGGTTATAGATATTTGAGATGAAACCCTAAAGCCTAACACAAGTGTTGTGCACAAAAGGCAGCCAACTGTAATTACAGTTAAGGCTTGGAATCCTGAACAGTAACTAGCAATCCTAGTTAAAATCTAATCACAGCCAATCAGCACAGAGAATTAATTAAACAATCCAGACGACACAAGGAATTTATAGTGGTTCCCCAAACAACTTGGGTACGTCCACTCTTCTACCAACAAGGTAGGAATCCACTCATGTTTTTGATCAGGTGCCCTGCCACCAACAAGATCTGCTTCAGGTAGATCCAGAAACCCTTTAGACTTTTGATTAGGTGTCTAAAAACCAATACAGGTTTTTGATCAGGTGCCCTGCCACCAAGGTATACTTTTGAAGGGAGTAATAACCCTTTACAGGAGGGGGAAAGGAGGTTAAGATGTCTTCTCTATTTTACAATAGATTAGAGAAGCACAAGAACTTGCACTGAGCTAGAAAGCTCTAAAGAATCAAGGCTCCCCCTGGCGAAAAGAATGTCTAGGTGAAGTCTTGCTTCAGTGCAGAAACACTTCAGAAAATCTGAAGGAAAAAGCTATAAGAAGATAAAGAATATGAATTGAAAATTCTTCTTCAGGCAGCTATCTTCTTCTTCTTCTTCTTTAAAAAGCTCTGAGTGTAAATCTTCCTGTAAGCAGGAAAACTCAGGTTGAAGAAGAGTGAAGAGCTAAAACTTCTTCTCAGTTGGATGTGAACGAGCTGAGAGCAGTTGAAAACTGTAAGTTCTAAGCTTGAATGCTGCAGTTAGCTTTTGAACTCCTTTTTCCTGAATGAACTGGTTTTTGGCTATGTGAACTAGTTAATTTCTTTCTTCAAAGAATTCTTTATATAATAGCAGCAGCAACGGCTCTTATTTGAGTTTGAATCTTGTCTTCTACTGAAATCTGCAAGCTGGGCTGTAAATAGCATAAAGCAAAACAAATACTGCAGACAGATATCCTATAAGAGGATAAAGCTTTGTAAGAAGCTGCAAATAAAACTCTGATGAAATAATACTAGAGAAAGTCACATCAGAAGAGACTCTTTACGGCCAAGGAAGACTTTTTGAGTCTAACGGCTATAAAGGACAGCTTGGCAGATAAAGCAGAAATCATATCTCAACTAATAAGACAAACAACTTTGTCAGAAAAAGATTGGCTCATGCATAAGGAATGGAGCAGATATTGCATGGAAATAATATCATAAATTTATTCAAATAATCTTTTATAAAATATGCCAAAATAAATATGAAATAAATCACATCATAGAAGATGACAAAATTACTCAAAACATACAGCAAAATGTCGAACGACCCTCGGAGATCGTCGACCGAAGCACAGAGATCGTCGACCTATCAGACAGATAGTCGAACGATCAAGATAGTCGAACTATCAAAGAAGATAGTCGAACTATCACAACAGATAGTCGAATTTTCAAGACAGGTAGTCGAGCTATCAGATTGTCGATCTATCAGGACAGATAGTCGAACTACCAAACAAAACAGATAGTCGACCTATCAAACAGATAGTCGAGCTATCAAAGAAAACAGATAGTCGACTTATCAAACAGATAGTCGAGCTATCAAAGAAAACAGATAGTCGACCTATCAACAGATAGTCGAGCTATCAGATAGTTGAACTATCCAAGCAGATAGTCAAACTATCAAAGAAAACAGATAGTCGACCTATCAACAGATAGTCGAGCTATCAGATAGTTGAACTATCCAAGCAGATAGTCGAACTATCAAAGAAAACAGATTGTCGACCTATCAACAGATAGTCGAGCTATCAACCAAAACAGATAGTCGACCAATCAACAGATAGTCGAACTATCAGATAGTTGAACTATCCAAGCAGATAGTTGAACTATCAAGAAGAGCAGATAGTCGACCTATCAACAGATAGTCGAACTATCAAAGAAGAACAGATAGTCGACCTATCAAGCAGATAGTCGAGTTATCAGGAAGACGATCGTCGATCGGCTGATCGACGATAGTCGAGCGACGTTCGACCATAGTCGAACCAGAAATTACTTAGCCAGATTTTCATCTGGACAGGCAATTCTACACAACTAGAGAATCTATCCTATCAACTAACCTTTGACCATAGATAAATCTTGGGTCAAGAGACTAAAAGAGAAAACTGAACTCAAATCAAAACCTAGGGTACCAACACTTTGCATTAGTCCTCCTTCAAGCGCTCACCTGTTATACAGAACCAGTAGCAGCAGTAACTTCTTGCATGTCGTCACCAACAATGACCTCCCATAGCTCCTCACCAATAAGATAGCTCTCCATACACGATTTCCACTTCTTGAAGTTAATCGCTGTAAGAAGCTCAATACCAAGACCCCTTGCAAGAGCTCCTTCCATTGCAATACCGCTGATCTACTAGCTTCCAAAAGCGCTGAGCACAACTGAAGTTGATCACTGCTCAAGCCACTGTTCCCTCTGATACCATGTTGAAATTTATCAAGCTGATAAACTGAAGGTTCTGGTATCAAGCAAACACTTCCAGAGCTATCAAGTTGATTACTTGATCAACCGCAAAACGAGAACTAGGCGCAGGAACACTCCAACCATAACAAAGCTAGGTAATCAGAGACAAAGGAGAGCAAACACAAATCTACTATTATCAACTATATTATTTACAAAGCTTGGTATACATGGCGAGACATGATTTCGCCAAGTACAAAAGAGAAGCATACAAATAAGAAGAACAAGCCGGGCAGACTACCCCTCCCAGACCGCCGAGACCGTCGATACTGCCGAGACCGCCGAGTCCGCCAAGGCTAAAGCTTCACCACTGCACTACGGAGTCCGCCAAACAGCGCGGACTACCCGTTATTCTGCCGAACAATCGCTCTACAAGCTGCTTCTGAACTGACGAACAAACTGCCTAGTACGCTGAGACCGGCGAACAGGTTATTGACTTGCTGAAGAGAAGACTGGCCGGTCACAAGATGCGACCTGCTGCAAACCGCCGATTGTTAACCGCAAGCTCAACTGATCCCTGACCGCAGTCAGAACCAAACCTATGGCTTCTTAGTGCTATCCGCACAACATGCAAACAACAAACCAGTTAAGTCCTTCTCAACCCGCACGACCTGCAAAACTGAGTCCGCGGTAATTAATCAACACTCAACTTACTGTTCATTCAGTTACTATTGATGTGACGGGGGGCCCTATTTATAGGCGCAGAGAGGAGTATGGTCACCGCCCTAGAGGATAGAATCCCTGCCCGAGCCCGTAGCTAGCACTACACAGTCCGCTTAGTCCGCAAGGACTTAGCAGGAAACAAGCCTTCATGCACCAAGGCATGACGCCAGTCCACAACCCAGCGGATACTGCATTCGTCCACATGCAAAACATGCAGACACAACAAGACCACCCTGCACCAGTCCGCACGCAAAATGAAGACACAACAATAGTCTGCCCATACTGCGAACCAAGCACAAGTCCACCACATGTCCACGACCAACATGCACAACAACCCGGTCACCAGCGGACAACAGACTCTGCGAAAAACCTTGAGCTCCCCACAAACGCAATTCCAAACATCCTGGAGCGAGCTCAGTGGAAAATACACCAGTCTGCCAACTCTCAAATCAAACCGCCAGCAAGATGCTCCACCAGAGGTAAAGAGGAAACTCCGTAGACTCAGAGAGAGAGTCCACCACATCCCGCAGATAAACCTCCTATCCGCCCAGCTACATCAGGGAACAAACAACACCAAGACCGCAACCTCAGACCGCCTAGGCCGCAACACAAGACCGCCACTGTCCGCCCAGAATGCAAAACCAGTTCGCCAGACAGTCTGCTCAGGCCGCGCGGTTTGCTTGATCAACCTCCACTTTCATTTCACAATTTTCAACAGACAAGTAAGGCGAAGAAGTGCTTGTTTTGTCATAGTACAGATCATGCCTTGAAGGATTGCTTCACTTTCAAATGACAAATGGAGGAAGATGATGAATCTGCTATCTGTCTCTGGTCTCCCTCCCCTCTTATTGATGCTCCTTCAACTTTTGATGACTTTTTTTACAGTGTCCCCTTGCTTTCTCAAGACAACTGCGGATTTCCCATCAGAATGGTTGCAGATCCGTATGTTGATATTGTGGAAACATTTCCCCATGCAAATTCATCACTTTTTTTGGTTCATCTGCAGATGAACCAACCCATATATTCTCTAATGATGTTATTAATTCCTCCATCTTCGAAAATTTTTTTTACAACTATTTTTATCAAGCATATCGTAGTTTTTGTGTACGATGATGATTCAGAGATTGAGGCTAAGCCAAATTGGGATAAGAATGTTGTTATCTCAAATTGAGAGAATATTTACTCGGAGCATGATGCTGCTCTAAAGTTGGATGAGGAGGATATTCTATCCATTGAGTAGGTTTGCATTTCTTTATTGGACGATGTCCAACTCACCACGAAAGCACTTGAGTTCTTAGATCCCCAATTCTATGATTCTTATGCCACCGACAGTGATCTATATTTGGAGCCTACTGGGAGTGAGATCAGGGCTACTCCCCCGATTATTTATTATTTATATCTTTCTTCCATTTTATTTTCTAACCACCTTTCATCGTCTAAGCTTGTGCAGATTGATTATTCATAGAGACTCCAGGAAGAAAAGAATCATTTTGCTCATGGAAATGAGGTGAGCATCCACTTATGTGAGGAAGTTCATCCCCCCATCTATAGAGGAACTTCCATTCATTGTCTTATCCTCCTGCATTCACCCTGAAGAAGACGACACCATGCTAGGCAAGGACATATATTTTGGTGAGAATAACGAGGAGCACTCCTCCATTTCTTAATTTTTTCCTTGTGAAATTCAAGTACTATTATTTAAGTAAATGAGTAATTGTTCTGTCACTGTATCGATACCCATTACCAAAATGGATATTAGAATTATTACCTATGCATTACGCTTTTCATACTCCAATAAACTTGAACTTTTAAAATTCTGAATAAGTCATGAAAGTGTGAACAATTGCCTAAAATCCCCAAAGAATTCTCTAGAGGTAGGGGGTGAATAGAGATTTAAAATTACACCAAAATAATCTACTTAATTTTATCTAACACAAGATTGCACTCACAGATAGTTGGTCAGAGAATTAAAACAGTAAATAAAAATCACAACACAACAAGAAATCACTGTAAAGCACAATCACAGAATACACACAAAATATAGTGGTTCCCCAAAATCTGGGTACGTCTACTCTTGTAACGCCCCGAAACTCAAAAGAGTGACAGGTGGTGTTTTGAGCCCAATCTGAGATTTGGTAGAGGTGACACGGCCTGGGACACGGGCGTGTCCCAGGGCGTGTCATACTCGGGTTCGGCAATGGTCGCGTGGTCGGCAAAACTGCAGTCAACGATCGTCGGGGCAGTGAACACGCCCTGGGACACGGGCGTGTCTTAGGGCGTGCCAAGCACTCAAAGCCTTTCACTCAACGATCGTTGAGTGAGGACGCACGACCTGAGCCTAGGCATGTTCGGCTTAGACACGGGCGTGTAAAATTCGACACAGACGTGTCAAATACTCGTGTCCTCCTCGGTTCGTTTGGCGAGTTGTGCTAAGGCAGCTACATGGCCTAGAACACGGGCGTGTCCCAGGGCATGTCTAGAACACGGCATGTGACACAGGCGTGTCATATGGCCGTGCCATGCTTTGGACGTTCTTGTCCTGTATCGATGGAGGCACACGCCCAGCTACACGGGCATGTACTGGCTTACACGGGCGTGTCAAGCCTGATACAGGCATGTCGAGTGCCCATGTTCTTTTTAGGACACAACAATTTTGATGGCGAATGGGTGACAGAGCTTTGGACACGGGCGTGTTGCAAGCCATGTTCGGCCCAGATCTTTGATTTCAAGTCCAAATCGCAGCCGTCCGTTTCCTTATTTTGAGATCCGATGGCTGGGGGTTTTTTCCCCAGGATATACCCGGGTTTAGGGCTTAGAAAACCCCATTTCTCTTGGGTTACTCTCTTTCTGAAATCTAGAGAGAGGAGAGAGCAAGGAGGAAGAAGGAAGGCTAGATCCGGTCACCGGTGGAGCTTTGGAACTCCAAATCACGAGCCGACTTCAGATCTGTGGAGGCAAGAAGATTGCGGTGCTTTTCATCCGCGTATATTTCCATGGCTCCAAGGAAAAATGCTAGGGTAACGATTCTCATCTTGAGCATGTGAAGCTCTTCTTCCTTTGCTTGGGAAAACTCGCTCCCACGAGTGTGCGGTGAGTTTGCGGTATTCCTTGGGGTAGATATGTAAAGTCCCCCTTGTTAGAGTCCGGAATCGTAGTACAGACATAGGCATGGTGTGTGAATCCTACCCGGACATGTTGGTCAGGATCGGTGATGTTTTGCTATGCATATTGTGCCGGAGAAGACTCCGTGCGTTTTCTTTATTTTTGGGTTGCTATGCGTTAGTATGCATAAGGGAATCTTGAGGATTAACCCCAAGGTGCACCCGAAAATCTTGGCAGAAACGCATTTCTGCCATTTCGGTGGCCTGGGAGCCAGCCGGGTATATATCGAGGCTATGTACCGTATTTTATGGATAGTTGGGACTGGGGGAAGCTTGGCCCGCGTTAAAGGAAAAATGGCCATGGCGGGGTGAGCAACGGGCTGGTGGAACCCTACTCGCTCTATCTATTTCTGTTAAAGAGACCTAAAGTTAACGTGGCACTTACCGATGATTTGGAGATCGAGTCTAGGCTACAGCTAAAAAGACTAAATGCTCACTAGGTTTGCCGCCCTGGAGGTGGTGGTGGAGTCAAGGATCAAACTGGGTTCGGACTGGCTTCGCCGAGTAAGTGCCCTGAGAGCACGGGGTGTACGACCATGTGTGCGTGCACCTATGATGTGATGTTTATTCACTTTGTTGCTTGTTTTTCTAACAAGTGTAAGGAAGAAGCTTTGCCGCCCCGGTTTGGGGGCGGAATCGTTATAATTTAGTCAGCTTTAGCTGACCGTTATTCTTGTTTGCCACCGTTGTGGTGATTTGTGCTTGCAGGTGCTGCAGAGCTGAGCGACAAATAGCGGGCCAAAACCCAAGTTGCTGCGCCGGCCCTCGAAGGCTTTGTGTGTTTACTTTATTAGTTCATGTGTTGCCGGCCTGCGAGCCGAAGTTTGTAAATGACAATTTTATTCAAGTGAACTGTTGTAAGGCCTTAAGGCCAGTACTTTTTGTGTATTTTGTACTTCATTCCTCCTGGGTTTTCGGTTAGTGGACATTCATACTTGTTAGCAGGGTTCTTATTATTGCAACTTAATAAATTGTTTCCGCTAGATGCTCTGTGTAGGACACGTGTATTGGTTGAACGGTTTCAATGAGTAACCCGCCGGTCTGTCTGTGGTATATGGCATCGCGCACCGGCCGGACCTACTGCTATATGCTATGCGACGGAAAGGGGTGTTACAATTTGGTATCAGACTACCAGTTTCGGTCAGACTTAAATGAATTCGTGGATGAATTCACTTTAAGGGGTGGTCAGCACATGTGTGTGCGTCATAGTTATAACATGAAAAGAAACCATGAATGTCCACTTAGGAATGAAAATACACATGTTTGTGGAACTTGCGTGTTCCTATAATTGCTTTTTGCAATTTTGTTCGGTCTCTTATCGGGGTTTTGTCCAAATATAGGTGTACGGGAGTGGCGCGTGGCAGTCTAAATGCACACTTTCTGAGAAAAGTACTGCACCGAGCGACGTGCCTGAGACCCCCACTTCTTTTGAAACTATAAGAAGGGTAGTTGAAGCGGTGTTCGCTATGACCAACGCACAACATGGAAGAAATGTGCAACCCTCTGTCCCTGAGATGGCCCCAACACCAGGCGGTGTGATGGAGCAAAGGGCATTTAGAGGCCCATTAGGATAGCAGATGAGCATGATTGTTGTGCAGGGAGCGCACTCAGTTGATGAATATTTGCAGACGTTCATTATGATAAGGCGCTATACAGGCTTTGAATGGGAAAGCGAGCAGTCTATAGTCGATAGATTTTATAATGGTTTGCACAGCGAGTTACGTATCCTACTGCTAGGACCAAAGTTATTAGGATTCCAAGTTTTGGTGGAGTCGTCCAGAGCTTTAGAAGTAGAGTTGGGGAAAACTCACCAAATGCCTGTGAATAGGGTACCAAACCCTGCAGATCCTATAAGGACTACCTACCGCAGAACATTGAGAAAAGAAGCTAGATCATCTACTAGCCAGGCTACTTATAATTGCCATTCTTGTGGCAAGAAAGGGCACTTTGCCCGAGATTGTCGGAAGGGTGCTCAGAAGACAATGAAAGCTATGGCAGGAGCAGTTGAAGACTCTAGTGCTAAGGAGACGGTGTTCAAAATGCCAACCTCAAAATCTGGGTACCGTAGGTGGAACAAGAAGGCTTGGAGATCGGGTCTAGTCCCTACCTCTAGCGCATCCGGAGCGACTACAGGCCAAACCCCGGGTGCATGCTATAATTGTGGAAAGCCGGGACACTATGCCCGGGATTGTCAGAGTGGATGCCCAATGTTCGATAATAAGTTGGGGGAAACATCTGAGGAAAAGTTCAAGGCGGTGGAATCCACCGCATCACTGTATACTCCGGCCCAACCGAGGGTTGACATCCTTGGCCAACAGGAGGTCTTGTGGCCGACCGTCGGGATGTAAGGTATGGTTTAATTGATAGCAATTTAACTTCTTATACCTGTTACCTTGCGTGCTAGCTTAGGACTGGAAGTTCTAGGCTTTGTTTTGGATTTCTGGTCACCCGGCGAGGGCATAGTTTCGATACGGGAACTTCGCACTCCTTTTGTCCAAAGGATTAGTTTTGCGCATCAGAATATATCTTTCGATGGTAAAGGACAATTTGGATGTGTGGTTACCTAATGGTTGTTCTATGCGAGCAGAGAGAGTCTGTGTCGTAAAGAGGTTACGGTTTGGGAGTCAGGAGTTCGACGTGCAAGCGTCGTTACTGCCACCATGAGAGGCTTTGAAGCCTAAGCCTACATTGGATAGTATTTCGGGTGTATCCGAATATACTGATGTGTTTCCCTGACAGTCTCCCTGGATCCCCACCATAGAGAGAGATCAATTTCACGATTGAGTTAGTGCCACGTGCCAAACTTGCGTCACGCTCTCCTTATAGGGTGGTACCTAAGGAAATGGCGGAGCTAAAGGTTCAACTCGACCAGTTGTTTGAACAAGGGTATGTGCGCCCAAGCTCGTCACCTTGGAGCGCACCGGTTCTTTTTGTTAAGAAGAAGGAAGGGAGCTTGCGGATGTGTATCGACTACAAAGAGTTGAACAAGCTAACGGAAAAGAACAAATACCCGATCCCAATGATTGATGATCTTTTTGATCAGTTAGTCGGGTCGTCGGTATATTCAAAATTGGGTCTTAAGTCCGGTTACCATCAACTAAGGATAAGGGAAAGCGATGTCCCAAAGACAGCATTCAACACGAGGTATGGGCATTTCGAGTTCACAGTCATGCCGTTTGGGTTGACTAATGCTCCATCGGTGTTCATGGATTTGATGAACAGGTCGTTCAGAAAGTACTTAGACCATTTTGTGGTCGTCTTCGTCGACGACGTATTGGTGTACTCGCAGAGCAAGAGGATCACTTCAAGCATCTGCTTTTGGTGTTGAAAACGCTAAAGAGGAACCAACTCTATGCCTAGTTCTCCAAACGCTAGTTTTGGGTTATCCTAGGTAGCGTCCCTCGGTCATAAATTTTATAGAGTGGGTGTTGCAGTGGATCCAACGAAGATAGTTATGATAAGCGAGTAACCTGTGTTGCATTCGGGAGCGGAAGACCAGAGTTTTCTGGGGCTGACCGGCTGCTACAGGCGCTTCGTAGAGAACTTCTCGCGGATAGAGTTACCCCCTCACAACTTTGACGAGGAAAGATCAAAAGTTGTTTGGACGCTTACGTGCGCACAAACTTTCGAGGAGCTGGAGAGACGGTTGACCACGACGCTTATTCTAAGTTCGCCAAGTGGGACCAAAGGCTTTTAGATTTACAGTGATGCCTCAAGCAGTGGTTTGGGCTGCGTGCTGCTGCCCCATGGAAGTGTTATAGCGTATGGCTCGAGTCAGCTGAAAGTGCACGAAAGGAATTATCCGGTCCATGACTTGGAGTTGGCGGCCATGATTTTTGCGCTAAAGCTGTGGAAGCACTACTTGTACGGCGTAAATGCCGATATTTATACTGACCATAAGAGCCTTAAGTACCCGTTTGATCAGAAGGATCTGAACATGAGGCAGCGGAGATGGATGGAGTTCTTGGGGGACTATACGATCAAAATTCATTAGTTACCCGGGAAAGGCAATGCATTTGCGGATGCGTTGAGTCGCAGGGCTCCCGCCCAAGCCAACTGGTTGTCGGTTTATGATGAGAGATTAATACGGGAGTTGGAGGTGTTAGAGATCTGTTGTGTGTACAAGCATACTAGCGCCAAAGCGTTATTGGACTGGATGAAAGTTCAGTATGACCTGGCTGATCGCATTCGGCAGGCTATGGAGTTGGATGGCAGCATGAAGGAGCTCATGGATGCAGTATTGGATGGGTCAAATTCCCAGTTTTCAGGTTAAGATGGGCTGCTAAGGAAGGACAATCATTGGTGCGTCCCAAACGTGGGAAATCTACGGGCGGAGTTGATGTACGAGGCTCATCATACCAAGTACTCAATCCACCTAGGGAGCACGAAGATGTACCGAGATCTAAAGAAGATATTCTAGTGGCCAGGGATCAAGAAGGTTGTGGCACAGCCTGTGAATAAATGTAAGACTTGCGCCTTAGTAAAGGTAGAGTGCCAAAAGCCAGGGGGATTCTTGAAATCCTTGCCTATTCCGGAGTGGAAGTTCGACGACATATCGTTGGACTTTGTGCATGGCTCGCCAAGGTCATTGGAGGGAAACGATGCAATCTGGGTGATCGTAGACCGGTTAACAAAAGTGTCGCGCTTCATTCCGCATAGGAAGGATGATCCGGTGGAGAAACTGGCGAAGATGTTTGTGGATAATATAGTCAGACTTCACGGTGTGCCCCGCAGCATCGTGGGAGATCGAGATGGGCGTTTTATGTCCAATGATTGGAAGTTGGTACATCGAATGCTGGGGACTAAGTTGAAGTTCAGCACAGCCTTTCATCCGCAAACGGATGGGCAGACCGAGAGGGGCAATAGGACGTTGGAAGACATGTTTCGCATGTGCGTTCTGGACTTCGGGAAGCATTGGGGACACTATCTGTATTTGGTGGAGTTTGCGTACAACAATAGCTACCAAACGAGTATCCAAATGGCGCCCTTCGAGGCCTTTTATGGTAGAAAATGTCGTACGCCGTTGTCGTGGATGGAAACGTGTGAAGCAAGGTTGTACAAAAAGCAAGAGGTGGAAAACGCTACTTCATTGGTGCAAACCATTCAAGAGCATTTGTTGATTGATCAGGTTAGGCAAGCCAAATACTTCAATGTCAAGCCTTGGAACGTGGAATTTGCAGTTGGCGTTTGGGTGTACTTGTAGTTAAAGCCATTCAAGCGTGTTTCACGGATACGACGCTTGAAGAAGCTGAGCCCGAGATACCTTAGACCATTTGAGATTTTGGGGCGGATCAGCGAAGCGGCTTATCGCCTAAGGCTATAAGTGTAGTTGAGTGGTCTACACGATCTATTCCATAGATTAGTGTTGTGGAAGGCGGTGCAAGAGCCTTCGCAGGTGATCACAGTTGATCAAGTACTGGTGGACGAAGGGTTTACGACGAAGGTCAAGCCCGTTCGTATCAAAGACTCTGAAGTCAAGCGACTTCGTAGCAAGGAGATCAGGATGGTCAAGGTCCGATGGAACAATTGCGGTCGGGAGGAGCTCTCTTGGGAGCAGAAGTAGACCATGCTTGAGGAGTACCCAGAGTTATTTCACTCAGGTATAGCTTTTTTGTTTTCTATTTTCTTTCCTTTGGTAATTTCGTGGACGAAATTCTTTTAAGAGGGAGAGAGTTGTAATGCCCCGAAACTCAAAAGAGTGACAGGTGGTGTTTTGAGCCAAATTTTGGATTTGGTAGAGGTGACACGGCCTGGGACACGGGCGTGTCCCAGGGCGTGTCGTGCTCGGGTTTGGCAATGGTCGCGTGGTCGATGAAACTGCAGTCAACGATCGTCGGGGAAGTGAATACGGCCTGGGACACGGGCGTGTCCCAGGGCATGTCAGGCACTCAAAGCCTTTCACACAATGATCGTTGAGTGAGGACGCACGGCCTGAGCCCATGTGTGTTCGGGTCCGACACGGGCGTGTCGAATACCCATGTTCTCCTCGGGTCGTTTGGCGAGTTGTGCTAAGGCAGCTACATGACCTGGGACACGGGCATGTCCCAGGGCGTGTCTAGAACACGACATGTGACACGGGCGTTTCACATGGCCGTGTCGTGCTCTGGATGTTTTGGTCCTGTGTCGATGAAGGCACATGCCCTGCTACACGGGCGTGTACTGGCTGACACGGGCATGTCAAGCCTGACAAGGGCAAGTTGAGTGCCCGTGTTCTTTTTGGGATGCGATGGTTTTGACGGCGAATGGGTGACACGGCCTTGGACACGGGCGTGTCGCAAGCCGTGTTCGGCCTAGATCTTGGATTTCAAGTCCGAATCACAGCCGTTCGTTTCCTTATTTTGAGATCCGACGGCTGGGGGTTGTTTCTACAGGGATATACCCGGGTTTTGGGCTTAGAAAACCCCATTTCTCTTGGGTTACTCTCTTTCTAAGATCTAGAGAGAGGAGAGAGCAGGGAGGAAGAAGGAAGGCTAGATCCGGTCACCGACGGAGCTTCAGAGCTCCAAATCGCGAGCCGACTTCGGATCTGCGGAGGCAAGGAGATTGCGGTGCTTTTCATCCGCGTAGATTTCTATGGCGCCAAGGAAAAACGCTAGGGCAACGATTCTCATCTTGAGCATGTGAAGCTCTTCTTCCTTTGCATGGGAAAACCCGCTCCCGTGAGTGTGAGGTGAGTTTGCAGTATTCCTTGGGGTAGATATGTAAAGTCCCCCTTGTTAGAGTCCGGAATCGTAGTACGGACATAAGCATGGTGTATGAAGTCTACCCGGACATGTTGGTCTTGATCGGTGATGTTTTGCTATGCATATTATGCCGGAGAAGACTCCGTGCATTTTGTTTGTTTTCGGGTTGCTATGTGTTAGTATGAACCAGGGAATCTTGGGGATTAACCTTAAGGTGCACCCAGAAATCTGGGCGGAAATGCATTTCTGCCATTTCGGTGGCCTGGGAGTCAGCCGGGTATATAGCGGGGCTATGTACCGTGTTTTATCGATAGTTGGGACTAGGGGAAGCTTGGCCCGCGTCAAAGGCAAAATGGCCATGGCGGGGTGAGCAACGGGCTGGTGGAACCCTTCCCGCTCCATCTGTTTCGGTTAAAGAGACCTAAAGTTAACGTGACACTTACCGATGATTTGGAGATCGAGTCTAGGCTACGGCTGAAAATACTAAATGCTCATGAGGTTTGCCGCCCTGGGGGTGGTGGTGGAGTCAAGGATCGGACTTGGTTCGGACTGGCTTCGTCGAGTAAGTGCCCTGAGAGAATGGGGTGTACGGCCGTGTGTGCGTGCACCTATGATGTGATGTTTATTCGCTTTGTTGCTTGTTTTGCTAACAAGTGCAGGGAAGAAGCTTTGCCACCCCGGTTTGGGAGCGGAATCGTTATAATTTTGTCAGCTTTAGCTGACCGTTATTCTTTTTTACCACCATTTCGGTGATCTGTGCTTACAGGTGCTGCGGAGCCGAGCGGCAAATAGCGGGCCAAAGCCAAAGTTGCTGAGCCGGCCCTCGAAGGCCTTATGTGTTTACTTTATTAATTTATGTGTGGCCGAACTGCGAGCCAAAGTTTGTTAATCACAATTTTATTCAAGTGAACTATTGTAAGGCCTTAAGGCCAGTATTTTTTGTGTATTTTTTACTTCATTCCTCCTGGGTTTTCGGTTAGTGGAAATTCATGCTTGTTGGCAGGGTTCTTATTGTTGTAACTTAATAAATTGCTTCCGCTAGAAGCTCTGTGTAGGACGTGTGTATTGGTTGAATGGTTTCAATGAGTAACCCGCCGGTCTGTCCGTGGTATATGGCATCGGGCCCCGGCAAGACCTACTGCTATATGCTATGCGACGGATAGGGGTGTTACAGCTCTTCTACCACATTGGTAGGAATACACTTTCATAGTGCATGAGTCTTTTGATAAGGAGATTCTCTGAACCAATAATAGATCTTTTGATATGGAGATCTTGAACCAACATCAGATCTTATCTTGAACAAACTGACTGAGTTTTTTTGATAAGGAGAATCCTAGAATCAACAAACAGATCTTGTGATAAAGAAATCTTAAAACACTAAGTATTTTGATAAGGAGACTCTTAGAACCAATGTAACACCTCCCCTATAATGACCATATAATATGGGTCCGGCCGGGTCCCCACAACATTTAGACACCATAGCTTTAACATTATAAAGTGATATAAAAGAACAACACATCTCAAAACTCAGAACACGAAATAGCGGAAACCTACAAACACTAGAAGTTATCCACTAGCACAGGAGTATCAAAACGGCCTTAAGGCCTTACAATAATCATGAGTCCAAAAACAAAAACACCAATAAACAGAGCAACGTGCTTTAGCACTCCTAGGCTACCTCAGCACGTAAGCCGGATTACAGTTCATGGAGCAAAGCATTCAACAAAATATAAGTAAAAAAAGGAGAATCCACTTCATGAGGCTTAGGCCTTTTTGGCCGGCGAGCTTGCTCCCGCTTACGATCCTTGCCCTGTAAAAATTTGTTGTAACGTGGGTCAGCAAAGGCTGACCTCAACTGTGTAACCAACACATCTCCTCCAGGACATCCCTAGGGGACCTCGGGGCACTCCATCACCATACAAGTCAGCACTTCATATATATATATATATATATATATATATATATATATATATATATATATATATATATATATATATATATATATATATATATATATATATATATATATATATATATATACAAAGAGAGTAAAGAAACAGGTTTGGATGTCAAAAACATCAAACAAGTTTCTAGGTTGAGTATTTAATAAAAAGGGGGACTATAATGCAGTATGTATGCAAACCCGGGTTACACCCAAGACACCCTATAGCGCATGAATCAAACATATCATCACGCATAATCACGTCACATCACACTAGTACTTCCATTTTCCCCTAATGATATTTAAGCCGCCACACAGAACACTTGCCTAGGCCCCACCCGCTCGTAGGTCTCAAAACCCAGGCTTGCCTACAAGCTCTTACTTCTCACATCAGGATTCCATCACATAAACAAACTGATGCTTAGAAACCTTGCTTGACCCCACCCGCTCATGAGCTTCATCGCCCGGGCTTGTCAAAAGCTTGGCATTCTCGTCAGTTTCTCAGAAGAGGACTTGTCTCACCGGGACACACTCCACACTTTACTTACATGTCATGGGCTAGCCAGCCGACCACAAAAACAAAGTCGCGTCTTCTCACATCAATCAACGAACATAGCCTTTCCCACCCTAATCCACTATTCGTTCTTGCACAAAATAAAGGGGGCAAACATCACAAACGGCTTTTTTCCGCAAATGAATTTCTAGTGAAATCCATAAGGCTCGTTATGAAACATCACCGAGTCATACTAATGGTCGTGACTACGGCTTCACCCACAATGCCTAATCCACTAGAGGAGAGAATTTCTAATGCAACAGCATGTAGGGGACGGACACAATCGACCCAGTGGCTCCTCTTGAACCATGACAACCTGAACCCCTCTCATTTGAGAGATCCGGTGCCTAAATGCTTGAAAGAAAAATAAAATTAAACGGATGCTATGCACACATCCTAAAGACCTAGAGGAGAAGTGTCGTTACATTACGACTCCTCTTCGTAGCCATGGAGATCTTGCTTTGCACGGATGAAAATGTGTGCCTTTAAGTCCTCTCCACGGATCTAGCCTCGGTTTGACGAACGGAGCCTCGAAGCTTTGATAATGGCAGAGAAAGTCCTTCTTCTTCCTCCTCCAAACCCTCTCTCCCAAACCCTAACTCCCACTCAAAAGAGAAGAATGAGGGAAAACAACCCTTCAGCCCTACTGAAGCCTCTTGGATGGGGTGTCCTGGACCATAGGATTATATCCCAAGAAGGATCAGACAGCCTAAATTCACCAGTCACGAAACTGCTCCCGTAAGCTACCATTAGGCGGTAGCTACCTACCGCCCCACGATAACTTCCTGAGCCGTCGGTCATGTTGGGTCTTGCATCCACAATAACCCAGATTTGTATGAAGTAACCCTTGAACTAAGATGAATTAAGTTTGTATTTGATGCTCCTTTTAGTTGAGTATTTGCAGGACTTAATTGTCAAGTGTAGACCAATGTCAGTCTATAGTGGGTCACCAAATACAGGACCACACAATGTAATCCCTCATTGTGTGATCCATGGTGTTGACTCACATGTAGCCTCTCTATTGGGATACACTTCATTTTCATGCACTATATTTATTGGAGAAATACATGTTGCTGATTTCATTGAAGAAAGAAAACTTTTCAGGAAACAAAATTTCTCTAAGTATTTTACTCGAGAAGAACTTAAGTACTCGAGTAGATTCTTTGATAGTACTCGAGTAAGTTAAGTCTGGATTTCGAGTAAGGGAAATAGTTCTCGAGAAGATTGAATATAGTTCTCGAGAAGCCGGTTCCATTACACGAGTAGATCCTTTTGTTGGAGTTACCATGGTGATCTAGAAGTGGTCAAACATGTAATCTCACTGCCAACGCGATATGAGCCTGCAAGGTCGCACATAAGATCATGTGGAGAAATTGGAAGATTGACTGTGTTGGTAAGGGTTACCAATCACCATACAGTATGGGGAGTCAAGCAAATGTTGCTAAGGAAAATTCGTCGAGAATCGTCGAGTATGACTCGACGACTCTCGACGAGTTCGTCGAGAATGATTCGTCGAGAATCGTTGAGTATGACTCGACGACTCTCGACGAATTCGTCGAGAATCATTCGTCGCGAATGATTCGTCGAGAATCGTCGAGTGATACTCGACGACTCTCGACGAATTCGTCGAGAATCAAAAATGTTTGATTCCCGACGATTGGTGATACTCGACGATTTTATCCTTGATTATCGACAAATCGGCAGATGATTCTCGCCGAATCTGTCTGTTGATTCTCGCCGAATCTGGATCTGATTCTTGCCGAACCATTGCTGATTCTCGCCGAATGACTCTGAAACCCTAACTTTGGTTGTCTGCGGATAGCGGTGTTCTTTGGACTGTTTATGCCTTTGGTATAAATAGGGGACCTAGGGTTTTGGGATAGATAGATTAACATTCATCGGGATTCTCCTGTAGACGAATCGAGCCGACGGAAAGAGTTCCGCCGATCTCCCGATCCGCCAAATCCCGACCCCGCCGGACGAAAACGTTCCGCCGCCGCCTGTTCGCTCCTCCGACGACCTCATCTCCGGCGACCGTCACTGGTCTTGCTTTCCCTGGCGCGGACCTAGCAGTCCGTGGGAAGTGCAAAGGTGCGGTTGATCTTCTTCCCGACCCTTCGTGCGATGAAGCTCGGGGTTCTCCAGCTCATGTGGATTTCTGCAGAGGTGTGGACGTTATTCCACATAGAACTCGCCACCGACGAGGACACGAAGCTTGGAGCATCTCCGTTGAGTTGTGACTCAACGCCGCTAAGGTAATTTTTGCCTAGTTATGTATTAACTTCTTGATTCAATTTTCATGGCCCGATCCCATCTCTTTTGGGTTGTCTTGATGTTTTATTCCTTCCGCTGTGTGCACAAGCGTTGTGCCATCCTCACAGAGAAACCCAACAGTGGTATCAGAGGGAGGTTACGGCCATGATTGTTGTTTTGGAAGTTAGGTTATTCCAGTGCGTGTAAACCTAGGGATTTAGAAGTGTTCTAAATGTCTAGATTTATTCCTAGTACATCAATTGTTGATGGTTTTTCCAAGGGAAATCGGTGGGCTCATAACCCACAGGTTTGGGGCTCTGCACCTTGGAACCCGGCCAGGAACGTCTTGGATTTCGTGGTAATTTCTAATTATTAGAAATTGTTGTCTCCTTAGCAGTAACCGTCCCTCGAATGGTTAGTGAACCAGTGTATTGTTTTGGATTGTGAATCCAACAATGAGAGACGAGCTTGTCTAATGCTTTAAGTTGAGTTGTCTTTGCTTTTGTCCAATGCATGTAAATCTGAAGATTTGGAAGAGTCCGGATGTTCAGATTTAGCCCTTCCTTTCTATCAAATGTTGATAGTGTCAGGTTTGCACATAAGGGATGCATGTGGATTTTAGAAATTGTTTTTCTGTGAATGTGCACATTGATCAAATGTTGATCATGGTTAATTGTTAACCTCTAATTAAAATCCCTTCATCAAATATTAAGTGTTCGGATGCGTTCCGATGGATGACACTCTTCCTGCCTCGATCGATGAAGTGTGGGCTTTCCAAAGCAAGGTGCATAAATCTATCTTGGTAAGGGTGCGAGCGGATAATTGTGATATCCCACTGTCGATATCGGGTAAAACTTAACTAGGTGACCTCAAAGGTTGAGTGCCTAGAGGCATAGGGTTGGCATGCACCATATAATGGATGTGAATAAGGAGTTATTCACCAACCATACAAGAATTGCATGAGGATGCAATTGGCAAGCGTTGCCTACCTAAATAACCGCATCGTGAGAGAAAAGCCAAAGCTGACTCATTGTGTTGGTGAAATACGGATCTTGTCCACTAAGAGGGTAGCTCGCATAAACTCTCCGAATTGATAGTGAGGGCTATTATTTCGAATAAAATAGTGGGAGTTTAAATTAAAGTCCAAATTAAAATAAATTGTATTTGAAATTTTGGTACAGATATTATTTTGCATGAATTCTTGTAGAATTACATGGCAAGTGGTTCACACTCCACTCTGTCTCTGAGAGCCATTCTTGAGAAGGATAAGCTCAGTGGGACTAACTACATGGACTGGTACAGGAACCTGAGAATTGTTCTCAGGCAAGAGTGAAAGCTCTATGTCTTGGAAGAAGAAGCCCCCGAGGTGCTGACCGGGAATTCTTCCCGTGCTGATAAAGATACTTATAATAAGTATACTGATAACGCCTTAGACGTCGAATGCCTTATGCTTTCCACCATGAACTCTGAGCTTCAGAATAACCATGAGAACATGGGGTGCAAGGAGATTGACGAGCATCTCAAGGAAATGTTTCAAGGGCAAGCTCGTCAAGAGAGGTTTGACGTCAAAAAAGCGTTGTTTCAGTGCAAGATGGGAGTTTGAGACTCAGTAGGGACTCACATACTCAAGATGATTGGGTATATAGAGAATCTTGAAAGGCTTGGTTTTCCTCTGGGTCAAGAGTTGGCCACAGATCTGATCCTGCAATCGTTGCCGGACAATTACGAGCAGTTTGTCTTGAACTACAACATAAATGAAATAGACAAGACACTGCCTGAGCTCCTAGGCATGTTGAGAACTGCCGAGATCAATATGAAGAAGGCCAAGCCTGCCAGCCCCATACTGATGGTGCATAAGGGCAAGGGAAAGGCCAAGGGCTCTAAGAAGACGAAGGTGGGACCAAAGTCACATCTCGATCCCAAGTCTTCTGCACTGATGAAAAAGAAGAGCACAGTGAAGGAAGGGAAATGCCACCACTGTGGCAAGGCTGGTCATTGGAGGAGGAACTGTCCTTCTTATATTGAGGGTCTGCAGAAAATGAAGGGAGGTATGACTTCCGCTTCGAATATTTACGTTATAGAGATAAACCTCTCTGCTCCTTCATCTTGGGTATTGGATACCGGATGTGGTTCACACATTTGTACAAATGTGCAGGAACTGGGAAGGAGAAGATTACTGAGTAAAGGGGAGGTGGACCTGCGCGTCGGCAATGGAGCAAGAGTTGTTGCTGTAGCCGTAGGGGTTTACCATCTTTCTTTGCCCAGTGGGCTTGTAATAGAACTAGATAACTGTTATTTTGTTCCGGCCATAACTCTAAACATTATATCCATTTCATGCTTGGACATGATTGGATTTTCTTTTATAATTAAGAACAACTGTTGTTCTATATTTAAGAATGATGTTTGTTATGTTGTAGCATAATTATTTAATGGTCTTTATGTTTTGAACTTGGACCATCAGATCTATAATGTAGAAAATAATAAAAGACTAAGAACGAATTGTTGGTACCCTAGTTTTGATTTGAGTTCAGTCTTCTCTTTTTGTCTCTTGACCCAAGATTTATCTATGGTCAAAGGTTAGTTGTTTAGTTTGTTGCTCTAGTTTTAGAGGCGTCACTTTTCCAGATGTAAATTTGGTTAAGTTGTTTTTTGTTCGACTATGGTCGAACGTTGCTCGACTATCGTCGATCAGCCGTTCGACGATCGTCTTCTTGATAGCTCGACTATCTGCTTGATAGGTCGACTATCTGTTCTCTTTGATAGTTCGACTATCTGTTGATAGGTCGACTATGTCTTCTTGATAGTTCAACTATCTGATAGTTCGACTATCTGTTTGATAGGTAGACTATCTGTTTGCCTTGATAGTTCGGCTATCTGTTTGATAGGTCGACTATCTGTTTGCTTTGATAGTTCGACTATCTGTTTGATAGGTCGACTATCTGTTTTCTTTGATAGTTCGACTATCTGTTTGATAGGTCGGCTATCTACTCTCTTTGGTAGCTCGACTATCTGTCTTGATAGATCGACTATCTGATAACTCGACTATCTGTTCTGATAGGTCAACTATCTGCTGAGGTAGTTCAACTATCTTCTTTGATAGTTCAACTATCTGTATCGTTCGACTATCTGTCTGATAGGTCGACGATCTCTGTGCCTCGTTCGACGATCTCCGAGGGTCGTTCGACATTTTGCTGTATGTCTTGAGTAATTCTGTCATCTTCTATGATGTGATTTATTTCATATTTATCTTGACATATTTTATAAAAGATTATTTGAATAAATTTATGATATTATTCCCATGCAATATCTGCTCCATTTCTTATGCATGAGCCAATCTTTTTCTGACAAAGTTGTTTGTCTAATTATTTGAAATTAAATTTTTGCTTTATCTGCCAGGCTGTCCTTTATAGCCGTTAGACTCAGAAAGTCTTTTCTGGCTGTAAAAAGTCTCTTTTGATGTGACTTTCTCTAGTATTATTTTATCAGAGTTACTTGCAGCTTCTTAGAAAGCTTTATCCTCTTATATGATATCTGTCTGCAGTCTTATTGTTCTTGCTTTATGCTATTTGCAGCCCAGCTTGCAGATTTCAGTAGAAGATAAGATTCAAACTCAAATTAGAGTTGTTGTTGCTGCTGCTATATAAAGAATTCTTTGGAGAAAGAAATAAACTAGTTCAGATAGCAAAAACCAGTTCATATAGAAAAAGAGAGTTCATTCAGGAAAAGGAGTTCAAAAGCTAACAGCAGCATTCAAGCTTACAACTTACAGTTTACAACTTCTCTCAGCTCGTTCACATCCAACTGAGAAGAAGTTTTAGCTCTTCACTCTTCATCAACCTGAGTTCTCCTGCCTCCAGGAAGATCTTCACTCAGAGCTTTTTGAAGAAGAAGAAGAAGAAGATAGCTGCCTGAAGAAGAATTTTCATTTCATATTTATTATCTTCTTGTAGCTTTTTCCTTCAGATTTTCTGAAGTGTTTTCTGCACTGAAGCAAGACTTCACCTGGACATTCTTTTAGCCAGGAGGAGCCTTGACTCTTTAGAGCTTTCTAGCTCAGTGCAAGTTCTTGAGTTTCTCTAATTCTATTTAAAATAGAGAAGACATTTTAACCTCCTTTCCCCCTCCTGTAAAGGGTTATTACTCCCTTCAAAAGTATACCTTAGTGGCAGGGCACCTGATCAAAAACCTGTGTTGGTTTTTAGACACCTGATCAAAAGTCTAAAGGGTTTCTAGATCTACCTGAAGCAGATCTTGTTGGTGGCAGGGCACCTGATCAAAAACCTGAGTGGATTCCTACCTTGCTGGTAGAAGAGTGGACGTACACAAGTTGTTTGGGGAACCACTATAAATTCCCTTGTGTCTTCTGGTTGTTTGATTTATTACTTGTGCTGTTGGCTGTGATTAGTTTTAACTAGGTTTGCTAGTTGCTGTTTAGGATTCCAAGCCTTAACTGTAATTACAGTTGGCTGCCTCTTGTGTACAACACTTGTGTTAGGCTTTAGGGTTACTTCTCAAATATCTATAACCTTCATTCCGCAATTAACTCCAAGGGAGTTGAGTAGACAGTCAACTTTGCTAGTGCAATTTTTGATTACTCTATTCACCCCCCCTCTAGAGTAGTATATATACCTTTTCTTTCAATTGGTATCAGAGGGAGGTTATCTGACTGTATAGGCTAACACCTAAGTCACAAGATCCTAATAGATACCAAGGATTATAGATATTCACTTCATGGCCCAGCCCAAGGATTACTCTAGCACCAGACCTCCAACATGCAACTTAGCTAAGTTTAGCATCTGGAAGGCAAGGATATATGAACTCTATTGATGAGAGTATTTTTGCTTCTATTTTGACAGGACCACCAAGAGCACCTGTTGCAGCTACTTCCTCAACTTCAACAGATATGAGTGCAGTGCCTCCTCCAGATTACAATGATGAATACAAAAAGGCAAAGATAGCAGATGCTAAGGCAATGAACATTCTTGCTCAGACAATGTCTGATGAAGTATTCCAGAAGGTTGCTGACTGCTCCTCAGCAAAAGCAATATGGGATACACTGAACCAGATTGTAGCTGGTTCAGCTGATGAAAGGAAGGACAGAAGGTCCAACCTTATCCCCCAGTATGAAAACTTCAAGAAAACTAATGTTGAATCAGTTGAAGCAATGTACACAAGGCTCAGCTCAATCATCAATGAGCTGAGGACTCTTGACAAGGATATATCATTGAAAGAGGTCAATGATAAGATTCTTATGTGTTTCCCTAGCACATGGGATCTGAGGATCTGGCCTATCAAGGAGGCCAGAAGCACAACAGAAATCTCAACAGAAGCCCTTCTCTGCAAGCTCAAGTCCTTTGAGCAAGTGCTGAAGACCAGGGAAGCTGAGGCTGAAGCAAAGACTCCAACTCCCACAAGAAAAGAGCAAACCCTTGCTCTCAAAGCTGCTGATGCTTCTGAAGGAAGCCAGTCCAATGAGGAACTGATGGCATTATTTGCCAAAAGGTTTCTCAAGATGGGAAGAAAAGACTTCAGAAAGAAATCTTCACGATATGAAGATAAGCCAAGGTATGATCGTACTCCTACTAAAGAAATAATTTTCTATGGTTGCAGGAAGCCTGGACATATTCTTCCAGACTGTCCAGAGGAAAAGAATAAAGAGAAAAGGAAAGACAAGGATCAGCATAGGAAGCATTCCAAGCCATCCTCCTACAATAACAAAAAGAAGGAGAGAGGTTTTGTTGCTGAAACCTGGAGCGATTCTGATGAGGAATCTTCCTCCTCAAGCTCCAGTGAGGATGAGGAAGAAAAGAAGGCAAAGGAAGTTTGCCTGATGGCAATTGATGCCTGCAGCAATAACTCAGCTGCAGAGAGTTCAGATTCTGATGAAGAAATGCCAACAGAAGATGAGGTATTGTCTTCTTATGATTTTACATCTGCTGAATTTAAATCAGATTTTAAATCTTTATGTTTAGATTTAATTAGTTCTGAAAAGGAAATAAAAGAACTTAGAAATAAACTAGCTGAATCTGAATTAATTTCTATTGAAAACATTAGGTTAACAGCAGAACTCACTAATTCTAGTGAAGAAATAAAATTCTTTAAGAATGAATTAGCTAAGTCCAAAAGGTTAGAAGAATCTCTGAATGGTAGAAGCCTTAAGCTGCTTGAAATAACCAGCATGTCTAACACTAGGTCAGGCAATAACAAATTAGGCTTAGGAGCTTCGTCTAGTGAACCTCCAATCATTCTTAAAAACCATCTTTCAACTCTAGTGAATTTTATTTCAGCTAGTGGAATAAAAAACACTGAGCAAGTTAATCAGGTTAATAAAGCTTTAAATAAAGCTAAGAGAGAGAAAAGAAAACAAAAGTTTAAGGAAATACAAAGAGCGTCGAACGCTGCTCGACGATCGCAGGCCCAGTGGTCGAACGTAGATCGACGATCTGGGCACCCATCGTCGAACGCTGATCGACGTTTTCAACATGAATTTCAAAACTTCAACCAGAACTTTAGAAACCCGAATGTAAATAGAAACCCTAGGTTCATTGACCCATCATCAGCATGGAGAATCCCACCTAGGAGATCTTACCCGTTAGGTTATCACCCTCAACCCGCTTATTCATTTATTTCCAGTTTTTCTTATGTGAAAAACAAGGGACCCAAGGTTACCTGGGTCCACAATGTTTAACTTATTTTTCTACAGGTAAAGACATATCCTATCACTCAGAATAAGTGGTATTTGGATAGAGGTTGCTCCAAGCATATGACAGGAAATAAAGAACATCTGTCAAGGTTCAAGGCCAAGCTTGGCCCAAAGGTGATCTTTGGAGATTCAAGCTGTGGTCAAACTGAAGGCTATGGTAGGATGACAATTGGAGCTGTAACATTCAAGAGAGTTGCTTATGTAACTGGACTGAAGCATAATCTCATTTCAGTAAGTCAGTTATGTGATGCTGGATACCAGGTTTCATTTTCTAACTCTCTTTGTAATATTACTTTAAATAATAATGTTGTGTTAATAGGTATTAGACAAGGTAACATTTATTTAGTAGATTTTAACTCAACTCACTCTGAAATCTGCTTATTTAATGAAGTAACAAATAACAATACCTTATGGCATAAAAGGCTTAGCCATGTTAACCTCAAGAACATATCTAGGTTATCTAAACACAACCTTGTTAGAGGTTTACCTTCTTGCCCCTACAAGAAGGAGAGCCTATGCAAGGCTTGTCAATTAGGCAAGCAAACCAAGAATTCAATTAAATCAGTAAATAAAAGTGATTCTCCTAGAATCCTGTATTTATTACATTTGAACCTATTTGGCCCAATAAATGTACAGAGTTTAGGAGGGATGTATTACACCCTAGTCATTGTAGATGACTTCTCTAGATTCAGTTGGGTGTTCTTTTTGAGAACTAAGGCTGATAACTTCAAAGCCCATATAGATTTTCTATTATGTGTGCAGACTGAATACTCTACTCATGTGTCCTTGATCAGAAGTGATCATGGTACTGAGTTTGACTCTCTTCTCATACAAGAATTCTGTGAGAGAGAAGCTATCAAACATAGCTTCTCAGCTCCTAGAACTCCCCAACAAAATGGGGTAGTTGAAAGGAAGAATCGAACCCTGATTGAAGCTGCAGGAACATTATTGGCAGATGCTAACATGCCTCTCTCCTATTGGGCAGAAGCTATTAGCACAGCTAACTATGTCTTGAATAGAAGTCTTATACACAAGCTTAAGTGTAAAACTCCTTATGAGTTGCTTAAAGGAAAGAAACCTAAAATAAATTATTTTAGAGTATTTGGTTGTGTAGTTTATATTCATAATAACAATAAAGAATACCTTAGAAAATTTGAAGCAAAAGCTTCAATGGGAATTTTTCTTAGATATTCCCAAGTAAGCAAAGCTTATAGGGTATTTAATAAATCATCTTCTAAAATTGAAGAGTCTGTTCATGTGTCCTTTGATGAATCTCAAATGTTTTACAAGGAGAAGGAAACTTCACCTTCCTCAAGTTCATTGCAGGTACCAGAATCTAGCAAAGATGTCACTCAAGAGATTCTCCATCTATCAACTCTTCATATCACTGAGTCAGACAGTGATGAAGACTTTGCAGAAGTTGTTGCTGTACCACCAATAGTAGATCAAATTCCTCCTGAGGAATTAATCCCAACTATTGCTGAAGATCACATCCCACCTGCTGATGTTATCATACATAGAGATCATCCTACATCTCAAGTGATTGGAGACTTATCAGCTGGTGTTCAAACAAGACATCAATTAAGACAGGATGTGATGCATGCTTATTTCCTTTCACAGATTGAGCCCCTCACCATTAAAGATGCTGAGCTAGATCCCCACTGGATCATTGCTATGCAAGAGGAACTCAATCAGTTTGAAAGATGTAAAGTATGGACTTTGGTTCCAAGACCTAAAGGCCAACTGATCATAGGCACCAAGTGGGTGTATAGAAACAAGTTGGATGCAAATGGAATCATTGTAAGGAACAAAGCTAGGCTTGTAGCTCAGGGCTACAGACAGGAGGAAGGTATAGATTATGACCAAACCTTTGCTCCTGTTGCAAGGCTAGAGGCAATAAGGATCTTTCTAGCCTATGCAGCCTATATGAAGTTTAAAGTCTTTCAGATGGATGTCAAAAGTGCCTTTCTAAATGGTGAGCTAAAGGAAGAGGTATTTGTTGAACAACCACCTGGGTTTGTTTCTTCAACTCTGCCCTCACATGTTTTAAAGTTGCAAAAAGCTCTTTATGGACTCAAACAAGCACCCAGAGCCTGGTATGAGACTCTAGCTAGTTTCCTGTTAGAGCACAACTTTATTAGGGGAGTAGTTGATAGAACCCTTTTCGTCAAGCACCACAAGGACACAATCCTGTTAGTTCAAGTGTATGTGGATGACATTATTTTTGGTTCCACTGATCCCAAACTGTGCAAAAAGTTCTCTGACTTGATGCATTCTAAGTTTGAGATGAGTAGTATGGGTGAGCTATCTTACTTTCTTGGTCTCCAAGTAAAGCAAGATGCTGATGGCATCTTCATCTCCCAATCCAGATATGCCAAGGAATTGGTAAAGAAGTTTGGGATGGCTGATGCTTCAGCAATGCATACACCTATGGCTACTAATGTAGTTATAGATTCTGATGATCAGGGAAAGCCTGTTGATCAAAAGAATTATAGGGCCATTGTTGGTTCCCTATTGTATTTAACTGCAAGTAGGCCAGATATAATGTTTGCTACATGCCTATGTGCTAGGTTCCAGGTCAACCCCAAGGAATCTCATCTGATTCTTCTCAAGAGAATCTTGAGATACCTGAAGGGATGTCCAAATCTAGGACTTTGGTACCCAGCTGAATCAGAATTTGAGTTAATTGGATACTCTGATTCAGATTATGCTGGTTGTAGAGTTGACAGGAAAAGTACCTTAGGAACTTGTCAGTTCTTGGGAGAGAGATTGGTCTCTTGGATCTGTAAGAAGCAGGCTTCTATCTCAACTTCAACTGCAGAGGCTGAATATATAGCAGCTGCTAGTTGTTGTTCACAGATCCTGTGGATACAAAACCAGCTTTTGGATTATGGGTACACACACAAGAACACAAAAATCATGTGTGATAGTACCAGTGCTATATCTATTGCACAAAATCCTGTGCACTACTTGTTGGTACCCTAGATGTGATTTGGCTTATGTAATCCCTTTCCAGCCCCTCTTGATCCATATAAAGATATATGATCATGTTTAGACTTTGTTTAGTTTCCCTAGGGCAGTATATAACTGACCTAGAGTTTAGGCTGGTAGTTTTAGAATGTGTTTTGGTTGAGACTTTTTCCGTTCGACTATCGTCGAACGAGGCCTCGCGATCGTCGATCATTGATCGACGATAGCAGGGCTATTGAATCGTTGAAGTCAAGACAATTATCGTCGACCGTTGGTCGACGATCTCAGAGCTAGCTTACTACGCTCTGAAGGTTGGTCGACGATCTGTCATCAACAGATCGACGATCGTGTTCTAGCTTCACGATTTCTGTCTCGACAGATCTTTGCCTTAATCGTCGACATCATTGTTGGTCGACGATATCTGTCTCGACAGATCTCTGCCTTAGTCGTCGACATCATGAGATGTTCGACGATTTCTGTGTCATCGGACTTTTTGCTTTAGTCGACGATATCTGTTTGCTGGTCGACGATCTGTTTGCTGGTCGACGATCTATTAGCTGGTCGACGATCTATTTTCTGGTCGACGATTTCTGGTCGACGATTTCCGGTCCGACAGATTCCTGCTATTGGTCGACGATTTGTTAACAGGTCGACGATCTTCGAACCCCTGTTCGACGATTTCTGTCTGATTTTATCTATTTATATTTATGCTATTCCTTGGTTTATTTCCAAGTGTGTTAGCTTGTGGTTAGAAAGATTCTCTAAAGTTATTTGTTGCTAAAATTATGGCTTAAATTCAAAATGAATTATTTACAAATTCTGTCAAACATAAATCACGGGATTCAGTATAAAGCATTTTGTCCTATTATACAAATTGCGTTGACTTTATCTTTCCAGCCTGTTTTCTAGCCGTTGGTACTATGTACTATTTCCAAGAAAGGTACGTCTTTATGCTGAGATTTCTTTCCCGCTTATTTTATTCCTTATTGGGACTGACAGAAAGTTAATAGGCCATTCTATTCCTATTGCTATATTCTATTTTGAGATAATCTGTTGCAGGGCTCGAGAATTCAAATCAATAGAGCCGTTCCAAAGGAAAACGTGAAGATATATTTAAAAGAGATTTCTGCTCTAAGAAAAGTTACAGTAACAGACACAGAGAAAAATTATTCATCCGCTCAAGCATCATCAGAGCACTTCTTCAACATCTCTTTACAAGAAGAAGAAAAGTTTTCCTGAAGCAAAAGCCCAGAGCAATCATCTTCCATTCTCAAGTCTCCTGAGCAATCTGCTTAGAGTTTTTCAAAGACTTCAGAAAAGGCTCAAGATCTGCTTCAAGTGCTCCAGAATCTTAAGACCTGATAAAAATCAGTCTTCAGATTTCTGAGGATTTAGTTTCAGTTTATCTGAAACTCCTTCATCCTGAAGCAAAGGCTTTCCCTGGACTTCCACTGAGCCAGGGGGAGACTTTGATTCTTTAGAGAATCCACAAATCTTCTCTAATCTGTATTTAAAATAGAGAAGATAATCTAACCCTCTCAACCCCTTTGTAAAAAGAGTTTGTTCACATCTCTTCAAAAGTGAACGCTGGTGACAGGGCACCTTATCAACAACCTGTGGTTGAGCATCCTTATCAAAAGCTCAAAGGGTCTGTTTGATCTACCTGAATCAGATCATTGGTGGCAGGGCACCTTAGCAAAAACCTGTAGTGGATTCCTACCAGGGTGGTAGAAGAGTGGACGTACCTATTTAAAGGGAACCACTATATATCCTGTGTCCATCTGGTTATCTTGTTTATTCATTTTATTCTGTGGCTGTGATAGAACTACCTAGGATTGCTAGGTGCTGTGATAGGCTTGTAGTTAACTGAAATTTCAGTCAACTTCTTCACTTGTGCACTTCACTGTGTTAGGCTCTTAGGGTTCAAGTATCAGATTTTCTATTCCGCAAATAAACTCCAAGGGAGCTGACTAAGTGTTCATAAAATTTTGAATACTCTATTCACCCCCCCTCTAGAGTAGTTTACAACTTATCCCCTCACTTTCAATTGGTATCAGAGGGAGGTTAGCTGTTCATACAGGCTAACACCTGAGTTAAAAGATCCTGTGATAAGTTGTTTCCTGATACCGTTCATAAACACTTTCACACATGGCCCAGTCTAAGGATTATTCAAGCACCAGACCTCCTGTATGCAACTTGTCCAAGTTTGGCATATGGAAGGCCAGGATAAGACTATACATGAATTCTATTGATGAAGATATTTTTTCTTCTATTTTGACAGGACCACCTGCTAGGCCTGCTGCTGCTTCCACTTCTGCTGACCTCAGTGCTGTGCCACCACCTGACTACAATGAAACATACAAGAAGGCAAAAGCAGCTGATGCTAAAGCAATGAATATCCTAGCTCAGACAATGTCTGATGAGATATTCCAGAAGCTGGCTGAATGTACCTCAGCCAAAGCTATGTGGGATTCCCTCAACCACATAGTTGCTGGCTCAGCTGATGAGAGGAAGGACAGGAGATCTAATCTCACCTCTCAGTATGAAAACTTCAAGAAGGATGATGCTGAAGACATTGACACCATGTACACAAGACTCAGTTCAATAATAAGTGAACTGAGGTCTTTAGACAAGGAGATAACCTTGTCAGAAGTCAATGACAAGATCCTGATGTGCCTTCCCATCTCTTGGGACTCAAGGATATGGCCCATCAAGGATGGAAGAAACACTGTGGAACTCTCCACAGAAGCTCTGTTGGGAAAGCTCAGGTCATATGAGCAAACCTTAAAGAGTAGAGCTGCTGTAACTGAAGTGAAGACTCCTACTCTTATAAAGAAAGAGCATTCTCTAGCTCTTAAGGCTGCTGAGACTTCTGAAGGAAGTCAATCAAATGAGGAGTTACTGGCACTCATTGCCAAGAGATTCTTCAACATGGGAAGAAGAGACCTCAGAAAGAAGTTCTCCAAGCATGAGGACAAGCCAAGGTATGACAAAACTCCATCTAAAGAAATCATTTGTTATGTATGCAGCAAGCCTGGACACATTGCCCCAGATTGTCCAGAGAAGAAGTATAAGGAGAAGAAACATGAGAAAGAATACAGGAAGCACCACTCCAAGTCCTCATCACACAAATACAAGAAGAAGGACAAGGGATTTGTGGCTGCTACCTGGAGTGAAACAGAAGAGGATACCTGCTCCTCTAGCTCCAGTGATTCAGAAGAAGAAGAAGAGAAGAAAGCCAAAGAGGTCTGCCTCATGGCCATTGATGCCTGCAGCTCTCTGTCAGCTGCAGAGAATTCTGAAGAAGAAGGAGACAATGAAGAAGATTCCTTTATGGAGGACCAGGTAATCGACTCATTTGATTTCTCATCTCCTGAGTTCAAAATAAAATTTAAAACTCTATGTTTAGATTTACTATTATCTGAAAAAGAAATTAAGTCACTTAGATTAAAAATAATGGAACTAGACATGGAAGGTGTTGAAATAATCAGATTAGAAAAGGAATTAGAGAGCTCAAAAGAAGAAGTAACATTCCTAAAGTTAGAACTAGCTAAATCTAAGAGGTTAGAAGAACAATTAAATGGCAGAAGCCTTAAATTATCTGAAATAACCTATATAGCAAACACTAGGGTTGGTAATGATAAACTAGGCTTAGGTGCTACACCTAGTGAACCCATCCTCCTCACAAAGGAGAGATTTAGCACTCCAGTAAAATTTGTTTCTGAATCAGGAATAAAGAATACTGAGGAAATTGAAAAATGCAAGAAAATTCAGAATAAGATTAAGAAAGAGAATAGGAAGAAAAAATTTCTAGCTTTACAAAAATCGTCGAACATTAGTCGACGATCGTCAAACCAATCGTCGAACGACTATCGACGATCGCTGAACACCTTCACCAAGTATGATATCTTTGGTGCAGGAGATCGACGATCTCATTTTGAGTCGTCGACCAGTGATCGACGATCGTTGAAACCAGAATATAGCTATACTGGAAATGATCGACGATATGGCTTGCGATCGTCGAACATCGATCGACGATCTGGACTTAAGCTGGAAAATCATTTTCAAACTTCCAGAACTTCAAATCCTAATCACCACCCCAGGTTGTTTAATCCTTCAACTGAATGGATTATCCCACCTAGGAGATCACACCCTTTAGGATATAAATCAAAGCCTGCAAAATCTTTTATATCTAGTTTTTCTTTTGTGAAGAATACTGGACCCAAGGTAACCTGGGTCCACAATGTATAACTGTTCTTTCTGCAGGTGAAGACCTATCCAGTCATACATGACAAATGGTATCTGGATAGTGGATGCTCAAAGCATATGACAGGAAAGAAGAAGAACCTGTCAGGATTCAAAGCCAAGCTGGGACCAAAAGTTGTATTTGGGGATTCCAGCTGTGGACAGACTGAAGGGTATGGCAGCTTCACCATAGGAGCTGTAACCTTCAAGAAGGTAGCTTATGTCTCAGGACTAAAGCACAACCTAATCTCTGTAAGTCAAATGTGTGATGCTGGATACAAGGTATGGTTTACTGACACTGCCTGCAATATTTCTTTAAATAATACTGTGGTATTAGTAGGCATTAGAATTGGAAATGTTTATGTTGTAGATTTTAATTCCTCCAAATCTGAAATATGCTTATTTAATGAAGTAACCAGTAATAATACCCTTTGGCATAAGAGACTTAGTCATGTAAATCTGAAAAACATTTCTAGGTTGGCTAAATACAATCTTGTAAGAGGATTACCTTCTTGCCCCTACAAGAAGGAAGGCCTTTGCAAAGCTTGTCAACTAGGAAAGCAAACAAGAAATAGCTTTAAATCAGTTAATAAAAGTGATTCTCCCAGGATTCTGTACTTGCTACATTTGGACTTATTTGGTCCTATTGCTGTGCAGAGTCTTGGAGGAAAGTCTTACACTTTAGTAATTGTAGATGACTTCTCTAGGTTCACTTGGGTATTCTTCTTGAGAACTAAGGCTGATAACTTCAAGGTTCTTACAGATTTTCTAAAGTGTATACAGAGTGAGTATTCTACTCAGATTGCCTTGATCAGAAGTGATCATGGTACTGAGTTTGAGTCTCTTCTTATGCAAGAATTCTGTGAGAAGGAAGGTATCAAACATAGCTTCTCTGCTCCTAGAACTCCTCAACAAAATGGGGTAGTTGAAAGGAAAAACAGAACCCTAATTGAAGCTGCAAGTACATTGTTGGCAGATGCTAACATGCCTCTGTCCTTTTGGGCTGAAGCAGTTAGCACAGCTAACTATGTATTGAACAGAAGTCTGATACATAAACTTAAGGGTAAGACTCCCTATGAATTACTTAAGCAAGTGAAACCTAAAATAGATTATTTTAGAGTGTTTGGCTGTGTTGCTTTTGTTCATAACAATAACAAAGAATACCATAGAAAATTTGAGGCAAAAGCTTCAATGGGAGTTTTTCTAGGATACTCTCAAGTAAGCAAAGCCTATAGGGTCCTTAATAAATCCTCTCTTAAGATAGAAGAGTCTGCACATGTCTCTTTTGATGAGACAGTCATGTACTATAAGGAGAAGGATTCTTCTTCTAATAGTACAGTGCAAGTCCTAGGAGTAAGTAAGGATTTGGAAGGTTTGAGACTCACACAGGAGAATCATCCCCAACAAACTCCTCAGGTTGCTTCCTCAGATTCTGAATCTGATGTAGATCTGCTTGAAGCTAAAGCACCTGCTCCAACAGTTGATCAAATTCCACATGAGGAAGTAAATCTTGAAACTGTTGAAGATCAGATCATTGTTGAACCTACTGATCTTGTCACACTTAGAGATCACCCTGTATCTCAAGTGATTGGAGACATTTCAGCAGGAGTCCAGACAAGACATCAACTCAACAAAAATGTGATGTTTGCTTGTTTCCTTTCTCAGGTTGAGCCCCTAACCATTAAAGATGCTGAGCTTGATCCCCACTGGATTATAGCAATGCAAGAGGAGCTTAACCAGTTTGAAAGATGTAAAGTTTGGACCTTGGTTCCAAGACCAAGAGGCCAACGGATCATAGGCACCAAGTGGGTGTTTAGAAACAAGCTTGATGCCCAAGGCATAGTAGTTAGAAATAAGGCTAGGCTAGTAGCTCAAGGCTATAGACAGGAGGAAGGCATAGATTATGATCAGACTTTTGCCCCTGTAGCTAGACTAGAAGCCATTAGGATTTTCCTAGCCTATGCTGCCTATAAAAGATTTAAGGTCTTCCAAATGGATGTGAAGAGTGCCTTCCTCAATGGAGATTTAAAGGAAGAAGTGTTTGTTGAACAACCACCAGGGTTTGTTTCATCAACCTTACCCACTCATGTGTTCAAACTCCAAAAGGCTCTCTATGGACTTAAGCAAGCTCCTAGAGCTTGGTATGAGACCTTAGCAAATTTTCTTCTAGAACACAAGTTTGTGAGAGGTGTAGTAGATAGAACCCTATTCATTAGACATCATAAGGACTCACAACTGTTAGTTCAAATCTATGTAGATGACATTATATTTGGCTCTACTGATCCCAAACTATGCAAGAGGTTCTCTGAACTAATGCACTCTAAGTTTGAGATGAGCAGCATGGGTGAGTTATCCTATTTCCTTGGTCTCCAAGTGAAACAGAGTGTTGATGGCATTTTCATTTCACAATCAAAATATGCCAGAGAGCTGGTTAAAAGATTTGGAATGTCTGATGCTTCATCAATGAGCACACCTATGGCCTCAAATGCAGTTATTGATTCTGATGTCAATGGCAAGTCTGTTGATCAAAAGAATTATAGAGCCATTGTTGGTTCCCTGCTGTATTTGACTGCAAGTAGGCCTGACATAATGTTTGCTACATGCCTATGTGCTAGGTTTCAGGTCAACCCAAAGGAATCTCACTTAACTCTCCTCAAGAGGATCTTGAGATACCTTAAGGGATGTCCTAACTTAGGACTGTGGTACCCAGCTGAGTCAGGATTTGAATTAATTGGATATTCAGATGCTGATTATGCTGGTTGTAGAGTTGACAGGAAAAGCACCTCAGGGACTTGTCAGTTCCTGGGAGAGAGACTTGTCTCTTGGTTTTGCAAGAAACAGGCATCTGTGTCTACTTCAACTGCTGAGGCTGAATATATAGCAGCAGCTAGTTGTTGTTCACAGATCCTGTGGATTCAAAATCAGCTAGTGGATTATGGGTACACACACTCAAACACAAAAATTCTGTGTGACAGTACCAGTGCAATATCAATTGCTCAGAATCCTGTGCACCATTCCAGGACCAAGCACATTGAGATTAGACATCATTTTCTAAGAGATAATGTGGAAAAGAACAAGATAGTAATGGAATTTATATCCACAGACCTGCAGAGAGGAGATATTTTCACTAAGCCCCTTGATGAACAAAAGCATTTGTTCTTCCTGAACCAGCTTGGCATGATTAATGGTTCAGAGTAGTGAAAATTAAGATAGTTTTGTTTTCTGTCTAAAATCGTCGAACGACTGATCGACGATCTTCGACCAGGTCAGAACTATCGTCGACCAACCGTCGACGACAGCTCGTTCTGTAGTAAGGCAGAAATCGTCGACCAACTGGTCAACGATCTCTCCTTAGGTATCTATCGTCGACCAGTGGTCGACGACAGATTTTCTGTGTTGTGTGGAGAATCGTCGACCATCATATTTTGATCGACGATCGTAGTAATTGCTTATAGTCGGTCGATGTTTACCGATTTAGTCAAACATTGACTATCGTCGGTCTGTGTTCGACGACCGATTTTATTCCGGGATCGACGATCGCAGATTTGTTTCTAATAGTCGATTTAGGTCTGAAGATCGTCGTCCTTCCGCTCCGTCTTTTCATATTCCTTCTTCTGGCTTAGAATTCGCTCTCGAACTCTAATCCCGCGCGATTCTCTTCTCCCCTGTTTTGCTTCTCGATTCGTCATCTTCTCTCAAATTCTATGGCGATTCCTTCTGCTGTTCTCCTCGGAATGAAGTTCGACACTGGCTTCTGTGTCGACTTCGATTCTTTCAGCCGATGCGATCAACCAATCCAAGATATTCTGCAGCTATGTGAAGACCAAGGCCTCAAGAAATTCATGTCATCCGCACCTAAGATTAATATACCCGAGATTCGTGAATGGGTATACACCTCGTCCTCCAGCGACGAAGCAATGTCGGGAAAGATAAACGGCGAGGAGGTCACTCTGACTCCTGAAGTATTGACTGAGCTGTTTGGACTGCAAACAGGAACTGAGGAATATGAGCAAAGCTCAGAGGAATATGGCCGCATGCTCACTGTGATGGGCCATGCCGAAGGGATTCCGGCTAAGCTGCTGAAGATAAACTTGTCTCCAGAATACAAGTTTCTGGCAGACCTGGTGGGCAAGATCATTTTGGGAAAACATTCGGCGCATGACAATATCAACAGGCAACAGTTTGCCCTTATGTCGGCTTTGGTGAATAGGACGCAGTTAGCCTGGGGGAAAGTTCTATTTGACCTAATCAGGAGAAAGAACAACAAGAAAGAGGTAAATCTTGCCAGGGTTCTGGGTGTGTTTCTATATGTGAAAGCACCCCTGCTGCTCGTTTCTGCACCCTCCGCAGTAAATGCTAGCAAGAGGTTGGACCCCTCGCTCTTCAAGAAATCTCAGAGGATTATCAAGAAGACAGCCAGGGTTGATCCTAACCCATCTTCAGACACAAGGGCTGATTCGGCCGCTCTCCCGCTTACTGGGGAAGGTTCAGCACTCCCTTCATCCTCCCTCTCTATCCCTGCATCCTCTTCTCCTGCATTACTCTCTACAACACCCGCAGTGCCACCACAACATGCATCATTCATTCCACCTGCATCTCCACACCAGTCACCAACACCACAACATCTGGCAGCTTCAGCCAGTGTTGACATGGTGACTGCGACCATCCTCACAAACCTTTCTCAACATGAATCCCACACTCATGTTGATGACCACCTATCTCCACATGACTCATTTGATCATGTGGAAGATCATCCTGCCTCCATTCCATCCACCTCTACATCATCAGCATTTCAGATATCCCCTGAAATGCTTGCACACCTTGTACAGCTCATCACTCCCTCCATCCAAAGCATGATTGAGGCTGCCAATGCCCCTCTCATTGCCTCCATCAACTCTCTCACTGATGCCATCAAATCCATCTCATCTTCTGCTGAGCCCCCTTCTGTAAGATGCATGACTCCAGTCCCCACTGAAGTCATGCAGGGGGAGATGTCTGTCGAAGTGGTCTCAGGTGATGCCCTGACCCTTCAGGACAATTCCTCTCTTCCCCTTCAAGAATCTGTAGATGTCCCTCAAGAAACTTCAGAGAAAGAACCAGAAGGTAAACTTTAAAACTCTTCCTCCAAAGGATATAATCAGGACTTCAATTTGATATCTGTATCTAACAAAGACATTCACTCCCTAGTGAATCTAGCTTCTGAGGAAGAAGTTCCTGAAAAAGAAAATGAAGAAGTCCCCATGGACGTTTGTGAGAAGGATGCTGCTCAACCTGATGGTATAGTTTTATTTAAGATTCTAATTAATTCAAACTCCATCTTTGAGTTAATTTCTTATCCCTTCCTTTTCATCACAGCTGCTGATGATCTTACATCAGTATTGCAAGTTGATGCTGCCAAGTCCATTGAGTCTGATAAAGACCTGGAATCATTTCTTTCCTCAGACTGTGAGTTCTCACTCACATCCCCTCCTTTTGTTCCTCCTCCTCAAGAGAAAATGGTCCCTTATAGACCTGAGTACCTTGATGACCCCTTGGTCAAGGATACCCTTTTCTTTTCCTGTATGGCACTCCTCTTGTGCCTTGCAGAGGTGTCTATCCCCGATGTCACTAATCATCTAGAAGGAATTATAACCTCCTTCCTAGATGCAAAGTGGTATCCTGTGTAGATCTTCAGGTAATCCTATCTATTACCTGTTGTTTGTTCACCTTGGGGGGAATATCTTATTCCCACTTGGTTGTTAACCTATCTCTCTTTGCATACAGGCACAACCATAAATGCTGCTGCTGCTGCTGAAATCATCAACATCCCTGCTGATGCTGCTGCTGAAGTAATTGAAGATGTGCAAGATAGAGCAGACAATGTTCCCAAGATGACTGAATTGGACTCAAGTTCAGGTACTCTAAACATTGACCAATTTATAGACTTTGTGGCTGAAGGTATTGCCTCTGAGTACATTGAAGGGATGGCTAAATATCATCTGGATTCCCTAGCCATCTCTCTAGAGAAAGCATCTGCCCCTGCAGATATTGTCATCTTTTCTCCTCCCATCCTTACCTATCCTATATCCACTCCTTCTATTGCAGAACTGGTCCCCAAGACAGTTCCTGAGTTGTACCCAGAATCAGAGCTATGGAAAAGTGCTCCAAATGTTGATCTGGATGCTCTTCTTAGGCAAGATGCCATTGAAGAAGCTAAAGAAAAAGAAGAAAGAGAAAAGAAAGACAAAGCTGAACTTACTGCCAAAGATCCATCTGAACTAAACTTTGATGATTATGTTGGGAAAGACTCATCTCATTCTGATGATGATGATGATGACTCTGATGATTCTGACTCCTCTAAGAAAAGAAAAAGAGCTGCTTCCAAGAAAAGAAAAGCCCCTGCTCCTTCTACTGCAAATCCTAACAAGGATGTTCCCTATTACATTCTGAAGGGAATAGATCCTAAGAGCAAGGAATTCCAACCCTGGATGAGATTGTCAAAGAATCAGACTAAAGAAAATAAGAGAAGAAAGAGATATGACTCTCCAGTTCAAAAATTCCCCCCCAGAGGTCCTCCTCCACCTCCTGGTGCTGGAGCCTCTGGAAGTATCTCTTCTGCTCCAATTGGTAAATCAGCCAGTTCCAACCCCTCTCAATCTTATCAGAGAAGAAGTAGACAAGGCCAGGGAAGCCAAAGTGGTTCAGGACAAGGAAATAAAAGAAATGACAATGCTCCCGTAGAACAAATAAAGGAGATGACTTATCAACAACCTACATTCTCTCCTCCTCCTTCTCCTAAGAAGTTAGTCCCAGAAAGGAAACCTTCTCCTCCCAGGAAAGGTCCCTCCTCCTCTTTAAAGAAACCTGCTGCAGCTGATTCAAAAGGAAAAAGAGTAGTCTTTTCAGAAAATTCCCTCAAAAAGTTCATTGAGCTTGCACCTCCTAGATCTCTCTATGCTCAAACTGATCCTAAGAAGACTGTGCAGATTCCTCTCGATTCAAGCAAACTTGCTACAGCTCTTCAAAGGAATATGGAGATTGCAGCTCATACAGATTCTGATAGACCTCCCTCTCCATCAGACAAAACTGAAGCTGAAAGGATTGCCTCTATGGCAAGATTCAAAGAGTCTATTGCACTTAGCATGATGGAGAGAGCCAAATCTCAAGGACTGGATCCTACAGCTTACTCAACAATGTCAGAATTCAGAGAAAAGGAACTGAGCAGAATTCAAGTCAATCCAGAAGCCTTTGACGCTGAGGAATACATGAGACTACATCCTGCTGCAGTTCTACCGAGTTATGCTGAAAAGAAAATCATAGGAGAACATGATCTAATGCTATCTAAAAGACAAGCAGCAAACCCTAACAGAGAAATTATTTTCAAACCAGCTGCAATGCCCAAAAACTCATCTGATGCTAAACATGCTGATAAATCTGCTTGATACATTCCATTTTTGCTGATTTATGCTTGTTATATTTTCTGTATATTGCCTGTGTTTTATCATTCTGGTTAATCTTTAGAAGTGTTGTTGTCTGCTTTAGCTTTTAAATTGGATTGGATAACATAACCCAAATAGGGGGAGATTGTTGGTACCCTAGATGTGATTTGGCTTATGTAATCCCTTTCCAGCCCCTCTTGATCCATATAAAGATATATGATCATGTTTAGACTTTGTTTAGTTTCCCTAGGGCAGTATATAACTGACCTAGAGTTTAGGCTGGTAGTTTTAGAATGTGTTTTGGTTGAGACTTTTTCCGTTCGACTATCGTCGAACGAGGCCTCGCGATCGTCGATCATTGATCGACGATAGCAGGGCTATTGAATCGTTGAAGTCAAGACAATTATCGTCGACCGTTGGTCGACGATCTCAGAGCTAGCTTACTACGCTCTGAAGGTTGGTCGACGATCTGTCATCAACAGATCGACGATCGTGTTCTAGCTTCACGATTTCTGTCTCGACAGATCTTTGCCTTAATCGTCGACATCATTGTTGGTCGACGATATCTGTCTCGACAGATCTCTGCCTTAGTCGTCGACATCATGAGATGTTCGACGATTTCTGTGTCATCGGACTTTTTGCTTTAGTCGACGATATCTGTTTGCTGGTCGACGATCTGTTTGCTGGTCGACGATCTATTAGCTGGTCGACGATCTATTTTCTGGTCGACGATTTCTGGTCGACGATTTCCGGTCCGACAGATTCCTGCTATTGGTCGACGATTTGTTAACAGGTCGACGATCTTCGAACCCCTGTTCGACGATTTCTGTCTGATTTTATCTATTTATATTTATGCTATTCCTTGGTTTATTTCCAAGTGTGTTAGCTTGTGGTTAGAAAGATTCTCTAAAGTTATTTGTTGCTAAAATTATGGCTTAAATTCAAAATGAATTATTTACAAATTCTGTCAAACATAAATCACGGGATTCAGTATAAAGCATTTTGTCCTATTATACAAATTGCGTTGACTTTATCTTTCCAGCCTGTTTTCTAGCCGTTGGTACTATGTACTATTTCCAAGAAAGGTACGTCTTTATGCTGAGATTTCTTTCCCGCTTATTTTATTCCTTATTGGGACTGACAGAAAGTTAATAGGCCATTCTATTCCTATTGCTATATTCTATTTTGAGATAATCTGTTGCAGGGCTCGAGAATTCAAATCAATAGAGCCGTTCCAAAGGAAAACGTGAAGATATATTTAAAAGAGATTTCTGCTCTAAGAAAAGTTACAGTAACAGACACAGAGAAAAATTATTCATCCGCTCAAGCATCATCAGAGCACTTCTTCAACATCTCTTTACAAGAAGAAGAAAAGTTTTCCTGAAGCAAAAGCCCAGAGCAATCATCTTCCATTCTCAAGTCTCCTGAGCAATCTGCTTAGAGTTTTTCAAAGACTTCAGAAAAGGCTCAAGATCTGCTTCAAGTGCTCCAGAATCTTAAGACCTGATAAAAATCAGTCTTCAGATTTCTGAGGATTTAGTTTCAGTTTATCTGAAACTCCTTCATCCTGAAGCAAAGGCTTTCCCTGGACTTCCACTGAGCCAGGGGGAGACTTTGATTCTTTAGAGAATCCACAAATCTTCTCTAATCTGTATTTAAAATAGAGAAGATAATCTAACCCTCTCAACCCCTTTGTAAAAAGAGTTTGTTCACATCTCTTCAAAAGTGAACGCTGGTGACAGGGCACCTTATCAACAACCTGTGGTTGAGCATCCTTATCAAAAGCTCAAAGGGTCTGTTTGATCTACCTGAATCAGATCATTGGTGGCAGGGCACCTTAGCAAAAACCTGTAGTGGATTCCTACCAGGGTGGTAGAAGAGTGGACGTACCTATTTAAAGGGAACCACTATATATCCTGTGTCCATCTGGTTATCTTGTTTATTCATTTTATTCTGTGGCTGTGATAGAACTACCTAGGATTGCTAGGTGCTGTGATAGGCTTGTAGTTAACTGAAATTTCAGTCAACTTCTTCACTTGTGCACTTCACTGTGTTAGGCTCTTAGGGTTCAAGTATCAGATTTTCTATTCCGCAAATAAACTCCAAGGGAGCTGACTAAGTGTTCATAAAATTTTGAATACTCTATTCACCCCCCCTCTAGAGTAGTTTACAACTTATCCCCTCACTTTCACTACTCTAGAATAAAACACATTGAGATCCGGCACCATTTCCTGAGAGATTGTGTGGAAAAGAACAAGATCAGCCTTGAGTTCATATCCACTGACATTCAGAGAGGTGATATATTCACCAAGCCCTTAGATGAACAGAAGCATCTGTTCTTTTTGGTTCAACTAGGCATGATTAATGGAAGAGACAAGTGTGACGTTTGCCTTGTTGAAACCTGCTTAAAGATCGTCAAACGATGTTCGAAGATAGTCGATCAGATCAAGACTATCGTCGACCTATGGTTGATGATGGCTTATCTGCTTGAAGATCGTCGACCGGCGTTCGAAGATCGTCGAATAGGTCGAGCCTATCGTCGATTTATGGTTGACGATAGCTTGTTGTTTGTGAAGACAGAAATAGTCGAACGATGGATCGACTACTCTGCTCCAGGAACGATCGTCGAACGACCGTTTGACCATCGTCTCCAGTTTCTTTTAAATAGATCGACGATCGTTGTTTTAATATAAAGCCGATGGTCGACCTAGGTTAAGAGATCTTTCTTTTTATCGTCGACGGAGAGCGTCTTCTCGCATTCCGTCTTCCTGCTTGCTCTTTGTCTCGCGATTTCTGTCATTTCGCCTTCGCCATCTCCCTCGTCTTCTCCAGCCCCTTCGATGGCGATAGCTCCAGCTCTCCTGACAGCGGTGAAGTTTGATGCTGGCTTCAGTGTGGATTTCGATTCCTTCAGCTGCTGTGAATCTGTAATTGTGGAAATTCTCAACCTATGCAAAGATCAAGGTTTGGAAAAGCTCATGTCCTCCAGGATAAAGATAAACATTCAAGAGATTAAAGAATGGGCTTTCACTTCGTCCTCCAATGACGAATCAATGACCGGAACAATTGGCGGAGAAGAGGTAACTTTGACTCCCTCCATTTTAACTGAAATATTTGGATTGTTGAATGGGGAAGAAGATTACGAGCAAGATACCCCAGAGTTTGGGAGACTGCTGACAGAGCTGGGACATGCCGAAGGCATTCCCTCTAAGCTGCTTAAGGTAAATTTTCCGCTGAAGATAAAGTTCCTTGCTGAACTTGTCGGAAAAGTACTACTGGGAAAGCACTCTGCCCATGACAATATTACAAGACAACAGTTTGCCCTAATGTGTGCAATTGTGAACAAAAAGAAAATTAACTGGGCAGGAGTATTGTTTGATTTAATAAGGAAAAAGAACAGCAAGTAGGAAGTCACCCTAGGTAGGGTGCTTGGGATTTTTCTGAAGGAAAAATATCCCCATTTGTTAGTTTCAGCTGCTACTTCCATCAATGCCAGCAAGAAGATGGACCCAACCTTGTTCGCCAAGTGGAAAAGGACTTTTCTGAAGCCCGCTCCAGCAGGGGTTACTCCAGCTGCATCTGAGAGCACCAGGACTGCTTTAGTCACTCCTCTCCTACAAGAAGCTGGCTCAGCAAATCTCTCCCTTCCATCTTCTTCATCTGCATTACCGTCTACTTCAGTTGAAGTTCCATCAACCTCAATTAAAGTACGACCTTCTGCCTCTCATCTTACTGATTCATCTACAATTCTCCATGCATCACCTCATGCATCTCCTCTCCCTCCTCATCTTGCTAGGATATCTCATCCTAGTTTTGATTTGTTGGTTTCTGAGATATCCACTCCTCCCCAGTCACCAATTCCTTCTTCAGATCACATTGATCATCTTGCATCCACCCATCATTCTCCAGTTCACTCTCCATCTCCAGTTCACTCTCCAGTTCATCAAGAATACACCATTCCTGCTGATCATCCATCCACTGAGATTCCCCCATCATCATTTGAAATCACTCCAGCATTCATTTCTAGCATCTTGGAGTTAATTACTCCTTCAATCAAAATTATGATTGAAGAGGCAATTGCTCCCCTTGCTTCCTCCATCTCTTCTTTGACTGCTGCCATCCAAGCTCTATCAAAATCTGCTGAGCCCTCTTCATCTAGGGGCCTGGTTTCAGTTTCTACTGAAATCAGGCAGGGGGAGATGCTTTATGAAGATGCCTCTGAGCTGCCCTTGGCCTCCCCTCCAGCAGATCCTCCTGCAGTTGCAGAGAAAGAGATAGAAGAATCAGCTCCTCCTCCATTGTCTGAAAAAGAAATTTCTGATGCTGTAATGAAGTCTGAATTCATTGTCAAAGTTTGCCTAGAAGAATGCTCCACTCCCCTGGTCGCCCTATACCTAGAAGGAGTTATTACTTCCTTCCTAGATGAATTATGGGACTTAGGACACTCAAAGGACAATTCTGAAGGTATCCCTTTTACTCACTTTTTAGACTTGATAACTGATATGCTAGTTTGGTAATACCTAGAAGGAATGATTCGATGTCATTTAGCAAATTTTTGTTCATAATACTACAGATATAATGGAAGAAGTATTAGATGTTCAAGAGCTTGATCACCAACCAGCTCCAGAAGTTCAAACTGAACCAGAACCAGTTGTTCAAGTTTCTGAGGCTGCTCAGCCAGCTCAGCTAGCAGTGCAAGTAGAACTGGTCCCCATGACAGTTTCTGATGAACAAGAAAAGGCTTCAGATTTTCAAATTGAAAAGTCTACCGTCTGGGATGACACTCCTGGATTGGATTTAGATACCCTTCTGGCATAGGATGCCATGGAAGAAGAATTAGAAAGAGCTGCCCTAAAAGAAAAGGAAAGAGCTATGCAAGAGGCGATTGATCCATATGATCTTCCTTTTTCTTCAAATTCTGAGGATGAGATTGATTCTGATGAATCTGATGAGTCTAAGAGAAAGAGATCAGCTAAAAAGAAAAGGAAAGCTGTGGTTCCTCCTCCTCTAAATCCTGATAATGATACTCCCTATTATATCCTGAAAGGCATTGATCCTAAATCTAAAGAATTCCAACACTGGATGGCATTTTCTAAAAATCAGCAGAAGTAAAGAATGATGTCAAAGAGGTATGACAGTCCTGCCCCAAGATGGACTCCTAGAGGTCCTCCTCCTCCACCTCCCAGTGCAGGAGCCTCTGGAAACCTATCTGCAAATCCTGCTGCTCAGTCTGATAGGTTTAACCCATCTCAGTCATCACAAAGGAAAAGTTCTCAAGGATATCAAGGTAGAACTCAATCTGGCTATCAAAGACTTGATGCTGATGTTAAGGAACAAGTAAAGGAGGTGGTTTATCAAAGACCAACTTTTTCTCCCCCTCCTTCCAAAGAACTCAAGAGCACAACCTCTCCTAAGCCAGATCATACTGTGAAGGCTATTTCAAAAGGTAAACGAATTATTTTCTCTGAAAAATCTAGCAAGAAATTTGCTGAGTTTGCTCCTCCTTTTTCTCTAGTTATTCAGGATAAAGAGCCAGCTGAAAGTCTGCTAGATATGTCTATTAAGTTTAAAGCTGTGAAACCTGTTGATACAACCTCTGAAAATGTGTATGAAAGCCCAGAGATTGATCCTGATTTCAGGATGGCTCGATTTCTTGAACTTGTTGGTTCAGCCCAAATTAAGAAAGCTAAAGCTGAAGGCAAAGACACTGCAGGATTAACCACTATGTCCAAATTCAGAATGAAGGAGCTTGATAAATTCTAGGTTAGACCTGAGGTATTTGATCCTTCAAAATACATGGAAAAGCATCCTGAAGCAGTTGTCCCAAGGGTGTCAGAATCGAAAATCATTGGAGAACAAGACCTGAAGTTGTCAAGGAAAGAAGCTCTAGATCCTTCTAGAAAGATTACTTTTATTTCTAGTTCTTCTGAACCTAAACCTAATTCTGATGCCTCTTAAATTTCATTGATTGACAGTTATTTGCTTATCTGATTGATTGATGTTATCTGCTTAGTTATTTCCCTTCATGCATTTTATTTATTTTCAGTAATTAGTTTTGTGTTTAGTTGTTGAAAGACTTAACTCAAATAGGGGAGATTGTTGGTACCCTAGTTTTGATTTGAGTTCAGTCTTCTCTTTCTGTTTCTTGACCCAAGATTTATCTATGGTCAAAGGTTAGTTGTTTAGTTTGTTGCTCTAGTTTTAGAGGCATCACTTTTCCAGATGTAAATTTTGTTAAGTTGTTTTTTGTTCGACTATGGTCGAACGTCGCTCGACTATCGTCGATCAGCCGTTCGATGATCGTCTTCCTGATAGCTCGACTATCTGCTTGATAGGTCGACTATCTGTTCTCTTTGATAGTTCGACTATCTGTTGATAGGTCGACTATCTGTCTTCTTGATAGTTCAACTGTCTGCTTGGATAGTTCAACTATCTGATAGTTCGACTATCTGTTTGATAGGTCGACTATCTGTTTGCCTTGATAGTTCGACTATCTGTTTGATAGGTCAACTATCTGTTTGCTTTGATAGTTCGACTATCTGTTTGGTAGGTCGACCATCTGTTTTCTTTGATAGTTCGACTATCTGTTTGATAGGTCGACTATCTGCTCTCTTTGGTAGCTCGACTATCTGCCTTGATAGATCGACTATCTGATAGCTCGACTATCTGTTCTGATAAGTCGACTATCTGCTGAGGTAGTTCAACTATCTTCTTTGATAGTTCGACTATCTGTATCGTTCGACTATCTGTCTGATAGGTCGACGATCTCTGTGCCTCGTTCGACGATCTCCGAGGGTCGTTCGATGTTTTGCCGTATTTCTTGAGTAATTCTATCATCTTCTATGATGTGATTTATTTCATATTTATCTTGGCATATTTTATAAAAGATTATTTGAATAAATTTATGATATTATTCCCATGCAATATCTGCTCCATTCCTTATGCATGAGCCAATCTTTTTCTGACAAAGTTGTTTGTCTTATTATTTGAAATGAAATTTCTGCTTCATCTGCCAGGCTGTCCTATATAGCCGTTAGACTCAGAAAGTCTTTTTTGGCTGTAAAGAGTCTCTTCTGATGTGACTTTCTCTAGTATTATTTTATCAGAGTTACTTGCAGCTTCTTAGAAAGCTTTATCCTCTTATATGATATCTGTCTGCAGTCTTTTTGTTCTTGCTTTATGCTATTTGCAGCCCAGCTTGCAGATTTCAGTAGAAGACAAGATTCAAACTCAAATTAGAGCCGTTGTTGTTGCTGCTGCTATATAAAGAATTCTTTGGAGAAAGAAATAAACTAGTTCAGATAGCAAAAACCAGTTCATATAGAAAAAGAGAGTTCATTCAGGAAAAGGAGTTCAAAAGCTAACAGCAGCATTCAAGCTTACAACTTACAGTTTACAACTGCTCTCAGCTCGTTCACATCCAACTGAGAAGAAGTTTTAGCTCTTCACTCTTCTTCAACCTGAGTTCTCCTGCCTCCAGGAAGATCTTCACTCAGAGCTTTTTGAAGAAGAAGAAGAAGAAGATAGCTGCTTGAAGAAGAATTTTCATTTCATATTTATTATCTTTTTGTAGCTTTTTTCCTTCAGATTTTCTGAAGTGTTTTCTGCACTGAAGCAAGACTTCACCTGGACATTCTTTTAGCCAGGGGGAGCCTTGACTCTTTAGAGCTTTCTAGCTCAGTGCAAGTTCTTGAGCTTCTCTAATTCTATTTAAAATAGAGAAGACATTTTAACCTCCTTTCCCCCTCCTGTAAAGGGTTATTACTCGCTTCAAAAGTATACCTTGGTGGCAGGGCACCTGATCAAAAACCTGTGTTGGTTTTTAGACACCTGATCAAAAGTCTAAAGGGTTTCTAGATATACCTGAAGCAGATCTTGTTGGTGGCAGGGCACCTGATCAAAAACCTGAGTGGATTCCTACCTTATTGGTAGAAGAGTGGACATACCCAAGTTATTTGGGGAACCACTATAAATTCCCTTGTGTCGTCTGGTTGTTTGATTTATTACTTGTGCTGTTGGCTGTGATTAGTTTTAACTAGGTTTGCTAGTTGCTGTTTAGGATTCCAAGCCTTAACTGTAATTACAGTTGGCTGCCTCTTGTGTACAACACTTGTGTTAGGCTTTAGGGTTACTTCTCAAATATCTATAACCTTCATTCTGCAATTAACTCCAAGGGAGTTGAGTAGACAGTCAACTTTGCTAGTGCAATTTTTGATTACTCTATTCACCCCCCTCTAGAGTAGTATCTATCTGATGACGACGCTCTTCGCCAACGCCGCGACGCTTCTTCGTCAATGCCGTGACGCTCCTTCGCCAATGCCGCTTCATATTTTGCACGATGTCTGCCGGCACCATTTTAAATAAAATATATAATTATAAATTAATGCCAATTTTTTAAAATATATAATTTGGTATCAGAGGGAGGTTCATGTCAATTTTTTAATTGGCACCCTCCAACTTTTATGGCCAGACTTGCCCCAATGTTGCTGCTTTCTTCTGACTGTTCCCCCCTCATGGGCCACTCATCGGAGATGAGTGATTTTAAGTGTGGGAGAATTGATGACGACGCTCTTCGCCAACGCCGCGACGCTTCTTCGTCAATGCCGTGACGCTTCTTCGTCAATGCCGTGACGCTCCTTCGCCAACGCCGCTTCATATTTTGGACGATGTCTGCCGACACCATTTTAAATAAAATATATAATTATAAATTAAAATTATAATTATATATTTTATTATTTATCTTTCATCATTTTATGCAATTTCTATTTATGGCAATTTCTATTTAAGCAATCTTATTATTATATTTTTATTCTTATAATTATGATGGATACTTATAACCATCATATATTTGCTTCCATTTTCATGCATTTTAATTTTGGAATTGTTTTTATTTTTATTCTAAATATGTATGGAGGAGAGTGAGTGGTGTAAGGCTATATATAGCCATGTTTTGTTTGATTAAGGATTGAAAAGAATGAAAAAATGAAAAAACCTAGAAATTCTTGAGAGAATTTTCCTCCCCCCCCTCTTTGGCAAATTTCGGCCAACCCCTCTCTCCCTCTCTCTACCTTGGTCGCCGGCCACCCCCTCCCTTTTCTTCTCAATCTCGGCTACCACTTTTCTCCCTTCTCCTCCTCCACCTCAATATTCTCCCTCACCTCCACCACCCCAACCCAAGCCCACTTTTACTTCCCCCAAAAAATATCGGCCTCCCTTTTCCCTCCAAGCCGCTGGCCACCACCACCCCCATAGGGCTCGGCCAAGTCCAAAGCCGCCACCTCCTCTCCCTCTTTAATCTCTCTCGGCCACCTCCTCTCTTTCCTCCCCTAGGCAATATTCGGCTTTCTCCTCCCTCTCCCCTTTCTTGGTTTTCTTCTCCCTCCCTTTTCCTCCTCTCCTTGGCCGCCGACCTCTCTTCTCTCCCTCCCTCTCTATTTCTCTCAGCCCCTCTTCCCTTCCCTACAAACTGCTGGCCACCCTAGCTCCATTCAAACAGCCACTTGCCCTCTTCCTCCAAGAACAAAACCGAACAACAACCACACCTCCTCCCCATATAACTATTGAACGTTTTCAAGAAAATCTCTCTTCTAAACCATGAGCCTGCATCACTATCCCTTTTCTTTCACGAATGACTCAACCCCTACATATCTCTGGCATTGTCGTTTGAGCCATATAAACGAGAAGCGCATATCCAAGCTCCATAAAGATGGACTTTTGGACTCATTTGATTATGAATCATTTGAGCGATGCAAATCTTGTTTGTTAGGCAAGATGACTAAAGCCCTTTCACTGGTTATACTGAGAGGGCTGAGGATCTCTTGGGTGTTGTACATAGTGATGTATGCGAACCCATGAGCTCCATGGCTAGAGGTGGGTATTTCTACTTCGTTACATTTACTGATGATTTCAGTTGATACGGATATGTGTATCTTATGAAGTGCAAATCCGAGACCTTTGAAAAGTTCAAAGAGTTCAAGAATGAAGTAGGAAACCAGGTTGGTAAAAGGGTTAAAGCACTCCGATCTGATCGAGGTAGCGAATACCTGAGTCATGAGTTCCGTGATCATCTGAAGGAGTGTGGTATTGTATCACAGCTCACTCCACCTAGAACACCATAACATAATGGTGTGTCTGAGAGGAGAAATCGTACTTTGTTAGACATGGAACGTTCGATGATGAGTCATGCAAACTTGCCTATTTCCTTTTGGGGTTTTGCTTTAGAGACTGCAACTATGACACTAAATCGCGCTCCAATGAAAACGGTTCTGAAGACACCATATGAGATATGGACTGGGAAGCATCCTAGTATGTCGTTCATTAAAATTTGGGGCTGTGAGGCATATGTGCGACGTCAAATGCCTGACAAGCTGGAACCCAAATCAGATAAATGTTATCTGGTGGGATATCCTAAGGAAACGAAAGGGTATTACTTTTACCTACCGTCCGAGGGCAAAGTGTTTGTCGCAAGGACTGGCGTCTTCTTGGAGAAAGAGTTCTTATCAAGAAAGACTGAAAAGGTAGAACTTGAAGAAGTTCAAGAACCACAAATAGTGAATGAACCGGAATTTGATTCTGAGACAGGACTACAAGATGTTGTAGCTAGAGAACCTGCTCAAGAAACACAAGTCCTATGTAGATCTGGTAGACCGAGGTTTGAGCCTGAGAGATATGGATTTCTCATGTCTCAAATAGGTAATGTGTTGCTTATGGATCATGATGATGAACCAGCAACCTACCAAGAGGCTATGAATGGACCGGACTCCGACAAATGGCTAGAGGCTATTAAATTCAAAATGGACTCCATGTATGCAAACCAAGTTTGGAACTTAGGTGAACCACCTGAAGGGGTACGACCCATAGGGTGCAAGTGGGTCTTCAAGAAGAAGACCGACATGGATGGGAATGTACAGACATTCAAAGGGTGACTAGTGGCTAAGGGTTTCAAGCAAATTCATGGTATTGACTATGATAAGATCTTTTCCCCTGTTGCCATAGTAAAGTCCATAAGGATACTGCTTGCTATTGCTACGTATTATGACTACGAGATCTGGCAGATGGATGTCAAAACGGCTTTCCTTAATGGAAACCTCCTTGAGGAAGTGTACATGACACAACCCGAGGGTTTTGTATCCCAAAATGAAGCCATTAAAATATGCAAGCTGAATAGGTCCATCTATGGACTGAAGCAGGCCTCTCGAAGTATGAATCTTCGTTTTGATGAGAAAATTAAAGAGTTTGGTTTCATCAAGAATGAAGATGAGCCTTGTGTTTACAGTTGAATCAGTGGGAGCATTGTTGTCTTCCTGATATTGTATGTAGATGACATACTGTTGATTGGGAATGACATTCCTACCATGAAAGTTGTTAAGAAAACCCTAGGGAACTGCTTTTCTTTGAAGGACTTGGGTGAAGCGACTTATATACTTGGTATTAAGATCTATAGAGATAGATCGAAGAAGTTGCTGGGTTTGACCTAGAGTACATACATTGAGAAGGTGTTGAAGCAGTTCAACATGCTTGAGTCCAAGAAAGGATTTTTACCCATGTCTCATGGTGTGAATCTCTCTAAGGACCAGTGTCCAAAATCTTGTGAAGATAAGGACCGCATGAAGTTGATTCCATATGCTTCGGAAATTGGATCAATCATGTATGCAATGTTATGTACTTGACCCGATGTCTCCTTTTCTTTGAGCATGACTAGCAGGTATCAATCAGACCCCAGTGAGTGTTACTGGATTGCAGTCAAGAATATCCTAAAGTACTTAAGAAGGACAAAGTATGTGTTCTTGGTGTATGGTGGAGAGGAAGAGCTTGTTGTAAGTGGTTACACGGATGCTAGCTTCCAAACTGATAGGGACGACTCAAAGTCTCAGTCAGGTTTTGTGTTTTGCCTTAATGGAGGAGCTGTGAGATGGAAGAGTTCCAAGCAAGAGACAGTTGCTGATTCTACAATAGAGGCCGAGTATATCACTGCAGCTAACGCAGCGAAGGAGGCTGTATGGATTAGGAAATTCATCGGCGAGCTTGATGTAGTTCCTAGCATTGGTTGTCCCGTAGTTCTCTACTGTGATAACAATGGTGCAATTGCACAATCTAAGGAACCTAGATCTCATCAGTGCTCCAAGCACATACTTCGGCGGTTCCATCTTATTCGTGAGATTGTCGAACGAGGAGATGTGAACATTTGTAGAGTGCCGACTGAGGAGAATATTGCGGATCCACTGACAAAGCCTCTCGCGCAGAGAAAGCATGATGGTCATACTAGATCAATGGGTATACGATACCTAAATGATCAACTCTAGTGAGAGCCTTGTGGGTTGCATGTAAACATATATTCTGTTGGCTGTTTATTGTTTATTCATATGATGAATTGTGTACCAATGTTTTTCTTTTACAATTAATGGCATGTTCTTTTATTATGTTTTCTCTATGCGATAGTTAAATGTTATCATAATAAATACCCTTAGAATGTTCGCTTCCATAGGACATCAAGTATGTGACTTGAATGTGAGAGCCTATGATTTATTTGAAGCTTCATTCTTAAAAGGTCCCTGGTCTTTGTATCATCATAGAAGCTTAGGGTGATGATGATACCTTAAGATTAGCACGCACGTTGACTGATGACCAGTTCTCACAGGTCATGATATTGTGATATCAAGTTATCACGTGGGTACTTGTTAATGAACAAGTTGTACTGGACAGACCCAACCTGAGACTACTCTGTGGATTGTTATCTAAACGTGTCACGAGTAGGTCTCAATTGATAATGGTGTTGTGGTCCTTTGACCTGAAGTCACAGCATTCATCAAGTGAGGAAGAGCATTCTTTGATGCCATCTAAAGTCTTCCTTGAGAAAGGTTGATGATAAGGGTGGTTATTGGGCACGTGACGAATCATTTGGGTGTTTGTGTGTGAACAGATATGGGATTTGTCCTCCTATATGACAGGAGTTGCATCCATGGGCCCCTTGATGGAATTGGACTAAGAAATGCATGGCCATGCTTGGTTGAGTCAATATGTGATATTGGACTCACCATTCTCTGGAAGTCCGTTCTAGACCAAGAAACTTGGATTGAGCCATTATGAGGGTGACACGGTCCATGCCCATAGTTCTTTCCGTATGTAAGGGACAAAGGGACAAAGACAATGCTGGGACATTGTTCATAAAGGCTTATGAGTTATGAACTCTTATTGCTTGGGGAGCAATGATGTATTGCTAAATGCCGCTCATTGTTTGTGAGGTTTTTGGTTTGATACTTTCAAGATCAAGTGGGAGACTGTTGGAGTTACCATGGTGATCTAGAAGTGGTCAAACATGTACTCTCACTGCCAACGCGATATTAGCCTGCAGGGTCGCACATAAGAGCATGTGGATAAATTGGAAGATTGACTGTGTTGGTAAGGGTTACCAATCACCATACAGTATGGGGAGTCAGGAAAATTTTGCTAAGGCAAATTCATCGAGAATCGTCGAGTATGACTCGACGACTCTCGACGAGTTCGTCGAGAATGATTCGTCGAGAATCGTTGAGTATGACTCGACGACTCTTGACGAATTCGTCGAGAATCATTCGTCGCGAATGATTCGTCGAGAATCGTCGAGTGATACTCGACGACTCTAGACGAATTCGTCGAGAATAAAAAATGTTTGATTCCCGGCGATTGGTGATACTCGACGATTCTATCCTTGATTCTCGACGAATCGGCAGAGGATTCTCGCCGAATCTGTCTGCTGATTCTCGCCGAATCTAGATCTGATTCTCGCCGAACCTGTGCTGATTCTCGCCGAATGACTCTGAAACCCTAACTTGGGTGGTCTGCGGATAGCGGTGTTCTTTGGACTGTTTATGCCTTTGGTATAAATAGGGGATTTAAGGTTTTGGGATAGATAGATTAATATTCATCTTGATTCTCCTGTAGACGAATCGAGCCGACGGAAAGAGTTCCGCCGATCTCCCGATCCACCAAATCCCGACCCCGCTGGACAGAAACGTTCCGCCGCCGCCTGTTCGCCCCGCCGACGTCCTCATCTCCGGCGACCGTCACTGGTCTTGCTTTCCCTGGCGTGGACCTAGCAGTCTGTGGGAAGTGCAAAGGTGCGGTTGATCTTCTTCCTGACTCTTTGTGCGACAAAGCTCGGGGTTCTCCCGCTCGTGTGGATTTCTGCAGAGGCATGGACGTTATTCCATGTAGAACTCGCCACCGACGAGGACACGAAGCTTGGAGAATCTCCGTTGAGTTGTGACTCAACGCCGCTAAGGTAATTTTTACCTAGTTATGTATTAACTTCTTGATTCAATTTTCATGGCCCGATGCCATCTCTTTTGGGTTGTCTTGATGTTTTATTCCTTCCGTTGCGTGCACAAGCGTTGTGCCATCCTCATAGAGAAACCCAACACCTTTCTTATTCTCGAGTTAACAGAATTCCTATCTCAGAATTTTCTAAGTCCTATACTCGAGTAGTTAAGTTTTTCACTCGAGTAGCTAAGTACTTTGTCTCGAGTGACAGAAGACAAGTAATCGAGAAGTGTCTATCTTACTCGAGTAGTGAAGCACCTGTACTCGAGAAGTCTATATACTTCTCGAGAAGTCAAGCTCTAGTACTCGAGTAGACAGATTTTTTCTCAGAATTTTTTTTCAAGTCCTCTACTCGAGAAGATTACTTCTATTTCTCGAGTAACATATTTAGTACTCGAGTAATCCTCATTCCACTCGAGTAATGATGAATTCTTTCCTGAAGTTTCCTCAAGTACTTCTTCTCGAGAAGCTTGCAGATGTATTCTTGAGGACCTGAAGTAATACTCGAGTATTCCTTTCTTCACTCGAGTAATGCAGTGTTTTTCTCTGAAAAATTGCTAAGTATCAGGATGCTTTTTTCAAAATGATTTCCTTAATCATTTGTCCATGTGGCCATCATTAATTGTTATTATGACCGTTAGGGATATCTTATAAAAGGTCTTGTCATTCCGACTGACCCTAAGAACGCGTAAGAAGAAATTCAGAATCCATAATTCTCTCTCCTAATTCGAAAGTCGCCGCTCATCATGCTCATCGCCAAGGGCTTTCGATCAAGAACGATTCAGAACAGTCGACTTGCAGATCAAGATCTTCTACAATCTACACATCCTCCTCTTGATCTTGTGAGTCCAGAAATTTCAGATCAAGGATCTTTCCGAGTCTTCTTCAATATATTCTGATAGAGCCGCAAAGTTCAAGTGAGAAGACCTAGGCAGAAATTTCCAAGGCTGAGAGATTTTACTGTTTGTATTTCTTATTTCAAATCTATTCTTGTAGGAGATTATTCTCCGAGTGTAGGAGCTTTGTTCTTCAAGTTGTTGTAGGAAGTTATTATCTTCCGATTGTAGATCCGTTTTTGTCGATCGAGTTGTAGGAACGTTGTTCTGAGTAGTAGGATTGCTTTCAATCCGAGACTAGTGGAGTAGCCGAGTCTAGTTCTTTGCTAGATCGGTGAGTGGAAAGTGGACGTACCCAAGGTTTGGGAACCACTATAATTCTTGGTGTCGTCTTTGATTTCTTGGTTATTTTTCTATACATAGTCGCTAAAATTTTTATTCCATAAAAAGATGCTAAACTCACCTATTCACCCCCTATAGGTGATTTAGGTAGACAACTTAAACATTTTTCAATTGGTATCAGAGGCAGGTTGATCATTAAAAGGTAAACACCTTGATCAGATCTGTTCCAAGTTGTCTATTGAGTTATCTAAGCATGGACAAGGCCAAGGATTCTGCTAAGCTTCCTTTGTGCACAAAGACCAACTTTCTCATGTGGAAAGAAAGGATTAAGTTTTTCATGGAAGCTGTGGATACAAGGATCTTCATGATTATTGAAGAAGGTCCTCATGTTCCCATGACCGTCTCCACTATAGATCCTACCAAGAAAGTTCTTAAGAAGTTGATGGAAGGCACTAAAGAAGTTAGGGATGACAGGAGATCCCTTCTAAACCAGAAATATGAAGCTTTCCGACAAGGACCCAAGGATTCTATTGCAGATACCTTTGAAAGTTTATTCAAGATTGTCAACAGCCTAAGAGTATATGGCCGGGTCTTCACTAACAGAGAGATGAATCATAAATTCCTAAGGTCCCTGACTAATGAGTGGGACAACAAAGTTTGTGCAATCCGGGAGTTTGGCAAGCTGGCAGAGACTGGCCCTCAGAATCTCTTCGGAAAGCTAATGTCATATGAGCTGCAAATCAATTCAAGAAAAGCTGAAGAAGAGAAGAGCAGATTCTCATCCAAGGATAAGTCTGTCGCACTGAAGGCAGACAGCTTAAGGAAAGCCAAAGTTGCATCACCTGCTCCTGCACAGGAAGATAGTGAAGAAGAAACTTCAGAGCTTAGTACCTCATACTCAGAGTTATCTGAAGGAGAGTTCTCTCTTCTTTCAAGACAGTTCAAGAAATTCTTGAACAAGAAGAAGCAATGGAGAGGAAAAGATGCCTCGTACAGAAGATCACGTCATGATGGTGATCGACATAAGAAAGGCTCAGGTAGCCAAGACAGGTATAATACTAAACAAAACAAACTTATTTCTGCTGACATCGTTTGTTATTGTTGCAATAAGCCAGGTCACGTTATTGTTGATTGCCCTCACAAGAAGAAGGAGGGTGGAAAAAGAGAGGAGAAGAAATCTTCTTACCATAATAAGAGAACTGAAAGAAGCCTAGTAGCCAAAAAGGTCAAGACTCTCAGCGAATCTGACTCATCCTAGTCAAGTGAAGAAGAGGAAGCCTACTTTGGGCTAGTGGCACAAACTGATGAATAAGAAGAACCCCAGTTCACTGGGAAGGTAAACTCTAATACTCCTCTTTCTGAATCAGATGTTTCTGATCATGATCAAGAGGACTGCTCTTTTGACGATGAGTCTGAACTCATGGCCCAATATAATGAGTTAATCAAGGCTTACGACAAATGTCGAAAAGTCGTGAAAACTCAGGCCAAAGAGATTAAATCTCTCAAGGCTGAAGAGAGCACTCTGAGAGAGGAAGTCGTCAAGATGGACTCACTCAGAGAAGACTTAAATACTACCGTTGAAAAGTATAATAAGGCTCTTGAGCACCTAGATCTGAAGGAGAAGATCATCAAAGAACTGGAAGAACAACTTGAAGCGGAAAAGTAACTTGTTGAAACTTTCTCCAAGCCCAAGACTGTCCTTCCTTTGGTTGCTGAATTCTCCGCTCAGGCCAAAGGTGCTGGCATAGGCCATATTGGTGCTCATAGTAAATCCTCTAGGAGAAATAAGGCTCAAAGAAAGAATAAGGCAACCAAAAAGGCTCTCGCCAAGGAAAAGGGGAAAGCTCCTCAAGATCAGACGTCACTCAAAAAGGTCTTTCTACCCAACGAGTTTGATCTTGATTCGTCCTACGGTCACTTTGCTAGGCCTACTTATATAGAGCCCAAGTTTCGTTACCAAGGCTGGACCCATCCCCGAAACTTCGGCAAAAGTGTCTTCAAGGCACCTTATGAAGAGATAACTCTTCAGAGCTATGACCCATATAATCATGGTCATAACATCAAGAAGGCACTAAAAGTAAAGCCCGTTGTTGATAAGCCTCTTAAGGAGAAGAAGCCATGTTAATGTTATCACCATGAAGCTTCTACCTCCAAGACTGCTGCCCCTGCTAGTCCACACTCCCAAGAGGTCAAGCATGAGAAATTTAAGCAAAGATACAACAGGTTCGACTGGTTGTGCTGTGGCAAAATTGGTCACTTTGCCATTGATTGGTGGTTTAACTCTAGAAATTTTGTAAATCCTCATATTAACAATGTGAGAAAGACCACTCATAATGTTAATACATGTAGGGGGAGTAAACTAACTAGAGGCCAAGGACCCAAAGAAGTTTGGGTTCTTAAGGCAAACTGATTTGTGATTGCAGGTATGTCCAAAGACCACCAAAACTCCTATCTAGTATTTGGACAGTGGATGCTCTCGACATATGACCGAGACAAGAAGCCTTATCCAGAATTACTCACCAGTCATGAATGGGGCAAAGGTCATCTTTGGAGGTTCTGACAAAGGAATCACTAAAGGCTACGGTATAATTACAAATGGTAGTGTATCCTTTTCGGATGTGGCTTATGTTGAAGGATTGGAACACAATCTCATAAGCATAAGCCAACTCTGCGATAAAGGATACATCATAGAATTTCATGCAGACAAGTGCTTGATAAAATCGGTAAATAATCTGGAAATGATTCTATCAGGCACTCATAGTAGGAATATCTTTTGTTTGAATTTTATTTGCATAGACTCTTTTACATCAGTGTGTCTTTTGACAAAAGATAGTGCGTCTCTTGGTGACCAATGGCACAAGAGATTAACACATATTAATTTCAAAACTATTAATAAATTGTTTTCTCTTAATTTAGTACGTGATGCCCCAAATGTCAAGTGCGCTAAAGATAGACCTTGTCACGCATGTGTAAAAGGCAAGCAAACAAGGGCTATCTTTAAAAGCATTATTGGCAAAGACTCTAATAGGTGCTTACACCTACTTCATATGGACTTGTTCGGTCCACTGCAAGTTAGAAGTTTGGGAGGTAAGGATTATACTTTGGTTATTATTGATGATTACTCGCGCTTTGCATGGGTGTTCTTTCTAAAACACAAGTCAGATACTTTTGACAACTTTACAAATTTTGTTAGGCAAATCCAGAATGAATACAACTATTCCGTAGTCAAAATCAGAAGTGACAATAGAACTGAGTTCAAGTCTGGGGCCATGATAGAATTCTGTGAAAGCCTAGGTATCTTTCATGAGTTTTCCTCTCCTCGTACTCCTCAGCAAAATAGAGTAGTTGAGAGAAGGAATAGAACACTTATAGAGGCCTGCAGAACCATGTTGAGTGATGTCTCACTACCGGAATATTTCTTGGCTGACACCGTCAACACTGCATGCCACGTGCAAAATCGAGCACTCATAAATAAGAACCATAATAAGACACCTTACGGACTGCTAAAGGGCAGAAAGCCGAATTTTTCATATTTTAGAATCTTTGGTTGTAAGTGCTTCGTCCTTAAAAATGACAAGTATCATACTACTAAATTTAGTGAAAAGAGCTTTGCAGGTATTTTCGTAGGATATAATAGCCATAGTAAGACGTATAGGGTATTTAATAAGAAAACCCTTTGTTGTAGAAGAATCTATTCATGTTGTATTTGATGAGACGAGCTTACTGCAAGGCAGCTCTTCTAGTGTGTTTGTTGAAGATGCAGGTTCAAAGATGAAAGAACTTAACTTGGGTGAAACGACTGAAGAAAAGGGTGAAAAGTTCATCAAGATCACCACTCAAACCCCGATTGGAGAGGTTGATGATCAAGATGAAGAAATCATCCAAGTTGATGAAGTCACTCCTGTGGTTGAAGAAACTCCAGATGCAAGGACTCTAGAGCTCAGAAATCTAAAGGATCACCCAATGGACCAAATCATAGGAGATCCCAGGGATAGTGTCAGAACTCGTATAGGCACAACTAATGAGAATTTATATTTTAGTTTTCTCTCACAGGTTGAAACAAAGAAGTTTGAGGAAGCAAACTCAGTCGCATCTTGGATTATGGCTATGGAAGAAGAGTTGAATCAGTTCAAGTGTTGTCAAGTCTGGAAGCTTATTCCAAGACCGAAAGGTAAGAATGTCATTAGGACAAAGTGGGTCTACAGGAACAAGATGGATGAGGATGGGAAAATCATAAAGAAGGCAAGAGTAGCCGCCCAAGGATACAGACAAGAAGAAGGAATCGACTTCGACCAGACGTATGCTCAGTGGCAAGTCTAGAGGCAATCAGGATGTTCCTAGCATATGCTGAACTTAAGGGCTTCACTATCTATCAGATGGACGTGAAGTCCGCGTTCCTTAATGGTGACATAAAGGAAGAGGTGTATGTGGAACAACCTCCAAGTTCTATTGATTCTATCTTTCTTGAGTATGTTTATCTGTTATCTAAAACTTTGTATGGTTTGAAACAAGCTCCTCGAGCTTGGTATGAGATGCTGTCTAACTTTCTTCTTGAGAACAAGTTCACAAGTGGAAAGATAGATAAGACATTATTTCTTAGTGAAATAAAAGGCAAGATTTTGCTAGTACAAATCTATGTCGACGACATCATTTTCGGCTCTACTGACGACAACCTCTTCAAATTTTTTTCTAAACTTATGCAAGTGAAGTTCAAAATGAGCAGTATGGGAGAGCTGAAGTATTTCTTAGGACTTCAGGTGAAACAATCTGTAGATGGAATTTTCATCTCTCAGACAAAGTTCACCAAGGAGTTAATTAAGAAATTCAAAATGGAGAACGTAACCTCTATGAGAAATCCAATGGGTTCAGCTGTGTCTCTTGACAAGGATAAGAAAGGGAAACCTTTTGACGAAACTAAGTACATAAGCATAATTGGATCCTTGCTCTATCTTACTTCTAGTAGACCAAACATAATATTTTCAACATGTGTATGCGCTAGATTTCAAGTGAACTCTAAGGAATCTCACTACGCTGCTGCAAAGCAGATTTTTAGATATCTTAAAGGTACACCAAATCTTGGCTTATGGTACCCAAGAAGTTATGACAATGAACTAATTAGTTTCTCAGATGCAGATTTGGCAGGAAGTAAAGATGATAGAAAGAGCACTTCTGGGACTTGCCAATTCCTTGGAAGAAGACTCATTTCTTGGAGCAGCAAAAAGAAGAATTGTGTCGCAATTTCAACAGCCGGGTCAGAATACATTTTTGCTGGCAGTTGCTGTGCACAATTGCTTTGGATAAAGCACCAACTTGAAGATTACAACCTGAAAGTCAAGGACATTCCTTTGTTTTGCGACTCCTCTTGTGCGATTGCAATAGCCAACAACCTAGTCTCTCGCAGCCAGACAAAACACATAGAGCTGTGATACCACTTCATTTGGTAGCATGTGGAGCATGGGGACATAAATTTACAATATGTCTTAATTGACAGGCAGATTGCAGATATTTTCACAAAGCCGCTGGACGAGGCCAAGTTCTCATTTTTCAAAACAGAACTTGGCATGCTAAACAAGGATGCATAATAATGAAGAAAGAGGTCTCATGTAAGTTCAAGATCAGGCTTAACTTCAAAATCCACAAAATTCAGAAAATGGACTGCATTTCTCAACACTTGTACTCGAGAACAGAAGACTCACTTCTCGAGTGCTGATTTTACTTCTTGAGAAAATTGAAGTCACTTCTCGAGAACAAATATTCCTACTCGAGAAAAAGGCTACTTATTCTCGAGTGCGACTAATCTTCTTCTCGAGAACAATTGGTTCTCTCGAGAAATCGAGTGTTCATCTGGACTTCAAGTTCAAAATTTTCTTATTGGAACCCAACATCTTCACCGCCTCTTTCCAGGTATTTTAAATATTATTAATATCATTTTTTCATCAAAGTTAAGGGTTAGTATAAATAGACTTAGGTCCAAGAAAATCATATTCCCGATTTCAAAACCCTTCCACTCGAGAAAACTGCTTCGTCTTCTTCGTCTCCGCCGTCTGCCGCAAGTCAAATTTTCCAGTCGCCGGCCATACAGAATCATTTCCTCCTTATCAATGGCTCTGTTTTCAAAGATTAGGATTGAGAGTGAGCTTGTTGTTGCTGGGATTGCAGATATTTCCGATGATTTCCAAAATCTTCTTCTTCTCCTGGACACCGCCGGATTAACCTTCGTTCTTCAGCAACCCTGCAAAATTCTCTTTCTCGAGGTAGAAGAATTCTTTCGAAATGCAAAAGTGAAAAGGAATGGTAAAGTTCTTAAGTCCAAGGTTAAGGGGATTAAGATCAAGCTTACCAAGTCAAATGTCTCTACCCTTCTTCGGCTACCCTTGGTTGAAGAGGAAGATGGCATAACTTCTGAAGATCATGACAGGGCATACCGTTTTTGTGGAATTTCTGTGGTTTTCAACAACATTCGTCGACCAGACCTCAATGTAAAGGCCAAGCTTCTAGTGGACATTTTGGGCAAACTTCTTCAATATAAAATAACTTCGATAAGCTTCATCTCTACCGATCTCTTTTACATGATGACAACCATTATTTTCAGGAAGAAGTTTCAATTTGGCATGATGATTCTTGACAAGATCATAAAAAGCATCAAGAATCCCAACTATGCTAGAATTATCTCTCTTATCTTGCATAAGTTGAATCCATAGTTTTTGACTTCTCCAAAGGAACAACACTCAATCACATGAAGAAAGTATATGTCTCTTCCATTGAATGATGGGAATTGAAACTAAAAAATCCAGTCCAAGCTCACAAGGCTGCTAAAGAAATAGAAGATGTGGACAGGACCCCATCTTCTCCTTCTCATCAGATAACTGACTCAGTTATTGAGGGGGAACCTGCCCTATCTGTCCTAGCTCAAGCACTAGTCCATGCAGAAATTCCAGCACAAGTTTCTTCACCTGCTGCCAGTCATCAAGTCCAAGAAAACATTCCATCCACATCAGCTGTTGCCTCTACCTCTCTATTCTATACAAAAATTCCTGATTTGACTGCTGCTGAAGATATTCTAGATTCAGAAACCTTGACAGATGATCAACTTTAAGGATAGCTTCTATCCACTAATGAAGATATCACCAGAATTATAGAGGAGCTCACATCCAAAGAGCCTCTATCCTCTATTCATGAAGATCACACCTCATCCTCAAAGTCCCTTGAACAACTAGCTAAGTCTCCAAAAAAGTCTCCTTCTCCTCATCAAGACAAGTCTCCTGAGACTGAACAAGAGAAATCCCCTGAACATCTATATGATGATGAAGTTGTTTCTATCAATGATTTAGAAGATGACACTCCTCCAGAAGATGCTGAACCAAGACTCCCAAGTCTTAACTTCACTATTCCCTCCCTGCTGTCCTCAGATGCTGAAAATGAGGACAATACTGTCCACAAGAAACTGTCATCTACCTCAATAGTTGTGATTGAAGAGATACTTCCATGTAAAGTCCCTGCTCTGCCTCCTCCATCTGCTCAACCTATAAAGATCTTCCCTGAAGGCCATATTCTCAATAAAATTGAAGCTATGCTTACTACACAGAGATAATACTTTGATGAGTCTCTGAAAAGTGTAATTGAAAAGGTGATTGCCTTAGAGAAAGATATAAGCCGTCAATTTGCTAAAATCCAAAACAACACTGATGAACTCAAAAGGCTCTTCCAAATTGGAGGAAAAGCTTTAGATCTTACCATAACAAGCATTGGTAATGTGATGGAACAATCAATCACCCTTGCAAATAATCAGATTCAGCTTGAAAAGAATGCAGAAAAGAGAAACTTCAAAACCTGTGAAGAAGTTGGAAACTTTAAGGAAGATGTGATAAGCACCCTCACCCTAGAAGTCACAAAGGGGGAGGATAAGGTGAAAGAACTATTGGAAAAACAAAGTCAATCCTTGAAAAGTCAGATGGAAAATTAAGTGAAAGAGGTCCAGACATTTGTGCTTAAGGAAGTCAAGAGTACAAAGCTTTATACATTTGACACAATAGTATGGATGCACAATCAACTATTTCCTGAGATGCCCATGGATCCTATTGCACCTCCTCCTGCACATCTGGATGTTAACAAGCCTACTTTCTCTCCTCCTCCAAAACACTTTGAAGAACCACTTCCAAGACATTTTGAAGGACCTCCTCCAGACTACTTTGAAGGACCTCCTCCTAATGTCTATGAACAAGTTTGGGAAACAAATCAAACAGATATGCCTTCTCAACCTCCAGAGTTTCAGAAAACCAAAAGAAGGAAATATGGGGATGGAACCTCAGCTAGCAGATCAACTCCAAATCCTGTAGTTGCAAAGATGAGAACTCAAGAGTTTACTAAAGTGTGGAGTCCAACCTCCAAATCCCTTATTCTTGACACTCTCAAGCTGGTCCTTGATTTTAATGAATCCACAAGTCTTCACTACAGATCAGATGAATGGGGATTATATGAGAAGTCTCTTACTAAAAGAAGAATATATGACAGAATTTATGGAAGAAATAATCTCAAGGCTCCTCCTAGGCCTCCAAAATACTTCCCCAAGCCTTTTAGCTATCTAAAGAGACAACAGGAGAAACTTGAAAGACAGCAACATCCACAGGATCAGTAGAAGCTGAAGATATTTTGGAAGTTCATTCTTTTGAAATTGTGGAATTAAATTTCTCTTGGACAAATTTCTATTTATATGAACTTTTAATTTTGCTGATCTGAATTTACTCATAATAGCTTTTTATTCTACTTATCATGTTATTAGTTTCCTTATTTGTTTTTCTCTTAATATAATTCACCTTAGTGTAGAGGGTTCTGACTTTTACAAATAAGGGAGATTGTTTGGTCTTGCATCCACAATAACCTAGATTTGTATGAAGTCACCCTTGAACTAAGATGAATTAAGTTTGTATTTGATGCTCCTTTTAGTTGAGTGTTTGCAGGACTTAATTGCCAAGTGTAGACCAATGTCAGTCTATAGTGGGTCACCAAACACAGGACCACACAATGTTATCCCTCATTGTGTGATCCATGGTGTTGACTCACATGTAGCCTCTCTATTGGGATACACTTCATTTTCATGCACTATACTTATTGGAGAAAGACATGTTGCTGATTTCATTGAAGAAAGAAAAATTTTCAGGAAACAAAATTTCTCTAAGTATTTTACTCGGGAAGAACTTAAGTACTCGAGTAAGTTAAGTCTGGATTTTGAGTAAGGGAAACAGTTCTCAAGAAGATTGAACATAGTTCTCGAGAAGCCGGTTCCATTACTCAAGTAGATCCTTTCCTATTCTCGAGTTAACAACATTCCTATCTCAGAATTTTCTAAGTCCTATACTCGAGTAGTTAAGTTTATCACTCGAGTAGCTAAGTACTTTGTCTCGAGTGACAGAAGACAAGTACTCGAGAAGTGTCTATCTTACTCGAGTAATGAAGCACCTGTACTCGAGAAGTCTATCTACTTCTCGACAAGTCAAGCTCTAGTACTCGAGTAGACAGATTTCTTCTCAGATTTTTTTTCAAGTCCTCTACTCGAGAAGATTACTTCTATTTCTCTAGTAACATATTTAGTACTCGAGTAATCCTCATTCCACTCGAGTAATGATTAATTCTTTCCTGAAGTTTCCTCAGTACTTCTAGAGAAGCTTGCAGATGTCTTCTCGAGAACCTGAAGTAATACTCGAGTAATCCTTTCTTCACTCAAGTAATGTAGTGTTTTCTTTGAAAAATTGCTAAGTATCAGGATGCGTTTTTCAAAATGATTTCCTTAATGATTGGTCCACGTGGCCATCATTAATTGTAATTATGACCGTTAGGAATATCTTATAAAAGGTCTTGTCATTCCGACCGACCCTAAGCACGTGTAAGAAGAAATTCTGAATCCCTAATTCTCTTTCCTAATTCGGAAGCCGCCGCTCATCGTGTTCATCGCCAAGGGCTTTTGATCAAGAACGATTCAGAATAGCCGACTTACAGATCAAGATCTTCTACAATCTACACATCCTCTTCTTGATCTTGTGAGTCCAGAAATATCAGATCAAGGATCTTGCCGAGTCTTCTTCAACATATTCTGACAGAGCCGCAAAGTTCAAGAGAGAAGACCTAGGCAAAAATTTCCAGATCTGAGCGATATTACTGTTTGTATTTCTTATTTCAAATCTATTCTTGTAGGAGATTATTCTCTGAGTGTAGGAGTTTGTTCTCCGAGTTGTTATAGGAAGTTGTTATCTTCTGAGTGTAGATCCGTTTTTGTGGATCGAGTTGTAGGAACGTTATTCCAAGTAGTAGGATTGCTTTAAATCTGAGACTAGTGGAGTAGTCGAGTCTAGTGCTTTGCTAGATCATTGAGTGGAAAGTGGACGTACCCAAGGTTAGGGAACCACTATAATTCTTGGTGTCGTCTGTGATTGCTTGGTTATTTTTCTATGCATAGTCGCTAAAATTTTTATTCCGCAAAAAGACGCTCAACTCACCTATTCACCCCCTCTAGGTGATTTAGGTAGACAACTTAAACATTTTTCAGGTCAGAAAATAATGCAGCGCTATCACCGGCTGTAGTAGTACCGCTGCGCGGTAGCTCACTCAATGCTTCTGTCTCAACGTAAGAAGGCTACCGCCAAGCAGTGATTGGCTAACTCCGCGCACTACCACTCAACACACTCGATGCCTACTACTCAATGCACTGAATGCCTACCACTCAACGCAAGAAGGCTACCGCTGGGCGATAGTTACCTGCAACCGCGCAGTAACTCCCAGAGCCTCAAGTCCAGAAAACTTGGGTGTTATAACTCCTCCCCCCTTAAAATAATTTCGTCCTCAAAATTTATCATGTAAACAAATAACAAAGCATACCTGATGCAAACAGATCCGGAAAGTCTTCCTGCATCGCTTGCTCACGCTCCCAGGAGAATTCGTCTTGCCCGCAGTTATCCCAGTGCACTTTTACGAGCTTTACCTCTTTATTCTGCAGATGTCGAACTTCTGAATCCTATATGCTGACTGGATGGACTTTCGTCCTCAAGTCCTTTTCTACCCGCGCCACCGCCGGCTCGACAACAACACTTGTCTCCATCAAAGCTTTCCTTTAAACTGAAACATGGAAGACATCGTGTAATCCACTCAACTCTGGGGTCAATGCTAACTGATAGGCTGCTTCTCCAATGCATTCTTTAACTTCAAACGACCCCAAAAGCATTGGACTCAACTTCTTGAGTCAGAGAATCCACGAAACACCTTTGAACGGCTTAATCTTTAGATATACCCAATTGCCTATCATGAAATCCACATTCCTATGGTGTGCATAGAAATACTTCGCCTGCCAATCCTGAGCAACCTTCATGCGCTCCTGAATTATTCACACCAACGGATAAGCATCAACCACCACTTAATTTCCCAAAATTTTGGTGTCCCCCGCCTCAATCCATGATATCGGTGTTTGACACTGCCTTCCATACAAAGCTTCGTATGGCGCCATCTTGATACTCGCTTGGAAACTATTATTGTAGGCAAACTCCACCATGAAAAGGTGATCTTCCCACCTCTTCCCAAAATCAAGGGTACACATTCATAGCATATCCTCCATTGTACGATTCGTCCTTTCCGTTTGACAATCAATTTGAGGATGGAAGGACGTACTAAACTTGAGTTTGTACCTAGACTCTTCTGTACCAATCTCTAGTCCTTGGACGTGAACCGTCCATCACGATCCCTAACAATACTCTTTGGAATTCCGTGCAACTGCACAATATTGCAAACTTACAGTTCTACCAGCTTATCCATGCTGTCCTCCTTCCGATTCGGGATGAAGTGAGCGACTTTGGTATAGCAATCCATGATCACCCAAATCGCATCGTTAACCTGCTGCGATCGAGGTAAGTCATGCACAAAATCCATGGAGATGTCATCGAATTTCCACTCAGGGATAGGAAGAGGCTTTAGGAACCCGCCCAGCTTTTGACACACAGCCTTCACTAAGGCCCAAGTTTGGCACCGACTCACATACAAAGCTACATCCTGCTTCAAACCAGGCCACCAAAAGGATTTCTTCATATCCAAGTACATCTTTGTACTGCCCGGGTGAATGGAGTACTTCGTGAAATGGGCCTCCAACATTAACTCCTTATGGAGTTTGCTGAACTGTGGTACACATACCCTTCCATCCTTCTTTAAGATCCCACCATCAATCTCCCAGGTATTACCCTCACCTTTTTGAGCTTCCACCACAAATGGCTAGAAATCTACATCCACACTGGTCGCTTCCCGGATACGATCGGAAAAGTCATTCTGCAACTCTATCCAGTTCAACTGAGCCATGCTAAACTCGCCTCTTGCTACACACTCAATGCCAAGGGACTCAAAATCTCTCACCAACCGCTCATCATGAGCTTCAATACAATTCCCTTGTCAAGAATATTTCCTAATAAAGGCATCGGCCACCACGTTGGCCTTGCCCGGCATATACGGAATCGCCACATCGTAGTTCCCAAAGAACTCAACCCACCTGCACTGCCGCATGTTCAAGTCTTTTAGATCTAAAAGTTACTTCATGCTTTTGTTTTCCGTGATGATCTCCACCTTTGCACCGTACACATAGTGCCTCCACAACTTCAACGTAAAGATTATCGCCACCAACTCCAAGTCATTGACGGGGTAATTTATCTCATGAGGTTTCAACTGTCTGGATCCAAAGGCTATCACATTGCCATGTTGCACTAGCACACAACCCAAACCGTAACCTGACGCATCATTGAAAATCTGAAAATCCTTCAGTCCCTTTTAGGGAGACTTATGATTGGAGCCGACATCAACCTTTCCTTCAAGGTATCAAACGCTTGATTTCACTCCTGTGTCCACATATAAACTTCTGGTCCTTACGAGTCAGAGTAGTGAGGGGCAGAGCTATCCACGAAAAGTTTTCTACAAACCTTATATAGTACCTGACTAGTCCAAGAAAACTTCGGATTTCCGCCACGGTGCTCAGAATCGGCCAATCCCTGATAGCCTCAACTTTCGCTCGATCCACCTCCACCCAATCACAACTAATAACATGGCCCAAAAATGCCACCTTCTCTAACCAGAACTCTCACTTCGAGAACTTTGAATAAAGTTGGTTCTCTTTCGGGGTTTGCAAGACTACTCTCAAATGAGACCAATTCTCCGCCTCTGATTTGGAGTATACCAAAATATCGTCAAAGAAGACCACCACAAACGAGTCTATGTATTCCCGAAACACCCGGTTCATCAAATCCATGAATACCGATGGCACATTCATCAACCCGAATGACATCACCGAGAACTCAAAGTGGCCATACCTCGTACCAAAAGCTATCTTGGGTGTGTCCTCATATCAATCCTACAACTGATAGTATCCTGACTTCAAGTCCAGCTTAGAGTACACAACTAACCCCACCAACTGGTCGAACAGGTCATCTATCCGTTGAATCAGATACTTATTCTTGACTGTCAGATTATTCAGTTCACGGTAGTCTATGCACAACCGCATACTACCATCTTTCTTCTTCATAAACAACACTGGAGCGCTCCATGGAGATGAGCTGGGTCTGATATACCCCTGCTCTAACAGTTCTTGCAACTATACCTTAAGCTCAGCCAACTCCTTCGGTGCCATTCTAAAAGGAGGACGTGACACCAGTCTAGCTTCTAGCACTTACTCAATTAAGAAATCGATCTCCCAATGAAGAAGTGCTCCTGGAAGCTCCTCAAGAAACATATCCTCGAATTCTGCCACTACCGACACTTCTCCAATTGATAGCTTCAAAAGTTGAACTTCTAACAATGCTACAAAAGCTACTCCTCCCTGGTTAACTGCCCGCACTTATTGCATGGACGAAATCAGGGAGCAGACCACTCCATTGAGGCCCTCAAACTTGACTTCTACCTTTCCTTCGCTCCTCAGGGTCACTACCTTTGACAGGCAGTCAATGCTAGCCTACTATAACACCCTATATTTGACAGCAGAACTTCTGGTCGTTAATGCCGAGTGTCAGTGGTTATCATCTGGGCGATAGCGATAGGTCTCAACACCTAAAAGCATTGAGTGAGCTCGACGCACTCGACTCCTCAAAGCGTTGAGTGAGCTACTAGCTTCGATAACACCGAGCGACAGTGGGTATCGTCTGGGCAATAGTGGGAACGCGTTGAGTGGGCGTAATGCAGTCAACACCATAAAACATTGAATGAGTTTAACACACACAATGCCTAAAAGCGTTGAGTGAGCTATTAGCTTGATGTCGCGTGGTGATAGTGGATATCGCCAAGAAAGAGTGCCACGTTACATGGACACGTGTCAAAGGGCTATTAATCGGACAAAGAGCGGTGGTTGACTGGAGTTAATCGGCTGAAGACGATGTCGCCAGGTGACATCGATCTCGCGCGATGATAATTGCTACTTTGACTTTTCAACTGATTTTGCAGCCACTCGTTTCTCTTGATGTATTAAGCCTGTGGCTGGGATTGAGCCCGAAGTTACTTATGCAAAGATGTGCTAGAATGTGAAATCATTCTCTTCTCATATCTCACTCTCTTCATTTCAATTTTTGGTCTTGGAGAAGGAGCTAAGGAAGAGATTGGCTGATCTTTGTGAGGGCTAAAGCTGAGCTTGAACAGACTTGTGAAGGAGATCCAGTAGTCGAAAGCAAGATCTGAGGCTTGGTATGTGAAGAGGAAAGCGCGGCGATCCTTTCCAACTGAACAGAAAAGTTGTCATAGCTCTGAAGAAAACTACAGGTAACGATCTTCCTTCTTGGACAAGTGAAGTCCTTCTTTTGGCATATGTATGGAATCCCCCACCAAAATATGTAGTAAGGAATAGGCATGTTGTGTTAATCCTATCTAGACAGGTTGGTTTGGATTGGTGATGTTTATTTTGCGTGCTGGAGAATACTCCGAGTATTAACTAGTAGTTTACGGGGTCTGCGGGATTGTACCTGTTAACTGAAGGTAGGAGGAAGTACTGGAGCTACACTATAGGAAAATACCATCGAAATTCCACTGTTCTAAGACCAGTTGGATATCGCCGGGCGATAGTGAGTATCGCCAATGGCTATAGCTCTTGGTTTGCTATGAAAAGACCAATGTTTCTAGCACTGCAGGATGCTGCAGGGTTTTGGGTTGAGTTTGGGAGTAGAAAGAGAACTTCTGTTGGTTCCTCCATGCGATCGTGACGAATGATGGCGATAACTCCCTTTTGATTGTAAAGGATGTCTCTGGGAGACTATGGGGCTAATCAGTGAGTTGCGGGCTCTTAAAGGCCAGTGAGCCGAATGGACAAGGGGAAGGTGACCCGCTTCAGACTAGACATTGATTTGATGCTTTCAGTAATAGGCAAAGGATTAACTGTATTCGCATTATGGTTGTCTAACTCAAGTGCATAAGTTATTTGCGTTCATTAGGATCGCATAATGAGAATCTTAGGCTATACGCCGTTAAGACTAAAGTCTCAGGACGGGGGCCGTAAAGACTAGAAATGCTCAAAGTTAACCATTATCTCTGGGACCTCTGAACGGTGGTGGGACACTGGCAACAGGTACACCAAAAATGTGCCTTGAGTGAACGAGACATTTGGCCTTTGAGGCATACGTTTGTGATATATTGAGCTGTGCGTGAGTGCACATTCTTGTGATATATCTACTTGTGAAATTGCTATGCCAGCAGGGAAGGAATACTACTGCCCCGGAAAAGGGGGTAGGGTCATTATAAATTGGTTAGCTGAATGCTGAACGTTGCCTTGTTTACCACCCTTATGGTGGATTGTCCCTTTACAGGTGCTGGAGAGTTGAGCGGGAAATAGCGGGCTAAAGCCCTTGCTGCTATGCTGGCCCTCGAAGGCCGAGCGAAAAAGTTTTATTATTTTCATGTGTGGCCGGCCGGCACGGCGATGTTTGTAAACCACACTTGTGAAGTATAACTGTAAGGCCTTAAGGCCATAACTTTTGTGTATTTGTAATTGACATTCTTGATATATATATAAATGATGTGGTTTATTGGTATGAGTTCATGCAACCCTAAAGCTTTCTCTAGAATGCTCTGAGTTAGGATTCGAGTAATCTTTTGATATTAACCTGTAATCCCGCTGCCTGTTTGTAGAATATGGTGTGGGTCCCCAGTTGGACCCTCTATTATATTTCATGTGACGGACGAAGGTGTTATAATTTGGTATCATCTTGTCTTTGTCTTCCTCCTGCGAATTTGTGGTCGAATTCTTTTGAGGGGTGGTGAGCACGTGTAAGTACGGATCGTTATAATATTAATGAACTCAAGAATGTCCACATAGGAATGAAAATACACCTGTTTGAGGAACATGTGCATTCCTACTCTTCATTGTTGCTTTTGCAAAGTTGCTAAGGTGTGTCTTTTACACTTATAAGTGACTCGAAGTGGTGTGGGGCAGTTTGAGCCCTAGAATTTTGTTGAAAGTGTGGCACCAGCTGAGGTGACCACACCTCCTCCTTCTACATAGGCAGTGTGCTTAGTTGTTGAGGCGTTGTTTGTAATGATACATGCACAACCTATTGGGCAGGCGCAACCTGCAATGGTGCCAGAACAGGTTGGTGTGAGGCCAGAACCTGTGGAGGCTATGGTAGATATACGAGTAGCAGAACGACAACTGATGTAGTTCATGAGTTTCATTCCTCCTACGTTCACGGGGGCAGGATCCCCAACGAAGGCAGAGGACTAGCTTGCGCGAGTCAAAAGAATTTTGATGGCATTACGAACTGAGAAGGAACATAAAGTCACCTTGGCCACTTTACTGTTGGAAGGAGAAGCTTGGATTTGGTGGGACGAAATGGAGCTGCACCACTTAGCATGCAGACAACTAATGGAGGTCTCGATAGAGGAGTTTTTGAGACCTTTCTTGGTGAAGCATCTGCCGTTGGCACAGTGCATAGCCATGGAAAATGTGTTTCATCATCTAACTCAGATAGAAAGTAGTTTTGATACCTACTTACATGAGTTTATAAGGTTGGGATGCTATGTGAGGTCTACCTTCGCTGAAGAAGAGCATAAAACCAATAGGTTCTACGAAGGGCTGCGGGATGAGCTGAGATTCCTTCTCTCGAGTTCGGTGAACCAAGGGTTTCAAGCATTGGTGGATACATCTCGTGCACATGAGAAAGACATGAAAAGGGTGCAGGGCAAGAGGGACTTTGCCATGAAAAATCCCGAGTTCAAAGTTCCGCACTGGGGAAAATCTAGCTGCAACAAGAAATGGGGTAGAAAGTCCAAATCTTCGGGACAGGCTCCTTCCACAGTTGTGTCCGGAGCAACGTCTAGGCAAGGCCCGCGGACAGGTTATACCTGTGTCAAGCCAGGACACTTAGCTTGGGATTGTTGGAGTGGTCCTCCAAAGGGTGATAAGAAAGTAGGAGCAACATATGCTGAAAAGGGAAAGGCGGTGGAATCCACTGCATCCCAGTATGCTCCAGCTCAGTCAAGGGGGTACAACCTTGGCCAATAGGAGGCCATAAAGCAGAGTGACGTCATCACAAGTACGAGTTAAGCTATAGTTTTACTGCTTTTTATACTTTATACCTTGTGTGTTGCTTGTGTATGATTTGTTTATATTAGGCTTTGTCCTTATTCGGGACTACCAGACGAGAGCACTGTTCGATATGGGTTCTTCACATTCATTTCTATCTAAGGACTTCGTGTCTCAGATTGGAGTGCCTACGTGTGTGCTGTCAGATTGCCAATTAATATTATTTCCTAATGGATGTGTGATGCGGCCAAATAAGTCTTGTTGTATTGAGGTGCGTATAGGAAGTCGAGATTTCAGGTTGGAAGCATCTGTGATGCCGATATCAGAGTTTGATGTAATCTTTGGTATGGACTAACTCTCGGAGCAGCGTTCTTTTATAGATTGCAACTCAAAGGAGATCACACTGGGACAGAATACCGAGCTAGAGACTAAATTCGCTGGCATGCGAGGATCGAACAAAATGTTGATGTCTGCTCTCCAAGTCGTCAAAGCTATTCAGAAGGGCATAGAGTTATTATTCACGCTTATATCTGCTATTGAGCCAAAAGCCAGTGTGAGTGATGTTCTGATTGTATCGGAGTATGCAGATGTGTTCCCGAAGGATCTTCCGGGGTTATCGCCCCAGTGGGAGATTGACTTCACTATCGAGTTGGTGCTAGGTGAGAAACCTATGGCCCACTCATCATATCATGTTGCGCCAAAGGAGATGGCGGAACTAAAAGTTCAATTACAAGAGTTGCTGGAGCAAGGATATATACGCCCAAGTATGTCACCTTGGAGCGCACTGGTCATCTTTATGAAAAAGAAGGACAGAATCTTGCACCTATGCTTTGACTATCGAGAACTGAACAAGCTGACAGAAAAGAATAAGTATCTGATACCACAGATTGATGACTTGTTCGATCAGCTGGTTAGATCAATGGTATACTCAAAGCTAGACCTGAAGTCTGGCTACTACAGGCGCTTCGTGGAGAATTTCTCACGGATAGCCTTGCCTCTCACCACACTGACGAGAAAATATCAGAAGTTCGTTTGGATGCTGGAGTGTGAGCGAGCTTTTGAAGAGTTGAAGAGTCGTTTAACAATAATTCCCATTTTGATGTCTCTGTGTGGTATAGACGACTATCAAATTTATAGTAATGCATCAGGGAGCAGCCTAGGACGCGTTCTTCTACAGTTCGGAAAGGTTATTGCCGATGGCTCACTACAGTTAAAAGTGCATGAGCGGAACTATCCCGTCCACGACATGGAGTTGGCGGCGGTGATATTTGTACGTAAACTATTGCATCATTATTTATATGGCGTGAAAGTTTACATCTTCACTGACCATAAGAGCCTTATGTATCTTCTGGATTAGAAGGATATAAATATGCAACAACGAAAGTGGATGGAGTTCCTCGGGGACTACACCTTCCAGATAAACTATACTGCCGGGAAGGGAAACGTGGTCGCAGATGCCTTGAGTCAGCGGACTCCAGCAAGGGCAAATTGGTTGCAGAGGCATGATGAGTGTCTGATCCAAGAGTTCGAGGCCCTCGAGATTTCTTGTGTTGACAAGAATGCTACTGCAAATGCATGCCTGAACTTGATGGAGGTACAGTATGACCTTGCGGACCAGGTTTTGTGAGCAACAAAACTCGATGTGAGTCTACAACGCTATACAGTGGATGGGTCAAATGCCCAATTCTCCTTAGATGGCAGCCTTTTACGGAAATATGGTCATTTGTGCATCCCGGATGTGGGTAACTATGTGAGGAATTGATGTATGAAGCACATTTTACAAAGTACTCAATTCACCCAGGGAGAACGAAAATGTACCAGGACATGAAGAAGATGTTCTGGTGGCTAGGTTTGAAGAAAGACATAGCCCATTACGTGGCAAAATGTCAAACTTGTGCCTTGGTGAAAGCTGAATGCCAGAAATATGGAGGGTTCCTGAAGTCGTTACCAATCCTGGTATAGAAGTTTGATGACATTTCTATGTATTTTGTGCATAGAATGTCGAGATCTCTCAGAGCGGAAATGATGCCGTGTGGGTGATCGTTGACCGGTTAACCAAAGTATCGCATATTATACCTAACAGGAAGGATGATTCAGTGGAAAAATTGGCTAAGCTGTACGTGGATAATATCGTACGATTGCACGGCGTGCCCCGTAGCATCATTAGTGACCGAGATGGGGGTTTTACTTCAGGTGATTGGAGGCTAATCCACCAACTTTTGGGTACCAAATTAAAGTTTAGTATAGCCTTTAATCCACAAACGGATGGTCAGACCGAAAGGACAAACATAACAATGGAGGATATGCTCCGTATGTGCGCTCTAGATTTCGGGAAGAGGTGGGAAGATCACCTCTATATGATTGAGTTCTCCTACAAAAATAGCTATCAAGATAGCATACAAATGGCGCCCTTTGAAGCTTTATATGGTAGGAAGTTCCGTACACCGTTAGCTTGGGCGAAAACATGTGATTCAAAGCTATATAAGCGTAAGGAGGTCGAGGATGCAAATTCAACCATACGTACTATGCGAGAGCGGCTACTGATAGCCTGAGATAGGCAAGCGAAGTACTACAACGCCAAGCACCAAAATGTGGAGTTTGTGGTTGGCGAGTGGGTGTATTAAAAGATCAAGCCATTCAAAGGTGTATCTAGGATCCGGTGATTGAAAAAGTTGAGTCTGCGATATCTTGGTCCATTTGAAGTGGTTGAGCGAGTTGGAGAAGCTGCCTATCAGTTAGCTCTGTCTGTGGAGCTAAGTGGTTTGCACGATGTGTTTCACATATTGGTGCTGCGAAAAGCTGTGAAATAGCCAGCTCAAGTGGTTGTGAATGATCAAGTATCGGTCAATAGTCGGCTGACGACGAAAGTTCCGCTCATTCGGATCGAGGATACGGATGTCAAGAAACTGCGAAACAAGACAATCGGGATGGTCAATGTCCAGTGGGACAACTGTGGCCATGAAGAGCTGACATGGGAGAGTGAGCAGACCATACGTGAGGAATATCCCGAGTTGTTTGTATAGTGATGTTGTAACATAGGATTTTGAATGTTATAACAAATAAGTTGTTTTTCCCTTATAGATGTATAAAAATTACGGGACGAAATTTCTGTAAGGAGGGGAGAGTTATAACACCCTAAATTTGACAGTAGAACTTTTAGTCGTTAATGCCGGGCAATAGTGGGTATCGCCGGTGCGATATCGATAGGTCTCAATGCCTAAAAGTGTTTAGTGAGCTCGACACACTCGACGTCTCTAAGCATTGAGTGAGCTACTAGCTTCAATAATGTCGGGCGACAGTGAGTATTACCTGGGCGATAGTGGGAAAGCGTTGAGTGAGCGCAATGCACTCAACACCACAAAGCGGTGAATGAGTTCAACACACTCAATACCTGAAAGCGTTAAGTGAGCTAATGGCTTGATGTTGCATGATCACTAGGCAAGAGTGCCACATGACATGGATACGTGTCAGATGGTTGTTTAGTAGCCAAAGATCGGTGGTTGAATGGAGTCAAGAGGCTGAGGTCGATGTCTCCAAGCGACATCGATCTCGCGCGGCGATAATGGCTACTTTGACTTTTCAACTGATTTTGCAACCACTCAATTATCTTGATGTATTAAGCATGTGGCTTGGATTGAGCGCGAAGTTACTTATACAGAGATGTGCTAGAATGAGAAGTCATTCTCTTCTCATCTCTCTCTCTCTTCATTTCCTTTTGTGCTTTCGGAAGAAGGAGCTAAGGAAGAGTTGGGCTAATCTTTGTGAGGGCTGAAGTTGAGCTTGAATAGCCTAGTGAAGGAGATCCAGTAGTCGGAAGTAAGATCCGAGGCTTGGTCCATGAAGAGGAAAGTGCGGTGCTCCTTTCCAACTGGATAGAAAAATGATCATGGCTCTGATGATAACTACAAGGGTTACGATCTTCCTTCTTGGACAAGTGAAGTCCTTCTTTTGACATATGCATGGAATCCCACACCAAAATGTGGAAAAGTGAAGGGAATTCCTTTGGGTCGATTTGTGAAATCCCCAGTGAGTCTTGCATAGAGATCCGAAAATGTGTTGTACGGAATATGCATACTGTGTGAAACACATCTAGACAGGTTGGTCTGGATTGGTGATGTTTATTTTGCGTGCAAGAGAAGACTCTAAGTATAAATGAGTAGTTTACGAGGTCTGCGGGGTTGTACCTGTGAACTGAAGATAACAGGAAGTACTGGAGCTGCACTCCAGGAAAATACCCCAAAATTCACGGTTTTAAGACCAGTTAGATATCTCCGTGCGATAGTGAGTATCGCCAACGACGATAGCTCTTGGTGAGCTATTTATGCTGTGTACTATGAAAAGACCAGTGTTTCTGGCACTGCAGGATGCTGCATGGTTTTGGGTTGACTTTGGGAGCAGAAAGAGAACTTCTGTTGATCACACCAATCGATCGTGATGAATCCTGGCGATAACTCCCTTTTGATTTTAAAGCCTATCTCTGGGAGACTGTGGGACTAATTTGTGAGCTGCGGGCTCCTAAAGGCCAGTGAGCCGAACGGACAAGGGGAAGCCGACCTGCGTTAGACTAGAAATTGATTTGATGATTTGAGCAACATGCAAAGGCTGAAATATATCTGCGTTATGGTTGTATAACTCGAGTGCCTAAGTTATTGGCGTTCGTTAGGATCGCATAATGAGAGTCTTAGGTTGTACGCCATTAAGACTAAAGTCTCAGGATGGGGCCCGTAAAAACTAGAAATGCTCAAAGTTAACCATTATATATAGGACCTCTGAACGGTGGTTGGACCCTGACAATAGGTACACCAAAAATGTGCCTTGAGTGCACGGAACATTGGGCCGTTGAGGCATACGTTTGTGATATATTGAACTGTGCGTGAGTGTACATTCTTGTGATATATCTGCTTGTGAAAATTTTATGCCTGCAGGGAAGGAATACTACTGCCCCGAAAAAGGGGGTAGGGTCATTATAAATTAGTCAGCTGAATGTTGACCGTTGCCATGTTTACCACCCTTGTGGTGGATTGTCCCTGTGTAGATGCTGGAGAGCCAAGAGGGAAATAACGGGTTGAAGCCCTTGCTGCAATGCTGGCCCTCGAAGGTCGAGCAAAGAAGTTTTACTGTTTTCATGTGTGGTTGGCTTGCGTGCCGATGTTTGTAAACCACACTTGTGATGTGTAACTGTAAGGCCTTAAGGACATAACTTTTGTGTATTTTTAATTGACATTCCTGATATATATATAAATGATGTGGTTTATATATTGTGGACATCCAATTGGTATGAGTTCATGCAACCCAAAAGCTTCAGCTAGAATGCTCTAAGTTAGGATTCGAGTAGTCTTTTGATATTAACCTGTAATCTCGCTGCCTGTTTGTGGAATATGGTGTGGGGCCCCGGCCGGACCCTCTATTATATTTCATGTGACGGAAAGAGGTGTTACACCCGTTGCTCTACAAGCTAGTCCATCCCTAAGATTACATCGAACTCGACCAATGGTAGGACCGCTGCTACCAACACGAAGTCAAATCCGTCTAAAAGCCATCCAATGCGCCCTTTCGTCCCGGTGGTCATGAAAGACCCATTGGGCATGCACACTCTAAGCTCTGCGTGTAACATCCCATTTCCGGCTAGACCCCTAGGAGTCGGTTGGTCGTGACAGAACGCCTGGAAGCCCAAAAATTAAAATACATCAACCGAGATTTCGGGTCACGGGTTGATCACGCCCGTGACCAACCCGTCACGCCCGTGACCTAGGGCGTGACTCCTTCGACGATCGTCGATCTCAGGGAGACGATCGTCGGGCGTAGAATTTTCAACCCGGGCCTGTCACGCCCGTGACCTATGTGTCATGCCCGTGACCTAGGGCGTAACCCCTTCGACGATCGTCGATCTCAGCGGGACGATCATCAAAGAGCAGAATTTGCGTCGTGGCCTTGTCACGCCCGTGACCCAGGTGTCATGCCCGTGATCAAGGGCGTGACCCCCTTCGGCGATCTTCGATCTCAGTGATACGATCGCCGAGCGCGGAATTTGCCTGATGACCCTGTCACACGCCCGTGACCCATTTGTCACGCCCGTGACCTAGGGCGTGACCACCCTTCGACGATCGTCAATCTCAGTTCGACGATCGTCGAACTGAGAATTGGCCACCCGGGCCTGTCATGCCCGTGACCTATGTGTCACGCCCGTGACCAAGGCCGAAACGTCAGCCAGACTGGAAATTTCGGTAACCGACGTCGTAATCAATTCTGATTATGGGAAGTTACACCAGGAGTATTTATGGGCCGTTTCCTACTCTAATTATTTAATAAAATAAGGAAATGTTGGTCCAATAGGAAATAACCACCTGGCAAACACCTCCTTGTTTCCAGCATTTCAACTGCCTCTACCATAACCAAAACACCATTAAGAGGAGCCTTCATGACCATAATTGCTTACCTCTTTCCCCTCCCCACTTGCTGATCTATAAAAGACTCCTTAGATCAAGAGGAGAAGGTTACACGCTCGATCAAACGGATTCAGATTCCTCCCCTTGCTGTTGAAGAATTTCCGGCGATGCCGCCACCGCGCAAATGGCTTCCCGACGGTCTGCACGCCTCCAGCCCGCGAACAAGGTCCTCCCCTCCCTCTTCTTCTGCGGATAGATCTTAGAAGTCATTAGGAGAGATATCGGGCTCAAAAGAGCCGGATCGGGTGAGCGTTTCCATGGTTTTCTGAAATTTCATGGTGGCGGGTTCGCCGGAAATCGCCTCTCCGGCAGCCGTGCCGCCGCCCGACGGTAGCCCTCACCTCAACAGAGGTGGTGGTGGTGGTGACCGGCCAGGGAGATGGCTGGGTGGCCAGGAAATGGTTTTAGAAAAGCTACAGGTTTCCAGCTTTTTTTTAGGTTGCTGGTTCGGGCTAAAGAAGGAGATGAACAGTAACATTTTATTATATTATATATAGTATAATTAGGAATTAATTCCATTTACTTTGCACTAGGTTTAAACTGAAAATTATTGCCCGTAGGGGCTGAAACATAAAAAGTAGTCAACATAGAAAATGTAGCCCTTGAAGTCTAGTTTAATTCAAAATTGATTTCACTCGATTTGTAGTCCTGGTTAGACCACACCACACTTTTTGGTGAGATCTATCCATAGGGCTGTCTTGACCTTAGAAAAATTCCCCACTCTAATCTAGTCATCAAAATGACTCAAAATTTGGGGTGTGGCCTAATATTATCTATATCTAGATGCTGTCCAAAAATTTGGATTCTTGGGAAATATTTTTCTATAGTTTTTAGAAAAATTCAATAATCCTAGCATAATTTAATTAGATGGCTAAATGACTTCCAAACCCTCCCAAATTTTGGTGAGTGGTCCCTGAGTTTATCATAAGGTTCAGGTAAAAATTTTATCTCATTTGGAGATGTCTTGATTAAGTTTTTATTCAACCCTAGGTTGGTCCTTATAGGATAATTTAGGATCAAACACCCCCTTGGTATTTGAGTGGCCATATCACCTCAACAGAGGCTGATATTTTGGTCACTGACTTTTTAGGGCATGACACTCCCTCCAAGGGAGTTTGGAGTGGTTTGGTGTAGGGTAGCCTTAGAACCCTAGGGAAAATCCCTTAATGGTGGTTTTGAGGGTTGTGAAGGTCATGGGGTCAAATGACCTTGGATTTACTTAAAATTTGGTGGAAAGAACCATAGGACCAGTATAGTTCTCTGAACAAAATTTTAGAGTATTTGGAGACAGCTAGGCCACCTAAAATCCTAACCCTAGTTTAGGTCACCAACTTTAATTTGAATTATTAAGCTATCTAATGAACTTCAAATCAAGTAAAATTTGGGCAAAGGGGTCTTTTGGTCAAAATAGCCATGAAATAATTTTGTTGAGATTTTTGGGTTAATTTATACAGTACTTCATTTACAACTCTAATTGTGCCCTAAATATTTATTTTGATGATTATGGAATTTCTGTTCACTGGAATATTATGAAATCTTGGATTAGGACATCTTATAGCATGTTATACCTTTTGTATTTTTCTTGGAAATTTTAACTGATTATTTCTGGTACATATTTCATTAACGTACTAATTGTGATATGTAGTCAAAAATACAGTTAAGGACCAATTACTATTTGGAAAATTATGAAATTTGGTCAGTGGGTGTTTCAAATTAAGATAGTCACCCTGTAATTTTCTATTGAATTTTAGATGGATAAAAATAGTACCTCCTTCATTAAGTTAGGAAAATTAGTATCTTGCATTAAAATAAATTCAGAGTTAAAATTTTAGAGAAAAATTATGGTACTTGGTTTATGTTGGTTTTAGGTCGCTATAAAGCTCCTATAATTTATTCTTGGGATTTTGGATACATATTTTCAGTACTTCCTTCATAATATGGTAGAAATGGCCTAAAACGGTAAATTAGGAAATATAGGCCTAAACACCTCTGGAATTTCTCAAAACTTGAAATTACTGTTTAAATGTCTCATAGGATATTTACTGATTTTATGAAGATTTATTGTTGGCTCATTAGTGCACTTCATGTTCATACTAGGGCATTTGGAATCTTAGAATAAATAAATTAAATGCCCGATAAATAGGGAAAATTTGGAAATCTTGATCTTAGCTATATTAAGTCATACTAGACCTCCAGTAAATATTATAGGAGATTCGAAAGACAAATTGGAGTACCTCCCTTATACTCCTCACGTACCTCAGGATGGTCTGCATGAAGTAAAACCACGGAACCTGAACTAGGACGGATAATGAACTCGGGAAATGGAATTTTGGTAGTTGCTGGTTTGGATAGGGCTAGTTAAGTTTAGATTCGTTATTGGATGTCAGGATAAGTAGAGTGTGAGAGTAGCCAGTGTTAAGTGGCGTTCGGGAACGACGAAAGATCGTCCATCCCGGGAAGGAGAGGAAGAGTCTTAATACTCTAGGGTTAGATATAAAGTAACTTAAAGGGGATCGGGTTAAGGGAGATCAACCAATAACAATAAGTGCCTTGCGAAATGGAACTTCGGGCCGTAATGCCGCCGTCTTGGTTCCTAGTGCCCTTTGAGAGCCCTTCACGGGGTATGCCGGGGGCAGTCCTGGGCTAACGTAAACCATAGAAATAATAAATTAAAAGAGCAACTAGTATAACTAGGGTTGCACATACACGCACCTCGGTAGCTAGGAAGGTAGAATAATTGGTTTGGTTGCCATTCAGACGGTAGCTCTGAAGGTAGATGCACGGATGGGACAGTCCGGGGAGCCGAGGGCTCGAGGGTTGGAGTACAGAATAAAGGTGGTGGGTCTTCGGTATCTGATTGTCGTTCACACGGACATCGGTATGTTGACTCGGCGGTGTGGGACACTTAGCAAAAGAAAGTCTGGTGGGTATAGCCAGCATTAGTACGCAGATACTCTAGGTTGTGTTCTTCTAGGGGCGTACGGAAGGGCTAGGCCCGGTAGTGTGGATACCCGCCTAGGAGTGGGGGGCCCGACCCACTGTCTCCGTTTGCCACTACGGAAGGTTCCTGGGAGTGAAGCTAGCTGCCCGAATAGGGGGAACTAAAGGTCTGTGCGCATAGAGTCATGTGCGTGAGTTGCACTTGCATGAATCATGGCATAGCATATCACTACACTCATATTTGCATACAACCGACACCCCAACGTATAAATCGGTATGGGACTTTTTATACGATGGGAGCCTTGCAGAAGACCCCTTAACTTATAAGTTTGTATGGGAATTCATATAAGTTAAGGTTATCTACTTATTTACTTGCTTATTTACTTATTTGTTCTCTACCTGCCTTTTATACAATTGCTACTTATTACTTGTCCTCCTATTTACTTGCTGCCGTAGGATTGTTAAACCTACCTTGTCTTGATGATTGTTAGATTAACTCCCTTGTCATCTGCTTGATTATTCTCCACCTTTGAAGCTTCCCTTTCCTCCTCTCCGCCCGGATTCTTTCGAGCCGTGGGGGGGGGGAGGGAGGGGTAGGGGATGATAGGGCTTAGTCTTTATGACTAATGGTTTTCGAACCACAACATTACAGGAGCTCCGGATGGGAGACAGGGACCAGCAGTCCAGTGACCAGCACCAGCGGAGTACGGTGCGCATGGAGGTGGGTCAGTCTAGCACCGGTGCACCTGCGACCAGCTCCGTGAGTGATTAGTACTTTTATAGTTTTCTGCGATGAGTGACTTGTAGTGAGGACTCTGATGTACCAGGCTCGAGCCCGTTTATCTATATTTCATCTGAACCGTATCTTACAGTACTTCTATTATCTGTTTCCTGTTATTAACTACTGATGGACTGAATGTGATTTCACTTTTATTTACATATTTCTGTGGACTTGTTTACATTTATGTATAATTACTTCTCTCTCTCATGATCGAAAAGGGCCGTCAGAATTGGCGTTTTGTAGTGGCGGCCTTCCCGTGAGTCGGTGCCACCACAAAGCGGCAGTTCTGGGCTAAGACCCCGGTGTTTAAAAAGAAAAAAAGGGGGGTCTTACAAGTGGTATCAGAGGAATTCTCGATCGAAAGAGAAGTAGTCCACAAAATCTTGGGCCACCCCCGTGCGAGCTTTGTTTGCGGACAAACTAGCAGCGGAAGCAATGGTGTGCCCATAAGGGAAATCACACATGAGAGTCCATCCTAACCCTTCTTAAAATTCCATTCATTCGCTCTCTAACAAACGAAATTTTTACTTGTAGCCTGCGACGAACCCTACATCACAGCAGGGGACACCCCAGGCTCCAAATGTTGTCCCGCCTCCGCCGGCTCCAGCTCCGTTCCAGCAGACGGAGATGGGGCAAACACTGACAGCCATTCTGGAGGCCTTCAGAGCTCAGCAAGCCCCGGCTCCACAGCCAAACCCCGGGGCCAATTGGATGACTGTCTTCCGGGGACTTTCCCCTCCAGCTTACCAGGGGACAGAGTCTGCAGTACGTACGAAGGAATGGTTGGACACCATTTACGAGATGCTGGCAGGGATTCAATGCCCTACTGAGGAGGCAGTTGCTTTGGTGGTCTCCTGCCTAGAGTCACACAGAAAGAGGTGGTGGAAGTCTCAGCTTGACACCACCTTTGCGGGGATGGATTGCACTGATATTACTTGGGAGGAGTTCAAAGCAGCACTCCTGGGACATTTTGTACCTCAGTCGGCGAGGGATAACCTGGAGGATAGGTTCCTGCGATTGAGGCAGGGGAACAGGACTGTGGTGGAGTACTATCAGGAGTTCACTCATCTGGCCAGTTATGCGGACACTTATCAGTTAGACGATGCTGGCTATGCCCGGAGGTTTTATAAGGGGCTGCAAGACGACATGAGACATGCCCTCCTTTTCGTCTCAGAGGGGAGTCTGGCCAAGATTCTGGAGATGGCTAAGAAGAGAGAGGCAGATCAGCTTACAATGAAGAGCCGGAAGAGACCGGCTGACGATACAGTGATTGGAGGACGTAGAGACTGTCCTCGAGGCCAGGTTATTGGGGAGAGAAGGAACGAGGATTAGCCTCGTCAAGAGTTTGGGCAGGAGCAGAGGAGTCAGGGGTTATTGGCTCCCCAGCCTATACAGATGCTGGAAATGCCAAGGACAGCTGAACAGCCACCAGTATGCTATCAGTGCAACCAGCCGGGGCATATCAAGAGGAACTGCCCTATGAGGCGAGCACCCCCACCAGCACATCAGGGAACTCCACCTCCCCGACAGTTTGGCGGACGAGGACAGGAACGAGGACGAGGATTTCAGGATCGAGGCCGCAGGCCAGAGAGGGAGCAGGTGTATGCTCTAGACCAGACACACCCCCGAAACCCAAAGCAGGTTATCGCAGGTATGGCAGTACTTTTAAATTTTCTTCATATAAACTAGTATTCTAGACATAACCTAGTTAGAAATTAAGAGAAGACAACTACAAAAAAATATATACTAAGACACTTAATTACCCCAGGCGTTGTCTTCGTTAGCGGCACGCCCGCTCACACCCTCTTCGACACTGGTGCTTCACACTTGTTCGTGTCGGAGGATTTCGTGAAAGGACTGGAAGGTGTGGAGCCATTCACCGGGAAGATGATGAGGGTGGGCCTATCCGATGGATCAGAGATAATGACCTTTGCTCATTGCAACATGGAAGCGAGGATTGGGGGGAAGGCGTTTGAGGCACCGACGATGATTCTGAAGATGCCAGATTACGATCTGATCCTGGGCATGACTTGGCTGTGCTGGAACCATGCCCAGATCGACTGCGTGGCAAAGAGGATCACTGTGAGGCACGACGACTCCTTCTTTGTCATAGAAGGTATTATACCAGCACCTCGCACCTTATTATCGTCTGTGCAGGCCGTTAAGGCCCACCTGCAGGGGGGAGAAGTTTATCAGGTCCTTTTTGAGGCACTCGTGGCCAAGGACTCCATTTCAGATATTCCAGTAGTGCGGGACTTCGCCGACGTGTTTCCGGAGAAGCTACCAGGGCTACCCCCGCACCGAGAGAAGGACTTTCAGATTCAGCTCATACCGGGGGCTAAGCCGGTATCCAGAGCTCCCTATCGAATGGCCCCAAAGGAGTTGGTGGAATTCCGAAGCCAGCTTCAGTAGTTAGTGGAGGCCGGGTTCGTTTGGCCTAGCTCTTCACCATGAGGAGCTCTGGTGCTGTTCGTTAAGAAGAAGGACGAGACCCTTCGACTGTGCATAGATTACCGGGCCCTGAACAGGTTGACGGTCCGGAATACTTATCCCTTACCAAGGATAGACGAGCTTTTTGACTAGCTGGAGGTAGCCCATTGGTTCTCAAAGCTGGATCTGAGGTCAGGATACTACCAGCTTCGCATTCGGGAGGAGGACACCCTGAAGATGGCCTTCAGCAGCAGATATGGGTTGTACGAGTTTACTGTGATGCCGTTCGGGCTCACGAATGCACCCTCCGCATTCATGGCCTTGATGAATCGGGTGTTCGAGGAGTATCTGGACGTCTTCGTCATCGTATTTATCGATGACATCCTTATCTATTCAAGGACGGAGGAGGATCATGCGAGACATCTGGCCTTGACCTTAGAGAAGCTACGAGAGCATAAGATGTATGCCAAATACAGCAAGTGCCAGTTCTGGCTAAAGGAGGTGGCCTTTTTGGGCCATGTCATCAGTGGAGTAGGTCCGGCAGTGGATCCGGCGAAGGTCCAGGCAGTACGGGATTGACCACCACTAAAGTCGGCCTCGGATGTTCGAAGTTTCTTAGGACTTGCCGGCTATTACCGGAAGTTCGTAAAGGGGTTCTCTCAGATTGCCCTCCCTCTTACGTCTCTGATGAAGAAGGAGTCCCCTTTTATTTGAAAGCCACGATGCGAATCTGCTTTCCAGGAGCTGAAGGATCATCTCACCTCGGCTCCCATCCTTGCTCTTCCGTCAGGGAAGGAGGGATTCCAGGTATACACAGATGCTTCCTATCAGGGGATGGGTGCCGTTCTGATGTAGAACGGACACGTAATAGCCTATGCCTCCCGTCAGTTGAAGCAGCACGAGCAGAACTACCCCGTGCACGATTTGGAGACGGGGGCAGTTGTTTTTACTCTTAAGATCTGGCAACACTATCTCTAAGGAGTACATTGCGATATCTTCTCTGACCACAAGAATCTGAAGTACGTCGACACCCAGAAGGAGTTAAATATCAGACAAAGACGCTGGGTGGAGTTTTTGTCGGACTATCAGTATACCATGCACTACCATCCGGGGAAGGCGAACGTGGTCGCAGATGCTCTGAGCCGGAGAGCGAGTACGACAGGAGTAGGCCCGCAGCTGATGGACTTGGAGTTGGTTAGATCGTTCGAGGAGATGCAGATTTCACTAGTGTCTGAGGATGACCCCGAGCTATACATGGAGTACCTGGGGTCGATGGTTACTACTAATGATATTCAAGACCGCATCAAAGATGGGCAGATGCTGGATGAGAGAGCTGAGCCGATATTCCGAGCCTTGGAGGAAGGCACGACAGGAGATTACTCTTTGAGGGATGGTATCCTATGTTTTCCGAGGCAGAGTCTACATACCAACAGGAGGACGGATCTGGGAGGACATTTTGACGGAAGCTAACTGCAGCCGGTATTCGGTACACCCGGGGATCACCATGATGGTAAAGGATTTGAAGAGGATGATGTACTGGCCGGGTATGAAGAAAGATATTACGTACTTTGTGACGCATTGCAAGGCCTACCAGCTCGTGAAGGCGGAGTGTAGGAACCCGACAAGCTTGCTGATAATATGTTTTGTAGCCTAAACTATTATCGTATTTTCTATTTTATATTGTACAAATTATGTCTATTATTAGTTTATTTTTATCATTTTTATGTAAATATTATTGCCACTGACTTTTTCTTGTCTTTTTGCAGGTTTCCAGAAAATTGGCCAAAATGACCTGTCACGCCCCCCTGTCACGCCCTCCCTGGGCGTGACCTAGGGCGTGTCACCCGATCCCGAGGACTCCTGCTGGAAGGGACAGAAAAACGGTCAAAACCGCTGTCACGCCCCCTGACACGCCCTCCCTGGGCATGTCACCAGGCGTGACCATGGGCGTGTCGCCCTCTGCCGCAAAGCCTGCCGCCGCATTAAATGTCGTTCTGCCAGAGCACGCAAACAGTACTGTCATGCCCCATGTCACGCCCGTGACATGGGCATGACACCCTCCTTTTTCGGTGACTGGCGGATTTCCGACCAATGATTTGGACATGACGTGCCTGTCACGCCCCCCTGTCATGGGCGTGACCTAGGGCGTGACCACCGACGTACCGAAGCAATCATCCCTCCCGCCAGAATCCAGAGCCTGAGGTCAACATAGTACTGTCACGCCCCCTGACACGCCCCCCCTAGGGCGTGTCGAAGGGCGTGACCAACCCGAGAAAAAATTCTATAAATTGAGACCCCCCCTCTCCATTTCAGCAAGCTTTGGTTGAGAGGGGGAGGTGCTGCCCCTTTGGTTCTTGAGTTTTTTCATGCTTTTTCTCTCTCTCTCTCTCTCCCTCTCTTTGTAATTTTTGTTTAACCCTAGTTTAATCTTAGCTTGTTTATGCTTTCTTTGTAATCTTTGTTCTTTCTTAGTGCTAATTGTAGGGCTAGAATAGGATTTCCATTTCATGCACTTGTAATTTTATTTTCAATAGTGTAGCTTGCCCCTTTTAATTAATAAAAGTGTTCTTGTTTAGCTTGTGTTTAGCTTGTGTTTAGCTTGTGTTCTTGTTTAGCTTGTGTTGTTCTTATGCTTTACTACTCATCCCCCTTCCTCCATTCCATAATGATTAACAAATCCTCCTTGTACTCGATCTTGATGATCCGAGGTTAGAGCGATTATGTTATGATGTTTTAATTAATCTTTTCTTTTTAGGTTAGGGCCTTGAATTACTCTTGATTAATCACGGGTTGGAGGTATATTTTCGATATATACTCTCCGCCTTTGCTTTCATTCTGGGCTAGCCGAGAGGCCGAAAGAATGAAGTGAGCATTCAAGAGTAAAGGGAGTTGTACGCACCCCTCGAGAGAGGCAGACGTCCAAATCTCCCGGATTGGAGTAAAATCCAATAGTGGGGTTCACCGCGTAAAGCGAGTTTTAGGCCTCCGATTTAGACGAGAGTCGGTCGGACCTTCCTAAACTCAGTTGGGCACGACTTCGAGAGAAGCGTGTTCAAGCTTTAGGAACCTCCACGGTCAAGGACCTTTATCCTATTAAGTTTAGATTTTTATCGCATTTTCTTAATCGTCTTTAGCCGAGGTGAATCTTGATCGAGTGCATTTCCATTTCATATTTTTCTACCCTTCGTAGTAATCGTCTTACTTAATAGCTTTACTTAATTACAGTGTTTCTCTTTCTAGTATAGCTTTACTTTCTCCCCTGCACTTAGATTTTCTAAAACCCTAGTTTTTTCCGTCGATAAGATAATAGCGTTCGTGTGAGTAAGCATAGCCAACAGTTCCCGGATTTCAATACGACACTTGTGTCCCCTTGCTACAATTCGATAGGTATACTTGCCTCATCGGGTTGCTAGTTCGGTTGCGTTTATTTTCTTCGAACCCTAGCGCGCAACAAGTTTTTGGCGCTGTTGCCGGGGAACCAACTTCCGTTGATATTTTGAAAACACGAACCTATTAATTTTATCTCTTCTCTTTCTCATCCTCTTTCTTTAAAATTTTAAAAATCAAAAAATTTTTATCACCGCTCTTAATAGTAACCAACCTCACAATTTTTCTACGCCACCTAATTCTCTCGAAAAGGGCAAAGGGCTTTAAGCGCCACTGTCTTGTCTAGTACCTTGCGAACCCTTCACGGGGTAGTCCTTGGGAAGTTCGGGAGTTAATCTATAAAAAAAATCTATTTCAAAAAGAAAAAAATTCTAATCTTTTTTTATAGTTTATCCTTTTTCTCTTCCTCTTCTTTTTTTCTGTTCTTTTAGTGCGGTTATTTTGGATGGGACCGAAATTGAGCGTACTCTTCGGAGAAGATCGCGATTTCAAGGTCCTACTATCCAAGTGCCGGTTGAGGACTCCGAGTCATTTGCTACTTTAAGAATGGAAGAACCCAACGTAGATGAGGCCGTGCAAAGGACTATGTCCTATTATGCACGACCGAACCTCGAGGGAACAGAATCAAGTATAGTCCGCCCTGCTATAGCAAATAATAACTTCGAACTAAAGCCTAGCATAATTCAAATGGTGCAGCAATATGTGCAATTTGACGGACTTCAAGATGAAGATCCGAACGCACATATAGCTAGCTTTCTTGAAATTTGCGACACCTTCAAGATAAATGGTGTCACAAATGATGCGATCAGGCTGAGACTCTTCCCCTTCTCTCTAAGAACTAAAGCTAAGCAGTGGCTGAACACACTTCCGAAAAATAGCATAACCACTTGGAATGAATTAACTGAAAAATTTTTGGCGAAGTATTTTCCGCCAGCTAAAACTGCAAAACTTAGGAACGACATCTCTGCCTTCGGACAAATAGACTCTAAAACCCTATACGAAACCTGGGAGAGATTTAAAGAATTATTAAGACGATGCCCACATCACGCGCTGCCTGTATGGTTACAAGTGCAGACATTTTATAACGGGCTAAATCAAAGCACGAAGCAAATGATAGACGCAGCTTCTGGCGGAACTTTAAATCATAAGACCCCGGAAGCCGCTCTTGAGCTTTTTGAGGACATGGCCATGAACACTTATCAGTGGAATGTGCCTAGGTCCCGCCCGAACAAGCCTGCAGGTATCTATGAAGTGGACAACGTCTCCCAGCTCGCTCTGCAAGTAGAAATCCTAAGCAAAAAGATAACGGAGATGACTGCTGCCTCCGCCCCTCAGGTATGGGAATTTGCAACCCCTACTCCAGAACATTTAGATTATGTTAATAATATGCCTAGAACTGCTTTTAATAATTTTTCTGCTGCGAATTTTCATCCGCCTGGTTTTAATTTTCCGAATAGTTATAACCCTGCTTTAAGAAATCATCCGAACTTTTCATGGAGTAATCCATCGAATGCGATGCGCCCACCCCCGCAAAATGATTTTTCTGCACCACCACCACCACCACTTCTTCAAAATTACCCAAAAACTCCAAGCTTGGAGGAATTACTTTCTAAATACATCACCACAAATGACGCTACCATAAGAACTTTAACCGGAAGCGTAAAAAGTTTAGAAAATCAGGTAGGACAGCTCGCGAAAATAATTTCTGAGCGACCCGCAGGGTCTCTTCCTTCCAATACCGAACCCAACCCGAGAGAGCAAGCGAAAGCTATAACTCTTCGGAGTGGGAAGCAAGTCTCCGGTATGGTAAGTGAAGAGCCCGAGGCAAGCTCCGCTCCCGCCTCTAAAAATCAAAGCTCCGCTCCCGCCTCTAAAAATCAAAGCTCCGCTCCCGTTTTAAAAATTCCGCCATCTGCTGAAGAAGTAATCACCCCTATTTTAGAAAATAATCTCACTCCACCACCCATCTTCAAAAATAATTCAACTCCTCCATACCCCTCTGAACTTAATAGACAACGTCAAGATGATCAGTACTCCCGCTTCTTAGAAATCTTCAAACAAATCCACATTAATCTTCCCTTCCACGAGGCTATTTCGCAGATGCCGAAATACGCCAAATATCTTAAAGACCTCCTCACAAACAAGAAGAAGTTAGAGAATCTTTCGCACGTCACGCTAAACGCCGAGTGCTCCGCCGTTTTAACAAACGGTTTGCCGAAGAAAATCAGTGACCCGGGTAGTTTCTCTATCCCGTGTGTCTTCGGTGATCTTTTTGTTAAACACGCGTTAGCCGACTTAGGCGCGAGTATAAACCTGATGCCCTTTTCGTTGTTCAAAAAGTTAGGGATTGGTAGCCTTAACCCCACGCGTATGAGTATCCAGCTAGCCGATAGATCCGTCAAGTACCCGTTAGGAATAGTGGAGGACGTTCTAGTGAAAGTCGACAAGTTCATCTTCCCGATGGACTTTGTCATTTTGGACATCGAAGAAGACGTCGAGGTTCCCCTGATCCTTGGCCGACCCTTCCTTGCCACCTCCCGAGCCATCATTGACGTAAGCAATGGTAAGCTCTTTCTTCGAGTAGGCGACGACGAAGTCACATTTTCTATCACCCCTTCGATGAAGAACACCTTAGCGAACGATGACTCATGTTTTTTCGTAGACGCCGTGAGTGATGATTCTTCCTACTGCCTCTCCGACTTTGAAAAAGAATTTTCTACTTTTTGCTCCTCTTCTCTTACAACTGAATCACTGCAAGGAAGTGATGAATCTTCTTATTGTCTTTCTGAGTTTGAAAAAGAATTTTCTGATTTTTGTTCTTCCTCTATTCTTCCCACTGAATCGCTACAAGAAGCCGTCTTGGCTGCTAGCCCCACCCCTTATTACGTTCCTTATAAAAAAGTTTATGAAGATATTATTTTTGAAAAAGAAAGAATCTCAAAATCCTCTTATGAAGAACCCCCTACCCTAGAACTTAAAGAACTTCCCGAACACCTTAAGTATTCTTTCTTAGAAAAAGACTCCAAGTTACCAGTTATCATTTCAGCCTACCTCACGGATACGCAGAACGATAAACTTCTTCTAGTTCTACGTAAGCATCGCCGGGCTATTGCTTGGCAAATTTCTGATATCAAGGGCATAAGCCCATCTTTTTGTACCCATAAAATTTTAATGGAAGATAATTCGCGTAACTCTATCCAACCTCAGCGCCGTATAAACCCGAATATGAAAGAAGTAGTTAAGGGCGAGGTTATGAAACTATTAGACGCAGGAATTATCTACCCTATATCGGACAGTAAGTGGGTTAGTCCCGTTCAGGTAGTTCCAAAGAAGGGAGGGATAACCGTAGTTAGTAATGAGAATAATGAATTAATCCCGACGCGGACGGTGACGGGTTGGCGTATGTGCATAGATTACCGTAAGTTAAATGACGCCACCCGCAAGGACCACTTTCCTTTACCGTTTATCGACCTAGATTTTAGAACGTCTCTCCGGCCATAGCTTTTATTGTTTTCTCGATGGCCTCTCGGGGTACTTTCAAATACCCATCTCTCCCGAGGACCAAGAGAAAACTACGTTTACTTGTCCCTTCGGCACCTTCGCGTACCGAAGAATGCCATTTGGATTATGCAATGCGCCAGCTACATTCCAGCGATGTATGCTCGCAATATTTGACAAGTACGTAGAAAGCATTATGGAGGTATTCATGGACAATTTCTCCGTGTTCGGCGATTCCTTCGATAGATGTTTAGAAAACCTCGAAAAAGTCTTAGAACGATGCGAAGAAACTAACCTTGCCCTAAATTGGGAAAAATGCCATTTTATGGTGAGGGAAGGGTTAGTTTTGGGTCATAAAATTTCTGCTAAAGGTATTGAGGTAGACGTTGCCAAGATAGAAGTTATTGAGAAGTTGCCGCCACCTACAAACATAAAAGCTATAAGAAGTTTCCTAGGCCACGCTGGTTTTTATCGTCGTTTTATAAAGGACTTCTCCAAGATCACAAAGCCCCTCACCCATCTCTTAGAAAAAGACGCTCCATTCATTTTTGATGACTCTTGTATTTCTGCCTTTGAATCAATTAAAGAAAAGTTAATTAACGCACCGATTATGATAGCTCCGGTGTGGGACCTTCCTTTCGAGATTATGTGCGATGCGAGTAGTTTTGCGGTGGGGGCCGTATTAGGTCAACGCATATCTAAGAACTTCCACCCCATCTATTACGCTAGTAAAACCCTCACATCTGCACAAGAAAATTACACCACAACCGAGAAGGAGCTCTTAGCTGTAGTATTTGCGTTTGATAAATTCCGCCCTTACATTACTCTTTCAAAAATCATTGTTTTTACGGACCACTCGGCCCTCAAGTACCTTCTTGCCAAAACGGATGCCAAGCCTCGCTTGATTTGCTGGGTCTTACTCCTCCAGGAGTTTGACTTAGAGATCCGTGATAAGCGAGGAGCCGAGAACTTGGCCGCCGACCATCTATCCAGATTAGATAACCCCTTTATAGAAAAATTAAATGAAAAATCTTTTAATGACTATTTTCCTGACGAGAAGCTGCTTTTAGTTAATACATCTACTTCTCCTTGGTTCGCGCACATCGCCAACTATCTAGTGGCCCGGGTGCTCCCAAAGGAGTTCTCCTCTCAGCAAAAGAAGAAATTCTTTTCTGAGCTGAAGAACTACTTTTGGGAAGACCCACATCTTTTCAAAATTTGTGCGAATCAAGTGATAAGGAGATGTGTTTCTTTTGATGAAGGAATTGATATTCTAAAACATTTGCATGAAGGTCCGACAGGTGGGCACTATCAAGCTGCTCGCACCGCTCATAAGGTGCTTTGCGCGGGTTTTTACTGGCCTAGCCTGTTTAAGGATGCGCAAGCCTTTGTGAGCAGGTGTGATAGTTGCCAACGGTCGGGCAACATCTCTAATAAAAATGAAATGCCGCAAAATTATTTCTTAGAGTGCGAAATTTTTGACCTCTGGGGAATTGATTTTGTTGGCCCCCTTCCTTCTAGCTTCGGAAACAAATATATTTTAGTTGCTGTTGATTATGTTTCACGATGGGCTGAGGCCCAAGCTCTTCCTACGAACGACTCCCGAGTTGTAGTCACGTTTCTAAAAAGATTATTTTCTAGATTCGGTACGCCACGCGCAATCGTAAGCGATAGGGGTTCCCATTTCTGTAACGCACAATTTTCAAAAATCCTTACCAAATACGGCGTTACACATAAGCTTTCCACTGCCTACCACCCCCAAACTAACGGTCAAGTCGAAGTAGTTAATAGAGAAATAAAAAGAATATTAGAAAAGACTGTTTCAACTTCTAGAAAAGACTGGTCAACCAAACTTGACGATGCTCTATGGGCCTACCGAACAGCGTACAAAACCGCCCTCGGATGTACGCCGTATCGGCTGGTCTATGGAAAATCGTGCCATCTGCCCGTAGAGTTAGAACACCGCGCCTTTTGGGCCTTAAAATTTTTAAACTTCGATCCCCACTCAGTCGGTACCTTCGAAAATTTCAACTAAATGAACTCGACGAGTGGCGCTCTTATGCTTATGAAAATAACAAACTTTATAAAGAGCGGACGAAGCGTTTACACGATAAACACTTAAGGCACCCTAAAAACTTTAAGCCGGGCGACCAAGTCCTTTTATATAATTCTCGTTTACATTTATTTTCGGGCAAATTAAAATCTCACTGGTCTGGCCCGTTTTCTGTTTTAGAAGTATTTCCTTATGGAACTGTTTTAATTTCTCACCCTGATAAGGGAAATTTCAAAGTGAATGGTCAGCGCCTTAAACTCTACTTTTCTGGTGATGATGATGTCAGTCCAAACATTATTAAGTTTCTGCTTCACGAACTGTAATCTGAAACTTTTAATTTTTTGCTAAAGACAATTTTATTTCGGGACAACAATATTTTTGGACAAAATTATTTTTTTGATGCGTCGAGCTCAACGACGCTTTAACCAAAGGGCGCTCTTGGGAGGCAACCCAAGTTATCTTTTTCTGTTTTCTTTATTTTACAATTTTTGCCTCGAACGGCTCCGACAAGCTGAAGCTTCTGCGATCGCCTGCTCCAACATTGCTGAATCTATCACGAAGTCCAAAGAAGACATTCGGGGGGCGGCATCACTCAGCTTTCGCAGCAAATAAATCCGGGGAAGTACCTGTATTTCAATTCTGTCTTTCAATTCTGTACTTTATTTTTCTCTCCTTCTCCAATCCCCTTCTTTAGCCATTGAGGACAATGTCTGTTTTAAGCTTGGGGGAGGATTTCCTCCTTCATTTTTGCTTAGTGTAAATAATTTTCTTTTTGTATATATTGTAAATATTTCAAAAAAAAAAGAATGAATATCTTAAAATTCCAAAAAAAAAAGAGAAAAAAAATCCAAAATCCAAAAAAAGAGAATATTTCACAAAATTAAATTAAAAAAAATATATATGTGTTTTTGAATAGTTTAGAAATTGTTGGTATTTCAATAGTACCCCTAGTTTTTAGTTTTGTTTTACTCAAAATCTCCTATAAACAACTTAGTTAATTATAATATTTCTAATCGTCCTTTTTAATTATGTTTCACAAGTAAAATGTTGGCCATGCTGTGTTTCTAATTCACGGTAGCATGTTAAGGTGAAATATTTTTCTAAAACTCGCATTTCTATTATGGTTTTTTGTTGTTTATTTCCTTTACTTTCTTAAAAATTCATCATCCACTATTTTCTTTTTCGTTTTTGAATAATTTTTGTAAAGTCAACTTTTGAATAACGTAGTAGATGTGAACGATCCAAGTCACCTATTATTTCTATTTTCAAGTTAATTTCATCAATCTTCTTTTATTATCTAGGACTCGCTTTTTGAAAATTTTTCAAACCTTTGTTTTAAATAAATTCAAAAGCGTGAAAATGATTTAGGCTGTTTTTGTTTTCGTTTGAGCTTTCCTGCCAACCTAAAAACTTTTACCACTAGTTAGCCGTTTTTGAGCCTTTTTCCGATTACATTTGATAGCTCCTCCCTTCATTTCAGTTTCACCAAAGCCAAAATTTCCAACCTATCGAATCACACTAGCCTTTTTGAGTTTCATAAATTAGTTTGACGATTTTGATAGGATATTTTGTGATTTTTGGGGGAGAAAGATTTTTGAAAAAAAGTATGCTCAAAAGTGATGTTCATTTCTGTTTGGCCAATTCAAAGGGAAAATAAAAATATTTATGGCCTTTGTTTTGAAAAAAGAAAAAAAATGAAAAAAAAGAAGAAGAAAAAGAAAAAAAATGTGTATATATTTTTATGAAAGTTTTTGAAACTCTTTGCTTTGGTTTAGTGTGATTTTAGAACCTTCACGTTTATCTTTGAATTCCACTCCTGATCATTTTCCTAAACCAAACGTTTCTGTCCTATTTAAGTCCTTTTGATTCACGCTTTTTGATTTTTATTTAATAACTAAGAAAAGAAAAACAGTAAATCAGTTTTAGTTTTGGATTTAAACCTAGATTTTTGTTAATTAAATTGATATAATTATAATGCGTTGCTTGAATCTAGTAACAACTCAATGCGTGTTTTTCATTTTCGTTGCTTTGCTTAAGTCCATTTAAAAAAATCTCGTTAAAATTTTGGATGATTTGTTTTTATTGAGTAAAGTTTATAAAAGTTTTACCATACCTAAAAAATTGTTTTAGACTTACATTTCACCTTTTCCCTACTAAGAATTTCGCATAGTACTTGTGTAGGCATAATTAGAACTTTTTGATTAGTCCTTTTTATAAATATCTAGTTTTTATATTTTTGCTTGGGGACAAGCAAAGCTTAAGCTTGGGGGAATTTGATAATACGTTTTGTAGCCTAAACTATTATCGTATTTTCTATTTTATATTGTACAAATTATGTCTATTATTAGTTTTTTTTATCATTTTTATGTAAATATTATTGCCACTGACTTTTTCTTGTCTTTTTGCAGGTTTCCAGAAAATTGGCCAAAATGACCTGTCACGCCCCCCTGTCACGCCCTCCCTGGGCGTGACCTAGGGCGTGTCACCCGATCACGAGGACTCCTGCTGGAAGGGACAGAAAAACGGTCAAAACCGCTGTCATGCCCCCTAACACACCCTCCCTGGGCGTGTCACCAGGCGTGACCATGGGCGTGTCGCCCTCTGCCGCAAAGCCTGCCGCCGCATTAAATGTCGTTTCGCCACAGCACGCAAACAGTACTATCACGCCCCATGTCACGCCCGTGACATGGGCGTGACACCCTCCTTTTTCGGTGACTGACGGATTTCCGACCAATGATTTGGACATGACGTGCCTGTCACGCCCCCCTGTCACGGGCGTGACCTAGGGCGTGACCACCGACGTACTGAAGCAATCATCCCTCCCTCCAGAATCCAGAGCCCGAGGTCAACATAGTACTGTCACGCCCCCGGACACGCCCCCCCTAGGGCGTGTCGAAGGGCGTGACCAACCCGAGAAAAAATTCTATAAATTGAGACCTCCCCTCTCCATTTCAGCAAGCTTTGGTTGAGAGGGGGAGGTGCTGCCCCTTTGGTTCTTGAGTTTTTTCATGCTTTTTCTCTCTCTCTCTCTCCCTCTCTTTGTAAATTTTGTTTAACCCTAGTTTAATCTTAGCTTGTTTATGCTTTCTTTGTAATCTTTGTTCTTTCTTAGTGCTAATTGTAGGGCTAGAATAGGATTTCCATTTCATGCACTTGTAATTTTATTTTCAATAGTGTAGCTTGCCCCTTTTAATTAATAAAAGTGTTCTTGTTTAGCTTGTGTTTAGCTTGTGTTTTGTTTAGCTTGTGTTGTTCTTATGCTTTACTACTCATCCCCCTTCCTCCATTCCATAATGATTAACTAATCCTCCTTGTACTCGATCTTGATGATCCGAGGTTAGAGCGATTATGTTATGATGTTTTAATTAATCTTTTCTTTTTTAGGTTAGGGCCTTGAATTACTCTTGATTAATCACGGATTGGAGGTATATTTTCGATATATACTCTCTGCCTTTGCTTTCATTCTGGGCTAGCCGAGAGGCCGAAAGAATGAAGTGAGCATTCAAGAGTAAAGGGAGTTGTACGCACCCCTCGAGAGAGGCAGACGTCCAAATCTCCCGGATTGGAGTAAAATCCAATAGCGGGGTTCATCGCGTAAAGCGAGTTTTAGGCCTTCGATTTAGACGAGAGTCGGTCGGACCTTCCTAAACTCAGTTGGGCACGACTTCGAGAGAAGCGTGTTCAAGCTTTAGGAACCTCCACGGTCAAGGACCTTTATCCTATTAAGTTTAGATTTTTATCGCATTTTCTTAATCGTCTTTAGCCGAGGTGAATCTTGATCGAGTGCATTTTCATTTCATATTTTTCTACCCTTCGTAGTAATCATCTTACTTAATAGCTTTACTTAATTACAGTGTTTCTCTTTCTAGTATAGCTTTACTTTCTCCCCTGCACTTAGATTTTCTAAAACCCTAGTTTTTTTCGTCGATAAGATAATAGCGTTCGTGTGAGTAAGCATAGCCAACAGTTCCCGGATTTCAATACGACACTTGTGTCCCCTTGCTACAATTCGATAGGTATACTTGCCTCATCGGGTTGCTAGTTCGGTTGCGTTTATTTTCTTCGAACCCTAGCGCGCAACACTTGCTGCAGCCGCTTCCGGTGCCGAAGTGGAAGTTTGAGGATATAGCCATGGACTTCATACATGGGCTACCTCGATCCCGTGTAGGGAATGACTCGATCTGGGTGATAGTGGACATGCTAACAAAGGTGGCCAGATTCATTACAGTGGCGAAGGACGCTCTGGCTAGTGTATTAGTACGGAGGTTCATTAAGCAGTTTGTGCGTTATCATGGGGTGCCAAAGACTATCGTTTTGTATCGGGATGGGCAGTTTACATCCAGGGAATGGAGGTCAGTTCAGGCCCATCTAGGTTCTCGGTTGACATTCAGCACAGCTTTTCACCCTCAGACCGACGGACAGACAGAGCGCACCAACCGTACACTGGAAGATCTGTTGCGATTGTGTATTTTGGACTGTGGCAAGCCTTGGGAGAGATTGATGCCACTGGTCGAGTTTTCGTACAACAACGCTCATCAGTCCAGCATAGGCATGGCTCCATACGAGGCGTTGTACAGAAGGAGGTGCAGGACCCAACTATCATGGGTTAAGGATGAGGATCCGCAGGCACTAGGCTCAGAGTTTGTGGGAGATACAGATGCTCAGATTAGATTGATTCGGGACAGGATGTTGGAAGCCCAGAGAAGACAGGCCAAATACTATGATGCGAGACATCATCAAGTGGAGTTCCAGGTGGGAGACTGGGTTTTCTTGAAGATACGGCCGATGCACGGAGTCTCGCGGGTTTGCGGACGGAAGAAGCTCAGCCCGAGATATATGAGGCCTTATAGGATCCTGGAGCGGATCGGCCTCTTAGCCTATAGACTAGAGCTACCACCGGAGTTAAAGGGATTGCATGACGTCTTCCACGTCTCCTCACTTCGGAGGGCTCTGCTACGCCCTGAGCAGCTGATTTCCTCGGCAGATGGCCCGGTGGCCTCGGATCGGTCAGTCAACTTGGAGCCTATCAGGATTGATGATATAGCAGTGCGGGTCTTGCGATGGAAGAAGGTTCCGTTAGTCAAGGTTCTGTGGAACAATCATGGGCAGGAGGAGCATATATGGGAGCCACAGGACTTGATGCGGCAAAAATACCCGGAACTTTTTCGTTAGGTATACCTCACAACCCCTCTGGAAAATCAATTTGCCTTCCTGTTTTAAACCAATAGGACTGAAATTTCAAGAATAGGGGCTAATATTTTGTTTATTGAGGTGTATATACCTAGTTAATTGGGCGAATTAATCTTAGATTTGAAACCGTACAAAGCAAACATAACGTAGAGATGTAATCATTCAATTCTCATGGGATGTTACAAGCTTCTTTTTCCCGATTAGAGTCCCGTAGGCTTAACCTTGATTTCGGGGACGAAATCTTTGTTTTGTTTATTGGGATTTGTAACATCCCATTTCCGGCTAGACCCCTAGGAGTCGGTTGGTCGTGACAGAATGCCAGGAAGCCCAAAAATTAAAATACATCAACCGAGATTTCGGGTTCACGGGTTTGTCACGCCCGTGACCAACCATCATGCCCGTGACCTAGGGCATGACTCCTTCGACGATCGTCGATCTTAGGGAGACGATCGTCAGGCGCAGAATTTTCAACCCGGGCCTGTCACGCCCGTGATCTATGTGTCATGCCCATGACCTAGGGCGTGACCCCTTCGACGATCGTCGATCTCAGCGGGACGATCGTCGAAGCGCAGAATTTGCGTCGTGGCCCTGTCACGCCCGTGACCCAGGTGTCACGCCCGTGATCAAGGGCGTGACTCCCTTCGGCGATCGTCGATCTCAGCGAGACGATCGCCGAGCGCAGAATTTGCCGGATGACCCTGTCACGCCCGTGACCCATTTGTCACGCACATGACATAGGGCATGACCACCCTTCGACGATCGTCGATCTCAGTTCGACGATCGTCGAACTGAGAATTGGCCACCCAGGCCTGTCATGCCCGTGACCTATGTGTCATGCCCGTGACCTAGGCCGAAACGTCAGCCAGACTGGAAATTTTGGTAACCGACGTCGTAATCAATTCTGATTATGGGAAGTTACACCAGGAGTATTTATGGGCCGTTTCCTACACTAATTATTTAATAAAATAAGGAAATGTTGGTCCAATAGGAAATCGCCACATGGAAAACACCTCCTCGTTTCCAGCATTTCAACTGCCTCTACCATAACCGAAACACCATTAAGAGGAGCCTTCATGACCATAATTGCTTACCTCTTTCCCCTCCCCACTTGCTGATCTATAAAAGACTCCTTAGAGCAAGAGGAGAAGGTTACACGCTCGATCAAACGGATTCAGATTCCTCCCCTTACTGTTGAAGAATTTCCGGTGACGCCGCCACCGCGCAAATGGCTTCCCGACGGTCTGCACGCCTCCAGCCCGCGAACAAGGTCCTCCCCTCCCTCTTCTTCTGCGAATAGATCTTATAAATCATTAGGAGAGATATCGGGCTCAAAAGAGCCGGATCGGATGAGCGTTTCCATGGTTTTTCTGAAATTTCATGGTGGCGGGTTTGCCGGAAACCGCCTCTCCGGCAGCTGTGCCGCCGCCCGACGGTAGCCCTCACCTCAACAGAGGTGGTGGTGGTGGTGATCGGCCAGGGAGATGGCTGGGTGGCCAGGAAATGGCTTTAGAAAAGCTACAGGTTCCCAGCTTTTTTTTAGGTTGCTGGTTCGGGCTAAAGAAGGAGATGAACAGTAACATTTTATTATATTATATATTGTATAATTAGGAATTAATTCCATTTACTGTGCACTAGGTTTAAACTAAAAATTATTGCCCGTAGGCGCTGAAACTATAAAAAGTGGTCAACATAGAAAATGTAGCCCTTGAAGTCTAGTTTAATTCAAAATTGATTTCACTCGATTTGGAGTCCTGGTTAGACCACAACACACTGTTTGGTGAGATCTATCCATAGGGCTGTCTTGACCTTAGAAAAATTCCCCACTCCAATCCAGTCATCAAAATGACTCGAAATTTGGGTGTGGCCTAATATTATCTATATCTAGATGCTATCCAAAAATTTGGATTCTTGGGAAATATTTTTCTATAGTTTTTAGAAAAATTCAATAATCCTAGCATAATTTAATTAGATGGCTAAATGACTTCCAAACCCTCCCAAATTTTGGTGAGTGGTCCCTGTGTTTATCATAAGGTTCTGGTAAAAATTTCATCTCATTTGGAGATGTCTTGATTAAGTTTTTATCCAACCCTAGGTTGGTCCTTATAGGATAATTTAGGATCAAACACCCCCTTGGTATTTGAGTGGCCATATCACCTCAATAGGGGCTGATATTTTGGTCACTGACTTTTTAGGGCATGACACTCCCCCCAAGGGAGTTTGGAGTGGTTTGGTGTAGGGTAGCCTAAGAACCCTAGGGAAAATCCCTTAATGGTGGTTTTGAGGGTTGTGAAGGTCATGGGGTCAAATAATCTTGGACTGACTTAAAATTTGGTGGAAAGAACCAAAGGACTAGTATAGTTCTCTGAACAAAATTTTAGTGTATTTGGAGACAGCTAGGCCACCTAAAATCCTAACCCTAGTTTAGGTCACCAACTTTAATTTGAATTATTAAGCTACTAATGAACTTCAAATCAAGTAAAATTTGGGCAAAGGGGTCTTCTGGTCAAAATAGCCATGATATAATTTTGTTGAGATTTTTGGGTTAATTTATACAGTACTTCATTTACAACTCTAATTGTGCCATAGATATTTATTTTGATGATTATGGAATTTCTGTTCACTAGAATATTATGAAATCTTGGATTAGGGCATCTTATAGCATGTTATACCTTTTGTATTTTTCTTGGAAATTTTAACTGATTATTTCTGGTACATATTTCATTAACGTACTAATTGTGATATGTAGTCAAAAATACAGTTAAGGACCAATTACTATTTGGAAAATTATGAAATTTGGTTGGTGGGTGTTTCAAATTAAGATAGTCACCCTGTAATTTTCTATGGAATTTTAGATGGCATAAAAACAGTACCTCCTTCATTAAGTTAGGAAAATTAGTATCTTGCATTAAAATAAATTCAGAGTCCAATGTTAGAGAAAACTTATGGTACTTGGTCTATGATGGTTTTAGGTTGCTATAAAGCTCCTATAATTTTTCTTGGGATTTTGGATACATATTTTCAGTACTTCCTTCATAATATGGTAGAAATTGCCTAAAACAGTAAATTAGGAAATATAGACCTAAACACCTCTGGAATTTCTCAAAACTTGGAATTGCTGTTTAAATGTCTCATAGGATTTTTACTGATTTTATGAAGATTTATTGTTGGCTCATTAGTGCACTTCATGTTCATACTAGGGCATTTGGAATCTTAGAATAAATAAATTAAATGCCCGATAAATAGGGAAAATTTTGAAATCTTGGTCTTAGCTATATTAAGTCATGCTAGACCTCCAGTAAATATTATAGGAGATTCAGAATACAAATTGGAGTACCTCCCCTTATACTCTTCACGTACCTCAGGATGGTCTGCATGAAGTAAAACCACGGAACCTGAACTAGAACGGATAATGAACTCGAGAAATGGAATTTTGGTAGTTGCTGGTTTGGATAGGGCTAGTTAAGTTTAGATTCGTTATTGGAAGTCAGAATAAGTAGAGTGTGAGAGTAGCCAGTGTTAAGTGGCGTTCGGGAACGACGAAAGATCGTCCATCCCGGGAAGGAGAGGAAGAGTCTTAATACTCTAGGGTTAGATCTAAAGTAACTTAAAGGGGATCGGGTTAAGGGAGATCAACCAATAACAATAAGTGCCTTGCGAAAGGGAACTTCGGGCCATAATGCCGCCGTCTTGGTTCCTAGTGCCCTTTGAGAGCCCTTCACGGGGTATGCCGGGGGCAGTCCTGGGCTAACGTAAACCATAGGAATAATAAATTAAAAGAGCAACTAGTATAACTAGGGTTGCACATACACGCACCTCGGTAGCTAGGAAGGTAGAATAATTGGTTTGGTTGCCATTCAGACAGTAGCACTGAAGGTAGATGCACGGACGGGACAGTCCGGGGAGCCGAGGGCTCGAGGGTTGGAGTACAGAATAAAGGTGGTGGGTCTTCGGTATCTAATTGTCATTCACACCGACATCGGTACGTTGACTCGGCGATGTGGGACACTTAGCCAAAGAAAGTCTTGTGGGTATAGCCAGCATTAGTACACGGATACTCTAGGTTGTGTTCTTCTAGGGGCGTACGGAAGGGCTAGGCCCGGTAGTGTGGATACCCGCTTAGGAGTGGGGGGCCCGACCCACTGTCTCCGTTTGCCACTACGGAGGTTCCTGGGAGTGAAGCTAGCTGCCCGAACAGGGGGAACTAAAGGTCTGTGCACATAGAGTCATGTGCGTGAGTTGCACTTTCATGAATCATGGCATAGCATATCACTACACTCATATTTGTATACAACCGACACCCCAACGTATAAATCGGTATGGGACTTTTTATACGATGGGAGCCTTGCAGAAGACCCCATAACTTATAAGTTTGTATGAGCATTCATATAAGTTAAGGTTACCTACTTATTTACTTGCTTATTTACTTATTTGTTCTCTACCTGCCTTTTATACAATTGCTACTTATTACTTGTCCTCCTATTTACTTACTGCCGTAGGATTATTAGACCTACCTTGTCTTGATGATTGTTAGATTAACTCCCTTGTCATCTGCTTGATTATTCTCCACCTTTGAAGCTTCCCTTTCCTCCTCTCCGCCCGGTGCTTAGGAGCTATTGTGGGGAGGGGTAGGGGATGATAGGGCTTAGTCTTTATGACTAATGGTTTTCGAATGACAATATTACAGGAGCTCCGGATGGGAGACAGGGACCAGCAGTCCAGGGACCAGCACCAGCGGAGTACGGTGCGCATGGAGGTGGGTTAGTCTAGCACCGGTGCACCTGCAACCAGCTCTGTGAGTGATTAGTAATTTTATAGTTTTCTGCGATGAGCGACTTGTAGTGAGGACTCTGATGTACCAGGCTCGAGCTCGTTTATCTATATTTCATCTGAACCGTATCTTACAGTACTTCTATTATCTGTTTCCTGTTATTAACTACTGATGGACTGGATGTGATTTCACTTTTATTTACATGTTTCTGTGGACTTGTTTACATTTATGTATAATTACTTCTCTCTCTCATGATCGAAAAGGGCCGGCAGAATTAATGTTTTGTAGTGGCGGCCTTCCCGTGAGTCGGTCCACCACAAAGCAGCAGTTCTGGGCTAAGACCCCGGACATTTAAAAAGAAAAAAACGGGGGTCTTACACTGCGTTCGCCGAAAAAGGCTCGACTCCAATTCTCCGAATAAATCTCTCCACAAGAAAAGTGTGCCACGCTCCCGTATCAAACAGTACCCTAGCTGGGTAACCGGAAACTAACACGAAGCCTAAAACACATGAAACACACATAAAAGTCTTGAAAGTCTAAAGCCAATAAACAAACTTAAACTTTCCCATACCTGTCACCACATCAGGTTATCGAAACGCTTTTTGTTGCCCAAGGTTGTAATCCCTTGGTTGCATGGGTTAAAACGTGAAGCGCTCGACTCTGCCATATTCCTTTTCTCTATAATAGTGGGACGGTAATGCATTGATTATTCTTACCTTGGATCTTACTCATCACTACCCTAAGTACAAAAACTTGCTATGTTGCTTGACTTACCACACTTGTAGCACTTTGGTGGTCCCTTGAATCTAGATCCCCCCGACGTTGCACTGCTTTTCTCCTATGACCTAAAGGAATAGGGCTTCTTCTTCCACTTACTCCCTTCAAACTTTCCGTGTGATTGATAAGTCTTTCCCTCTCCCGGCTTGATCGCGAGTCCCTTGCGACATTGGGTTCACTCCATATCACTTTTCAACATCCTAGCAGCCTCAATCAACTCGTTGAAACCCCTATTCTTCATAGCTATAAGGGGTTGTCTCAAATTCTCTCTCAACCCATGGTAGAAGAGGTTGTCCCTCTCCTCATCATCAACCATGGTCGTACCCGCATAACGACCCAAATGAGTAAATGCATGTACGTACTCATCACCCGTCTTGTCCCGTTGCACCAAGTGCAAAAACTGACTCTAAAGGGCTAACCTCATCGGTGAAAGGATATACTTATTTAAGAAGGCATTCTCGAACTCTTCCATAGACGGGGTATGTCCTAGAAATTGGCAACCGTTATGGCTCACCCCCATAGCTTGGCATAACCTTCTAAAATGAATGTCACAGATTGATATTGCTTATCTTTTGGCATCTCTGCCGCCCACAAAAGTTCCTGAATCCTCGCTAACCAGTCCTTTGCATCAGTCGATGTGCCGAAACCTTTGAACGTTGGAGGATGGAAACTTAAAAAGTACTTCATCTGTCGGTCTCCCTGCCCAACAACCATTCTCTCAGCCAACGGCTCTGTCGGTCTGGCTCCTCCGCCCGGTATGACCGGTGTCACATCTGGGGTAACATGAGTCGTTACCTGTGCAACAGGAGTCACAACTTGCGTTGCCTCTGCAGTTTGGGCTATTAACATTGCCTCTGCAAGCATGCGACAAAAATCGGTCGGGGTCACACCCATGCCCATAGGACCCAGAGTAGTAGCACTGCTTGCCGAAGGCTCCTCTTGTGGCTTCAATGTCCCCGCCTTGTCGCTTGCACCCTTAACAAAAGGAAGGTAAAACAAGAATCTTCTTCTATTCGCAAAACTTAGACACTAGGAAACTCATGGTCCCACGATACTCCTATGTGGATAACTTCTTTACACGATCTGATTATGCCAAATTGACTACTAAACCTTACCCTGGACACTAACCTGGCTATAATACAAAATTATAACACATCCCCTATAATGACCATATAATATGGGTCCGACTGGGGCCCCACAACATATAGACACCACAACTTTAGCAATATAAAGTGATATAAAAGAACAACGCATCTCAAATCTCAGAACACGAAATTATAGAAACCTACAAACACTATAAGTTATCCACTAACAAAGGAGTATCAAAACGGCCATAAGGCCTTACAACAATCACGAGTCCAAAAACAGAAACACCAATAAACAGAGCAACGTACTTTAGCACTCCTAGGCTACCTCGGTACGCAAGCCGGATTATAGTTCATGGAGAAAAGCATTCAACAAAACATAAGTAAATAAAGGAGAATCCACTTCATGAGGCTTAGGCCTTTTTGGCCTGCGAGCTTGCTCCCGCTTGGGATCATTGCCCTGTAAAAATTTGTTGTAATGTGGGTCAGCAAAGGCTGACCTCAACCTTGTAACCAATACATCTCCTCCCGGCCGTCCCTAGCCGACCCCGGGGCACTCCATAACCATACAGGTCAGCACTTCGTATGCATATATATATATATATATATACAAAGAGAGTAAAGAATAAGGTTTGGATGTCAAAAACATCAAACTCGTTTCTAGGTTGAGCATTTAATAAAAAGGGGGCCTATAATGCAGCATGTATGCAAACCCGGGTTACACCCAAGGCACCCTATAGTGCATGAATCTAACATATCATCACACATCATCACGTCACATCACACGAGTTCTTTCATTTTCCCCTAACAACATTCAAGCCGCCACACAGAACTCTTGCCTAGGCCCCACCCACTTGTAGCTCTCAAAACCCAGGCTTGACTGTAAGCTCTGACTTCTCACATCAGGATTCCATCACACAAACAAACCGATGCTAAGAACCCTTACTTTACCCCACTCGCTCATGAGCTTCATCGCCCGGGCTTGTGAAAAGCATGGCATTCTCGTCAGTTTCTCAGAAGTGGACTTGTCTCCCTGGGACACACTCCACACTTGACTTGCATGTCATGGGCTAGCCAGCTGACCACAGAGACAAAGTCTCTCCTTCGCACATCAATAAATGAACATAGACTTCCCCACCCTAACCAACCATTCATTATCACACAAAATAAAGGGGGGCAAACATCACAAATGGATTCTTGCCACAAATGAATTTCTAGCAAAATCCTTAAGGCTCGTTATGCAACATCACCGAGTCGGACTAGCGGTCGTGACTACGGCTTCACCCATAATGCCTAATGCATTAGCAGAGTGGATTTTAAATGCAACATCATGATGGGGATGGACACAATCGACCCAGTTTCTCCTCTTGAACCATGGCAGCCCAAACTACTCTCATTTGAGACATCTGGTGCCTAAATGCTTGAAAGAAAAACAAGATAAAATGGATGCTGCTATGCACGCATCCTAAAGAGCGAGAGGAGAAGTGTCGTCACCTTATGACTCCTCTTCCTAGCCATGGAGATATTTATTTGCACAGATGAAAATGTGCGCCTTCAAATCCTCTCCACGAATCTGGTCTCAGTTCGACGAACGGAGCCTCAGAGCTTTGCTAATGGCAGAGAAAGTCCTTCCTCCTCCAAACCCTCTCTCGCAAACCCTGACTCCCACTCAAAATAGAAGAATGAGGGAAAACAACCATTCAGCCATACTTAAGCCTCTTGGACGGAGTGTCCTGGGCCATAGGATTACATCCCAAGAAGGATCAGACGGCCTAAATTCAGCCAACACGAAACTGCTCCCGCAAGCTACCATCGGGCGGTAGCTATCTACTGCGCCGCATTAACTTCCCGAGCCATCTATCAGAAAATAATACAGCGCTATCGCCAGCGATAGCAATACCGCTGCGCTGTAGCTCACTCAACACTTCCGGCTCAACGCAAGAATGCTATCGCCAAGCAGTAATTTGCTAACGCCGCGCACTACCACTGGACACACTCGACGCCTACAACTTAACACACTCAACGCCTACCACTCAATGCCTTCCACTCAACGTAAGAAGGCTACTGCCGGGCGATAGTGACGTACCGCCGCACTGCAATGCCCTGAGACAGAGTGGGTTGGCACCGGGTCGTCACAAAAAGTGCACATTTTTTGTGAGATCAAGAGTGGGTCGACACCGGGTCGCCATAAAAAATGCACTTTTTTGTGACGTGTAACGCCCTAAATTTCTTAAGGCAGGAAATAGCTCTCTGAAGGTTATCTCCCGGCGGTAGCTAGTTACCGCTCGGCGGTAGCTGAGGAATTAACCTGTCAGAGCTCTCGGGAAGCTATCGCCCGCCGTTTTGGTTATCGCTGGCGATAGACGGGTTAATTTAATTGGCGAAGTTCTCGGGTGGCTTCCACACGACATTAGCTTTACCGCAGAGCGGTAAAAGTGCAGTTATGTCGCATCCATGTGTCATTGCCTGATTTGAGTTTTGAGCGGTGGCGTCCTTAAGAAGCTAAACGATTGAGGTACCGCGCGATGGTAACTTCTTACCGCACGGCGACAGTGCTCGTAAACTGAATTCTAGATAGAATTGTGATCGCTCGCAAGTTTTATTTAGGGATCCGATGGCTGGAGGTTGCCCCTGCGGGTATATTGCCGAGAGAGTATGGTTCCATCTCACTTTTCCTTTGGATCTTCTCTTTCTAAGTGTTAGAGAGAAGAGAGAGTGAAGAACGAAGAAGAGGAAGGAGATATTTCCACCATTGGAGTTCCGAAGCTCCAATTCGCAAGATGAGTCTGGATCTGTGGAGGCAAGATCATTGCGGTCGCGTTCATCCGTCTAGATCTTTGGCATGGCACCGAAGAGAGCGCAAAGGGTAATGATTCTCTACTTGGACATGTGAAGTCCACTTCCTTTTGCATAGGAAACCCTCTCCCGCGAGTGTGCGATGATTGTGTGGCTTTCCTTTGGGTAGATACGGTATATCCTCGTATTTTTGCATTTAGAGTTCGGAATCGATGTACTAACATAGGCATTGTTTGTGAAGCCCATCAGGACAGGTTTGTCTGGATTGGGGATGTTTTTCATATGCTTATTTTGCCGGAGAAGACTCTGTGCTGTATGTTTTTCAGGTTTCTACGCGATAAATTGCAGCAGGGAATGTTGGGGACTAACTCGAAAGAGCACCTGGAAATCTTGGCAGAATCGCATTTCTGCTAGGTACCACACAACGGTAGTCTTACTGCAGGCGGTAGCTCTGTGAGAGAGCTGTTGTGAGGCCTGTCTCGTCGAGACCCGAGGGCCAGTGTTGTGGGGCTGAGTGCTTGGAGAGCCCAGCTTGGTGGCCTGAGATCCAGCTAGTGAACATAACGTGATTATGTGTGTTGGAATGGGAAAGGGGAGGTCGACCCGCATCATGGCCTTCTACACTCGGCGATTTGAGCAACGGGATATGACCGAACTATACTCACTAGCTATGCCAATCGACATGTGGGTAGTGTTACCTGTCGTAACCATAGTTATAAGTCTTAGGCTTTGATTCAAAAGACTATTTAATGCTCATGTATGTTGGTTGTCATTGAGTATGGTGGTGGGACCTTGGTTTTTGTTCGGTATACCGAGAATGTGCCCTGAGTGCATAGGGCGTGTGGTCATAGTACCAGCGTCTGTGGTGAAGTGTTCTTATATTGCACTTTCATAGCCATGTTTGGTTTTGCTAATGCTATGCAGGGAAAGAGCACCGCTGCCCCGGGTTAGTGGTGGGGTCGTTATAATTTGGTCAGCCTTAGTTGACCGTTGCATTATTTTGCCACCATTCGATGGATTGATCTTATGCAGGAACATGTTAGCCAAGTGGAAAGTAGCAAGTTGAAGCCCTTGTTGCTGTGCTGGCCCTTGAATTCCAAAGCAAAGTGTTTTCCTTTACTACTTTCATGTGTGGCCGGCCTGCATGCCGAAGTCTGTAAAACACTTATTATTTAAGTAAACAGTTGTAAGGCCATAAGGCCGAGACTCTTTGTCTATTCTTACTTTCATTCCTGTCTTTGACTTTAGTGGACATTCATGTTTTGTGATGGGTTCTTCCAACTTATTTAAAAGCTTCCGCTAGAATGCTCTGTGTTAGAATTCCAAATTTTATTATAGTAATTTGCTATTATTTCGTAACTCTACTAACTGTCCGTGGAATATGGCGTGGATACCTGGCCCGGACCTTCTGTTATATTCCTTGTGATGGATGGGGGTGTTATAATTTGGTATTAAACTACGGTTTTGGTCTTTCTTATGAGAATTCATGGTCGAATTCTTTAAAGGGGTGGTGAGCACAGGTATGTGCGTCATCATTATAACATGAAAAGAACCCTTGAATGTTCACTTAGGTATGAAAATACACATGTTTGAGGATCCATCGTGTTCCTACAATTGCTTTTTGTAATTTTTTTTGGTCACTTAATGGTGCGTTCTACAAATATAGGTGACTAGGAGTAGTGAATGATAGTTGGAATGTCGGCACTCTGTGGAAATTAGTACACCTAATGACGTGCCTACAACCCCTCCTTAAGTAGAGACAATAAGACTTGTGGTTGAGGCGGTGTTTGCGATGATAAATGCCCAGCCAGGGAGGCAAGCAAAAACTCCTGCCCCTGTCGTGGATCAGGTCCCGCTTCGTAGGGAAGAGCCTAGAGTGGTGGAACGAGAGGATGTAGAGCCTTTGGTTCCAAGAAGAGCGATAAAAAAGCAGCTCAAACATGTGATGAGCTTTAATCCTCCAGTGTTTACGGGGACTGGAACCCCAACCTAGGTCGAGGATTGGCTATCTCGTGTTAAGAGAGTCTTGACTGCAACTGAGATGGAGGAATGGAAGAAAACCACCATAGCCACCTTCCTATTGGATGGAGAGGCGAGACTATGGTGGGAAGAGTTGGAGCCGCATCTCTTGGTTGGAAGAAAACTCACCAATGTCTCGATGGAGGAGTTCTCGAGGTTTTTCCTGGCTAGATACCTACCTTCGGCACACATGATCAACATGGAGAATCAGTTTCAGAGAGATTGACGTAGGGAGAAAGTAGAGTGGATGAGTATCTCCACAAGTTCACGAGATTAGGACGTTATGCTGGCGTTTCTTTTGCTGACGAGGAGCGTAAGACAAACCAGTTTTATGAGGGCTTACGTGATGACCTAAGGATGCTGCTCTCTGTGACCATGACACAGGGTTTCCTAACTCTAGTAAATACCGCTCGATCTCTGGAGAAAGATGTGAAGAGAGTTCAAGAGAAGAAGGACTCAAGATTGAACAAGTCAGAGTTCAAGGTACCGAGTTCGTCAATTTCCGGGTTTCATAAGTGGGACAAGAAGGCAAGGACTTCGGGTCCAGCCATACCTTCGGGTGCGTCTAGAGTTACTACATTGCGAGGCCTGGTTACTTGCTATAATTGTGGCAAGTAGGGACACATCGACCGAGACTGTTAGAGCGGGCGCCCGAAGTCAGAAAAGAAGCCTAGAGCATCTTATGCGTAGAAGGGAAAGACGGTGGAGTCAACGACATCCCACTACGCTCCAGCCCAGCCTAGAGTTTACAACCTTAGCCAATAGGAGGACATAAAGCAGGCTGATGTGGTGATAGGTATGAGTTAATTAATAACACGTTTAGCTCTATATACTTGTTACCTTTTGCGTGTTAGCTTATGACTTGTTGTGCTAGGCTTTATTTTGATCTTTAATATTCTGGCGAGAGTACTATTCGATACGGGAGCTTCACACTCCTTTTTGTCCGAGGAATTTTTATCGTGCATCAGAGTACCTTCTTCGATGGCAAGGGTAACTTGGATGTGTTGCTGCCTAACGGGTGTTCTATGTGCGTAGATAGAGTTTATTGCGTGAAGGTATGGATTGGGAGTCAAGAGTTTGACTTGCAAGCATCACTACTACCGATATTAGAGTTTGATGTGATCATTGGCATGGACTTGCTCTCAGAGTAGCGTGCGTAACATTGATTGCAATCGCAAGGTGGTGAGACTTGGAGTGGATACAGAGCATGAGACGACGTTCTCTAGCATGAGGGGATCGAGCAATACTTTGATGTCTACTCTCCATATGGTTAAGGCAGTTCGTAGTGGTGCAGATCTATTTTTCACTTTAGTGAAGGCTTCGAAGCCCAAGCCAGGTCTGGAAAGCATCCAAGTTGTATCAGAGTTTCCTGATGTTTTTCCTGAAAATCTCCCTGAAGCTCTACCTCATTGAGAGATCGACTTCACCATCCAGCTAGTGCCAGGTGCCAAGCTTGTGTCACGCTCCCCGTACCACTTAATACCTAAGGAGATGGCAGAATTGAAGGTAGAACTTCAAGAGCTGTTAGATCAAGGGTATGTACGTCCAAGTTCGTCACCTTGGAGCGCGCCAGTCCTTTTTGTTAAGAAGAAGGACGGAAGTTTGTGACTGTGTATTGATTACCTAGATTTGAATAAGCTTACAGAGAAGAATAGATATCCGATCCTGAGGATTGATGATCTGTTCGATCAGCTGGTCGGTTCGACTGTGTACTCGAAACTAGATTTGAAATCCGGGTACAATCAGTTGAGAATAAGGGAAAGTGACATTCCCAAGATGACTTTCAACATACGTTATGGGCATTATGAGTTCACTGTCATGCTGTTTGGGCTGACGAATATGCCATCTGTGTTTATGGATTTGATGAATAGGAAGTTAAGAGAGTACTTAGACCAGTTTTGATAGGCTTCATCGATAATATACTGGTGTACTCACAGTGCTAGGATGATCATTTCAAGCATCTACATATGGTATTAGAGACACTGAGGAGGAACCAACTGTATTCCAAGTTCTCAAAATGTGAGTTTTTGCTTTCCACGGTAGCATTCGTTGGTCACGTAGTTAGTGGAGTGGGAATCACGGTAGATCTGACAAAGATAATTGTGATATGGGAGTGATCTGTGTTGTCTACTGTGCGGAAGTTTGCAGTTTTCTGGGGCTTGCCAACTATTACAGACGCTTCGTGGAGATTTTCTCGGGGATAGCATTTCCCCTCACTACTCTGATAAGGAAGGATTAGAAGTTTGTTTGGTCTCTAGAGTGCATACAAGCTTTTGAAGAACTAAAGTGTCGTCTGACCACGTCGCCTGTCTTATGTTTTTCATGTGGGTCGGAGGGCTATGAGATTTACAGTGACGCATCTTGGAGTGGATTAGGCTTTGTTATGCTTCAGCATGGGAAGGTGATAGCCTATGGATTGCGCTAGTATAAGGTGAATGAGAGGAATTACCCTGTCTATGATTTGGAGTTGGCGGCCGTGGTATTTACTCTCAAGCTTTGGAGGCATTATCTATATGGGATAAAGGTCGATATTTATTCATATCACAAGAGCCTGTAGTATCTGATAGATCATAAGGACCTGAACATGCGTCAGCGAAGGTGGATGGAGTTCCTTGGGGACTACACCAACAAGATTCACTATATTCCTGGGAAGGGGAACGTCGTGGAAGATGCTTTGAGCCATAAGACTCTTGCACAAGACAATTTGTTACAGATATATGATGAGCGGCTTATTCCTGATTTGAAGGCCTTGGAAATCTCTTGTGTTGACAAGAGATCTAGTGCAAATGCATGTTTGAGTTGGACGGGGGTTCAATATGACCTCACAGACAGGATTCGGCAAGCCTTGGAGTTGGATGTGAGCTTGAAACTTCACTGGGTGGAAGCCGTTGATGGGTCTAACGACCAGTTCTCTATCGATGATGGCCTTTTATGGAAAGGCAGCCGATTGTGCATCCCCAATATGGGGATGTTACGAGAAGAATTGTTGTACGAGGCGTATTTCTCAAAGTATTGGATTCACCCTAGGAGAACCAAGATGTTCAAGGATATGAAGAAACTGTTCTGGTGGCCAGGTCTGAAGAAAGACATATCATTATATATGGCAAAATTTCAGACGTGTACCTTGGTAAAGGCCGAATGCCAGAAGCTTGGAAGATTTCTGAAGTCTTTACCTATACCGGAGTGGAAATTTGATGCCATCTCCATGGATTTCGTGCACGGCGTACCCCAGAGCATCGGTAGTGACCGAGATGGTCGATTCACATCCAATGATTGGAGGTTCATTCTTCAATTATTGGGTACTAAGTTTAACTTCAGCACAACTTTTCACCAACAAACAGATGGTCAGACTGAAAGGGTGAACATGACAATGGAAGATATGCTTCGTATGTGTGCTTTGGATTTTGGGAAAAGGTGGGAGGACCATATTTTTATGATTGAGTTCACATACAATAATAGCTACCAGGACAGCATTCAGATGGCTCCTTTTGAGGCTCTGTACGGCAGGAGGTGTCGTACTCTGTTATCTTGGGTTGAAACAGGAGAATCGAAACTGTACAAGTGAAGGGACGTTAAAGATGCTACTTCAACGATAAATTTGATTCGAGAACGACTACTTTATTGCTCAATATAGGCATGCCAAGTACTACAATGCCAAGAATCGGAACATAGTGTTTGCGATGGGCGATTGGGTATACCTCAAGATAAAATCTCTTAAAGACGTATCAAGGATTCGACTATTAAAGAAGCTAAGTCTAAGGTATGTTGGGCCTTTTGAGATCTTGGAGCGTGTTGGTGAAGCCGCCTATCGTTTGGCTCTTTCGGTGGAGTTGAGCGGTTTGTATGATGTATTTCACATCTCAGTGCTGTGGAAGTTTATTCAAGAGCCTACTTAAGTGATTGCTGCGATCAAGTTTCGGTTTACAGTGGGTTGATGACGAAGGTTAAGCCCATTCGGATCAAGGACGTAGAGGTCATGCAGTTGCGGAACAAATCCATTAAAATGGTCAAGATCCTTTGGGACAACTGTGGCCGAGAAGAGCTTTCTTTGGAGCACGGGCAAACTATAAGGGAGGAGTTCTCTGAGCTTTTTCGCTGAGGTAATCAGTTGTACTGTTTTCTTTTTGTATTTTCCTGTAACGTCAAATTTCGGGATGAAATTTCTTTGAGTGGGGGAGATTTGTAACGCCCCAAATTCCTTAAGGCAGGAAATAGTTCTTTGAAGGTTATCGCCCGTCGGTAGCTAGTTACCGCTCGGCGGTAGCAGGGAAATTAAACTGTTAGAGCTCTCGGGAAGCTATCGCCCGATGCTATGGTTACCGCTGGCGATAGAAGGGTCAACTTAATTAACAAAGTTCTCGGGTGGCTACCGCGCGATGTTATCCTTACCGCAAATTGGTATAAGAGAAGTTATGGCGCGTCCACGTGTCAATGCCTGATTAGAGTTTTGAGCAGTGGCATCCTTAAGAAGATAAACGATTGAGGTGCTGCACGGCGGTAACTTCTTATCGCGCAGAAGTAGCACACGTAAACTTAATTCTAGATAGAATCGTGACCGTTCGATTGAGGTGCTGCACGGCGGTAACTCCTTAAGAAGCTAAATGATTGAGGCACTGCCACGTTGGATCGGCTAGGGTCGTTACAATAAAAAGTGCACGGCTCCGCTCTAGGCGTCGCTACCGGGCTGCAGCCCAAGCACCCCAACCCCTCTCCCTCCACAGGCGGGTTGTTGGTGGCCACAACCTCCCTTTGATGAGCGAACTCGACAGTTAAGTTGGGCCGTACGGGGACTTCCAAGGAGGTCACCCATCCCAGTACTACTCTCTCCCAAGCACGCTTAACTATGGAGTTCCTTCAACCTTCATCACCAATTGAGCTGCAGCTCAATTGGTGATGAAGGTTGAAAGAACTCCATAGTTAAGCGTGCTTGGGGGAGAGTAGTACTGGGATGGGTGACCTCCTGGGAAGTCTCCGTACGGCCCAACTTAACTGTCGAGTTCGCTCATCAAAGGGAGTCTGTGGCCACCAACAACCCGCCTGTGGAGGGAGAGGGGTTGGGGTGCTTGGGCTGCAGCCCGGTAGCGACGCCTAGAGCGGAGCCGTGGCACTGCCACGTTGGATCGGCTAGGGTCGTTACACGTAGCACCAGCATCTGTGGTGAAGGGTGCTTATATTGCACTTTCGTAGCCATGTTCGGTTTTGTTAATGCTATGCTTGGAAAGAGCACCGCCACCCCCGGTTAGGGGTGAGGTCGTTATAATTTGGTCAGCCTTAGCTGACCGTTGCTTTATTTTGCGACCGTTCGTTGGATTGTTCATATGCAGGAATATGTGAGCCAAGTGGAAAGTAGAGGGATGAAGCCCTTATTGTTGTGCTGGCCCTTGAAGGCCAAAGTGAAGTGTTTTCCTTTACTACTTTCATATGTATTCGGCCTGTGTGCCGAAGTCTGTAAAACACTTATTATTTAAGTAAACAGTTGTAAGGCCATAAGGTCGAGACTCTTTATTTATTCTTACTTTCATTACTGTCTTGGACTTTAGTGTACATTCATGTTTTGTGATGGGTTCTTCCAACTTATTTAAAAGCTTCCTCTAGAATACTCTGTGTTAGGATTCAAAATTTTGTTATAGTAATTTGGAATTATTTTGTAACTCCACAAATTATTCGTGGAATATTGCGTGGGGCCCCGGGCGGACCTTCTGTTATATTCTATGTGACGGATGGGGGTGTTACATGATGACCTAGGCTCGGCTTCACTCGGAACCACGTCCACCAAGGGATTCCCAACAAGACCTAGCTGGCATCGTCCGGGCTGCAGCCCAAGCACCCCAAACCCTCTCCAGCCCACCGATAGCTTATTGGTTCCATAGCATCCCTTTGATGATTCAAACTCGATAGTCAAGAACGTTCCATAGTTAAGCGTGATCAGGCTGGAGTAATACTAGGATGGGTGACATCCTGGGAAGTCCCCGTGGTGCGCGATTTACTATTGAGTTTGACTAATCAAAGGTAGTTTGTGGCCACCAACAACCCGTCGGTGGGCTGGAGAGGGGTTGGGGTGCTTGGGCTACAGTCCGGATGATGCAAGCTGGGTCCAGCTAGGTCTCCCTTGGTAGATGTGGTCCCGAGTTGAGCTGGGCCTGGGTCTTCACAACCAACACCTAGATCTTTTGATAAGGTGATCTTGAACTAAGGAATGAGTCTTTTGATTATAAGGCTCTTAGAACCACTGACTAAATCCTTTGAAGAGGGATTCTTAAAACTCTTTATTCAATTTACGGTATAAGAAGAAATAAGGGAGAAGAAGATGATGAATATGAAGAAGAAATATCTTCAAAATTGAGTTATATTTCAGCAGATTTCTGAGAACTCTTCAAACACTAAGTGTTATGGATCTTTAGCATATGATTTTGATCCACGTGTATTTAAGATTGTCATATCATCTATAGTTGTAGTAGAGAGGAGAGGAAGAAGAACAAGTCTCTACAACCGACAATCTCAAATAAATCTTCTATTTGTATGTCTTCATCATTTTGAAATACTTCCTTTTATTGATTGCCTTCAGAAATAAAGAAATAATATCTGAGAGAATCTTTTTAAACCAGGTCTTCAAAATCCTGTCAATCATCTTTAATTTTTATCCAAATATTTTTTCAGAAATTTTGTAGAGATCTCTTTCCATAACTACTCCTTTAGAAGCTCTTAAGATTCAAATATATACCATAAGCATGATCTTTAAATAATCTTGGAATAAATCTTCTGGACTTTACTTTCTGACTTGATATCGATGCTACGTTGAGTTCTGACTGAAGGTGGGTCGAATTCTTGCCTTGGAAGAGGATTTTGTCATCGTAACTGAGTAATCTACATTACATCATCTTCTTATCTACGCTTGCACCAATTTATGCTTTGGAGATGCGTCAACTTTTACTTCAGGGACTCTGTCAAATACTAAACGGAGTTACGTCTACTTTCGGTCGACGTTGCGTCGACTTCTAGTTGTTGTATATTTGCCTTGACTGATTTTCTTCTCGATTTCAGCTTGCCTCCTTCTGCCATTGATTAAATTGACTGCCCGTGACTTCTAATGTCCAAATTATCCTTACTATACAACATGAGTAATTTACCTAGAATAAAAAATCACTTAGAAGTAATTTATTAAGTTTAAAGTTCATGGTTTTTCACAACAATATCCACCTATTTAGCTTAACAAATTTTGCATGAGTTTATAGTGATTTTAAGTTAGAAAAGATAAAGAAGAATTATGAAGTATGAGCATTAAGAATGTCTGGCAACTGAGAGCTTTTGCAATAAATACTCTCTTTTAGAAAATTTAATTCCACTTGTGAGTGTATCTCTTGGATTCTTCCATTCTTATTTTAACTTCAATAACATCTGAAATGAACTCCCCCTGGCTGATAGACTCTCTATGAGATGCAAGGATCATCTTAACAATTTTTGGCTCTGGCACAACTATGTTGTAACAATTTCTGACTCACCATCAAATACATAGGGAGAAAAGGAATCATTAACCATGATATAGACAGTGCTTATTGATATCTCTGGCTCTGGAATTTGATCACTAGAAGTATTGTCATCCTGATTGCAATCCCTGGGACTGACCTGATTCTACCCTTTCTCAAGATCCTTCAAGGAGGATTTAAAATCCACTTTAGGAATTGGGGATTGAATAATTGCTGCTCATGCTCATGTAGAAATTTTGATAAAATATCAAATTCATTTTATAGATAAGGAGTCTTGTTGGAGCAGTCATCTTATTTCTTCCATTTAAGCAATTCTTCGATATCTTTTCTTCAAAGGCAGTTTCTAGTTTAGTATTTAGAACTTGATTATGGAGAAAATATTAGACTGATTTTCTAGCATAATCATTTGAATTTTCATGATTTGAGTATATTCTCATTGAATAACCAATATGAAGCTGATTATTTTCATTCAGGGCAATCGTCTACTCTAACATTAATGTTGATTTACTCAAACTAAGCACCTAGAGAGTCTTCTTTCTATAGAGTATTATTGGTGTAAGTTTTCATCCCCTTTGAAAACATGTTAGCTCCATGAAAGACTATATGCATGAACTCCTCTCATTTAGGGTTCCTCCTTCTATTGCACTTATAAGCTATGTTTGATAATGAATATCCATGGAAGATAACATCATCAGTCTTCTTATCAAATCTTACAAGATGATTTTTTTCATTAGTTATTATTTACTAGGAGCACCCAAGAGTCCTAAAGTGTGACACTATATGTGCTTATCCCTTCAGAAGCTCATAAATGCTCTTTAACTTTGTTTTGTGGATAAGACTTCAATTTGGAACATAGTTGGTAGTGTTAACTGTTTCATCCCAAAAGGACTTAGACAAATTTGACTCAGCCAATAATATCCTTCCTGATTCAATTATAGTTCTATTTTTTATTTTCAACTACCCCATTTTATAGAGGAGTTTTAGGAGTTGAAAAGCTATCTTATCCCTTCATCCACACAGAATTTACATATTAACATATTTTCAAACTCTATGCCATGATCATTTCTGATCATAGCAACATGAGTGATGAATTTAGATTGAACTTGTCCAATAAATCTTGAGAGGTCCTGAAAGTTTAAGATTTAGATATTAGTAAGAACACCCAACTGAATTTACAAGAGTCATCCACTACAACTAAAGTAAAAGATTTTCCTTCTAAACTCTGAGTTAAAATTTGACCTAATGAGTCTATGTGCAATGAATAAAGTAACTATGTAAATCATTATATCTAATTATGTTGAATGATGACTGTGTATTTGCCAAATTAACAAGCCATACCTAGATACTTTTTCTAATACTTACAAATTGGTAAGCTTCTAACTAAGTCATGTTTTACAAGCTTGTCTATGGTCTTATGATTTAAGTGACCAAGCCTTCTCTGTAATGCTCATTATTATCTAATCATGGTTAAATAAAAAAAAATCAGTTAAAATAGAATTAAAGCCAATTATATACATATTACCCTTCTTTTAGTCAGATAGTCCTATTACATTAGACCTGCACATAAAATTCAAGCATTAGTTGAGACCCAGGTTACCTTGGGCCCATTTCTTCTACCATTATATGGGGTTAATCAAGTATAGCATGACATTTCATGATACCCCTTTGGATCAAAGAGTGTTGATCTATTAAACTAATAACGCCTAGCATCATGTGCAATTTTATTAAAAAATTAACATCTATGTGATTTAGCATTGATATCAAAAAAAAATTTAGTATTTGATATGTTAAAATTTTTAATTGGAAAGTTGTTTCGATTATAAGTTAATGCAATTGCATGTTTGCGTTGATATGACGTTGATGTTGGGATGATGTTGCGTCGAGAAGAAATAAATGCAACTTTATACTTGTGTCAATTAGAATTTGACGCTCTAGAATTGCATCGAGTTGAAATGGACGCTTATTTCCTATTTCCATAATTATATTATTTTGAAGCATGTTTGTCCAAAAGTTTATATTTATGTTTCTAGGATTATTTATTGTATAAGGTGCTTTTCTCAGAATTCTCTACAGTGATTTTGATCTTGCAAGATATAGGTTGCTTGCATATGACTATTGTCATTGCTACTATTTAGATCAGTTGAGCTGAGAGTTGATTTTGAGGTATTAATATCTTTATTGTTGAATGAATTAGAAATTTCCTCAAATTTGTCAGGTTTGTTCACGAGAGTTTTAAGAATATTTTTTTGAGATTGAATGGGCTCAAATTTAAGGATTAATAGTTGATGGAAAAAGATCTCCATGCTTTTACTTTTTTATAAGAGCCACTCAATGCTTACAAGCGGGTGCATTGGAAGAAACCTTGGTCATAAAGGTATCAACACCCAACCCAATATACTTAAACCTCTTTGATAGGTTTTCAGAGATCTTGTGTAGTTGCTGACTCCTACCATTAAGAATATTCTCAAAGTTTTTTGCCTTGAATATTTCAGCCTTTAATGTGATGTTTTTATGTTTCAGACTTTCCAATTGTGTCTTTAATTTGTTAATTTTTATTCTAAGTATATCTTGTTCTATAAATGAATTTTCTAGAAATTTCTATTTAAGTGTACTTATTTCTTCTTGTAAATGCTTTATCTATGTTTTTGCATAAACTTCATCTTGGTATAAATTATTTGAAAAAAACTTCTTGAATCATCATTATCACGTAAGGTAATAGAATTTTTAAGCCGGGAATTTGATACATCTTTTTCCTCTTTAGGAAGTCCAAATTCCATCATACAAAAGGCCTTTGCCTTAGCTTCTTCTTCATCTACTTAGCTTATGTTTGACTCGGATTCTGGTTCACTGTATGTATCAGATGAATCTTCAGCTATCTTTATCAATGATTCCCACATCTCTATGGCTGAAGTGCATTCTTCCACTTCTTTAAAAATCTCAACATTCATGGAAGAAGAAAAAATGTACTAGGCCTTGGCATTGCTAGCCCAAGACCTCTTTTCTATCTCATTGAATTCTTCAGTCCTTTTCATATGTGTTGAAGGACCTGTCAAAATAGATTTAAAAAGATCTTCATCAATAGAATCCATAAATAATTTTATTTTGGCCTTCCAGAGTATAAACTTTTCTAAGTTACACACTGGAGGTCTTGTGGATACAAATCCTTATAATTATTTGATGACATTTTGAATATATATATATATTTGTGTGTGTGTGTTTGTAACTTTTCAACTGTTCAGGTATTTTTGATCACGGTGTTAACCATTATTTGATCAACCTCCCTCTGATACATATTAAAAGTGTGAATAGTTGACTAAAATTCTCAGAGATTTCTCTAGAGAAAGGGGGGGGGGAGTGAATAGAGATTTAAAATTATGCTTAAATAATTTATTGAACTTCTAATAACATAAGAATTTCACTCATAGATAATTGTACATAGAATAAAAATAGTAAATAGAAATCACATCACATCAAGTAATCACAGAAAATCACAATCGAAGAAGACACGAAAAAGTATAATAGTTCCCCAAAATCTGGGTATGTCTCCTCTTCTACCACTTTGGAAGGAATACACTATACCATTGCCTTTGTATTTTTATAAGGAGACTCTCTAAACCAATAACTAGATCTTTTTATAAGGAGATCTTGAAGCAACACCACATCTTTTTATAAGGAGATCTTGAACCAACTGACTGTGTCTTTTGATAAGGAGACTCTTAGAACCAACAAAAAGATCTTTTGATAAGAAGATCATTTACCACTAAGTCTTTTGATAAGAAGACTCTTAGAACCAACACCCATATCTTTTTATAAAGAGATCTTGAACCAAAGATCGAGTCTTTTGATAAGGAGACTCTTAGAACCACTAAATAAATCCTTTGAAGAGGGATTCTTAAAAATCTTTACTCAATTTACAGAATAATAAGAAATGAGAGAGAAGAAGATGAATATGAAGAAGAATTGTCTTCAAAGTTAAGTTCTCTTTCAGCAGATTTCTGAGAACTCTTCAGGCACTAAGTGTTCTGGATTTCCAGTATATGATAATTACTTACTGAGAAGAAAGTGCAAGAATTATAATCTTTTTAACATGTATTTTAGATTCTCCTTAGATCATCTGTAGTTGTAGTAGAGAGGAGAGGAAGAAGAAGAAGTCTCTCTAGTTTATAATCTCAATTAAATCATATGTGAGTTTTATATTGTATATTCCGTCTCTCTCTCTTCTATTTGAGATCAGGGTATTTATATGTTTTCATCATTTCGAAATACTTACTTTTGTTGATTGCCATTATTAAGAATGAAATAATCTCTAGGAAAACCTTTCTAAACTAGGCCTTCAAAATCCAGTTAATCATCTCTATTTTTTCCAAATATTGCTTCAGGAATTTTGTACAGATCTCTTTCCATAACTGCTCTTTTAATAGCTCTTAAGATTCAAATACATACTATAAGCATGATCTTAAAATAATCTTGGAATAAAAATTATGTACTTTCCTTTCTGATTGGATATCGACACTACGTCGAGTTCTAACTGAAGGTGCATTGAATTCCGTCTTGTAAGAGAATTCAGTCAATGTAACTAAGTAATCAACATTACATCAACTTCTTATCGATGCTAGCATCGACTTGTTATTTGGAGATGCGCCGACTTTTACTTCAGGGACTCTATTGAATACAGAAGAAGTTTCGTTTACTTCCAGTCGACGTTGCATCGACTTCTAGTCGACGCATATTTGCCTTAACTGGTTTTCTTCTCTATTTCAGCTTGCCTCCTTCTGCCTTTGATTATACTGACTACCTATGACTTCAATTGACCAGATTACCCTCACTATATAACATGAGTACTTAACCTAGAATATAAAACCACTTAGAGGTAATTTGTTAAGTTTAATCTATGGGTTTTCCCAACAAGTCGTGTTGGGGAGACAACAAACCTCGAAGTTATCTTACTTTTATTTGAAGTTTATTTTTTTTAATCTAGCTTAGTTAAATTAGAGTTGTTATTTCTTTTCTTATTTTTTTTCTAATCCATATGTATTTTGTTTGTCTATTTTGTTTTGTGAGTTCTAATCCTATTGCAGGAAATTGCCGATATTCTTTTATCGAGCCGGTGCTTGGAAAAAAATTTAGATTCTGATTCTGCCACTTCTAAAATACCCATTCTTGGGCATTGGGTAATGATGGGTCCGATTTATATAGGGTTTTTCAGAATCATCAGTGTTGGGTATTGTATCCACAATAACCCTGATTTGAAGAAGGGTCCAAGTAAGTTAAGAGGAATTGTAATTGTATTTGATATTGCGTTTCCAGTCAAGTACTTGCAGGTTTACATTGCCAAATACACACCAATGTCAGGTTACATTGGGTTAGTAAACACATGACTATACAATGTAATTTTTCATTGTGTAGGCCAATGTATTGACTCACGTGTAATCTCTCTATTGGGGTGTACTTCTATACCACGTGCATGAGAAGGATCAAGGAAAGAAGAAGAGTTGAATTAAGGAGAAAAGAAATTTTAGCCAAGTAAAATTCATCGAGTATTTTAAGGGATATTCGTAAAATTTATCGAGTATACTAGCTGATACTCGTCGAATTCGTCGTATATAACTACTAGCACTCATCGAATTCATCATATGTACTTGTGGTAGAAGTTCTGAAAAGTTGGAAACAAAGTTAAGTAAAATTTGTCGAGTATCGTTAAGTATACTCGTCAAATTCGTCGAATGTCTCTAACGATACTCGCCGAATTCGTCGAATATACATAATGATACACGTATAATTCGTCGAATCATCTCGATGCCACTTCTCCAGATTTTCTTAAGGCAAAGGCATCGAATGCTTCAAGTGGTCTATATGATACTCATCGAATTCATCAAGTATACTAGCCGATAATCGTTGAATTAGTCGAGTATGTATTCTGCCTGGCGTCGAATGGCAAGTTGAAATGAGCAAAATTTATCCAAGTAAATTTCGTTGAATATCACTACTAAGTTCGACGAGTATACTTAGCTATACTCGACGATACTCAACGATACTTGACGAAAATGACTTAGGTTATATTTTCTTCTTGTATTTAAAAACCGTGGCTTAGGTTGGATGATACTGTTGAAATCGAAAATTCGGTCTCTGTGGATTTCGATCCTTGGGGAAGGGGTGATCGCACACTTACTTCTCTCTCACAAGCAAAACAACAAGAGACTTAACACAAGGAACAGACCCAAGACTCCAACATGGAGGTCTCACCACACACCCGGAAGATCTTAGAGTGCTTCCCCTCCTTAGCTAGGTGATGAGCTAAGTATACCTCAAAAAGCATAAGAAGACCAGGAAACAAGTAAGCATGCCTTCTGAGGTACCCCCTTGGGTCTATTTATAGTTTTCTGAAAACGGTCTGCCAACAAACAACCTACTCTTTTCTAAATAGCTATATGCAGCCCAAATTGGCCATCCAATAACGTATTTCCGTTGTTCTAAACGGCTATATGCAGCCCTAAAAGGGCACCCTGGTATTTCACCTCTGGACCCTACTGGGCGAGTGGTCCATGGGAACACCACTCGCCTGAAGGAGAGAATGCCGGGAGAACAACACACTCGCCTCCTTGATTTTCTCTTCGACGGGCGGGTGACCACCTGGGCAACCATTTGCCTGGTTGGGCGAGAACTTATCCTGCATGCGCGTTGAGGCGTGAGGTCTGGGCGAGTGCCTGATGAAGATCACACTCACCAGAGGGCCTAAATTCCCCTCCCTGGTTTATGCGAATGACCTCTTCTGGGTGTGGGAAAGTAAAGGTTAGCCTGTCTAACTCGCCTAGCTGGTATTCCTAGGCCTTTGCCCAACAATTCCCTGAACCTGCCTGGGAGGGCCTACTCAGCGAATACGAGGTATACATAATCCCCGCTATTTGCGAGCTTTTGCAAAAGCTTGAAAAGAATCATCCAACCCTACGTATTTGATGAGTGCTTGCTGACCTGGAAAGGAATCTTTTGTGTGGCCCTCCATGGCTCCATAAATAATCTCAACGGGGGTCGAGGCTATTTTTCCCTTCTTGACTTTCTTGGTTCTTGCCTCCACAAAAATGTCACTCTCGAAGGAAGCTCTGGATCGGCTTGGCGATGTCTGTGCCAAGGATAAGGCCTTGATAGGATCATTCACCCCTAGCTTATATGCAAAGTTCCTGGATCATCCCCGAAGATGAAGAAAGCAAAGGTAGCCAGACGTGATTTGACCAGAGATGATTCAGTCTCGAAGGAGCCTTCCAACTCCAGGATTCCTCCGGTACATTCACTCGCTTTCTACTACTTGCTTGAGTAAAGAAGGATGATGATGCACTGACCCCAGATTCCGCCAAAAAAAAAGAAGTCGTTGAAGCGAGTGCCGAAACACACTCGCACGGGGACAGGAATGAAGAGACGGCCCGCGAAATCACCTCTCCACTCCAAATGTTGAAACCATATGCTCTCATGCGGGAGAAATGTAAGCCCTCTTTTGTCTTCTAGCCCTTCACCATGTGGCTCACACGCATTTTCTTCCCAGCTCCCCCTTTTGGAATTGCGGGGTTGAGAGTTCCCGTACCGAGATCCCCTGCCCGCCAGATTCCTGTGGATCCCGTGGTGAGCCTTATGCCACCCGCGGATACTATACCCAATCTTCCTCCGCAGGTCAATACTTCTGCTGTTGAACCGACAACCTTTCCCCCCAGACTTGGGAAAGGGAGCATAGCATTCAACACTCCCTTCAAAGAATGACCCAACACTTCTCGCATACCTTTTGACAAGGATGAGAGCACCAGACCAGGTAACAAACCTTACTCGCTTTCCATAAGGCGTGAAAACCATGCGTACCTAATACCACATTGCGCAGGGTTCTGTGAGATCTCATACACTGATGTTGACATTGATGAAGTAATCTTTGCTACTATGCGAGATCGCCAACCAAATGCAGGAGAACCAGGAGTCTACCGAGAAGCGGCTTCTTAGCTTAGAGAACAGTTACACGCAATTGATCGCCAACCTGGGGTGAGAAATAAGAGGCTGGTTGGACTACCCCGACCTTCATATCGCTAGAGCTGAAGATCAATTGCACCTTGCACAACGAGAACTTCAAACCATGCACTCTCTTTATTATACTCGCGCGATGCCTGCGGTGGGAAGGATAGGCCGGGGATGGCAGTAATGGCCCCTTGTGGGCCTACCGACACTTATGCTGAGTGTAAACAATGTGTTGACTATAAATTCTTTATTTGATCCTCCTTTTCTTTTTAGCTATTTATTCTTCCTGTTCCAGCACGTCTTTACTTTTGCTGTTATCCATGCTTAGATCTATGACGCAAATGCGGGAGCGCGAGATCCCACCAAGGGATCTGAGGCGAGATCGAAAAATAGGCTATTCACACCTTTTCATGCCTTGCCCTCCCGCAAAAATTTCTATAAATAGACCCTCACCTACCATATTAATTATCACATTCAATAGCCTCTAATTCTCATGCTAACTTTCTTTCTATTGCACTCGCCTCTTTTCTCTCTTTCTCCTTCTTAGTGAGATGACAGGGGAAGCTGAAGGACGAACAAAGTGCATGGCTGCATTCACCGTTTATCCTTTTGTGAATTGTAGTTTGTCCAAGGAAGAGTATCAGTCGCATGTCAACAACTACATCCCGCCAGAATTCACCGTGTGACACCAGAGGAGAGATGAGGCGATCAAACACTTTCCCTATGAGCTTTCCATCCCTGCCGAGCACTTCGAAGTAGGGTTGCTCCTCCCAATCTGGTCCGAGATCTGCCAAGCTCTCCTCTACTTTAGCGTGGTTCCTGCCAGCTCAACCCTAACTCCGTAGCGCTACTGGTCGCATTCGCCTACTACATATGGTCAGAGAAAATGGAATTCAGCCTCCCCATCTTCCCCAAACTATTTAACTTCCGTGCCAAGAGGTACGGGGTCGCCTTCATCTCTGGCAACAATCTTTAGGTGAAAGGTCTCACTAACAAAAATCATAACTGGGTCAAGAAATTAATCTTTGTCTCTGGAGATTTAGGAAACCTCCCGCTCTCGCCGATCTAAATGGAAGAATCTACATACCGCCCTCCAAGTCTCGGCGTTCATGAGGCCAAGCTTCATTGATTCCTCTTTGATAAGGATTTCGACGTTTCCTTCCCGAGGAGGAACATCGACACAGTGCTTCCAGTTCTCACCGGGTAAGGTAGTTCTCACATTCGCCCATATTTAAAGATTATATGCTTTTGAATTTTTCTAACTTATGATACCTGTGCAGGGGTGCGAGATCTCCCAATCAACCCTCCCTATGTTGCACTCTCTTCTGAGATGTCATGAGCTGAGGCTGCCTCTGCGGCCTGCAGAAGCCCAGCAAAATCGCTGCCGGGATCAAGCAGCCAGAAGCGAAAGCCTAACTCCTCCCTTCCTCCACCTCTTAAGAAGCAACAAACATCACCTCTCGCAAATGGAAAGGATATCGCCTCAGATTTCCCTATGAGTGTTGATGGCGAGATCGTAGAGAAGGATGTGGGAGAGATTGGCAGGACCACAATAGCAAAAGAGAAACTAGGGTCTAGGGATCATAGTAACTTCGGCCTGGGCTAGTGGATGCTGGATGATGCCGGCGACCCCCTGCTAGTATGGGATCGGGAAGCCAACAGGGCCTCCATCTCAACTATATTCCCCTCCTGGCAAGAGGGTGAGATGGTCTCAGGCCAGGCCTATGCTCTCGCATTCGGCCTATACGGGAGGGAGAGCGCCGCTTACTACGACGAGGCACTGATGAAGTCACTTGCTTATGAGAGCTCTCGAGCTCAATTCTGTGCCAAGGAACTCACTCATATGTCAGCCCTCCATGGAATCCACCTCTTGCGATAGCTGGCGGATGTGAGGGAGGCGCGATCCAAGCTAAATAAGGAAGTTACAACCTTGACGCGGGATCTAGACACCGCCAAAAAGGACCTCGCCTTGCGAGAGGCGGGAGTGGTAAGCCTTTCCTTCTTGTCATTCACTTACCGAATGCTATTCTCGCGCTAAATCTTGATTTTTCTATAGGATGCCGTGACTCTAGCCTAGAAATATGCGTGCATTGCCCAGCTCGAGGAGGAAAACCGGAGAATAAAGGCCCAAAATCAGCAATGGATAACCTTGTTGATCCCCCTGCCCTCGATCGAAAGGAAAAAGGCTCTGCTGTACACGCCACATAAGATTGATCTGATAATGCATGAGAATGCGATTGTGGCGGTGAGACATTCACTCCAGGTGATGAAGCGGGCTAGATTCTTGAATAGCGATGGCGAGAAGGTTATGACCGAGATCTTACTTCCAGAGCTCTTCCTTCCTGCCCCTGAACCTGAAGACAGTGTTGCATGCTCCGGCGAGGACGAGAGATCGTCGTCGTCACCCTGAAGCTCTTATATATTTTTTGTAACTTTCCTCTTTTTCGGGCTCTGCCCTCTACGGCATGTAATTGTTTATCGATGATATGAAAAACGAAGTTTGTTATGTTGTCTCAATCTTGTGCGTCGATTTCGAATGCTCTATTATGTGAAAACGTGTTCGTCTCGCACTCCTCTTAAGAGTTCGTGATCACGATATATCGTGAGACCATGTATTGACTTCTGGCTGTGCCAACCTATAAAATCATTGACTAATAATTAAACGTATAAGGCTAGATCTTGCATCATTCTCGCCCAATTGGTTCATGCACGCTGGTATATTTTTACTTCGAACTTGCCACCTAGGACAGATCTCGTGATGTTCTCGTCTCACCGCCTTACGCCCATACAGGATCATAGCAAAGGCTTTACGTCATTCTCGCCGCATAGGCTCACGTGCGAATGGGACAATTTGTGAGAACAGGCTTCGAGCGCTCGCATTCGCCTATACACTTCCCTGCCCTTGACCTTTTCCCCGTGTTTTACCTTTGATTGCCTTCTACTGGCAGGCGAGATCCCTGCTTGGCGAGATCTCCTTAAAGTCTTGAATTTCATCCAAGAATCCTCTAGGTTTAAAGTCTCCCTGGTTGGCATGAGCAGCCCAGGAATAGGTTTCAAGGTACTTTGCAATGTCTCCCAAGTGCCCAGCTGTCACAACCCGAATTTTCTCTGAGGAAAACGAATTATCAGAGTAGAAGAAAACATGTGTCATGATGCCACGTCGAGCAGGGGATAACTGCCGACGCTCAGGCCACCACTATCAACTATACTTTATGAAAATTCATAAGTTATATGATTAGAAAATCAGTTATATTTTTAAAGGCCGTATCCCTCGGCGCGGTGGATCACCTAGTCCACAATTTAAAAGTTATACTTATACGCTGCGGAAAATACTTTATTTAGGTTAGACATCCTAAAAGAGTCCATAAGTGCCCCTAGAGAACAACTTATACCCTACATTTAATTTATACTATATATAAGAAAACGATCTTTTTACGTTGTTTGAAAAATAGTGTTTAAGTTTTATAAAACATGTTGATCATGAGATATACTTATAATAGTCTTTTTTTTAGGTTTAAAAGTAACTAGCAACTTAGCATAAATAATCCCCAGAGCAAGTAGACAATCTCCAAAAAAAGGTAGCAGCAAAAAGATAACATATCTAATATCAAGGTAAAACTACCAGTGGGCGCCAACAAACTGACATGAACCCACTGGCAAGTATGTATGTCTGTAAGAAAAACAATCCCAAAACTACCTCACAAAAACAAGGAACTGATCTCTATAGCACCAGAGACCACCAGCAACTACACAACACCACTAGCCGTCAGAGTGGCTACTATCAAGAACCTGAGGCATTTAAAGAAGAAAGAATACCTCAGCAAGCAAAACAAGAAAAACTTCACGAAAGTGTCAATCAGAAGATAAGTAAAAGGGGAAAACAAAGCAGTAACAGTCACAACTGCCCAAGGCAAGGCAAAAAGGAAGTGCACTAAGTGCGAGGATGTTGGGATTTGTCTCCACAATGCCTCAAATTTGTAGGAGGTCAGACCTTGAACTAAGATGAATTAAGGTGTATTTGATGCTGTGTTTAAGTTGTATGTGTGCAGGTTCTAATTGCCAAGTGTAGACCAATGTCAGTCTATAATGGGTCACCAAACACAGGACCATACAATGTAATCCCTCATTGTGTGATCCAAAGTGTTGGCCCATGTATAGCCTCTCTATTGGGATACACTTCCTTCATGCACTTGGATTGATGGACAGAAGCATTGGAGCAAATTCCTCTTAGAATTTTCCTAAGTCCTTTATACTCGAGTATTTCCTTGTAATACACGAGTAAGTGTTTCCTGATACTCGAGTATATACTCTGGTACTCGAGTATATCTTCTGATACTCGAGTAAGTATGTTTATACTCGAGTAAGTATTTTCTGATACTCGAGTATATGCTCTGATACTCGAGTATATCTTCTGATACTCGAGTAAGCATGTTTATACTCGAGTAAGTGTTTCCAGATACTCGAGTATATACTCTGATACTCGAGTATACCTTCTGATACTCGAGTAAGTATGTTTATACTCGAGTAAGTGCTTTCTGATACTCGAGTATATCTTCTGATACTCGAGTAAGTAAATGTTTCTGATACTCGAGTAATATTGATTTTTTGATACTCGAGTAAATTTTCTTCCATACACGAGTAATTGACTCTGATATAAACGTTTCTCAGTAATATTTTTCTGATAACTCGAGTTTAGCCTTTGATACTCGAGAGTTATCGTCCTTTGTACTCGAGTATACTTTTCTATTACTCGAGTATACACTTCTGATACTCGAGTATACCATTTTTGATACTCGAGTAATACATTCTTCTCTCCTGTAATTCTCTCTTTCTATACTCGAGTATACTGCTTCTTGCTACTCGAGTAATCCATCTCTCCATACTCGTGTATATCCTTCATTACTCGAGTATGGCAGTCAACTTCTCCAGAATTATTCTAAGTCCATTTTTATCATAAGTACTTTGAATCTGTCAATTCTGATTGGTCCACGTGTCATCTTTAATCAATGTTATGACCGTTGGAACCCACCTATAAATAGGTCTTTTCAGAAATGACTTTTCTAAGCGTTATTACAGAAATATTCTTTTTAAGAAAGAGAAATTCCGTGAACCCTAATCTCACGCCGCCGCCATTGCCGTTCACGGAAGAAGAAGAAAAGTTTGGATCGCCACCTTCGTTTTCATCGATCTTTTCTCCAGCGATCCAGAAGAAAGAGAATCACTCGATCTTGCCAAGCCTTGAAGATTCCAGATCTACTTTCTTGATCGAGGTGGTTCTAGATCTCAGATTCGTGGATATTTCTCTAGTCGTCTTCTACATTTTCTGATCAAGCCGAAGTTCCTAAAGAAGAAGACAGATCCAGATCTGAGATTGTTGTTTTGATTTTTGTTTTCAAACCAAATTTCATTGTAGGAGATTCTTCTCCGAGACTTGTAGGAAGTTTTGTCTTCCGAGTTTTTGTAGATCCGTTTTGGGATCGAGATTTGTAGGAACGTGGTTCCGAGGTGTAGGATTGTTTTCAATCCGAGATAGTGGAGTAGCCGAGTCTAGTAATTTGCTAGATCGGTGAGGAAAGTGGACGTACCCAGATTGGGGAACCACTATAAATCTCTTGTCTTCTGTGATTGCTTGATATTTGCTGTGTTAGTTTTTAATTCCGCATTTGACACGCATCTCACCTATTCACCCCCTCTAGGTGATTTAGGCTAACAACTTAGACCTCTCAATTGGTATCAGAGGGAGGTTGATCGTTAAAAGGTTAACACCTTGATCTTAACCTTCTAAGTTGTTTTCTGAAAAGTATCAAGCATGAGTAAGACCAAGGATTTTGCTAAACTCCCTATCTGCACCAAGAACAACTTTCCTATGTGGAAGGAAAGAGTAAAGTTCTTCATGGAAGCAGTAGATCCCCGGATCTTCATGATTGTTGAAGAAGGTCCCCACATTCCTATGACTGCATCCACCATAGATCCCACCAAGCAAGTCCCTAGAAGTTGATGGATCTAGACAAGGATGAGATTGCACTTGTATCTCTGGACAAGAAGGCTAAAAATATTATAGCAAGTGCAGTCGACGACTCAATGCTGCAGAATCTAATTCATTGCCAGTCTGCCAAGGAGATGTGGCAATCCCTGGTGACTCTGATGGAAGGCACTGAAGAAGTGAGGGATGATCGGAGATCCCTTCTGAATCAAAAGTATGAAGCCTTCCGGCAAGGTCATAAGGAAGCCATAGCTGACACCTTTGAGAACTTCTTCAAGATAGTAAATGGCCTAAGAGTGTATGGCCGTGTCTTCACCAACGGGGAACTCAATGACACATTCTTAAGATCCCTAACCAAGGAATGGGATAATAAGGTATGTGCCATTCGGGAGTTTGGAAGGTTAGCTGAGACGGACCCGCAGAATCTGTTCGGAAAGCTTATGTCTTACGAGCTGCAAATCAACTCAAGAAAAGCTGAAGAAGAGACAAGCAGGTCTGCATCCAAGGAAAATCTGTCGCTCTAAAGGCAGATAGCTCAAGGAAGATAAAAGCTAGCTCTCCTGCCCCAGTTCCTGAGGCTGATGAAGAAGAATCATCTGAGCCTAGCTCATCTGGCTCAGAACTATCTGATGGAGAGTTCTCCCTACTCTCAAGGCAGTTCAAGAAATTCTTGAACAAGAAGAAGCAATGGAGAGGCAAGGATGCCTCATATAGAAGATCACGACATGACAGTGATCATCGGAAGAAAGGCTCAAGTAGCCATGACAGGTATAATCCTAAACCGAACAAACAGATTTCTACTGACATCATTTGTTATTGTTGCAACAAGCCAGGTCACGTCATCGCCGATTGCCCTCACAAAAAGAAAGAGGGTGGAAGAAGAGAGGAAAAGAAATCCTCACACTCCAAGAAGAGGACAGAGAGAAGCCTAGTAGCCAAGAAGAGCAAAACTCTCAGCGACTCTGACTCATCTGAGTCGAGTGAAGAAGAGGAAGCTTACTTTGGGCTCATGGCTCATTCGGATGATGAACAAGTCCCCCAGTTTACTGGGGAGGTAAAATCTCACACTCCTCTCTCTGATTCTGAAAATGACAATGAGCAAGAGGGATATTCCTCTAAAGATGAATCTGAACTCATGGGACAGTATAAGGAACTACTCACCGCTTACGAGAAATGTCGTAGAATGGTGAGAAGTCAAGCCAAAGAGATCAATTCTCTACAGGCTAGTGAGAGCAACTTGAGAGAAGAAGTCAATAGGACTAACTCTCTTCAAGAGAACCTAAATGAAGCTATGGAGGAATACAATAAAGCTCTCAAGCACCTCGACCTTAAAGAGGAAATCATCAAAGAACTGGAAAAACAACTCGAGGCTGAAAAGAAGCTTGTTGAGAGTTTCTCTAAGCCTAAGACAGTTCTTCCAATCGTTGCTGAATTCTCTGCTAAGGCCAGGGTGCTGGTTTAGGCCACATTGGATCTTCTAGTAAATCCTCTAGGAGAAACAAGGCCAAGAGGAAGAATAAGGCTGCCCGGAAGGCTCTAGCTGAGGAAAAAGGGAAAGCTCCCTTGGAACCTGTTGTGTTCAAGAAAGTTATCTTTCCCACGAACGAACTCGATTATGAGTCCACCTATGGACACTTTTCTAGGCCGATCCCTGAGAAGCCTAAGTCAAGATACCAAGGTTGGACTCGTCCTCGTAACTTTGGCGAGAGTGTCTTCAAGGCACCTTATGAGGAGATTCAGCTTCAAAGCTATGGACCTTATGCTCATGGTCATAATTTCAAAAAGACACCAAAAGTAAAACCCATTGTAGAAAAGCCTATGAAGGAGACGACCTCATGTAACTGCCATCATCATGAAGTCTCCTCCTCCAAGAGTGAAGCTCCTGCCAGACCGTCATTCCAAAAAGTCAAGCAGGACTACACAAGGCAAAGATACAACAGGTTCAACTGTTGGTGCTGTGGCAGAATTGGTCATTTTGCCAGTGATTGTTGGTTCAATCCTGAAAATGCTGCAACCCCTAAGGTTAGCAACGTGAGAGTGACCACTCATAAGGCTAATACTCGTAGGGGGAGTATTCTAACTCGAGACCAAGGACCCAAACTTGTTTGGGTTCCTAAGGCTAAGTGATTGTAATTGCAGGTATGTCCAAAGGCCACCAAAATGCCAATCTGGTACTTGGACAGTGGATGTTCTCGGCATATGACCGGGACAAGGAGCCTACTACTAAACTACACCTCAGTCTGCGACGGACCAAAGGTCATCTTTGGAGGTTCAGATCGAGGAATCACTAAAGGCTATGGTATGATTTCTAACGGTAGCGTATCCTTCTCGAATGTAGCCTATGTTGAAGGATTGGAACACAATCTCATCAGCATAAGCCAACTGTGCGACAAAGGATACGTAGTTGAATTTCATGCTGACAAGTGTTTGATAAAGTCGGTTAACAATATGGAAACTATCTTATCAGGCACTCGAAGCAGAAATATTTTCTGTTTAAATTTTATTTGTATAGACTCTTCGACACCAGTGTGTCTTTTGGCAAAAAGTAGTGCATCTCTTGCTGACCAATGGCACAAGAGACTAGCACATATTAATTTCAAAACTATTAATAAATTATTCTCTCAAAACTTAGTGCGTGATGCACCCAAGGTCAAGTGCGTTACAGACAGTCCTTGTCACGCTTGTATCAAAGGCAAGCAAACAAGAAGTTCGTTTAAAAGCATAATAGGCAAGGATTCCAATAGAAGTTTACAGCTTCTTCATATGGACTTGTTTGGCCCACTGCAGGTTAGAAGTTTGGGAGGTAAGGAATATACGTTGGTTATTGTGGATGATTACTCGCGCTTTGCGTGGGTGTTCTTTCTGAAACACAAGTCAGATACCTTCGGTATTTTCACTAACTTTGTCAGGCAAATCCAGAATGAATACAACTGTTCCGTAGTCAAAATCAGAAGTGACAATGGAACGGAATTCAAGTCTGGAGCCATGACAGAATTTTGTGAAAGTCAAGGTATCTTTCATGAGTTTTCCTCTCCCCGCACACCACAGCAAAATGGAGTGGCTGAGAGAAGGAACAGAACACTCATAGAGGCTTGTCGGACCATGTTGAGTGATGCCTCACTTCCGGAGTATTTCTGGGCTGAAGCCGTCAACACCGCTTGTCACGTGCAAAATCGAGCACTCATCAACAAAGACCATGATAAGACTCCTTACGAACTTCTAAAAGGCAGGCAACCAACCATTTCATACTTTAGAATCTTTGGTTGTAAGTGCTTCGTACTTAACAATGGCAAGTATCACACTACAAAGTTTAGCGAGAAAAGCTTTGAAGGTATTTTCGTAGGTTATAGTAGCCATAGTAAGGCCTATAGAGTTTTCAATAGAAAAACTCTGGTTGTGGAAGAGTCGATACATCTTGTATTTGATGAGACGAGTCTGTTGCAAAGCAACTCGCCTAGTGTGCCTATTGTAGATGCAGGTACAAAGTTGAAAGAACTCAGCTTGGATGAACCTATTAAAGATAAAGATGAGACGTTCATCAAGATCCCCTCTACAACCACCTTTGGAGAGGGAGATGATCAAGATGAAGAAGACATCCCAGCTGAAGATATAACTCCAGTGGCTGAAGAGATCCCAGATGCAAGGACTTTAGAGTTCAGACACTTGAAGGATCATCCTGTTGACCAAATCATAGGAGATCCTCGGGATGGTGTCAGAACTCGTCGAGGTACAACTAACGAGAATTTACACTTAAGCTTTCTCTCACAGGTTGAACCAAAGAAGTTTGAGGAAGCCAACTCCGACGCATCCTGGATTCTAGCCATGGAAGAAGAATTAAACCAGTTTAAAAGATGCAAAGTCTGGACACTTGTTCCTAGACCCAAGCATAAGAACGTCATCGGGACAAAATGGGTCTACCGGAACAAGATGGATGAAGACGGAACAATTATAAAGAATAAAGCCAGACTTGTCGCCAAGGGATATCGTCAAGAGGAAGGGATCGACTTCGACCAAACTTATGCTCCAGTAGCAAGACTGGAGGCAATCAGGTTATTTCTTGCCTACGCTGCACTTAAGGGCTTTACCGTCTATCAAATGGACGTGAAGTCCGCCTTCCTAAATGGTAACATTAAGGAAGAAGTGTACGTAGAGCAACCCCCAGGTTTTGTTGATCCAACCCTTCCTAACTATGTGTATTTATTACAAAAAGCACTATATGGTCTCAAGCAAGCCCCTCGGGCTTGGTATGAGACGCTATCTACCTTTCTTCTTGAGAACAAGTTCACGAGAGGAAAGATAGATAAGACATTATTTCTTAGGGAAATAAAAGGCAAGATCTTGCTAGTGCAAATCTATGTCGACGACATCATTTTTGGCTCTACAGACAACAACCTCTGCAAGAAGTTTTCTAAACTTATGCAAGGGAAGTTTGAAATGAGCAGTATGGGAGAGCTGAAGTATTTCTTAGGGCTACAAGTGAAACAATCTGAGGATGGAATTTTCATCTCTCAGACCAAGTTCACCAAAGAGCTGCTTAAGAAATTCGGAATGGAGAATGCAACCTCTATGAGGACTCCAATGGCCTCAGCTATGTCTCTAGACAAGGACGAGAAAGGGAAACCTTTTGATGAAACCAAGTACAGAAGCATAATTGGGTCCTTGCTCTACCTTACTGCGAGTAGACCAGATATAATGTTCTCGACATGTGTATGCGCTAGATTTCAGGTGAACTCTAAGGAATCTCACTACATCGCTGCAAAGCGAATCTTGAGATACCTCAAAGGAACACCAAATCTTGGCTTATGGTACCCAAGAAGTAATGATAGTGAACTAATTGGATTTTCAGATGCAGATTTTGCAGGAAGCAAAGACGACAGGAAAAGCACCTCCGGGACTTGCCAATTCCTCGGAAGGAGACTCATTTCCTGGAGCAGTAAGAAGCAAAACTGTGTAGCCATCTCAACGGCTGAATCAGAGTACATCTCTGCAGGGAGCTGTTGTGCACAGCTTTTGTGGATCAAGAATCAGTTTGAAGATTACAACATGAAGTTCCAGAACATTCCACTGTTCTGTGATTCTTCCAGTGCAATTGCAATAGCCAACAACCCAGTCTCCCACAGCAGGACCAAGCACATAGAGCTTCGCTACCATTTCATCCGAGAGCATGTGGAAAATGGAGATATAGATCTACAGTATGTCTCCACAGACAGGCAAGTTGCAGATATCTTCACCAAGCCGCTGGATGAGTCCAAGTTTTCATTCTTCAAAACTGAGCTTGGACTGCTTAACAAAGAAGACCAATGATGGACTCAGAAATTTAGAAGAGGTCAGAAATGTTGGATACTCTGAGGTACATTTTTTCTTTTGTTTAGTGAAAATTCCTTCAAGAAATTTGAGACTCGAGAATAGTTACATTTACACGAGTGAAATAGTGAATACTCGAGTAACAAGTCAAATATACTCGAGTAATCAAATCAATACTCGTGTATGCACTCCTTATACTCGAGTATGAAAAGTCTTCAGAATTTAATACTCGTGTATTGAACTTCATATACTCGAGTAATCAGATTGATACTCGAGTATGAATTTCTTATACTCGAGTATGGAAAAAAAATCCGTCTAGACTTAATACTCGTGTATACTCAGTCCATACTCGAGTATATGTTAAGGATTACTCGTGTATGCCGTAAACTTCTCTCGTGTAATCGGATTTCTCTGGAATTTTTCAAACTCTCTAATCGCACAACTAAATTGCCGCCTCTTCAGGTATGTCTTTATAATTAATTCGTTTTAAACCTAATTAGAATTATTTATATATATATATTCAAAACGACAAAGTCCTTTCCACTTCTCATTCACTCGAGTAGCCGCCGGCTGTTCGTATTCCCGGAACCCTGTTCTTCGTCTTCCGTCGCCGCAGATTCCTGTCTTCCTCATTGAAGAATCGCTGATGGCTCCTCCCTCCTCCAAGTTTGGAATCGGCTCGGAATTAGTGACTGATGGCATAGAAGATATCTCCGATGATTTCAAGAACCTTCTGATTCTCCTCGACACGGCCGGATTAAACTTCGTTCTTCAAGAACCTTGCCGCCTTTTGCTTTCTGATGTTGAAGAGTTCTACAAAAACTTGAAGATTAGGCACAATGGTACAGTTCTGAAATCAAAGGTAAGGGGAGTTGATGTTCGGTTAGATAAAACCTCTGTCGCCACTCTGCTTCGGATGCCAGTGGTCGACGAAGAAGATGATTTAGACAAGGCAGATGCCGACCGCACCTCCTTATTCTGTGGTCGAGATCCAGAAGGTGGAGGTGAAACCCTGAACCGCTCTCTGTTCAATCCGGAAGGGAAGTTTCTAGTTGACATCATTGCCAAGATCCTCTGGTGCAAGACTTACTCCATTCGAGATGTATCACAAAATCTTTTTGATGTTATGCAAGCTATTGTCTGTAGGAAGAAGTTTCAGTTTGGAATGATGATTCTAGATAAGATCAAAGAAAGCGTCAAACATCCCAGCTTTGCCAGGATTATCTCCCTCCTCCTCCATGAGATAAATCCTACAGTGTTTGACTTCTCTAAAGGGACTCCTCTTCACCACATGAAGAAAGTCTCAATATCATCCATTCAGAGGTATGACCTCAAGATCATGAACCCTGCCCAAACCTCCAGACAGCAAGCTGTCATCAGGACCCCATCTCCTCCTCAACATCAAATTGCTGACACTCTGGGTGCAGCAATTGAGGGGAGCCTGCCTCTTCTCTACCTCAGAATCAGGTCTCTTCACAATCAGTAATTCCAGAAACAGAAGAAGTAAGAATTCCTACTCCTCCAATCTCTCCTCATCCAGCAGATATTCAATCAGCAAATCCAGACTCAGAGATTCCAGACTCAGCAGCCCTTCTGTCTACAGCTGAGGATATCAACAAACTCATTGATGAGCTCAGCTCAGATGCCCCTCTCTTCCAGAATGACTCAGCTGCTAAGTCTCCAGTTCAGTCTCCTGCAAGAACCCCAGCTCCAACTCCTGAAAGATCTCCAGTCCATTCTCCTGAGAGTGAGCCTAGTACATCAGCTCATATTCTCCTGTCTGATGATGAGATGTCTCCAGATCCTGTGGAGGCACCTCTGAAGAATTTGGATTTCTCCATGCCCTCTCTCCTACCCTCAGAAGAAGATGTTGAAACAGTTCCATTCAAGAGAGCAGTCAGCTCTGTGGTGATCTCAGAAATCCCTCCTTGGACTGCTTCTGCTTCTACTTCTGCTCTTGCTCCTGCTGCTTCAGCTCCTGAACCAACCTCAGCTCCCTCCTCTTCATCCTCAGATTTTATCAGCAAGATAGAGCTTATGCTAAAAGAACAGAGAGAATACTTTGATGCCTCTCTGCAATCAGTAACATCCAAGGTCTCTGCTCTTGAAACAGAGATGAGCAGAGGCTTTGCAGAAATCCAAGCAAATACTGATGAACTAAAAAGGTTGTTCCAACTTGGAGGCAAAGCCATAGACCACACCATTACAAGCATTGGTGAACTAAGAAATCAGGCTGAGACAGTAGCTCACAACCAGCTTAAGCTAGATGAGAGAGCTGAACTGAATGTTGTTAAAGTGTGTAATGAAGTGAGCACCTTCAAAGATGAAGCCATTGCAAAGCTAAACATAGATATCAGCAAGGGGGAGAAAGTTGTAAAAGAACAAGTGGAAAAACTTTATGAGCAAGCCCAAGCAGTTGCAAAAGAACAAGTTGAAACTCTCTCTAAACAGGCTCAAACTACAGTGGATGAAATTGTAAAGGAAATGAAAGCAGACACTCTCTCTCAACTTCAATCTGTAAAGTTTTATACATATGATACTGCTGTGTGGCTGCATAACATGAACTTCCCCAATGCTCAGCTCAACCCAGCCATCATTCCTCAGCACCTCAATCCTCTTGAAGAGCAACCCTCTGCAGATGCCCCTGTCCAAGCTACCATTCCAGAAAGTGGTGTGCCAGTCTTTTCTCCTAGACCTGAGGGTGATCTGACTGAGCCTCCTCTCAACTACTCTGACTTGTGGCAAGATGATTTTGTTTCCAGTTCTCAAGGTCCATCTAAAAGGAAAAGAAAGTATGGTGAAGGTGCCTCTGCAAGTCGTTCTGAACCCAGAAGAGATCCAGCAATTGTTCACTCAGAGATTTGGAGTCCAACCTCAAAATCCCTTATTCTTGATACCCTGAAATTAGTGACAGATCATGGGGAAAACAGAGACAATCATTACAGCTACTCAGAGTGGAAAGCATATGAAGCTTCACAGATTAAAATCAGACTCCATGACAGAAACTGGGGACACAACAACCCTGCTGCTCCTCCCAGGCCCAGGACCTATTTCCCAAAGCCTTACAGCTACCTGGAGAGGCAACAGCTCAAAAGGGAAAGGATGCACAAGGATGCTCCATCTTGAGTGGATCTGAGAAAGTGGAATTGGACTATTTTGTTTATGTGTTTTAAAAACATTTCCTCATATATATATTTAATTCTGATTATGGCCATATTTTGTTTACTCTGCTTTAGTTAAGCTTATTCTCCTGTTATATGCTTGCTGTTCTTTTACTCTTAAGCAATTCACCTTAGTATAGAGAGTGCTGACATCTACAAATAGGGGGAGATTGTTGGGATTTGTCTCCACAATGCCTCAAATTTGTAGGAGGTCAGACCTTGAACTAAGATGAATTAAGGTGTATTTGATGCTGTGTTTAAGTTGTATGTGTGCAGGTTCTAATTGCCAAGTGTAGACCAATGTCAGTCTATAATGGGTCACCAAACACAGGACCATACAATGTAATCCCTCATTGTGTGATCCAAAGTGTTGGCCCATGTATAGCCTCTCTATTGGGATACACTTCCTTCATGCACTTGGATTGATGGACAGAAGCATTGGAGCAAATTCCTCTTAGAATTTTCCTAAGTCCTTTATACTCGAGTATTTCCTTGTAATACACGAGTAAGTGTTTCCTGATACTCGAGTATATACTCTGGTACTCGAGTATATCTTCTGATACTCGAGTAAGTATGTTTATACTCGAGTAAGTATTTTCTGATACTCGAGTATATGCTCTGATACTCGAGTATATCTTCTGATACTCGAGTAAGCATGTTTATACTCGAGTAAGTGTTTCCAGATACTCGAGTATATACTCTGATACTCGAGTATACCTTCTGATACTCGAGTAAGTATGTTTATACTCGAGTAAGTGCTTTCTGATACTCGAGTATATCTTCTGATACTCGAGTAAGTATGTTCATACTCGAGTAATTGATTTTTGATACTCGAGTAAATTCTTCCATACTCGAGTAATTGACTCTGATATAAACGTTTCTCAGTTATATTTTCTGATACTCGAGTTTAGCCTTTTGATACTCGAGTATATCGTCTTGGTACTCGAGTATACTTTTCTATTACTCGAGTATACACTTCTGATACTCGAGTATACCATTTTTGATACTCGAGTAATACATTCTTCTCTCCTGTAATTCTCTCTTTCTATACTCGAGTATACTGCTTCTTGCTACTCGAGTAATCCATCTCTCCATACTCGTGTATATCCTTCATTACTCGAGTATGGCAGTCAACTTCTCCAGAATTATTCTAAGTCCATTTTTATCATAAGTACTTTGAATCTGTCAATTCTGATTGGTCCACGTGTCATCTTTAATCAATGTTATGACCGTTGGAACCCACCTATAAATAGGTCTTTTCAGAAATGACTTTTCTAAGCGTTATTACAGAAATATTCTTTTTAAGAAAGAGAAATTCCGTGAACCCTAATCTCACGCCGCCGCCATTGCCGTTCACGGAAGAAGAAGAAAAGTTTGGATCGCCACCTTCGTTTTCATCGATCTTTTCTCCAGCGATCCAGAAGAAAGAGAATCACTCGATCTTGCCAAGCCTTGAAGATTCCAGATCTACTTTCTTGATCGAGGTGGTTCTAGATCTCAGATTCGTGGATATTTCTCTAGTCGTCTTCTACATTTTCTGATCAAGCCGAAGTTCCTAAAGAAGAAGACAGATCCAGATCTGAGATTGTTGTTTTGATTTTTGTTTTCAAACCAAATTTCATTGTAGGAGATTCTTCTCCGAGACTTGTAGGAAGTTTTGTCTTCCGAGTTTTTGTAGATCCGTTTTGGGATCGAGATTTGTAGGAACGTGGTTCCGAGGTGTAGGATTGTTTTCAATCCGAGATAGTGGAGTAGCCGAGTCTAGTAATTTGCTAGATCGGTGAGGAAAGTGGACGTACCCAAGATTGGGGAACCACTATAAATCTCTTGTCTTCTGTGATTGCTTGATATTTGCTGTGTTAGTTTTTAATTCCGCATTTGACACGCATCTCACCTATTCACCCCCCCCCTCTAGGTGATTTAGGCTAACAACTTAGACCTCTCAGAGGACATCACAATAACTCTGCCCAAATGCTGCAGAGTCTACAAGGCTACCATGAGCCCAAACACTGCAATCTACCAAGGAAGAAACGTCTAACACCCTAAGCTGTGAGAGATGGTAGTAGCAAAATAAACAACGCGGATCCGGGTTGGAGGCAAACTCAGTCCCCCATCCAGCATTTCCAAGCAAACAAAGCTCAAGGGTCTACATGTGAAAGCACTAGGGACCTCCCACCCCCTTTCCCAGCTCGTACCTGGAGCAAGATAAAAGAAAAGGGTGGCCACGGCTAAATTACACAACACCGCCCCCATTAAGAGCTTCAAACCACTACTACTAACCACGACCCACGATTCGGCCTTTAGGAAAGAAAACATAGCCGACAAGGAACCTCAAAATCAAGGAATTCACTCAGGAAAAAAAATCAAGGTAAGGTAAAAGCGTTGAGATGACTCAACACGGCCTGACGTTGAGTGAGCCCCACTCACTCAACGCCTAACCAGACCTTAATGTTGAGTGAGTTAGCCTCACTCAGCGCCAGAAACAACCATGGCATTGATTGAGGTTCACTCACTCAACGCCCTCCGCAAGAACATCTCTAGCATTGAGTGAGCTAACCTCACTCAATGCCAAAACAACTATGGCATTGAGTGAGGTTCACTCACTCAACGCCTCCCGTAAGAAAACTCTGGCGTTGAGTGAGCTAACCTTACTCAATGCGAAAACAACTATGGCGTTGAGTGAGGTTCACTCAGTCAACGCCCTGGCACTTAACCGCAAACAGAGACAGCGACGTTGAGTGAGTCCACCTCACTCAACGCCAAAGCAACAATGGCATTGAGTGAAGTTCACTAACTCAACGCCCTGGCACTTAACCACAAACAAAGCAAGCTGCGGCGTTGAGTGAGCTGACCTCACTCATTGCCAAAACAGCAATGGCATTGAGTGAGGTCGACTCACTCAATGCTAGAGGACATGGCCGCACAGAAGGGTTGTGGCGTTGAGTGAGTCTACCTCACTCAACGCCAAAGCAGTAATGGCGTTGAGTGAGGTTCACTCACTCAACGCCAAAGGACTTGTCCGCAAATAGGTCTACGGCATTGAGTGAGTTCACCTCACTCAACGCCAAAACCAAAATGGCGTTGAGTGAGGTCGACTCACTCAACGCCAAAGTACTTAGCCTCAGAAAAGGCTGCGGCATTGAGTGAGCCCACCTCACTAAATGCCAAGGTACTTAGCCGCACAGAAAGCTACGGCGTTGAGTGAGTTCACCTCACTCAATGCCAAAACTGAAATGGCATTGAGTGAGGTCAACTCACTCAACGCCAAAGTACTTAGCCTCAGAAAAGGCTGCGGCGTTGAGTGAGCCCACCTCACTCAACGCCAAAGTACTTGGTCACACAGAAAGCCACGGCGTTGAGTGAGTTCACCTCACTCAATGCCAAAACGGAAATGGCGTTGAGTGAGGTCGACTCACTCAACGCCAAAGTACTTAGCCGCTAGCAGGGGCTGCGGCGTTGAGTGATTCCACCTCACTCAACGCCCTAGTACTTAGCCAAAAATTAAATAGGCCAAACTATGGCTTTGAGTGTGTGCACCACACTCAACGCCAAACCCGGGCGGCTTTTGGCTTTGAGTGTGTGCACCACACTCAACGCCAAAACCCGAGAGCTTACCAAGACTGGTTCTAACCAGAGCACTACCACAGAAATCTCCCTCTCTCTCTTGGCTCCACCCGCAATAACACCAAACAAGAAATAAAAATCTGGAGTCTAAATGGGGGAAACAACCAGCGGGTTGAGCACAAACAACAGAAGGAGGGGGGTGGGCTCATAATGGGAAATTGAAGCACAGAGCTTTAGCAAAACAAAAGAGAAAAACTTGTCTTCTATCCTAGGTCTAACTGGGTAGTTAAAAGGGTAAAAATCCAAACAGCAAGTGCAAGAACCACTTGCCTCGGTTTTTCAGCGAAGCTTCGCTCGAGCCTTTCCTCTCTGTCGACACCAGCAGCAGCAACACCTAGTCAGCACATCCCGAGCTTTAATGGCGGAAAGAGCAAAAACAAAAAATCCAAGTCCCCTAAAAACTCCACGAAAATCAAATCTATTAACGTAGAAACGTAGATCTAAGAGAGAGCAATCCAAATCCGCTTTCGAAATCGAAATCCGTCCACAAATGCTCCCAGAATCGCCGTCCGAAGGGGTAGCAGGTCCGGCCGTTTTCCTCTGTTTTCCGCGAACAGCAGCAGGCGACGGTTTTCGGCAAGAAGAAGAATGGGCCCGCTAATTTGGCTTAAGGCTTTTAAATAAATCTAAACACGCCTATACAGCCTTAACCGCCTCCTAAGCCGCCGGTTCACTCTCTAAGCTTTTGACCGAAAAGAATCATTTAAATAGCTTAAAATATTACTTATTTACATTTATTATTAGTACACCCAAAATGACGCGAAAACCGAACTACCTCAGAATTCGACGAAACTCGTACCGTAGCTAAATACCCATGCTACGAACGCAACGGCGAAGTCGAAATTAACTTTTGACGAACAGAACTCGAGTTATACCCACCTGAAGCCAAAGCACAAGCATCCCCCGAGAGGCCACACCGGGTCACCCAAAACGACTTGGCTTGCTAGGGAGATCTTGCCAATAGGCTACAAAATTGTCCACTCAGTTCTAAGGAGTTAAGACCACACTCTACAGATGACACAAGCCAAGAAAATGCATCGACATAACGCCAAACGAGAATTAAATAATCACAGAAAAAATCGGGGGTGTTACAGTCACTCCACCTAAAAGAAAGTTTCGTCCCGAAACTTTACGCACAACACTTCTACTATAGAAGGAAAAGTAACAAGCCAAATATTACAAGAAGGAAACATACCAATCCAATCAGGGAAATAGCTGAGGGTGAGCCTCCCTTATAGCCGACTCTAACTCCCAAGTCGCGCTTTCCAAACCCTGATTCTTCCTTGGAACCTTTACCATCGGGATGGACTTCCTTCGCAGCACCCGATCTTTAGTATCCAAAATGCGGACCGGCACTTCAATAAAAAAGAGATTAGGCTCCAACTGGGGCACAACATCCAAGACTTGCCCACTGCTGCGCACACACTTCCGCAATTGGCTTACATGAAATACATTATGAACACCTGGGAAGTTTGCTGGAAAATCCAACCTATAAGCTGACACGCCAATCCGCTCCACAATCTCAAACGGGCCCACATACCTCGGGTCCAATTTTCGGTTCTTACCGAACCTCTTAACACCAATCATCGGGGAAACCTTAAGAAACACAAGGTCCCCTACAGAAAACTCCAAGTCATACCTATGCCGATTGGCGTTCTTCTCGTATCACTCCTGAGCTACATGAAGCTTTTCTCGAATAAGCTTCACTGGGACTTCCATTTCCTCGAGCGCATCCGGACCCAACAAGGGTCTCTCACCTGCCTCAGCCCAAAACAGGGGAGTTCTGCAGTGCCTCCCATACAAAGCTTCAAACGGAGCCATTTGCAAACTTTCTTGATAACTGTTGTTGTATGCAAACTCCATAAGTCGCAACTGCTCATCCCACGCACCACCGTGGTCTAGAATGTAGAATCTGATCATATCCTCAAATATCTAGTTCACCCGCTCTGTATGCCCATTGGTTTGTGGGTGGTAAGCAGTAGAATACCTCAGATCTGTACCAAAACCCTCCTGCAGACTCTGCCAAAAACGAGAAGTAAACCGGGAGTCTCGATCAGAAATGATACTAACAGGCACACCGTGCAATCTGATGACCTCATTTAAGTACAACTCTGCTATCTTCTTTGTCGGATAGTCAATCTTATACGGCACGAAGTTAGCACACTTCGTCAGTCTATCCACTATGACCCAAACAGAATCAAATCCACTTGGAGATTTCGGTAAGCCCGTGATGAAGTCCATAGAAATGCTTTCCCACTTCCACGTCGGGATCTCTAACGGAGTCAACTTACCACCAGGCCTTCCGTGATCGGCCTTTATACGCTTGCAAGTGTGTCACTCAGCAACAAACCGGGCTATATCACTTTTCATGCCATACCACCAGGCAATTTGCTTCAAATCACAATACATCTTTGTAGATCCTTGATGGTAGGAAACACTGGATCCATAAGCCTCTCTGCATATCATACCCCTGATGTCCCCAATAGCAGGGATGCATGTAACACCCCTATCCGTCGTATAGCATATAACAGTAGGTCCGGCCGGGGCCCGATGCCATATACTACGGACAGACCGGTTGGTTACGCGTTGAAACCATTCAACCAATCAAAACGTCCTACACAACACCTAGCGGAAGCAATTTATTAGGTTGCAAAAGAAGTAAGAACCCAGACACAGAGCATGAATGTCCACTACAAACCCTGGAATGTAAACATACACAAAAGATAAATGGTCTTAAGGCCTTACACTGTTCTCTTAACAAAAAGTAGTGTTTTCCAAACTTCGGCACGCAGGCCGGCCATACACGATAAACGGGAAAGCATAAACAATTAGGCCTTCAAGGGCCGGCGCAGCAACATGGGCTTTAGCCCGCTATTTTCCCGCTTGGCTCCGCAGCACCTGCAAGCGACAAACCACCGTCCGGTGGCAAACAATAGCAACGGTCAGCAATGCTGACCAAATTATAACGATCCCGCCCCCAAAATCGGGGCGGCGATGCTCTTTCCCTGCACTTTATTAGTTGGCAACAACAATAGTGTAAACACACTTCAACACAGGCGTAGGCTCGCACGGCCATACACCCCATGCACTCAGGGCACATTCACGGCGAACCGACCAACGTCACGTCAATTCAAGCCATATATGTTCCCGTTCCACCACCGCCTCTTGGACGACCAACCAAATGAGCATTTTGCCTTCCTGGCCTTGGTCACGGCAATTTAAGCCATAGAACGCCGAAGACCCTCATCCATGTCAACGGTCCGACCGAACGACATAGACCGGGTACGGTTCCGCCTGACCCGTGCTCATATCGCAACGGCAATTTAAGCTATATGCGCAGGTCAAGACTCACCGAGTTCCGTTTCCGCCACAACAATCACATAACCAGGTTATGTTCACGTTGGCTCCCCGGCCATCGTGTTGGCAAAACTCGCTTTTGCCCAGTTTTCTGGGTGCACCTTGGAGTTAATCTCCAAGGCTCCCTGATGCAATCTACCACGTAGAAACCCGAAAAATGCCCAAACACCCGGAGTCTTCCCCGGTTCAAATGCAATGCAACAACACCGATCCGGCTCTACTGGTCCGGATAGGCTTCACACACAATGCCTATGTCCGTTTTCGCATACGAACTCTACACAAGGGGGACTTTACATATCTACCCCAAGGAACGCTTCAACTCTTCGCTCACTCGCGGGAGCGGGCTTCCTATGCAAAGGGAAAAAGGGGCTTCACATGCCCAAGGATGAGAAATCGTTACCCTTATGTTTTTCCGCGGCTCCATCGAAAAATATGTGGTTGGAAAGCACCGCAACGGCGTCACCTCCGCGGATCTGGACTCGGATCGTGATTCGGAGCTCCGAAACTCCTCCGGCGGCCGGATCTTGGATTCCTCCTTCCTCCTTGCTCTCCCTTCTCTCTAAACTCTTAGAGAGAGAATGGCTAAAGGAAAATGAGGATTCCCAACCCTAAATCCCGGCTAAAACCACCCAGGAGCAGCCCCCCACCGTCGGATCCAAAGTCAAGGAAACGAACGACCAAGATTAGATCTGAAATCATAAAATCTGGGCCGAACACGGGTTGCAACACGGCCGTGTGCCTGGCCGTGTCACCCATTCGCCGTCTCGATCGATTCGAAAAACCAGCACACGACCTTTGACACGGCCTCCGACACGCCCGTGTCACCTGCGACACGCCCGTGTCGGGACCCGTGTCACGCCCCCCGTGTGCAATCGGCCAGCTTTCCCAACCTGAGAAGGACACGGCCTGCGACACGGCACCCGACACGCCCGTGTCGAATTTGACACGCCCGTGTCGAATTTGACACGCTCGTGTCATGGCCCGTGTCATGGCCCGTGTGCCTTCCTCAGAAAACAGCCCAAAGTGACACGCCCTGGGACACGCCCGTGTCCCAGGCCATATGCCTGACACGCCCTGGGACACGCCCGTGTCCCAGGCCGTGTTCCAGCCTTCAATAATCGTCGACCGCCAAAGCGTCGACCGCCCGTGGTCGAACACGCCCTGACACGGCCTCCGACATGTCCGTGTCGAGACCCATGTCACCTGCTTCAAAACCCCATCTTGGCTTAAAAAATGCCACCCGTCTCTCTATTGAGTTTCGGGGTGTTACAACTCTCTCCCCCTTAAAAGAATTTCGCCCACGAAATTACTAAAGGAAAGTAAACATAAAACCAAGAGCGGTACCTGAGCGAAATAACTTTGGGTTTTCCTCCAGCATGGTCTGCTCCCGTTCCCAAGAGAGCTCCTCACGACCGCAATTGTCCCACCGGACCTTAACCATCCGGATCTCCTTGTTACGGAGCCTCTTGACCTCTGCATCTTCAATACAAACGGGCTTGACTTTAGTCGTCAACCCTTTGTCCACTGGTACTTGATCAACTGCGATCACCTGCGAAGGCTCTTGCACCGCCTTCCGCAATACAGAGATGTGGAACACATCGTGTAGCCCACTCAACTCTACCGATAACTTCAAACGATAAGCCGCTTCGCCGACCCGCTCCAGAATCTCAAAGGGTCCAAGGTAACTTGGGCTCAGCTTCTTCAAGCGTCTCACCCACGAAACACCCTTGAACGGCTTTACTTTCAAGTACACCCAATCGCCCACCGCGAACTCCACGTTCCGATGCTTGGCATTGTAGTACATAGCATGCCTATCCTGAGCGATCAGCAAACGCTCTCGAATGATCCGCACCAAAGAAGTAGCATTTTCCACCTCCTGCTTCTTGTACAACCTTGCCTCACCAATTTCAAGCCACGATAATGGCGTGCGACACTTCCTACCATACAGGGCCTCGAAGGGAGCCATTTGTATACTCGCTTGGTAGCCATTGTTGTACGCAAACTCCACCAAATACAGGTGGTCCTCCCAATGCTTCCCGAAGTCTAGGACACACATGCGGAGCATGTCCTCCATCGTTCTATTGACTCTCTCGGTCTGCCCATCCGTCTGTGGATGGAAGGCTGTGCTGAACTTCAACTTTGTCCCCAGCATCTGCTGCACCAACCTCCAATCATTGGACGTGAAACGCCCATCGCGATCACTCACAATGCTGCGAGGCACACCATGCAGTCTAACTATATTGTCCACATACAACTTTGCCAATTTCTCCACTGGATCATCCTTCCTATGCGGAATGAAATGCGACACTTTAGTTAACCGATCTACGATCACTCAGATGGCGTCGTTCCCTTTCTGCGACCTTGGCAACCCATGCACAAAGTCCATAGATATGTCGTCAAACTTCCACTCCGGTATAGGCAAGGACTTCAGAAATCCTCCCAGCTTTTGGCACTCCGCCTTCACCAAGGCGCACATTTGGCACTTAGCCACAAACAACGCCACATCTTTCTTAAGCCCCGGCCACCAAAACAACTTTTTGAGATCACGATACATCTTCGTGCTCCCTGGGTGGATTGAGTACTTGGTATGATGAGCCTCGTACATCAACTCCTCCCGGAGGTTACCCCCACTTGGGACGCACAACCGATGATCGTTCCTTAACAAACCATCTACTACCGAGAACTGGGAATTTGACCCATCCAGAGCAGTCTCCATAAGCTCCTTCATGGAGTCATCTAACTCCAATGCCTGCCGAACCCGGTCAGCCAGGTCATACTGAACTTCTGTCCAGTTTAACATTGCTTTGGCGCTCGTCTGCCTGTCAACGCAACAGATCTCAAGCTCCTCCAACTCCCGTATCAGCCGCTCATCATGCACCGACAACTAGTTGGCTTGGGCGGGAGCCCTGCTACTCAACGCATCCGTAACTGCGTTGCCCTTCCCGGGTACATAATGTATTTTGAAGGTGTAGTCCCCCAGGAACTCCATCCACCTCCTCTGCCTCATATTAAGGTCCTTTTGATCCAACAAGTACTTTAGGCTCTTGTGATCTGTGTATATATCGACTCTTACGCCGTATAGGTAGTGCCTCCACAACTTGAGTGCAAATATCACAGCCGCCAACTCCAAGTCGTGCACCGGATAATTTTTTTCATGCACATTCAGCTGACGCGATCCATACGCAATCACACTTCCATGCTGCAACAACACGCAGCCCAAACCACTACCTGAAGCGTCGCTATACACCTCAAAGCCCTCAGTCCCACTCGGCGAACTAAGCACTGCGCCGTGGTCAACCGTCTCTTCAGCTCCTCAAATGCTTGCACGCACTCCTGCGTTGATGAGTTGTAAATATACCCATTTTATAGTGTATTTATTTTGTTGTTTTACTTTATTTTCTGCTTTTTTAATTTGTTTTGTTCAATAAAATTGCTTCTTTTTGTAAAAATATATTCTAACTTAGCATTTTTGTTTTTCTGAATTTTTCCAGAAAAATAGTTTTTTCGACCCTGTCACGCCCGTGACCATGCCCGACACGGGCGTGTCCGGCACTCAACGCCATCAGCCAGTCAAAACTCAACGATTTCACAGTTCCTCGCTCAACGCCTTCATGTCACGCCCATGTCAAAGCTTGTCACGCCCGTATCGATGTCGGCACTCAACGCTTCGTCAACTGTCAACGTTGCCGACATCGAGCTGCCAGCTGTCCGAGTCACGCCCCCCTGTTACGCCCATGACAATTCTGTCACGCCCGTGACCGCCACGTGGACCGCCCCGAAGTCAAAGCTCGCGTCAAATCCCCAGATCCAGCTCCCCGACACGCCCAGCGTCACGCCCGTGACCTGGGGCGTGACCGCCACGTTTTCAGCCGAAGTCAACTTTCCAGTCAAAACACCCGATCAGCTCATGAACAGTAGTGACACGCCCCCCTGTCACGCCCTAGTCACGGGCGTGACCAACCTGAAATTTTGCCTATAAAAATCCAGCTGCTGTATGAGATTTCTGTCCACTTTTTGGTCCAAATTCCTTAGGGGAAGGTGCTGCCCATTTGGATTCCATGCTTATGTAAGGGAATTATTTTACCCCCCCCCCCCCCCCCTCTCTTAGTTTGTATTAGGATGTTTGCTTTATTTTACTTTGTAATAGCCTTTTTATTTATAAAATGTTAGTTTTTCTCTCTTCGCATGGCATGGAATTCAATTAAGCGCCCTAACTTAAGTAATTTTTCGTTCCCTTTTATGTTCTTTTCATGTTTTATCTTTTTCAGCTTTATAACTTAGTTTAGTTTAGAATTTTATCGCATTTACTAGCCGTTACGCTGCCCATTTTATTTTCATTTTCCGCACCCGTTTAGCTTTAGCTTATTTTTATTTTCATTTTTTATGCATTTCTACCGCATTCTAGCGGTAGAAATGCAGTTGTTCTAATTTTTCGCCAACTTTCATCTTGCGTTTATTTGCAAAACTTTTCGCTCCGGTTAATTTTTATTTGCACTTTTTATGCATTTCTACGACATTCTAGCGGTAGAAATGCAGTCGTTTTAATTTTTCAGTCACTTTGATTTTCTTATTTTTTTTGCAAGTGTGCGTGCGTGTATGAGTTAGATTTTATTGCTTTATTTTAATTTCTGTAGAGTGTGTGCGTATGCATTTATTTCCGCCTACTCGTTAAGAGTTAAATGACACTCTGCTTTCATTTTCCGCCCACTCGTTTTAGTGGGACTTGTCTTTTTACTGCTTTCATTTTCTTCCTACTCACTTGAGTAGGAAAACTTTGTGTGTGTGTGTGTTTTAATTTCTGTAGAGTGCGTGTGTGTGATTTAAATTTCTGTAGAGTGTGTGCGTGTATGAGATAAATTTACCCCCGCCCACTCATTTGAGCCGGGATTTGCATTTACTGCTTTCTTCAGTCCTACTCGTTTGGGTAGGACTTGCAATTTTACTGCTTTCTTTACTGTTTTCTTTATCGCTTTCTAGCGTAAGTGTCCCCATTCCGATGAGTGGCTAACCGCCCTTAGCCCTCAATATCGAAGAGCATTGGGACAGATAAAGTAGCTTTAAATAATTAAAGGTCCTGTTTTTTATTTAATTAAATTTCTTAAGGTTTGCCCCGAGTTAACGACGCGTAGAACCGCATAATCGATGTGCGGGCTCTATTTCCGTTATCCATATGCAACGCCGAGAGGCCGCACGTATGGACCGATCACCCTTGGGTAAAGAGAGCTCCGCGCTAACCCTCGAGAGAGGAGGCGCGCGACTCTACCGGATTGGGTTTCCCACCCAATAGCGGGTTCTTAGCATAATGCAGGCGTTAAGAGGAATCCTTCGTCGGTCTAACGATCGGTCGAATAGTCTTAGCGTTCAGGTGAGCGATAGTCCTAGAGATAAGTGAGCTCATTCCTTTGGAACCTCCACGGCCGAGTCTCCGCCTTAATTAATTTGAAAATTAGGATCTCTTTTTATTAAAAGTTATTTTAGTTCAATTCTCTTTTTGATAGCGTCGCGCTAAGTTGGTCATCGGCTTTCTGCACTTCATTTATTGCCGCACTTTATTTCCTGCATTTTTCCGCACTTTATTTTATGCTTTATTATTATTATGCATTTTATATAATTTTTATGCCATTTTCTTTTTATAAAACCAAATTAAAATATTATTGGTAGAATAATAGGTATTTCAGGGAAAGAGTAGAAATAGCTAAGCCGACTCCGAGAACAATACGACCCCGATATTCCACACCGGAATATCCTGTACTACACGCGATAGGTGCACTTGCCTCCCTCTCGTTAAAACTCGGTTTCTAACAAAATAAAAATGCTCTTCTTTTTCTTTATAAAATAAAATCCCACTCATCTTAAAATAAAATAAAAAGAAACCTGCGCATTTTAACCATCAAGTTTTTGGCGCCGTTGCCGGGGATAATTTCGTCTTACTATTTTGAATTCCTGAAACCTATTAATTTTACCCTTTATTTCTACTTATCTAAAAAAAAAAATTGCGCAACCAAAACAATTATATTAATAATAATAATATCAATATTAATATTAATAATAAATATTTCAAAAAATTCTAAAAATAAACAATTTAAAAACTTTAAAACTAAAAATCAAAAAACTCGGACTTCCTCTTGTCCTTCCTCATTTGCTGGCCTCTGCTGTTTGCGGTCTCGATTGCCTCCACCTTCAGAGTAGCCTCCACTACCCCCGCATAAGTCTCTTATCCATAAGCATTAGTCAACTGCTGCACCTCGCTCCTCAAGCCACCAAGAAATCGCTTGACTCGATCAGCTTCAACACTCACAAACCCAGGAGCAAACCGGCTCAACTTGCTGAACTCTATCTCATACTTACCAACCGTGAGTTGCCTTTGCTTCAGGTGGAGGAAGTCGTTCAAAAGACAGTCACGCTCGACCGAGGGCAAGAACTTCCTCAGCAGTATTTCCTTGAATACTTCCCAAGAGCAACCAGCTACCAAGCTCTCCTTTTCTCTAAGCCTCCAACTCTTAGCAAAACCCTTAAGCTGATAGGTGGCTATCATCACTCTCTGATTTTCTGCAATACCGGAATACGAGAACATCTCCTCCATGGAGATCAGCCAATCGTCTATGATCATGAAATCTTCCTTCCCATCATAAGTAGGAGGGCTAAGTCTCTGAAACTGCGAGATGAATGCCATTTCTGCTGGCACCACCACTGGAGGTCTCAGGGGTGCAGGAGGAGGAGGAATAGCAATCCCCCCTGCATGGCCTTGCACTCCCTGAGTCTGTCCTGCCACAACTGTAACCAAAGACTGGATCTGGGCTCGCACCTCCACCATCTGCCTGCTCAAGGAATCGCTACTCTGTCGCAGGCTCTCGATCACAGCATAATTCTGCGCTCTCGATGACTCACCCTCAGATAGGGGGGTCGATCTAGTCGAAGGGCGTCTCGCCATCCTAAAATCATAGTAACATTAGTCAGATCCTAGTACGACAGCTGCAACTAACCATAAGTACAGAGAATACATACATAAATATGAACTTAAAGCTACTAAACTTGCTCTGGGAGTTTATTTTTTTTACAAGAATTAATGTTATGCCTTAACCTAGGATGGTTAACCACCACCATACTAACTCTTGTGCCTAGATCGGGAATGCATTACTTTATATTATTTTTTACTCGAAAACTTATGTGTGTACATATGTCATCCTGCCAGTCTTTAGCTTGGCACGTTGTGCTTATGCAATGTTATGCTATGCATGTTTGTGCTATGCATTCTAAAAAGGCCCTAATGCATGTTATGAACGGCGTACACATAAAAATGTTATGCATCCCATACTATATAACATCCTCATGCAACGAAAAAGAAAACGAGCTAGTCGCAGCCATGTGGTGAGGTTATGCATCCCATACTACATAACCCTCACATGTTGCCCCTATGGTGGATCCATATACGAACACATATTATGCAACCCATACTATATAATATGCCCCGTATACTTCATGTTATGATATGAGTGTAGTGTTTGTGCTTTTGCCAAGACGTGCTGATGACATATCGGTGTGTGAATGACATGATGCTGAACTACTAATGCAATCAAAAGGGAAGTTTGCCCGACTATCCTGTCAAGCAACCTCCCTCTGATACCAACTGTCATAACCCGCATTTTCTCCGAGGAAAACGAATTCTCAGAGTAGGAGAAAACACGCATCATAATGCCACGTCGAGCAGGGGATAACTGTCGACGCTTAGGCAAACCACTATCAACTATACTTTATGAAAATTCATAAGTTATATAATTAGAAAATCAGTTATATTTTTAAAGGCCATATCCCTCGGCGCGGTGGATCACCTAGTCCACAATTTAAAAGTTATACTTATACGCTGCGGAAAATACTTTATTCAGGTTAGACATCCTAAAAGAGTGCATAAGTGTCCCTAGAGGACAACTTATACTATGCAAGACCCTACATTTAATTTATATTATATATAAGAAAACGATCTTTTTACGTTGTTTGAAAAATAGTGTTTGAGTTTTATAAAACATGCTGATCATGATATATACTTATAATAGTATTTTTTTAGGTTTAAAAGTAACTAGCAACCTAGCATAAATCATCCCCAGAGCTAGTAGACAATCTCCAAAAAAAAAGGTAGCAGTAAAAAGATAACATATCTAGTATCAAGGTAAAACTACCAGTGGGTGCCAACAAACTGACACGAACCCACTAGCAAGTATGTATGTCTGTAAGAAAAACAACACCAAAACTACCTCGCAAAAACAAGGAACTGATCTCTATAGCACTAGAGACCACCAGCAACTACACAGCACCACTAGCCGTCAAAGCGGCTACTATCCAGAACCTGAGGAATTCAAAGAAGAAAGAATACCTCAGCAAGCAAAACAAGAAAAACTGCACGAAAGTGTATATCATGAAAAAAGTAAAAGGGGAAAACAAAGCAGTAACAGTCACAACTACCCAAGGCAAGGCAAAAAGGAAGTTCACTAGGTGCAAGGTGTAAGACCCCCTTTTTTTTTCTTTTTCAACCACCGGGGTTTTAGCCCAGAATTGCTGCTTTGCGGTGGCACCGACATCTCGGGAAGGCAACCACTACAAAACGCCAATTCTGCCAGCCCTTTTCGATCACAAGAGAGAGAAGTATTTATACAAAAAAAATGTAAACAAGTCCACAGAAACATGTAAATAAAAGTGAATCATATCCAGTATAACGGTCCAGGCCCGCTAACCCTGCGGGACCCACCTGGCACCGCCGGCCTACCAGAAGTCCAGACCCGGGCCCACTACTGGTAGTCAGCCTATCACATCAAGCCTGCAGGCCAATGCACCCCAACCCCTCTCCATCCAGGCGGGTTGTTGGCGGCCGTAGCCCCCCTTAGATGAGTCAAACTCGATAGTCAAGCCCGCACTACGGGGACTTCCCAGGAGGTCACCCATCCCAGTACTACTCCAGCCCGAGCACGCTTAACTATGGAGTTCTTAGCTCAATTGGTGATGAGAGTTGAAAGAACTCCATAGTTAAGCGTGCTCGGGCTGGAGTAGTACTGGGATGGGTGACCTCCTGGGAAGTCCCCGTAGTGCGGGCTTGACTATCGAGTTTGACTCATCTAAGGGGGCTACGGCCGCCAACAACCCGCCTGGATGGAGAGGGGTTGGGGTGCATTGGCCTGCAGGCTTGATGTGATAGGCTGACTACCAGTAGTGGGCCCGGGTCTGGACTTCTGGTAGGCCGGCGGTGCCAGGTGGGTCCCGCAGGGTTAGCGGGCCTGGACCGTTATAAAAAGTGCAGATCAATTGGTGATGAAGGTTGAAAGAACTCCATAGTTAAGCGTGCTTGGGCGAGAGTAGTACTGGGATGGGTGACCTCCTGGGAAGTCCCCGTAGTGCGGGCTTGACTATCGAGTTTGACTCATCTAAGGGGGGCTACGGCCACCAACAACCCGCCTGTGGAGGGAGAGGGGTTGGGGTGCATGGTCTGCAGACCTGGTTAGGCTGAACCCTTTCGAGCGTGGTGCTGGGGGTGCCGGCGGCCGTCCTTGCGAGCCGTGGGCTGGGGAGGCCGTTACAAAAAGTGCACTTTTTGTAACGGTCCAGGCCCGCCAACCTGCGGGACCCAGCTGGCACCGCCGGCCCACCAGTAGTCCAGACCCGGGCCCACTACTGGCAGTAAGCCTATCACATTCAAGCCTGCAGGCCGTACACCCCAACCCCTCTCCATTCACAGGCGGGTTGTTGAGGCCAGGGATCGAACTCGCGACCTCCTTGATAAGGAGTTTTCAAACCACTCCTCATCACCAACTGATCTGCAGCTCAGTTGGTGATGAGGAGTGGTTTGAAAACTCCTTATCAAGGAGGTCTCGGGTTCGATCCCTGGCCTCAACAACCCGCCTGTGAATGGAGAGGGGTTGGGGTGTACGGCCTGCAGGCTTGAATGTGATAGGCTTACTGCCAGTAGTGGGCCCGGGTCTGGACTACTGGTGGGCCGGCGGTGCCAGCTGGGTCCCGCAGGTTGGCGGGCCTGGACCGTTACAAAAAGTGCACTTTTTGTTGTAACGACCCTAGCCGATCCAACGTGGCAGTGCCACGGCTCCGCTCTAGGCGTCGCTACCGGGCTGCAGCCCAAGCTCCCCAACCCCTCTCCCTCCACAGGCGGGTTGTTGGTGGCCACAGCCTCCCTTTGATGAGCGAACTCGACAGTTAAGTTGGGCCGTACGGGGACTTCCCAGGAGGTCACCCATCCCAGTACTACTCTCGCCCAAGCACGCTTAACTATGAAGTTCCTTCACTTCTTATCACCAGTTGAGCTGCAGCTCAATTGGTGATGAGAAGTGAAGGAACTTCATAGTTAAGCGTGCTTGGGCGAGAGTAGTACTGGGATGGGTGACCTCCTGGGAAGTCCCCGTACAGCCCAACTTAACTGTCGAGTTCGCTTATCAATGGGAGGCTGTGGCCACCAACAACCCGCCTGTGGAGGGAGAGGGGTTGGGGTGCTTGGGCTGCAGCCCGGTAGCGACGCCTAGAGCGGAGCCGTGGCACTGCCACGTTGGATCGGCTAGGGTCGTTACAACAAAAAGTGCACTTTTTGTAACGGTCCAGGCCCGCCAACCTGCGGGACCCAGCTGGCACCGTCGGCCCACCAGTAGTCCAGACCCGGGCCCACTACTGGCAGTAAGCCTATCACATTCAAGCCTGCAGGCCGTACACCCCAACCCCTCTCCATTCACAGGCGGGTTGTTGAGGCCAGGGATCGAACCCGAGACCTCCTTGATAAGGAGTTTTCAAACCACTCCTCATCACCAACTGATCTGCAGCTCAGTTGGTGATGAGGAGTGGTTTGAAAACTCCTTATCAAGGAGGTCTCGGGTTCGATCCCTGGCCTCAACAACCCGCCTGTGAATGGAGAGGGGTTGGGGTGTACGGCCTGCAGGCTTGAATGTGATAGGCTTACTGCCAGTAGTGGGCCCGGGTCTGGACTACTGGTGGGCCGGCGGTGCCAGCTGGGTCCCGCAGGTTGGCGGGCCTGGACCGTTACATCCAGTACATCAATACATATAATAGAAAAGTAGATAAATGGGCTCGAGCCCAGTACATCAGAGTCCTCACTACAAGTCACTCATCGCGGAAGCTAAGGAAATACTAATCACTCACGGAGCTGGTCGCAGGTGCACCGGTGCTAGACTGTCCCACCTCCATGCGCACCGTACTCCGCTGGTGCTGGTCCCTATCTCCCATCCGGAGCTCCTGTAATGTTTGGTTCGAAAACCATTAGTCATAAAGACTAAGCCCTATCATCCCCTACCCCTCCCACCACGGCTCCTAAGCACCGGGCGGAGAGGAGGAAAGGGAAGCTACAAAAGTGGAGAATAGTCAAGCAGGTGACGGTAGACCTAACTAGTAAGTTATAGCAGGTGAACAGTACAAATGTTGTAATAGGTAGAACAATTAATAAATAGCAAATTGTATAAAAGGCAGCTAGAGAATAGTAAGTAAGCAACAAGTAAGTAAGTATGTAACCTTAACTTATATGAATGCCCATACAAACTTATAAGTTAAGGGGTCTTCTGCAAAGCTCCCATCGTATAAAAAGTCCCATACCAATTTATACGTTGGGGTGTCGGTTGTATGCAAATATGAGTGTAGTGATATGCTATGCCATGATTCATGCAAGTGCAACTCACGCACACGACTCTATGCGCACAGACCTTTAGTTCCCCCTGTTCGGGCAGCTAGCTTCACTCCCAGGAACCTCCGTAGTGGCAAACGGAGACAGTGGGTCGGGCCCCCCACTCCTAGGCGGGTATCCACACTACCAGGCCTAGCCCTCCCGTACGCCCCTAGAAGAACACAACCTAGAGTATCCGCGTACTGTTGCTGGATGTACCCTCCAGACTTTCTTTGGCTAAGTGTCCCACACCGCCGAGTCAGCGTACCGATGTCGGTGTGAACGACGATCAGGTACCGAAGACCCACCACCTTTATTCTGTACTCCAACCCTCGAGCCCTCGGCCCCCCGGACAGTCCTGTCCTTGCATCTACCTTCAGAGCTACTGTCTGAATGGCAACAAGTCCTATTATCCTACTTTCCTAGCTATCGGGAAGTGAGTGTGTGCAACCCTAGTTATACTAATTGCTCTTTTAATTTATTATCCCTATGGTTTACGTTAGCCCAGGACTGCCCCCGGTATACCCCGTGAAGGGCTCTCAAGGGGCACTAGGAACCAAGACGGCGGCATTACGGCCCGAAGTTCCCTTTCGCAAGGCACTTATTATTATTGGTTGATCTCCCTTAGCCCGATCCCCTTTTAGTTACTTTAGTTCTAACCCTAGAGTATTAAGACTCTTCCTCTTCTTCCCGGGATGGACGATCTTTCGTCGTTCCCGTACTCCCTTATTCCAACAAGTCTCCAAATGATGAACTCGATCCTAGTTTGCCCTACCAACCATCAACTATCAAAATTCCGTGGCTTTACTATATGCAGACCATCCTAAACTATATGAGGTACCCAATGGGAGGTACACTAAGTTGTCTTCCAAATCTCCTATAATTTTTATTGGAGGTCTACCATAACATAATTGGTCTAAATCCAGAAACTTATAATTTTCCTAATTAATCTGATATTTATTTAATTTTTCCAAAGGACGTGCCACGGGTCATTTTAAACATAAACTACATGATCTTCCTAAGTAATGGCTACTCAAAAATCATGATCATTAAATAACAGCGAAAATAACCTCAAATACAAATTCTCAGAATTTTATAGAAAGTATTTAACCTCTTAATAATTTATTTAGTAAAATCATATTAATTCTACGTAGTGAAGGAAGTACTGCAATTATTCATCTAAAAATTATGGAAAAATCACTAGTCAGTAGTATGATATATAAAAGATCTTTGTGCAGAGAATCATAATTTTACTAGCTTGCTAACCACCACTAAAGATTTAATCAAATAATCAAGGTAAAACATACTCAATGAAGCGAGCCTTAGAATTAACCTTCCTAAAATCCCATAAAAATTCACAGAGATTTAAAATCATAATAAACGTTCTCTGCTTAAATGTCATCACTTTCCAGAGAGTGTGTATTCCCTAATAAATTTTCTAAGCAAATCATACAACTACTGAATCATTAAAGGAAGTATCTAAAATAATGAACATAAAATTCATAGAAAAATATCCAGAGTTGTGCCATCCCTATAATTCACTCTCCCCAAATCTCACCACTTTTCAATAAGATTTAGTGTCATTTCCTATCTCTACAAGTTTTGCGCCCTAAACTAGAGTTAGACTTTCAGGTATCCCAACGGTATCCAAATTTACTAAGATTTCATCCAGAGAACTATATTGACCCTATGGTTCTCTTCACCCAATTTCGGGTCAATCCAAGGTCATTTGACCAGATGACCTTCACAAACCACCTTGATCCAACCTTAGGGTTTGGCCTTGGTCCTTAGGGTAAACTTACCCCGATCCACCTCAAACTCCAGGAGGGGGTGCTAGAGAATATTACTAGCCAGTGGTAAAAATCTCAGCCTCTGTTGAGGTGATCTCACCACTCAAACTCCAAAAGTGCACTTTTAACCTAAGACCCCTTATTAGGGCAAAACTTAGGGTTGATCATTTCTAATCCAAACAATCTACAAATGAGATGAAAAATTATACAGAACCTTATGGTGACCCCAGGGACCACTCACCAGAATTTGGGAGGGTTTGGAAGTTATTTAACTATCTAATTAAATTCGGCTAGGATTATTGAATTTTTCTAAAAACTATAGAAAAATATTCTCCAAAAATTCTCATTTTCGGATAGCACCTAGATATATGTAAGATTAGACCACACCCCAAATTTCAAGTCATTTGGATGACTGAATTGGAGTGGGGAATTTTTCGAAGGTCAAGGCAGCCCTCTGGATAGACCTCACCAAAAAGGGTGCTGTGGTCTAACCAGGATTCCAAATCGAGTGAAATTAATTTTGAATTAAAGTAGACTTCAAGGGCTACACTTCCTAGGTTGATCATTTTTCCTGTAGGAGCTTTTAGGTATTTTTTCCAATTTATTTAACAAGACAGATTTTTCATTCAGAAATTATTTTAAAAAAATAGAATTTATTCCTCATGCCACTGTTCATCTTCTTCAACAGCCCGAACCAGAGGCCTAAAAACCTAATATCCTGTAGCTTTTCCAAGCCATTTCCCGGCCATCCAGCCATCTCCCTGGCTGGCCACCACCACCACCACCTCCGTTGAGGCGAGCGCTATCGTCGGGCGGCGGCACAGCCGCCGGAGAGGCGGTTTCCGGCGAACCCGCCACCATGAAATTTTAGGAAAACCACGAACACGCTCACCCGATCTGGCTCTTTTGAGCCCGATATCTCTCCTAACGATTTCTAAGATCTATCCGCAGAAGAAGAGGGAGGGGAGGACCTTGTTCGCGGGTTGAAGGCGTGCAGAGCGTCGGGAAGCCATTTGCGCGGTGGTGGCGTCGCTGGAAATTCTTCAACAGCAAGGGGAAGTCTGAAACAGTTTGAGGGAGTGTAACCTTTTGCTCTTGCTCTTAGGAATCTTTTATAGATCAGCAAATGGGGAGGGGAAGGGATGAAACGTTGGAGATGAAACGTTGGCGGCCATTAATAACACCCTTATGACGTTTCGGTTATGACGATTGGCAGTTGAAAAGTTGGAGATGAAGAGGTGCTTGCCAGGTGGCAATTTCCTATTGGACCCACTTTTCCTTAATTATTAAGATAATTAAAGTAGGGAACGACCCATAAATACTCTTGATTTTCATTCCCATGGTCAGAATTTATTATGGCGTCGGTTACCGAAATTTCCAACCTGGCTTGTCATTTCGGCCTTGGTCACGGGCGTGACACATAGGTCACGGGCGTGACAGGCCCGGTTAGCCAGTTCTGGGTTCGACGATCGTCGAACTGAGATCGACGATCGTCGAGCGGTTGTCACGGGCGTGACACCTGGGTCACGGGCGTGACAGGCCTGTGCGGCCAATTCTGGTTCGACGACGTCGAACTCAAATCGACGATCGTCGAGCGTGTCACGCCCTATGTCACGGGCGTGACATTGTGGGTCACGGGCGTGGCATGCCTGGTGACTAATTCTGGTTTGACGACGTCGAACTTAAATCGACGATCGTCGAGCGTGTCACGCCCTATGTCACGGGCGTGACATGGCGGGTCACGGGCGTGACATGCCCGTGGGGCCAATTTTGGGTCGGCGACCGTCGACCTGAAATCGACGATCATGGTCACGCCCCATGTCACGGGCGTGACATGGCGAGTCGCGGGTGTGACAGGTCTGGTGACAAATTTCTGGGTTCGACGATCGTCGAACTGAAATCGACGATCGTCGAATGTGGTCACGCCCTATGTCACGGGCGTGACGGGTCGGTCACGGGCGTGACCAACCCGTGACCCGATTTCTTGGTCGATTTATTTCAAGTTTTGGGCTCCCTAGGGTTCTACCACAACCAACTGACTCCTAGGGGTCTAGCCGGAAATGGGATGTTACAAATCCCAATAAACAAAACAAAGATTTCGTCCCCGAAATCAAGGTTAAGCCTACGGGACTCTAATCGGAAAAAAAAAGCTTGTAACATCCCATGAGAATTGAAAGATTATCTCTCTAAGTTTTGTTTGTTTGTGCAGTTTCGAATCTAAGATTAATTCGTCCACCTAACTAGGTATAATCACCCCAATAAACAAAAGATTAGCCCATATTCTTGAAATTTAAAACAGGAAGGCAAATTGATTGTCCAGAGGGGTTGTGAGGTATACCTGACGAAAAAGTTCCGGGTATTTTCGCCGCATCAAGTCCTGTGGCTCCCATGTATGCTCCTCCTGCCCATGATTGTTCCACAGAACCTTGACTAACGGGACCTTCTTCCGTCGCAAGACCCGCACTGCTGTATCGTCAATCCTGATAGGCTCCAAATCGACTGATCGATCCGAGGCCACTGGGCCATCTGCCGAGGAAATCAGCTGCTCAGGGCGTAGCAGAGCCCTCCGAAGTGAGGAGACGTGGAAGACGTCATGCAATCCCGCTAACTCCGGCGGTAGCTCCAGTCTATAGGCTAAGGGGCCGATCCGCTCCGAGATCCTATAAGGCCCCATATATCTTGGACTGAACTTCTTCCGCCCACGCACCCGCGAGACTCCGTGCATCGGCCGTATCTTCAAGAAAACTCGGTCCCCCACCTGGAACTCCACTTGGCGATGCTTCGCATCATAGTATTTCGCCCGTCTGCTCTGGGCTTCCAACATCCTGTCTCGGATCAATCTAATCTGAGCATCTGTATCTCCCACAAACTCCGAGCCCAGTGCCTGCGGATCCTCGTCCTGAACCCATGATAGTGGGGTTCTGCACCTCCTTCCATACAACGCTTCATATGGAGCCATGCCTATGCTGGACTGATGAGCGTTGTTGTATGAAAACTCGACCAGTGGTAACAATCTCTCCCAAGGCTCGCCACGGTCCAAAATACACAGTCGTAACAGATCTTTCAGTGTACGGTTTGTGCGCTCTGTTTGTCCGTCGGTCTGAGGGTGGAAAGCTGTGCTGAATGTCAACCGAGAACCCAGATGGGCCTGGACTGACCTCCATTCCCTGGATGTAAACCGCCCATCCCGATCCGAAATGATAGTCTTGGGCACCCCATGATAACGCACGAAGTGCTCAATGAACCTCCGTACTAATACACTGACCGGTGTGTCCTTTGCCACTGGGATGAATCTGGCCACCTTTGTCAGCCTGTCCACTATCACCCAGATCGAGTCGTTCCCCGCACGGGATCTAGGTAGCCCATGTATGAAGTCCATGGCTATATCTTCAAACTTCCACTCCGGCACTGGAAGTGGCTACAACAAACCTGCCGGGTTCCTACACTCCGCCTTCACGAGCTGGCAGGCCTCACAATGCGTCACAAAATACGTAATATCTTTCTTCATACCCGGCCAATACATCGTCCTCTTTAAATCCTTTACCATCTTGGTGATCCCCGGGTGTACAGAATACCGGCTGTAGTGAGCCTCCATCAAAATATCCTCCCGGATCCGTCCTCCTGCTGGTATGTAGACTCTGCCCCGGAAACACAGGAGCCCATCCCTCAAAGAGTAATCCCCTGTCGTGCCTTCCTCCAAGGCTCGGAATATCGGCTCAGCTCTCTCGTCCCGCATCTGCCCATCTCTGATGCGGTCTCGAATGTCATCAGTAGTAGCCATCGACCCCAGGTACTCCATGTACAGCTCCGGGTCATCCTCAGACACTAGCGAAATCTGCATCTCCTCGAATGATCTAATCAACTCCAAAGCCATCAGCTGCGGGCCTGCTCCAGTCGTACTCGCTCTCTGGCTCAGAGCATCCGCAACCACGTTCGCCTTCCCCGGATGGTAGTGCATGGTATACTGGTAATCCGAAAGAAACTCCACCCAGCGTCTCTGCCTGATGTTTAACTCCTTCTGGGTGTCGACGTACTTCAGATTCTTGTGGTCGGAGAAGATATCACAATGTACCCCGTAGAGATAGTGCCGTCAGATCTTAAGAGCAAAAATGACTGCCCCCATCCCCAAATCGTGCACGGGGTAGTTTTGCTCGTGCTGCTTCAACTGACGGGAGGCATAGGCTATTACGTGCCCATTCTGCATAAGGACGGCACCCATCCCCTGATAGGAAGCATCTGCATACACCTGGAATCCCTCCTTCCCTGATGGAAGAGCAAGGATGGGAGCCGAGGTGAGACGATCCTTCAGCTCCTGGAAGGCAGATTCGCATCGCGGCGTCCAAATAAAAGGGGACTCCTTCTTCGTCAGAGACGTAAGAGGGAGGGCAATCTGAGAGAACCCCTTGACGAACTTCCGGTAGTAACCGGCAAGTCCCAAGAAACTTCGAACATCCGTGGCCGACTTTAGTGGTGGCCAATCCCGTACTGCCTGGATCTTTGCCGGATCCACTGCCAGACCTGCTCCACTGATGACATGGCCCAGAAAGGCCACCTCCTTTAGCCAGAACTGGCACTTGCTATACTTGGCATACATCTCGTCTTCACGCAGCTTCTCCAAGGTCAAGGCTAGATGTCTCGCGTGCTCCTCCTCCGTCCTTGAATAGATGAGAATGTCGTCGATGAATACAATGACAAAGACGTCCAGATACTCCTCGAACACCCGATTCATCAAAGTCATGAATGCGGAGGGTGCATTCGTGAGCCCGAATGGCATCACGGTAAACTCGTACAAGCTGTATCTGCTGTTGAAGGCCGTCTTCGGGATGTCCTCCTCCCGAATACGGAGCTGGTAGTATCCTGACCTCAGATCCAGCTTTGAGAACCAATGATCTCCCTCCAGCTGATCAAAAAGCTCGTCTATCCGTGGTAAAGGATAAGTATTCCGGACTGTCAACCTGTTCAGAGCCCGGTAATCGATGCACAGTCGAAGGGTCCCGTCCTTCTTCTTAACGAACAACACCGGAGCTCCCCACGGTGATGAGCTAGGCCGAATGAACCCGGCCTCCACTAACTCCTGAAGCTGACTTCGGAATTCCACCAACTCCTTTGGGGCCATTCGATAGGGCGCTCTGGATACCGGCTTAGCCCCCGGTACAAGCTGAATCTGAAAGTCCTTCTCTCGGTGCGGGGGTAACCCTGGTAGCTTCTCTGGAAACACGTCGGCGAAGTCCCGCACCACTGGAATATCCGCAATGGAGTCCTTGGCTACGACAGCCTCAAAGAGGACCTGATAAACCTCTTCCCCCTGTAGGTGGGCCTTAACGGCCTGCACAGACGATAGTAAAGTACGGGGTGCTGATATAATACCTTCGATAACAATGAAGGAGTCTCCGTGCCTCACTGTGATCCTCTTCGCCACGCAATCGATCTGGGCATGGTTCCAGTACAGCCAGGTCATGCCCAAAATCAGATCATAATCTGGCATCCTCAAAACCGTCGCTGGTGCCTCAAACGCCTTTCCGCCGATCCTCGCTTCCATATCACAATGGGTAGAGGTCAATATCTCTGATCCATCGGGTAGGCGCACCCTCAGCATCTTCCCGGTGCTTAGCTCCACTCCTGCCAGTCCTTTCACGAAATCCTCCGACACGAATGATTGCGACGCACTAGTGTCGAAGAGGGTGTGAGCGGGCTTGCCGCTCACGAATACTATGCCTGGGGTAATTAAATGTCTTAGTATTCTTATTGTAGTTTATCTTCTCTTAATTTCTAACCAGGTTATGTTTAAAATAGTAGTTTATATGAGGAAAATCTGAAAAGTACTGCCATACCTGTGATAACCTGCTCCAAGTTCCGAGGCTGTGTCAGGTCTAGAGCATACACCTGCTCTCTCTCTGGCCTACGACCTCGATCCTGAAATCCTCGTCCTCGATCCTGTCCTCGTCCGCCAAACTGTCGGGGAGGTGGAGCGCCCTGATGTGCTGGTGGGGGTGCTCGCCCCACAGGGCAGTTCCGCTTGATATGCCCCGGCGGGTTGCACTGATAGCATACCGGTGGCTGCCCTGCCGTCCTTGGCATTTCCAGCATCTGTATAGGCTGGGGAGCCAATACCCCCTGAGTCCTCTGCTCCTGCCCAAACTCCTGACGAGGATGATCCCCGTTCCTTCTCTCCCCGATAACCTGGCCCCGAGGGCGGTCTCTACGACCTCCAATCACTGAATCATCAGCCGGTCTCTTCCGATTCTTCACTGTAAGCTGATCCGCCTCTCTCTTCTTAGCCATTTCCAGAATCCTGGCCAGACTCCCCTCTGAAACGAAAAGGAGGGCCTGCCTTATGTCATCCTGCAGTCCCTTATAAAACCTCCGGGCATAGCCAGCATCGTCTAACTAGTAAGCGTCCGCATAACGAGCCAGGTGAGTGAACTCCTGATAGTACTCCACCACAGTCCTGTTCCCCTGCCTCAACCGCAGGAATCTATCCTCCAGGTCATCTCTCGCCGACTGAGGTACAAAATGTCCCAAGAGCGCTGCTCTGAACTCCTCCCAAGTAATATCAGCACAGTCCATCCCTGCAAAGGTGGTGTCCAGCTGAGATTTCCACCATCTCTTTCCGTGTGACTCTAAGCAGGAGACTGTCAAAGCGACTGCCTCCTCCGTGGGGCATCGAATCCCTGCCAGCATCTCATAAATGGTGTCCAACCACTCCTCCGTACGTACTGCAGACTCCGTCCCCTGGTAGGATGGAGGGGAAGTCCTCGGAAGACCGTCATCCAATTGGCCCCGGGGTTTGGCTGTGGGGCCGGGGCTTGCTGAGCTCTGAAGGCCTCCAGGATGGCCGTCAGTGTTTGCCCCATCTCCGTCTGCTGGAACGGAACGGGTGCTGGCGGAGTCGGGACCACATTCGGAGCCTGAGGTGTCCCCTGCTGCGATGTAGGGTTCGTCGCTGGCTACAAGCAAAAATTCCATTTGTTAGAGAGCGAATGAATAGAATTTAAGAAGAGTTATGATGGACTTTCACATGTGATTTCCCTTATGGGCACACCACTGCTTCCGCTGCTAGTTTGTCCGCAAACTAAGCTCGCACGGGGGTGGCCCAAGGTTTTTGTGGACTACTTCTCTTTCGATCGAGGTTTCCTCTGATACCACTTGTAAGACCCCCTTTTTTTTTTCTTTTTCAACCACCGGGGTCTTAGCCCAGAATTGCCGCTTTGCGGTGGCACCGACATCTCGGGAAGGCAACCACTACAAAACGCCAATTCTGCCGGCCCTTTTCGATCACAAGAGAGAGAAGTATTTATACAAAAAAAATGTAAACAAGTCCACAGAAACATGTAAATAAAAGTGAATCATATCCAGTCCATCAATACATATAATAGAAAAGTAGATAAATGGGCTCGAGCCCAGTACATCAGAGTCCTCACTACAAGTCACTCATCGCGGAAGCTAAGGAAATACTAATCACTCACGGAGCTGGTCGCAGGTGTACCGGTGCTAGACTATCCCACCTCCATGCGCACCGTACTCCGCTGGTGCTGGTCCCTGTCTCCCATCCGGAGCTCCTGTAATGTTTGGTTCGAAAACCATTAGTCATAAAGACTAAGCCCTATCATCCCCTACCCCTCCCACCACGGCTCCTAAGCACCGGGCGGAGAGGAGGAAAGGGAAGCTACAAAAGTGGAGAATAGTCAAGCAGGTGACGGTAGACCTAACTAGCAAGTTATAGCAGGTGAACAGTACAAATGTTGTAATAGGTAGAACAATTAATAAATAACAAATTGTATAAAAGGCAGCTAGAGAATAGTAAGTAAGCAACAAGTAAGTAAGTATGTAACCTTAACTTATATGAATGCCCATACAAACTTATAAGTTAAGGGGTCTTCTGCAAAGCTCCCATCGTATAAAAAGTCCCATACCAATTTATACGTTGGGGTGTCGGTTGTATGCAAATATGAGTGTAGTGATATGTTATGCCATGATTCATGCAAGTGCAACTCACGCACACGACTCTATGCGCACAGACCTTTAGTTCCCCCTGTTCGGGCAGCTAGCTTCACTCCCAGGAACCTCCGTAGTGGCAAACGGAGACAGTGGGTCGGGCCCCCCACTCCTAGGCGGGTATCCACACTACCAGGCCTAGCCCTCCCGTATGCACCTAGAAGAACACAACCTAGAGTATCCGCGTACTGCTGCTGGATGTACCCTCCAGACTTTCTTTGGCTAAGTGTCCCACACCGCCGAGTCAGCGTACCGATGTCGGTGTGAACGACGATCAGGTACCGAAGACCCACCACCTTTATTCTGTACTCCAACCCTCGAGCCCTCGGCCCCCCGGACAGTCCTGTCCTTGCATCTACCTTCAGAGCTACTGTCTGAATGGCAACAAGTCCTATTATCCTACTTTCCTAGCTATCGGGAAGTGAGTGTGTGCAACCCTAGTTATACTAATTGCTCTTTTAATTTATTATCCATATGGTTTACGTTAGCCCAGGACTGCCCCCGGTATACCCCGTGAAGGGCTCTCAAGGGGCACTAGGAACCAAGACGGCGGCATTACGGCCCGAAGTTCCCTTTCGCAAGGCACTTATTATTATTGGTTCATCTCCCTTAGCCCGATCCCCTTTTAGTTACTTTAGTTCTAACCCTAGAGTATTAAGACTCTTCCTCTTCTTCCCGGGATGGACGATCTTTCGTCGTTCCCGTACTCCCTTATTCCAACAAGTCTCCCAATGATGAACTCGATCCTAGTTTGCCCTACCAACCATCAACTATCAAAATTCCGTGGCTTTACTATATGCAGACCATCCTAAACTATATGAGGTACCCAAGGGGAGGTACACTAAGTTGTCTTCCAAATCTCCTATAATTTTTACTGGACGTCTACCATAACATAATTGGTTTAAATCCAGAAACTTATAATTTTCCTAATTAATCTGATATTTATTTAATTTTTCCAAAGGACGTGCCACGGGTCATTTTAAACATGAACTACATGATCTTCCTATGTAATGGCTACTCAAAAATCATGATCATTAAATAACAGCAAAAATAACCTTAAATACAAATTCTCAGAATTTTATAGAAAGTATTTAACCTCTAAATAATTTATTTAGTAAAATCATATTAATTCTACGTAGTGAAGGAAGTACTGCAATTATTCATCTAAAAATTATGGAAAAATCACTAGTCAGTAGTATGATATATAAAAGATCTTTGTGCAGAGAATCATAATTTTACTAGCTTGCTAACCACCACTAAAGATTTAATCAAATAATCAAGGTAAAACATACTCAATGAAGCGAGCCTTAGAATTAACCTTCCTAAAATCCCATAAAAATTCACAGAGATTTAAAATCATAATAAACGTTCTCTGCTTAAATTTCATCACTTTCCAGAGAGTGTGTATTCCCTAATAAATTTTCTAAGCAAATCATACAACTACTGAATCATTAAAGGAAGTATCCAAAATAATGAACATAAAATTCATAGAAAAATATCCAGAGTTGTGCCATCCCTATAATTCACTCTCCCCAAATCTCACCACTTTTCAATAAGATTTAGTGTCATTTCCTATCTCTACAAGTTTTGCGCCCTAAACTAGAGTTAGACTTTCAGGTATCCCAACAGTATCCAAATTTACTAAGATTTCATCCAGAGAACTATATTGACCCTATGGTTCTCTTCACCCAATTTCGGGTCAATCCAAGGTCATTTGACCAGATGACCTTCACAAACCACCAAGATCCAACCTTAGGGTTTGGCCTTGGTCCTTAGGGTAAACTTACCCCGATCCACCTCAAACTCCAGGAGGGGGTGCTAGAGAATATTACTAGCCAGTGGTAAAAATCTCAGCCTCTGTTGAGGTGATCTCACCACTCAAATTTCAAAAGTGGACTTTTAACCTAAGACCCCTTATTAGGGCAAAACTTAGGGTTGATCATTTCTAATCCAAACCATCTACAAATGAGATGAAAAATTATACAGAACCTTATGGTGACCCCAGGGACCACTCACCAGAATTTGGGAGGGTTTGGAAGTTATTTAACTATCTAATTAAATTCGGCTAGGATTATTGAATTTTTCTAAAAACTATAGAAAAATATTCTCCAAAAATTCTCATTTTCGGATAGCACCTAGATATATGTAAGATTAGACCACACCCCAAATTTCAAGTCATTTGGATGACTGAATTGGAGTGGGGAATTTTTCGAAGGTCAAGGCAGCCCTCTGGATAGACCTCACCAAAAAGGGTGCTGTGGTCTAACCAGGATTCCAATTCGAGTGAAATTAATTTTGAATTAAAGTAGACTTCAAGGGCTACACTTCCTAGGTTGATCATTTTTCCTGTAGGAGCCTCTAGGTATTTTTCCCAATTTATTTAACAAGACAGATTTTTCATTCAGAAATTATTTTAAAAAAATAGAATTTATTCCTCATGCCACTGTTCATCTTCTTCAACAGCCCGAACCAGAGGCCTAAAAACCTAATATCCTGTAGCTTTTCCAAGCCATTTCCCAGCCATCCAGCCATCTCCCTGGCCGGCCACCACCAGCACCACCTCTGTTGAGGCGAGGGCTATCGTCGGGCGGCGGCACAGCCGCCGGAGAGGCGGTTTCCGGCGAACCCGCCACCATGAAATTTTAGGAAAACCACGAACACGCTCACCCGATCTGGCTCTTTTGAGCCCGATATCTCTCCTAACGATTCCTAAGATCTATCCGCAGAAGAAGAGGGAGGGGAGGACCTGGTTCGCGGGTTGAAGGCGTGCAGAGCGTCGGGAAGCCATTTGCGCGGTGGTGGCGTCGCCGAAAATTCTTCAATAGCAAGGGGAAGTCTGAAACAGTTTGAGGGAGTGTAACCTTTTCCTCTTGCTCTTAGGAATCTTTTATAGATCAGCAAATGGGGAGGGGAAGGGATGAAACGTTGGAGATGAAACGTTGGCGGCCATTAATAACACCCTTATGACGTTTCGGTTATGACGATTGGCAGTTGAAAAGTTGGAGATGAAGAGGTGCTTGCCAGGTGGCAATTTCCTATTGGACCCACTTTTCCTTAATTATTAACATAATTAAAGTAGGGAACGACCCATAAATACTCTTGATTTTCATTCCCATGGTCAGAATTTATTATGGCGTCGGTTACCGAAATTTCCAACCTGGCATGTCATTTCGGCCTTGGTCACGGGCGTGACACATATGTCACGGGCGTGACAGGCCCGGTTAGCCAGTTCTGGGTTCGACGATCGTCGAACTGAGATCGACGATCGTCGAGCGGTTGTCACGGGCGTGACACCTGGGTCACGGGCGTGACAGGCCTGTGCGGCCAATTCTGGTTCGACGACGTCGAACTGAAATCGACGATCGTCGAGCGTGTCACGCCCTATGTCACGGGCGTGACATTGTGGGTCACGGGCGTGGCATGCCTGGTGACTAATTCTAGTTCGACGACGTCGAACTGAAATCGACGATCGTCGAGCGTGTCACGCCCTATGTCACGGGCGTGACATGGCGGGTCACAGGCGTGACATGCCCGTGGGGCCAATTTTGGGTCGGCGACCGTCGACCTGAAATCGACGATCATGGTCACGCCCCATGTCACGGGCGTGACATGGCGAGTCACGGGCGTGACAGGTCTGGTGACAAATTTCTGGGTTCGACGATCGTCGAACTGAAATCGACGATCGTCGAATGTGGTCACGCCCTATGTCACGGGCGTGACGGGTCGGTCACGGGCGTGACCAACCCGTGACCCGATTTCTTGGTCGATTTATTTCAAGTTTTGGGCTCCCTAGGGTTCTACCACAACCAACTGACTCCTAGGGGTCCTAGCCGGAAATGGGATGTTACACAAGGACACCACAGTAACTCTGCCAAAATGCTGTAGAGTCTACAAGGCTACCATAAGCCCAAACGCTGCAATCTACCAAGGAAGAAACGTCTAACACCCTAAGCTGTGAGAGATGGTAGTAGCAAAATAAACAATGCGGATCCGGGTTGGAGGCAAACTCAGTCCCCATCAACCATTTCCAAGCAAACAAAGCTCAAGGGTCTACATATGAAAGCACTATGGACCTCCCACCCCCTTGCCAAGCCCGTACCTAGAGCAAGATAAAAGAAAAGGGTGGCCACGGCTAAATTACACAACACCGCCCCCATTAAGATCTTCAAACCACCACTACTAACCACAACCCACGATTCGGCCTTTGGGAAGGGAAACATAGCCGACAATGAACCTCAAAATCAAGGAATTCACCCGGGGAACGAAAATCAAGGTAAGGGAAAAGCGTTGAGATGACTTAACACGGCCTGGCGTTGAGTGAGCCCCACTCACTCAACGCCTAACCAGACCTTGGCGTTGAGTGAGTTAGCTTCACTCAGCTCTAGAAACAACCATGGCGTTGAGTGAGGTTTAGTCACTCAACGCCCTCCACAAGAACAGCTCTGGCGTTGAGTGAGCTAACCTCACTCAATGCCAAAACAGCTATGGCGTTGAGTGAGGTTCACTCACTCAACGCCTCCCGCAAGAAAACTTTGGCGTTGAGTGAGCTAACCTCACTCAACACCAAAACAGCTATGGCGTTGAGTGAGGTTCACTCACTCAATGTCCTGGCACTTAACCGCAAACAGAGACAGCGGCGTTGAGTGAGTCCACCTCACTCAATGCCAAAGCAGCAATGGCGCTGAGTGAGGTTCACTCACTCAACGCCCTGACACTTAACCGCAAACAAAGCAACCTGCGGCGTTGAGTGAGCTGACCTCACTCAACGCCAAAACAGCAATGGCGTTGAGTGAGGTCGACTCACTCAACGCCAAAGGACATAGCCCCAAAGAAGGGCTGTGGCGTTGAGTGAGTATACCTCACTCAATGCCAAAGCAGCAATGGCATTGAGTGAGGTTCACTCACTCAACTCCAAAGGACTTGGCCGCAAACAGGTCTACGATGTTGAGTGAGTTCACCTCACTCAACGCCAAAACCGAAATGGCGTTGAGTGAGGTCGACTCACTCAATGCCAAAGTACTTAGCCTCAGAAAAGGCTGCAGCATTGAGTGAGCCCACCTCACTCAACGCCAAGGTACTTAGCCGCACAGAAAGCTACGGCGTTGAGTGAGTTCACCTCACTCAACGCCAAAACCGAAATGGCATTGAGTGAGGTCGACTCAATCAACGCCAAAGTACTTAGCCTCAGAAAAGGCTGCGGCGTTGAGTGAGCCCACCTCACTCAATGCCAAAGTACTTAGTCATACAGAAAGCCGCGGCATTGAGTGAGTTCACCTCACTCAATGCCAAAACAGAAATAGCGTTGAGTGAGGTCGACTCACTCAACGCCAAAGTACTTCGCCGCTAGCAGGGGCTGCGGCGTTGAGTGAGTCCACCTCACTCAACACCCTAGTACTTAGCCAAAAATGAAACAGGCCAAACTATGGCTTTGAGTGTGTGCACCACACTCAATGCCAAACCCGGGCGGCTTTTGGCTTTGAGTGTGTGCACCACACTCAATGCCAAAACCCGAGAGCTTACCAAGACTGGTTCTAACCAGAGAACTACCACAGAAATATCCCTCTCTCTCTCGGCTCCACCCGCAATAGTACCAAATAAGAAATAAAAATTTGGAGTCTAAATAGGGGAAACAACCAGCGGGTTGAGCAAAAACAACACAAGGAGGGGGGGGGGCTCATAAAGGGAAACTGAAGCACAGAGTTTTAGCAAAGCAAAAGAGAAAAACTTGGCTTCTATCCTTGGGCTAACCGGGTAGTTAAAAGGGGAAAAATCAAAACAGCAAGTGCAGAACCACTTGCCTCAGTTTTTCAGCGAAGCTTCGCTCGAGCCTTTCCTCTCCCTCGGCACCAGCAGCAGCAACACCTATCCAACACATCCCGAGCTTTAATGGCGGAAAGAGCAAAAACCAAAAATCCAAGTCCCCTAAAAACTCCACGAAAATCAAATCTCTTACCGTAGAAATGTAGATCTAAGAGAGAGCAATCCAAATCCGCTTTCGAAATCGAAATCCGTCCACAAACGCTCCCGAAATCGCCGTCCGAAGGGGTAGCAGGTCCGGCGGTTTTCCTCTGTTTTCCGCGAACAGGAGCAGGCGACGGTTTTCGGGAAGAAGAAGAATGGGCTTGCTAATTTGGCTTAAGGCTTTTAAATAAATCTAAACACGCCTATACAGACTTAACCGCCTCCTAAGCCGCCGGTTCACTCTCAAAGCTTTTGACCGAAAAGAATTATTTAAATAGCTTAAAATATTACTTATTTACATTTATTATTAGCACGCCCAAAATGACGCGAAAACCGAACTACCTTGAAATTTGACCAAACTCGCACCGTAGCTAATACCCATGCTACGAACGCAACGACGAAGTCGAAATTAACTTTCGACGAACAAAACTCGAGTTATACCCACCCGAAGCCAAAGCACAAGCATCCACCGAGAGGCCACACTGGGTCACCCAAAACGAATCGGCTTGCTAGGGAGATCTTGCCAATAGGCTACAAAATAGGCCACTTAGTTCTAAGGAGTTAAGACCACACTCCACAGATGACACAAGCCAAGAAAACGGGTCGACGTAACGCCAAACGAGAATTAAATAATCGTAGAAAAAATCGGTGGCGTTACACCAGCTGCCCTGTCAGCTAGGTGAAAGCCTGACAGCGGGAGCAACTTGACTTTGTTCTGGAGAAAGAACTATGTCCACCGAGGACCCCTAAACTGCCAACTAGGTGAAAGCTTGACAGCGGGAGAAGCTCGGGAGTTGGCTCTAGAGCAACCACAACGTCCACCGGCCTAATCAGCTAGGTGAGAGCCTAACGGCGGGTCTTGAGCATCAACCAGACTTTCCTCTGGCCAACCACTGGGCGCCACCACCAGCCCAATTAGCTACGTGAGAGCCTGACGGCTGGTGTTGAGCATCAACCAGACTTTCCTTTGGCAAACCACCGGGCGCTACCACCGGCCTAATCAGCTAGGTGATAGCCTGATGGCAGGTGTTGAGCATCAATCGAACTTTCCTTTGGCCATCCCCCGGGCGCTACCACCAGCCCAATCAGCTAGGTGAGCCTGACAGTGGGTGTTGAGCATCAACTGGACTTTCCTTTGGCCAACCATCGGGCGCTGCCACCGGCCCAATCAGCTAGGTGAGAGCCTGACGATAGGTGTTGAGCATCAACCAGACTTTCCTTTTGCCAACCACTGGGCGCTACCACTAGCCCAGTCAGCTAGGTGAGAGCCTGACGATGAGTGTTGAGCATCAATCAGACTTTCCTTTGGCCAACCACCGGGCGCTACCACTGACCCAATCATCTAGGTGAGAGCCTGACGATAGGTGTTAAGAATCAACCAGACTTTCCTTTCGCCAACCAACGGGCGCTACCACCAGCCCAATCATCTAGGTGAGGGCCTAGCGGCGGGTGTTGAGCATCAACTGGACTTTCCTTTGGCAAACCACCGGGCTCTACCACCGGCCCAATCAGTTAGGTGAGAGCCTGACGGCGGGTGTTGAGCATCAACCAGACTTTCCTTTAGCCAACCTCCGGGCGCTACCACCAACCCAATAATTTAGGTGAGAGCTTAATGGTGGGTGTTGAACATCAATCGGACTTGGCTCTAGATCAAGAACAATGTCCATCGAGGATCCCGACCTTGCCAGCTAGGTGGAAGCCTAACAGCGAAGCATCTCGAGACTTGGATCCAGAGTAGAAACAACATCCACTGAGGATCCCAACCCTACCAGCTAGGTGGAAGCCTGACAGTGGAGAATCTCGGGACCTGGGTAGACTCCTTGAGTGACATCTAGCCTTGCCAGCTAGGTGGGAGCCTAACTGCGAGATCTTCTCGGGGTCTAAGGAAATCTTGGCCTGCCACGAACACCATTGCCAAAAAAGCTGAAAGATCAAAGTATTTTATTATTTAGTAAAGGAAAGTACTTACATGTTTCATGGATAGAAACGCTTTAAGTCATCACCACTCCATGCATGACTTAGGGTTTCTCCCTCCACATCCTAGAGGTGATACCCTCCTGACCTCAATGCCTTCTATACAATGTATGGGCTTTCCCAGTTGGGGTTGAGGTTCCCCACGACGGCTGATCTTCTGAATGCATCCACCTTTTTCAAGACCAAGTCCCCCTCCATGAACTGCTTGATTCGAACGTTCTTGTCAAAATACTTAGCCATTCTTCACTTGAACTCTTCCTACCGGATAGTTGATAGGCCTCGTAGCTCCTCCACCATATCCAGGGAGAGCCGTAGCTCATCGTCATTCCCAGCTCGCCACTCTTCTCTACCTCCTTCTGCCTCAACTACCTGAGGTGTCTGGACCTCAAATTCTATAGGAAGTACAGATTTGCAGCCATGGGAGAGTTTGAAAGGGTTCACCCCTGTGGCTGTATTCGGGGTGGCCCTAAAGGCCTAGAGGTTTGAAGGAAGCTGTTCTACCCAGCTCCATTTCAAGTTCTTAACTTTCTTCTTCAAGAGGTTTACAATGATCTTGTTTGCTGTCTCCACCTGCCCGTTTCTCCTGGGGTGGTGGAATGAGGCAAACCTGTGATCAATCCCAAGATGTCCACAAAAACTGATGAACTCTGTGCTAGAAAACTGAGGCCCATTGTCCGTGACAATGGTCCGGGGCAACCCGTATTTGCAAATGATCTCCCACCATATAAAGTTTTGGATTACCTGGTAGGTCACCTTTGCTATCGCCTTTACTTCCAAACACTTAGAAAAATAATCGATCATGGCAAATAAGAACCTCCTTTGCCCACTGGCATGGGGAAGGGTCCCACGAGATCCATTCCCTAGATGGCGAAGGGCCAGGGTGTCGTGATGCTTCTGAGCCGCTGAGTCGGCAGTAGCTGGAGAGGGGCAAATAACTAGCACTTGTGGCACTTCTTCATGAATTCAGCCACATCCTGGCCCAGGGTAGGCCAGAAGTACCCTTGCCTAACTATCCTCCTTCCAAGTTCTTGCTCCCCGAGTGACTCCCGCACTCTACGGAATGGACATCCTCAAGAATCGTCGAGACTTCCCTCTCGGACACGCAATGTGCTAAAGACCCCGAGAGGGTCTTCCGATACAACTGCCTATCACGCATGAGATAGTATGTCGACTTTTGCTTGAACCGTTTCTTATCCATACCCACTAGGAAACCCCCTATGGACAGGAAAGTTGCTAAAGGATCCATCCACGAGGGGTGTTGGTATACCTCCATTAGCTCCCCTCTTCGATGGACGGGTGAAACAAGTCGGTGATGGTGCCACCCACCCGGGGTCCGTGCTTGGCCAATTAATCCACCTACTCATTTTCTTCCCATGGAATGTGCCGGATGTAGAATGTCTGGAACGTGCCGATTAACTGCTTCACCTTTTCCAAGTACAACTTGACAGTTGGCTCCCTTGCCTCGAACTCCCCATTCATCTAGGAGGCTACAACCATGGATTCTGTGAGGACCACCACATCATGCACCCCATGCTGCCTATCAAGGCACAACCCCGCTATCACTATCTCGTGCTCGACCTGATTGTTAGCGATAGGAAAGTGCATGACCACCGTCTGCTCGATCCTTGTTCCCTGGGGACTCTCCAAGATCACCCATACCCCCAAGGAATGCATCCCTAAGGTGCCATCCACCATCACCTTCCAAGGAATTGGGCGAGTGAGTTCCGCCTCCTCTACCTCGACCATGTAATCAGCAAGAAAGTCGGCCATTGTCTGGGCCTTGATCGAGAGGCGAGTAACAAAGGATATTTTTAACTCACTCAACTGAACCGACCACTTTGCCAACCTTCCTGAATGCTCCACCACCTCAAAGATTTTACGGAGGGGATGGTCAGTCACCACCTTGATAGAGTATTCTTGGAAGTACGGATGGAGCCTCCGGGCTGAGAGGACCAGGGCAAAAGCCAACTTCTCCAAGATCGGATATTGGAGCTCCGCCTTCCTCAAGACCCTACTCACATAGTAGATGGACAACTGCTTCTTCACTTCTTCTCGGACCAAGACGGAGCTCAAGGCCTTGGCTCCAAACCCAAGATACAGGGACAAGTCCTCCCCTTCATTGGGCCCTTGGAGGAGAGGAGCCTGGGTCAACTGCATCTTCAAGGCTTGGAATGCCTCCTCGCACTCCTTATACCACTCGAACTTTTGACCCCCCACTCAATGCTTTGAAGATGGGGGAGCACTTTTCTCCCGCCTTAGAGAAGAACCTGCCTAGCTCGGCCAACTTTCCTATTAGCCTCTGGACCTCCTTGGCATTCCGAGGCGACCCCAATTCCATGATTGCCCTCACCTTATCAGGGTTTGGCACTACACCTGCAGGAGAAAGGAGATGGCTTAGGAACTTACCCATGCTTGCCCCGAAGACACACTTCAAGGAGTTCAGCCTCATTTTGTATTTCCGTAGGGTACGAAGGTCTCCTTCAGATCCCAGAGATGAGAGTCCACCTCCCAGCTTTTGATTATTACAATATTGGAGACCCAGCCGAGGTATTGGATTTCAGATACGAAGCCGGCCTTGAGGAGCATGGCCACCTCCTCCCTGATGGGCTCGAACAACTTGTCCGTTTTGAATCTCTTCTTCTGCTAGATGGTGCGGGATTCTGGATCCAGGTTAAGGCGGTGGCAGGCAATGTCCGCATCGATCCCCAACATTTCTTCCACGCTCTACGCAAAGATGTCCACGTTCCTTTGGATGCACTTCAGCATCCTCCCCTGGTCCTCCAAGCTCAACCCCCCGCTGATGCGCACCTTCTCCACCCTGCCTCCCTGGGTGAGAACTGATGCGCTGGAGGTAAGATTACCATTCAAGGCCATGTAATAAAAGTGAGGAGTAGCTTCCCCAAGTATCGATCTCACGCGGAGTGCAAGTAGGGAGCATGGATTTCTCTTTTAGAGAAATGAATGAAAGTGCTAAGTAAAAACGAGGGGTTTAATTTTGGGGTTTCCTACACTAAGTAACATTAATCTAGTGCGGGTCGCCGTTGTAACATCCCATTTCGGGCTAGACCCCCGGGTGTGGTTTTGCCATGACTAGGTCACGACAAAACCCTAGGAAACCCAAAAGACCAAGGAAGCTTAGGAAGAAAGGTGAAAATCACCTTGGTCTGCAAATAGTGGTGGTCAAACTTGCTTAAAATAGGATTAGGACTCAGGCGTTGAGTGCGTCGAGTGCACTCAACTCCATAAGTTGAATGGCGTTGAGTGCACAGGCTGCACTCAATGCCATCTTTTCAGGCAGAATGGAGTTGAGTGCAGTGTTTGCACTCAATGCCATCATTCAGGCGGAATGGCGTTGAGTGCGTTGAGTGCACTCAACGCCATTGGTTGAATGGCGTTGAGTGCACTGAGTGCACTCAACGCCATCTGATGTCGTCTAGTTGGCATTGAGTGAGCTGAGTTCACTCAACGCCGTAGACTGGATGGCGTTGAGTGAGCTTAGCTCACTCAACGCCGTAAGCTGTAAGACGGGATGACGTTGAGTGCATTGAGTGAACTCAATGCCATAAGTTGAACGGCGTTGATTGCACTGACTGCACTCAACACCATTTGGTGCTGTCTGGAGGGCGTTGAGTGAGAAGAGCTCACTTAATGCCATAATCGGGACGGCGTTGAGTGAGCTAAGCTCACTCAACGCCATAATCGGGACGGCATTGAGTGAGCTCACTCAACGCAATAATCTGGACGGCGTTGAGTGAGCTAAGCTCACTCAACACCATAATCTGGACGGCGTTGAGTGAGCTAAGCTCAGTCAACGCCATCGTTTAAAAGGGGCTTATTCTGGATGACGTTGAGTGAGCAGAGCTCACTCAACTCCATGATCCGGATGGCGTTGAGTGAGCTGAGCTCACTCAACGCCATAGTCTGGGAGGCCATTCTGATGGCGTTGAGTGAGCAGAGCTCACTCAATGTCGTATATGGGATGGCATTGAGTGAGATGAGCTCACTCAATGCCGTAGCATGGATGGCATTGAGTGAGCAGAGCTCACTCAATGCAATTTTACTTAGTTTTTCTTGCAGATCTGTTTTGGCTGGGTGCTGGTGCAGCTGAACCAGGCCGGTCTAGGAGCGGGCCAGGATGTCTTAAAAGGGCCGTTTCTCTTATTAAGACTTAATTAAAACCTTATTTAGTGAATTTGACCGGCTGTGCAACGTGGCAGCCGTTTACTCCTCCTCAAGCCATGGCCGAGCGACGGTTTGCCTGGCCATTTATGGCTTTTAAGGCTCGTCTCCACCCTCTCCACCTTGAAACAGATGGATTCAACTCCTCTCAGGGAGAGGAGGAGTTTCCAGCCTTCTCTTAGCTGTTTTGGAGCCGTTTCAGCTCGCCTCCACCATGGCTGAAGCATGCATGTAAGAGGCATTAATGGCTGGATCGTTTATATCCCCACCCGTAGCCTTGTTTCTGCTATAAAAGACTCCCTAGACTTAGATAGGAAGGTTTCACCCTTGACTAATGAAGCTAGAGCTCATAACCTTGCTGTTGAAGAATTTCGGCGACACCACCATTGCGCAAATAGCATCCTGACGATCGACTCGACTTCAAGCCGCGAATAAGGTCCTCCTCTACCTCTTCTTCTATGGATAGATCTTAGAAATCATTAGGAGAGATATCAGGCTCAAAAGAGCTGGATCGGGTGAGCGTTTCCATGGTTTTTCCAAAAATTTATGGTGGTCGGGTTCGCCGGAAACCGCCTCTCCGGCGGCCGTGCCGCCGCCCGACGGTAGCCGTCACCTCAACAGAGGTGGTGGTGGTGGTGGCCGGCCAAGGAGATGGCTGGGTGGCCGGGAAATAGTTTTAGAAAAGCTACAGGAAGTATTTATTTTCTGGTTCTGCTCGGGTTCGGGTAAAGAAGAAGATGAACAGTATATTTTATTATTTTATATTATATATGGTATAATTAGTGAAGTAATCCCCTTTACTGTACTCTAGGTTTAAACTGAAAATTATAGCCCGTAATGGCTAAAACATAAAAAGTGGTCAACATAGAAAATGTAGCCCTTGAAGTCTAGTTTAATTCGAAATTGATTTCACTCGATTTGGAGTCTTGGTTAGACCAAAACACACATTTTGGTGAGGTCTATCCATATGGTTGTCCTGAGATTGATTTGGATGCCCACATCAATCCAGACATCCAAATGAATTGAAATTTGCGGTATGGGCTATTATTAGTTATACCTAGGAATTGTCCAAAAATCAAATTTTTTTGAGAATATTTTTCTATAGTTTTTGTAAAAATTTAATAAGTCATGTATAATTTAATTAGGTGTCCTAAACACCTCAAAATTCCCCCAAAATTGGGTGGGAGGTCTTAGGGGGAATGTTAGAACACTGGTAAAAATTCCACCTCATTTGGAAGTGTTTTGATTAAGTTTTAACTCGACCCTAGGTTTTCCCTTATAGGGTTAATTAGGTCAATTCATTCCTTTTGGGATTTGAGTGGTCAAACTGTAACACCCCGAAGCTCAAAAGAGGGACGGGTGATGTTTTAAGCCTAGTCTGAAATTTGGAGCAGGTGTCACGGGCGTGACACGGGCGTGTCATGGGCGTGACACGGGCATGTCACGGGCGTGATACAGGCGTGTTCGGCCACAGGTCATGTGGTCGACGTTTTGACGATCGGAGATCGTCGAGTTGAGGCACACGGCCTGGGAAACGGGCGTGTCCCAGGGCGTGTCACTTTGGGCAGTTTTCTGAGTCAGTCACACGGGCCATGACACGGGCCCTGACACGGGCGTGTCACATGCGACATGGGCGTGTCGGGTGCCGTGTCGCAGGTCGTGTCCTTCTCGGGTTGGGAAAGCTGGCCGATTGCACACGGGGGGCGTGAAACGGGTCTCGACACGGGCGTGTCACATGTGACACGGGCGTGTCGGAGGCCGTGTCAAATGCCGTGTGCTGGTTTTTGAGTTGGTCGAGACGGCGAATGGGTGACACGGCCAGGCACACGGCCGTGTTGCAACCCGTGTTCGGCCCAGATTTTCTAATTTGAGGCCTAATCGTGGCCGTTCATTTCTTTAGCTTTGGATCCGACGGTGGGGGCACCTCCTGGGTGGTTTTAGTCAGGATAAGGGTTTCAAAACCCTCAGTCTCTTTTTCCATTCTCTTTCTAAATCCTAGAGAGAGGGGAGAGCAAGGTGAGAGGTAGGAGACCAAGATCTGGCCGCCGGTGGAGCGTCGGAGCTCCGAATCGCGATCCGAGTCCAGATCCGCGGAGGTGACGCCTTTGCGTTGCTTTCCAACCGCATAGTTTTTTATGGCGCCACGGAAGAACGCAAGGGTAACGATTTCTCATCCTTGGGCATGTGAAGCCCTTTTTCCCTTTGCATAGGAAGCCCTCTTTCGCGAGTGAGCGAAGAGTTGGAGCGTTCCTTGGGGTAGATATGTAAAGTCCCCCTTGTATAGAGTCCGTATGCGAAAACGGACATAGGCATTGTGTGTGAAGCCTATCCGGACAAGTAGAGCCGGATCAGTGATGTTGCATTGCATATGAACCGGGGAAGACTCCAGGTGTTTGGGCGTTTTTTTGGTTTTCTACGTGGTAGATTGCAACAGGGAGCCTTGGAGATTAACTCCAAGGTGCACCCAGAAAACTGGGCAAAAGAGAGTTTTGCCAACACGATAGCCGGGGAGCCAACGTGAACATAACCGGGTTATGTGATTGTTGTGGCGGAAACGGGACTCGGTGAGTCTTGAACTGCGCATATGGCTTAAATTGCCGTTGCGATATGAGCACGGGTCAGGCAAGACCGTACCCGATCTATGTTGTTCGGTGGGACCGTTGGCATGGATGAGAGTCTTCGGCTGTCTATGGCTTAAATTATCATGACCAAGGCCAAGAAGACAAAATGCTCATATGGTTGGCCGTCCAAGGGGCGGTGGTGGAACGGGAACGTCTATGGCTTGAATTGACGTGATGTTGGCCGGTTTGCCGTGAATGTGCCCTGTGTGCACGAGGTGTGTTGCCGTGCGAGCCTACGCCTGTGATGATGTGTGTTTACACTAATAAATTGCATATACTAATAAAGTGTAGGGAAAGAGCATCGCCGCCCTGATTTTGGGGCGGGATCGTTATAATTTGGTCAACATAGCTGACCGTTGCTTTTGTTTGCCACCGGGCCGTGGTTTGTGCTTGCAGGTGCTGCGGAGCTGAGCGGAAAATAGCGGGCTAAAAGCCCAAGTTGCTGAGCCGGCCCTCGAAGGCCTAATTTTTAGTGTTTCATTGTGACCATGTGTGGCCGGCCTGCGAGCCGATGTATGAAAACACTTTTATATCAAGCAAACTATGTAAGGCCTTAAGGCCATTTCTATTTTTCTGTGTATTGGAACATTCCTGCGGGTGTTATTGTAGTGGACATTCATGCTGTTGGCAGGGTTCTTAATTGTGCAACTTAATTTTAATGCTTCCGCTAGGTGTTGTGTAGGGCGTGCAATTGGTTGAATGGTTTCAACGCGTAACCAAACGGTCTATTCGTAGTATATGGCGTCGGGCCTCAGCCGGACCTACTGTTATATGCTATTCGACGGATAGGGGTGTTGTAAATTGGTATTAGACTACTTGTTTCGGTCAAACTTAAATGAATTCGTGGACGAATTCACTTTAAGGGGTGGTGAGCACAGGTGCGTGTGTCATCGTTATAACATGAAAAGAACCCATGAATGTCCACCTAGGAATGAAAATACACATGTTTGAGGAACCTGCGTGTTCCTATAATTGTTGTTTGCAATAGTATTTGGTCGCTTATCGGTGTTTTGCACGTTTTTAGGTGACCAGAAGTGGTGCTGGGCCGTCAGAACGACCAGGTTCTGAGGCAAGCAGTGCGCCAAGTGAAGCGCCTGCAACACCTCCGTCTACCGAGACCATTAGGTTGGTGGCATAAGCTGTCATGGCGATGATTAATACGTGACCTGCAAGACAGGTGCAGCAGCCTGCTCCTGCGGAGGAGCAAGTTCCGCTCCAAGCGGCGGAGCCTAGAAGGGTTGAGCAGGTGGCGGTGGAGCCAGAGTTGCCTCAGAGAGCAACTGAGAGACAGCTTAAGCATGTGATTGGCTTCCATCCACCGGTGTTCTCGGGAACGGGAACCCCGACCCAGGCTAAAGATTGGCTCTCAAGAGTCAATAGGGTGATGACAGCGACAGAAACGGAAGAGTGGCAGAAGACCACGATAACGACGTTACTTTTGGATGGGGACGCAAGGTTATGGTGGGAAGGCCTAGAGATACACCAGTTGAGGGGAAGGCCGTTGGCCGAAGTTCCTATGGCGGAGTTTGCAAGATTGTTCATGGCTTGATACCTCCCCTCAGCGCAGAGGATCGTATTGGAGAACGAATTCCAAAAGGTGATGCAAGGAGATAGCACTGTAGACGAGTACCTCCACGAGTTTACTCGATTGGGGAGATATGCTAGCGCTACCTTTGCCGACGAGGAGCGAAAGACTAACCGCTTCTATGATGGGTTAAGAGATGAGCTGAGGTTGCTACTGTCGGGGCCCATGGCGCAAGGTTTCCTAACCTTGGTCAACTCGGCCCGGTCCTTGGAGAAGGACATGAGAAATGTGCAAGCTTAGAAGGAATCTGGCGGGAAGAAATCAGAGTTCAAAGCGCCGACTACGTCAAAGTCGGGCTATCGAAGATTCTACAAGAAGATTAGGACGTCAGGTCCAGCTCCTTCTGCAGGTGCCTCGGGGACAACTACGAATCGAACCCCGGGCGCTTGTTTCACGTGTGGAAAGACGGGGCACTTTGCCCGCGATTGCTGGAGCGGACGCCCAAAGTCCGAGAGAAAGCAAGGAGCTACTTACAAAGAGAAGGGCAAGGCGGTGGAGTCAACCGCGTCTCACTATGCTCCGACTCTGCCTAGAGTCTATAACTTGGGGCAGCAAGAGGCCATTAAACAAGCGGATGTGGTTACAGGTACGAGTTAATTTATAGCAAGTTAACTTAGATACTGTTGTTTATTGCTTGTTAGCCTAATATGGTTTGCATAGGCTTTGTTTTGATTAGCGATAGTCCAGCACGGGCACTGTTCGATACGGGAGCTTCACACTCCTTCTTGTCCGAAAATTTTATATCGCGCATCGGAGTCCCTTCTTCGATGGCGAAGGACAAGTTGGATGTGCTGCTACCGAGTGGGTGCTCGATGCGTGCGGACAGAGTGTGCGCCGTAAAGGTTCACATAGGGAGCCAAGAGTTCGACTTGCTAGCGTCATTGCTGCCGCTAGTAGAGTTCGACGTTATCTTTGGGATGGATTGGCTTTCGGAGCAGAAAGCTTGGATTGACTGTAACCGGTAGGAGGTCAAGCTGGGTGTTGAGCGGGGGACAACATTCGAGGGACTCAAGGGGTCGAGCAAGACGCTGATGTCTGCTCTTCAAGTGGTAAAGGCAGTTCGTGCTGGTGCAGAGCTAATCTTCGCAATAGTGGGGGCTGTGGAGGCAAAGTCCACGTTGGATAGCATCCCCGTGGTTTGTGAATACCCCGATGTGTTCCCGGATAGTCTTCCCGAGGCCCCACCGCAGCGAGAGATTGATTTCACCATCGAGCTCGTACCGGGGGCCAAACCGGTGTCACGTGCTCCGTATAGGTTGGCGCCTAAGGAGATGGCAGAGTTGAAAGTTCAGCTAGAGGAGCTGATGGAGCAAGGTTATGTGCGTCCAAGCTCATCGCCTTGGAGCGCACCGGTCCTCTTCGTTAAGAAGAAGGATGGAGTATGCGGTTGTGTATCGACTACAGAGAGTTGAACAAGCTGACGGAGAAGAACAAGTACCCGATCCCGAGGATTGATGATCTGTTCGATCAGTTGGTCAGATCGTCGGTATATTCTAAGTTGGACTTGAAGTCGGGGTAGTATCAGTTGAGGATAAGGGAATGTGATATCCCGAAGACGGCGTTCAGCACAAGGTATGGGCATTTCGAGTTCACGGTCATGCCGTTTGGACTGACGAATGCGCCATCAGTGTTTATGGACTTGATGAACAGGACGTTCCGAGATTTCCTGGACCGCTTTGTGAGTCTTTATTGACGATATATTGGTGTACTCGCAGTGCGAAGAAGATCACTTCAAGCACTTGAATCTGGTGTTGGAGACTTTGAGGAGGAATGAGCTATATGCGAAATTCTCCAAGTGCGAGTTCTGGCTACCCTCAGTAGCGTTCCTTGGTCACATTATTAGTGGGGAAGGTATAGCGGTGGATCCGGCGAAGATCGTTGCGATACGGGAGTGGCCTGCGTTGTCTTCTGTCGCGGAAGCCCGTAGTTTTCTCGGGCTTGCCGGATATTACAGGCGCTTCGTAGAGAACTTTTCGCGGATAGAGCTACCTCTCACGAAGTTGACAAGGAAAGATAAGAGATTCTTGTGGACGCAGGAGTGCGTGCAAGCTTTTGAGGAGCTGAAGAGACGATTGACCATGACGCCAGTGCTTAGTTCGCTGAGTGGGACCGAGGGCTTTGAGGTTTATAGTGACGTCTCGGGTAGTGGTTTGGGCTGTGTGCTCTTGCAGCATGGGAGCGTAATTGCTTATGGATCACGTCAGCTGAAAGTGCATGAAAGGAACTATCCGGTCCACGACTTGGAGTTGGCGGCCGTGATATTTGCACTTAAGCTGTGGAGGCACTACCTATACGGCGTAAGGGTCGATATATATACCGATCACAAGAGCCTGAAGTACCTATTGGATCAGAAGGATCTTAACATGAGGCAGAGGAGGTGGATGGAGTTCCTGGGGGACTACACCTTCAAGATTCATTATGTACCCGGGAAGGGCAATGCGGTTGCTGATGCGTTGAGTCACAGGGCTCTCACCCAAGCCAACTGGTTGTCGGTGCATGATGAGCGGCTGATACGGGAGTTGGAGGAGCTTGAGATCTATTGCGTTGACAAGCAGACGAGCGCCAAAGCAATGTTGAACTGGACAGAGGTCCAGTATGACCTGGCTGATCGGGTTCGGCAGGCATTGGAGTTAGATGACTCCATGAAGGAGCTTATGGAGGCAGCGTTGGATGGGTCAAATTCCCAGTTTTCAGTGGAAGATGGGTTATTAAGGAAGGATCATCGGTTGTGCGTCCCAAGCGGGAGTAACCTACGGGCGGAGTTGATGTACGAGGCTCATCATACCAAGTACTCGATCCACCCAGGGAGCACAAAGATGTACCGTGACCTCAAGAAGCTATTTTGGTGGCCGGGGCTTAAGAAAGACGTAGCGTTGTTTATGGCTAAGTGCCAAACGTGCGCCTTGGTGAAGGCGGAGTGCCAAAAGCCGGGAGGATTTCTGAAGTCCTTGCCTATACCGGAGTGGAAGTTCGATGACATATCTATGGACTTTGTGCATGGGTTGCCAAGGTCGCAGAAGGGGAACGACGCCATCTGGGTGATCGTAGATCGGTTAACTAAAGTGTCACATTTCATTCCGCATAGGAAGGGCGACTCGGTGGAGAAGTTGGAAAAGCTTTATGTGGACAATATAGTTAGACTGCATGGTGTGCCTCGAAGCATTGTGAGTGATCGCGATGGGCATTTCACGTCCAATGATTGGAGGTTGGTGCAGCAGTTGCTGGGGCAAAGTTGAAGTTCAGCACAGCCTTCCATCCGCAGACGGATGGGCAGACCGAGAGCATCAATAGAACAATGGAGGACATGCTACGCATGTGTGTTCTAGACTTCAGGAAGCATTGGGAGGACCACCTGTATTTGGTGGAGTTCGCGTACAACAATAGCTACCAGGCGAGTATCCTAATGGCGCCCTTTGAGGCCCTATATAGTAGAAAATGTCGCACGCCGTTGTCTTGGTTAGAAACGGGTGAGGCAAGGTTGTACAAGAAGCAGGAGGTGGAGAGTGCTACCTCATTGGTGTAGATCATTTGAGAGCACTTGTTGATCTCTCAGGACAGGCAGGCAAAGTATTACAATGCCAAGCACCGGAACGTGGAGTTCGCGGTAGGCGATTGGGTATACTTGAAAGTGAAGCCGTTCAAGGGGGTTTCGCGGGTGAGACGCTTGAAGAAGCTGAGCCCAAGATACCTTGGACCTTTTGAGGTTCTAGAGCGAGTCGGCGAAGCCGCATACCGTTTGAAGCTATCGGTGGAGTTGAGTGGGCTACACGATGTGTTCCACATCTCTGTGTTGCGGAAGGCGGTGCAAGAGCCTTCGCTAGTGATTACAGTGGATCAAGTTCCAGTGGATGAAGGGTTGACGACTAAGGTCAAGCCCATTTGTATTGAAGACTCTGAGGTCAATAGGCTCCGTAACAAGGAGATCCGGATGGTTAAGGTCCGGTGGGATAATTGCGGTCGGGAGGAGCTCTCTTGGGAAAGGGAGCAAACTATGCTGGAGGAGTACCCGGAGTTATTCCGCTCAGGTACCGTTAAAAGTTTTAAGTTCCTATGGTTTTCCTTTAGTAAATTTCGTGGGCGAAATTCTTTTAAGGGGGAGAGAGTTGTAACACCCTGAAACTCAAAAGAGGGACGGGTGATGTTTTAAGCCAAGTCTGAATTTTGGAGCAGGTGTCACGGGCGTGTCATGGGCGTGACACGGGCGTGTTACGGGCGTGACACAAACGTGTTCGGCCACGGGTCATGTGGTCGACGTTTTGATGATCGGAGATCGTCGAGTTGAGGCACACGGCCTGGGACACGGGTGTGTCCCATGGCGTGTCACTTTGGGTAATTTTCTGAGTCAGGCACACGGGCCATGACACGGGCCCTGACACGGGCGTGTCACATGCGACACGGGCGTGTCGGGTGCCGTGTCCATCTCGGGTTGGGAAAGCTGGTCGATTGCATACGGGGGGCGTGACACGGGTCTCGACACGGGCGTGTCACATGTGATACGGGCGTGTCGGAGGCCGTGTCGAATGCCGTGTACTGGTTTTCGAGTCGGTCGAGACGGCGAATGGGTGACATGGCTAGGAAAACAGCCGTGTTGCAACCCGTGTTCGGCCCAGATTTTCTAAATTGAGGCCTAATCGTGGCCGTTCATTTCCATGGCTTTGGATCCGACGGTGGGGGGCACCTCCTGGGTGGTTTAGCCGAGATAAGGGTTTCAAAACCCTCATTCTCTTTTTCCATTCTCTTTCTAAATCCTAGAGAGAGGGGAGAGCAAGGAGAGAGGTTGGAGACCAAGATCTGGCTGTCGGTGGAGCGTCGGAGCTCCGAATCGCGATCCGAGTCCAGATCCGCGGAGGTGACGCCGTTGCGGTGCTTTCCAACCGCATAGTTTTTCATGGCGCCGCGGAAGAATGCAAGGGTAACGATTTCTCATCCTTGGGCATGTGAAGCCCTTTTTCCCTTTGCATAGGAAGCCCTCTCTCACGAGTGAGCGAAGAGTTGGAGCGTTCCTTGGGGTAGATATGTAAAGTCCCCCTTGTATAGAGTCCGTATGCGAAAACGGACATAGGCATTGTGTGTGAAGCCTATCCGGACAAGTAGAGCCGGATCGGTGATGTTGCATTGCATATGAACCGGGGAAGACTCCAGGTGTTTGGGCATTTTTTGGGTTTTCTACGTGGTAGATTGCAACAGGGAGCCTTGGAGATTAACTCCAAGGTGCACCCAGAAAACTGGGCAAAAGAGAGTTTTGCCAACACGATAGCCGGGGAGCCAACGTGAACATAACCGGGTTATGTGATTGTTGTGGCGGAAACGGGACTCGGTGAGTCTTGAACTGCGCATATGGCTTAAATTGCCGTTGCGATATGAGCACGGGTCAGGCAAGACCATACCCGATCTATGTCGTTCGGTGGGACCGTTGGCATGGATGAGAGTCTTCGGCTGTCTATGGCTTAAATTATCATGACCAAGGCCAAGAAGACAAAATGCTCATATGGTTGGCCGTCCAAGGGGCGGTGGTGGAACGGGAATGTCTATGGCTTGAATTGACGTGATGTTGGCCGGTTCGCCGTGAATGTGCTCTGTGTGCACAAGGTGTGTGGCCGTGCGAGCCTATGCCTGTGATGATGTGTGTTTACACAAATAAATTGCCTATACTAATAAAGTGCAGGGACAGAGCATCGCCGTCCTGATTTCAGGGCGGGATCATTATAATTTGGTCAGCATAGCTGACCGTTGCTTTTGTTTGCCACCGGGCGGTGGTTTGTGCTTGCAGGTGCTGCGGAGCCGAGCGGAAAATAGAGGGCAAAAAGCCCAAGTTGCTGAGCCGGCCCTCGAAGGCCTAATTTTGAGTGTTTCATTGTGTCCATGTGTGGCCGGCCTGCGAGCCGATGTATGAAAACACTTTTATATCAAGCAAACTATGTAAGGCCTTAAGGCCATTTCTATTTTTCTGTGTATTGGAACATTCCTGCGGGTGTTATTGTAGTGGACATTCATGCTGTTGGCAGGGTTCTTAATTGTGCAACTTAATTTTTATGCTTCCACTAGGTGTTGTGTACGGCGTGCAATTGGTTGAATGGTTTCAACGCGTAACCAACCGGTCTGTCCATAGTATATGGCGTCGGGCCCCGGCCGGACCTACTGCTATATGCTATTCGACGGATAGGGGTGTTAAACAAACAACCTCAACAGAGGCTGATATTTTGTCCACTGGCTTTTTGGGGCATGACACACCCTCCAATGTAATTTGGGGTGGTTTGGGATAGGGTAGCCCTAGAACCCTAGGGTAGGTCCCTTAATGGGGATTTTTAGGGTTGTGAAGGTCATGAGGTCAAATGACGTTGGATTGACTTGAAATTTAGTGAAGAGGACCGTAAGGGTACTAATGTCCTCTAGTCAAAATTTTAGGGTATTTGGAGACCTTTAGCCCACCTAAAACCCTAACCCTACTTTAGGTCACCAACCTTAATTTGAACTATTATACTATCAACTGAACTTCAAATCAAGTAAAGTTTTGGCAGGGTGATTTTATGATCTAAATGGCCATAATATAATTTTGTTGAGGCTTTTGGGTTAATTTATACAGTACTTCATTCATAACCCTAGTTGTGCCCTAGATATTTATTTTGATGATTTTGGAATTTCTATTCACTGGAATGTTATGAAATCTTGGATTAGGGCATCTTACAATATGTTATACCTTATGTATTTTTCTTGGGAGTTTTATCTGATTTTTTTGGGTACTTGCTTCTTTAACGTACCAATTGTGATATGTAGTCAAAAATACAAATAATGCCCATTAATTATTTGGAAAATTATGAAATTTGGTCAGTGGGTGTTTCAGACCATGATAGTCATCCTGTAAATTTCTATGGATTTTTAGATAATTAAAAATAGTACCTCCTTCTCTAAGCTAGGAAAATTAGTGTTTTACATTAAAATAAATTCAGAGCCCAAATCTTAGAAAAAAAATGGGGTCTTACAAGTGGTATTAGAAGAAACCTCGATCCGAAGAGCAGAAGTCCACAAACCCTGGGCCACCCCGCATGAGCTTAGTTTGAGGACAAATTAGAAGCGGAAGTAGTGGTGGGCCCATGGGGGAAATCACATTCTAATGTTCACTCATAATAAACCTAGGTAGGCCGCCTACTGTAGGAGGTAGACTCAACCCAATTTGGAAGAATAGCTTACCTTGACAATAACAATAGTAGCCTAGTCAATAGTAGGCCTTAGGTAGGATTAAGGTACGCAGATACCCGAAGAGACTAGGTGCAGATCCTAGTGCGAGATCACTTTGGATCAGGTCATATGTTGACCTTGAGGAAATTATGGCAACCGGTGAATTGAAGAGTTAAAGTATGGAGAATGTCGACAATTCTCAAGATGGAATCCAAGTCTAGGTTGATATGCCCTAAGGATTGTGGGAATACCTAGGGTGGATATAACATATGGAGATACTTAGCCCGGAGTAGGTAGGGGTTTGTCTTGTTTGTCTATTGGGGGCTTGGCTCTTGGTGGAGTATATACCGATTTAGGGCCCCGTTGACCTAGGTAGCTATTATAGTATCACAAACACGGTGATGTGGAACTTGACTATGTTCAAGGTTATTCAGACAAAGACGAGATTGTGATAAATTGTGTTTGGATTAACGACCTATAATGTTATCAGGACTATGGTTAAACATCATTGATTGAACAAATGCTCGAAGACAATGGAAGTATATTAACCCTGGAAATTGTAAATTAGGTATAATGATTAGTTAAAAAAAAGTCCATCTAAGTAATGATTTTGCAATTATTATCTTGATGATATCAAGTATAGGACACAGAGCTTCGATAATAGGACAATCAACTTTGGCAGATTCAAGATTACGAGAAGTAACAGGTTAACGTGATCGTTCGTATAATGAAATTAACTCATGACGAATCTTGTTATTTTGGAAGATTTTATCCTAAAACCACCGGCGAAGATGATACTCTATAATCGCGTCATGATTCTAGGAATTAGTTTAAGTATGAAGACCTCATAAATACGGTGATCGGAATTTAGAAGAAATTATATATCCATATGTGATTAAGAGCTAATATGAGCAGTAAATATGGGACAACATGAGTTGGAGTACAATGTCTCAAGGTTTGTATGGGAGGAAGGTTCGATCAGTCTGCTTAGAGACGGCCAGGATAGGCGATATGACGGTGTAGGCCTTGCGGAACAAGAAGGTCCAGCTAGGCAACGTCAGATGATCGAACCATTGATAGGAGGAGCGTACTTGAGGAATATCTGGAAGCGATGCAGTAGAAGTATTCAGAGCTATTCATCTCTTGTTTAACTTGTCTCCTTAGGATGATACATTCAGTAGAGCTCCCGCAAGCCTAACCTGAAATTCGGAGACGAAATTATTTGTTTGTCTATTGGGATTTGTAACATCCCATTTTCGGCTAGACCCCCGGGAGTGGTTTTGCCATGACTAGGTCACGAAAAAACCCTAGGAAACCCAAAAGACCAAGGAAGCTTAGGAAGCAAGGTGAAAATCACCTTGGTCTGCAAATAGTGGGGGTAAAACTTCCTTAAAATAGGATTAGGACTCGGGCATTGAGTGCGTCGAGTGCACTCAATGCCATAAGTAGAATGGCGTTGAGTGCACAGGCTATACTCAATGCCATCTTTTCAGGCAGAATGGCGTTGAGTGCAGTGTTTGCACTCAACTCCATCATTCAGGCGGAATGGCGTTGAGTGCGTTGAGTGCACTCAACGCCATAGGGTTAATGGCGTTGAGTGCACTGAGTGCACTCAACGCCATCTGATGTCGTCTGGTTGGCATTGAGTGAGCTGAGCTCACTCAACGCCGTAGACTGGATGGTGTTGAGTGAGCTTAGATCACTCAATGCCGTAGACTGGATGGCGTTGAGTGAGCTTAGCTCACTCAACGCCATAAGCTGTCAGACGGGATGGAGTTGAGTGCGTTGAGTGCACTCAACGCCATAAGTTGAACGGCATTGAGTGCACTGACTGCACTCAACGCCATTTGGTGCTGTCTGGAGGGCGTTGAGTGAGCAGAGCTTACTCAATGCCATAATTGGGACGGCGTTGAGTGAGCTAAGCTCACTGAACGCCATAATCGGGACGGCGTTGAGTGAGCTAAGCTCACTCAACGCCATAATCTGGACGGCGGTGAGTGAGCTAAGCTCACTCAACGCCATAATCTGGACGGCGTTGAGTGAGCTAAGCTCACTCAATGTCATCGTTTAAAAGGGGCTTATTCTCGATGGCATTGAGTGAGCTGAGCTCAATCAATGCCATAGTCTGGGAGGCCATTCTGATGGCGTTGAGTGAGAAGAGCTCACTTAATACCGAATTTGGGATGACGTTGAGTGAGCTGAGCTCACTCAACGCCGAATCATGGATGGCGTTGAGTGAGCAGAGCTCACTCAATGCCATTTTACTTAGTTTTTCTGGCAGATCTGTTTTGGCTGGGTGCTGGTTCAGCTAAACCGGGTCGGTCAAGGAGCGGGCCAGGATGTCTTAAATGGGTCGTTTCTCTTATTAAGACTTAATTAAAACCTTATTTAGTGAATTTGACCGGCTGTGCCACATGGCAGCCGTTTCCTCCTCCTCCAGCCATGGCCGAGCGACGGTTTGCCTTGCCATTTATGGCTTTTAAGGCTCGGCTCCACCCTATCCCCCTTGAAATGGCTGGATTCAACTCCTCTAAGGGAGAGGAGGAGTTTCCAGCCTTCTCTTAGCTGTTTTGGAGCCATTTCAGCTCCCCTCCACCATGGCCGAAGCATGCATGTAACAGGCAATAATTGCTTGACTGTTTATATCCCCACCTGCAGCCTTGTTTCTTCTATAAAAGACTCCCTAGACTTAGAGAGGAAGGTTTCACCCTTGCCTAATAAATCTAGAGCTCATAACCTTGCTGTTGAAGAATTTCGGCGACGCCACCACCGCGCAAATAGCATCCTGACGATCGACTCGACTTCAAGCCGCGAATAAGGTCCTCCTCTACCTCTTCTTCTATGGATAGATCTTAGAAATTTTTAGGAGAGATATCGGGCTCAAAAGAGCTGGATCGGGTGAGCATTTCCATGGTTTTTCAAAAATTTATGGTGGTCGGGTTCGCCGGAAACTGCCTCTCCGGCGGCCGTGCCGCCGCCCGAAGGTAGCCCTCACCTCAACAGAGGTGGTGGTGGTGGTGGCCGGCCAGGGAGATGGCTGGGTGGCCGGGAAATAGTTTTAGAAAAGCTACAGGAAGTATTTATTTTCTTGTTCTGCTCGGGTTCGGGTAAAGAAGAAGATGAACAGTATATTATATTATATTATATTATATTATATATGGTATAATTAGTGAAGTAATCCCCTTTACTGTGCTCTAGGTTTAAACTGAAAATTATAGCCCGTAGGGGCTGAAACATATAATGTGGTCAACATAGAAAATGTAGCACTTGAAGTCTAGTTTAATTCAAAATTTGTTTCACTCAATTTGGAGTCTTGGTTAGACCACAACACACATTTTGGTGAGGTCTATCCATAGGGTTGTCCTAAGATTGATTTGTATGCCCACATCAATCCAGACATCCAAATGACTTGAAATTTGGGGTATGGGCTATTATTAGCCATACCTAGGACTTATCCAAAAATCAGAATTTTTGGAGAATATATTTCTATAGTTTTTGTAAAACTTTAATAAGTCATGTATAATTTAATTAGGTGTCCTAAACACCTCAAAATTCCCCCAAATTTGGGTGGGAGGTCTTAGGGGAATGTTAAAACTCTGGTAAAAATTCCACCTCATTTGGAAGTGTTTTGATTAAGTTTTAACTCAACCCTAGGTTGGCCCTTATAGGGTTAATTAGGTCAATTCATTCTTTTTGGGATTTGAGTGGTCAAACAACCTCAATAGAGGTTGATATTTTGTACACTGGCTTTTTGTGGCATGATACACCCTCCAATGTAATTTGGGGTGGTTTGGGATAGGGTATCCCTAGAACCCTAAGGTAGGTCCCTTAATGGGGATTTTTAGGGTTGTGAAGGTCATGGGTCAAATGACCTTGGATTGACTTGAAATTCGGTAAAGAGGACCATAAGGGTACTAATGTCCTCTGGTCAAAATTTTAAGGTATTTGGAGACCTTTAGCCTACATAAAACCCTAACCCTACTTTAGGTCACCAACCTTAATTTGAACTATTATGCTATCAACTGAACTTCAAATCAAGTAAAGTTTGGGCAGGGTGATTTTCTGGTCTAAATGGCCATAATATAATTTTTTGAGGCTTTTGGGTTAATTTATACAGTACTTTATTCACAACTTTAGTTGTGCCCTAGATATTTATTTTGATGATTTTGGAATTTCTATTCACTGAAATGTTATGAAATCTTGGATTAGTGCATCTTACAGCATGTTATACCTTATGTATTTTTCTTGGGAGTTTTATCTGATTATTTTGGGTACTTGCTTCTTTAATTTACCAATTGTGATATGTAGTCAAAAATACAAATAATGCCCATTTATTATTTGGAAATTTATGAAATTTGGCCAGTTGGTGTTTCAGACCATGATAGTCATTCTGTAAATTTCTCTGGATTTTTAGATAATTAAAAATAGTACCTCCTTCTCTAAGCTAGGAAAATTAGTGTTTTACATTAAAATAAATTCAGAGCCCAAATATTTGAGAAAAAAATTATGGGACTTGGTTTCTGATGGTTGTAGGTCACCGTCAAGTTCTATAATTTTCTTGTGATTTTTGGATATATATTTACAGTACTTGCTTCACAATATAGTAAAAGTGGTCTAAAATGGTAAATTATGAAATGTAGGCTTAAAAACCTCTGAAATTTCTCAAAATTTGGAATTATTGCTTAAATGCCTCATAAGATTTTTACTGATTTTATGGTGATTTATTGTTAGCTCATTCGTGAACTTCATGTTCATACTAGGGCATTGGGAGGCTAAGAATAAATAAATTAAATGCCCGATAAATAGGAAAAATTTGGAAATCTTGGACTTAGTTATATTAGGTCATGATGGACTCCTAGTATTGATTTTAGGGCATTTGGATGAGAAAATTTGAGTACCCCCTAACGGGAGAACCATGTAGCTTAGTGTGGTCTGCATATAGTGATAGGACCGGAGTAGGCTAGCTCAGAGGTTAAAGTCACCTAGGAGTAGAGCTACTTAATATAAAGAGGGTCTTGGATCAAGGGTAGAAATCAATAACAATAAGTGCCTTTGAAAGGGAGCTTTGGGATTCACCCCATCATAGCTCCTAGTACCGCTGCGAGCCCTTCACCGGGTAAACCTCAGGAAGTCCAAGGTTAACCTTAAATCTTAGGAATAAAATGATCAAGAGTAACCCTAATAATAGTTGCACCTCACACCTACACTTGTACACTTAGGAAGAAGAATTGGCATTGAATGGGTAGAGTAGGTCCGTGGTCTAAGGGCCTACTAGTAATGTCAATGGTCTGGTTTGTGATTTGGAAGTCCAGGGAGCGGGATGCTCGCGGACTTGGTATATGCTTGGTAGCCTAGAGAGCTGGAGGCTCGGTAACATGAGAACTTATACAAATATAACTATCATGATTGCATGTGTATAAAAGTGGTGGGTCATCGGAACTGGACGATCGATCACATCGACGTCGGTACGTTGACTCGGCAGTGTGGGACACTTAGCCAAAGAAAGCCTGGTGGATATAGCCAGCACTATTATGTGGATACTCTAGGTTGTGTTCTTCTAGGGGCATACGGAAGGGCTAGGCCTGGTAGTGTGGTTACCCGCCTAGGAGTAGGGGCCCGACCCACTGTCTCTGTTTCCCACTACGGAGGTTCCTGGGAGTGAAGCTAGCTGCCCGAACAGGGGGAACTAAAGGTATGTGCGCATGGAGTCATGTGGGTGTGTTGCACTTGCTTGTGCATTCCATAGCATATTTTCGTGTCATAGCATAAACATTACATATAACCCCTGACACCTATCATATAAAATGGTATGGGACATTTTATACGATAGGCCCTGCAAAACGACCCCTTGGTCTATAGGGGTAATCCCTATAAATCAATGGTTATATTTCTTGTGCTTTTACTTACTTGCTACTCCTTACATTTTACCTTTGATAAGTTTATAAATCAGAGTTAAATTCTATATATGTATGCTGCTCTTTGATAACCGACACCCCAACGTATAAGTGGTATGGGACACTTTATACGATGGGAGCCCTGCAAAAGATCCCTTGGCTTATGCGCTTCCGCATAAGTTAAGGTTACATTTCCTACTTTCTGCTTCTGTCATATTTACTATGGAATTGCTAGCATAGGTCCACTATCACCTGCTTTTAACTTATTCTCCATCTTCATGTCCTTCCCTTTCTTCCTCTCCGCTCGGTACCTAGGAGCCATGGGGGAGGGGTAGGGGATGATAGGGCTTAGTCTGTTTTCGAACCACAACATTTTAGGTGTACCATATGGAAGGGTCACGGGTTTTGCAGTTTCTGACAGAGTTGACCTCGTGACCGTATTACCATTGTCACCAGCAGGGACATACACAGGTAAAATGCCCCTTGATGGGTGGGATCCCACCAGCTCAGTAGCCAGGAGGCCGAAGACGTAGACGCAGACCTGGATTGCGAGGCGGCGACTGCAAGCCGAAAAGGAAGAAGCACCCAGAGATGCAGTACCAGCAGAGTACGGAGTCGGTGGAGATGGGCCAGTCTAGCTTGGGTGCTCTCGGTTCAGTGATAGTTACGGTGACGCTTAGTTTAAGTTTTGCTTCTGCCAGTGACTTGTAGTGAGGATTACATGTACTGGGCATAAGCCCTCCTTTTGTACTCTTACTATTATTATTGTGGACTCTCCCTTCATGGAGATTTATTTATATACATGTGATTATGGTGGATTAGTTTTATAATTACTTATGCTACTATTCTGCGATCGATTTGGCCGGCAGGATCGGCATTTTGTAGTGACGACCTTCCCGGGTGTGATGGTTTCATCGCAAAGCGGCGGTTCTGGGCCTAAGACCCCAGTGTTAAAAAAGGGGGTCTTACAGCCATCACCGCGCCGCAAGGGTGAATTACTCCAAAGAGTAAAAGCGGAGATGAACAAACTATCGAGGGTCGCAAACACCTCTTCGCAATGCGTGCTTCTAGCAGTCGCTAGAACGGCTCAAACACAGCTTTCTCTAACAAAGATGAAGCTCATCAACACACATCATGTACAAGAAATCACCACACCAAACCATAGCAAAACCTCGAGCAAAACATGGTTATTAAACCTCAAGCACACTAGCACAAGTTCAGGTTAAAGCAAATCTAAGAAAAGAGGGGGGGAGAAACACAACCAAGCACTCGAAGACTCTCCAAGATTCACGGCCGGACATGAGGGTTGTCGAGCCTCGTCCTAGCTCGGTCTTTGAAAGGTATCCGGGATTTAGAAGGGTTGTCACTTCCTTCTTCACACCTGTCTTCCTCGTGTTGTGGTCATTGATTCAGATCAGAGAGAAATGCTTCACAAGTGCTGCAACTAAGAACTCAAACAAGAGCTTGGACATCAGCAATGGCGATGGCGATCGGAGACAAAGATTTTGCAAGCTCTTTGGAGGAGAATGGGTGGCCGGATCAACCCTCCAAGGAGGAGAGATAAAAAGACGGCTGGAGGGACGATTTTTCGCTAAAAGGGGCGAAAATGGCAGGGGAAATCGGAGATATCCCGGTCTAGAAGAAATCTGTGACTTAAATAGTAAAAGTCAGCAAAAAATGGTCACGCACGGTCTGACGCATGACCGTGCGTGAACCGTGCGATAATAATCTCCAGAAAATGCTTGAGGAAGAAGAATCGTTGACCCATACGTTTTACTCACGCACGTGCGATTCCGTCCGTACACTAAGGAAATCACACGGGTAACGACAGGGTGCTCAAAATGCAGGCAACAGGGTGGAATCGTGCGTTTTACTCACGCACGAGCGCTTCTGCCCGTGCGTGAAGGAAAATGCATGACCAACCACAGAACAGAGTAAAACCAGGAGGCTACAGGAAAACCGTGCGTTTCCTTCGCACACGATTCCGAAGAAACCGTGAGTGAAGCAATCGATCAGGGTGGTCAATCTTCCAAAATAATATGTAGAAAATGCACGACGGAAACAAACTGTGCGCCAAGAAAACGCACGACCGTGTGTTTTCCACAAATCAGAATTCTGGAGAGGGGAAAACTGCACATAATAAAAACTCACACAGGAGGACCCTCTAACAATCAACCAAATGCAATAAAAACTACTGGAATGAGCCCTAGGGAGCACCAAGTACATACCCCCAGCAATCGAATGCGCAATTGCACACCGCAGGCTATAAAAGTGCACTAAACGTGAAACGCAGTAGGAACGAAATATCAATGAAAACAACCGAAAAGTGAAGTGCAAAGTCATGAAAACCAGCACAGATGAGTCTGCAAAACCCTATATAGTTAAGTTCACTGGTTTTACGAGGTCAACAACAATTAATTGAGGAGGCGAAGATGGTTAAGGTGCATTAACTTTGGGCGCAACAGTGACGCCACTAGCATCAAAATGCAACGTCGCCTCACTAGCTTTAAGGAAGGGGACCCCAAGGATGGGTTTCGACGTGTTGCCCTGGGTCCAAGTACCTGAAAGTCTGTGAGGACAGCCTCCCCATTCAAAACCACTTCTACACCCTTCACCTCTCCATTAGTCTCAACCACGGATCCATCAACTAGCATTAAAGATTTTCTTCCATCAGATTCGATATTCAAATTCTTCTTTTCAACATCTTGCAAAGCAAGAATGTTTCAAGATGAACCAGAATCACATAGCGCTAGAGTTTCTATGGCATTAATCTCACATGTAACAGTCATTTCACGGGCATTACATTCCCACACATCCTCAACACTCTTCCCCTGCTCACGGGGATTCTTCTCCGTGTTGCATGGAAGAGTGCCACGGGTGCGCTCAAAAAATATGTGGGTCAATTGTCCCAATACGTTTCCAAATTTCTCATGGAAGCAGTCTGAGTAGCCATATTCGACTGGGCCATTTCAACAAACTTTTCCATCATCTCCTCTAATACGCTCTTGTGCGTCCCTTGCAAATTCTGATTATAACTCGGCTGAGATGGTCGCGGCTTGCTACCAGAATCCTGAGCATCGAATTAATGTTGGCCCCCCTGCCATATTTGACTGGGCACATTTTGGTTCCATGAGAAATTAGGATGGTTTCTCGCGTTAGGATTATAATTATTATTGTAAGGCACAACACGATTTTGATTATTTATAAAATTAACATTTTCTTCAAAAGCCATACCTGTCTGGTCAGCAAACAGCTCACCCTCGGGGCACTCATAAGCATGGTGGCCACAGTTACCACAACCCTGGCATGATATGCTCATCATAGGGGCAGGCGGTGGGGTCGATCGGGTCAACATCATCTTCCCATCCAAGGCAGGATGGCTCGATTCGTCGTGCAGCCCCACCGCATTTACATCAAACAAATTTCTCTCCCCTCTAGGGGCATTCCTGCCTGCTGTCCAGTACGTGCTGTTGGAGGCCGTGTCTTTAAGGAGTCTCAACGCTTCCTCAGGAGATAAGTTCATGATCGTGCCACCTGCCGCCGCATCGATCATTGCCCTGAAATTTGGCTCAATGGCGAAATAAAATATCTCCACCAAATTCCAAGGCTCACAGCCGTGTTGAGGACAACGACGCTGCAGGTCGGCAAATCTCTCCCATGCCTCAGAAAGAGTTTCTTGATCCATCTGTCTGAACGTGGCTATTTCCCTGCGAGCATTAAAAAATTTAACAACAAGATGAAACTTAGCCAAAAACATGGACGATAAAGCTTCCCAGGTGGCAGCGGTGCCATGCGCGATCGTATGCAGCCACGTCTTGGCCCTATCCCTTAGTGAAAAAGGGAACAACTTTAGTTTCACAACGTCATCTGCAATGTCCGCATAGCAGAAAGTACCACATATCTCAGAAAACTCAGCCAAATGTAGCTGAGGATCCTCGCTCGGCAGACCCGAGTACTGCGTATTGTTCCTAATCATATTTAAAATCGCAGGCTTGATCTCAAAATGATTATTAGCTATGGCTAGCCCGAACCCTAAATAAACACTCCCCACTATAGGGGGAGGGAAATCAAGCATTGTCCTAATACGAGGCTGGGCCACATCCTGGTTCTCAACGATTCGTTCCCCTTAGCCATTTCCCGCATGGCCCAAGTCATCCATCCTTCCCTCAGCTGCAGCAGCACGCACGCGAGCTCTTCTCGCTCTTGTAGTCTCTGGATCAACACCCAAATCTTTGCCCCTTCCACCAGGTTTCAGATCTGTCATACAACACTCACAAAAATAAAACACTAAAACACCAAACCCTCACAAACTTTTCCCAAAAGAAACAAAATCCACGCAACAGTTGCACTCCCCGGCAACGACGCAAAAAACTTGATGCGCTGGAGGTAAGATTACCGTTCACGGCCAAGTAATAAAAGTGAGGAGTAGCTTCCCCTAGTATTGATCTCACACGGAGTTCAAGTAGGGAGCATGGATTTCGCTTTTAGAGAAATGAATGAAAGTGCTAAGTAAAAACAAGGGGTTTGATTTTGGGGTTTCCTACACTAAGCAACATTAATCTAGTTCGGTTCGCCGTCACCGCGTCGCCAAGGTGAATTACTCTAAAGAGTAATAGCGAGACGAACAAACTATCAAGGGTCGCAAACACCTCTTCGCAATGCGCACTTCTAGCAGTCGCTCGAACGGCTCAAACACAGCTTTCTCTAACAAAGATGAAGCTCATCAACACACATCATGAACAAGAAATCACCACACCAAACCATAGCAAAACCTCGAGCAAAACATGGTTATTAAACCTCAAGCATACTAACACAAGTTCAGGTTTAATAAAATCTAAGAAAAGAGGGGGGGAACACAACCAAGCACTCGAAGACTCTCCAAGATTCACGGTCGGACGCGAGGGTTGTCGAGCCTCATCCTAGCTCGATCTTTGAAAGGTATTTGGGATCCCGAAGGGCTGTCACTTCCTTCTTCACACCAACATTCCTCGGTATTGTGGTTGCTGATTCGGATCAGAGCGAAATGTTTCACAAGTGCTGCAACTAAGAACTAAAATAGTAGCTTGGAGGTCGGCAATGGCGATGGCGGTTGGAGACAAAGCTTTTTCAAGCTCTTTGGAGGAGAATGGGTGGCCGGATCAACCCTCCAAGGAGGAGAGATAAAATGTAACACCCCTATCCGTCACATAGCATATAGCAGTAGGTCCGGCCGGGGCCCGACGCCATATACTACGGACAGACCTGTTGGTTACTTAATGATGCCATTCAACCAATCAAAACGTCCTACATAGAGCATCTAGAAGAAGCAACTTATTAAGATTGCAAAGAATAAAGAACCCTGCCAAGCATGAATGTCCACTACTCAAACCAATATGAATGTTTAATACACCAGAACTGGCCTTATAGCCTTACATTAGTTTGCTCAAATAAAAGTGTCTTCCAAACCTCAACACGCAGGCCGGTCATACATGAGAATACAAGAAAACACTCAACAATTAGGCCTTCGAGGGCTGGCTCAGCAACTTAGGCTTTAGCCCGCTACTTACCGCTCGGCTCCGCAGCACCTGCAAGCAACAATCGACTGCATGGTGGTAAACAAGAGCAACGGTCAGCTAAAGCTGACCAAATTATAACGATTCCGCCCCCAGACCGGGGCGGCAAAGCTCCTTCCCTGCACTTATTAGCACAACAAGAAACATATCAAAGAAACACCACATCACAGTTGCACGCGCACAAGGTCATACACCTCGTGCTCTCAGGGCACTTACACGGCAAAGCCAGTCCGAACCCCGTCCGGTCCTTGACTCCACCACCACCCCCATGGGGCGGCAAACCTCGTGAGCATTTAGTCCTTTCAGCCGTAGCCTAGACTCGATCTCCAAACCTCGGCAAGTCCCACATAAAACTTTAGGTCTCTTTAACCAATCAGATGGAGCAGGTAGGGGTCCACCAGCCCGTTGCTCACCCCGCCATTGCAATTTGGCCATTAATGCAGGCTAAGCTTCCCTAGTCCCAACTATCGTTCAAACACGATACATAGCCCCGCTATGTACCCGGTTGGCTCCCAGGCCACCGATATGGTAGAAATTCGCTTCCGCCAAGATTTCCGGGTGCACCCTGGGGTTAATCCCCAAGACTCCCTGTTACAATCTACCACATAGAATCCCGAAAATAACACAAAGGCACGGAGTCTTCTCCGGCCAACCATGCATAGCAAAACATCACCGATCCAGACCAAAATGTCCGGGTAGGCTTCACACATCATACCTATGTCCGTACTACAATTCCGGACTCTAACAAGGAGGACTTTACATATCTACCCCAAGGAATACCGCAAACTCGCCGCACACTCGCGGGAGAAGGGTTTTCCCATGAAAAGGAAGAAGAGCTTCATATGCTCAAGATGAGAATCGTTACCCTAATGTTTCTCCTCGGCGCCATGACGATCCAGTCGGATGGAAAGCACCGTATCGGCCTTGCTTTCGCAGATCTGGACTCAGATCGAGAATCGGAGCTCCAAAGCTCCACCGGCGGCCGGAGTTGACCTCCTTCTTCTTCCTCTGAAGCTCTCCCTTCTCTCTAGCTTTTAGAAAGACAAAAATCAAATGGAATGAGGGTTTCCAAGCCCTATTCTTGGATATAACCCACTAGGAAAAACCCCCAACCGTCGGATCCCAAACTAAGGAAACGGACGGCCACGATTTAGCCCAAAATTAGAAATCCTGGGCCGAACACGGGTTGCAACATGGCCGTGTGCATGGCCGTGTTACTCATTCGCCGCCACCAGGCATTCCCGACCAGAACATGGCTTGTAACACGGCAACCGACACGCCCATGTCACATGTGATACGCCCGTGTCAGGGCCCGTGTCACGGCCCGTGTGCAAAATCCATGATTCTCCCGAGAAGGACACGACCATGTTACATGCCCGTGTCACATGCCGTGTGCTTGACATGCCCTGGGACACGCCCATGTCCCAGGCCGTGTAATCTCCTTAGAACAAAAGCACAAACTTCCCGAGAAGGACACGCCATGGGACACACCCGTATCCTAGGCTGTGTGCCTACACCCGACGATCGCTGATCGCCAAAACGTCGACCACGCAAACCGTGGCCGAACACGCCCGTAACACACCCTGGGACACGCCCGTGTCCCAGGCCGTGTCACCTGCTCCAAGTCCCAGACTTGGCTTAAAACGTCACCCGTCCCTCTTTTGAGTTTCTGGGTGTTACAACTCTCTCCCTATTAAAAGAATTTTGCCCATGAAATTAATAAAGGAAAGAAAACGTAAAACCAAAGAGTGGTACCTGAGTGAAATAACTCTAGGTACTCCTCTAGCATGGTTTGCTCCCGTTCCCAAGAGAGCTCCTCATGACCGCAATTGTCCCAACGGACCTTGACCATCCTGATCTCCTTGATACGGAGTCGCTTAATATCAAAGTCTTCAATACGAACGGGCTTGACTCTTGTCGTAACCCTTCATCCACCGGTACTTGATCACCCGTTATCAAGTTCGAAGGATCTTGCACCGTCTTCCGCATCACTGCTATGTGGAATACATCGAGTAGACTTCTCAACTCCACTGATAGCCTTAGGCGATATGCCGCATCACCGATCCGCTCCAGAATCTCAAATGGTCCAAGGTATCTCGGGCTCAGCTTCTTTAAGAGTCGCTCCTGTGAGACATCCTTGAACGGCTATTGTTTCCAATACGCCAACTACAAACTCCACACTCTCATGCATGGCGTTAAAGTATTTAGCTTGTCTATCTTGAGCGATCAACAACCGCTCTCGAATGGTTCGTACCAACGAAGTGGCACTCTCCACCTCCTGCTTTTTGTACAACCTTGCCTCACTCGTTTCTAGCCACGACAACGGCGTGCGACACTTTCTACCATATAGGGCCTCGAAGGGCGCTATTTGTATACTCGCTTGGTAGCTATTATTGTACGCAAACTCCACCAAAAATAGATGGCCTTCCCACTTCTTCCACAAGTCCAAAACGCACATGCAAAGCATGTCATCCAACATCCTATTGACCCTCTCGGTCTTCCCATCCGTCTGCGGATGTAAGACTGTACTAAACTACACTTAGCCCCAAGCATTTGCTGCACATACTTCCAATCATTGTACGTAAAATGCCCATCTCGAGCGCTCACGATTTTGCGGGGCACACCGTGCACTCTAACTATGTTATCCACAAACATCTTTGCCAGTTTCTCCACCGGATCATCCTTCCTATGCAGAATGCAGTGCAAAACTTTTGTTAACCAAACCACGATCACCCACATGGCGTCATTTCCCTACTGTGACCTTGGCAAGCCATGCACAAGGTCCAGTCGAACTTCTACTCCGGAATAGACAAGGATTTCAAGAATCCTCTAGGCTTTTGGCACTCCGCCTTTACTAAGGCGCACGTTTGACACTTAACCACAAACAGTGCCACGTCCTTCTTGAGGCCTGGCCATCAAAACAGCTTCTTTAGGTCCCGGTACATCTTCGTGCTCCCTGGGTGGATTGAGTACTTGGTATTATGAGCCTCGTACATCAACTCTGCCCGTAGATTTCCCCCGCTTGGGACGCACAAACGTTGGTCCTTCCTTAACATCCCATCCTCAACTGAAAACTAGGAATTTGACCCATCCAACGCTGCATCCATAAGCTCCTTCATGCTACCATCCAACTATACTGCCTGCCGAACACGATCAGTCAGGTCTTTCTGAACTTCCGTCCAGTTCAACAATGCTTTAGTACTAGTATTCTTGTCCACGCAACACATCTACAACGCCTCCAACTCCTAAACTAGCCTCTCATCATGAACCGACAGCTAGTTGGCTTTGGCGGGAGCCTTGCAACTCAACACATCCGCAACTGCATTGCCCTTCCTGGGTACATAATGAATCTTGAACGTATAGTCCCACAGGAACTCCATCCATCTACGCTGCCTCATGTTGAGATACTTCTGATCCAACAGGTACTTCAGGCTCTTGTGGTCGGTATAAATATCAACCCTCATGCCGTACAAGTAGCGTCTCCATAGCTTAAGTGCAAATATCACGACCGCCAACTCCAAGTCGTGGACAGGATAATACCTTTCATGCACTTAGAGCTGACTCGAACCATACGTTATAACCCTCCTATGTTGCATGTTGGAACGCCCTATTACTAATTTGGGCAAGGATCACTATGTTTGTCTTAGGAATCCAATTTGACCTAGATGTATCGTTAAAAAGGTCAACATTAGAATGAGTCTAGGGCTTAGAATTTAGGTTTGAAGCTGCCCCCAGGACCATTTAAGGAATCAGACTTAAAGTTGAGGCAAAGACAATTATCGTCGAGCTTAGGTCGACGAAACGTCGAACTCCGTTCGACGCTCTCTGAGCTCAACTTTGCTGAATCGTCGAGCTCCGGTCGACGATCGTCGAGCTCAGATCGACGATCTGTCTTCAGCTTATTCTTCAGGTCGCTGAGCTCCGGTCGACGATCTTCGAGCTCAGGTCGACGCTATCTGTCTGATCTTCATTCCTATCTCTGAGCTCAGGTCGACGATCCTAGAGCTCAGATTGACGTTTTTCCTGAGAGATCGACGTTTTTAAGGATTCAAATTCAGTCAGACTTTGGAATGTTTTTCAAATTCTCTCAGCATTTATGTCAAGAGATCTGGCAGCCGTTTTAATTTATTCTGGAGCAAGTTTTAAGGAATTCTTTTTGAGAATGTTTTATTGGACTTTCCTCTAGAAGACAAAACTTTATGGAAGGCATTTAATGTCTGTTAACAGCTATCTTGGACATAGGATCTTCAGAGAATAAAAGCTGCTTCTCTTCTTTTCTCTAATACACAGATTTAGATATACATATATAGATAGAGACAGAGATAGTGATATACACAGATAAGAAAGAAAAAGAACAAGTGATTCTCAGGACAGTCTGATCAACACAAGAAAACTCAAGCAATCAACCCTGGAGAATCAGTTGAACATTTTGGCATACTGAAAAAGTGATCTTAGCTTCATCTCAACGACTCCAGACTACTCATCTTTCAGCATCTGCTGAAACCATCTTCTGCTGGAGATCCGAAGCTTCTGAAGACCTATCACCCTGAAGCAAAGCTTCCACTCCTGATCTAGTCAACATCTCAGGGGGAGCTTTGACAACACAAATCCACTTGTGCTTCTCTCTTTGATTGAGACAGAGAAGACATCTTCACTCTTTTTCTTTTCCCTTTCCCTTTTTAAAAGGATTTTCAAAACTCCCTTCAAAAGCTTTGATTCTGGTTCTGAGAACCTTGTCAAAACTCAGTGGTGGCAAGACACCTGATCAAAAAATCTAGTTTGGTTTTTGAGCACCTTATCAAAAGCTCATTGGTGCCAGGACACCTGATCAACTTTTCCTGCAGTGGATTCCTACCAAGGGTGGTAGAAGAGTGGATGTACCCAGGTTTTTGGGGAACCACTATAGCTCCTTGTGTTTTCTGGTTTGCTTGTGTGTTTTCTTTGCTGTGTGCTGTGCTCTTCTTTTTACTATCTTGTTAATTCTATAGCAGGCACCTTACACCTATATATAAATTAAATCTTAAAAGTTTTGCTAGTTTAAAATTGTGAATTTACTTTAAATAAACTATATTCACCCCCCTCTAGAGTTGAGATAGATCTTGTTCCCACTTTCAATTGGTATCAGAGGGAGGTTGGTTATTCATACAGGCTAACACCTGAACCAAAAGATCCTTGATAAGATCAATCTTTTAAGAGGGTTATTTTCATTATATTTAATTTTATATAAAGACATGGCACAGAACATAGATTATGCAAGCACCAGGCCTCCAGTGTGCAATCTATCCAAGTTTGCACTTTGGAAAGCAAGGATTAGACTTTATATGATTTCTATTGATGAAGACATATTTAATTCGGTTTTGACAGTGTGCCCAAGTCCATCAGCAAGCTCAAGTACAAATGATGTTCCACCTCCTTCAGGAACAGATGCTGAAATAAAGAAGTGGAAGACTGCAGATGCCAAGGCCATGAACATCCTAGCTCAGACAATGTCTGATGAGATATTTCAGAAGGTAGCTGAATACAACTCAGCCAAAGGAATTTGGGACAAGCTCTCTGAAATTGTCTCAGGATCTGCTGATGAAAGGAAAGATAGGAGATCCCATCTTATAAGCCAATATGTTGGTACCCTAGATGTGATTTGGCTTATGTAATCCCTTTCCAGCCCCTCTTGATCTATATAACTATATATGATCATGTTTAGGCCTTGTTCAGTTTCCCTAGGACAGTTTATAACTGACCTAGAGCTTAGGCTAGATGTTCTAGATGTATTTTTGGTTAAGGCATTTTTCGTTCGACCATCGTCGAACGAGGCTTCGCGATCGTCGATCATTGGTCGACGATAGCAGGGCTATAGAATCGTTGAAGTCAAGACAATTATCGTCGACCGATGGTCGACGATCTCAGAGCAAGTTTATTATGCTCTGAAGGTTGGTCGACGATCTGCCATCAGCAGTTCAACGATCGTGTTCTTGCTTCACGATTTCTGTCTCGACAGATTTCTGCCTTAGTCGTCGACATTATGAGATGTTCGACGATATCTGTCTCGACAGATTTTTTGCCCTAGTCGTCGACATCATGAGATGTTCGACGATTTCTGCTTAAACAGATTTTCTGCATTAGTCGACGATATCTTGAGCTGGTCGACGATTTCTGTTCGACGATTTCTGTTTCGAGAGATTTCTGCTTTTAGTCGACGATCTGTTAGCTAGGTCGACGATCATCGAACCCCTGTTCGACGATTATTGTCTTCCTTTATCTTTTTATATTCATTCTATTCCTTGGTTTATTTCCAAGTGTTTTAGCTTGTGGTTAGAGAATTTTCTGTAGTTGTGTTTGCAGATTTATGGCTTAAATTCAAAATAAATTAATTACCAAATATGTCAAGCTTAAATCACGGGATTCAGTATTTTGATAAAGCATTTTTGTCCTATTATACAAAATATATTGCCAGGCTGTATTCTAGCCGTTGGCACTGTTTGCTATTTCCAAGAATGGTATGTCTTTATACTGAGATATTTTCCCACTTATTTAATTCCTTATTGAGACTGACAGTAAGCTAATAGGTCATTCTATTCCTATTGCTATATTCTATTTTGAGATAATCTGTTGCAGGGCTCGAGAATTCAAATCAATAGAGCCGTTCCAAAGAAAAAAATGAGAAGACATATTTAAGAGAGATTTTTTCTCAGAAAAATAACAAGTTACAGATACAGAGAGATTTTTTCTCAGTGCTGCATTCTCTCAAGCATCTTCAGAGCAACTCTTCACCATCTCACAAAAAGAAGAAGAAAAGCTCCCCTGAAGAAAAAGCCCAGAGCAATTACTTTCATTCTCAAGTCTCCTGAGCATCTGCTTAGAGTTTTCAAGACTTCAGAAAGAGCTCCAGTTCTGCTTCAATTATTCCAGAATCTGAAGACCTGATAAAAATCAGTCTACAGATCTCTGAGGATTTAGTTTCAGTATATCTGAAACTCCTTCATCCTGAAGCAAAGGCTTTCCCTGGACTTTCACTGAGCCAGGGGGAGACTTTGATTCTTTAGAGAATCCACAAGTCTTCTCTAATCTGTATTTACAACAGAGAAGATAATCTAACCCTCTCAACCCCTTTGTAAAAGAGTTTGTTCACACCTCTTCAAAAGTGAACATTGGTGACAGGGCACCTTATCAACAACCTGTGGTTGAGCATCCTTATCAAAAGCTCAAAGGGTCTGTTTGATCTACCTGAATCAGATCATTGGTGGCAGGTCACCTTAGCAAAAACCTGTAGTGGATTCCTACCAGGGTGGTAGAAGAGTGGAGTACCTATTTAGAGGGAACCACTATATATCCTGTGTCTCTGGCTATCTTGTTTAATTGTCTATTCTGTGGCTGTGATAGAACTACCTAGGATTGCTAGTTGCTGTGATAGGCTTATAGTTAACCTGAAATTTCAGTTAACTCTCTCACTTGTGCACTTCACTGTGTTAGGCTCTTAGGGTTCAAGTATTAGATTATTTATTCCGCAAATAAACTCCAAGGGAGCTGACTAGTTGTTCATAAAATTTGAATACTCTATTCACCCCCCTCTAGAGTAGTTTACAACTTATCCCCTCACTTTCAATTGGTATCAGAGGGAGGTTAACTGTTCATACAGGCTAACACCTGAGTTAAAAGATCCAGTGATAAGTTGTTTCCTGATACCATTCACAAACACTTTCACACATGGCCCAGTCTAAGGATTATTCAAGCACCAGACCTCCTGTATGCAACTTGTCCAAGTTTGGCATATGGAAGGCCAGGATAAGACTATACATGAATTCTATTGATGAAGATATCTTTTCTTCTATTTTGACAGGACCACCTGCTAGGCCTGCTGCTGCTTCCACTTCTGCTGATCTCAGTGCTGTGCCACCACCTGCCTACAATGAAACTTACAAGAAGGCAAAAGCAGCTAATGCAAAAGCAATGAATATCCTAGCTCAGACAATGTCTGATGAAATATTCCAGAAGCTTGCTGAATGTACCTCAGCCAAAGCTATGTGGGATTCCCTCAACCACATAGTTGCTGGCTCAGCTGATGAGAGGAAGGACAGGAGATCCAACCTCACTTCTCAGTATGAAAATTTCAAGAAGGATGATGCTGAAGACATTGACACAATGTACACAAGACTCAGTTCAATAATAAGTGAACTGAGGTCTTTGGACAAGGAGATAACTTTGTTAGAAGTCAATGACAAGATCTTGATGTGCCTTCCCATCTCTTGGGACTCAAGGATATGGCCCATCAAGGATGGAAGAAACACTGTGGAACTCTCCACAGAAGCTCTGTTGGGAAAGCTCAAGTCATATGAGCAAACTTTAAAGAGCAGAGCTGCTGCAACTGAAGTAAAAACTCCAACACCTACAAAGAAAGAGCACTCTCTAGCTCTTAAGGCTGCTGAGACTTCTGAAGGAAGTCAATCAAATGAGGAGTTACTGGCACTCATTGCCAAGAGGTTCTTCAACATGGGAAGAAGAGACCTCAGAAAGAAGTTCTCTAAGTATGAGGGCAAACCAAGGTATGACAAGACTCCATCTAAAGAAATCATCTGTTATGTTTGCAGCAAGCCTGGACACATTGCTCTAGATTGTCCAGAGAAGAAACACAAGGAGAAGAAACATGAGAAAGAGTACAGGAAGCACCACTCCAAGTCCTCCTCACACAAATACAAGAAGAAGGACAAGGGGTTTGTGGCTGCTACCTGGAGTGAAACAGAAGAGGATACCTGCTCCTCTAGCTCCAGTGATTCAGAAGAAGAAGAAGAGAAGAAAGCCAAAGAGGTCTGCCTCATGGCTATTGATGCCTGCAGCTCTCTGTCAGCTGCAGAGAATTCTGAAGAAGAAGGAGACAATGAAGAAGATCCTTCTATGGAAGACCAGGTAATCAACTCATTTGATTTCTCATCTCCCGAGTTCAAATTAAAATTTAAAACTCTATGTTTAGATTTACTATTATCTGAAAAAGAAATTAAGTCACTTAGATTAAAGATAATGGAACTAGACATGGAAAGTACTGAAATAATTAGATTAGAAAAGGAATTAGAAAGCTCAAAAGAAGAAGTAACATTCCTAAAATTAGAACTAGCTAAATCTAAGAGGTTAGAAGAATAATTAAATGGCAGAAGCCTTAAATTATCTGAAATAACCAGTATAGCAAACACTAGGGTTGGTAATGATAAACTAGGCTTAGGTGCTACATCTAGTGAACCCATCCTCCTCACAAAGGAGAGATTTAGCACTCCAGTAAAATTTATTTCTGAATCAGGAATAAAGAATACTGAGGAAATTAAAAAATGTAAGAAAATTCAGAATAAGATTAAGAAAGAGAACAGGAAGAAAAAATTTCTAGCTTTACAAAAATCGTCGAACATTAATCGACGATCGTCAAACCAATCGTCGAATGTCTATCGACGATCGCTGAACACCTTCACCAAGTATGATATCTTTGGTGCAGGAGATCGACGATCTCATCTTGAGTCGTCGACCAGTGATCGATGATCGTGGAATCCAGAACATAGCACTACTACAAATGATCGACGATATGGCTTGCGATCGTCGACCGTGGATCGACGATCTGGACTTAAGCTGGAAAATAAATTTCAAACTTCCAGAATTGCAAATCCCAATCACTACCCTAGGCTGTTTAATCCTTCAACTAAATGGATTATCCCACCTAGGAGATCACACCCTTTAGGATATCAATCTAAGCCTGCAAAATCTTTTATATCTAATTTTTCTTTTGTGAAGAATACTGGACCCAAGGTAACCTGGGTCCACAATGTATAATTGATATCTTTGCAGGTGAAGACCTATCCAGTCATACATGACAAATGGTATCTGGATAGTGGATGCTCAAAGCATATGACAGGAAAGAAGAAGAATCTGTCAGGGTTCAAAGCCAAGCTGGGACCAAAAGTTGTATTTGGGGATTCCAGCTGTGGACAGACTGAAGGGTATGACAGCTTCACCATAGGAGCTGTAACATTCAAGAAGGTTGCTTATGTCTCAGGACTAAAGCACAACCTAATCTCTGTAAGCCAAATGTGTGATGCTGGGTACAAGGTATGGTTTACTGACACTGCTTGTAATATTGCTTTAAATAATACTGTTGTGTTAGTAGGTATTAGAATTGGTAATGCTAATGTTGTAGATTTTAACTCATCCAAATCTGAAATATGCTTATTTAATGAAGTAACCAGTAATAATACCCTTTGGCATAAGAGACTTAGTCATGTAAATTTGAAAAACATTTCTAGGTTGGCTAAATACAATCTTGTAAGAGGCTTACCTTCTTGCCCCTACAAGAAGGAAGGCCTTTGCAAAGCTTGTCAATTAGGTAAGCAAACAAGAAATAGCTTTAAATCAGTTAATAAAAGTGATTCTCCCAGGATTCTGCACTTGCTACATTTGGATTTATTTGGTCCTATTGCTGTACAGAGTCTTGGAGGAAAGTCTTACACTCTAGTAATTGTAGATGACTTCTCTAGGTTCACTTGGGTATTCTTCTTGAGAACTAAGGCTGATAACTTCAAGGTTCTTACAGATTTTCTAAAGTGTATACAGAGTGAGTATTCTACTCAGATTGCCTTGATCAGAAGTGATCATGGTACTGAGTTTGAGTCTCTTCTTATGCAAGAATTCTGTGAGAAGGAAGGTATCAAACATAGCTTCTCTGCTCCTAGAACTCCTCAACAAAATGGGGTAGTTGAAAGGAAAAACAGAACCCTAATTGAAGTTGCAAGTACATTGTTGGCAGATGCTAACATGCCTCTGTCCTTTTGGGCTGAAGCAGTTAGCACAGCTAACTATGTATTGAACAGAAGTCTGATACATAAACTTAAGGGTAAGACTCCCTATGAGTTACTTAAGCAAGTGAAACCTAAAATAGACTATTTTAGAGTATTTGGCTGTGTTGCTTTTGTTCATAACAATAACAAAGAATACCTTAGAAAATTTGAGGCAAAAGCTTCAATGGGAGTTTTTCTAGGATACTCTCAAGTAAGCAAAGCCTATAGGGTCCTTAATATATCCTCTCTTAAGATAGAAGAGTCTGCACATGTCTCTTTTGATGAGACAGTCATGTATTATAAGGAGAAGGACTCTTCCTCTAATAGTACAGTGCAAGTCCTAGGAGTAAGTAAGGATTTGGAAGGTTTGAGACTCACACAGGAGAATCATCCCCAACAAACTCCTCAGGTTGCTTCTTCAGATTCTGAATCTGATGTAGAACTTTTACAAGTTAAAGCACCTGCTCCAACAGTTGATCAAATTCCACATGAGGAATTAAATCTTGAACATGTTGAAGATCAGATCATTGTTGAACCTACTAATCTTGTCACACTTAGAGATCACCCTGTATCTCAAGTGATTGGAGACATTTCAGTAGGAGTCCAGACAAGACATCAACTCAACAAAGATGTGATGTTTGCTTGTTTCCTTTCTCAGGTTGAGCCCCTAACCATTAAAGATGCTGAGCTTGATCCACACTGGATTATAGCCATGCAAGAGGAACTTAACCAGTTTGAAAGATGTAAAGTTTGGAATTTGGTTCCAAGACCAAGAGGCCAACTGATCATAGGCACCAAGTGGGTGTTTAGAAACAAGCTTGATGCCCAAGGCATAGTAGTTAGGAATAAGGCTAGGCTAGTAGCTCAAGGCTATAGACAGGAGGAAGGCATAGATTATGATCAGACTTTTGCCCCTGTAGCTAGACTAGAAGCCATTAGGATTTTCCTAGCCTATGCTGCCTATAAGAGATTTAAGGTCTTCCAAATGGATGTGAAGAGTGCCTTCCTCAATGGAGATTTAAAGGAAGAAGTGTTTGTTGAATAACCACCAGGGTTTGTTTCATCAACCTTACCCACTCATGTGTTCAAACTTCAAAAGGCTCTATATGGACTTAAGCAAGCTCCTAGAGCTTGGTATGAGACCTTAGCAAATTTCCTTCTAGAACACAAGTTTGTGAGAGGTGTAGTAGATAGAACCCTATTTATTAGACATCATAAGGACTCACAACTGTTAGTTCAAATCTATGTAGATGACATTATATTTGGCTCCACTGATCCCAAACTATGCAAGAGGTTCTCTGAACTAATGCACTCCAAGTTTGAGATGAGCAGCATGGGTGAGTTATCCTATTTCCTTGGTCTCCAAGTGAAACAGTGTGTTGATGGTATCTTCATTTCTCAATCAAAATATGCCAGAGAGTTGGTTAAAAGATTTGGAATGTCTGATGCTTCATCAATGAGCACACTTATGGCCTCAAATGCAGTTATTGATTCTGATGTCAATGACAAGTCTGTTGATCAAAAGAACTATAGAGCCATTGTTGGTTCTCTGCTGTATTTGACTGCAAGTAGGCCTGACATAATGTTTGCTACATGCCTATGTGCTAGGTTTCAGGTCAACCCAAAGGAATCTCACTTAACTCTTCTCAAGAGGATCTTGAGATACCTCAACGGATGCCCTAACTTAGGACTGTGGTACCCAGCTGAGTCAGGATTTGAATTAATTGGATATTCAGATGCTGATTATGCTGGTTGTAGAGTTGACAGGAAAAGCACCTCAGGGACCTATCAGTTCCTGGGAGAGAGACTTGTCTCTTGGTTTTGTAAGAAACAGGCATCTGTGTCTACTTCAACTGCTGAGGCTGAATATATAGCAGCAGCTAGTTGTTGTTCACAGATCCTGTGGATTCAAAATCAGCTAGTGGATTATGGGTACACACACTCAAAAACAAAAATTCTGTGTGACAGTACCAGTGCAATATCAATTGCTCAGAATCCAGTGCACCATTCCAGGACCAAGCACATTGAGATTAGACATCATTTTCTGAGAGATAATGTGGAAAAGAACAAGATATCAATGGAATTTATATCCACAGACCTGCAGAGAGGAGATATTTTCACTAAGCCCCTTGATGAACAAAGGCATTTGTTCTTCCTGAACCAGCTTGGTATGATTAATGGTTCAGAGTAGTGAAAATTTGGATAGATTTGTTTTCTGTCTAAAATCGTCGAACGACTACTCGACGATCTTCGACCAGGTCAGAACTATCGTCGACCAACGGTCGACGACAGCTCGTTCGGTAGTAAGGCAGAAATCGTCGATCAACTGGAAAACGATCTCTCCTTAGGTATCTATCGTCGACCAATGGTCGACGACAGATTTGTTGTGCTGTTTGGTAAATCGTCGACTAACATATATTGATCGACGATCGTGGTGATTGCTTGTAGTCGGTCGATGTTTTACGATTAGTCAAATATTGACTATCGTCGGTCATTGTTCGACGACCGATTTTGTTCCGGGTTCGACGATCGCAGATTTATATCTGATAGTCGATTTAGGGCTGGAGATCGTCGTTCTTCCGCTCCGTCTTTTCATATTCCATCTTCTGGCTTAGAATTCGCTCTCGAACTCTAATCCCGCGCGATTCTCTTCTCCCCTGCCTTGCATCTCGATTCTCCATTCTCTCTTCAATCCTATGGCGATTCCTTCAGCAGTTCTCTTCGGAATGAAGTTCGACACTGGATTCTGTGTCGACTTCGATTCCTTCAGTCGATATGATCAACCCATCCAAGACATTCTGCAGCTGTGTGAAGATCAAGGCCTAAAGAGATTTATGTCATTCTCACCGAAGATTCATATACCAGAGATTCGAGAATGGGTATATACTTCGTCCTCCAGCGACGAAGCCATGACTGGAAAGATAAATGGAGAGGAGGTCATTCTGACTCCTGAAGTTCTGACTGAGCTGTTTGGACTACCAATCGGTACTGAGGACTATGAGCAAAATACAGAGGAATATGGCTGCATGCTAACTGTGATGGGCCATGTTGAGGGTATTCCAGCTAAGCTGCTGAAGATTAATCTGTCTCCAGAGTATAAGTTTCTGGCAGACCTGGTGGGCAAGGTCGTGTTGGGAAAACACTCTGCTCACGACAACATCAACAGGCAACAATTTGCCTTAATGTCAGCTTTGGTGAATAAGAAGCAGATAGCCTGGGGAAAAGTTCTGTTTGAACTGATAAGGAGAAAGAACAACAAGAAAGAATTAACCCTTGCCAGGGTGTTGGGTGTGTTTCTGTATGTGAAAGCACCCCTGCTGCTTGTTTTTGCACCCTCTGCAGTCAACGCCAGCAAGAGGTTGGACCCCTCTCTGTTCAAGAAATCCCAGAGAGTCATCAAGAAGTCAGCCAGGGTTGATCCTAACCCTCCATCAGACACAAGGGCTGATTCAGCCACTCTCCAGCTTGCTAGGGAAGGCTCAGTAATCCCTTCATCCTCCCTCTTTACCCCTGCATCCTCATCTCCTGCATTACCCTCCACACAACCTGCAGTGCCACCACAACATGAATCCCTACATGCTGCTACCATCCTCACACACCTCTCTCAACATAAATCCCACACTCATGGTGATGATCACCCATCTCCACATAATTCATTTGATCATGTGGCAGATCATACTACTTCCATTCCATCACCACCTCAAGTTGCATCCCACAGTCATCCATCCACCTCCACACCCTCAGCATTTCAGATAACTCCTGAATTGCTTGCACATATTGTACAGCTCATCACTCCATCCATCCAAAAAATGATTGAGGCTGCCAATGCCCCTCTCATTGCATCCATCAATGCCCTTACTGAAGCCATCAAATCACTTCCATCCTCTGCTGAGCCCTCTTCAGTAAGATGCATGACTCCAGTCCCCACTGAAGTCATGCAGGGGGAGATGTCTGTTGAAGTGGTCTCAGGTGATGCCTTGACCCTTTAGGACAATTCTTCCCTTCCCCTTACAGCAATTGTAGAAGAACCTCAAGAGCTTCCAGAGCAAGCTATTCCAGAGAAAGAGTCTCTGATGAAAGATCCAGAGCAACCAGAAGGTAAAACACTTCCTCTAAAGGTTATAATCAGGACTTTAAATCAGGACTTTAAATTGATATCTTTATCTAACAAAGACATTCACTCCCTAGTGAATCTAGCTTCTGATGAAGAAGTCTCTGAGAGAGATAATGAGGAAGTCCTCATGGACTTGTGTGAAAAAGTTCCAATGAACACTACTGACTCAAAAGTAGTGGTTCAAAAATCAAAGAATGATGCTGCTCAACCAGATGGTATAGTTTTATTTAAGATTCTAATTAATTCAAACTCCAACTTTGAGTTAATCTCTTATTCCTTTCCTCCCATCACAGCTGCTGATGATCTTGCATCAGTGTTGCAAGTTGATGCTGCAAATTCCTTTGATTCTGATAATACTTTGGAATCCTTTCTTAACTCCGACTGTGAGTTCACACTCACATCTACTCCTTATGTTCCCCCTTCTCAAGAGAAAACGGTCCCTTATAGACCTGAGTACCTTGATGACCCCTTGGTCAAGGACTCTCTCTTCTTTTCCTGTATGGCACTCCTCTTGTGCCTTGCAGAGGTGTCTATCCCTGATGTCACTGAACATCTAGAAGGAATTATAACCTCCTTCCTAGATGCAAAGTGGTATCCTGTGTAGATCTACAGGTAACTCTATCAATTACCTGATGTTGTTCACCTTGGGGGGAATACTCTATTCCCACTTGGTTGTTAATTTATCTTTCTTTGTATGCAGGCACAATCAACGACCCTGCTACTGCGGCTGCTGAAGAAGTTGAGGCTGTGCAAGACTTACCAGAGAATGCCTCCAAGATGACAGAAAAGGAATCAAGCTCAGGTACTCTAAACCTTGAACAATATATAGCCTTTGTGGCTGAGAATATTGCCTCTGAGTACATTGAAGAGTTGGCTAAATTTCATATGGTTTCCCTAGCCATCTCTCTAGGAAAAGCATCTGCCCCTGTAGATACAGTCATCTTTTCTCCACCTATCCTTACCTATCCTCTACCCATTCCTTCTATTGCAGAACTGGTCCCCAGGATAGTTCCTGACTTGTATCCTGAATCAGAACTCTGGAAGAGATCTCCAAATGTTGATCTTGATGCCCTCCTTGTGCAAGATGCCATTGAGGAAGTAAGAGAAAAAGAAGATAGAGAGAAGCAGGAGAAAGAAAAGGCTGAACATGCTATAGTTGCCAAGGATATCTCAGAACAAGACTTTGATGATTATGCTGGCAGAACCTCATCCCACTCCTCTGATGATGATGATTCTGAGGATTCTGATAGCACCCAGAAGAAGAAAAAGGCTGTATCCAAGAAAAGAAAAGCATCTGCTCCTCCTACTGCTAATCCAGACAAGGATGTTCCCTATTTCATTCTGAAGGGAATTGATCCCAAGAGCAAAGAATTTCAACCATGGATGAGACTCTCAAAGAATCAGACAAGAGAGAAGAAGAGATCAAAAAGATATGACACTCCAATTCAGAAATTCCCCCCCAGAGGTCCTCCTCCACCTCCTGGTGCTGGAGCCTCTGGAAGTCTCTCTTCTGCCCCATCTGCAAAATCAGCCAGTTCTAATACCTTTCAGTCCTACCAGAGAAGGAGTAACCAAAGCCAGGGAGGCCAAGATGCATCAGGACAAGGAAGGAAAAGAAATGATAATATTCCCATGGAACAAATAAAGGAGGTGACATGTTAGAAACCTACTTTCTCTCCTCCTCCTTCTCCTAAAAAGAAAGTTCCAGAATGGAAACCTTCTCCTCCCAGGAAAGGTCCATCCTCCTCATCAAGGAAACCTGCTGCTTCTGAGACAGTTGAAACAAAAGGAAAAAGAGTGGTCTATTCAGAGAAATCCCACAAGAAGTTCATTGAACTTGCACCTCCAAGATCTCTATATGCTGAAACTGATCCTAAGAAGGCTGCACAGATTCCTCTTGACTCAAGCAAATTATCCACAACTCTTCAAAGGAACATGGAGATTGCAGCTCAAGCTGATACTGACAGACCACCCTCTCCATCAGATATGACTGAAACTGAAAGAATTGCCTCTATGGCAAGATTTAAGGAATCTATTGCGCTAAGCATGATGGAGAGAGCCAAAGCTCAAGGACTAGACCCTACAGCATATACAACTATGTCTGAATTCAGAGAAAAGGAACTCAGCAAAATTCAAGTCAACTCTGAAATTTTTAATACTGAAGAATACATGAAGTTGCATCCTGCTGCAGTTCTGCCAAGCTATGCTGAAAAGAAAATTATTGGTGAACATGACCTAATGCTATCCAAAAGACAAGCAGCAAATCCAAACAGAGAAATTATCTTCAAACCAGTTGTAATCCCTAAGAACTCATCTGATGCTAAAACCTCTGATAAATCTGCTTGATACTTTATAGTTCTGCTGATTTATGTTTTTATGTTTTTCTGTGGATTGCCTGTGATTTAAATTTTTGGTTAATCTCTGCTTTTGTTATTGTGTGCATTAGTTTTTAGATCGGATTGGATAACATAACCCAAATAGGGGGAGATTGTTGGTACCCTAGATGTGATTTGGCTTATGTAATCCCTTTCCAGCCCCTCTTGATCCATATAACTATATATGATCATGTTTAGGCCTTGTTCAGTTTCCCTAGGACAGTTTATAACTGACCTAGAGCTTAGGCTAGATGTTCTAGATGTATTTTTGGTTAAGGCATTTTCCGTTCGACCATCGTCGAACGAGGCTTCGCGATCGTCGATCATTGGTCGACGATAGCAGGGCTATAGAATCGTTGAAGTCAAGACAATTATCGTCGACCGATGGTCGATGATCTCAGAGCAAGTTTATTATGCTCTGAAGGTTGGTCGACGATCTGCCATCAGCAGTTCAACGATCGTGTTCTTGCTTCACGATTTCTATCTCGACAGATTTCTGCCTTAGTCGTCGACATTATGAGATGTTCGACGATATCTGTCTCGACAGATTTTTTGCCCTAGTCGTCGACATCATGAGATGTTCGACGATTTCTGCTTAAACAGATTTTCTGCTTTAGTCGACGATATCTTGAGCTGGTCGACGATTTCTGTTCGACGATTTCTGTTTCGAGAGATTTCTGCTTTTAGTCGACGATCTGTTAGCTAGGTCGACGATCATCGAACCCCTGTTCGACGATTATTGTCTGCCTTTATCTTTTTATATTCATTCTATTCCTTGGTTTATTTCCAAGTGTTTTAGCTTGTGGTTAGAGAATTTTCTGTAGTTGTGTTTGCAGATTTATGGCTTAAATTCAAAATAAATTAATTACCAAATATGTCAAGCTTAAATTACGGGATTCAGTATTTTGATAAAGCATTTTTGTCATATTATACAAAATATATTGCCAGGCTGTATTCTAGCCGTTGGCACTGTTTGCTATTTCCAAGAATGGTAAGTCTTTATACTGAGATATTTTCCTACTTATTTAATTCCTTATTGGGACTGACAGTAAGCTAATAGGTCATTCTATTCCTATTGCTATATTCTATTTTGAGATAATCTGTTGCAGGGCTCGAAATTCAAATCAATAGAGCCGTTCCAAAGAAAAAAAATGAGAAGACATATTTAAGAGAGATTTTTTCTCAGAAAAATAACAAGTTACAGATACAGAGAGATTTTTTCTCAGTGCTGCATTCTCTCAAGCATCTTCAGAGCAACTCTTCACCATCTCACAAAAAGAAGAAGAAAAGCTCCCCTGAAGAAAAAGCCCAGAGCAATTACTTTCATTCTCAAGTCTCCTGAGCATCTGCTTAGAGTTTTCAAGACTTCAGAAAGAGCTCCAGTTCTGCTTCAATTATTCCAGAATTTGAAGACCTGATAAAAATCAGTCTACAGATCTCTGAGGATTTAGTTTCAGTATATCTGAAACTCCTTCATCCTGAAGCAAAGGCTTTCCCTGGACTTTCACTGAGCCAGGGGGAGACTTTGATTCTTTAGAGAATCCACAAGTCTTCTCTAATCTGTATTTACAACAGAGAAGATAATCTAACCCTCTCAACCCCTTTGTAAAAGAGTTTGTTCACACCTCTTCAAAAGTGAACATTGGTGACAGGGCACCTTATCAACAACCTGTGGTTGAGCATCCTTATCAAAAGCTCAAAGGGTCTGTTTGATCTACCTGAATCAGATCATTGGTGGCAGGGCACCTTAGCAAAAACCTGTAGTGGATTCCTACCAGGGTGGTAGAAGAGTGGAGTACCTATTTAGAGGGAACCACTATATATCCTGTGTCTCTGGCTATCTTGTTTAATTGTCTATTCTGTGGCTGTGATAGAACTACCTAGGATTGCTAGTTGCTGTGATAGGCTTATAGTTAACCTGAAATTTCAGTTAACTCTCTCACTTGTGCACTTCACTGTGTTAGGCTCTTAGGGTTCAAGTATCAGATTATTTATTCCGCAAATAAACTCCAAGGGAGCTGACTAGTTGTTCATAAAATTTGAATACTCTATTCACCCCCCCCCCCTCTAGAGTAGTTTACAACTTATCCCCTCACTTTCACAATATGAGAATTTCAAAAAGGGAGAAGCTGAATCAGTGGCTGACATGTACAATAGACTAAGTCTGATTGTCAATGAGTTAAAGACTCTGGATAAAGAAATCTCATTGACTGAGCTGAATGACAAAATCTTAATGTACTTCCCCAGCACTTGGGATTTAAGAATTTGGCCAATCAAAGATGCCAGAAGTCTAAATGAGATTACCACTGAAGCTCTCCTAGGCAAGCTCAAATCTTATGAGCTGCTCATTAAAAATAGAGAAGAAGAACAAAAGGCTACTTATCCAGTCACAAGGAAAGAGAAGACCATAGCCTTCAAAGCTGTAGAAAAGGAGCCTGAAGATAAAGCTACATGAAATGATGAGCTCCTAAGTCTACTGTCCAAAAGATTCTACAAGATGGCCAGAAAAGACTTCAGAAAGAGATCATATAAGGGACATGATAAACCAAGGTATGATAAATCAAATAACAATAAAGAAATTATATGTTTTGGTTGCAGGAAACTAGGTCATATTGTGTCTGACTGTCCAAAAAACAAGAACAAGGACAAGAAAGATAGAAGAGAAAGAAGAAAGGAGAAAGACTTCAGAAAGAATAGCTCAGACAAACCCTCCTCCAGCAAGAACAAGCATACAAGGAAGGGATTTGTTGCTGAGACATGGAGTGAAACTGAAGAGGACTCTAAAGCCTCATCCAGCTCTAGTGATGATGAGGATGATGCTGATGAAAAGGAATTCTGCATGATGGCTATCAATGCCTCTCAAACAGATTCAGAAGCAGAAGAGTCAGAATCAGATTCAGAAGCTCAACTAGAAGAAGATCAGGTAATCAATTCATTTGATTTCAGTTATGAGGATTTTAAACATGAGTTTAAAGTACTATGCCTAGATCTGTTGGAGTCTGAGAAGGAAATCACTTCCCTCAGAAAACAACTATCTGAGTATAGCACTGTAAAATCAGAGAACCTCAAAGTCTCTTAAGAGTTAGAATGCTATAGAGAGGAGATAGCTTCACTAAAAAGTGAACTATCCAAGGCCAAGCAATTTGAAGAATCCCTTAATGGGAGAAGTATCAAATTAATGGACATCTCAAGCACAGTCAACTCATGATTAAATAGTACACTGGGCTTGGGTGCTTCATCTAGCCAACCCATAGTATTAACCACCCCAATCAAATTTATTTCTGATAAAGGGAAGGGTGTTGTAGTGGTAGCTAGGAAGAATTCAGATCTATCTAAGAAAAGCAAAGTTCAACAGAAAACGTCGAGCAGAGGTCGACGATCGTCGAACAGAGATCGACGATCTCAGGCTGAAACGTCGAACTCAGCTCAACAATTCCTGAACTCTGAACTCTCTCATAGTCGATCTTCGAATGGAGCTCGACAATTTTACCCAAGATTGTCGAACTCAGATCGACGATCGTCGAACGGAGTTCGAAGCTTTGAACCTTCTTTCAGAGGAAAATCTCAATTCAATCCTAGAAGTGCTTCATCCTAATGCTTTAATCCTTATACTGAATGGATAATACCTCCTAGGAGATACCATCCTGAAGGTTATAAGAATCAACCTGGGATGTCTTTTATTTCTGAATTTAAGGGATATCAACCTAGGCCCAAGGTTAACTGGGTCAAAAACATATAAGCTGTTTATGTGCAGGTGAAGACCTATCCAACATCAAACTAGCTATGGTATCTGGATAGTTGGTGCTCAAAGCACATGACAGGGAATAAGGACAACTTCACATCCTTTAAAGCCAAGCTTGGACCCAAAGTAATTTTTGGTGATTCAAACTTTGGAACTACAAAAGGATATGGTGCAGTCCAAATTAGGACAGTCACCTTCAAGAAAGTAGCCTATGTTGAAGGACTCAAGCACAACCTGATAAGCATTAGTCAGCTATGTGATGAAGGATATCAAGTGACTTTCAACAAAGAAATATGCAAGATCAAGTTAGGAGACAACACAACTGTGTTGACAGGTAACAGGAATGGTAATATTTACTTAGTAGACTTTCATTCATCTAAGGTAGATATTTGCCTGTTTAATTCCATATCTAGACCTAATATTCTATGGCATAAGAGACTAGGACATGTTAACCTTAGAACCATTGCTAGGCTATCTAAGGACAACCTTGTCAGAGGACTGCCTTCTGGCCCATACAAGAAGGAAGGACTCTGCAAGGCTTGTCAATTAGGCAAGCAAACTAAAAATAGCTTTAAATCAATTAACAAGAGTGATTCACCTAGGATTTTGTATCTGTTACACATGGATCTTTTTGGACCCATTACAGTACAAAGCTTAGGAGGGAAATCCTTTACTTTAGTGATTGTAGATGACTTCTCAAGATTCACATGGGTATTCTTTCTGAGGAAGAAGTCTGATAACTTTAAGTGTTTGACAGAGTTTCTCAAATGCATTCAGATTGAGTTCAACACTCACATTGCCCTGATCAGAAGTCATCATGGGACAGAGTTTGATTCTCTTCTCATGCAAGAGTTCTGTCAAAGTGAAGGGATCAGGAATACTTTCTCAGCTCCTAGAACTCCTCAACAAAATGGGGTAGCTGAAAGGAAAAAATAGAACCCTTATTGAATCTACAACTACATTATTGACAGATGCTCACCTACCTCTATCCTTTTGGGCTGAGGCAGTGAACACATCCAATTATGTGTTGAATAGAAGTCTAATACATAAACTGAAGTGCAAGACTCCCTATGAATTGCTCAAAGGGAAGAAACCTAAAGTAGACTATTTTAAAGTTTTTGGTTGCACTTGTTATATTCACAAAAATGACAAGAAATATTTAGCAAAATTTCAAGCAAAAGCTGATGAAGGAGTGTTTCTGGGATACTCCATGATCAGTAAAGCTTATAGGGTTTATAATAAAGCTACTCTAAAAATAGAAGAATATGTCCACATTTCCTTTGATGAAACTAATATGTCTTTCAAGGAGAAGAATACTTCTACCATAGAACATTTGTAGGTGCATTCTCTAGCTGAAGAATTGGACAGATTACAAGTCACTCAAAAGGATGAAAGTAGTGAAGATGAAGAAGCTGCTCCACATCTAGAAGAAAATCTTCTTGAAGATCCAGTTATTGTCCCACAAGAGGAAACAACAACACAGGTTGGTGAACAATCAACACCCCCTGTTGATCTAGTAATACCAAGAGATCTTCCAATCTCCCAAGTGATTGGAGACATCTCAGCTGGTGTGCAAACCAGAAATCAGGTCAATCAAAACCTGATGCACACTTTCTTTCTCTCTCAAATTGAACCTCAAACCATTCAAGATGCAGAGAAAGATCCACACTGGATCATTACAATGCAAGAGGAGTTGCATCAATTTGAAAGAAACAAAGTTTGGGAACTAGTGCCTAAGCCAATGGATCATTCAATTGTTGGAAAAAAATGGGTGTTCAGAAATAAGCTGGATAATCAAGGAATTATTTTAAGGAACAAGGCAAGGCTAGTTGCTCAAGGATATTCTCAAGAAGAGGGGATAGACTATGACCAGACCTTTGCACCTGTTGCAAGGTTAGAGGCCATAAGAATCTTCCTGGCTTATGCTGCTCACAAGGGATTCAAAGTCTATCAAATAGATGTGAAGAGTGTTTTTCTCAATGGGGAGATCAAAGAAGAAGTCTATGTCAGACAACCTCTAGGTTTTATCTCTCTAACCCATCCTGATTATGTTTTTAAACTTCACAAAGCATTATATGGTCTCAAGCAAGCTCCTAGAGCATTGTATGAGACTCTAGCATGCTTTTTGCTGAAAAATGATTTTGTTAGGGGGAGAGTAGACCAAACTCTCTTTATTAGAACCCATAAGTCCCATACCCTACTAGTATAAATTTATGTAGATGATATTATATTTGGGTCTACTGATTCAAATTTGTGCAAAAAGTTTTCATGCTTATGCACTCTAAATTTGAAATGAGTAGTATGGGTGAGCTATCCTTCTTCTTAGGATTGCAAGTCAAACAACATGCTGAAGGCATGTTTATTTCTCAAACCAAGTATGCAAAAGAATTGGTTAAGAAATTTGGGATGTCTGATGCATCATGTATGAAAACACCCATGCCTACCAATGCTGTATTGGATGCTGATGAACATGGGAAACCAGTTGATCAGACAACATATAGAGCAATGATTGGCTCTCTATTGTACCTTACAGCCAGTAGGCCTGGCATAATTTTTGCTACATGTTTATGTGCTAGATTCCAAGTCAGCCCTAGAGAGTCACACTTAACTTTAGTAAAGAGGATTCTTAGGTATGTTAAAAGCTGTCCAAATCTAGGACTCTGGTATCCAAAAGATTCAGCATTTTACTTAACTGGATTTTCAGATGCTGATTATGCTGGATGCAGAATAGACAGGAAAAGCACCAGTGGAACTTGTCAGTTTCTTGGTGATAGACTTGTCTTATGGTATTGTAAGAAACAAACATATGTGTCAACCTCAACTGCTGAAGCTGAATACATGGCTGCAGGCAGTTGTTGTTCACAAATATTGTGGATACAAAACCAACTCCTAGACTATGGTTACAACTTAGAGAAGTCTAAAATATTTTGTGATAACACCAGTGCTATTTCCATTGCACAAAATCCAGTCCTCCATAGTAGGAAAAAACACATAGAAATTAGGCATCATTTTCTAAGGGACAATGTTGAGAAAAATAAAATTAAACTTCAATATATCCCGACTGATTTGCAAAGGGGAGATATTTTCACCAAGCCCTTGGATGAAAAGAAACACAACTTCTTCCTCAATCAGTTAGGCATGTTAGATGGAGGAAGCCTAAAATAAATTATAAGATTTTCAAAAGCTAAAAACAGACCAAGATTAGGCTAAAAACTCACCCTTTTTTTGTGTCTGTAGGATAGTTTCTGACTCTGAACTGCGCTCGACGTTTTCCCCAGAAAGCGTCGAACGGAGATCGACGTTTTCCCGAGAAACGTCGAACGGAGATCGACGTTTTCTCAAAACGTCGACCTGAGTTCAGAGAGTGTCAGATAGTTGTATACTATCTCTTTCAGGCCTTCGATCGTCGACCTGAGCTCGACGTTCTCCCTAGATCGTCGAACTGAGATCTACGATATTGAATCCCTTTCAGCTTCCATCAGGAGTCCTGATCATCGAACGGAGATCGACGATCCTTCCTTTTTCGCGTCGAACCCTAATATAAAATCATTTTTCGGCCGCCGCTCGTCGTTTACGCTTTCATACTCTCTGCAACTTTCTCTCTTTCCCTCCAAACCTTCTACACTTGGTCGTGTTTGTTTCATCTTTGCAGGTACAGATGGCTGTGTCAAGTGCTGCTATTTCAAAGATGAAATTTGATACAGGTTTCGACATTGATATGAATTCTTTCAATGGAAGTGATCAAAGATTCAAGGATATTCTCAACCTTTTTCAAGAACAGCAAATGTTTCAGATCATGTCTACCCGAATGAAGATTACAGCAGAAGAGATAAAGGAATGGTGTTTTACCGCCACGAATGAGAATGAGAATTCTGTAATCGGCTCAATCAAAGGGACTCAGGTACCTTTGTCCGCCGCCCTTCTAACAGAGGTTTTCCTTCTTAGTACTGGAGATGACTCCATAGATTTGTCTGGAGAAGAGTATGATTCTATGCTGGATAGAATGGGTCACACTGCTGTGAACCCTAACAAACTGCTGAAAAAGAACCTCTCCATTGAATTCCAATTTCTGGCTGATGTGGTTGGTAAAGTGCTTCGGGCAAAGCACTCAGCCCATGATACAATATCAAGATACCAATTCTGTTTAATGGGAGCTTTGGTTTACAAGAAAAATTTAGATTGGGGATCCATCTTTTTCAATCTGATCAAGAAGAAGCTGAACAAAAGCTGTGTAAGCTATGGGAGGATATTAGGGGTTTACCTGCACTCCAGGTGCCCTGAGCTGCTGACCTTTAGTGGGCTGTACATCAATGCATCCAAGAGGTTAACCTGTGCCCTCTTTAGCAGATGGGACAGGCAGATCATCAACCCCAGCAGGGCTGCTGCAGCACCACTTGCTTCAGGCACCAGGACTGTTACAGTCACTCCTCAGATCTCTGCCCCAGTAGAAGGATTGTCTGCTTCTTCCTCTCCTCCTCCAGCTGTTTCTATCCCAGTCACCACCTCAACTTCTTCACCAATCTCAATCTCTAACATCTCATCCCCCATTACAATCTCTTCACCAATTTCACCTCCTCCAGCCTCTACCTCAGAACAGTTCCACCCTTTGTTCTCTTATCCATCTTTCACCACTCCATCATTTTCTCTTATAGATGACTCCTTCATGGATGATTCTCCTCCAACTCCTCCTGAGCTTCCCTCTACATCCTCTTACCAACAACTTCTTCAAGACATCCTTTCTCAACCATCCTTCCCCCCATCCTTTGCCTCTTCCATCTCATCCATCTCCTCCTCAGTAACATCTATCTCCACTATTCCTCCTCAGAGCCATCCATCCCAACACCTCCTATCTCCACACTCTCCACTACATCAGCTCCAGCCACCCTCATCCCAGTCTCTTCAACTCCTACCTCTGCTCAAGCCAATCTTGAGCATGTAGATCTTTCAGCCCTGGCAGACAAGCTCTATGTGTTGCTAGCCCCCAAGCTAACCTCACTGTTGGAGACCTCCTTGGCTCCACTCCTGAAACATGTTCAGGAGCTGTCTACAAAGTTCTCTTCCTTCCTATCCTCCCAGGCAATCCCTTCATCTGGGTGCCTTGATTCAGTCTCCACTGAACCCAGGCAGGGGGAGATGCCTTATGAAGCATTGGATGTGCCTGAGGCTGCTGATGGTTCAAGTCCTGTTCCTGTGTTTGCAGTGGACCTTCAGAGTCTGCTTTCTATATTTGATTCTGTTTATTTCAGTTCTCTGCCAGTGCATCAAGCTGAAGACCTCACTAAGGCCATTGTGCCTATCGCTGTATGTGATCCCAGCCTAATTGCCTCATATGTCAATTCTTTCAAGGATGTGGATGTTGTTGCTTCCATCTCTGCTGCTGCTGTTTCTACAATTGTATCAGAAGATATTGACATGATTTCTGTTGTTGAGGATACTGCTGCTAAAGAACTTGCCACATATCTGGAAGAATCTGCTTCTACTGCTGCTCCAACTTCTATTTCTGTTGTTGCTCAAATTTCTGCTGCTCCTGCTCTGACCCCTGATCAAGTAAAACAACAAGAAAAGTATATAAAGAGTATTGATGACTTATATGATAGACCTCAAAGTTCAGACAGTAATCAGTTTCACACTGAATCTGATGACTCTTCTAATACTATTGCCAAGAAAAGGAAGGCCAGAAGCAAGGCTATGATGAAGGTTCCTCCTGCTCAAGCTAAAGATTCAAATGACATTCCATACTATATTCTGCATAACTGTCCTATCTCTGAGCCCTGGATGCAGTATTCCAAAAATCAAGTGAAAGCTATGAAGAAAAGAAGGAAATTTGATAAATATGAAAAAGGATCTTCTAGGTTTCAGCCTCCTCTTCCTCCTCCTCCAAATTCAGGATCAGGTGGAGGCTCAGCTTCTCAAACCCCAGCTTCTAAGCAAAGTTCCTCCCAGTCCTCTCAAAGATACCATCCTAGGGGGCAATACCAAAGGGGTTATCAGTCCAGAGGGGGACAGTATAGAGGAATTCAAAGAGGACATAGATTTCATACAAGGTAAGGACAAAGACACATGGACTCTGCTCAAGGTCCTTTCCCTTATAAACTCAGAGAAAAAGTTGAGACTAGAACTCCTATTGCATCAGAAACTGTAAATAAATATGAGCCTGCAGTGTCTTTTGAAGATCCAGAGAACAATCCATTGTCATGGACTGTAAGGATGAAAGAACTGGCTGCCTTAGATCAGTTGAAGAAAGCCAGAGAACAAGGGAAAGACACCTCCAATATTACTACTCTATCAGATCAAAGGAAAGCTGAACTGGAAAGGTATTCTTCAAGAAAATTCTTTGACCCAGTGGACTATATGAAGTTGCATCCTGAGGACTGTGATTCCCAGGCCAAGAGCTCAAACCTCCTTAGGTGCAGATGATGATAGAAGGTCAAAGAAGGAAGCCCTTAATCCTAACAGAGAAATTATATTTAAGAAAGGAAGTGAAAAGAAGTAATTTCTGTAAGCAGACAGCATAATCTCTCTGAACATTTGCTGAAATTCCATTTGATTTCTGCAATGATCACTTGCTCTGCTATTTTGTTTTAGTTTGTTGCTCTTCTATATGTTGATTGTAGTTTTTATTTCTGAAATATGTAAATAGTAATCCTAACTCAAATAGGGGGAGATTGTTGGAACACCCTATTACTAATTTGGGCAAGGATCACTATGTTTGTCTTAGGAATCCAGTTTGACCTAGATGTATAGTTAAAAAGGTCAACATTAGAATGAGTCTAGGGCTTAGAATTTAGGTTTGAAGCTGCCCCCAGGACCATTCAAGGAATCAAACTTAAAGCTGAGGCAAAGACAATTATCGTCGAGCTTAGGTCGACGAAACGTCGAACTCTGTTCGACGCTCTCTGAGCTCAACTTTGCTGAATCGTCGAGCTCTGGTCGACGATCGTCTAGCTCAGATCGACGATCTGTCTTCAGCTTATTCTTAGGTCGCTGAGCTCCGGTCGACGATCTTCGAGCTTAGGTCGACGCTTTTTGTCTGATCTTCATTCCTATCTCTGAGCTCAGGTCGACGATCGTAGAGCTCAGATCGACGTTTTTCCTGAGAGATCGACATTTTTAAGGATTCAAATTCAGTCAGACTTTGGAATGTTTTTCAAGTTATCTCAGCATTTATGTCAAGAGATCTGCCAGCCGTTTTCATTTATTCTGGAGCAAGTTTCAAGGAATTCTTTTTGAGAATGTTTTATTGGACTTTCCTCTAAAGACAAAACTTTATGGAAGGCATTTAATGTCTGTTAACGGCTATCTTGGACATAGGAGCTTCAGAGAATAAAAGCTGCTTCTCTTCTTTTCTCTAATACACAGATTTAGATATACATACATAGATAGAGACAGGGATAGTGATATACACAGATAAGAAATAAAAAGAACAAGTGATTCTCAGGACAGTCTGATCAACACAAGAAAACTCAAGTAATCAACCCTGGAGAATCAGTTGAACATTTTGGCATACTGAAAAAGTGATCTTAGCTTCATCTCAAGGACTCCAGAACTACTCATCTATCAACATCTGCTGAAACCATCTTCTGTTGGAGATCTGAAGCTTCTGAAGACCTATCACCCTGAAGCAAAGCTTCCACTCCTGATCTAGTCAACATCTCAGGGGGAGCTTTGACAACACAAATCCACTTGTGCTTCTCTCTTTGATTGAGACAGAGAAGACATCTTCACTCCTTTTCTTTTCCCTTTCCCTCTGTAAAAGGGTTTTCAAAACTCCCTTCAAAAGCTTTGATTCTGGTTCTGAGAACCTTGTCAAAACTCAGTGGTGGCAAGACACCTGATCAAAAAATCTAGTTTGGTTTTTGAGCACCTTATCAAAAGCTCATTGGTGCCAGGACACCTGATCAACTCTTCCTGCAAGTGGATTCCTACCAAGGGTGGTAGAAGAGTGGATGTACCCAGGTTTTTGGGGAACCACTATAGCTCCTTGTGTTTTCTGGTTTGCTTGTGTGTTTTCTTTACTGTGTGTTGTGCTCTTCTTTTTACTATCTTGTTAATTCTATAGCAGGCACCTTATACCTATATATAAGTTAAATCTTAAAAGTTTTGCTAGTTTAAAATTGTGAATTTACTTTAAATAAACTCTATTCACCCCCCTCTAGAGTTGAGATAGATCTTGTTCCCACTTTCACTGCAGCAGCACGCAACCCAAACTACTACCTGAGGCATCACTATAAGGATCGAAGCCCTCGGTCCCATTTGGCAAACTTAGCACTGGCGCCGTGGTCAACCGACTCTTTGTGAAAGTAGCGGGCAAACGACTAAAAAACAAGCCGGAACTTTGAATAATTGAAAGTTTTATTATCCAAAAAGATGACTATTACAAAGGTATGACCTCCCTTTTATAGAATGAAGGAGAGATAAGAGATTACATATAAGCAATATGGGACTAATAATTATAAGAACAAGAAACTATACAAGCCGCATAAGCCGCACAAGCCGCACGGTTAGACTAACTGTACGACCACTACAAAGAGGAAGACAGCCGGCCAATATCCCCAGACTGCTCAGACCGTCAGAGAAATCGCCAGACCGCCCGGTCTCCAATCCGGCTACCAAACTGCTGGGACAAGCCTCCAAACCGCCAAACGCCCAGACCGCCAGACCGCATGGTCTCAACCTCGACAGGCCGCTCGGTCTAAACACTCACCCTCAAGATGGAGAATAGATATCAATCATGCCCAGCTTGTCACAAATATGAAATAAAGAAGCAGACACCGGCTTGGTGAAGACATCTGCCAACTTATTGTTAGAAGTGACGAATGGAGTACTAATCTTTTTCTTCAAAATCTCTTCTTGAATAAAGTGGCAGTCGACCTCTATGTGTTTTGTTCTCTCATGAAAGACCAGATTTTTGGAAATGTATTTCGCAGCCTTGTTGTCGCAGAACATAGGAAGAGGATAGTTGTAGACCTCTCTTAGGTCAAGCATGAGAGCCCGTAACCATTTTAACTCACATGTGGTTGATGTCATACTACGATATTCCGCTTCTGCACTATACCTGGAGACCACAGACTGTTTCTTGCTCTTCCAACTCACAAGATTTCCTCAAACAAATGTGCAAAAACCAAATGTTGACTTGCGGTCTCCTTTATCATACACATAGCTTGAATCTGAGTACGCTTCAACCCTCAAATGACCATTCTTATGAAAAAGCAGTCCTTTCCCTGGAGCTGCTTTAACATACTCCAATATCCTCAGGGCAGACTGTAGACGACACTCCTAGGAGCATGCATGAATTGGCTAACCTTGCCTACAGCATAGGAGATATCGGGTCTAGTCACTGTGAGATAAATTAGTTTGCCCACCAGACGCCGGTACCTCGAAGAATCTGATAGAGGAGGCGAGTCATCTGTCCAAGTTTTGTCTTCCCCAATAGCCATGGGACATCTGACAGGTTTAGCACCAGTCAACCCTGCCTCTTTTAGCAAATCAAGAGCATACTTTTGTTGGGAAAGAACTAAAGAGTTGGTTTTTCGAGAAATCTCAATCCCCAGAAAGTATTTGGGAGAGCCCGTATCCTTAGTGACCAGGTGTTGCCGGCGGTGTTTCTTTGTAAAAGCAACCCCAGCCTGGTCGTTGCCAGTCAAAAGAATATCATCCACATATACAACAAGAACCACCATATTAGAGGAGGTTTTACGAATAAATAAGGAGTGATCAGCTGAACTTCGTGCAAAACCAATGGCTGCAACAATGCCGCTGAACTTGTCAAACCAAGCCCGAGGGCTTTGCTTTAGGCCATAAATGGCCTTCTTCAAATGACATACTCGTGTCTCCCCCTGAGCAACATACCCAGGAGGTTTCTCCATGTAAACCACTTCCAGAAGGTCACCATAGAGAAAGACATTCTTGACATACAGCTGAGAAATGGGCCAATCCCTATTGACAACCATAGAGAAAAGAACCCGAATGGTGCTGAGACGAGCAACTGGAGAGAATGTGTCGAAGTAATCAACCCCATAGGTCTGAGTGAAGCCTTTGGCGACTAAGCGGGCCTTGTATCAATCCACACTGCCGTCCGGATGGAACTTCACAACGAATACCCAGCGACAGCCAATCACATCAGTGCCTAAAGGGGGAGGAACAAAAGTCAAGGTACCCCGCTCAGTTAGGGTCGCCATTTCCTTATCCATGGCCATATTCTAATGAGGAATAGCAAGGGCCTCCTGGTAGGAGTGGGGTGTAGCAGTGGCAGAGATAGCCAGTGCAAAGGCCCTGCAAGAAGGGGTAAGACCATCATATGAAACAACAGCAGTAAGGGGGTGTATAGTACACGTCCACACCCCTTTGCGAGCTATAGGAAGATCCAGGTCAGCGGGTCCCTCGGCATCCAGAGCATCCATGGCAGAGAGAGCTGGCCTGGGAGTAGAGAGCGATGGCGGCGGAGATTAGTGAGACGGTGGCGGAGAAGAGGGAGAGAGAGGCGGAGATGGTGTAGGGGTGGAGATCGTAGTAGGAGACGAGGGAACGAAGGGAACAACAGGAGAATCAGAAGCTGGGGGAAGAGGAGACGAGTCATCCGAGAAGTAGGAGGTATTCTCAAAGAATTTGACGTCAGCAGAGACGAACTGCTTACGAAGAACGGGATCAAAGCAACAATAGCCTTTATGAGTGGTGGAGTACACCAGAAAGACACATTTGGTGGAGCGAGGGGAGAGCTTATCATGGGTGGCAGATGGATCATGTACAAAGGCAGTGCACCCAAAGATTTGGAGAGGGAGAGGAAAAGGCTCCTTGCCCAGATACATAATGGAGAATGAGGTTTTTTCATGGAGAACCGTGGAGGGAATGTGATTGATAAGGTAGCAGGCAGGGAGAACAGCATAGCCCAATAGGAGCGAGGAACATGCATCTGGGTCATCAAGGAGCGAGCGACATCGAGGAGGTGACGATTTTTGCGTTCTTCCACACCATTTTGTTGTGAGGTATAGACACAACTTGTTTGATGAATAATCCCATTTTGCATGCAGAAGTTAGAAAAGTCATGACTGATATATTCTTTGGCATTATCAGATCGAAAAACCTTAATAGAAACATTAAACTGATTTTTGATCATGAGATAGAAGGACATACATACAGAGAATAATTCAGAGCGATCTTTTAACAGATACACCCACGTACAGTGAGATAAATCATCAATAAACGTGACAAAATATGAACTACCCTGACCAACGGTAAGGGTAGGAGAAGGACCCCAAACATCGGAGTTGATGAGATCAAACGGACGGGTGGAGCCATGAACGTGCTTTGGAGGGAAGGAGGAGCGGTGATGTTTTCCAAGCTGACAGGCCTCACAGTTGAGGGGAGGACTTTGTGGAGGAAGTTGGGGCAGAAGTTGACAAAGAAGACGTGGAGGAGCATGACCAAGGCAGAGATGCAATTGCAAAAGATCTGTGGAGGTGGAGGAGAAGGTGGACAAAGGGGAAATGTTATCAAGTAAGTATAGGCCGCCACTCTCAGTCCCAGTAGCAATCGTCTGTTTGGAGTCCGATACTGAAAAGAATAAGAAGTAGAAGTAAATGTGACAGAATATTGTAATTGCCAGCATAGAGAGGTAACAGATAATAAGTTACAAGGGAACTTTGTCACGTAGAGAGTATCCGCCAAGCGAAGAGACGGAGTGACATGAACCATTCCCATCCCATTGATCGATGATGAAGATCCATCAACGAGAAAAAATAGGGGCAACCGATCATGTTTTTCTAGGAGAGAAAAACGCTGGAGATTGCCGGTCATATGATTGGTAGCACTGGTGTCGATCAACCATTTTCCTTGAGTAACAACGTGGGCACTACAAGAAGACATGACCACCGAGGCGAACAGCTTTGAGGAGGATGTGAAAGCCATGAACGGAGAAAATCTACAGCGAACACGCAGTGACAGCACACAAGCGGCAAGAAGGGCCACGACCAAGGTGCAAAGCAAGGCAAAGGGGAAGAAGAGAGAAGAACAAGCCGCGCGGCTAAATAGGAGGTCGCAGCGACTAATCAAGCAGGAGCAACTAAAGGAGGGGCCGCACAGAGGAGGACAGGCCGCTGTGACTTAGAGACAATTCGCGGGGACGAAGAGAGATAGAGAGGCAATGGAAGAAGGGCAGAGGGGCCACCTATACATGGAAGAAACCGCGTGAACAGGGAGAAATCGCAGCGATGAGGAGAAAGAGATCTTTAGCGGTCACGATGATAGACACCAGCGGCCAGAAAAACCACGACCAAGCCGCAGAACCAAGCAGAGGGAAAGAAGTCGAGCGGCTAGAAATCATCCCGTGCGAACAGAAGATGGTGAAGACCTCGCGAACAGAGAAAAGTCCGCTAGGAGGCAAACAAGGCGCACAAGGCAAACAAACCGAGGCAACTAAAGAAAAGCAGCAGCTACAAAGGAGGGCGCGGCGACAAGCACAGGTCAAGGCGATAAGACGGGAGAAACAAAGAGGTCACACACACAAAGGGCAACGACAAGAAGAGAAAGAAGCCGCGTGAACAGGGCGCAAGCAGGCGGAAGAAACAAGCCGCGAGGATAGGTCGCGAGAAGAAGAAGCAAGCCGCGAGGATAGGTCGCGCGGTCAGAAATGGCGCACAGAATCACGAGGAGAAAATCGAGTCCTCTGATACCATGTGAAAGTAGCGGGCAAACGACTAAAAAACAAGCCGGAAATTTTAATAATTGAAAGTTTTATTATCAAGAAAGATGACTATTACAAAGGTATGACCTCCCTTTTATAGAATGGAGGAGAGAAAAGATATTACAAATAAGCAATGTGGGACTAATAATTATAAGAATAAGAAACTATACAAGCCGCATAAGCCGCACAAGCCGCACGGTTATACTAACCGCACGACCACTACAAAGAGGAAGACAACCAACCAATATCCCTGTTGCGCGCTAGGCTTCGAAGAAAATAAACGCAACTGAACTAGCAAACCGATGAGGCAAGTATACCTATCGAATTGTAGCAAGGGGACACAAGTGTCGTATTGAAATCCGGGAACTGTTGGCTATGCTTACTCACACGAACGCTATTATCTTATCGACGGAAAAACTAGGGTTTAGAGAATCTAATTGAGATTAAGGAAATAAAACTAATGCTAGAATGAGAGCTATTGCAATTAAGTAAAGTGTTATTAAGTAAAACGATTACTACGAAAGGTAGAAAATATGAAATGGAAATGCACTCGATCAAGATTCACCTCGGCTAAAGACGATTAAGAAAATGCGATAAAAATCTAAACTTAATAGGATAAAGGTCCTTGACCTTGGAGGTTCCTAAAGCTTGAACACGCTTCTCTCGAAGTCGTGCCCAACTGAGTTTAGGAAGGTCCGACCGACTCTCGCCTAAATCGGAGGCCTAAAACTCGCTTTACGCGGTGAACCCCACTATTGGATTTTACTCCAATCTGGGAGATTTAGACGTCTGCCTCTCTCGAGGGGTGCGTACAACTCCCTTTACTCTTGAATGCTCACTTCATTCTTTCGGCCTCTCGGCTAGCCCAGAATGAAAGCAAAGGCGGAGAGTATATATCGATAATATACCTCCAACCCGTGATTAATCAAGAGTAATTCAAGGCCCTAACCTAAAAAGAAAAGATTAATTAAAACATCATAACTTAATCGCTCTAACCTCGGATCATCAAGATCGAGTACAAGGAGGATTAGTTAATCATAATGGAGTGGAGGAGGGGGGATGAGTAGTAAAGCATAAAAAAACACAAGCTAAACAAAGAACAATTCTATTAATGAAAAGGGGCAATTTACACTAATTGAAATTAAAATTACAAGTGCATGAAATTGAAATCCTATTCTAGCCCTACAAGTAGCACTAAGAAAGAGCAAAATTACAATAAAAGCTAGAACAAACTAAGATTAAGCTAGGGATAACAAAAATTACAAAGAGAGGGAGAGAGAGAGAGAGAGAAAGCATGAAAAAGATCAATAACCAAAGGGGCAGCACCTCCCCCTCTCAACCAAAGCTTGCTGAAATGGAGAGGGGGGGTCTCAATTTATAGAATTTTTTTACGGGTTGGTCACGCCCTCCGACACGCCCTAGGGGGGGGGGGGCGTGTCCGGGGGCGTGACAGTACTATGTTGACCTCTTGCTCTAGACTCTGGCGGGAAGGATAATTGCTTTGGTACGTCGGTGGTCACGCCCTAGGTCACGCCCGTGTAGGGTGGCATGACAAACATGTCATGTCCAAATCATTGGTCGGAAATCCGTCAGTCACCGAAAAGTTGATGTCACGCCCAAGGTCACGCCCGTGTCGTGGGGCGTGACAGTACTGTTTCCGTGCTGTGGAGAAACGACATTTAATGCGGCGGTAGGCTTTGCGGTAGAGGGCGATACGCCCATGGTCACGCCTGGTGACACGCCCAGGGAGGGTGTGTCAGTGGGGCGTGACAGCAGTTTTGTTAGTTTTTCTATCCCTTCTAGCAGAAGTCCTCGGGATCGGGTGACACGCCCTAGGTCACGCCCATGGAGGGCGTGACAGGGGGGCGTGTCAGGTCTTTTTTGACGAATTTCCTGAAAACCTGCAAAAGGACAAGAAAATGTTAGTGGCAATAATATTTACATAAAAAGGATAAAAATAAACTAATAATAGACATGATTTGTACACTATAAAATAGAAAATACGATAATAGTTTAGGCTACAAAACGTATTATCTAATTCCCCCAAGCTTAAGCTTTGCTTGTCCCCAAGCAAAAATATAAAAACTAGATATTTATAAAAAGGACTAATCAAAAGTTTTAATTATGCCTACACAAGTACTATGCGAAATTCTAAGTAGGGAAAAAGGTGAAATGTAAGTCTAAAACAATTATTTAGGTATGGTAAAACTTTTATAAACTTTACTTAATAAAAACAAATCATCCAAAATTTTAACGAGATTTTTTAAATAGACTTAAGCAAAGCAACGAAAATGAAAAACACGCATTGAGTTGTTACTAGATCCAAGCAACGCATTATAATTATATCAATTTAATTAACAAAAATCTAGGTTTAAATCCAAAACTAAAACTGATTTACTTTTTTTTTCTTTTCTTAGTTGTTAAATAAAAATCAAAAAGCGTGAATCAAAAGGACTTAAATAGGACAGAAACGTTTGTTTTAGGAAAATGATTAGGAGTGGAATTCAAAGATAAACGCGAAGGTTTAAAATCACACTAAACTAAAGGAAAAAGTTTAAAAAACTTTCATAAAAATATATACACAATTTTTTTCTTTTTTTTTAAACAAAGGCCATAAATATTTTTATTTTCCTTTTGAATTGGCCAAACAGAAATAAATATCACTTTTGAGCATACTTTTTTTTTCAAAAAACCTTTCTCCCACAAAAATCACAAAATATCCTATCAAAATCATCAAAATAATTTACGAAACTCAAAAAGGCTAGTGTGATTCGATAGGTTGGAACTTTTGGCTTTGGTGAAACTGAAATGAAGGGAGGAGCTATCAAATGAAATTGGAAAAAGGCTCAAAAACGGCTAACTAGTGGTAAAAGTTTTTAGGTTGGCAGGAAAGCTCAAACGAAAACAAAAACGGCCTAAATCATTTTCACGCTTTTGAATTTATTTAAAACAAAGGTTTGAAAATTTTCAAAAAGCGAGTCCTAGATCATAAAAGAAGATTGATGAAATTAACTTGAAAATAGAAATAATAGGTGACTTGGATCGTTCACATCTACTACGTTATTCAAAAGTTGACTTTACAAAAATTATTCAAAAACGAAAAAGAAAATAGTGGATGATGAATTTTTGAGAAAGTAAAGGAAAAAAAAAACAAAAAACCATAATTGAAATGCGAGTTTTAGAAAAATATTTCACCTTAATATGCTACCGTGAATTAGAAACACAGCATGGCCAACATTATACTTGTGAAACATAATTAAAAAGGACGATTAGAAATATTATAATTAACTTAGTTGTTTATAGGAGATTTTGAGTAAAACAAAAACAAAAACTAGGGGTAGTATTGAAATACCAAAATGTCTAAACTATTCAAAAACACATATATTTTTTTTTTAATTTTGTGAAATATTCTCTTTTTTTTGGATTTTGGAAAATTTTTCTCTTTTTTTTGGAATTTTAAGATATTCGTTTTTTTTGGAAATATTTAAAATATATACAAAAAGAAAAATATTTATACTATGCAAAAATGAAGGAGAAAGTCCTCCCCCAAGCTTAAAATAGACATTGTCCTCAATGGCTAAAGAAGGGGATTGGAGAAGGAGAGAAAAGTAAAGTACAGAATTGAAAGATAGAATTGAAAGACAGGTACTTCCCCGGATTTATTTGCTGAAAAAGCTGAGTGATGTCGCTCCTCCGAATGTCTTCTTTGGACTTCGTGATGGATTCAGCAATGTTGGAGCAGGCGATCGTAGAAGGTTCAGCTTGTCGGAGCCGTCCGAGGAAAAAATTGTAAAATAAAGAAAACAGAAAAAGATAACTTGGGTTGCCTCCCAAGAGCGCCCTTTGGTTAAAGCATCGTTGAGCTCGACGCATCAAAAAAATAATATTGTCCAAAAATATTGTTGTCCAGAAATAAAATTGTTTTTAGCAAAAATTAAAAGTTCAAGATTAGAGTTCGTGAAGCAGAAACTTAATAATGTTTGGACTGACATCATCATAACCAGAAAAGTAGAGTTTAAGACGCTGACCATTCACTTTGAAATTACCCTTATCAGGGTGAGAAATTAAAACAGTTCCATAAGGAAATACTTCTAAAACGGAAAACGGGCCAGACCAGCGAGATTTTAATTTGCCCGAAAATAAACGTAAACGAGAATTATATAAAAGGACTTGGTCGCCCGGCTTAAAGTTTTTAGGGTGCCTTAAGTGTTTATCGTGTAAACGCTTCGTCCGCTCTTTATAAAGTTTATTATTTTCATAAGCATCAGAGCGCCACTCATCGATTTCATTTAGTTGAAATTTTCGATGGTCACCGACTGAGTGGGGATCGAAGTTTAAAAATTTTAAGGCCCAAAAGGCGCGATGTTCTAACTCTACGGGCAGATGGCACGATTTTCCATAGACCAGCCGATACGGTGTACATCCGAGGGCGGTTTTGTACGCTGTTCGGTAGGCCCATAGAGCATCGTCAAGTTTGGTTGACCAGTCTTTCCTAGAAGTTGAAACAGTCTTTTCTAATATTCTTTTTATTTCTCTATTAACTACTTCGACTTGTCCGTTAGTTTGGGGGTGGTAGGCAGTGGAAAGCTTATGCGTAACGCCGTATTTGGTAAGGATTTTTGAAAATTGTGCGTTACAGAAATGGGAACCCCTATCGCTAACGATTGCGCGCGGCGTACCGAATCTGGAAAATAATTTTTTTAAAAACGTGACTACAACTCGGGAGTCGTTCGTAGGAAGAGCTTGGGCCTCAGCCCATCGTGAAACATAATCAACAGCAACTAAAATAAATTTGTTTCCGAAGCTAGAAGGAAGGGGGCCAACAAAATCAATTCCCCAGAGGTCGAAAATTTCGCACTCTAAGAAATAATTTTGCGGCATTTCATTTTTATTAGAGATGTTGCCCGACCGTTGGCAACTATCACACCTGCTCACAAAGGCTTGCGCGTCTTTAAACAGGCTAGGGCAGTAAAAACCCGCACAAAGCACCTTATGAGCGGTGCGAGCAGCTTGATAGTGCCCACCTGTCGGACCTTCATGCAAATGTTTTATAATATCAATTCCTTCATCATAAGAAACACATCTCCTTATCACTTGATCCGCACAAATTCTGAAAAGATGCGGGTCTTCCCAAAAGTAGTTCTTCAGCTCAGAAAAGAATTTCTTCTTTTGTTGAGAAGAGAACTCTTTTGGGAGCACCCGGGCCACTAGATAGTTGGCGATGTGCGCGAACCAAGGAGAAGTGGATGTATTAACTAAAAGCAGCTTCTCATTAGGAAAATAGTCATTAAAAGATTTTTCATTTAATTTTTCTATAAAGGGGTTATCTAATCTGGATAGATGGTCCGCGGCCAAGTTCTCAGCTCCTTGCTTATCACGGATCTCTAAGTCAAATTCCTGGAGGAGTAAGACCCGGCAAATCAAGCGAGGCTTGGCATCCATTTTGGCAAGAAGGTACTTGAGGGCTGAGTGGTCCGTAAAAACAATGATTTTTGAAAGTGTAATGTAAGGGCGGAATTTATCAAAAGCGAATACTACCGCTAAGAGCTCCTTCTCGGTTGTGGTGTAATTTTATTGTGCAGATGTGAGGGTTTTACTAGCGTAATAGATGGGGTGGAAGTTTTTAGATATGCGTTGACCTAATACGGCTCCCACCGCAAAACTACTCGCATCGCACATAATCTCGAAAGGAAGGTCCCACACCGGAGCTATCATAATCAGTGTGTTAATTAACTTTTCTTTAATTGATTCAAAGGCAGAAATACAAGAGTCATCAAAAATGAATGGAGCGTCTTTTTCTAAGAGATGGGTGAGGGGCTTAGTGATCTTGGAGAAGTCCTTTATAAAACGACGATAAAAGCTAGCGTGGCCTAGGAAACTTCTTATAGCTTTTATGTTTGTAGGCGGCGGCAACTTCTCAATAACTTCTATCTTGGCAACGTCTACCTCAATACCTTTAGCAGAAATTTTATGACCCAAAACTAACCCTTCCCTCACCATAAAATGGCATTTTTCCCAATTTAGGGCAAGATTAGTTTCTTTGCATCGTTCTAAGACTTTTTCGAGGTTTTCTAAACATCTATCGAAGGAATCGCCGAACACGGAGAAATCATCCATAAATACTTCCATAATGCTTTCTACGTACTTGTCAAATATTGCGAGCATACATCGCTGGAATGTAGCTGGCGCATTGCACAATCCAAACGGCATTCTTCGTTAAGTGAAGGTGCCGAAGGGACAAGTAAACATAGTTTTCTCTTGGTCCTCGGTAGAGATGGGTATTTGAAAGTACCCCGAGAGGCCATCGAGAAAACAATAAAAGCTATGGCCGGAGAGACGTTCTAAAATCTGGTCGATAAACGGTAAAGGAAAGTGGTCCCTGTGGGTGGCGTCATTCAACTTACGATAATCTATACACATACACCAACCCGTCACCGTCCGTGTCAGGATTAATTCATTATTCTCATTACTAACTACGGTTATCCCTCCCTTCTTTGGAACTACCTGAACGGGGCTAACCACTTACTGTCCGATATAGGGTAGATAATTCCTGCGTCTAATAATTTCATAACCTCGCCCTTAACTACTTCTTTCATATTCGGGTTTATACGGCGCTGAGGTTGGATAGAGTTACGCGAATTATCTTCCATTAAAATTTTATGGGTACAGAAAGATGGGCTTATGCCCTTGATATCAGAAATTTGCCAAACAATAGCTCGGCGATGCTTACGTAGAACTAGAAGAAGTTTATCGTTTTGCGTATCCATGAGGTAGGCCAAAACGATAACTGGTAACTTGGAATCTTTATCTAAGAAAGCATACTTAAGGTGTTCGAGAAGTTCTTTAAGTTCTAGGGTAGGGGGTTTTTTATAAGAGGATTTTGAGATTCTTTCTTTTTCAAAAATAATATCTTCATAAACTTTTTTATAAGGAACGTAATAAGGGGTGGGGCTAGCAGCCAAGACGTCTTCTTGTAGCGATTCAGTGGGAAGAAAAGAAGAAGAACAAAAATCAGAAAATTCTTTTTCAAACTCAGAAAGACAATAAGAAGATTCATCACTTCCTTGTAGTGATTCAGTTGTAAGAGAAGAGGAGCAAAAAGTAGAAAATTCTTTTTCAAAGTCGGAGAGGCAGTAGGAAGAATCATCACTCATGGCGTCTACAAAAAAGCATGAGTCATCGTTTGCTAAGGTGTTCTTCATCGAAGGGGTGATAGAAAATGTGACTTCATCGTCTCCTACTCGAAGAAAGAGCTTACCATTGCTTACGTCAATGATGGATCGGGAGGTGGCAAGGAAGGGTCGGCCAAGGATCAGGGGAACCTCGACGTCTTCTTCGATGTCCAAAATGACAAAGTCCACCGGGAAGATGAACTTGTCGACTTTCACTAGAACGTCCTCCACTATTCCTAACGAGTACTTGACGGATCTATCGGCTAGCTGGATACTCATATGCGTGGGGTTAAGGCTACCAATCCCTAACTTTTAAACAACGAAAAGGGCATCAGGTTTATACTCGCGCCTAATTCGGCTAACACGTGTTTAACAAAAAGATCACCGAAGACACGCGGGATAGAGAAACTACCCGGGTCACTGATTTTCTTCGGCAAACCGTTTGTTAAAACGGCGGAGCACTCGACGTTTAGCGTAACGTGCGAAAGATTCTCTAACTTCTTCTTGTTTGTGAGGAGGTCTTTAAGATACTTGGCATATTTCGGCATCTGCGAAATAGCCTCGTGGAAGGGAAGATTAATGTGGATTTGTTTGAAGATCTCTAAGAAGCGGGAGTACTGATCATCTTGATGTTGTCTATTAAGTTCAGAGGGGTATACAGGAGTTGAATTGTTTTTTAAGATGGGTGGTGGAGTGGGATTATTTTCTAAAATAGGGGTGATAACTTCTTCAGCAGAGGGTGGAAGCGGAGCGGAGCTTTGATTTTTAAAAACAGGAGCGAAGCTTTGATTTTTAAAAGCGGGAGCGGAGCTTGCCTCGGGCTCTTCAGTTACCGTACCAGAGACTTGCTTCCCACTCCGAAGAGTTATAGCTTCGCTTGCTCTCTCGGGTTGGGTTCGGTATTGGAAGGAAGAGACCCGGCGGGTCGCTCAGAAATTATTTTCGCGAGCTGTCCTACCTGATTTTCTAGACTTTTTACGCTTCCGGTTAAAGTTCTTATAGTAGCGTCATTTGTGGTGATATATTTAGAAAGTAATTCCTCCAAGGTTGGAGGTTTTGGGTAATTTTGAAGAGGTGGTGGTGGTGGTGGTGCAGAAAAATCATTTTGCGGGGGTGGGCGCATCGCATTCGATGGATTACTCCATGAAAAGTTCGGATGATATCTTAAAGCAGGGTTATAACTATTCGGAAAATTAAAACCAGGCGGATGAAAATTCGCAGCAGAAAAATTATTAAAAGCAGTTCTAGGCATATTATTAACATAATCTAAATGTTCTTGAGTAGGGGTTGCAGATTCCCATACCTGAGGGGCGGAGGCAGCAGTCATCTCTGTGATTTTTTTGCTTAGGATTTCTACTTGCAGAGCGAGCTGGGAGACGTTTTCCACTTCATAGATACCTGCAGGCTTGTTCGGGCGGGACCTAGGCACATTCCACTGATAAGTGTTCATGGCCATGTCCTCAAAAAGCTCAAGAGCGGCTTCCGGGGTCTTATGATTTAAAGTACCGCTAGAAGCTGCGTCTATCATTTGCTTCGTGCTTTGATTTAGCCCGTTATAGAACGTCTGCACTAGGCAGCGCGTGATGTGGGCATTGTCTTAATAATTCTTTAAATCTCTCTCAGGCTTCATATAGGGTTTCAGAGTCTATTTGTCCGAAGGCAGAGATGTCATGCCTAAGTTTTGTAGTTTTAGCTGGCGGAAAATACTTCACCAAAAATTTTTCAGTTAATTCATTCCAAGTGGTTATGCTATTTTTGGGAAGTGTGTTAAGCCACTGCTTAGCTTTAGTTCTTAGAGAGAAGGGGAAGAGTCTCAGCCTGATTGCATCATTTGTGAAACCATTTATCTTGAAGGTGTCACAAATTTCAAGAAAGCTAGCTATATGTGCGTTCGGATCTTCATCTTGAAGTCCGTCAAATTGCACATATTGCTGCACCATTTGAATTATGCTAGGCTTTAGTTCGAAGTTATTATTTGCTATAGCAGGGCGGACTATACTTGATTCTGTTCCCTCGAGGTTCGGTCGTGCATAATAGGACATAGTCTTTTGCACGGCCTCATCTACGTTGGGTTCTTCCATTCTTAAAGTAGCAAATGACTCGGAGTCCTCAATCGGCACTTGGATAGTAGGACCTTGAAATCGCGATCTTCTCCGAAGAGTACGCTCAATTTTGTGGTCCAAGTCCAAAATACCCGACGGACTCCCGCGGGTCATGCACTAAAAGAACAGAAAAGAAGAAGAGAAAGGAAAAAAGGATAAACTAGAAAAAAGATTAAAAATTAGATAAGAAATTTTTTTTCTTTTCGAAATAGATTTTTTATAGATTAACTCCTGAACTTCCCAATGACTACCCCGTGAAGGGTTTGCAAGGTACTAGACAAGACAGTGGCGCTTAAAGCCCTTTGCCCTTTTCGAGAGAATTAGGTGGCGTAGAAAAATTGTGAAGTTGGTTACTATTAAGAGCGGTGAAATTTTTTTGATTTTTTTTTTAAACTTTAAATAAAGAGGATGAGAAAGAGAAGAGATAAAATTAATAGGTTCGTGTTTTCAATATATCAACGGAAGTTGGTCCCCGGCAACCGCGCCAAAAACTTGTTGCGTGCTAGGGTTCGAAGAAAATAAACGCAACCGAACTAGCAACCCGATGAGGCAAGTATACCTATCGAATTGTAGCAAGGGGACACAAGTGTCGTATTGAAATCCGGGAACTGTTGGCTATGCTTACTCACACGAACGCTATTATCTTATCGACGGAAAAACTAGGGTTTAGAGAATCTAATTGAGATTAAGGAAATAAAACTAATGCTAGAATGAGAGCTATTGTAATTAAGTAAAGTGCTATTAAGTAAAACGATTACTACGAAAGGTAGAAAATATGAAATGGAAATGCACTCGATCAAGATTCACCTCGGCTAAAGACGATTAAGAAAATGCGATAAAAATCTAAACTTAATAGGATAAAGGTCCTTGACCGTGGAGGTTCCTAAAGCTTGAACACGCTTCTCTCGAAGTCGTGCCCAACTGAGTTTAGGAAGGTCCGACCGACTCTCGTCTAAATCGGAGGCCTAAAACTCGCTTTATGAGGTGAACCCCACTATTGGATTTTACTCCAATCCAGGAGATTTGGACGTCTGCCTCTCTCGAGGGGTGCGTACAACTCCCTTTACTCTTGAATGCTCACTTCATTCTTTCGGCCTCTCGGCTAGCCCAGAATGAAAGCAAAGGCGGAGAGTATATATCGATAATATACCTCCAACCCGTGATTAATCAAGAGTAATTCAAGGCCCTAACCTAAAAAGAAAAGATTAATTAAAACATCATAACTTAATCGCTCTAACCTCGGATCATCAAGATCGAGTACAAGGAGGATTAGTTAATCATAATGGAGTGGAGGAGGGGGATGAGTAGTAAAGCATAAAAAAACACAAGCTAAACAAAGAACAATTCTATTAATGAAAAGGGGAAATTTACACTAATTGAAATTAAAATTACAAGAGCATGAAATTGAAATCCTATTCTAGCCCTACAAGTAGCACTAAGCAAGAGCAAAATTACAATAAAAGCTAGAACAAACTAAGATTAAGCTAGGGTTAAACAAAAATTACAAAGAGAGGGAGAGAGAGAGAGAGAGAAAAAGCATGAAAAAGATCAATAACCAAAGGGGCAGCACCTCCCCCTCTCAACCAAAGCTTGTTGAAATGGAGAGGGGGGTCTCAATTTATAGAATTTTTTCACGGGTTGGTCACGCCCTCCGACACGCCCTAGGGGGGGCGTGTCCGGGGGCATGACAGTACTATGTTGACCTCGGGCTCTAGACACTGGCGGGAAGGATCATTGCTTCGGTACTTCGGTGGTCACGCCCTAGGTCACGCCCATGTAGGGGGGGCGTGACAGGCACGTCATGTCCAAATCATTGGTCGGAAATCCGTCAGTCACCGAAAAGTTGATGTCACGCCCAAGGTCACGCCCGTGTCGTGGGGCGTGACAGTACTGTTTCCGTGCTGTGGAGAAACGACATTTAATGCGGCGGCAGGCTTTGCGGCAGAGGGCGACACGCCCATGGTCACGCCTGGTGACACGCCCAGGGAGGGCGTGTCAGTGGGGCGTGATAGCGGTTTTGATAGTTTTTCTGTCCCTTCCAGCAGAAGTCCTCGGGATCGGGTTACACTCCCTAGGTCACGCCCATGGAGGGCGTGACAGGGGGGCGTGTCAGGTCTTTTTTGACGAATTTCCTGAAAACTTGCAAAAGGACAAGAAAATGTTAGTGACAATAATATTTACATAAAAAGGATAAAAATAAACTAATAATAGAAATGATTTGTACACTATAAAATAGAAAATATGATAATAGTTTAGGCTACAAAACGTATTATCAATCCCCATACTGCTCAGACCATTAGACAAACCGCCAGACCGCCCGGTCTCCAACCCGGCTACCAAACAGCTGGGACAAGCCGCCAGACCGCCAGACCGCCCAGTCTCAACCAACAGACCGCTCGGTCTCAACACTCTTCAACACCTCAATCGCCTGCACGCACTCCTGCGTCCATAAGAACTTCTGATCCTTCCTTTACAACTTCGTGAGAGGTAGCGCTATCCGCGAGAAGTTCTCTACGAAGCGCCTGTAGTAGCCGGTCAGCCCCAAAGAACTCTGGTCTTCTGCTTCCGAACGCAACACAGGCCACTCGCGTATCATAACTATCTTCGTTTGATCCACTACAACACCCACTCTATAAACTTTATGACCGAGGGACATTGCCTAAGATAACCCCAAAACTCACGTTTGGAGAACTAGGCATAGAGTTGGTTCCTCTTTAGCGTTTCCACCACCAAAATAAGATGCTTGATGTGATCCTCTTGCTCTGCGAGTACACCAATGCGTCGTCAATGGAGGCGACCACAAAATAGTCTAGGTATGCCCTGAACGACCTGTTCATCAAATCCATTAGCATTGACGACGCATTAGTTGGCCCGAACGGCAAGACGGAAAACTCGAAATGCCCATACCTTGCGCCGAACGCTGTCTTTGGGACATCGCTTTCCCTTATCCTCAGCTGATGGTAACCGGACTTAAGGGCCACTTTTAAGTAAACTGATGACCCGACCAACTGATAAAAAGGTCATCCACCCTTGGGATCCCGTACTTGCTCTTTTCCATTAACTTTTTTAGTTTCCCATAATCGATACCGAGTCGCAACCTTCTGTCCTTCTTCTTAATAACGAGGACCGGCGCGCTCCAAGGCGACGAACTTGGACGCGCATAACCTTGCTCCATCAACTCTTCCAGTTGAGCCTTTAGCTCCGACTTCTCCTTAGGCGTTAGCCGATATGGAGAGCGTGACACAGGTTTGGCACCTGGCACCAGCTCAAACGTGCAGTCAATCTCTCGCTACGGTGGGACTCCAGGGAGACCATTAGGGAAACACATCAGGATATTCAGATACTCCCGAGATACTATCCGATGTAGGCCTAGGCTTCGAAGCCTCCCATGGTGGCAGCAACGATGCTAGCAAGTCGAACTCCTGACTCCCAAACCGTAACCTTGCGACACAAACACACTCTCTCTCTGTGCATAGAACGTCCATTAGGCAACAACACATCCAAATTGCCCCTTACCATCGAAGGAGATACTCCGATGTGCAATACAAAACCTTCGGACAAAAGGAGTGCGAAGTGCTTGTATCGAAACTATGCCCTCGCAAGGTGACCAAAAGTCCAAAACAATGCGTAGAACTTCCAGTCCTAAGATAACATGCATAAGGTAACAGGTATAAGAAGTTAAATTGCTATCAATTAAACCATACCTGACAACTTGACGGTCGGCCACAAGACCTCCTGCTGACCAAGGATGTCCACCCTCGGTTGGGACGGAGTATACAGTGATGCGATGGACTCCACCGCCTTGCCCTTCTCCTCAGATGTAGCCCCCGACTTCTTCTCGGACATTGGGCTACAACTTTGACAATCCCGGGCATAGTGTCCCGGATTTCCACAGACAAAGCATGCATCCGGGGTTTGGGCTGTAGTCGCTCTGGATGTGCTAAAGGAAGGGACTAGACCCAACCTCCTAGCCTTCTTGCACCACCTACGATAACCAGATTTTGAGGTTGGCATTTTGAACACCGTCTCCTTTGCACTAGAGTCTTCAACTACTCCTACCATAGGTTTCATTGTCTTCTGAGCACCCTCCCAACAATCTCTAGAAAAGTGCCCTTTCTTTCCATAAGAATAATAATTATAAGTGACTTGGCTAGTAGATGATCTAGCCTCTTTCCTCAGCATTTTTCGGTAGGCAGTCCTTATAGGATCTGCAGGGTTTGGTACCCTATTCACTGGTATTTGGTGAGTTTTCCCCAACTCCACTCCCAAAGCTCTGGCCGACTTCACCAAAGCTCGGAATCCCAATAGCTTTGGTCCTAGTAGTAGGATACACAACTCGCTGCGCAGACCATTATAAAATCTATCAACTATAGATTGCTCGCTTTCCCATTCAAAGCCTGGGTAGTGCCTTATCATAAGGAACGCTTGAAAGTAATCGTCAACTGAGTGCGCTCCTGCAACACAATCATGTTCATCTACTGCCCTAAAGGGCCACTACATGCCATTTGCTCCACCACACCGCCTGGTGTTGGGGCCCTCTCAGGGACAGAGGGTTGCACATTTCTTCCATGTTGTGCGTTCTTCACAGCGAACACTGCTTCAACTACCCTTCTTATGGTTTCAAAAGAAGTAGGACTCTTAGGCACGTCACTTGGTGCAGTACTTTTCTTAGAAAGTGTGTGTTCAGGCTGCCACGCACCACTACCGGACACCTAAAGTCATACAAAACAACGATAAGCGACCAAACAACATTGTAAAACGCAATTATAGAAACACACAGGTTCCTCAAACATGTGTATTTTCATTCCTAAGTGGACATTCATGGGTTCTTTTCATGTAATAATGATGACGTACACACATGTGCTCACTACCCCTTAAAGTGAATTCGTACACGAATTCATTTAAGCTTGACCGAAACCGGTAGTTTGATACCAAATTGTAACACCCCTATCCGTCACATAGCATATAGCAGTAGGTCTGGCCAGGGCCCGACGCCATATATTACAGACAGACCGGTTGGTTACTTATTGATGCTATTCAACCAATCAAAATGTCCTACACAGAGCATCTAGCGGAAGCAATTTATTAAGGTTGCAAAGAATAAAGAACCCTGCCAAGCATGAATGTCCACTACTCAAACCAATAGGAATGTTTAATATACCAGTACCGGCCTTATAGCCTTACATTAGTTTGCTCAAATAAAAGTGCCTTCCAAACCTCGGCACGCAGGACGTTCATACTTGAGAATACAAGAAAACACTCAATAATTAGGCCTTCGAGGGCCGGCTCAGCAACTTGGGCTTTAGCCCGCTACTTACCGCTCGGCTCCGCAGCACCTGCAAGCAACAATCCACCACACGGTGGTAAACAAGAGCAACGATCAGCTAAAGCTGACCAAATTGTAACAATTCCACCCGCAGACCGGGGTGTCAAAGCTCCTTCCCTGCACTTGTTAGCACAACAAGCAACATAGCAAAGAAACCCCATATCACAGGTGCACGCGCATAAGGCCGTACACCTCGTGCTCTCAGGGCACTTACACGGCGAAGCCAGTCCGAACCCCGTCCGGTCCTTGACTCCACCACCACCCCCATGGGGCGGCAAACCTCGTGAGCATTTAGTCCTTTCAGCCATAGCCTTGACTCATTCTCCAAACCTCAGCAATTCCCACGTAAAACTTTAGGTCGCTTTAACCGAGCAGATGGAGCGGGTAGGGGTCCACCAGCCCGTTGCTCACCCCGCCGTAGCCATTTGGCCTTTGACGCGGGCTAAGATTTCCCAGTTCCAACTATCATTCAAACACGGTACATAGCCCTGCTATGTACCCGGTTGGATCCCAGGCCACCGATATGGAAGAAATTTGCTTCCGCCCAGATTTTTGGGTGCACCCTGGGGTAAATCCCCAAGACTCCCTATTGCAATCTACCACATAGAAGCCCGAAAATAACACAAGGCACGGAGTACTCTCCGGCCAACCGTACATAGCAAAACATCACCGATCCAGACCAATATTTCCGGGTAGGCTTCACACATCATGCCTATGTCCGTACAACGATTCCGGACACTAACAAGGGGGACTTTACATATCTACCCCAAGGAATACCACAAACTCGTCGCACACTCACGGGAGAAGGATTTTCCCATGCAAAGGAAGAAGAGCTTCACATTCTCAAGATGAGAATCGTTACCCTAGCGTTTCTCCTCGGTGTAATGATGATCCAGTCAGATGGAAAGCACCGTATCGGCCTCGCCTTCGCAGATCTGGACTCAGATCGAGAATCGGAGCTCCAAAGCACCACCGACAGCCGGAGTTGACCTCCTTCTTCTTCCTCCTTGTTGTCCCTTCTCTCTAGCTTTTAGAAAGAGAAAACTCAAATGGAATAAGGGTTTCCAAGCCCTATTCCCAGATAAAACCCACAAGGAACAACCCCCAACCGTCGGATCCCAAACTAAGGAAACGGATTGCCACGATTCATCCCAAAATTAGAAATCCTGGGTCAAACACAGGTTGCAACACGGCCGTGTGCAGGCCATGTTACTCATTCGCCATCACCAGGGATTCCCGACCATAACACGGCTTGTGACACGACCACTGACATGCCCGTGTCACATGTGACACGCCCGTGTCAGGGCCTGTATCACGGCCCGTGTGCAAATCCATGATTCTCCCGAGAAGGACACGGCCATGTGACACACCCGTCTCACATGTCGTGTACTTGACACGCCCGTGTCCTAGGCCGTGTAATCTCCTTAGCACAAAACCATAGACTGCCCGAGCAGGACACGCCCTGGGACACGACCATTTCCCAGGCTGTGTGCCTACACCTGACGATCACTGATCGCCAAAATGTCGACCATGCGACCCGTGGCCGAACACGCCCTGGGACATGCCCGTGTCCCAGGCCGTGTCACCTGCTCCAAGTCCCAGACTTGGCTTAATATGTCATCCGTCCCTCTTTTGAGTTTCAGGGTGTTACATAAAATGACGGCTGGAGGGACGAGTTCCCACTCAAAGGGGCGAAAATGGCGGGGGAAATCGGAGATATCCCGATGTAGAAGAAATCTGTGACTTAAATAGTAAAAGTCAGCAAAAAATGGTCACGCACGGTCTGTCGCACGACCGTGCGTGAACTGTGCGATAATAATCTCCAGAAAACGCTTGAGGAAGAAGAAGCGTTGACCCGTGCGTTTCACTCACGCACGGGCGATTCTGCCCGTGCGCAAAGGAAATCGCACAGGTAATGACAGAGTGCTCAAAATGCAGGCAACAAGATGGAATCGTGTTTTTTACTCGCGCACCGGCACTTCCTCCCGTGCGTGAAGGAAAACGCATGACCAACCACAGAACAGAGTAAAACTAGAAAGCTACAGTAAAACCGTGCATTTCCATCGCGCATGGTTCTGAAGAAACTGTGCGTGAAGCAATCGCACGGGCTGGTCAATCATCCAAAATAATCCGTAGAAAACGCATGACGGAACAAACCGTGCGCCAAAAAAATGCACGACTGTGCGTTTTCAACAAATCAAAATTCTTAAGAGGTGAAAACTGACCACCTGCACACAATAAAAACTCACACAGGAGGACCCTCCAGCAATCAACAAAATGGAATAAAAACTACTAAAATGAGCCATGGGGAGCACCAAGTACATACCCCCATCAATTGAATGCGCAATTGCGCACCCCGGGCTAGAAAAGTGCACTAAATGTGAAACGTAGTAGGAATAAAATATCAATGAAAACAACCGAAAAATTAAGTGCAAAGTCATGAAAACCAGCCCAAATGAGTCCGCAAAACCCTATATAAACGGGACTCATCAAGAACCTCCATCTCTACCACCTCCTCGTCTATCTCCAGCCGGGACTATTCTTCCCACTCTCCAGATGGCCATTATAATATTGGAGACCTAGTCCGGGTATTGGATTTTGAATACGAAGCCTGCCTTGAGGAGCTTGGACACCTCCTCCCTGATGGGCTCAGCCAACTTGTCCGTTTTGGACCTCTTCTTCTGCTGGATGGGGCGGGCTTCTGGATCCAGGTTGAGGCGGTGGCAGACAACGTCCGCATAAATCCCTGGCATTAATGCTCTGCTCCATGCGAAGATGTCCACGTTCCTCTCGATGCACTTCAGCAACCTCCCCTGGTCCTCCGGGCTCAACCCCTCGTTGATGCGCACCTTCTCTACCCTGCCTCCCTAGGTGAGAACCTCAATTTCCACCACCTCCTCGGCTATCTCCAGCCGGGACTATTCCTCCCACTCTTATATGACTTCCTCCCTTGGGAACGGGACCTCCTCCTCCTAAGCTTCCTCCACGGCCATCACCTAGACCAGCTCCTCTAGGATGTAAGACCCCCCCCCCCTTTTTTTTTTCTTTTTCAACCACCGGGGTCTTATGCCCAGAACCGCCGCTTTGCGGTGACACCTTCGCACCCGGGAAGGTTGCCACTACAACGCGCCGATTTTGCCGGCCTTTTCGATCGCAATAAGTAGCAAGCAAGAGAGAAGCAAGTCCACCAAAAGAGAATATCACATAAAATAAAAATCCACAAAGGGAGTGTCCACAGAAAATCATCAGAGTATAAATAGTCAGTAAATAAAAGGGCTCATGCCCGGTACATCAGAGTCCTCGCTACAAGTCGCTCATCGCGGAAGCTAAGAAAATGCAAATCACTCACGGAGCTGGTCGCAGGTGCACCGGTGCTAGATTGTCCCACCTCCATGCGCACCGTACTCCGCTGGTGCTGGTCCCTGTCTCCCATCCGGAGCTCCTGTAATGTTTGGTTCGAAAACCATTAGTCATAAAGACTAAGCCCTATCATCCCCTACCCCTCCCACCACGGCTCCTAAGCACCGGGCGGAGAGGAGGAAAGGGAAGCTACAAAAGTGGAGAGTAGTCAAGCAAGTGACGGTGGACCTAACTAGCAAGTTATATCAGGTGAACAGTATAAATGTTATAATAGGTAGAACAATTAATAAATAGCAAATTGTATTAAAGACTGCTAGAGAATAGTAAGAAAGCAACAAGTAAGTAAGTATGTAAGTAACCTTAACTTATATGAATGCCCATACAAACTTATAAGTTAAGGGATCTTCTGCAAGGCTCCCATCGTATAAAAAGTCCCATACCGATTTATACGTTGGGGTGTCGGTTGTATGCAAATATGAGTGTAGTGATATGCTATGCCATGAATCATGCAAGTGCAACCCACGCACACGACTCTATGCGCACAGACCTTTAGTTCCCCCTATTCGGGAGGCTAGCTTCACCCCCAGGAACCTCCGTAGTGGCAAACGGAGACAGTGGGTCGGGCCCCCCACTCCTAGGCGGGTAACCACACTACCAGGCCTAGCCCTTCCGTACGCCCCTAGAAGAACACAACCTAGAGTATCCGCGTACTGCTGCTGGATGTACCCTCCAGACTTTTCGCGGAGTCATCGTACCGCTGTCGGTGTGATCGATCGCCTAGTACCGATGACCCACCACTTTTCTCCGTACTCCAACCCTCGAGCCCGCGGCCCCCCGGACAGTACTGTCCGTGCATCTACCTTCAGAGCTACTGTCTGATGGCAAGTAGTCCTATAGTTCTACCTTCCTAGCTACCGGGGAGTGAGTGTGTGCAACCCTAGTTATACTAGTTGCTCTTTTAATTTATTATTCCTATGATTTACGTTAGCCCAGGACTGCCCCCGGTATTCCCCGTGAAGGGCTCTCAAGGGGCACTAGGAACCAAGACGGTGCATTACGGCCCGAAGTTCCCTTTCGCAAGGCACTTATTATTATTGGTTGTCTACCCTTTACCCAATCCCCTTTTAGTTGCTTTAGTTCTAACCCTAGAGTATTAAGACTCTTCCTCTTCTTCCCGGGACGGACGATCTTTCGTCGTCCCCGTACTCCCTTACCCTAACCAGTCCCACATTCTACTTATCCTGACTTCTAATAATGAACTCCATCTTAACTTGCCCTACCAACCATCGATTATCAGAATTCCGTGGTTTTACTAAATGCAGACCATCCTAAGCTATATGAGGTACACAAGGGGAGGTACTCCAAATTATCTTCTAAATCTCCTGTAAAATTTACTGCAGGTCTATCATGACTTAATTAGCTTAAATCCAGAAATTTATAATTTTCCTAATTAATCTGATATTTATTTATTTTTCTCAAAGATTGGCCATGGGTAATTTTTTAACATGAAGTACATGATATTCTTAAGTTATGGCCACCCAAAAATTGTGACCACTAAATAACAGTAAGGTATCATCAAATACTAATTTGCAGGATTTTACAAAAGATATTTAGCCTCTAATTAATTTATCCATTATAATCTCATTATTCCCATGTAAAGAAGGAAGTACTGAAATTACTCATCATAAAATTACAGAAAAATTACTGATTAATAGTATGGTACAGAAAAGATCATTGTGCAAAGAATCATAATTTTACCAGCTTGCTAAGCACCAAAATAGATTTAATCCAATATCCATGATAAATAATACTTAATGAAGCAAGCCTTAGAATTAAGCTTCTAAAAATCCCATAAAAATTCACAGAGTTTTAAAATCATAATAAAGGTTCTCCGCCTAAATTTCATCAATTTTGAGAAAGTTTGTACTCCATAATAAATTTTCTAAGCAAATCATATAACTACTAAATCATTAAGGAAGTACCCAAAATAGTGATCATAAAATTCATAGAAAAATATCCAGAGCTTGTACTACCCCTATAATCAACTCTACCCATTTCTCATCACTTTTTAATGTGATTTGGTGTCATTTCCTATCTCTACAAGTTTTGCGCCCTAAACTAGGGTTAGATTTTTAGATATTCCAACGATCTCCAAATCTACTAAGATTTCATCCAGAGAACAATATTAGCCCTATGGTTCTCATCACCCAATCTCGGGTCAATCCAAGATCATTTGACCACATGACCTTCACAAACCCCCAAGATCCATCCTTAGGGTTGGGCCTTGGGCCTTAGGGCAAACTTACCCCGATCCACCTCAAACTCCATGAGGGGGTGCTAGAGAATATTACTAGCCAGTGGTAAAAATCTCAGCCTCTGTTGAGGTGATCTCACCACTCAAACTTCAAAAGTGCACTTTTAACCTAAGACCTCTTATTAGGGCAAAACTTTGGGTTGATCATTTCTGATCCAAACCATCTCCAAATGAGATGAAAAATTATACAGAACCTTATGGTGAACCCAGGGACCACTCACCAAAATTTGGGAGGGTTTGGAAATTATTTAACAATCTAATTAAAATCGGCTAGGATTATTGAATTTTTCTAAAAACTATAGAAAAATATTCTCCAAAAATTCTCATTTTTGGGTAGCACCTAGATATATGTAAGATTAGACCACACCCCAAATTTCAAGTCATTTGGATGAATGGATTGGAGTGGGGAATTTTTCTAAGGTCAAGGCAGCCCTCTGGATAGACCTCACCAAAAAGGGTGATGTGGTCTAACCAGGATCCCAAATCGAGTGAAATTAATTTTGAATTAAAGTGGACTTCAAGGGCTACATTTCCTATGTTGATCATTTTCCCGTAGGAGCCTCTAGGTATTTTTCCCAAATTATTTAACATGACGGATATCTCACTCAGAAATTGATTTAAAAACTAGAATTTATTTCTCATGCCACTGTTCATCTTCTTCAACAGCCCGAACAGAGGCCTAAAACCTAATATCCTGTAGCTTTTCCAAGCTATTTCCCGGCCACCCAGCCATCTCCCTGGCCGGCCACCACCACCACCACCTCTGTTGAGGTGAGGGCTACCGTCGGGCGGCGGCACGGCCGCCGGAGAGGCGGTTTCCGGCGAACCCGCCACCATGAAATTTTCGGAAAACCACCAATACGCTCACCCGATCTGGCTCTTTTGAGCCCGATATCTCTCCTAACGATTCCTAAGATCTATCCGCAGAAGAAGAGGGAGGGGAGGACCTTGTTCGCGGGTTGAAGGCGTGCAGAGCGTCGGGAAGCCATTTGCACGGTGGTGGCGTCGCCGGAAATTCTTCAACAGCAAGGAGGAAGTCTGAACATTTGAGGGAGTGTAACCTTTTCGTCTTGCTCTCAGGAATCTTTTATAGATGAGCAAATGGGGAGGGGAAAGGGTGAAACGTTGGAGATGAAACGTTGGCGGCCATTAATAACACTCTTATGACGTTTCGGTTATGACGAATGGCAGTTGAAAAGTTGTGAATGAAGAGGTGCTTGCCAGGTGGCAATTTCCTATTGGACCCACTTTTCCTTAATTATTAACCTAATTAAAGTAGGGAACGACCCATAAATACTCTTGATTTTTCATCCCCACAGCCCGAATTTATTAAGGCGTCGGTTACCGAAACTTCCAGTCTGGCTGACGTTTCGGCCTTGGTCACGGGCGTGACACATAGGTCACCGGCGTGACCGGACCGGTTAGCAGTTCTGGGTTCGACGATCGTCGAACTTGAGATCGATGATCGTCGAAGGGTGGTCACGGGCGTGTCACTTGGGTCACGGGCGTGACAGGCCCGTGTGGCCAAATTTGGTTCGACGATCGTCGAATTGGGATCGACGATAGTCGAGCGTGTCACGCCCTTTGTCACGGGCGTGACATGGCGGGTCATGGGCGTGACAGGCCCGTGTGGCCAAATTTGGTTCGACGATCGTCGAATTGAGATCGACGATCGTCGAGCGTGTCACGCCCTTTGTCACGGGCGTGACATGGCGGGTCACGGGCGTGACAGGCCCGTGTGGCCGAATTTGGTTCGACGATCGTCGAATTGGGATCGACGATCGTCGAGCGTGTCACGCCCTTTGTCACGGGCGTGACATGGCGGGTCACGGGCGTGACCAACCCGTGACCCGATTTCTTAGTCGATTTATTTCAAGTTTTGGGCTCCCTAGGGTTCTACCACAACCAACCGACTCCTAGGGGTCTAGCCGGAAATGGGATGTTACAAATCCCAATAAACAAAACAAAGATTTCGTCCCCGAAATCAAGGTTAAGCCTACGGGACTCAAATCGGGAAAATAAGCTTGTAACATCCCATGAGAACCGAATGATTACCTCCCTACGTTACGTTTGTTTGTGCGGTTTTGAATCTAAGGTTAATTCGCCCACTTAACTAGGTATATACACCCCAATAAACAAAAGATTAGCCCCTATTCTTGAAATTTCAATTCCATTGGTTTAAAAACAGGAAGGCAAATTGATTGTCCAGAGGGGTTTTGAGGTATACCTGACGGAAAAGTTCCGGATATTTTTGCCGCATCAAGTCCTGTGGCTCCCATGTATGCTCCTCCTGCCCATGATTGTTCCACAGAACCTTGACTAACGGGACCTTCTTTCGCCGCAAGACCCGCACTGCTGTATCGTCGATCCTGATAGGCTCCACGTTGACCGACCGATCCGAGGCCACCGGGCCATCTGCCGAGGGAATCAGCTGCTCAGGGCGTAGCAGAGCCCTCCGAAGTGAGGAGACGTGGAAGACGTCATGCAATCCCGCTAACTCCGGCGGTAGTTCCAGTCTATAGGCTAAGGGGCCGATCCGCTCCAGGATCCTGTAGGGCCCCATATATCTTGGACTGAGCTTCCTCCGCCCGCGAACCCGCGAGACTCCGTGCATCGGCCGTATCTTCAAGAAAACTCGGTCCCCCACCTGGAACTCCACTTGACGATGCCTCGCATCGTAGTATTTCGCCTGTCTGCTCTGGGCTTCCAACATCCTGTCTCGGATCAATCTAATCTGAGCATCTGTATCTCCCACAAACTCCGAGCCCAGTGCCTGCGGATCCTCATCCTGAACCCATGATAGTGGGGTTCTGCACCTCCTTCCGTACAACGCTTCGTATGGAGCCATGCCTATGCTGGACTGATGAGCGTTGTTGTACGAAAACTCGACCAGTGGCAGCAATCTCTCCCAAGGCTCGCCACGGTCCAAAATACACAGTCGTAACAGATCCTCCAGTGTACGGTTTGTGCGCTCTGTCTGTCCGTCGGTCTGAGGGTGGAAAGCTGTGCTGAAAGTCAACCGAGAACCCAGATGGGCCTGGACTGACCTCCATTCCCTGGATGTAAACTGCCCATCCCGATCCGAAACGATAGTCTTGGGCACCCCATGATAACGCACAAACTGCTCGATGAACCTCTGCACCAATACACTGACCGGTGTGTCCTTCGCCACTGGGATGAATCTGGCCACCTTTGTCAGCCTGTCCACTATCACCCAGATCGAGTCGTTCCCCGCACGGGATCTAGGTAGCCCATGTATAAAGTCCATGGCCATATCCTCAAACTTCCACTCCGGCACTGGAAGCGGCAGCAGCAATCCTGCCGGGTTCCTACACTCCGCCTTCACGAGCTGGCAGGCCTCACAATGCGTCACAAAAAATGTAATATCTTTCTTCATACCCGGCCAGTATATCGTCCTCTTTAAATCCTTTACCATCTTGGTGATCCCCGGGTGTACCGAATACCGGCTGCAGTGAGCTTCCGTCAAAATGTCCTCCCGGATCCGTCCTCCTGCTGGTATGTAGACTCTGCCCCGGAAACACAGAAGCCCATCCCTCAAAGTGTAATCTCCTGTCGTGCCTTCCTCCAAGGCCCGGAATATCGGCTCAGCTCTCTCGTCCAGCATCTACCCATCTCTGATGTGGTCTCGGATGTCATCTGTAGTAGCCATCGACCCCAGGTACTCCATGTACAGCTCCGGGTCATCCTCAGATACTAGCGAAATCTGCATCTCCTCGAATGATCTAATCAACTCCAAGGCCATCAGCTGCGGGCCTACTCCAGTCGTATTCGCTCTCCGGCTCAGAGCATCCGCAACCACGTTGGCCTTCCCCGGATGGTAGTGCATGGTGTACTGGTAGTCCGAAAGAAACTCCACCCAGCGTCTCTGCCTGATGTTTAACTCCTTCTGGGTGTCGACGTACTTCAGATTCTTGTGGTCGGAGAAGATATCACAATGTACCCCGTAGAGATAGTGCCGCCAGATCTTAAGAGCAAAAATGACTGCCCCCATCTCCAAATCGTGCACGGGGTAGTTCTGCTCGTGCTGCTTCAACTGACGGGAGGCATAGGCTATTACGTGCCCATTCTGCATAAGGACGGCACCCATCCCCTGATAGGAAGCATCTGCATATACCTGGAATTCCTCCCTCCCTGATGGGAGAGCAAGGATGGGGGCCGAGGTGAGACGATCCTTCAGCTCCTGGAAGGCAGATTCGCATCGCGGCATCCAGGTAAAAGGGGACTCCTTCTTCGTCAGAGACGTAAGAGGAAGGGCAATCTGAGAGAACCCCTTTACGAACTTCCGGTAGTAACCGGCAAGTCCCAAGAAACTCCGAACATCCGTGGCCGACTTTAGTGGCGGCCAATCCCGTACTGCCTGGATCTTTGCCGGATCCACTGCCAAACCTGCTCCACTGATGACATGGCCCAGAAAGGCCACCTCCTTTAGCCAGAACTGGCACTTGCTGTACTTGGCATACATCTCGTGCTCACGCAGCTTTTCCAAGGTCAAGGCTAGATGTCTCGCGTGCTCCTCCTCCGTCCTTGAATAGATGAGGATGTCGTCGATGAATACAATGACGAAGACATCCAGGTACTCTTCGAACACTCGATTCATCAAAGTCATGAATGCGGAGGGTTCATTCGTGAGCCCGAACGGCATCACGGTAAACTCGTACAAGCCGTATCTGCTGCTGAACGCAGTCTTCGGGATGTCCTCCTCCCGAATGCGAAGCTGGTAGTATCCTGATCTCAGATCCAGCTTTGAGAACCAATGGGCTCCCTCCAGCTGGTCAAAAAGCTCATCTATCCGTGGTAAGGGATAAGTGTTCCGGACCGTCAACCTGTTCAGAGCCCGGTAATCTATGCACAGTCGGAGGGTCCCATCTTTCTTCTTAACGAACAGCACCGGAGCTCCCCATGGTGAAGAGCTAGGCCGAACGAACCCGGCCACCACTAACTCCTGAAGCTGACTCCGGAATTCCACCAACTCCTTTGGGGCCATTCGATAGGGAGCTCTGGATACCGGCTTAGCCCCCGGTACGAGCTAAATCTGAAAGTCCCTCTCTCGGTGCGGGGGTAACCCTGGTAGCTTCTCTGGAAACACGTCGGCAAAGTCCCGCACCACTGGAATATCTGCAATGGAGTCCTTGGCTACGACCGCCTCAAAGAGGATCTGATAAACCTCTTCCCCCTGCAGGTGGGCCTTAACGGCCTGTACAGACGATAGTAAAGTACGGGGTGCTGATATAATACCTTCGATAACAATGAAGGAGTCGCCGTGCCGCACGGTGATCCTTTTCGCCACGCAATCGATCTGGGCATGGTTCCAATACAGCCAGGTCATGCCCAGAATCAGATCGTAATCTGGCATCCTCAAGACTGTCGCTGGTGCCTCAAACGCCCTTCCGCCGATCCTCGCTTCCATATTACAATGAGTAGAGGTCAATATCTCTGATCCATCGGGTAGGCGCACCCTCAGCATCTTCCCGGTGCATAGCTCCACTCCTGCCAGTCCTTTCACAAAATCCTCCGACATGAATGATTGCGACGCACCGGTGTCAAAGAGGGTGTGAGCGGGCTTGCCGCTAACGAAAACTATGCCTGGGGTAATTAAGTGTCTTAGTATTTTTGTTGCAGTTCATCTTCTCTTAAATTTCTAAGCAGGTTACGTCTAAAATAGTAGTTTATATGAAGAAAAATTTAAAAATGCTGCCATACCTGTGATAACCTGCTCCGGGTTCCGAGGCTGTGTCAGGTCTAGAGCATACACCTGCTCTCTCTCTTGCCTGCGGCCTCGATCCGGAAATCCTCGTCCTCGGTCCTGTCCTCGTCCGCCAAATTGTCGGGGAGGTGGAGCACCCTGATGTGCTGGTGGGGATGCTCGCCCCACAGGGCAGTTCCGCTTGATATGCCCCGGCTGGTTGCACTGATAGCATACCGGTGGCTGCCCTGCCGTCCTTGGCATCTCCAGCATCTGTATAGGCTGGGGAGCCAATATCCCCTGAGTCCTCTGCTCCTGCCCAAACTCCTGACGGGGCTGATCCCCGTTCCTTCTCTCTCCAATAACCTGGCCCCGAGGACGGTCTCTACGACCTCCAATCACTGAATCATCAGCCGGTCTCTTCCGATTCTTCACTGTGAGCTGATCCGCCTCTCTCTTCTTAGCCATCTCCAGAATCCTGGCCAGACTCCCCTCTGAAACGAAAAGGAGGGTCTGCCTCATGTCATCCTGCAGCCCCTTATAAAACCTCCGGGCATAGCCAGCATCGTCTAACTGGTAAGCGTCCGCATAACGGGCCAGGTGAGTGAACTCCTGATAGTACTCCACCACAGTCCTGCTCCCCTGCCTCAACCGCAGGAACCTATCCTCCAGGTCATCTCTCGCCGACTGAGGTACAAAATGTCCCAAGAGCGCTGCTCTGAACTCCTCCCAAGTAATATCAGCACAATCCATCCCTGCAAAGGTGGTGTCCAGCTGAGATTTCCACCATCTCTTCCCGTGTGACTCTAAGCAGGAGACTGCCAAAGCAACTGCCTCCTCCGTGGGGCATCGAATCCCTGCCAGCATCTCGTAAATGGTGTCCAACCACTCCTCCGTATGTACTGAGGACTCCGTCCCCTGGTAGGATGGAGGGGATAGTCCCCGGAAGACAGTCATCCAATTGGCCCCGGGGTTCGGCTGTGGGGCCGGGGCTTGCTGAGCTCTGAAGGCCTCCAGGATGGCCGTCAGTGTTTGCCCCATCTCCGTCTGCTGGAACAGAACGGGTGCTGGCGGAGTCGGGACCACATCCGGAGCCTGAGGTGTCCCCTGCTGCGATGTAGGGTTCATCGCAGGCTACAAGCAAAATTTCCATTTGTTAGCGAGCGAAATGAATGGAATTTAAGAAGAGTTATGATGGACTTTCACATGTGATTTCCCTTATGGGCACACCACTGCTTCCGCTGCTAGTTTGTCCGCAAACTAAGCTCGCACGGGGGTGGCCCAAGGTTTTTGTGGACTGCTTCTCTTTCGATCGAGGTTTCCTCTGATACCACTTGTAAGACCCCCCCCCCCTTTTTTTTTTCTTTTTCAACCACCGGGGTCTTATGCCCAGAACCGCCGCTTTGCGGTGACACCTTCGCACCCGGGAAGGTTGCCACTACAACGCGCCGATTTTGCCGGCCTTTTCGATCGCAATAAGTAGCAAGCAAGAGAGAAGCAAGTCCACCAAAAGAGAATATCACATAAAATAAAAATCCACAAAGGGAGTGTCCACAGAAAATCATCAGAGTATAAATAGTCAGTAAATAAAAGGGCTCATGCCCGGTACATCAGAGTCCTCTCTACAAGTCGCTCATCGCGGAAGCTAAGAAAATGCAAATCACTCACGGAGCTGGTCGCAGGTGCACCGGTGCTAGACTGTCCCACCTCCATGCGCACCGTACTCCGCTGGTGCTGGTCCCTGTCTCCCATCCGGAGCTCCTGTAATGTTTGGTTCGAAAACCATTAGTCATAAAGACTAAGCCCTATCATCCCCTACCCCTCCCACCACGGCTCCTAAGCACCGGGCGGAGAGGAGGAAAGGGAAGCTACAAAAGTGGAGAGTAGTCAAGCAAGTGACGGTGGACCTAACTAGCAAGTTATATCAGGTGAACAGTATAAATGTTATAATAGGTAGAACAATTAATAAATAGCAAATTGTATTAAAGACTGCTAGAGAATAGTAAGAAAGCAACAAGTAAGTAAGTATGTAAGTAACCTTAACTTATATGAATGCCCATACAAACTTATAAGTTAAGGGATCTTCTGCAAGGCTCCCATCGTATAAAAAGTCCCATACCGATTTATACGTTGGGGTGTCGGTTGTATGCAAATATGAGTGTAGTGATATGCTATGCCATGAATCATGCAAGTGCAACCCACGCACACGACTCTATGTGCACAGACCTTTAGTTCCCCCTATTCGGGAGGCTAGCTTCACCCCCAGGAACCTCCGTAGTGGCAAACGGAGACAGTGGGTCGGGCCCCCCACTCCTAGGCGGGTAACCACACTACCAGGCCTAGCCCTTCCGTACGCCCCTAGAAGAACACAACCTAGAGTATCCGCGTACTGCTGCTGGATGTACCCTCCAGACTTTTCGCGGAGTCATCGTACCGCTGTCGGTGTGATCGATCGCCTAGTACCGATGACCCACCACTTTTCTCCGTACTCCAACCCTCGAGCCCGCGGCCCCCCGGACAGTACTGTCCGTGCATCTACCTTCAGAGCTACTGTCTGATGGCAAGTAGTCCTATAGTTCTACCTTCCTAGCTACCGGGGAGTGAGTGTGTGCAACCCTAGTTATACTAGTTGCTCTTTTAATTTATTATTCCTATGGTTTACGTTAGCCCAGGACTGCCCCCGGTATTCCCCGTGAAGGGCTCTCAAGGGGCACTAGGAACCAAGACGGTGCATTACGGCCCGAAGTTCCCTTTTGCAAGGCACTTATTATTATTGGTTGTCTACCCTTTACCCAATCCCCTTTTAGTTGCTTTAGTTCTAACCCTAGAGTATTAAGACTCTTCCTCTTCTTCCCGGGACGGACGATCTTTCGTCGTCCCCGTACTCCCTTACCCTAACCAGTCCCACATTCTACTTATCCTGACTTCTAATAATGAACTCCATCTTAACTTGCCCTACCAACCATCGATTATCAGAATTCCGTGGTTTTACTAAATGCAGACCATCCTAAGCTATATGAGGTACACAAGGGGAGGTACTCCAAATTATCTTCCAAATCTCCTGTAAAATTTACTGGAGGTCTATCATGACTTAATTAGCTTAAATCCAGAAATTTATAATTTTCCTAATTAATCTGATATTTATTTATTTTTCTCAAAGATTGGCCATGGGTAATTTTTTAACATGAAGTACATGATGTTCTTAAGTTATGGCCACCCAAAAATTGTGACCACTAAATAACAGTAAGGTATCATCAAATACTAATTTGCAGGATTTTACAAAAGATATTTAGCCTCTAATTAATTTATCCATTATAATCTCATTATTCCCATGTAAAGAAGGAAGTACTGAAATTACTCATCATAAAATTACAGAAAAATTACTGATTAATAGTATGGTACAGAAAAGATCATTGTGCAAAGAATCATAATTTTACCAGCTTGCTAAGCACCAAAATAGATTTAATCCAATATCCATGATAAATAATACTTAATGAAGCAAGCCTTAGAATTAAGCTTCTAAAAATCCCATAAAAATTCACAGAGTTTTAAAATCATAATAAAGGTTCTCTGCCTAAATTTCATCAATTTCCAGGAAGTTTGTACTCCATAATAAATTTTCTAAGCAAATCATACAACTACTAAATCATTAAGGAAGTACCCAAAATAGTGATCATAAAATTCATAGAAAAATATCCAGAGCTTGTACTACCCCTATAATCAACTCTACCCATTTCTCATCACTTTTTAATGTGATTTGGTGTCATTTCCTATCTCTACAAGTTTTGCGCCCTAAACTAGGGTTAGATTTTTAGATATTCCAACGATCTCCAAATCTACTAAGATTTCATCCAGAGAACAATATTAGCCCAATGGTTCTCATCACACAATCTCGGGTCAATCCAAGATCATTTGACCACATGACCTTCACAAACCCCCAAGATCCATCCTTAGGGTTGGGCCTTGGGCCTTAGGGCAAACTTACCCCGATCCACCTCAAACTCCATGAGGGGGTGCTAGAGAATATTACTATCCAGTGGTAAAAATCTCAGCCTCTGTTGAGGTGATCTCACCACTCAAACTTCAAAAGTGCACTTTTAACCTAAGACCTCTTATTAGGGCAAAACTTTGGGTTGATCATTTCTGATCCAAACCATCTCCAAATGAGATGAAAAATTATACAGAACCTTATGGTGAACCCAGGGACCACTCACCAAAATTTGGGAGGGTTTGGAAATTATTTAACAATCTAATTAAAATCGGCTAGGATTATTGAATTTTTCTAAAAACTATAGAAAAATATTCTCCAAAAATTCTCATTTTTGGGTAGCACCTAGATATATGTAAGATTAGACCACACCCCAAATTTCAAGTCATTTGGATGACTGGATTGGAGTGGGGAATTTTTCTAAGGTCAAGGCAGCCCTCTGGATAGACCTCACCAAAAAGGGTGCTGTGGTCTAACCAGGATCCCAAATCGAGTGAAATTAATTTTGAATTAATGTAGACTTCAAGGGCTACATTTACTATGTTGGTCATTTTTCCCGTAGGAGCATCTAGGTATTTTTCCCAAATTATTTAACATGACGGATATCTCACTCAGAAATTGATTTAAAAACTAGAATTTATTTCTCATGCCACTGTTCATCTTCTTCAACAGCCCGAACAGAGGCCTAAAACCTAATATCCTGTAGCTTTTCCAAGCTATTTCCCGGCCACCCAGCCATCTCCCTGGCCGGCCACCACCACCACCACCTCTGTTGAGGTGAGGGCTACCGTCGGGCGGCGGCACGGCCGCCGGAGAGGCGGTTTCCGGCGAACCCGCCACCATGAAATTTTCGGAAAACCACCAATACGCTCACCCGATCTGGCTCTTTTGAGCCCGATATCTCTCCTAACGATTCCTAAGATCTATCCGCAGAAGAAGAGGGAGGGGAGGACCTTGTTCGCGGGTTGAAGGCGTGCAGAGCGTCGGGAAGCCATTTGCGCGGTGGTGGCGTCGCCGGAAATTCTTCAACAGCAAGGAGGAAGTCTGAACAGTTGAGGGAGTGTAACCTTTTCCTCTTGCTCTCAGGAATCTTTTATAGATGAGCAAATGGGGAGGGGAAAGGGTGAAACGTTGGAGATGAAACGTTGGCGGCCATTAATAACACTCTTATGACGTTTCGGTTATGACGAATGGCAGTTGAAAAGTTGGGAATGAAGAGGTGCTTGCCAGGTGGCAATTTCCTATTGGACCCACTTTTCCTTAATTATTAACCTAATTAAAGTAGGGAATGACCCATAAATACTCTTGATTTTTCATCCCCACAGCCCGAATTTATTAAGGCGTCGGTTACTGAAACTTCCAGTCTGGCTGACGTTTCGGCCTTGGTCACGGGCGTGACACATAGGTCACGGGCGTGACCGGCCCGGTTAGCAGTTCTGGGTTCGACGATCGTCGAACTTGAGATCGACGATCATCGAAGGGTGGTCACGGGCGTGTCACTTGGGTCACGGGCGTGACAGGCCCGTGTGGCCGAATTTGGTTCGACGATCGTCGAATTGGGATCGACGATCGTCGAGCGTGTCACGCCCTTTGTCACGGGCGTGACATGGCGGGTCACGGGCGTGACAGGCCCGTGTGGCCAAATTTGGTTTGACGATCGTCGAATTGAGATCGACGATCGTCGAGCGTGTCACGCCCTTTGTCACGGGCGTGACATGGCGGGTCACGGGCGTGACAGGCCCGTGTGGCCGAATTTGGTTCGACGATCGTCGAATTGGGATCGACGATCGTCGAGCGTGTCACGCCCTTTGTCACGGGCGTGACATGGCGGGTCACGGGCGTGACCAACCCGTGACCCGATTTCTTAGTCGATTTATTTCAAGTTTTGGGCTCCCTAGGGTTCTACCACAACCAACCGACTCCTAGGGGTCTAGCCGGAAATGGGATGTTACATAGGACTCCTTCTGCCATCCCCACCTGGTTGCAGACCTCTTCCTCCACTTCCATTTCCTCCACCTCTCCTTCGGCCTCCTGCCTGGACATCTCCTCCATCATCCTCTCCATCTCCTCAACTTCTCCTTGCCAATAGATGGAGTTCACCACGGTGACATAACACTCCCTTGTCATCTTGGGGTCTCACCAGACCCTGACCTGGATACCCTCGGAGTTGAACTTCAAGCACTAATGGAAAGATGAGGGAACACAGCGGAAGGCACTGATGAGGGGCTGTCCGAAGATAGCTTTGTAACTGCTGGGCGCGTCCACGATGATGAACCTACAGTTTCTGGACTGCCCCCAATGTAATATGGAGTCCTACTCCTCCTTCCACCTCCTTTCTCTTTCCTGAGAACCCAAAGAGAGGTCCATCCGAGGCCAGTACCCTCTGGGCCTCCACCTTCATCGCATCAAACGCCTTCTTGAAGATGACGTTGACCAAGCTCTCGTTATCTATATAATCTAGGAGACAGTAAAATTCTAGATCGCGGTCTAGATGACCAACGTGTCGCAAAATGGATCCTAATGATCTGGCATAAACTTCCTAGAGATGGCGATCTTCTCCTATAGGGGTGGGGCTAGAGATGTGGAGGCAACACTCCGACGATACATAGTATGGAGACTCGCCTTCCGGGCAGCCTCAACTCCTAGCCCCCATGGATCACCTTGATCCCTCCTCGGGCTCTGACATCAGTCTGGTCCTCAAAACTGTCCTCCTCTCCCCTAGGCAGGACCTCCTCAATCCACACCTCTTGACATGGTTTTTACTGCTACTCCCTGGTTCCCCTCAACTCTAGGAACAACGGGTATGTGTCCGTAGCATTGCCCTCCTCCTGATGGAAGTTGAAATAGGGCAACTCTATCCTGACCTCCCTCCTTCTCTTTTGCTGGCCTCTCCTCCTCCCATGGGCTATTGCCATAACCTGACATTGATCGGGGAGAGGAGTCCTTTGGCCCTGTCTCTAACCTAGGGGGTTGAACTGACCCTAGACCCCCTGACGGTTGTCTCCTCCATGGAAACCTCTCCGCTGGCCTTGGTCCTGCCACTCCTACAACCTCCAGCCGAGCTGGTTGTTTAGCTCCTGACTCCCTAACCTTGGCTACTGGTACTGCTGTTCCCTTTGCCTGGGTTAAGCTCTTCTCACCTTATAACATCTGCCACCACCTGACTCCTTCTCTTCCTCCGTGGCCCACTTGGCCATCTTCCTCGCAAACTAAGGGTTTTACGCCTGCCCGTCGACCTCCCTTGCCGCCCTCTCTATCAGCTCCTCATAGGAGTGGGGAGGCACCCTCTTCAACTCTATCCGGAAGAAGCCCTACTGCAGCCCCAAGGTGAAGTCCATCATTAAGGTATGCCCTAGCATCTCCTGGACCTAGAGGACCTCCTCCAAGAACCGGTCCATATAGCTCCCTAGGGTATCTTTCACCCCCTGCTTTATGTGGAATAGAAACTCAGACTCCCTCTTCCTCTTCTTGGAGGTGGTGAACCTCAGCATGAACCCCCGACGTAGGTCCTCGAAACAGTAGATGGAGCTGGACGGCAACTGGTGGAACGAATCTCTTGCCTTCTCCTTGAGGGTGATGGAAAAGAGCCTGCACTTGAACGCATCTTACATCTGTTGGATTGAGGTAACATCCTCAAACCACTAGATGTGTTGAACAAGATCGTCCTTCCCGGTGTAGTAGGACATATACGGCTCCTAAAACCCTTCTGGAACTGGGGTAGATGAAACCAACTCGCTGAAGTGGCTGCCTCCCCCTACTGGGCGAGCCAGGGGGATCTCACACACCCATCTCACTGATACGACCTCCACATGACAAGCTGTGGAACAACACTCGCCCCTGATGATATCGCCCCCTTCCCTTCTCTATTATCTCCTTCCCAGGTCGCCTATCGGGGAGAATTCTCGCCCAGGGTTGGGGCCGCGATAATTGGGGCTGCTGGCGTCGAGCATTCGACGCTCATACCGAGTGCAAACTTGACGAGGCTAATCACCTCCTGATGGAAGTCCTAGAACATTCTGAGGGTGGCGAGGGGAGGGAGAGGTGGAGAGTCAGCCCTATTAGATCCTTGTCCTTCACCTCTAGTCATTGAGCTCACAAAATATTTTCGGTGCTGCTCACGCTCCACGCTCACTGCACCAAAATGTTGAAACTGAAAATTCAGTCTTTGTGGAGTTCGACCCTTGGGGAAGGTGTGACCACACACTTACTTCTCTCTCACATGCAAAACAACCAGATACTTAGCATAAGGAATAGACCCAAGGCTCTTGCACGGAGGTCCCACCATACACTCGGAAGATCTTAGAGCGCTTACCCTCCTTAGCCATGTGCAGAGCTAAGGATACCTCGAAAAGCGCAAGAAGACTAGAGCACAAGTAAGCATGCCTTTTGAGGTACCCCCTTGGGTCTATTTATAGTTTTCTGAAAACAGTCTGCCAACAGCCAACCTCCGCTGTTCTAAACAGCTATATGCAGCCCAAATTGGCCTGCCAATAGCATATCTCCGCTGTTCTAAACGACTATATGCAGCCCTACAAGGGCACCCTGGTAATTTCACCTCTGGACCCCACTGGGCAAGTTATCCATGGGAGCACCACTCGCCCGAGGGATCGAATGTCGGGAGAACAACGCACTCGCCTCCTTAATTTTCTCTCAGAAGGGCGGGTGCCCAAATGGGCAACCATTCGCTTGGCTGGGCGAGAACTTATCCTGCATGCGCGCTGAGGCGCAAGGTCTGGGCGAGTTCCTGATGAAGATCACACTCGCCTGAGGGCCTAAATGCCCCTCCCTAGTTTATGCGAATGCCCCCCTTTAGGGGACCGGGCGAGTGCAGGTTATCCTGTCTCACTCTCCTAGCTGGTATTCCTAGGACTTTGCCCAACAATGCCCTGAACCTTCCTGAGAGGGCTTACACAGCGAATACAGGGTTGTACAGATACGCCATGTACAGTAAATACAGAGGTATTGACTTGGAAACGATTTTATAGCCGTTATAATTGAAGGCTACTATAAATACTCAGGGTAGATTTTCTATCTTCCCTAATCGTTCTCAAACCTCCAAAGAAATATCTCGTACGCATCGTTTCTGTCGGCACCAAACCCTAATCGCGAAATACTGATCGGCAAACGACTACAAGTGCACGATTCCTTCGTCCTCAACCGATTCGACTTGATCATTGCTTGTTAAAGATTCCAATATTCTTGATCTAGTCGATTCATGATTCAAGATCAATGTATTCAAGGATTTTAGATTTGTCGTGTTCTTCACAATATTCAAGATCAATCAATTTCAAAGAACAACGAATGTAAGACCCTAGATCTTGTTAAGACTTTTTGTAATCATTGTGTGTACACTTTTCTTTTACATTTGTAGGAGGTTTTTATCTCCGAGTTGTAGATCTGTTTGTGGATCGAGTTGTAGATCTGGTTATGGATCGAGTTTTAGAAGAGGTTGTTCTCCGAGTGGTAGGAGCTTCATCTCCGAGTTGTAGGAGTTGCGGCTCCGAGGTGTAAGATTTGTTGAAATTTGAGAAATGTGAAGTAGCCGAATCTAGCACTTCGTGGTAGATAGGTGAGGTGGGACAGTGGACGTACCCAACATGGGGAATAACTATAGATCTATGTGTTCTATGCTCTTGTAATTTTTAAGTAATTTTTATTCCGCGAAAAGACACAAACATAACCTATTCACCCCCCCCCCCCCACTAGGTTATTTAGGTAGATGCTAAATACTTTCAATTGGTATCAGAAGTGTGTTTTGTTCGATATAAGGTTAACCCCTCGAACAAGATCCCAGATCTAGCATCATGAGATTTCACTTAATAGCCATGGATAGAAGCGAGGACATGTCTTCTATTTAGTTACCGGTATGCACCAAAGGGAACTTTCCCATGTGGAAAGAACGAGTCCGATTCTTCATGGAAATTGCAGATCCGACGATTTTTCAGATTGTGGAAGAAGGAACTCATATACCTACACATGCCTCAGCTTTGAACCCAACCATCACGATTCCTAAGAAAATGATGGATCTCACAAAGGATGAAATTGCCCTTGTCTCCTTGGACAAAAAGGCTAAGATCATTATCGCAAGTGCAGTGGATGACTCAATTCTTCAAAACCTATTCCACTGCAAATCTTCCAAGGAGATGTGGGACTGCTTTGTAGTTCTAATAGAAGGAGCAAAAAAAGATAGAGATGATCGTAGATCGTTGCTGAAATAAGAGTACAAAGCATTAAAGTAGGGACCAAATGACACCATTGTGACAGCTACGAGAAATTCTTCAAGATTATCAACGGTCTCAGAAACTACGGCCGCACCTTCACTAATGGTGAATTGAACGACAAATTCCTTAGATCCTTGACAATGGACAGGGATACTAAAGTGGTAGCCATTAGGGAGTTTGGGAAGCTTCGTGAGATTGACCCTCAGAACCTCTTTGGAAAGCTGCTCTCCTACGAGCTTCAAATGAACACCAGAAAGGAGGAGCAAAGCAGTAGGACGTCAAGCTGAGAGAAGTCAGTTGCCCTGAAGCCGGAAGGTTCGAGAAAGTCTAAAGTCGTGTCACTAGTAAGAACACGTGCTCCAGACACCCCAGAAGACTCTAAGCCAAGCACATCAGGCTCTGAGCTATCTGATGGAGAGTTCTCCCTCATGTCTAAGCAGTTCAAGAAACTGCTCAGCAAGAGGACAAAGATGAAGAATCAGTCATCCTTCTCTGACTTCAGAAGATCACATATGGATAGTGACCGTGCCAAGAAAAGTTATAACCAAGAGGACAGGTACAAATATAAATAGAACAAACATTCTTCCTCTGACATTGTGTGATATTGTGTAATAAGACATGACACATGATTGTAGAGTGTCCATACAAGAAGAAGGAAGGTTCCAAGAACGACGAAAAGAGATCCTTCAAGGGCAAGAGGAAAGAAGAAAAGAGCTTCGTCGCCAAGAAGTCTAAGACTCTCAGCGATAGTGACTCAAGTGAGTCAAGTTCAGAGAATGAGGAAGCTTACTTTGGGCTCATGGCTCTATCAGACGAGGAAGTTGGTGACTCCGAGAATCACGGGAAGGTAAACTCACACACGATCCTCTCTGAGTCGGAAACATCAATTATTGGTCATGAAGACAACTCTTTGGAGGAAGATGAAGTTGACTTGATGGCTCAGCATAAGAACCTTTTGAAAGCTTTTGACAAATACCGAAAGGCAGTCAAAAAGCAAGCAAAACATATTGCCTCCCTCAAGGTAGTGGAAACAAGTCTGGTGGAGGAACTTGCAAATTTACTTCCTCTTAGAGAAGAAGTCCACTCCTTTAAAGAGGAATTGAAATGCTCAGCTGAGACATTAAGACAGAAGGAGAAATGCCTAGATGAACTAGAAGAAAAGCTCTTGGTGGAAAGAAAGATAGTTAAAAGCTACTCGAAGCCAAAGACTGTTCTTCCTCTCATCAATGAGTTTTCTGCTCCAAAGAAGGGTAGTGATTTTGGTTACATTACTGGAAGAGGTAAGGATGCTAGGAAAGCCAGCGCCAAAGAAAAAGTGAAGGCACCTCAAGGTCAGGCCTCATTTAAGAAGGTCATCTTCCCGACAAATAATTTTGACCTTGATATGTCATATGGTAACCTTGCTAGTCCTATATACGTGGAACCAAATAGGCTCTACGAAGGGTGGACACATCCAAGAGACTTTTGTGCCAGTGATTTCAAAGCACGTAATGAAGAGATTGTTCTTAAAGACTATGGTCCTTATGTTCATGGACATAATTATAAGAAAGAACCGAAAGCCAAAACTGTGGTACCCAAGGCAAAGGAGATGGAGAAGCCATGTGCCTGTTTCAATCAGGAGGCTTCCACCTCCAAGTATATTGTCCCTGCTCATCCTCACATTCAAAAGGTAAAGCAGCAGTACAAGAGAAGGTACAACGGGTTCAACTGTTGGTGTTGCGGAAAAATTGGTCTTTTTGGCACAGATTATTGGTTTAACCCTGCAAATTTTGTGTAACGCCCCCATCCATCGTATAACATATGATAGAAGGTTCGGCCGGGGCCCGATGCCATATACTACGGAAGGTAAGGAGATTACCAGTTGTTTCCAAATCCAAGTTCACTTATGAACAACTCAGAGCATTCTAGCGGAAACATTTTAGTTAAAGAACCCATACCAAACAAGAATGTCCACTACACAATAGGAATGATATATCAATATATACAAAAGACATGTTTTGGTCGTAGCCTTATTATAACGGCTTCCTTTTTCTATAAGTGGTTTCATACTTCGGCACGAAGGCCGACAACACATGAAAACAGTAAACGTTCGCCTTTTGGGCCTTCAATGGCCAACCAATTGCAGTACATGGGCTTCAGCCCGCTACTTTCCACTTGGTCTCCAGCACCTACACAAAAGGGCCCACCAGAACGTAGCAAACAAAACAATGGTTAGCATTTTGCTGACCCTTTTATCACGATCCCACCCCTTACTCGGGGTGGCATTTCTCTATCCCTACAAACAAGGCATCGTATATATTGTAGCATTTTCAAAGTGCAATTTAAGCACCATTAATCACAGACGTAGGATCAACGGCCACACGCCCCATGCACTCAAGGCACATTTTCGGTGCCCACGGCTTCCCATGTATCACCAGCGTTAACTTTATCATTCAGAGGTACTTAACTTGATGACTATGTAGTTCAAAGGAAATTAACTTAACGACTAACTGCCCATTTAGAGGTACTTAACTTAATGACTCTATCGTTTAGAGGTACTTAACTTGATGGCACAGTAATTGGCCTTCACGACATAATTCATTCTTTTTCCATTTTAGTCTGGAACCCACCATTGCTGAGCAATTTATGCTCATGACTTCGCATACAGTGACCCCAAGGTCTTGAAAGACAGGCCACACAAATTCCAGCTCACTAGGAGTTATCGCTTAGCGGTACTCACTATCGCCCGGCGATATCAATAGTTCTCCAAACTGTGATCTTTTCTGGGTCTTTTCCTGGAAATGATTCCAGTACTTTGATGCAGCATCCTGCACACCCCTAGACCCCGGATTTCACACGTACATCACACGCATATCTATGGAGTCTTCCCTGGCACACAAATTAAACATTACTAATCCAGACCAACTTGTCAAGATGGGCTTCTCACAACATGCCTATTCTGTACTCTACATTTCCGGATCTAAATGCAGCAATATATGGGGTTCAAACCGATCTTCCCATTGGAATCTACCCTTTTTCACCTTTTGGTGAGGGGATCCATGCAAATATGCATATTGAGGACTTCACTTGTCTGGGATAAACTCGTTACCCTTATAATTCTCTTCGGAGCCTTGACGAAGCTTTTCTACACGGATGGAAAGGAGCATGTCGCTCTCTTCTTCGCAGATCTATCCTCAGATCTGGCCTCCGGACACAAGATCTCCTTCAACGAGCTCACAAACTCAGCCCCGCACTTCCTTAGCTTCTTCTTCCTTTTTACTCAAGGAAAATCAAGAAATGAAGAGAGAGAGAGAGAGAGAATGAAACCTCCTTCCTATTCGTCTCTGGTTAAGTGGATTTTGGATTAATCCCAGCCACATGATCTCTCATTCAAAACAAAGCAAAGGCCAGGATTTGAGTTGACTGGTCAACTTTGGCACTATAACCAGGCGATATCGACTATCGCCACTCGGCGATATCGATTTAACCTCTTTGACCTCTTTGACACAGGTCAACCACCGCTTATTGGCTGCTTAACAGCCACTTACACATGCCACAAGGCACGATCTCCCAAAGATACCCACTACCGCCCGTGATATCAAACCACCCACGCTTTAAGGGATTGAGTGCGTCGAGTGCTGACTCAATGCTTACCGCTATCGCCATTTGGCGATACCCACTGTCGCCACTCGGCGATATCATTTCGACGATTCGTCGAATGCGTTGAGTGCGTCGAGTGCAGCTCGACGAACTCTGCATCGCTATCGCCATCAGGCGATACCATGTATCGCCCATCGATAGTGACAATCTTTCTACTGTCAAATTTGGCGTTTTACATTTTGAAACTCCACGAGTTAACAGTGCGAGAATGATCACTCGCAAAGTTAATGTTCCTAGTGGTGTTAAGCTTACAAGTAACCAAGGACCCAAATATGTTTGGGGTTCCTAAGGTTAAATGATTTATAATTGCAGGTGTGTCCAAAGGCCAACAAAAATACAATCTAATATTTGGACAGCGGATGCTCTCGGCATATGATCGAGACAAGAAGCCTACTGCTAGAATTTACCCCGTCGAAGACGGACCAAAAGTTATATTTGGAGTGTCAGACAGGGTAATCACGAAGGGCTATAGTATGATTTCCAACGACATAGTTTCCTTCACAGACGTGGCTTATGTTGAAGGATTATAACATAATATGATAAGAATAAGTCAACTATATGACAAAGGCTATATCATTGAGTTCTACAAGGACAAGTGTCTGATAAAGTAGTATGCTAATTTGGAGACGATCTTAACAGGCACTCGGAGTAGAAATATATTTTGTTTAAATTTTCTATGTTTAGACAATTCTCCACAAGTGTGATTTTTGGCTAAAAGTTGTGCATCTCTTTGTGACCAATGACACAAGAGATTAACACATTAATTTCAAAACCATTAATATGTTATTTTCTCACAACTTAGTGCGCGATGCCCTAGCAATAAGTGCCTTAAAGAGAGTCTGTGTCATGCATACCAAATGGGTAAGCAGACAAGGGCTACCTTCAAGGGTATTGCTAAAAAAGATTCCTCGAGAAGTCTATACTTACTTCACATGGACTTATTCGATCCTATGCTAATTAATAGTTTAGGAGTTAAAGTATATAAGTTGGTAATTATGGATGACAACACTCATTTTATTGGGGTGTTCTTTCTGAAACACAAGTCAAACACCTTTGATTCTTTCACTAATTTTTTCCAGCAAATTCAGAACGAATTGAATTGCTCAGTGGTCAAAATTAGAAGTGACGACGGAACAGAATTTGAGTCTGGTGCCATGACAAAATTCTGTGAAAGCTAAGTTATCTTTCATGAGTTTTCCTCCCCGCGTACTCTACAACAAAATGGAGTTGCTCAGAGAAGGAATAGAATCCTAATTGAAGCATGTACAACTATATTGAAAGACGCTTCACTTCCTGAGTACTTCTGGGCTGAAGTTGTTAACACAGCTTGCCACATGCAAAACAAAGCTCTAATCAACAAGAACCACTGTATGACTCCCTATGAACTATTGAAGGGAAGAAATCTGACTGTGTCCTACTTTAGAATCATTGGAAGTAAATGTTTCGCACTTAATATTGGGAAGTATTGCCGCACAAAGTTTAGTGAAAAATGTTTTGAAGGTATTTTCGCAGGTTATAGTAGCCATAGTAAGGCATATATGATTTTCAATAAGAAAATCATTGTGGTAGAAGAGTCTATTAATGTTGTATTTGATGAGATAAGCCTGCTCTAAAGCAGCTCATCTAGTGTTATTGGTGCAGATTTAGGTAACAGGTTCAAGGAACTATGCTTGGATAAAGCAGGCAAGGAAGATGCTCCAAGCTCAGTCAAGGTCATCAATCCAGGCTTGGTTGATAAAGAACTTCTAGAGGAAGAATTGCTTCAACCTACAGAGAATGCACCAGATGTTGCAGAACCTGCTGGAGGGAGAGAAAGAAACCTAGTGTTCAGACACCTAAGAGATCACCTAGCTGATCAAATCATTGGATATCTAGGCGACCGAGTTAGAACCAAAGAGGTACAACTAACGAGTTATTACATCTTAGTTTTCTGTCTCAGGTCAAGCCAAAGAAGTTTGAAGAAGCAAACAAGGATGCCTCTTAAATAATGACAATGCAAGATGAGCCAAACTAGTTTGAAAGATGCAAAGTTTGGGAGTTGGTGCCTAGACCCAAGGGATAGAACATGATCGACACAAAATGGAATTTCAGAAACAAGCTAGATGAACATGGAGTTATTATCAAGAACAAAGCAAGACGTGTAGCTCAAGGATATAGACAAGAAGAATGGATTGACTTCGACCAGACCTTTGCTCTAGTGACCAGGCTTGAGGCGATCAAGTTATTTCTTGCGTATGCTGCCCTCAAAGGATTCAAAGTATATCAAATGGATGTAAAATCAACATTCCTCGATAGGAATGTGAAAGAGGAAGTATACGTAGCGCAACCCATAGGTTTTGTTAACTCTACTTTCCATGAACACATTTATTTTCTTAATAAAGCTCTATATGGCTTAAAACAAGCTCCCCGAAGTTGTTATGAGATGTTGTCTAGTTTTCTTCTTGAGAACAAGTTCACAAGAGGAAAGATAGACAAGACATTATTTCTTAGGAAAGTAAAAGGCAAGATTCTACTAGTGCGAATCTATGTCGATGACATTATATTTGGCTCTACGAAAGACAACCTTTGCAAGAAGTTCCCCAAACTTATGCAAGGGAAGTTTGAAATGAGCAGTATGGGAGAGCTGAAGTATTTCTTAGGACTTCATGTGAAACAATCAGAAGATGGAATTTTCATCTCTTAGATGAAGTTCACCAAAGAGTTACTGAAGAAATTAGGAATGAAGAACGCAACCTCTATGAGGACTCCAATGTGTTCAACTATGTCTCTGCACAAGGATGAGAAATGGAAACCTTTTGATGAAACTAAGTACATAAGCATAATTGGATCCTTTCTCTACCTCACTGCCAGTAGACCAGACATAATGTTCTCAACATGTGTTTGTGCTAGATTTCAGGTGAACTCAAAGGAATCTCATTACGTCGCTGCAAAGTGAATTTTAAGATACCTTAAGTGTACACCCAATCTTGGCTTATTGTACCCGAGAAGTAATGATTTCGAGCTAATTGGGTTTTTAGATGCAGATTTTGCAGGAAGCAGGGATGACAGGAAAAGCACTTTCGTGACGTGCCAATTCCTCGGAAGAAGGCTTATCTCATGGAGCAGTAAGAGGCAGAATTATGTGGCAACCTCAACTACTGAGTCAGAGTATATCTCTATCGGTAGTTGTTGCGCGTAGTTTCTAAGGATCAAGAATCAACTTGAAGATTACCACTTAAAGTTCAAAGAGATTCAATATATTGTGACTACTCCAACGCAATAGCGATCACGCATAATCTAGTCTCTCATAGCCTAACAAAGCACATTGAAGTGCGATATCACTTCATCCGGGAGTATGTGGAGAATAAATATATAGCCCTTAGCTATGTCCCGACGGATAAGCAGGTCGCATATTTTTTCATGAAGCTGTTGGACGAGGCCAAGTTCTCATTCTTCAAAATAGAACTAGGCATGCTAAACTTGTGAAGATGGCTAAGAAGACAAGAATTCTCTCGGGAAATGCTACATGAAGCAAGAAAATTTGTCCAAGGCAAATTCGACGGATATCGTCAGCAGATTTTGCCGATTCGTCGATATTCACAGGAATTTAGACGATTCGTCGAATATACATGCCAAAATTTGCCAAATCTAACTTTGCATCCAGTGAATCTCGCTAAATTTGACTTAGGTCAAATTTTCTTTCCTATATTGGATCCAAAGAGTCACGGCTAATCTGGTACACACCATTCCCATGTATTAATTTTTTTATTAAAAATATATATATATATTAAAAAGGGTTAGGGGCAACCGCACGCTACTTCTTTCAAACCCGAAGCCAAAATCGCAGAATAGCCCTCTTTCTGATGATTAGTTTTTCGGGACTGTTCATCGTCTTACATCATTGCACTAGGGTCATTCATCATTGATTAGGTCTGTGTAAGCCATTTCTGATAGTCCAGCAGAGTCTCTCGTTTATTTCTTCTAGAAGATTGATTCCGACACTGACCTGTCTCGTCAAAACCTTCCGCGACAGCAATCACAGTCCAGAGCCCTTTCTGAATTTCTACAAATTTCTGATTCTCCATGGCCCCTTACAGTACAAGTTGTTTGCTAGGTGGAGGTGAACTAGTTCGTACAGGGTTTGCTTCTACTTCTGATGAGTTCACGAATGTAATCCTGATTTTGGAGACAGACAGCCTCTCATTTGTCCTTAAAAACCCCTAAAAGGTCTTGGACAAAGATGTTCTTCAGTTCTTTCAGAATGCCAAGATCCGACGTGAAGACACCGTCATCAATAGAAAAGTTCGTAAGACTTCAATTATGTTGAAGGCGTCTCACCTCACCCAGCTCTTAAGGCTTCCATACTGTGAAGAAGCAGATCACCTCGAAGTGGAGGACTTTTCAAGAGCAATGTTGTTTTGTGGATTTCCAAGGGGCAAAAAAGCTATTAAAAGGAAAGAGGTGAACGATGAAGGGAAACTGCTATTAGATATTATTGGAAAAGTATTGTTATGCAAAACAGGTTCCCATGACTACCTATCATCAAAGATGTTCAAAATTCGTGTGACAATCATCTACCGAAAAAGAATGGATTGAGGTGCTATGCTGTTTGAAAAGATCAAGGACAGTCTCTGTACTCCCAACTTTGGAAGGATTATCAGCTTGTAATTGAACCAACAAGACAAAGACAAGTTTGATATGTCCAAAGGTGTGCCTATCCATCACCTGAAGAAGATCGACTCATCCATCTTCTCAAGGTGGGATAGGAGGATCTTAAGGCCAGGTGGAGCCCCAGATGTGCATGAGGAGGAGGAATGACGTGTTGTAATAACCTCCCCAGCCCACAGCTCGAAAGGACGACCACCGTCACCCCCAGCACCACGCTCGAAAGGTTTCAGCCTAACCAAGTCTGCAGACTATGCACCCTAAAGCCTCTCCGCGCCTATTTCTCAACAGCGGCGCATTGTTGAGGCTGGGTCTCGAACCCGCAACATCCTTGATAAAGAGTCTTCAAACCACTCCTCATCACCAACTGCAGCTCAGTTGGTGATGAGGAGTGGTTTGAGGACTCTTTATCAAGGAGGTTGCAAGTTCGAGACCCGGCCTCAATAATGCACCGTGGCTGAGAAACATTCGCGGAGAGGCTTTGGGGTGCATGGTCTGCAGAACTTGTTAGGCTAAACCATTTCGAGCGTTGTGCTGGGGGTGCCGACGGTCGTCCTTTCGAGTTGTGGTATGGGGAGGCCGTTACAAAAAGTGCACTTTTTATTGTAACGACCCTAGCCAATCCATCGTGATAATGTTACGTCTCCACTCTAGACAACATTACTGGGCTGCAGCCCAAGCACCCCAACCCCTCTCCCTCAACAGGCGGGTTGTGGTTGCCACAAACTCTCTTTGATGAGTCAAACTCGATAGTCAAGTGCGCACCACAGGGACTTCCTAGGAGATTACCTGATGCGCTCTCAGAATGTTTACCGATCACGGTCAAGTAATAAAGATGAGGAGTAGCGTCCCCAGATATCGTTCTCACGCGGAGTGCAAGTAGGGAGCATGGATTTCACTTTCGGAAAATCGAGTGTAAGTGCAACTATGAAAAGGGGGGGGGGGTTGGTTTTGGGTTCCTACGTTAAGCAAAATTAAACTAGTGCGGGTCTCCATTATCGCGTTGCACGGGTGGATTACTCTGACGAGTAATAACGGAGATGAACGAACTATCAAGGGTCGCAAACACCTCTTCGCAGCGCGCGCTTCTAGCAATCGCTAGAACGACTCAAACACAGCTTACACTAGCAGAGATAAAGATTACTAACACAAGTCAAAATCAGGATTTCACCACGCAACATCATGCTTAAACCTTAAGCAAAACAGGATCATCAAGTTACAAGCTCACTATATAAGTTCAGAACATAGCAAGCTTAAGAAAGAGTGAAGAAATACAACTGAGCGCACGAAAGCTCTCCAAGATTCATGGCCGGAAGCGAAGGTTGTCAATCCTCGTCCTAGCTTGGTCTTCGGAAGGCGTCCGGGATCCAGAAGGACTGTCACTTCATTATTCTAACCCGAATTCTTCGTGTAAAATCGCTGAGTTGAATAAAAATGGAGAACTTCGCAAGTTCAACCACAAGGAGCTTGAATGGTGGCTTGTAGGTCGGAGATGGCGATGGTGGTTGGAGACGAAGCTTTTGCAAGCTCTTCGGAGGAGAACAATGGTCAGAGGAGCTTCCCATAGAGGAGAGAGAGCGTGACGGCTGGATTGACGATTTTCAGCTCAAAGGAGCGGAAATTGTAGGGAAAACAGAGATGATTCCGGTCCAGAAGAAATCTGCGACTTAAATAGTAAAATTCAGAAAAATTGGTCTCGCACGGTTTGGCGCCCGACCGTGCGCAAACTGTGTGATATTAACTCTCAGATTATGCCTGAAGAAGAAGAAGCGTTGACCTGTGCGTTTTACTCACGCACGGGCAATTTCGCCCGTGCGTTAAGGAAATTGCACGGGTAACCATAGAATGCACAAATCGCAGGCAACAGGTGGAATTGTGTGTTTAACTCGCACATGAGCACTTCCGCTCGTGCGTGAAGGAAAACGCACGATTAACCACAGAACACCCTAAAACCAAAATATATAGGAAAACCGTGTGTTTCCTTCGTGCACGGTTCCGAAGAAACAATGCGTGAAGGAATCACACGGGCCGGTCAATCCTTCCAGAATAACTTGCAGAAAACGCACGACCAGAAGTAACCGTGCGCTAAGAAAATGCACGACCGTACATTTTCCTCAAATCAGAACTATGAAAAGAGGAAAACCGACCACCTGCAAGCAGCAAAAATAAGCAAAGGATGACCCTCCAACAGCACAGAACAATAATCAAAGCAGTAGAAAGAAACATGGGGAGCACTAAGTGCTTACCCCCATCAACAGAATGCGAAAGTGCACACCCTCGGAACAAAAAATGCAGTACAGACGTGAGAAAACAAGCCCAGATGAGCCCGAAAAACCCAATATAAATCAGACTCATCATTACCCATCCCAGTACCACTCCAGCCCGAGCACTCTTAACTATGGAGTTTTCCAACTTCTCATCACCAATTGAGCTGTAACATCCCTCAAACTACTAGACTCCTGTGATAGTTTTGTCATGACTAGGTCATGACAAAACCCTGGGAAGCACTAAAGGGTTTGGGTGAACAGAGGAATTAGGGTGGAAACCACCTTGGTCTGCCTATATCACATCCTCATCGCCATACCTAGGGTTGTACCTTAGGGCTTTAACTTGACCCCAGAACCCCACCACAATACCCCTAACCCCTTAGGAGGTCAATGGGTCACGAATGACCCATTGGGGTCAACACAAATGGTCGATTTGACCAAGGTCAACTCAACCTTATAATTAGGTCAAACTAGCTCAAAAAAAGACTAACTCAAGCTCAAACACAAAACCACTTTGAGATGCAAAGAGTGAGTTGCAGTTACCATGACATATTGAAAACATTCGGCCTCCGGTTGATATAGAACCTGTCAAATTCGTCAAACGGAATAATTTCGTCGAACGAAGTTCGTCTAACGGAGGAAAATTCATCGAACGAGGCAAATTCGTTGAATAGAGTTTGACGAACGGGTTTTATTCATCAAACGGAATTCATCGAACGGTGTTTGATGAATGGAACAAATTCGTCGAACAAAGTTCGACTAACGGAGAAAATTCGTCGAACGGAGCAAGTTCGTTGAACGGAGTTCGACCAATGGAGCAAATTCGTTGAATAGAGTTTGACGAACGGGTTATATTCATCGAACGGGGTTCGACGTACGGAGCAAGTTCGTCGAATAGAGTCTGACGAATGGAGCAAATTCGTCGAGCTGGGTTTAGAGTTCGTCAAACTGGGCTCGGGGCGTTGAGTGCGTTGAGTGCACTCAACGCCATAGTCTGATTGGAGTTGAGAGCGTTAAGTGCACTCAATGCCATTTTACTTAGGAAGATTATAGCTTGGGGCATTGAGTGCGTTAAGCGCACTAAACGCCATAGAATGTTTGGCATTGAGTGAGTTGAGCCCACTCAACGCCATTATACTTAGAAATTTTTCTGTCTCGGGGCGTCGAGTGCATTCGCGTTAAGCGCACTCCTTGCCATAGACTGATTAGCATTGAGTGAGTTTAGCTCACTCAACGCCATTTTATTTAGAAAGATTTCTGGCCGATTTAGGCGTTGAGTGATTTGTCATGACTCAATGCCATAGACGGATTGGCATTGTGTGAGTTGAGCTCACTCAACGCCAATTTTCTTGGAAATAGTTCAGACTGATTTAGGCGTTGAGTGTGGTGGCTTGACTCAATGTGGCATTGAGTGGTCTCAACGCACTCAAAGCTTTTGGACTTGGAATTATTAGATACTATTGGCTTTGAGTGTGTTGACTGCACTCAATGCTTTTGCCTTAGAAGAATTCTCGGCCCAGATTGCTGGTTCTTATTAACAGACTGAATCGGGTTTTCGAGAATTGCGCCAAAATGACTTAATTGGCCCTGGTCCTTTCAATAGGACTTATTTAATACAATAATAAGCGGTCCAATAGTAGGGTGCCACGTGGCAGACAGTTTAACCCTAATTCTAATTAAATGAAGAGAGAGGAAGTGGCTATTCATGGTGTTTGAATGCCCTTGACCCCTCGTCTCTCTCCCAACCGAAGGAGATTCATCTCCCCTCATCAATTAGAGGAAATCAAGGGACTTTCCATGCTTTAAATTCCACGAATTTTCGGATTTGGGCTTCCTCTCGGGTTCGCCGAAAACTGCCCCTCCGGCGGCCGTGCCGCCTCTTGGCGGCCATTCCACCTCCCAACGATAGCCCCCACCTCAACGGAGGTTGAGGTGGTGGTGGTGGACGGCCAGGGAGGGGACTGGATGGCCGACAAATAGCTTTGAAAGCTGCTCCAGGTCTGGCTGATCCCGTCCATAGGCTGGAGGAAGAAGACGCAATCACAGCCGTTGATTGCTTGATTAATTTTAATTATCTTGTATTTGTCCCTTACAGTGCGCCTTTTTAGAAAAGAAAAATACGGTCCTTCAGGGCTGAACTATAAAAATTGTCAACCATGAAAATTGTAGCCCTTAAAGTCTAGTTTAATTTAAAATTTATTTCAACCCATTTGGGTAAGTGGTTTGACCAGAACACCCAAAATGATGCAGCTTATACATAGGTTTGACAAAAGACTAAATTGAGTTCCCATATCAATCTAGCCACCCAAATGACTTGAAATTTGAGTTGTTGGTCACTCTGTTCTATATCTAAAACATATCCAAAAATGAGAATTTTTGGAAAACATTTTTCTATAGTTTTTGTAATAATTTAATAAACCTTGTATGATTTAATTAGAGGGTCTAAAGACCTCTAAACCGACCAAAATTTTGGTGTCTATCTTTTAGGGTCATATTATTACTCTGATAAAAATCTCAGCCCAATTGAGTTTTATTTGAATGAGTTTTGGTGAGACCAAAGTGTGGCCCTTTAAGGGTTAATTAGGGCAAGAGTGAGCTTGGGGCATGGAGGGGACAATTCTCACCCAAAGGGGTTGGGACTTTGGCCAGAGCCGCAAGATTAGTTAAAACACCCTCTCATAGAGTTTTAGATGGATTGGGGTGGATTTTACCTAGGACCCTAGTTCAAACCCTAAGGTTGAACTTTGGGGGTTGTGAAGGACATAGAGTGATATGTCCTTGTATGGTTATGTTGTTTAGTCCATGTAATCTTAGGGTGGTAAAATGCCATAGGAGGGAATTTGGTAGTATTTGGACACATACACCCCACTTTAATCACTTTGAAATTATTTAGGTCTATACACCTTATGGAATAAATAAGGGCTCACATGACTTTGGACCTTCATGAAATTTTGGTAGGAGTAATTTTATAGTATTATTAAACTCTAAAATTTATTATAGGATGTTTAGAAAACAGTAGCTCATACTTGTAGGTATAATCTCCACCTTGCCCTTTTTGATTATATTGAAGTAACTATGGTTTAATTGTCTTAGAATGATATGAAACTCTGACAAAGTTAATCAAATACCATTTTTATACACTGATATATTAGTTGGAATAATTGGGTATCTCCTCTTAGTACTTCATGTGTAAAGTGATCTAGTGCACCTTTTTTTGATAAATAGATAATAAATATTATATCTTGCTGGAAAATTCTTTTACTTGGCCAGAGAATCTTTTAGGGCATAATAAAGCCTATAAAATTATTACATGTTATTTGGATGAGTTTATAAGAATGTTGTTTCACAAAGTGCTCTCTAATGAGTTTATTTGAAGTATTTTTCGATATAGCCCACTGACCTTGGAATTATATGAAACTTAGTCAGTAATGTTTTATGATCATGATAAAGCTTTGGTAAAGTTTATATAATTTTTGGACTATGAGTTGTGGTACTCCCTTCTTTACCTTTAATTATCAGAATTTCCTTGAATTAATTATTTAGAGGTTAATAAATTTACGAAAATCTATGAAATTTGGTACTCACTAATAGTTTGCCATCATACACTCTTCATAATTTTTGGGTGGCCATAACTTAAGAAAATCTAGTACTTCATGATCAAAATTACTTATGGCCTAACTTTTGGGAAAATTTAATAAATGTCAAAATAATTAGGAAAATTACAAGTTTCTTGATTTATGCTAAGGCTCTGTTTGGCGCGGCTGCAGCGACTGGAGAAGCAGTGGTGGGAAGCAGTGGTGGAATAATCAGCTGTTTTGCAGAGTGGTGGCAGAATTTGTGAATCTGTTTGGAAGAACAGCGTTTGCAGTGCTGTTTCAAACATATCACATGAACTAAAACTTTGTAAAAATCAATCAAAAAATTCTTTTACAATAATTTATATAACTTATATTATTTTAACATTTATAAATTATAATATAAATTATTATAATCCTATTATTATAATGTTTATAAATTATAATATAAATTATAATATAAATTATACTATAAAATATAATCCAAATTATAATATAAAATATATTATAAAATATATTATAAAAATAATATAAAAGGGGGGCAGCAGCGCTGCAGCCAAGGCTGCAGGCCTGCAGCGCTGCTGCTATTTTTGAGTCGCAGAAAATTTCCGCGACTCAAAAACAGCGGCCCCCCCGCTAAAATCCACGGTGGCTGATGCCACCGTGGTACCCTCTAAAACATGTTTGGCTCGGCGTTTGGAAAATCCGCAGTCCGCCGCTCTCAAAACGCCGCGCCAAACAGAGCCTAAATGTGTTATGATAAACCCCCAATAATTATCATAGTGCTTTTAGATGAAAATTTGGAGTACCTCCTGTCATGTACATCATCTAGCTTAGGTTGGTCTGCATTTAGTAAAACTGCGAAAATTGTGATAACATGTGGAATGGACATAGGGAGATGGGGTTAATAGTTTACTGATCCTGGTAAAGTGAAAAAGAAAAATAGAGCTTCATTAGGAGTCATGATGAGGAGAGTGTTGGGTAGACTATCGTTAAGAGGCATTCAGGATCGACGGAAGATTGTCTTTCCCGTGGAGAGAGAGAGAGAGTCAAAATAGACTAGGGTAAGATCCAGTGTAATATAAAAAGGGATCGGGAATTGGGTAATAAAAAATAATAGTAAGTGCCTTGTGAAAGGGAACGATGGGCTTCAGCTACCATCATAGTTCCTAGTGCCCTGTGAGAGCCCTTCACTCAGAATGCCTTGTGCATTCCGAGGTTAACGTAAGCCGTAAGTCTAATGGATTAAAAGAGTAATTAGAAATACTTTAGGGTTACACTTACACTCACACTCCCCAGTGTTGTGGGAGTTAGGTTGGGTCTCACGAGCAGTAGAATCGGTGGTTTTGGTGATGGGAAGGTTATCCCGGCGAGCCGATGGCTCAATAGATATTTGTGACAGACGAGATAGTATGGGGAGCCTTGGCTCGGTGGGAAACACATTAATATTGCATGTGCATAAAATATAAGGTGGTGGTTCTTTAGTATTGGAGAGTCGTAACACCGACACCAATACGTTGACTCGGCAAGTGTGGTTTAGCACTTAGCCAAATAAAGTCCGGTGGGCCAGCTGGCAAGAGTACGCAGGAGCTCCGCTTAGTGCACCAATGTTGAGGCGTACGATAGGTATTATTGTAGTGTTGATATCGGTTTAGAGGTGGGCGAGGCCCAACCCACCGCTTCCGTTTGCCACTACAGAGGTATCCTGGGAGGTTAGGCTCCAAAAAGGGGGAACTAAAGGTCTGTGTGCACAGAGTCGGGTGTGTGTTTTGCATTTGCATGTTCTTATCATAAAATACTTGCATGACAAAGCATAGTCATTTCATATAACCCTTGACACCTGTTGTATAAATTAGTATGAGAATCTTCATGCAATATGCCTTGCAAAATGACCCCTTAGTCTATATGTTTGTTTGGGCATTCCTATAGGTCATGGTTACTTACATACTTTACCTTTTTGTACTTTACTTGCTCACCTTGTTCATGTGTATACTCATATTGCATACCTACTATTTGCTTACTTGTACTTGCTGTGATTTTATGCTAATGATAGACTAGTTCCACCGTCACCTGCTTACTTTTATTACTCTACACCTTAAATACCTTCCCTTTCCTTCTCCCCACTCGGTGCTTAGGAGCCATGAGCGAGGGGTAGGGGATGATAGGACTTAGTCTTTTAGACTAATGGTCGTTGACCAAATCATTTTAGGTGATAGTGGAGCCGAACTAGGAGATGCAGCCCCAGAGGTCGGTGTAACGGCCTCCTTAGCCCACAGCTCGAAAGGACGGCCGCCGGCACCCCCAGTACCACGCTCGCAAGGGTTCAGCCTAACCAGGTATGCATACCATACACCCCAACCCCTCTCTATCCACAGTCGGGTTGTTGAGGCCGGGGATCGAACTCGAGACCTCCTTGATAAGGAGTTTTAAATAGTTGGTGATGAGGAGTGGTTTGAAAACTCCTTATCAAGGAGGTCTCGGGTTCGATCCCCGGCCTCAATAACCTGCCTGTGGATGGAGAGGGGTTGGGGTGCATGGTCTGCAGACCTATTTAGGCTGAACCGTTGTGAGCGTGGTGCTAGGGGTGCCGGCGGTCGTCCTTTCGAGCTATGGGCTGGGGAGGCCATTACAACCGTTAAAGGGCTGCAGCCCGTACACCCCAAAGCCTCTCGCACCTGTTTATCGGCCGCGCGCATTGTTGGCATTGGGTTTCGAACCCGCAACCCTTGATAAGGATCCTTAACACCACTCCTCATCACTAAATGCTCTTGGAGACGGGACAGTCTAGCACAGAAGTTCAGGCAGTAGGGATAGTGAGTCCCGATCATTAGCAGTTTATTATAGATTTGCTTCTGCATTAAGTGACTTGTAGTGAGGATGTAACATCCCATTTCCGGCTAGACCCCTAGGAGTCGGTTGGTCGTGATAGAACCCTAGGAAGCCCAAAAATTGAAATAAATCGATCGAGATTTCGGGTCACGGGTTGGTCACGCCCGTGACCGACCCGTCACGGCCGTGACTTAGGGCGTGACTACTTCGACGATCGTCGATCTCCGTGAGACGATCGTCGAACTTGCAGCCCGGGCATGTCACGCCCGTGACCAAGGTGTCACGCCCGTGACCTAGGGCGTGACTCCTTCGACGATCGTCGATCTCCGTGAGACGATCGTTGAACTTGCAGCCCGGGCATATCACGCCCGTGACCAAGGTGTCACGCCCGTGACCTAGGGCATGACTCCTTCGACGATCGTCGATCTCCATAAGGAGATCGTCGAAATTGAGACCCGGGCCTGTCACGCCCATGACCTAGGTATCACGCCAGTGACCTAGGGCGTGACCACCCTTCGATGACCGTCGATCTCAGTTCGACGATCGTCGACCTCAGAATTGCCGTTCGGGCCTGTCACGCCCGTGACTTAGGTGTCACGCCCGTGACCTAGGGCATAACCACCCTTCGACGACCGTCGATCTCAGTTCGACGATCGTCGATCGCAGAATTGTCACCCGGGCCTGTCACGCCCGTGACCTAAGTGTCACGCCCGTGACATTGGCCAAAACGACGGTTCAGGCCCGAAATTATTCTAACACGCGTGGTAATAATTGCTGGTGTAGGAAGTTACACCAGGAGTAATTACGGGCTGTTTTTCCTTCTGTAATTATACAATAAAGGAGGAAATGTTGGTCCAATAGGAATCGACCTGGCAAACACCTGTTCATCTTCCACCGTTTCCTATCCCTTCACTATAACCGAAAGATTATTAAGGGGAGCCTTCATGACCATTAAGGCTTTACCCTTTCACCTCCCCACTTGCTGACTTATAAAAGTCCACTTGGAGCAAGAGGAGAAGTTTACACGCTCAATCAAACGGATCAGATCTTCGTTCTTGCTGTAGGAGAAGTTCGGCTACACCACCACTGCGCCATGGCACCCCGTCGTTCATCTCGCCTCCAAACCGCGAACAAGGTCCTCCTCTGCTTCTTCTCTTTAATGGGTAGATCTTAGGATTCTTAGAAAGGAAGTTCGCGCTCAACGGAGCCGGGCCCATCTCTCGTTTTCATGGAAAACCATTAAGAATGTATTCTTGAGTTCGCCGGAAACCGCCACCTCCGGCGGCCAAACCACCGCCGACCGCTAGCCATCGCCTCAACGGAGGAGGTGGTGGTGGTGGCTGGCCAGGGAAGTGACCGAACTGCCGGCGACGGATCACAGAAAGGTTATAGGAAAAATGGTTTTCTGAGTCTGGTTTCGGGTTCATGTAGAAGATGTACAGTAGAATCAATTTTATAATTTATAAATTAAGTGTATAATACATAGAGGAAAGATATATTATCTGAGTATATGTTGAGGCTGCGAAATGAGGCGCTTAGAGGCCGTTTTAGGAAAAATGACCAGTCACGAAAGTTGTATCCCTTCGAGTCTAGTTTAATTTAAAATTGGTTTCAATTCGTTTGGTTAAGCGTTTCAGCCGCTGCACCCGTCTTAGTGGGGGCTGTACCTAGAGTTGGGCAGAAATTAAAATGGATGCCCACTCTTCGTCCCTTGTCCAAATGACCTGAAATTTGCGCAGGGGGTTAACCTTAGCAATACCTAAAGGCAGACCAAAAATGGGAATTTTTGGAGATACTTTGCCTAAAGTTTTTGTTTTAATTTAATAAACTTAGAGGAATTTATTTTAGTGGTCAAATGACCTCCAAACCCTCCCAAATTTTGGTGAGTGGTCCCTGACTATTAAACCTAGGTCTGTACGAAATTCCAATTGATTTGGAGGAGTTTTGGGTGGGAAACCTTCTACCCTTAACTATGCATTAGTGAGACATCTTTTAGTAAAAAGTGCGCTAAGAGTTTGGAAATGGAGTGGACAAATCTCCTCAAAAGAGGCTGATGTTGTGGCCACTAATTTGTTGAGTCTATGTCTACCCTCTTGGGTAACATGGTGTGGATTAGGGTGGATTTTACCCTAAGAGATTGGCTCAAATCCAGTGGGTGGGAGTTTGAGGTTTGTGAAGGACATAGGAGCAAAAGCTCTTGTATGCCCTTGAAATTTGGATGAGAGGGGGATGATATGAGGAAAACCCTCTGGTTGAAATAGTGGAGGAATTGGGGGTAATTAGGTACCTCAAAAGTTGAGATTTTGGATTATGATAAAAATGTAATTTAGTTATTTTAAGTACTAAATCTAATCCAAAAATTATGAAACTCGGGAGGAGGGAGTTTTAGGATGTTTTAGACTTATGGTAATTTTCCTGGAATTTTATGATTAATAAATATTATACTTCATGTGTTAAATGATTATTAGCCCGATTTGTTGTTTAAATTATTTGGAAGTTTTAAATTAATTATAATCAGTTAAAATTCTGGATTTAAATCTTGACTAGTAGAACATTGATTCCTGAATTTTTTATAGAATTTTATGTTGAGAAATTTTAGAGGTTCATTCGTAATGTTTTAATATGGGCTTTTGAGCATAAAAATAAATTAGGGCTTGTACAATTGCTGGAAAATTATGATAGTTGGAACTTAAGTTTTTTAGGCCCTTTTATATCACTGGGAATTATTTGGGAATTTTTAGAGTTACTGTTATAGCTCTTGATTCACAAAGCATGTTAGATTGTAATTTAGTATTTGATTTATTATGATTTAATTACCAGCAAGAAAATTATGGGATTCTGTCAAAGTTATTTTCATGATAAAACCAGCACCCTGTATTTTATTTGAATTATTTGGAGGACAAATTAAGATAGTTTATTCATTAAGCTTGAAATAACTGAAATAATGATTAAATAAGTTCAGGCCCTTGAAAATCATTGTAAAACTATCAAACTTTGGAAACTTGATATTTAGGCCTACTATTATTTACCTTAATTTTTTGATAGCTGGAATCAACTAGAATGTTATACCTCATGTTCAAAATGATGATATTAGACCCTTAAGAATAAATAAATAAGTTATCGGATTTATTAGGAAAATTCCAATATTGTGGATTTAGGCAAATCTTGTTAGGATAGACCCCCGATAAATAAATGGTGGCATTTGGATGAAAAAGTAAATTACGTGTAATCTTGATTATCGTGTAGCCTAGGTGAGTCCCTAGGAGGTTTGGTTTAGCACTGATGGTAGTTGGAAGATTAGGTGTTACGCGGGTATGGCGGAAGACCGTCTTTCCATGTGGAGAGGGTGAAGAGTCAAGCTACCCTAGGTTTAGTTTAATGTAACTCTTAAAGGGAAAAAGGTAAGGTGAGAAACCAATTAAACTAAGTGCCTTGCGAAAGGGAACTTCGGGCCGTAATGCCGCCGTCTTGGTTCCTAGTGACCCTTGAGAGCCCTTCACGGGGAATACCGGGGGCAGTCCTGAGCTAACGTAAACTGTAATAACAAACTGGCAAGAGTAACTTAGTAACTAGGGCTACACCTTTCACAAACACTGTTGGCACAGGAAGATTGATGGGAGCTTCGGCTCGGTTGGTTTGGAGAGGGACGTTTTGGTCCGGGGAGCTTCGGCTCGGTTGGTTTGGAGAGGGACGTTTTGGTCCGGGGAGCTTCGGCTCGGTTGGTTTGGAGACGGACGTTTTGGTCCGGGGGCTTCAGCTCGGTTTTTGTGTGTTTACGATTAAACTTGCATGTGCATAAAATAGGGAAAAGTTAAGGTGGTGGGTTTTCGATATCGGGGAGTTCGATTGCACCGACACCGATATCGTTGACTCGGCGAGGTGATTAACACTTCGCCAACAGAAGTCCGGTGCGTCAGCCAGCAAGAGTACGCAGACGTCCGCTTAGTGCACCAAGCGTTGAGGCGTACGATAGGTCAGACCAGTGGTGCTTTTACTGGTTTTGAGGTGGGCGAGGCCCAACCCACCGCTTCTGTCCGCCACTACGGAGGTATCCTGGGAGGTAACGGCTCCGAAAGGGGGAACTAAATGTTTGTGTGCATAGAGTCGGGTGTGTGAGTTGCACTTGCAGGTTTCATCATACCCACATGCATGTCATAGCATAATCGATCCATTTAACCCTGACACCTAAAGTATAAGTGGTATGGGACGCTTATACATTAGGACCTGTTAAACGACCCCTTGGTCTATAGGCTTGTGTGGGCAAGTTTATAAATCAAAGGTTAATTTCAATATATATATACATATTGTTGATTGAGAACCGTCACCCCAACGTATAAGTGGTATGGGACACTCTATACGATGGGAGCCTTGCAGAAGATCCCTTGGCTTATGCGCTTTCGCACATAAGTTAAGGTTACTTTTCTTACTTTCTGTTTTCTGTCATATTATTATAGAATTGCTAGATTAGTTCCGCTGCCATCTGTTTCTTGATTAATCTCTACCTTCATGTCCTTCCCTTTCTTCCTCTCCGCTCGGTACTTAGGAGCCATGGGGGAAGGGGTAGGGGATGATAGTGCTTAGTCTTTATGACTAACGGTTTTCGAACCGCATCATTTAGGGGATCGTGGAGCCCAGCATGGAGGAGCAGCCCCATAGATCGGTGCGCCTGGAGATGGGGCAGTCTAGCTCCGGAGTTCATACAGTAGGGACCGTGAGTCTCGACCCTGAGTAGTTCCTGTTTTTGCTTCCGCATGAGAGACTTGTAGTGAGGACATTTTGTACCGGGCATAAGCCCGCATTTTATAGTACTCTGATTATTGTTATTCTGTGGACACTCCCTTCGTGGAGTTATATATATATATGTGATTTATTTCTAGTGGACTTGCTCTTACTTCAATTATTGTGCTACCTTTTCTGTGATCGAATCGGCCGGAAGAATCAGCGCCTTGTGGTGATGACCCCCTTCAGGACGTGAAGGTGTCACCGCAAAGCGGCGATTCTGGGCCTAAGACCCCGGGTTTTTAATAAGAAAAAAAAGGGGGGTCTTACAGAGGATCATGTTGTATTAGGCAGGAACCCTCTTATTAGTACTTTTATTTATCATTACTGTGGACTCTCCTTCTGTGGAGATTTATTTTATATTCATGTGATTTCTCGTGGACCAGTATTTTAGTTTTACTTTACTCTTTAAACTTACTCATCTCTTCTGCGATCGATATGGCTGTCAGGATTGGCGTTTTGTAGTGATGACCTTCCTGGGTGCGTTGGTGTCACCGTAAAGCGGAGGTTCTTGGCATAAGACCCGGTTGGTTTAAAAGAAAAAAAGTGGTCTTACACGTGTTCCTTTGGATAGGATTCCTTCCCCAACCCCCAGGGAAACTCCTAAGAGATTGAGTGCAGGAACTGAGGGGGAGCCAGCTGCTACTTCAGTCGCAGAGAGTCCAATTCCAGTTCAAGATGCTGAGATTATAGTTCCAGAGATAGGGAATATTCTGACAGAGGTTGCCAAGATTGCTCAGACTGCTGTTGATGAGTTAGTGCCATATGAGGCCGTGATTTCTGCTATTGTTGAAGATGATTTGAATGTTGATGACTATAGAATAGATGCTAATGAGGAAATGGTGGTTACTGATGAGACCAAAGCTGGTGATAATGTTAATGATGGTTCTGAGCATGTGTCAGTGGACAATATGATTGTCCCTCTCATAGAGATTCCTCTTGCTTCAGCTACAGAGGGGGGAGGTGACTTAGTTCTCAATATCGGTTGCTACTTAAGTTGGCAAGTTTATTCGCAAACTTGAGAAAAGAGTTGCCAAGGCGACATATACTCCTCCAGTTATTCCAGAGGAGGTTGTAACAACCCGCATTTTCTCAAAATTTAAATGTATATCAGAGTAAGAGAAAACACGTGTGTGATGGCATGTCATGCAGGGGATAACTGCAAATGTTCAGGCAAATACCAATTCTAACATAGTTTATGAAAATACCAAGTTATGATGTGATAAAATCATGATTTAAGTAAAGTTTTGGATGGTCATATCCCTCGGCTCAGTGGATCAACTAGTGCACAATTGAAAATGTAATTATATGGTGTAGATGTCGCGAAGGCCGGCGAGCCGGCGCTCGCGAAGGCCGGCGAGCCGGCGCTCGCGAAGGCCGGCGAGCCGGCGCTCGCGAAGGCCGGCGAGCCGGCGCTCGCGAAGGCCGGCGAGCCGGCGCTCGCGAAGGCCGGCGAGCCGGCGCTCGCGAAGGCCGGCGAGCCGGCGCTCGCGAAGGCCGGCGAGCCGGCGCTCGCGAAGGCCGGCGAGCCGGCGCTCGCGAAGGCCGGCGAGCCGGCGCTAAAATCGAGCCGGCGCTCGCGAAGGCCGGCGAGCCGGCGCTTCGCGAAGGCCGGCGAGCCGGCGCTCGCGAAAGCCGGCGCTCGCGAAGGCCGGCGAGCCGGCGCTCGCGAAGGCCGGCGAGCCGGCGCTCGCGAAGGCCGGCGAGCCGGCGCTCGCGAAGGCCGGCGAGCCGGCGCTCGCGAAGGCCGGCGAGCCGGCGCTCGCGAAGGCCGGCGAGCCGGCGCTCGCGAAGGCCGGCGAGCCGGCGCTCGCGAAGGCCGGCGAGCCGGCGCTCGCGAAGGCCGGCGAGCCGGCGCTCGCGAAGGCCGGCGAGCCGGCGCTCGCGAAGGCCGGCGAGCCGGCGCTCGCGAAGGCCGGCGAGCCGGCGCTCGCGAAGGCCGGCGAGCCGGCGCTCGCGAAGGCCGGCGAGCCGGCGCTCGCGAAGGCCGGCGAGCCGGCGCTCGCGAAGGCCGGCGAGCCGGCGCTCGCGAAGGCCGGCGAGCCGGCGCTCGCGAAGGCCGGCGAGCCGGCGCTCGCGAAGGCCGGCGAGCCGGCGCTCGCGAAGGCCGGCGAGCCGGCGCTCGCGAAGGCCGGCGAGCCGGCGCTCGCGAAGGCCGGCGAGCCGGCGCTCGCGAAGGCCGGCGAGCCGGCGCTCGCGAAGGCCGGCGAGCCGGCGCTCGCGAAGGCCGGCGAGCCGGCGCTCGCGAAGGCCGGCGAGCCGGCGCTCGCGAAGGCCGGCGAGCCGGCGCTCGCGAAGGCCGGCGAGCCGGCGCTCGCGAAGGCCGGCGAGCCGGCGCTCGCGAAGGCCGGCGAGCCGGCGCTCGCGAAGGCCGGCGAGCCGGCGCTCGCGAAGGCCGGCGAGCCGGCGCTCGCGAAGGCCGGCGAGCCGGCGCTCGCGAAGGCCGGCGAGCCGGCGCTCGCGAAGGCCGGCGAGCCGGCGCTCGCGAAGGCCGGCGAGCCGGCGCTCGCGAAGGCCGGCGAGCCGGCGCTCGCGAAGGCCGGCGAGCCGGCGCTCGCGAAGGCCGGCGAGCCGGCGCTCGCGAAGGCCGGCGAGCCGGCGCTCGCGAAGGCCGGCGAGCCGGCGCTCGCGAAGGCCGGCGAGCCGGCGCTCGCGAAGGCCGGCGAGCCGGCGCTCGCGAAGGCCGGCGAGCCGGCGCTCGCGAAGGCCGGCGAGCCGGCGCTCGCGAAGGCCGGCGAGCCGGCGCTCGCGAAGGCCGGCGAGCCGGCGCTCGCGAAGGCCGGCGAGCCGGCGCTCGCGAAGGCCGGCGAGCCGGCGCTCGCGAAGGCCGGCGAGCCGGCGCTCGCGAAGGCCGGCGAGCCGGCGCTCGCGAAGGCCGGCGAGCCGGCGCTCGCGAAGGCCGGCGAGCCGGCGCTCGCGAAGGCCGGCGAGCCGGCGCTCGCGAAGGCCGGCGAGCCGGCGCTCGCGAAGGCCGGCGAGCCGGCGCTCGCGAAGGCCGGCGAGCCGGCGCTCGCGAAGGCCGGCGAGCCGGCGCTCGCGAAGGCCGGCGAGCCGGCGCTCGCGAAGGCCGGCGAGCCGGCGCTCGCGAAGGCCGGCGAGCCGGCGCTCGCGAAGGCCGGCGAGCCGGCGCTCGCGAAGGCCGGCGAGCCGGCGCTCGCGAAGGCCGGCGAGCCGGCGCTCGCGAAGGCCGGCGAGCCGGCGCTCGCGAAGGCCGGCGAGCCGGCGCTCGCGAAGGCCGGCGAGCCGGCGCTCGCGAAGGCCGGCGAGCCGGCGCTCGCGAAGGCCGGCGAGCCGGCGCTCGCGAAGGCCGGCGAGCCGGCGCTCGCGAAGGCCGGCGAGCCGGCGCTCGCGAAGGCCGGCGAGCCGGCGCTCGCGAAGGCCGGCGAGCCGGCGCTCGCGAAGGCCGGCGAGCCGGCGCTCGCGAAGGCCGGCGAGCCGGCGCTCGCGAAGGCCGGCGAGCCGGCGCTCGCGAAGGCCGGCGAGCCGGCGCTCGCGAAGGCCGGCGAGCCGGCGCTCGCGAAGGCCGGCGAGCCGGCGCTCGCGAAGGCCGGCGAGCCGGCGCTCGCGAAGGCCGGCGAGCCGGCGCTCGCGAAGGCCGGCGAGCCGGCGCTCGCGAAGGCCGGCGAGCCGGCGCTCGCGAAGGCCGGCGAGCCGGCGCTCGCGAAGGCCGGCGAGCCGGCGCTCGCGAAGGCCGGCGAGCCGGCGCTCGCGAAGGCCGGCGAGCCGGCGCTCGCGAAGGCCGGCGAGCCGGCGCTCGCGAAGGCCGGCGAGCCGGCGCTCGCGAAGGCCGGCGAGCCGGCGCTCGCGAAGGCCGGCGAGCCGGCGCTCGCGAAGGCCGGCGAGCCGGCGCTCGCGAAGGCCGGCGAGCCGGCGCTCGCGAAGGCCGGCGAGCCGGCGCTCGCGAAGGCCGGCGAGCCGGCGCTCGCGAAGGCCGGCGAGCCGGCGCTCGCGAAGGCCGGCGAGCCGGCGCTCGCGAAGGCCGGCGAGCCGGCGCTCGCGAAGGCCGGCGAGCCGGCGCTCGCGAAGGCCGGCGAGCCGGCGCTCGCGAAGGCCGGCGAGCCGGCGCTCGCGAAGGCCGGCGAGCCGGCGCTCGCGAAGGCCGGCGAGCCGGCGCTCGCGAAGGCCGGCGAGCCGGCGCTCGCGAACGGCCGGCGAAGGCCGGCGAGCCGGCGCTCGACGAAGGCCGGCGAGCCGGCGCTCGAGCCGGCGCTCGCGAAGGCCGGCGAGCCGGCGCTCGACGAAGGCCGGCGAGCCGGCGCTCGACGAAGGCCGGCGAGCCGGCGCTCGACGAAGGCCGGCGAGCCGGCGCTCGACGAAGGCCGGCGAGCCGGCGCTCGACGAAGGCCGGCGAGCCGGCGCTCGACGAAGGCCGGCGAGCCGGCGCTCGCGGCCGGCGAGCCGGCGCTCGACGGCCGGCGAGCCGGCGCTCCGGCGCCGGCGAGCCGGCGCTCGACGGCCGGCGAGCCGGCGCTCGACGACCGGCGAGCCGGCGCTCGGCGAACGCCGGCGAGCCGGCGCTCGGCGGCCGCCGAGCCGGCGCTCGGCGGCCGCCGAGCCGGCGCTCGGCCGCCGCCGAGCCGGCGCTCGGCCGCCGATCGGCGGCCGCCGCCGAGCCGGCGCTCGGCGGCCGCCGCCGAGCCGGCGCTCGGCGGCCGCCGCCGAGCCGGCGCTCGGCGGCCGCCGCCGAGCCGGCGCTCGGCGGCCGCCGCCGAGCCGGCGCTCGGCGGCCGCCGGCGCTCGGCGGCCGCCGGCCGCCGGCGCTCGGCGGCCGCCGGCGAGCCGGCGCTCGGCGGCGGCCGGCGAGCCGGCGCTCGGCGGCCGCCGGCGAGCCGGCGCTGCCGGCGCTCGGCGGCCGCCGGCGAGCCGGCGCTCGGCGGCCGCTCGTGCGATTATTTTTATTCTCGTTTGGCGTTACGATGACGCGTTTCCGTGTCTTGTGCCATTTGTGGAGTGTGGTTTAGCTCCTTAGAACTGAGTGCCCTATTCTGTAGCCTATTGGCAAGATCTCCCTAGCAAGCCGAGTCGTTTTGGGTGACCCGGTGTGGCCTCTCGGGGGGATGTTGGTGTTTGGCTTTATTTGGGTATAACTCGAGTTCTGTTCGTCGAAAATTTATTTCGACTTCGCCATTGTGTTCGTAGCGTGGGTATTTAGCTACGGTGCGAAATTCGTCGAATTCCGAGGTAGTTCGGTTTTCACGTCGATTTGGTGCTTTATGTAATTTTGTAATTAATTATATAATTATTTAATTATATATATATATATAGAATGAGAGGCACGCATCATCTTCTCCGATTAAAAGAAACCGCCGGCCCTGTACGAGAGAACGGAGAAACCGCCTACCCTTCCCTTCGGACGCCGATTCCCAGAGCGTTTGTGGACGGAATTCGATTCCGAGAGTGGATTCGGATTGCTCTCGTCAAGACCTTCATTCCTGCGGTAAGAATTCGATTTTCGTGGAGTTTTGGGAGGATTGGAATTTTCGGTTTTGAAAGCTTTCCGCCATTAATGGCCGAGTGTTTGTTTTAGGTGTTGCGGCCGTTTTGATCCGTGCGAAGAGGAGGAAAGCAGTCCAAAGCTTCGCTGTGAATTGAGGCAAGTGGTATTCTTGCCCTTGCCAAGTTTTCTTTTCGATTTTCTTGCTGAAATTGGAATCCCGGTTAGCCCAGGTTAGAGGCCTTGTTGTTCTCATTTTCTTGCTAACTATAGGGCTTAGTTCTTCCTACTGAAACCCCCCCTATTTTGTGATGATTGGAATCCAAATTGTCGGCGTGGAGCCGTTGTTTCCCTTTATTTTGATTGTTTCTCTGGTTCGGGTGTAGCCAAGAGGGAGAGTTAGGAGGGGGGGTGTGGTTGCCGATTTTTCGTTAAGGAATCACTCGAATGATTTGGCATAGCTCGTATGGTAGTGGTGCGCGACGTTGATAGTTGTCTGCTGCTACTGCAGTGGCGTGAGTCGTGTGCGCGTTCCGGTGTCGTTCGGGAAATTCCAAACGGTACAGGTTAGCCGCGCACGGTCATCAACCGTTAGGGCGCACGACCACTGGTCGTGTGCCTCTGCTCGTGCGCGGCTGTCTTTCAGATTCTAAAGTTCTGTCTCGGAAAATCGGACGAGCACTGGCAACAGTGCGCACGACCAATGGTCGTGCGACACTGATCGTGCGCAGTTGCTAGGTTTTCTGTCAGGTTTTCCAGGTTCGCTTCGCACGATCATCAGCCGATGAGTGCACACGACCACTGATCGTGCGTCACTGATCGTGCGCTTTGTATATTTTCTTTTGCTAGGCGAATTTAGATGGTTTCGAGTGCGGGAGTTTAGATACTCAAGTGGCAGGCAACTACTCGAGTTCTGGATCTTCTGCCTTGGTCGTTCGACTATCGTCGAGCTCCGTATTCTTTAGTGGGCTTGTGGGTAGTGGTATTATTTTGGCGGCGAGTGAGGCTAGCTCACTCAACGCCAAAGTTTAGGTAGGCACTGAGTGGGTTTCACTCAACTCCTAGTCGTGTTGGTTTATTTCAACACTCTTCCTTTACCTTGTATTTCGTTTCCGAGTGGATTTCCAGTTGTATTTCTGGGTTTTCCTTGTCGGCCGTTTTCTTTATTTTCCTAAAGGCCGAATCGTGGGTCGTGATTAGTAGTGGTGGTTGTAGCTCTTTATGGGGGTGGAGTTGTGTGATATAGCCAAGGCCACCCATGTTTTCTTGCTCTAGGTACGGGCTGGGCATGTCGGGTGGAAGGTCCCTTGTGTTTTCACGTGTTGACCCTCGAGCTTTTGACTTGGACATGATGGATTGGGGGACTGCGTTTGCCTTCGATCCGGTTCCTCGTTGTTGTTTTTGCTACTATCACTTCCCACAGTTTAGGGTGTTAGAAGTTTCTTCTTTGGTAGTTTGCAGCATTCTGGCTCTTGGCAGCCTAGTAGGCCCTACAGGATGTGGTTCCTGGGCTGGGTCGTTGTTGTTTCTTTGCACGTTGTGCATTTCTTGTGGTCCTATTTTGGACAGTTATGACTCTTTCTACTGCATGTTTTTCTGGTATTTTTCCCCTTTTGGTTGACTCTTTCATGCTGTTTTACTTTGTTTAGCTTGCTGAGGTATTCTGTTTTCTTTTAGAATACCCCAGGTTCTGAGCTGTAGCCAGTCTGGTGGCTAGTGGGAGGTGGTGTTGTTGGTGGACTCCCGGACCTTGGAGTTCTGTTTACCTTGTTAGTGAGGTTGTTTTCAGTACTCTCTTACAGACATATATTTGTGCTAGTGGGTTCGTGTCAGGTTGTTGGCGCCCACTGGTAGTTTTTACCTTGTACTAGATATATACTATTGCTGCTACCATTTTCTGGAGATAGTCTACTTGCTCTGAGAAGGTTTTATGCTAGGTTGCTAGTTATTTTTAAACTATAATTGTTATTATAAATAAAGCTCATGATCAGCATGTTTATTAAGCGAAATCACTATTTTTCCAAATCACGTATAAAGACCATTTTCTTATATATTACATAAATTTAATGTAGAGTCTTGCATAGCATGAGTGGTTCTCTTGGAACCCTTATGCGCTCCTTAGGAGGTTAAACCTAAATAAAGTATTTTTCCGCAGCGTATAAATATAGTTTTCTTTTGTGGACTAGGTGATCCACTGAGCCGAGGGATACGGTCTCAAAAATATAACTGATTTTCTATTCATTAAGCATATGATTTTCTTGCATAAAGATTGTAGTTGGTTTTGCCTGAGCGTCAGCAGTTATCCCCTGCTTGACGTGGCATCATGACGCGTGTTTTCTCTTACTCTGATAATTCTTAATTCAGAGAAAATGCGGGTTGTGACAGTTGGTATCAGAGGGAGGTTGCTTGACAAGTTAGTTGAGCAACCTTCCTTGGATGCTTTTAGTAGTTCAGCATCATGTCATTCACACACCGATATGTCATCAGCACGTCTTGGCAAAAGCACGAACACTACACTCATAGCATAACATGAAGTATACGGGGCATATTATGTAGTTTGGGATGCATAATATGTGTTCGTATATGGATCCACCATAGGGGCTACATGTGAGGGTTATGTAGTATGGGATGCATAACCTCACCACATGACTGTGACTAGCACGTTTCTTTTTCGTTGCATGGAAATGTTATGTAGTATGGGATGCATAACATTTTCATGCGTACGCCGCTCATAGCATGCATTAGGGCCTTTTTTTAGAATGCATAACACAATCATGCATATCATATCATTGCATAAGCACAACGCGCCGAGCTAAAGATTTGCAGGATGACATATGTACACACATGAGTTTTCAAATTAACATAAGTTCATGCATCCGATCTAGGCACAAGAGTTAGTAAGGTGGTGGTTAACCATCCTAGGTTAGGGCATATCATCTAATTATTATGAAGAAGATAAACTCTCAGAGCAAGTTTAACAGCTTTAAGTCTATATCTACATATGTATTGTCTGTACTGGTAATCGGTTCTAGTCGTGGGATTTGGATCTGATTTGCGTTGTAATGATTTTTAGGATGGCTAGGCGTCCTGTGACTCGATCGACTCCCCTGTCTGAGGGTGAATCTTCTGGAGCTCAGAACGATGCGGTGATCGAGAGTCTGCGTCAGAGTAGCGAAGCTATGGGCAGGCAGTTGGAGGAGATTCCTATTGTTCGTGGTTTCGCCGATGTTTTTCCTGATGATCTTCCTGGTATCCCTCCTGAGCGGGAGGTGGAGTTTGTTATTGATTTGGAGCCGGGTACGCGTCCTATTGCTAAGGCGCCGTACCGGATGGCCCCTCGTGAGCTAGAGGATTTGCGAATTCAGTTAGATGAGTTGTTGGCTAAAGGTTTTATCAGGCAGAGTTCGTCGCCTTGGGGTGCTCCTGTTTTGTTCGTAAAGAAGAAAGATGGGTCGATGCGGCTTTGCATCGACTATAGAGAGTTGAACAAGGTCACTATCAAGAACAGGTACCCTCTGCCGAGGATCGATGATTTATTTGACCAGTTGCGTGGTAGCACGGTGTTCTCCAAGATCGATCTTCGTTCGGGCTATCATCAGCTCAGGATCCGTGAGGCAGATATTCCACGGACTGCGTTTAGGTCGAGGCATGGACACTTTGAGTTTTTGGTGATGTCGTTTGGTTTGACCAACGCACCATCAGCTTTCATGGACATGATGAATCGGGTATTCAAGGATTTCCTAGACAAGTTCGTGGTGGTCTTCATTGATGATGTGTTGGTTTATTCTCGCAGTGCTGAGGAGCATGAGCAGCATCTGCGCTTGGTACTATCAGAATTGAGGAACCACAAGTTATTCGCCAAGTTGAGCAAGTGCGAATTTTGGTTGCCTCAGGTTTCTTTTCTAGGCCACGTGGTGAACAAGGATGGGATCTCGGTTGACCCAGAAAAGATTGCAGCAGTGATGGATTGGAGTAGGCCGAATACTCCTAAGGAGATCAGAAGTTTCTTAGGGTTGGCTGGCTATTACAGGAAATTCGTGGAGGGTTTCTCTTCTCTAGCCGCACCTTTGACCAAGCTGACTCAGAAGAATGTGGCTTTTGTTTGGAGCGAGAAGTGCGAAGAAGCTTTTCTGGAGTTAAAGAGGAGATTGTGTACTGCTCCCGTTCTGACCCTTCCTACTGAGGGCGTGGATTATGATGTGTATGTGGATGCTTCGCTTGTAGGTCTGGGATGTGTATTAATGCAGGATGGAAAAGTAATTGCTTATGGGTCAAGGCAGCTGAAGACTCATGAGAAGAATTATCCTACGCATGACCTTGAGTTTGCAGCGGTTATCTATGCGTTGAAGTTGTGGAGGCACTTACTTTATGGGGCTCAGTGCAAGATTTTTACTGACCATAAGAGCCTGAAGTACGTGTTCACGCAGAAGGAGTTGAATCTGCATCAGCGGCGGTGGCTTGAGTATGTGGCGGATTATGACGTAGAAATCCAGTATCATCCGGGCAAGGCCAATGTGGTGGCCGACGCCCTGAGCCGGAAGACGGGAAAGATCTTTAACCTCTCCGCCGATCGGTTAGTTGAGGAGTTCCTCCTTATGGATATTTCAGTGGGATGCTGTGGTTTGCAGAGTAGTTTGTCAGTGGCAGAGCCGTCCTGGATTTCTTTGACTAGACTGCATCAGAAGGACGATCCGGATCTGTTGCACCTTTTTACCAGGACAGAGAAGGGAGAGTTGCCAGATTTTGCTATTGATGATGCGGGTACTTTGAAGTACCGCGGCAGGTTTTGCGTTCCGCTATTGGGGACATTAGAGGTATGATTTGCAGTGAGGCTCATGGTTCCAGCGTTGCCTACCATCCAAGATCTACGAAGATGTACCGTGACTTAAGGCAAATTGCCTGGTGGTATGGTATGAAAGGAGATATAGCCCGATATGTTGCTGAGTGTCACACTTGCAAGCGTGTGAAGGCCGATCATGGAAGGCCTGGTGGTAAGTTGACTCCGCTAGAGATCCCGACTTGGAAGTGGGAGAGTATATCTATGGACTTCATTACGGGTTTGCCAAAATCCCCGAGAGGATTTGATTCTGTTTGGGTTATAGTGGATAGATTGACGAAGTGTGCTCACTTCGTGCCTTATAAGATTGATTACCCGATGAGGAGGATAGCGGAGTTGTACTTGAATGAAGTCATCCGACTCCACGGTGTGCCGGTTAGCATCATTTCTGATCGAGACTCCCGGTTTACTTCTCGTTTTTGGCAGAGTCTGCAGGAGGGTTTGGGTACGGATCTGAGGTATTCTACTGCGTACCACCCTCAGACCAATGGGCAGACAGAGCGGGTCAATCAGATTGTTGAGGATATGATCCGGTGCTATATTTTAGACCACGGTGGAGCGTAGGATGAGCGTCTGCGACTCATGGAATTTGCTTATAATAACAGTTATCAGAAAAGCTTGCAGATGGCTCCGTTCGAAGCTTTGTATGGGAGGTGCTGTAGGACTCCGTTGTTTTGGGCTGAGGCTGGTGAGAAGCCTTTGTTGGGTCCAGATGCTCTGGAAGAGATGGAAGTCGCTGTGAAGCTTATTCGTGAAAAGCTTCGTTTAGCTCAGGAGAGGTATGAAAAGAACGCCAATCGGCGTAGGTCTGCTTTGGAGTTTTTAGTAGAGGATCATGTATACCTCAAGGTTTCTCCAATGGTTGGTGCGAAGAGATTTGGTAAAAATCGGAAATTGGACCCAAGGTATGTGGGCTCGTTCGAGATTTTGGAGCGGATTGGTGTGTCTGCTTATAGATTGGATTTGCCAGCGAACTTCCCTGGTGTTCATAATGTTTTTCATGTTAGCCAATTATGGAAGTGTGTGCGCAGTAGTGGGCAACTCTTGGATGTTGTGCCCCAGTTGGAGCCCAACCTCTCTTTTGTTGAGGTGTCAGTTCGTATTTTGGATACTCAGGAGCGTGTGCTGCGAAAGAAGTCCATACCGATGGTGAAAGTTCTATGGAAAAATCAGGATTTGGAGAGCGCGACTTGGGAGCTAGAGTCGGCCATGAGGAGGGCGTACCCTCACATGTTTTGCTGATTTGATCGGTATGTTTCCCTTTGTAACTTCTGTTTGTTACTTTTCCTTCTTTAGTAGGAGGGTTGTGCGTAAAGTTTCGGGACGAAACTTTCTTTTAGGGGGAGTGACTGTAACGCCCCGTTTTTTCAGCGATTATTTTTATTCTCGTTTGGCATTACGATGACGCGTTTCTGTGGCTTGTGCCATTTGTGGAGTGTGGTTTAGCTCCTTAGAACTAAGTGCCCTATTCTGTAGCATGTTGGCAAGATCTCCCTAGCAAGCCGAGTCGTTTTGGGTGACCCGGTGTGGCCTCTCGGGGGGATGTTGGTGTTTGGATTTATTTGGGTATAACTCGAGTTCTGTTCGTCGAAAATTTATTTCGACTTCGCTGTTGTGTTCGTAGCGTGGGTATTTAGCTACAGTGCGAAATTCGTCGAATTCCGAGGTAGTTCGGTTTTCGCGTCGATTTGGTGCTTTATGTAATTTTGTAATTAATTATATAATTATTTAATTATATATATATATAGAATGAGAGGCACGCATCATCTTCTCCGATTAAAAGAAACCGTCGGCCCTGTACGAGTGAACGGAGAAACCGCCTACCCTTCCCTTCGGACGCCGATTCCCGGAGCGTTTGTGGACGGAATTCGATTCCGAGAGTGGATTCGGATTGCTCTCGTCAAGACCTTCATTCCTGCGGTAAGAATTCGATTTTCGTGGAGTTTTGGGAGGATTGGAATTTTCGGTTTTGGAAGCTTTCCGCCATTAATGGCCGAGTGTTTGTTTTAGGTGTTGCGGCCGTTTTGATCCGTGCGAAGAGGAGGAAAGCAGTCCAAAGCTTCGCTGTGAATTGAGGCAAGTGGTATTCTTGCCCTTGCCAAGTTTTCTTTTCGATTTTCTTGCTGAAATTGAAATCCCGGTTAGCACAGGTTAGAGGCCTTGTTGTTCTCATTTTCTTGCTAACTATAGGGCTTAGTTCTTCCTACTGAAACCCCCCCTATTTTGTGATGATTGGAATCCAAATTATCGGCGTGGAGCCGTTGTTTCCCTTTATTTTGATTGTTGCTTTGGTTCGGGTGTAGCCAAGAGGGAGAGTTAGGAGGGGGGGTGTGGTTGCCGATTTTTCGTTAAGGAATCACTCGAATGATTTGGCATAGCTCGTATGGTAGTGGTGCGTGACGTTGATAGTTGTCTGCTGCTACTGCAGTGGCGTAAGTCGTGTGCGCGTTCCGGTGTCGTTCGGGAAATTCCAAACGGTACAGGTTAGCCGCGCACGGTCATCAACCGTTAGGGCGCACGACCACTGGTCGTGGGCCTCTGCTCGTGCGCGGCTGTCTTTCAGTTTCCAAAGTTCTGTCTCGAAAAATCGCACGAGCGCTGGCAACAGTGCGCACGACCAATGGTCGTGCGATACTGATCGTGCGCAGTTGCTAGGTTTTCTGTCAGGTTTTCCAGGTTCGCTTCGCACGATCATCAGCCAATGAGTGCGCACGACCACTGATCGTGCGTCACTGATCGTGCGCTTTGTATATTATCTTTTGCTAGGCGAATTTAGATGGTTTCGAGTGCGGGAGTTTAGATACTCAAGTGGCAGACAACTACTCGAGTTCTGGATCTTCTGCCTTGGTCGTTCGACTGTCGTCGAGCTCCGTATTCTTTAGTGGGCTTGTGGGTAGTGGTATTATTTTGGCGGCGAGTGAGGCTAGCTCACTCAACGCCAAAGTTTAGGTAGGCACTGAGTGGGTTTCCCTCAACGCCTAGTCGTGTTGGTTTATTTCAACACTCTTCCTTTACCTTGTATTTCGTTTCCGAGTGGATTTCCAGTTGTATTTCTGGGTTTTCCTTGTCGGCCGTTTTCTTTATTTTCCTAAAGGCCGAATTGTGGGTCGTGGTTAGTAGTGGTGGTTGTAGCTCTTTATGGGGGTGGAGTTGTGTGATATAGCCAAGGCCACCCATGTTTTCTTGCTCCAGGTACGGGCTGGGCATGTCGGGTGGAAGTTCCCTTGTGTTTTCACGTGTTGACCCTCGAGCTTTTGACTTGGACATGGTGGATTGGGGGACTGCGTTTGCCTTCGATCCGGTTCCTCGTTGTTGTTTTTTCTACTATCACTTCCCACAGTTTAGGGTGTTAGAAGTTTCTTCTTTGGTAGTTTGCAGCATTCTGGCTCTTGGCAGCCTAGTAGGCCCTGCAGGATGTGGTTCCTGGGCTGGGTCGTTGCTGTTTCTTTGCACGTTGTGCATTTCTTGTGGTCCTGTTTTGGACAGTTGTGACTCTTTCTACTGCATGTTTTTCTGGTATTTTTCCCCTTTTGGTTGACTCTTTCATGCTGTTTTACTTTGTTTAGCTTGCTGAGGTATTCTGTTTTCTTTTGGAATACCCCAGGTTCTGAGCTGTAGCCAGTCTGGTGGCTAGTGGGAGGTGGTGTTGTTGGTGGACTCCCGGACCTTGGAGTTCTGTTTACCTTGTTAGTGAGGTTGTTTTCAGTACTCTCTTACAGACATATATTTGTGCTAGTGGGTTCGTGTCAGGTTGTTGGCGCCCACTGGTAGTTTTTACCTTGTACTAGATATATACTATTGCTGCTATCATTTTCTGGAGATAGTCTACTTGCTCTGAGAAGGTTTTATGCTAGGTTGCTAGTTATTTTTAAACTATAATTGTTATTATAAATAAAGCTCATGATCAGCATGTTTATTAAGCGAAATCACTATTTTTCCAAATCACGTATAAAGACCATTTTCTTATATATTACATAAATTTAATGTAGAGTCTTGCATAGCATGAGTGGTTCTCTTGGAACCCTTATGCGCTCCTTAGGAGGTTAAACCTAAATAAAGTATTTTTCCGCAGCGTATAAATATAGTTTTCTTTTGTGGACTAGGTGATCCACTGAGCCGAGGGATACGGTCTCAAAAATATAACTGATTTTCTATTCATTAAGCATATGATTTTCTTGCATAAAGATTGTAGTTGGTTTTGCCTGAGCGTCAGCAGTTATCCCTGCTTGACGTGGCATCATGACGCGTGTTTTCTCTTACTCTGATAATTCTTAATTCGGAGAAAATGCGGGTTGTGACAAACATCGGCGAGCCGGCGCTCGACGAACATCGGCGAGCCGGCGCTCGACGAACATCGGCGAGCCGGCGCTCGACGAACATCGGCGAGCCGGCGCTCGACGAACATCGGCGAGCCGGCGCTCGACGAACATCGGCGAGCCGGCGCTCGACGAACATCGGCGAGCCGGCGCTCGACGAACATCGGCGAGCCGGCGCTCGACGAACATCGGCGAGCCGGCGCTCGACGAACATCGGCGAGCCGGCGCTCGACGAACATCGGCGAGCCGGCGCTCGACGAACATCGGCGAGGCGGCGCTCGACGAACATCGGCGAGGCGGCGCTCGACGAACATCGGCGAGGCGGCGCTCGACGAACATCGGCGAGGCGGCGCTCGACGAACATCGGCGAGGCGGCGCTCGACGAACATCGGCGAGGCGGCGCTCGACGAACATCGGCGAGGCGGCGCTCGACGAACATCGGCGAGGCGGCGCTCGACGAACATCGGCGAGGCGGCGCTCGACGAACATCGGCGAGGCGGCGCTCGACGAACATCGGCGAGGCGGCGCTCGACGAACATCGGCGAGGCGGCGCTCGACGAACATCGGCGAGGCGGCGCTCGACGAACATCGGCGAGCCGGCGCTCGACGAACATCGGCGAGCCGGCGCTCGACGAACATCGGCGAGCCGGCGCTCGACGAACATCGGCGAGCCGGCGCTCGACGAACATCGGCGAGCCGGCGCTCGACGAACATCGGCGAGCCGGCGCTCGACGAACATCGGCGAGCCGGCGCTCGACGAACATCGGCGAGGCGGCGCTCGACGAACATCGGCGAGGCGGCGCTCGACGAACATCGGCGAGCCGGCGCTCGACGAACATCGGCGAATGCTGCTCAGCATTCGCCGATGTTCGTCGTGCCGGCGCTCGACGAACATCGGCGAATGCTGAGCAGCGTTCGACGAATGCCTCCATATTGGATTGTTTGCTCGAGCTTGTCAAAGTCCAAATAGGGTTTGGAGTAACAACGGTCGATAAGCATTGGGATGACTTTGCAACTCAAAATGGTGATTGTTACTTTAGGATAAGAAAGGATTGTGTTGCTGGGGTTTACCCGAGGCCACTTGTACAGAGGGGTGGGGAGGAGGAACTTATTATCTCCTCCTTACTCTCTCTCTCTCTCTCTTCGTTTCCTCCCAGTTCTGGAGTAAAGAACTCACGGCTTTAGCTAAGGTTTGGGTGGACCTTGGTGGAGTTGTTGAAGGTGATTTCCTCATCGGAAGCAGGATCGGAAGCTAGATCCACATAGGGGAAAGTGAGGCGCTCATTTCCCTCTGGGTAGAAAATTTGTGCCATGGCTCCGAAGAGAACTCCAAGGGTAAAGATCTTCCTTCTTGGACATATAAATCCCTTATTTTGGCATGTGCATGGAATCCCCCACAAATAGGTGGAGAATCGAGGGAGTTCCTTTGGGTTGATTCCTATAATCCCCAGTAAGTCTTGCATATAGATCCAAAAATATATAGTACAGAATAGACATGTTGTGTGAAGCCCATCCGGACAGGTTGGTTTGGATTAGTAATGCTTTATTTTGTAAACCGGAGAAGACTCAGCGTATAAATGGTATTTTACGGCGTTTGTGGTTTTTCCAGTGAAGTGGAGTAACAGGAAGTACTTGAGTAGAGTTTCAGGAAAGCACCCTAGGAATTCATGTGCTGTATTCCATGGAAAGACCAGTGTTTCTGGAACTGAAGGATGCTGCAGGGTTTGGGTTAAGTTTGGGCGCAAAAAAAAGCTTCTGTTGGCCCCGCCAAGCAATCATGACGAACGCTAGCACTAAATCCCTTCTTGATTGTGAAGCAAGTCCTTGGAGGATAGTGTGGCTATTGTGAGCTGCGAGCTCTTAAAGGCCAGTGAGCCAAACAGACAAGTGGAAGCCTACCCGCATCAATCTAGACATTTAACTGGCGATTTGAGAAACGAGCAAGGGCTGAACTGTATCCGCGTTATGGTTGTCTAACTTGAGTGCCTAAGTTATTGGTGTTCGTTAGGATCACATAATGAGAGTCTTGGGATGTAAGCCATCAAGACTGAAGTCTCTAGCCATGGGTCGTGGAGCATGAATGCTCAATGTTTACCGTTGGGTCTTGGACCTTTGAACGGTGGTGGGACCCTGGTTTTCTGGTACACCGATAATGTGCCTTGAGGGCACGAAACGTCGGGTCGTGCGGCTGACGTTTGTGATATCTTGAACTATACGTGAGTGCATGTTTATTATATATCTGCTTGTGAAATTTCTATGCCTACAGGGAAGGAATAACACTGCCCCGGGAAAGGGGTAGAGTCATTATATATTGGTTAGCTAAATGCAAACCGTTGCCTTGTTTGCAACCATTGCGTTGGACTGTCCTTATGCAGGTGCTGGAGAGCCGAGCGGGAAATAGCGGGCTGAAGCCCTTGCTGCTATTATTGGCCCTCGAAGGCCGAATGCAGAATTTTACTATTTTCATGTGTGGTCGGCCTACGTTCCGATGTTTGTAATCCACACTAGTTAAATGTAACTGTAAGGCCTTAAGGCCATAACCTTTGTGTATTTGTAAGTGACATTCCTATGCTTTATATATATAAATGGTAGTTTATATATTTTGGACATTCAAATGAGTTTGAGTTCAAGTAACCTTAAAGCTTCCGTTATCATGCTCTGAGTTAGGATGCGAGTAGTCTGTGATATTAACTTGTAACCCCACCGTATGTTTGTGGAATATTGTGTGGGGCCTCGGCCGGACCCTCTATTAAATTTCATGAAACGGATGGAGGTGTTACACTACATGAGTAAAAACATACATATAGGACAACTCATGGTATGCAAGACTCTAGATTTAGTATAAGTATAGAAATTAGTTTGTACGTTGAAAAAGATATAATGACTTTAGCTTTTAGAAAATGATATGAATGAGATAGGAGTAATACTTTTATAATTTAAAATATCTAACATGCAACCTAATATAAAACCTTCCCTGAGAGCAAGTAAATCCACATAATCATATAGAAAAAGGCTTAGCATCTAAAAAGTACTTAACATTAAACAAATCCAGCGGGCGTCAACAATACTTACCCGAACCCACTCAAATGTATGTATGTCTGAACAAGAGAAGAATGTTGCGCGCTAGGGTTCGAAGAAAATAAACGCAACCGAACTAGCAACCCGATGAGGCAAGTATACCTATCAAATTGTAGCAAGGGAACACAAGTGTCGTATTGAAATCCGGGAACTGTTGGCTAAGCTTACTCACACGAACGCTATTATCTTATCGACGGAAAAAAACTTAGGGTTTTAGAAAATCTAAGTGCAGGGGGAAGAAAGTAAAGCTATTCTAGAAAAAGAAACACTGCAATTAAGAGGGCTATTAAGTAAAACAACTAAGCTAGAAAGGAAACTACTGCAGTTAATTAAAGAGCACAAGACAGGTGATTACTACGAAAGGAAGAAAATATGAAATGGAAATGCACCCGATCGAGATTCACCTCGGCTAAAGACGATTAAGAAAATGCGCGATAAAAATCTAAAACTTAATTAGGATAAGGGTCCTTGACCGTGGAGGTTCCTAAAGCTTGAACACGCTTCTCTCGAAGTCGTGCCCAACTGAGTTTAGGAAGGTCCGACCGACTCTCGTCTAATCGGAGGTTTTAAAACTCGCTTTACGCGGTGAACACCCACTATTGGATTTTACTCCAATCCGGGAGATTTGGACGTCTGCCTCTCTCGAGGGGTGCGTACAACTCCCATTTACTCTTGAATGCTCACTTCATTCTTTCGGCCTCTCGGCTAGCCCAGAATGAAAGCAAAGGCGGAGAGTATATATCGAAAATAATACCCCCAACCGTGATTAATCAAGAGTAATTCAAGGCCCTAACCTAAAAAGAAAAGATTGAGATTAAAACATCATAACATAATCGCTCTAACCTCGGATCATCAAGATCGAGTACAATGAGGATTAGTTAATCATAATGGAGTGGAAGAGGGGAGATGAGTAGAAAAACATAAGAAGAACACAAGCTAAGGGAAGAACAATTTTATTAATGAAAAAGGGCAAGCTACACTAATGAAAATAAAATTACAAGTGCATGAAAAATTAAACCCTATTCTAGCCCTACATTAAGCACTAAGCAAGAAGAAAATTTACATTAAAAGCTAGCACAAACTAAGATTAAACTAGGGTTAACCAAAAAGTACAAAGAGAGGGGGGAGAGAGAGAGAGAGAAAGCATGAAAAAGGATCAAGAAACAAAGGGGCATCACCTCCCCCACTCAACCAAAGCTTGCTGTGAAATGGGGAGGAGGGGGGCTCAATTTATAGATTTTTTCTCGGGTTGGTCACGCCCTCCGACACGCCCTAGTGGGGGCGTGTTAGGGGGCGTGACAGGTACGGATTTGACCTCGGGCTCTGGATTCTGGTGGGAGGGATGATTGCTTCGGTACGTCGGTGGTCACGCCCTGGGTCACACCGTGACAGGGGGGCGTGACAGGCATGTCATGTCCAAATCATTGGTCGGAAATCCGTCAGTCGCCGAAAAAGGAAGGTTGTCACGCCCATGTCACGGGAGTGACATGGGGCGTGACAGTACTATTTACGTGCTGAGGCGGGGAGGGCATTTAATGCGGCGGCAGCTTTGCGGCAGAGGGCGACACGCCCTGGTCACGCCTAGTGACACGCCCAGGGAGGGCGTGACAGGGGGGCGTGACAGCGGGTTTTGACCGTTTTCTGTCCCTTCCAGCAGGTGTCCTCGGATGATTGGGTGACACGCCCTAGGTCACGCCCAGGGAGGGCGTGACAGGGGGGGTGACAGGCCATTTTGGCAATTTTTCTGAAAAACCTGCAAAAAGACAGGAAAAAGTTAGTGGCAATAAAATTTACATAAAAAGGATAAAAATAAACTAATAATAGACATAATTTGTACAATATTAAAATATAAAATACGATAATAGTTTAGGCTACAAAACGTATTATCAAATTCCCCCAAGCTTAAGCTTTGCTTGTCCCCAAGCAAAAATATAAAAACTAGATATTTATAAAAATGACTAATCAAAAAGTTCTAATTATGCCTACACAAGTACTATGCGAAATTCTTAGTAGGGAAAAGGTGAAATGTAAGTCTAAAACAATTATTTAGGTATGGTAAAACTTTTAAAACTTTACTTAATAAAAACAAATCATCCAAAATTTTAACGAGATTTTTTAAATGGACTTAAGTAAAGCAACGAAAATTGAAAAACACGCATTGAGTTGTTACTAGATCCAAGCAACGCATTATAATTATATCAATTTAATTATCAAAAATCTAGGTTTAAATCTAAAACTAAAACTGATTTACTGTTTTTCTTTTCTTAGTTGTTAAATAAAAAATCAAAAAGCGTGAATCAAAAGGACTTAAATAGGACAGAAACGTTTGGTTTAGGAAAATAATTAGGAGTGGAATTCAAAGATAAACGTGAAGGTTTTAAAATCACACTAAAACCAAAGCAAAGAGTTTCAAAAATTTTCATAAAAATATATACACATTTTTTTTCTTTCTTTTTCATTTTTTTTTTCTTTTCCATTTTTTTTCTTTTTTCAAAACAAAGGCCATAAATATTTTTATTTTCCTTTTTGAGTTGGCCAAACAAAAATAAATATCAGTTTTGAACATACTTCCTTTTTTTTTCGAAAACCTTTCTCACAAAAAACAAAATCACAAAATACCCTATCAAAATTATCAAAATAATTTATGAAACTCAAAAAGGCTAGTGTGATTCGATAGGTTGGAAATTTTGGCTTTGGTGAAACTGAAATGAAAGGAGGAGCTATCAAATGAAATTGGAAAAGGCTCAAAAACGGCTAACTAGTGGTAAAAGTTTTTTTAGGTTGGCAGGGAAAGCTCAAACGAAAACAAAAATGGCCTAAATCATTTTTCACGCTTTTGAATTTATTTAAAACAAAGGTTTGAAAAATTTTCAAAAAGCGAATCCTAGATAATAAAAGAAGATTGATGAAATTAACTTGAAAATAGAAATAATAGGTGACTTGGATCGTTCACATCTACTACGTTATTCAAAAGTTGACTTTACAAAAAATTAATTCAAAAACGAATAAAGAAAATAGTGGATGATGAATTTTTAAGAAAGTAAAGGATAATAAACAACAAAAAACCATACAAGAAAAATAGAAATGCGAGTTTTAGAAAAATATTTCACCTTAACATGCTACCGTGAATTAGAAACACAGCATGACCAACATTTTACTTTTTGTGATAACATAATTAAAAAGGACGATTAGAAATATTATAATTAACTAAGTTGTTTATAGGAGATTTTGAGTAAAACAAAAACTAAAAACTAGGGGTACTATTGAAATACCAAAATGTCTAAACTATTCAAAAACACATATATATTTTTTAATTTAATTTTGTGGAATATTCTTCTTTTTTTGGATTTTGGAATTTTAAGATATTCATTTTTTTTTTTTGGAAATATTTACAATATATACAAAAAGAAGATTATTTACACTACGCAAAAATGAAGGAAGAAATCCTCCCCAAGCTTAAAACAGACATTGTCCTCAATGGCTAAAGAAGGGGATTGGAGAAGGAGAGGAAAATAAAGTACAGAATTGAAAGACAGAATTGGAAATACAGGTACTTCCCCGGATTTATTTGCTGCGAAAGCTGAGTGATGTCGCTCCCCGAATGTCTTCTTTTTGGACTTTGTGATGGATTCAGCAATGTTGGAGCAGGCGATCGCAGAAGCTTCAGCTTGTCGGAGCCGTCCGAGGCAAAAATTGTAAATAAAGAAAACAGAAAAAGATAACTTGGGTTGCCTCCCAAGAGCGCCCTTTGGTTAAAGCGTCGTTGAGCTCGACGCATCAAAAAAAAAATATTTGTCCAAAAATATTGTTGTCCCGAAATAAAATTGTTTTTAGCAAAAAAAATAAAAAGTTCAAGATTAAAGTTCGTGAAGCAGAAACTTAATAGTGTTTGGACTGACATCATCATCACCAGAAAAATACAGTTTAAGACGCTGACCATTCACTTTGAAATTACCCTTATCAGGGTGAGAAATTAAAAACAGTTCCATAAGGAAATACTTCTAAAACAGAAAACGGGCCAGACCAGCGAGATTTTAATTTGCCGGAAATAAACGTAAACGAGAATTATATAAAAGGACTTGGTCGCCCGGCTTAAAGTTTTTAGGGTACCTTAAGTGTTTATCGTGTAAACGCTTCGTCCGCTCTTTATAAAGTTTATTATTTTCATAAGCATAAGAGCGCCACTCAGTCGAGTTCATTTAGTTGGAATTTTCGAAGGTCACCGACTGAGTGGGGATCGAAGTTTTAAAAATTTTAAGGCCCAAAAGGCGCGGTGTTCTAACTCTACGGGCAGATGGCACGATTTTCCATAGACCAGCCGATACGGCGTACATCCGAGGGCGGTTTTGTACGCTGTTCGGTAGGCCCATAGAGCATCGTTAAGTTTGGCTGACCAGTCTTTTCTAGAAGTTGAAGACAGTCTTTTCTAATATTCTTTTTATTTCTCTATTTACTACTTCGACTTGACCGTTAGTTTGGGGTGTGGTAGGCAGTGGATAGTTTATGCGTAACGCCGTATTTAGTAAGGATTTTTGAAAATTGCGCGTTACAGAAATGGGAACCCCTATCGCTAACGATTGCGCGTGGCGTACCGAATCTAGAAAATAATTTTTTTTAAAAACGTGACTACAACTCGGGAGTCGTTCGTAGGAAGAGCTTGGGCCTCAGCCCATCGTGAAACATAATTCAACAGCAACTAAAATATATTTGTTTCCGAAGCTAGAAGGAAGGGGGCCAACAAAATCAATTCCCCAGAGGTCGAAAAATTTCGCACTCTAAGAAATAATTTTGCGGCATTTCATTTTTATTAGAAATATTGCCCGACGTTGGCAACTATCACACCTGCTCACAAAGGCTTGCGCGTCTTTAAAACAGGCTAGGCCAGTAAAAACCCGCGCAAAGCACCTTATGAGCGGTGCGAGCAGCTTGATAGTGCCCACCTGTCGGACCTTCATGCAAATGTTTTAGAATATCAATTCCTTCATCAAAAGAAACACATCTCCTTATCACTTGATCCGCACAAATTTTGAAAAGATGCGGGTCTTCCCAGGAGTAGTTCTTCAGCTCAGAAAAGAATTTCTTCTTTTGCTGAGAGGAGAACTCTTTTGGGAGCACCCGGGCCACTAGATAGTTGGCGATGTGCGCGAACCAAGGAGAAGTAGATGTATTAAACTAAAAGCAGCTTCTCATCAGGAAAAATAATCATTAAAAGATTTTTCATTTTAATTTTTCTATAAAGGGGTTATCTAATCTTGATAAATGGTCGGCGGCCAAGTTCTCGGCTCCTCGCTTATCACGGATCTCTAAGTCAAACTCCTGGAGGAGTAAGACCCAGCGAATCAAGCGAGGCTTGGCATCCGTTTTGGCAAGAAGGTACTTGAGGGCCGAGTGGTCCGTAAAAACAATGATTTTTGAAAGTGTAATGTAAGGGCGAAATTTATCAAACGCAAATACTACAGCCAAGAGCTCTTTTTCGGTTGTGGTGTAATTTTCTTGTGCAGATGTGAGGGTTTTACTAGCGTAATAGATGGGGTGGAAGTTCTTAGATATGCGTTGACCTAATACGGCTCCCACCGCAAAACTACTCGCATCGCACATAATCTCGAAAGGAAGGTCCCACACCGGAGCTATCATAATCGGCGCGTTAATTAACTTTTCTTTAATTAATTCAAAGGCAGAAATACAAGAGTCATCAAAAAATGAATGGAGCGTCTTTTTCTAAGAGATGGGTGAGGGCTTAGTGATCTTGGAGAAGTCCTTTATAAAACGACGATAAAAACCAGCGTGGCCTAGGAAACTTCTTATAGCTTTTATGTTTGTAGGGGTGTGCGGCAACTTCTCAATAACTTCTATCTTGGCAACGTCTACCTCAATACCTTTAGCAGAAATTTTATGACCCAAAACTAACCCTTCCCTCACCATAAAATGGACATTTTTCCCAATTTAGGGCAAGGTTAGTTTCTTCGCATCGTTCTAAGACTTTTTCGAGGTTTTCTAAACATCTATCGAAGGTATCGCCGAACACGGAGAAATCGTCCATGAATACCTCCATAATGCTTTCTACGTACTTGTCAAATATTGCGAGCATACATCGTTGGAATGTAGCCGGCGCATTGCATAATCCAAACGGCATTCTTCGGTACGCGAAGGTGCCGAAGGGACAAGTAAACGTAGTTTTCTCTTGGTCCTCGGGAGAGATGGGTATTTGAAAGTACCCGAGAGGCCATCGGAGAAAACAATAAAAGCTATGGCCGGAGTAGACGTTCTAAAATCTGGTCGATAAACGGTAGAGGAAAGTGGTCCTTACGGGTGGCGTCATTTAACTTACGGTAATCTATGCACATACGCCAATCCGTCACCGTCCGTGTCGGGATTAATTCATTATTCTCATTACTAACTACGGTTATCCCTCCCTTTTTTGGAACTACCTGAACGGGGCTAACCACTTACTGTCCGATATAGGGTAGATAATTCCTGGGTCTAATAGTTTCATAACCTCGCCCTTAACTACTTCTTTTATATTCGGGTTTATACGGCGCTGAGGTTGGATAGAGTTACGCGAATTATCTTCCATTAAAATTTTATGTGTACAGAAAGAGATGGGCTTATGCCCTTGATATCAGAAATTTGCCAAGCAATAGCCCGGCGATGCTTACGTAGAACTAGAAGAAGTTTATCGTTCTGCGTATCCGTGAGGTAGGCCGAAACGATAACTGGTAACTTGGAGTCTTTTTCTAAGAAAGCATACTTTAGGTGTTCGGGAAGTTCTTTAAGTTCTAGGGTAGGGGGTTCTTTCATAAGAGGATTTTGAGATTCTTTCTTTTTCGAAAATAATATCTTCATAAAACTTTTTTATAAGGAACGTAATAAGGGGTGGGGCTAGCAGCCAAGACAGCTTCTTGTAGAGATTCAGTGGAAGAAAAGAGGAGGAGAACAAAAATCAGAAAATTTTTTTCAAACTCAGAAAGACAATAAGAAGATTCATCACTTCCTTGCAGTGATTCTGTTGTAAAGAGAAGAGGAGCAAAAAGTAGAAAATTCTTTTTCAAAGTCGGGAGAGGCAGTAGGAAGAATCATCACTCACGGCGTCTATGAAAAAACATGAGTCATCGTTCGCTAAGGTGTTCTTCATCGAAGGGGTGATCAGAAATGTGACTTCGTTGTCGCCTACTCGAAGAAAGAGCTTTACCATTGCTTACATCAATGATGGCTCGGGAGGTGGCAAGGAAGGGTCGGCCAAGGATCAGGGGAACCTCGACGTCTTCTTCGATGTCCAAAATGACAAAGTCCACCGGGAAGATGAACTTGTCGACTTTCACTAGAACGTCCTACACTATTCCTAACGGATACTTGACGGATCTATCGGCTAGCTGGATACTCATACGCGTGGGGTTAAGGCTACCAATCCCTAACTTTTTGAACAACGAAAAGGGCATCAGGTTATACTTGCGCCTAAGTTGGCTAACGCGTGTTTAACAAAGAGATCACACGAAGAACACACGGGATAGAGAAAACTACCCGGGTCACTGATTTTCTTCGGCAAACCGTTTGTTAAAACGGCAGAGCACTCGGCGTTAAGCGTGACGTGCGAAAGATTCTCTAACTTATTCTTGTTTGTGAGGAGGTCTTTAAGATATTTGGCGTATTTCGGCATTTGCGAAATAGCCTCGTGGAAGGGAAGATTAATGTGGATTTGTTTGAAGATTTCTAAGAAGCGGGAGTACTGATCATCTTGACGTTGTCTATTAAGTTCAGAGAGGGGTATGGAGGAGTTGAATTATTTTTGAAGATGGGTGGTGGAGTGAGATTATTATTTTCTAAAGTGGGGGTGATTATTACTTCTTCAGCAGAGGGTTGGAAGCGGAGCAGAGCTTTGATTTTTTAAAAGTGGAAGCGGAGCTTTGATTTTTAAAAGCGGAAGCGGAGCTTGCCTCGGGCTCTTCACTTACCATACGGAGACGGAGACTTGCTTCCCACTCCGAAGAGTTATAGCTTTCGCTTGCTCTCTCGGGTTGGGTTCGGTATTGGAAGGAAGAGACCTTGCGGGTCGCTCAGAAATTATTTTCGCGAGCTGTCCTACCTGATTTTCTAAACTTTTTACGCTTCCGGTTTAAAGTTCTTATGGTAGCGTCATTTGTGGTGATATATTTAAGAAAGTAATTCCTCCAAGCTCGGAGGTTTTGGGTAATTTTGAAGAAGTGGTTGGTGGTGGTGGTTATGCAGAAAAATCATTTTGCGGAGGTGGGCGCATCGCATTCGATGGATTACTCCATGAAAAGTTCGGGTGATTTCTTAAAGCGGGGTTATAACTATTCGGAAAATTAAAACCAGGCGGATGAAAATTCGCAGCAGAAAAATTATTAAAAGCAGTTCTAGGCAAATTATTAACATAATCTAAATGTTCTGGAGTAGGGGTTGCAGATTCCCATACCTGAGGGGCGGAGGCAGCAGTCATCTCCGTGATTTTTTTTGCTTAGGATTTCTACTTGCAGAGCGGAGCTGGGAGACGTTGTCCACTTCATAGATACCTGCAGGCTTGTTCGGGCGGGACCTAGGCACATTCCACTGATAAGTGTTCATGGCCATATCCTCAAAAAGCTCAAGAGCGGCTTCCGGGGTCTTATGATTTAAAGTACCGCCAGAAGCTGCGTCTATCATTTGCTTCGTGCTTTGATTTAGCCCGTTATAAAACGTCTGCACTTGTAACCATACAGGCAGCGCGTGATGTGGGCATCGTCTTAATAATTCTTTAAATCTCTCCCAGGTTTCGTAAAGGGTTTCAGAGTCTATTTGTCCGAAGGCAGAGATGTCGTTCCTAAGTTTTGCAGTTTTAGCGGGCGGAAAATACTTCGCCAAAAATTTTTCAGTTAATTCATTCCAAGTGGTTATGCTATTTTTCGGAAGTGTGTTAAGCCACTGCTTAGCTTTAGTTCTTAGAGAGAAGGGGAAGAGTCTTAGCCTGATCGCATCATTTGTGACTCCATTTATCTTGAAGGTGTCGCAAATTTCAAGAAAGCTAGCTATATGTGCGTTCGGATCTTCATCTTGAAGTCCGTCAAATTGCACATATTGCTGCACCATTTGAATTATGCTAGGCTTTAGTTCAAAGTTATTATTTGCTATAGTAGGACGGACTATACTCGATTCTGTTCCCTCGAGGTTCGGTCGTGCATAATAGGACATAGTCCTTTGAACGGCCTCATCTACGTTGGGTTCTTCCATTCTTAAAGTATTAAATGACTCGGAGTCCTCAACCGGCCACTTGGATAGTAGGACCTTGAAATCGCGATCTTCTCCGAAGAGTACGCTCAATTTCGTGGTCCAAGTCCAAAATAACCGACGGACTCCCGCGGGTCATGTACTAAAAGAACAGAAAAGAAGAAGAGAAAGAGAAAAAGGATAAACTATAAAGAAAAACTAGATTTAGAAAATTAAATTAAAATTTTTTTTTTTCTTTTTGAATATATTATTTTTTTTTTATAAATTAACTCCCGAACTTCCCAAGGACTACCCCGTGAAGGGTTCGCAAGGTACTAGACAAGACAGTGGCGCTTAAAGCCCTTTGCCCTTTTCGAGAGAATTAGGTGGCGTAGAAAAATTGTGAGGTTGGTTTCTATTAAGAGCGGTGATATTTTTTTTTTTAATTTTTTTTTTAAAACTTTAAAAAAAAGGGGATGAGAAAGAGAAGAGATAAAATTAATAGGTTCGTGTTTTCAAAATATCAACGGAAGTTGGGTCCCCGGCAACGGCGCCAAAAACTTGTTGCGCGCTAGGGTTCGAAGAAAATAAACGCAACCGAACTAGCAACCCGATGAGGCAAGTATACCTATCGAATTGTAGCAAGGGGACACAAGTGTCGTATTGAAATCCGGGAACTGTTGGCTAAGCTTACTCACACGAACGCTATTATCTTATCGACGGGAAAAACTAGGGTTTTAGAAAATCTAAGTGCAGGGGAGAAAGTAAAGCTATTCTAGAAAAAGAAACACTGCAATTAAGAGGGCTATTAAGTAAACAACTAAGCTAGAAAGGAAACTACTGCAGTTAATTAAAGAGCACAAGACAGGTGATTACTACGAAAGGAAGAAAATATGAAATGGAAATGCACCCGATCGAGATTCACCTCGGCTAAAGACGATTAAGAAAATGCGATAAAAATCTAAACTTAATAGGATAAGGGTCCTTGACCGTGGAGGTTCCTAAAGCTTGAACACGCTTCTCTCGAAGTCGTGCCCAACTGAGTTTAGGAAGGTTCCGACCGACTCTCGTCTAAATCGGAGGCCTAAAACTCGCTTTACGCGGTGAACCCCACTATTGGATTTTACTCCAATCCGGGAGATTTGGACGTCTGCCTCTCTCGAGGGGTGCGTACAACTCCCTTTACTCTTGAATGCTCACTTCATTCTTTCGGCCTCTCGGCTAGCCCAGAATGAAAGCAAAGGCGGAGAGTATATATCGAAAATATACCCCCAACCCGTGATTAATCAAGAGTAATTCAAGGCCCTAACCTAAAAAGAAAAGATTGATTAAAACATCATAACATAATCGCTCTAACCTCGGGATCATCAAGATCGAGTACAATGAGGATTAGTTAATCATAATGGAGTGGAGGAGGGGGAGATGAGTAGAAAAACATAAGAAGAACACAAGCTAAGGGAAGAACAATTTTATTAATGAAAAAAGGGCAAGCTACACTAATGAAAATAAAATTACAAGTGCATGAAAATTAAACCCTATTCTAGACCTACATTAAGCACTAAGCAAGAAGAAAATTACATTAAAAGCTAGCACAAACTAAGATTAAACTAGGGTTAACCAAAAAGTACAAAGAGAGGGGGAGAGAGAGAGAGAAAGCATGAAAAAAGGATCAAGAAACAAAGGGGCAGCACCTCCCCCACTCAACCAAGCTTGCTGAAATGGGGAGGAGGGGGGGCTCAATTTATAGATTTTTTCTCGGGTTGGTCACGCCCTCCGACACGCCCTAGGGGGGGCGTGTCAGGGGGCGTGACAGGTACGGATTTGACCTCGGGCTCTGGATTCTGGCGGGGAGGGATGATTGCTTCGGTACGTCGGTGGTCACGCCCTGGGTCACGCCCGTGACAGGGGGGCGTGACAGGCATGTCATGTCCAAATCATTGGTCGGAAATCCGTCAGTCGCCAAAAAGGAAGGTGTCACGCCCATGTCAGGGGGTGACATGGGGCGTGACAGTACTATTTACGTGCTGAGGCGGGAGGGCATTTAATGCGGCGGCAGCTTTGCGGCAGAGGGCGACACGCCCTGGTCACGCCTAGTGACACGCCCAGGGAGGGCGTGACAGGGGGCGTGACAGCGGTTTTGACCGTTTTCTGTCCCTTCCAGCAGGTGTCCTCGGGATCGGGGGTGACACGCCCTAGGTCACGCCAAGGGAGGGCGTGACAGGGGGGCGTGACAGGCCATTTTGGCAATTTTTCTGAAAACCTGCAAAAAGACAGGAAAAAGTTAGTGGCAAGTAAAAATTTACATAAAAAGGATAAAAAGTAAACTAATAATAACATTAATTTGTACAAATAGCGGGCGTCAACAATATAAAATACCCGATAACTAGTTTACTCAAACGTATGTATGTCTGAACAAGAGAAGAACCACACACTAACTCACGAACGGTGAGGTAAGGAGACAAATGCAGCCACAAATAAAAAAACAACACTAGCGACTCAACCGGCTACTTCTTTAAACCTGAGGAATTCAAAGAAAGAACACATCAGCAAGAATAAAATACAAGTGACGAACAAGAGTAAAGAGATTAGCAATAATTCGAAAAGAAATATAGGGTTACCAGCCCATCGTGAGGAAACTGACAAAGCTCAGTAAATTATTCATATGACTAAGGTAAAAGATTACTTATTGAGTTCAAAAAAAATAAGAAAGTTGCACCAAGTGCGAAACAAAGCCATGATTCGAGAATATCTGCAAAAGTAAGCAGAAAGACATATACCTGTACAATACGAGGAAAGAGACTTAATAAATGTTGCATGGTGTCCTGGCGGTTTGGTGGTATGCCCCTAGCGGCTTGGAGACCGGGCGGTCTGGCGATCTACCCCTAGCAGCTTGGAGACCACACAGTCTGGAGTTTTCTCTCCAGCGGTTTGCTAGGCGATTGGTGATGATTGGTGACCAGGCGGTCTGGCGGCTTGTCTATAGTGACTTGAAGACAGTGTCAGGTTATCTTCTGCGTGTTGTTGTTACTGTGCGGTTAGTCTAACCGCGTGGCTTATGCGGCTTGTATAAATGTTTTTTCATGTAATTATTAGTCCCATATTGCTTATTTGTAATCTCTCCTCTCTCCTCCATTCTATAAAAGGGAGGTAATACCTTTGTAATAGATACCTTTTTGGATAATAAAAATTTTGTTACTCCAAATTTTCGGTCTACTTTTTCTGTTCGCACATAGTATCAGAGGACTCGATCATTTCCTCCTGATTTTGTGACCTTTCTCTGTACGCGCGACCTGTCCGCGCGGCTTGATTCTTCTTCTCGCGACTTGTTTCTTCCGTCTTCTTGGACCCTATTCGCGCGGCTTCTTTCTCTCCTTATCGTTTCACTTTATGTGCGCGACATCTTTGGTTCCCCATTCTTCTCGCTGTGACCTATGCTTAGTCGTCGCGCCCTCTTTTTCTAGCTGCTCCTCTTCTTAATTCGCCACGACCTATTCTAAGGTCGCCGCAACCTGTTCTTATAGTCGCGACTTGTTCCTAAGTCGCCGTGACTTCTTCTTCTCACAGCTCTCTGCTCATTTCTATGGCAACCTCTGATATCTCTACCAACACTACTCTCATTGTCGCTCCTTCCCCTACTCCTCCTACTCCTTCGGGCAACCTTGGCACCGTTTCCAAACTCATCGGTCCTAACTACCCGGATTGGAGGGTCTCCTTCACCTTCCTTCTCTATTCTCAATGCAAATGCCATCATCTCATCGATGACCCTCCTCCACAAGACTCCCCTCTCTTTGACGATTGGGATACCAGCAATGCTCTTGTCCGCACATGGTTGGCTAACAATCTCTCTGATGAATGCCTACCTGTCATCCATCATGATGAAACGGTCAAGGCAGCTTGGCTTCATATTGCCGCTCTATACTCCAAGGGGGATCAAACGTCTCGCATCAATACTATGTATGCGGACTTCTTTGCCCGTCCCTCCATGTCTCCTCCTGATTCTTACCAACAAGTTCAGGATCTTGGAGCCGAAATTCTCTAGAATCGCCCTTTCTCTGCGGATCTGACCGAGCAACACAAACACTTCCAGGAGCTTCTGGTTGTGTGATATCTTCAGCGACTCCCTGAGTCTAATGACATGATCCATCACAGATCCTTGGCGAGACAGAGTCTCCCACCTTAGATACCACTGTTTCCCGCATTGCCGCAGTTACCTCTCTGCTATAATGACTGCTGTTATCCTCTCCTCCTCAACCGGACAACTACACTCACCAAACTCAGCGAAGTGGCTCTGGTGGCCGCAACCACCCATCCGGCGAATGCGGTGCTTCCCACATTCTCTGTTCTCACTGTGTCCACACAGGCCTTACAGTTGATCACTGCTAGAAGAAGCATCCTCATCTTCGACAAACTGGGGACGCTTCCACATCCTCTTCAAAGTCGTCCACCTCGGTGGTCACGTCTTAAGGTAGTGCCCACGTCGCTACTCAAGGTAAATGGCTGATCGACTCTGGTGCTATCAATCATTTGACCAGCAATCTGCAATGTTTTCTCTCCTAGAACAACATGATCGGTTTCCCCGGTCCTTATTGCGGAATACTCTCTCACCGGTCAATGCAACAGGAGTGGTTCAATTCACTCCGTCTCTTCGCTTTGTGGACACACTCTACATGCCCAAGTTCCCTTGCAATTTGTTATATGTTACCTCTCTTTGCAAGAAGCTACAATGCTCCATCACATTCACATCTACTACTTCTTCTTTTCAGGATCCGGGCTCCAAACGGATGATTGCTACTGGGACTGAGAGTGGCGGCCTCTACTTCCTCGACAACGTTTCCAAACTGTCCTCTTTCTCCTCCTCTTCTACTGATCTTCTCCAGTGGCATCTTTGTCTTGGTAATCCTCCTCCAAGACTTCTTTGTCATCTTCTGCCCCACCTTCCTCAGAGTCCTCCTCTCAACTGTGATGCATGTCAGCTTGGAAAGCATCACCGCTCCTCCTTCCCACCGAAGAAAGGTCGTGGATCTTCCCGACTGTTTGATCTTGTTCACTCTGACATCTGGGGTCCTGCTTCTACCCTCACCATAGGTCGGGGTAGTTCATATTTTGTAACCTTTATTGATGATTTCTCTAGATGTATGTGGGTGTATCTTTTAAAAGATCACTCCAAAATGTTTTCTGTATGGACATCATTTTATAATATGATTAAGAATCAGTTTGATATTTCTATTAAAATCCTTCGCTCTGACAATGCTAAGGAATATATTAGTAATGATTTCTCTTCTTTCTGTATGCAACATGAACTCCATCAATCTGAGTCGCTTATCCCACGCTCCCCCGTGGTCCAAAATATAACATCTTATCATATCCTCCAAAATCTGATTTACCCTTTCAGTTTGACCATTTGTCTTCGGATGATAACCAGTGGAATAAATCAGATCGATACCCAATCCTTCCTGTAAACTTTTTCAAAAACGAGAAGTAAACCTGGAGTCTCGATCCGACAAAATACTTACCAGCACTCCATGTAATCTGATAATCTCATCCAAGTATAACTCTGCTATCTTCTTCATGGAGTAATCTATCTTGAATGATACGAAGTGAGCACACTTTGTCAGTCTATCTACTATAACCCATACAAAATCATGTCCCTTGAGAGATCTCGGCAAACCAGTAATAAAATCCATCGAAATACTCTCCCACTTCAAACTTGGAATCTATGATGGCATCAACTTGCCACCAGCCCTTCCATGATCGGCCTTAACTTGTTTACAAGTGAGGAACTCAGATACGAACTTGGCTATATCCTTCTTCATACCATACCACCAAACGATTTTCTTCAGATCTCTATACATCTTGGTAGAACTATGGTGGTAGGAAACACTAGATCCATGAGCCTCACTGCATAACTTCACCCAGATATTCTTAATAACGGGGATACAATATCTACCGCGGTACTTCAAAGTACCCGCGTCATCAATAGAAAAGTCTGGTAACTCCCCTTTCTCAGTTCTATTGTAAAGGTGCAACAAATCAGGATCATCCTTTTGATGTAGCCTTGTAAACATAATTCATAAAGGCTCTGCCACCTCCAAACTGCTCGACGAGTCACTGCTTCTGACCTAGATACCCATTAACAGAAACTCTTCTACCAAGGATTCCACTGAAATTCCAAAGATTTGCGCGGTCTTCCTCCTCAGGGCATCAGCTACCATATTAGCTTTACCCGAATTGTATTGGATCTCTACATCATAATCCGTGATATATTCTAACCATCTCTACTGGCGTAAATTCAACTCCTTTTGAGTGAAAATGTACTTCAAACTCATATGGTTTGTATAGATCTTGCACAAGGATCCATATAACAGATTCCTCCACAGCTTCAAAGCATAAATAAAAGCGGCAAACTCTAAATCATACGTAGGGTAATTTATTTGGCGATTTTTTAACTACCTCGACCCATACGCAATCACTTTGCCTTCTTGCATCAACACACAACTAAGCCCAACATGCGATGCATCCACATAAATGGCATACTGTACTCCTTCGGTAGGCAAAGACAGAACTAGAGCAGTAAATAATCTCTTTTTAAACTCCTGAAAAGCTTCTTCGCACTTATCGCTCCAAATGAACGCCGCGTTCTTCGGCGTAAGCTTAGTCAATGAAACGGACAATGAAGAGAAACCTTCCATAAACCTCCTATTTTATCCGGCAAACCCTAGAAAACTTCTTATCTCTTTGGGCGTGGTAGGTCTGTTCCAATCCATTACAACAGAAATCTTCTCCGGGTCAAAAAAAATTCTGCCCTTATTAACAAGATGATCCAGAAAGGAAATCTGAGGTATCCAAAACTCACACTTACTTAACTTGGCATACAACTTGTGCTCCCTCAAGGCAGACAGAACCAAACGCAAGTGCTGGGCATGCTCCTCAACACTGCGGGAATAAACTAAAACATTGTCTATAAACATGACCAACAAATAGTCCAGAAAATCCTTTAACACCTTGTTCATCATGTCAATGAAGGCAGAGGGTGCATTAGACAAAACAAAGGGCATCACGAAGAACTCAAAATGTCCATGCCGAGAACGGAAAGCAGTCTGTGGAATATCTGTCTCACGAATCCTTAACTGATGGTAGCCTGAACGAAGGTAAATCTTCGAAAACACAATACTACCATGCAATTGATCAAATAAATCATCTATTCGCGGCAAGGGATACATATTCTTTATGGTCACCATATTCAGGCCCCTATAGTCAATACACAGCCTCATGGATCAGTCCTTCTTCTTGACAAACAACATAGGAGCACCAAAATGCGAAGAACTCATCCTAATAAATCCACACTGCAAAAGCTCATCGTTTTTGGTACGCAACTCCTCCAGCTCTCGAAGGGCCATACGGTATGGTTCCTTAGCAATAGGATTAGTACCCGGCTCCAGGTCTATAAAAAACTCTACATCTCTCTCAGGTGGAAGACCGAGAAGATTATCTTTGAAAATGTGAGGAAACACATGCACCACTGAAACATCCTCAACACACGACAATCTACTAATGGTTCCCAAAATAGAAACCAAATAAGCAAAATAGCCGGAATCTAAAAGCTTCCGAGCACATACCACTGAAATAATCGGGGAATCCTGGCGCGGTTAACCATAAACACTCCTTGGGTGACCGTTGTCCATCTTGAAGTCCAAGCGCTTGACCTTGCACTGAATGACCGCATCATATCTGGACAACCCGTCCATGCCCAAGATCACATCGAAGACTTCCAGGTCTATCACCTTCAATACCAGACTGGGCATTAGTAGTATTTCAAAAAATACAAGAAGGAATAAAGAAACCAAATCTAGGAAGGATCCTTAGCTTATGTCTAGCTTCTACAATACCAGATGTTATGAACCAACTACAAGAATCAAAGATACACCATATGAGGTGAATAGATGTAAGGTGTTGGGTATTCCATCCACAATAACCCAGATTTGCATGAAGTCACCCTTGAACTAAGATGAATTAAGTTGTATTTGATATCTTGGTTTAAGTTATGTTTACAGACTTTCATTGCTAAGTGTAGACAAATATCAGTCTACAGTGGGTCATGAACACAGGACCATACAGTGTAATCCCTCACTGTGTGATCCAAGGTGTTGACTCATGTGTCGCCTCTCAATTGGGATACACTTCATATTCAAGCACTTGGATCAAGGAATGAGGATAGGATTCTTGAAGAGAAGAGAAAATTATAAAAGTCCAGAATTTCTCTAAGTCCACTTCTCGAGAAGCCATGATAGTTCTCGAGAAGCATACTTAGCAGAACTCGAGAAGTTACTCTAGTTCTCGAGAAGTCGAGACTAGTTCTCGAGAAACCATTTTATAGTTCTCGAGAAGTCAGTCTAAGGTTATCGAGAAGTCCCAGCCTTTATTTCTCGAGTAGTCAGAGACAGCCGCAAAATTTTTCTAAGTCCCTCTCTCGAGAAGTCTATCTTAGTTCTCGAGAACTTAGTCTCGAGTTCTCGAGAAGTCAGCATTGTTCTCGAGTACTTGATTTGGCTTTCGAGTAATAGTTCTCGAGAAGTCTAGTTAGTTCTCGAGAATTCTCAGCACACAGTTCTCGAGTACTAACTTGAAGTCTAGAAAGACTTGCTCTCGAGAAATCAATCTTGTTCTCGAGAACTCATTCCTACTTCTCGAGAACAGCAGACAATTTTTCTGAAAATTTCTCTTAAGTCTAGATCGACGGGATTTTCAAATGACTTGATGTGATTGGTCAACGTGTCGTCATTAATGTTAATTCTATCTATTAGGGAATTCCTATATAATGTCTTTTTGTTAAGACTAACCCTAAGAGGAAAATCGTACATTTCTATTATCCTGATCGGCCGTCTCTCTCCAAGATGAACAGAACTTTCAGCCACCGTCGCCGCTCAATGTGAAGATCGACACTTCTGTTTTCGATCAAGAAAGTCTTGTAGTTCAAGGATATTTCATCTTCTCCTTGATCGAGTAGGTATAAGATTTCTCAGATCAGATCTCTCAACTCTTCTTCAACATTTTTTTGAAAAAGCCGTAAGTTCAAGAAAAAGACCTAGAGTTGAATTTTTCCAGATCTGAGACAAATTTCTGTTTGTATTTTTTTAATCTCTCTGTAAATCTTGTAGGACATTAATCTCCGAGTTGTAGGAAGTTTTCATCTTCCGAGTGTAGATCCTTTTTGGATCGAGATTGTAGGAACTTGGTTCCGAGGCATAGGATTGGATTCCAATCCGAGATAGTGGAGTAGCCGAGTCTAGTGATTTACTAGATCGGTGAGGGAAAGTGAACATACCCAAGGTTGGGGAACCACTATAATCTTCTTGTCATCTGTGATTGCTTGATTGTGTGTGCAAGTTCTTTAATTTTTTTATTCCGCAAATAGACGCACAATTAACTTATTCACCCCCCTCTAGGTGATTTTGGTAGACAACTTAACACTTTCAATTGGTATCAGAGGGAGGCTGGTCGTTAAAAGGTTAACACCTTGATTAATTTCCTCTCTAAGTTGTCTTTGAGAAATTTCAAGCAATGAACAAGGCTAAGGATTTTGCCAAGCTTTCCCTGTGCACAAAGAATAACTTTCTCATGTGGAAAGAGAGAATTAAATTTTTCATGGAAGCTGTGGATCCCCGGATCTTCATGATTGTTGAAGAAGGTCCCCACATTCCTATGACTGTCTCCACTATAGATCCAACCAAGAAGGTTCCAAAGAATTTAATGAATCTGGATAAGGACGAGATTGCACTTGTCTCTTTGGATAAGACAGCTAAAAATATTATAGCGAGTGCAGTCGATGACTCTATGCTGTAGAATATGATTCACTGCCAATCTGCTAAGGAGATGTGGCAGTCTCTCATCACTCTGATGGAAGGTACAGAAGAAGTGAGGGATGATAGAAGATCCCTATTGAACCAGAAGTACGGAACCTTCAGGCAAGGACCGAAGGATACTATTGCAGATACATTTGAGAACTTCTTCAAAATAGCAAATGGTCTCAGAGTATATGGCAGAGACTTCACCAATGGAGAACTAAATGAAAAGTTCCTAAGATCCTTAACCAAGGAATGGGACAATAAGGTATGTGCCATCAGGGAATTTGGAAAGCTAGCTGAGACAGATCCTCAGAATCTCTTCGGGAAGCTGATGTCGTATGAGCTTCAACTCAACAAGAGAAAAGCTGAAGAAGAGAAGGGAAGGTCTGCAACCAAAGAGAAGTCTATTGATTTAAAGGCAGATACCTCCAGGAAGTAAAAAGGCTACCTCTCCAGCCTCAGCACAAGAAGTTAGTGAAGAAGAAAACTCGTAGCCAAGTACCTCGGGATCTGAGCTATTTGAAGGAGAGTTCTCCTTACTCTCAAGGCAGTTCAAGATATTCTTGAACAAGAAAAATCAATGGAAGGGCAAGGATGCCTCTCACAGAAGATCACGACATGACGGTGATCGACACAAAAATGGCTCAAGCAGCCACGACAGGTATGGTTCTAAACTGAACAAACATATTTTGACTGACATAGTTTGCTACTGTTGTAACAAGTCCGGTCACGTCATAGCTAACTGCCCCCACAAGAAGAAGGAGGGTGGCAGGAGAGAAGAAAAGAAGTCCTCGTACAATAAAAAGAGGACAGAGAAGAGCTTGATAGCCAAGAGGGGATCGACTCTTAGTGACTCAAACTCATCTGAGTCAAGTGAAGAAGAGGAAGCCTACTTTGGACTTATGGCTCAATCAGATGATGAACAAGAGCCCTAGTTCACTAGGGAGGTAAAATCTCACACCCCTCTTTCAGAATCTGAAGTTTATGAGCATGATCATGAGGACAACTCCTCTGACGATGAGTCTGAACTCATGGCCGAGTATAAGGAGTTGATCATGGCTTACGACAAATGTCGAAAGGTCGTGAAAACTCAGGCAAAATAGATTAAGTATCTAAAGGCCATAGAAAGTTCTCTGAGAGAGGAAGTCGTTAAGATGGACTCACTCAGAGAAGACTTAGATAATGTTGTTGATGAGTTCAACAAGGCTATCAAGCACCTTGATCTGAAGGATGAAATCATAAAAGGGTTGGAAGACTTACTAGAGGCCGAAAAGAAACTTGTTCAAGGTTTCTCTAAGCCAAAGGTAGTTCTTCCTCTCGTTGCTAAGTTCTCTGCTCAGGCCAATGGTGCTGGGCTAGGCCATGTAGAAGCTCCTAGTAAATCCTCTAGGAGGAATAAGGCTCAGAGAAGGAATAAGGCCGCCAAGAAGGCCTTAGCCAAAGCAAAGGGGAAGCCCCTCAAGATCAGACTGTCTTTAAGAAAGTCATATTTCCAACAAATGAGTTTGATCTTGACTCATCCTACGGCCACTTGACTAGGCCTACTTATGTAGAGCCTAAGTCTCATTACAAAGGATGGACTCGCCCCAGAAACTTTGGTGAGAGTGTCTTTAAGGCACCTTATGAAGAAGTCATTCATCAGAGCTATGGCCCTTATGATCATGGTAATAATTTCAAGAAAGCACCAAAAGTAAAAAACAAGTATAGAAAAGCCTGTAATGGAGAAGAAATCATGTGATTGCCATCATCATGAAGCTTCTTCCTCCAAGAATGCTACCCCTGCTGGACCATCATCTCAGAAGGTCAAGCAGGAGTACCTAAGGCAAAGATACAACATGTTCGACTGTTGGTGCTGTGGAAAAATTGGTCATTTTGCCATCGATTGTTAGTTTAATCCAAGAAACTTTGCAACTCCTCAAGTTGGCAACATGAGAATGACCACTCATGATGTTAATCCTCGTAGGGGGAGTGTTTTAACACGAGACCAAGGACCCAAACATGTTTGGGTTCCTAAGGCAAACTGATTGTGATTGCAGGGATGTCCGAAGGCCACTAAAAAGCCAATCTGGTATTTGGACAGTGGATGCTCTCGACACATGACCGGGACAAGAAGCCTACTTCAGAATTATTCTCCCGTGTTGAACGGACCAAAGGTCATCTTTGGAGGTTCAGACCACGGGATAACTAAAGGCTACGATATAATTACTAACGGTAGTCTATCCTTTTCGGATGTAGCTTATGTTGAGGGATTGTAACACAATCTTATAAGCATAAGCCAACTATGCGACAAAGGATACATAGTTGAATTCCATGCTGACAAGTACCTGATAAAGTCTGTTGACAATATGGAAACGATTCTATCTGGCACTCGAAGCAGGAATATATTCTGTTTGAATTTCATTTGTATAGATTCTTCTACACCCGTGTGTCTTTTGGCAAAAGATAGTGCGTCTCTTGGTGACCAATGGCACAAGAGGTTAGCACATATTAATCTTAAAACTATTAATAAATTATTCTCCCAGAACTTAGTACGTGATGCCTCGAATGTCAAGTACGTCAAAGATAGACCTTGTCATGCATGCGTAAAAGGCAAGCAAACAAGGGCTACCTTTAGAAGCATTATTGACTAAAATTCAAGTAGATGTCTCCATCTACTTCATATGGACTTGTTTGGTCCACTGTAAATTAGAAGCTTGGGAGGTAAGGAATATACATTGGTTATTGCTGATGATTACTCGCGCTTTGCGTGGGTGTTCTTTCTGAAACACAAGTCAGATACCTTCGACATCTTTACTAATTTTTTCAGGCAGGTCCAGAATGAATACAACTGTTCCATAGTCAAAATAAGAAGTGACAATGGAATAGAGTTCAAATCTGGGGCCATAACAAAATTCTGTGAAAGCCTAGGTATCTTTCATGAGTTTTCCTCTCCTCGCACTCCACAGTAAAATGGAGTAGCTGAGAGAAGGAATAGAACACTCATAGAGGCCTGCAGAACCATGTTGAGTGATGCTTCACTACCGGAATAATTCTTGGCTGAAGCCATCAATACTACATGCCACGTGCAAAATCGAGCACTCATATATAAGAACCATAGTAAGACACCTTACGAACTTCTAAAAGGCAGGAAACCAACTGTTTCATATTTTAGAATTTTTGGCTGTAAATGCTTCGTGCTTAACAATGGTAAGTATCATACTACCAAGTTTAGTGAGAAAAGTTTTGAAGGTATTTTTGTAGGTTATAGTAGCCATGGTAAGGCATACGGTATTTTTAATAGAAAAACTCTGGTTGTAGAGGAATCCATACATGTTGTATTTGATGAGACGATCTTGCTGCAAAGCAAATCGTCTAGTGTGCTTGTTGAAGATGCAGGTACAAGGATTAGAGAGATCAGCTTGGATGAACCGACTGAAGGTGTAATAGAAAAGTTCTTCAAGATCACTACTCCAACCCCCATTAGAGAGGAAGATGATCAATATGAAGAAAACATCCAAGTTGATGAAGTCACTCTAGTTGCTGAAGAAGTTCCAGATGCTAGAAACCTAGAGCTCAGACATCTGAAGGATCATCCATTTGACCAGATCATAGAAGATCCCCGGGATGGTGTCAGAACTCGTCAAGGTACAACTACCGAGAATTTATATTTAAGTTTTCTCTCACACGTTGAACCAAAGAAGTTTGAGGAAGCCAGCTCAGACACATCATGGATCTTGGCCATGGAAGAAGAACTGAACAAGTTCAAGCGATGCAAAGTTTGGAAACTAGTTCCTAGACCCAAAGGTAAGAATGTCATCGGAACGAAGTGGGTCTACCGGAACAAGTTGTATGAGGATGGAACAATCATAATGAACAAGGTTGGACTCATCGCCAAAGGATATCGTCAAGAAGAAGGGATCGACTTCGACCAAACATACGCTCTAGTGGCAAGGCTGGAGGCCATCAGACTGTTCCTAGCTTATGCTGCACTTAAGGGCTTCACTGTCTACCAAATGGATGTGAAGTCCGCCTTCCTAAATGGTGACATAAAGGAAGAAGTGTACATGGAACATCCCCCATGTTTTGTTGATCCTAACTTTCCTGAGTATGTTTATTTGTTATCGAAAGCGCTGTATGGTTTGAAACAAGCTCCTCGAGCTTTGAACAAAACGCTATCTACCTTTCTCCTCAAGAACAAGTTCACAAGGGAAAAGATAGATAAGACATTATTTCTTAGGGAAATTAAAGGCAAGAGTTTGCTAGTGCAAATCTATGTCTACGAAATTATTTTTGGTTCTACAGACGATAACCTCTGCAAAAAGTTTTCTAAACTTATGCAAGGGAAGTTTGAAATGAGTAGTATGAGAGAGCTGAAGTATTTCTTAGGACTTAAGGTGAGGCAATCTGAAGATGGAATTTTCATCTCACAGACGAAGTTCACCAAGTAGTTGATTAAGAAATTCAGAATGGAGAATGCAACCTTTATGAGGACTCCAATGGCCACAGCTATGTCTCTGGAAAAGGATGAGAAAAGGAAACCTTTTGATGAAACAAAATATAGAAGCATAGTTGGATCCTTGCTCAACCTTACTCGCAGTAGGCCAGACATATTGTTCTCTACATGTTTCTGTGCTAGATTCCAAGTGAACTATAAGGAATCTCACTATGCTGCTGCAAAGCAAATCTTGAGATACCTTAAAGGTACACCGAATCTTAGCTTATGGTACCCAAGAAGTAATGACAGCGAACTAATTGGTTTTTCAGATGCAGACTTTGCAGGTAGCAAAGATGACAGAAAAAGCACTTCTGGAACATGTCAGTTCCTTGGAAGAAGGCTTATCTCATGGAGCATAGAAAAGACAAATTGTGTCGCAATCTCAACGGCCGAGTCAGAATATATTTCTGCCGGAAGTTGTTGGGCACAATTTCTTTGGCTAAAGAACCAGCTATAAGATTACAATATGAAGGTTAAAGACATTCCGTTGTTCTACGACTCCTCCAGCGCAATAGAAATTGCAAACAACCCAGTCTCGCACAGCCGGACAAAGCACATCGAGCTCAGATATCACTTCATTCGGGAGCATGTGAAGCAATGGGATGTGGATCTGCAGTAAGTGCCAACAGATCTGCAAGTTGCAGATATTTTCATAAAGCCGTTGGATGAGACCGAGTTCAATATCTTCAAAACTGAACTTTGGATGCTGAACAGAGAAGGATAGACAAAAGTGGATCACTTCAAAGCTCAAGAATCGAGGAAACTTCAAAAAGGTCAGAAATTTCTCAAGTGGAAGGGAGTTCTCGAGAACTATTATCACTTCCCGAAAAGTATAGAACTAGTTCTCGAAAACTTCAAGTCTACTTCTCGAGAACTAAAAATTTGTCTCTCGAGAAGTGCTGAAAGTTCTCGAAAACTAGGCTTACACTTCTCGAAAACTGTTATTATACTTCTCGAGAACTAACCCTACCTCTCGAGCAATGCCCCGTTTCTTTTTGAATTTCTGTTCATTTCTTCTGTTTCGAAAACCGCTCGATTTCTGCCTTAATCCAAGGGTTATTTTAGATTAATTAGGCACCTAATTAACATTACTAGGGTTATATATATATATAAAACTTTAGATATCTAAAATAAACAACCATTTCAAAATCCATTCTCTCGAAAACTCTTCGTCTTCCGCTGACCAGAACTTCGACACCGCCGCTTTCTCGTGCTCCGTCCTTCGCCATCGTTTATCTCAATGGCCCAGCAGTTCAAAATCAGCATCGGCAGTGAGCTAGTAGTAGCAGGGATAGCAGAGCTTTCAGAGGATTTAAGAAATCTTCTTCTTCTCCTAGACACAGCAGGTTTGACATTCGTTCTATTAGAACCTTGCAAGATTTTATTTCCTGAGGTAGAAGAGTTCTTTAGAAATGTTAAGATAAGGAGAAATGGCACTGTCCTGAAGTCCAAAGTCAAGGGCATTGAAATTAAGTTGAGCCCGATCATAGTGTCCAGACTTCTCAGATTACCTCATGTAGATGAAATAAAAGAAGATGACAATGACAGAACCTGTCATTTCTGTGGAGTTCCAGATGACATTACTTCTCTTAGGAGGACTTCTTTAAATGATGTTAGCAAACTTTTAATAGACATTATTGGCAAAATTCTATGGTGCAGAACAGGGTCAATAGGGTTTATTACAAATGACTTCTTCAATATCATGGCGGCCATAGTCTGTAGGAAAAGATTTCCTTATGGTTTGATGATTTTTGACTTTATTAGAGACAATATAAGAGAACCAAAATTTGCAAGGATAATCTCCCTGATGTTGCATGAGATTGATCCAACTGTCTTCAAGACTTCTAAAGGGTACTCCAATCCATCACCTGATGAAGATCTCCCTAGCCTCCATTCATAGTTGGGAGTTAAAGCTTAAGAATCCAAAGCAGCTGGCTATGGAGCTTGGAGCCCCTGCTAAAGAGGTCAAGACCCCATCTCCCTCCTCTCATAATGTTGTTGAACCATTTGGTGCAGCAACTGAGGGTGAGCCTGCAGCCTCAGTTCTAGATGTAAGACTTCCTTCTCCTCCTCCATCTAGATATCTAATTAGAAGTATAGCCAGATCACCAGCAAGTTCACCCATTAGAAGTCCTGTTAGAAGCCCAATAAGATCTCCAACCAAGTACCCAAAGGCAGACATTTCAGTTAATACCATCTCAGATGAGCAAGTGCAAGAAACCATTAAATCAACTGCTGAAGATATAGAAAGTATGATAAAAGAGCTTACCTCAGATGAACCTCTTCCTTCTCTACACAAGGAAACTGCTGAAGAGCCTTCAAAGGATCCTTCACCAGCTCCCTCTACATCTCCAGTTCCATCTCCATCACAAGCACATACTCCATCTCCAATACCATCACCCAAGTCTCAAACTACTCAATCCCCATCTGCTAAGAAAGATCTACCAGATACTATTCTTCTTTCTGATGAAGGTAGAATTTCTCCAGAGCCTGTTGAAGCTCCTCTAACGAGACTTGACTTCTCCATGCCCACGTTCCTTGATGAAGAAGGAGATGAAGTCACTCGTACTGTCAGAGCTAAAAGTTCTGTAGTGATTGATGAGATTCCTCCATGGACTGCACCTTCTCCTGCTGTTACTGCTGCTGCTGCCCCTATCAATTCAGATATTCTCAGTAAGCTTCAAGTCATGTTGGCTGACCAAAGTAAATATTTTGATGAATCTCTAAAGGTATTCCAGGACAAAGTCGCTGCTCTAGAAAAAGAGATGAGCAGAGGATTTGCAGAAATCCAGCACAATACAGACTCCCTCAAAGAATTGTTTCAAATTGGTGGAAAAGCTATAGACCACACCATTACTAGTGTTGGTCAGGTAATGGAACAATCTGTAACTCTTGCTAACAACCAGATTCAGTTAGAGAAGAAATCCCAAGAACATGTTATGAAAATTTGTGAAGAAGTGGGAACCTTCAAGGAAGATGCCATAGGAAAGCTATGTTTAGAATTCAGAAAGGGGGAGAGCCTGGTGGAAGAACATGTGGAAAAACTTGTGCATAAGTTTACTGCTGCTACAAACATAGCTTGGTCTGACAAGATAAGTGAAATCAATAAGAATGTTTTAGAGCAAATTCAATCTGTGAAATTTCATACCTATGACACCTCAGTCTGGATGCACAACCAAATATTCCTTGAATTTCAGGTTGATCCTAATATCATTCCTCATAACCTGAATCCTCTTGCTGAAGGACAGTCCAGTCAGATGCCAGCTAAAATGCAACAACCTCAGATGCCCTGCTTGTCTCCAAGGCCAGAAGATCAGGATGCTCCTCCTTCTTCCTATGACCAAGTATGGGATGATGTGATTCCTCAGGACTTACCTAAGATCAACACCTCTAAGAAAAGGAAGTATGGGGAAGGCCCATCAGCCAGCAAAAGTGTTCCCAAGCCAGTTTCTGAGAAAAGAAAGGCACAATAGTTTGCTGAAGTTTGGAGTCCTACCTCTAAGTCACTGATTCTTGATACTCTCAAGTTAGTAATGGACTATAACTAAAACAGAAATCTCCACTAGAGCTCCTCTGAGTGGGAACTTTATCAGAAGTCCATGACTAAAAGAAGGATTTATGACAAAGAGTATGGCAAGAATAATCCCAAGGCTCCTCCAAAACCTCCAAGATACTAACAATAGCCTTTCAGCTACCAGAGGAGACAGCAAGAGAAGCATGACAGACAGCATTAGAGCTAGAGATGTTTTTTCTACTGATACTTGTTTTTGAGACTATGGAAGAAATGATGTTGAATTGGAAATCTAAAACATTATATATATACAATTTCTAGTTTTGCTAATTGTGTGTTTAATTTTTCTATCATGCATTTATATTCTATTTCTTCATTTACAGTTCTTTCTTTATTGGTATAATTCACCTTAGTGTAGAGGGTTCTGACTTCTACAAATAGGGGGAGATTGTTGGGTATTGCATCCACAATAACCCAGATTTGCATGAAGTCACCCTTGAACTAAGATGAATTAAGTTGTATTTGATATCTTGGTTTAAGTTGTGTGTTTGCAGACTATTATTACTAAGTGTAGACCAATGTCAGTCTACAGTGGGTCATGAACAAAGGACCATACAGTGTAATCCCTCACTGTGTGATCCAAGGTGTTGACTCATGGGTAGCCTCTCAATTGGGATACACTTCATATTCAAGCACTTGGATCAAGGAATGAGGATAGGATTCTTGAAGACAAGAGAAAATTGTAAAAGTCTAGAATTTCACTAAGTCCACTTCTCGAGAACTCCATGATAGTTCTCGAGAAGTAGACTTAGAAGAACTCGAGAAGTTCCTCTAGTTCTAGAGAAGCCTAGACTAGTTCTCGAGAAACCTTTTTATAGTTCTCGTGAAGTCATTCAAAGGTTATCGAGAAGTCCCAGCCTTTATTTCTCGAGTAGTCATAGACAGCCACAAAATTATTCTAAGTCCCTCTCTCGAGAAGTCTATCTTAGTTCTCGAGAACTTAGTCTCGAGTTCTCGAGTAGTCAGCATTGTTCTCGAGTACTTGATTTGACTTTCGAGTATTAGTTTTCGAGAAATCTAGTTAGTTCTCGAGAAGTCTCAGTCCACAGTTCTCGAGTACTAACTTGAAGTCCAGATAGACTTTCTCTCGAGAAATCAATCTTGTTCTCGAGAACTCATTCCTACTTCTCGAGAACAGCAGACAATTTTTCTGAAAATTTCTCTTAAGTCCAGATCGACGAGATTTTCAAATTACTTGACGTGATTTGTCCACATGTCATCATTAATGTTAATTCTAACCATTAGGGAATTCCAATATAATGTCTTTTCGTTAAGACTAACCCTAAGCGGAAAATCGTACATTTCTATTATCGTGATCGACGGTCTCTCTCCAAGAAGAATAGAACTTTCAGCCGCCACCGCTCAATGTGAAGATCGACACTTCTGTTTTCGATCAAGAAAGGCTTGCTGGTCAAGGATATTTCATCTTCTCCTTGATCGAGTAGGTCAAATATTTCTCAGATCAGATCTCTCAACTCTTCTTCAACATTTTTATGAAAAAGCCGCAAGTTCAAGAAGAAGACCTAGAGTTGAATTTTTCCAGATCTGAGACAAATTAATGTTTGTATTTTTTCAATCTCTCTGTAAATCTTGTAGGAGATTAATCTCCGAGTTGTAGGAAGTTTTCATCTTCCGAGTGTAGATCCGTTTTGGATCGAGATTGTAGGAACTTGGTTCCGAGGCATAGGATTGGATTCCAATCCGAGATAGTGTAGTAGCTGAGTCTAGTGATTTACTAGATCGGTAGGGGAAAGTGGACGTACCCAAGGTTTGGGAACCAGTATAATTCTTCTTGTCGTCTGTGATTGCTTGATTGTGTGTGCAAGTTCTTTAAATTTTTTATTCCGCAAATAGACACACAATTCACCTATTCACCCCCCTCTAGGTGATTAGGTAGACAACTTAACACTTTCATAAGGATTCTATTCAGATGGGATAGAGTATTGCCCAAAGAGGTTTCTACTCCACAGAAACAGGTCAAGAAAGATAAGAAAAAGAAAGAAATTGTTCAGCAAGAAGAATCCTCCAGTTATTCTGAGGAGGAGGTAGTCTTCAATTCAGATGAAGACAAACAATAAAAAGAAGCTCAAGATCTAGAAGAGAGTAGTCAGCACCCGAAGCAATAGATAGCCTCCACTCTAGGGGGAGAACACTCTAAACCAGCAGAAAAAGACACTGAACTATCTGAGCTGCCTGCCCAAGGGGGAGGTATTGCTGAAGCTACTCTGGAGAGTGAGTATGTTGTTGATACAGTAATGGACATTGTATCAGATATAAACAAGGAAACATTGGAAATTGCTGAGAAGGACGCACAAGATGTGAAGATAAAAGATATAGCTCGGGATGAGCAAGTAAGTATCTCCTTTATAGAGAAAGCCTTGGACAAAAATCTGGATGTCCAGGGAGAACCTTTTGTTTTCCAAACTAATCTTGTTTCTCCTGTACAGATGTAGTAAGAGGTAATAATAGAAGAGCTGTTTCCTGATTTATCATCTGTAAGGATTGAGGGGGAGCAATCACAGGTAGAAAAGGAACTTCCAAGGACTGAGGGGGAGGCGCTATTGAATGCCCCATCTAATAAAGAAACAGTTGACATAGAAATCTCATCACAACCCTCTGATGATGAGGAAGCCTCTATGGCTAAGAAGAGGAAGATGGTTGCAATCAAGAAAAATAGTGTAACATCCCGATTCGCGCTAGGCCCCTTGTGCGCGCTTTTGAGTCAGGAGAGCTGATTTAGGCTCAGAGAGTGCAGGCAATCAGGCGCGCACTCGTAAGGAAAAATGAAGTTGGTCCTTTGTAGGACACGGGTAGAGACACGGGCGTGTCCATACCCGTGTGCCGTGGCTTTGAGTGTCATGTATTTTAGTGGCATTACATTGAGTGGACTGTCCCGAGGAGGACACGGGTAGAGACACGGGCTTGTCCCTACCCGTGTGTCGTTGCTTTGAGTGCCATGACTTTGAGTGGCACGTCGTTGAGTGGACTGTCCCGAGGAGGACACGGGTAGAGACACGGGCGTGTCCCTACCCATGTGCCGTGGATTTGAGCGCCATGGATTTGAGTGGCATGGCGTTGAGTGATTTGTCCAGAGAAGGACACAGGTAGAGACACGGGCGTATCCCTACCCGTGTGCATCGAGGAAAGGTCGACGAGATGTGCCCCGAGCAGGACACGAGTATCGACATGGCCAGAACCACGACCGTGTCACCTAGACACGGGTACAGACACGGGCGTGTCAGTACCCGTGTATGAGCACGAAACGACAGTCAAACCGTTGATGACGTTTTGACAGAGCAGAACACGGTTAAGGAGACGACCCGTGTTCCGGATGGGCAGAACCACGGCTGTGTGCTTCTTTCTTCATATATGAGCAACAGGTTTGTTTTGTGTTCCGGATGGGCACTCCTATACGATTAGTTACTTACTGTTGAACGATCCTCAACTTATATGTTTGTATGGGCATTCATATAAGTTGAGTTACTTTCTGTTATAATATTATACTCTCATGCTGTTGTAGATGATAGAATTGCTAGAATAAGTTGTTGCTTATTTATTATAATGCTTTATATACATAGTGATATACCACCTGCTTGTACTTATGTTTCGTATATATTGTACCCTGTTCCTTTCTCCGCCCGGTGCAGAGGAGTCGCCAGGGGAGCGGATGTGAAACCACTTAGTATTTATGACTAACGGTTGCTACATCTTCCTTTTTAGGAGGAAACACCCCAGGTGGAGCAGCAGGTTATGCAGCCGGAAAGCCAGGCAAGGACGACAGGGCCTGAGGGGATGATACCGTCTCTACCGTCAATTACAGATGTGAGTGTGAGAGGTTTTTGATGTATCCCTTTTTTGGCAAACAACTATTTACGTACTCTGATATTAGAAGCATGTTGTAGCTTCTCTACTGTTGTTATATTATGTACTATATGCTTGGTGTGGATTTGACTTCTATGTTGTATTTTGGTTGGGTTGGCAATGTATGATATTTTTTATAGCCGGCAGGATAGACGTCTCGTGGTGCAGGCTAGCCCGAGTGTTAGTGCTATCGCATGACGGCTGTTCTCGGCATAAGATTCCTCTCGTGCCATGTTTTTTTGTTCCGGGAGGGGGTCTTACAAAGAGCACAAGCTACAAAAAGGCCTTACAAAAAGTCACTCAACCACCTGCTCCATGCATGGACTTCAGTTCATTACTGGTCCAACTGCAAGTAAAATTGGATGAACAAAGGCATTCTTTAAAGAAGTATGTGGATGAGTCAAATAAAGAACTGCAGTTTCAGCTGGCTCAGGACATTAAATTAATCAGATTTTAAGTCAATCTGCATAAGAAAGAGATGACAGATTGCTTCCATAAGGGAGGCAATGTTGTAGTATATTCTGCTGAGCAACAACAGTTGTTGAAGACTGAGGTTGAGGACATTGCCACCAAGCAAGGGTTTGTTTTAGAAAATCAATTCAAGTCAATTGAAAATCTCAAAGACTCCCATGAAGAAATACTCAAAAAACTGGGAAGTGTTTCAACTGATTTGAAAACTAAGATATCAAAGCAAATACAAGAAGATCTAGTTGCTGTCAGAACAGCCATTGGAGCCTCTCAAAAGACCATTTCTGATTACCTGACTAAATTCAAAGCCTACTATCAAGAAGGTACAGAATATCTGGCTGATCAAATAAGGTTTCAAAAGACTGATCTGCGAGATCATATAACTAGAGAATTCATAAATGGGGAGAGATTATTAGTCAAAGTTGGCTCTGATCATGCAAAATGGGTTTCTAATACCATCAGAGCAACACTTGACATTCCTCCTTTGTGTGATGATGACAATGTTACTGAGTCTAGAGTGCAACTTATTGAAGGAGATCAGCCTGAAGTTGCACGGGTTATTTACCCTCATACTAACTTTGACATGGTTCAACAAGGAGTGCAGACAATGTACAGCCCTCAATAGGAGGCACCAAATGTGATTATTTAATAAGTAGAGATGTCAGAGGCTGCCAAGGAAGCTCAGAAGGAAGCACAGCAATCCAAGAAAAGGTTTAGAGAACATGCTGAGTTGAAGCCAGATTTTGAGAAATGGAGCCCTACTTCAGGGAATATTATTTTGACTGCCTGGAATGCTGTAAAGGATAAGACCTATGATAGTGGTAAATGGTATTCTGAGCAAGAGTGGTACAAGTATCAAGCCAGGAAAGAAGCGATTCTTCAGTAAAGAACGAGTACAAAAGGTGGGAAGTTAACTACTAATGCTCTGGAGCCTAGCAGGTACTTCCCCAAGCCTTTTCACTCTTTTGAAAGGCAAAGGATAAAGGCTGAAGAACTGAAGAAGAAGGATCTCAAAGGGAAGAAACCTGCTGATGATACAGAACCTACTGTGTAGGCAAAGATTAAATCTGGAAAAGGCATTCTAATTAAGGAGCCTAGTAAATCATAGGATAGATAGGCTTATGTATAGAACAATGTAACCTTTTGCTTTTGTTCTAAGGAAAAACATGTAAACCCAGAATTTTCTGATTAATAAATAGAATCAGCATCACTATTGATTTTTGTTGTTTACATTGTTTATATGTTATCTTGCACTGAAATGTATGTACATCTATTTTTATGTGCTTTATTATGAGTGATATATATTTTTGACTAAGGGTTATGACTTCTCCAAATAGGGGGAGATTGTTGGGTACACTGAAAAATATGTACCAGATTTGGAGAAGCCTCATCTTACTCAATGATATACATCAATTTGTATTTGATAAATGTTTGAGTTTCATTGTGCAGGTGTATGGTTTGCAATAAATTTCTCTAAGTACAAGTGTCGACACTTGTGAAGAATCGTGTCGACACCCAGAAGTTGTGTCGACACTAGAAGCAAGGCCTGTGTCGACACCCAGAATTGTATCGACACCTAAGGAAGGAATTGTGTCGACACCTAAAGTAGAAGTTGTGTCAACGCCCAGGAGTTATGTCGACACCAGAAGAAAGGCATGTGTCGACACTCAGTAATTGTGTCGACACTTGAAGAAGGTTTGTGTCGACACATAGGACTTGTGTCAACACACACTCAACGCCATTTGTCTACATCAGCTAAGTCAAGACCAGAAGATGTTGTGTCGACACACAGGACTTGTGTCGACACACACTCAATGATATTTGGACGACACTCAACGCCATCTAACAACAACAGCTATACTGAGTCTGAAGGCTTGTGTCGACACACAGGACTTATGTCGACACACAGGACTTGTGTCGACACACAGGACTTGTGTCGACACACAGGAATTGTGTCGACACACAAGACTTGTGTCGACACACACTCAATGACATCTCGACACACACTCAACGACAGCTGGACATACACTCAACGCCATCTGCCAGCATCAGTTATGTCGAGACCAGGAGTAGTTGTGTTGACACACAGGACTTGTGTCGACACATACAAATAGAAGCTGTGTCGAGTAGTAGAAGAATGACTGTGTCAACACATGGAGTTTTGTGTCGACATCATCAAGACTTGTGTCGACACTTAGTCTATTTGTCTTGACACATGTGAAGCAGTTTGCTGAGTGGTTTATGCTGAGTTGTAAAGTCTTTGAGGAATACATTGTCATGACTGGTGACTCGACAAGTGTCATAACCAACAGGTCTGACACCTTTGTCAGAACTGTCAGAAGGTTGTTACAATCCAGATCAGCCGGTAATCATGAGGAAAATCTATATAAGGGACTTATCCTTAACAAGCAGAACAACAACAGAACTAAGGAAGTAATCAAGAAATTACGGGAAAGAGAATCTGACAACAAGAAAAGGGGAAACCCTTAAGAAGGCAGATCCAGAGTAATCTGTAAGAAAGATTCAGATCAAATTCTTAATCTAAGGAAGGAGCTATCTGAAGATCAACTTCTACATAAAGTGAAGATCAACCTTATTTTGTGTTGTAACACCCTATTACTAATTTGGGCAAGGATCACTATGTTCTTAGGAAATTGTTTTGACCTTCTTGTATAGTCTTAAAGATCAATTAGAATGAGTCTAAGGGTTAGAACTTAGGTTTGGAAGCTGCCTCCAAGACCCTCTAAAATCAGAATTCAAGTGCAGAAGACTAAGACAATTTTTCGTCGAGCTCAGGTCGACCAAACATCAAACTCAGTTCGACTATCTCTGAGCTCAGTTCAATGAGTCGTCGAACTCGGTTCGACGATCTTCAAGCTCAGATCGACATTCTGTCTCTAGCTATAATTCCAGTCTCTGAGCTCGGTTCGACGATAGTTGAGCTCAGATTGACGATTTTTGTTTCAAGTCTAGATCCAGTCTCTGAGCTCAGGTCGACGATAGTTGAGCTCAGATCGATGATTTTCTGGAGAGATCGACGATTTCAGGAATTCAAATTCAGTCAGTTATGGAATTCAATCTGATTTATTATCAACATTTATTTCAAAGGATTTTGTAGCGTTTTAATTATTCTGGAGAAAGTTTCAAGGAAGACAAAATGGAATGTCTCTTAGGACTTTCCTCCAGAGACAAAATATCATTTAAGGAAGTCATTTATGACTGTTTAACGGCTATCCAGAAGACTGAATTTAAATAAATCTCTTCAGAATCATTTGAGAAATACAGAAGAGATTTCAATCAAGTTAATTCTGGGAATAGACTCAAGAGACACAAGTCTACAGGATTACTGAGATAGAATTCATACAGAACACAAGGAATAATACTGTGAAGGAGATCATCAACAAGAAAATATTTCTTCTATACTACTCCTTCAAGATCTTCTTGATTCAAGTGTTCAAAGGCTTCTTCATCAAAGACTCCAGACATATCACATTTCAGCAACTGCTGAAATTATCTCTTACTAGAGATCTAAAGTTACTGAAGACCTATCACCCTATGCAAAGCTCTTCTTCCTGAATAATTGTAGATCTCAGGGGAGCTTGACAACATCATCCACTAGTATTCTCTTGGATTATTGACAGAGAAGAACAACAACAACTCTTTTTCTATTCCTTTTCTCTCTTATAAAAGGGTTTATCAAAACTCCCTTCAAAAGTTTTGAGGCTGGTTTATGAGACCTTGTCAAAACTCAGTGGTGGCAAGACACCTTATCAAAAATTTTTGGTTTGGTTTTTGAGCACCTTATGAAAGCTCATTGGTGCCCAGGACACCTGATCAACTATTCCTGCAGTGGATTTCTACCTAGGGTGGTAGAAGAGTGGATGTACCCAGGTTGATTGGGGAACCACTATAGATCCTTGTGTCTTCTGGATTACTGTGTTTTTGCTTTGCTGTGTGCTTTGATTTTGTTTATTGCTTTCTTATCTTTTATTTACTACAAGCACATTACACCTATTCTTAAATTAAGTCTTCAACTACAAATAATTTTTATCTGGAAAATTATTTTAATACACTCTATTCACCCCCCCCCCCTCTAGAGTAAAGATAGATCTTACCCTAACTTTCAATTGGTATTAGAGGGAGGTTGGTTACTCAACAACTGAATCTTCATTAGATTGGTTGTTCCTACCGGGTAACACCTGAACCAAAAGATCTCTGATAAGATCAATCTTCTATAGAGGGTTATTATTTGTATTATATTTATATTCCTATAAAACCATGACACAGAACAAAGATTATGCTAGCACCATACCTCTAGTGTGCAACCTTTCTAAGTTTGCACTTTGGAAGGCAAGGATAAAATTATATTTGAATTCTATTGATGAGGACATCTACAATTCTGTTTTGACAGTGTTTTGACAGTGTGTCCTTCAGGAACAGATGCAGAAATCAAGAAATGGAAAGTTGCAGATGCCAAAGCAATGAATATTCTGGCTCAGACTATGTCTGATGAAATATTTCAGAAAGTGGTTGAATGTAACTTAGCAAAAGAAATATGGTATAAGTTATCTAAAATTGTCTCAGGATCTGCTGATGAAAGGAAAGACAAGAAGATCCCATCTCATTAGCCAGTATGAGAATTTCAAAAAGGGAGAAACTGAGTAAGTTGCTGACATGTACAACAGGCTCAGCCTAATAGTCAGTGAATTAAAAACACTAGACAAGGAGATCTCTCTAACTGAACTCAATGACAAAATCCTAATGTGCTTCCCTAGCACTTTGGACTCAAGGATCTGGCCAATCAAGGATGCCAGAAGCCTAACTGAGATTACTACAGAAGCTTTGTTTGGCAAGCTCAAGTCTTATGAGCTGCTCATCAAGAATAGAGAGGAAGAACAAAAGGTTGCTTCTCCAGCAATCAGGAAGGAAAAGACTATAACATTCAAAGCTACAGAAGATCAGCCTGAAGACAAGGTCACAGGCAATGAAGAATTGATGAGATTACTAGCCAAAAGATTATATAAGATGTCCAGGAAGGATTTCAGAAAGAGGTCATCCAGAGGGCATGAGAAGCCAAGGTATGACAAATCTAATAATAAAGAAATCATTTGTTTTGGATGCAAGAAACCAAGCCATATTGTGTCTGATTGTCCAGAAAATCAGAATAAGGACAAGAAGGACAGGAAAGATAGGAGAAAAGACAAGGACTCTAGGAGAAACAACAATGACAAATCCTCATTCAGCAAGAACAAACACACCAGGAAGGGATTTGTAGCTGAAACCTGGAGTGAAACTGAAGAAGAGTCAGAGGCTTCATCAAGCTCAAGTGTTGATGAAGATGATGCTGAAGAGAAGGAGTTCTGCATGATGGCTATCAATCCTCCCAACATAATTCTGATGCAGAACATGAATCAGAATCTGAATCTGAACATGAAGATGAAGAAGACCAGGTAATAGATTCCTTTGATTTTAATTCAGAGGACTTTAAAGTTGAGTTTAAGGCACTGTGTTTAGACCTGCTAAAGTCTAAGAAAGAGATTATCTCTCTCAGAAATCAATTGTCTGAACATAGCACTTTAAAATCAGACAACCTCAAACTCTCTGAGGAGTTAGAATGATGTAGGGAGGAGATAGCTTCACTAAAAAGTGCACTATCACAGGAAAAGAAGTTTGAAGAATCCCTTAATTAGAGAAGCATCAGAATGATGGACATCACAAGCACAGTGAACTCTTGACTTAACAGTACACTGGGCTTGGGTGCTTCATCCAGCCAACCTATAGTATTAACAACCCCAATTAAATTTATTTCAGATAAAGGAAAGGGCTCTGAGGAGTTAGAATGCTGTAGGGAGGAGATAGCTTCACTGAAAAGTGCACTATCACAGAAAAAGAAGTTTGAAGAATCCCTTCATTGGAGAAGCATCAGAATGATGGACATCACAAGCACACTGAACTCTAGACTTAACAGTACACTGGGCTTGGGTGCTCCATCCATCCAACCTATAGTATTAATAACCCCAATTAAATTTATTTCAGATAAAGGAAAGGGTATTGTAGAGGTGGCTAGGAAGAATCCTGATTTACCTAAGAAAAACAAAGTTCAACGGAAAATGTCGAACAGAGCTCGACGATCGTCGAACAGAGCTCAGCGATCTCAAGCTAAATCGTCGAACTCAGGTTGATGATCGCCGAAATCTGAACTCTGGCAAAGTCTATCTTCGAACGGAGCTCGACGATCTGACCCAAGATTGTCGAACTCAACTCAGAGATCGTCGAACAGAGATCAGAGTTATGAACAATTTTTTAAAGATAAATCAAACTTCAATCCTATAGGTCCTACATCCCAAAACTTTAACCCTTATACTGAATGGATAATACCTCCTAGGAGATATCATCCTGAAGGTTATAAGAGTCATCCAGGGATGTCTTTCATTTCAGAATTTAAAGGTTATCAACCTAGGCTCAAGGTAAACTGGGTCAAAAACATATAAGTTGTTTATGTGCAGGTGAAGACCTATCCAGCAATGAACCAACAATGGTATCTGGATAGTGGGTGCTCAAAACACATGATAGGAAGCAAGGAGAATCTCACATCCTTCAAAACCAAACTTGGACCCAAAGTAAAATTTGGAGATTCAAACTTTGGACAAACTAAAGGATATGGTGCTATCCAGATTGGCTCAGTCACATTCAAGAAGGTAGCTTATGTGGAAGGACTGAAGCACAATCTAATAAGTATCAGTAAATTATGTGATGAAGGCTACCATGTGACATTCAACAAATACTCATGCAAAATAAAATCAGAGGATAACACAACTGTGTTAACAGGTAAAAGGAAAGGTAACATTTATCTTGTAGATTTTCTTTCAACTAAGATAGATATTTGTTTATTCAATTCTGTTTGCAAACCAAATGATCTATGACATAAAAGATTAGGACATTTAAACCATAGAACCATTGCTAGGCTATCCAAGGACAACCTTGTTAGAGGACTACCTTCTGGCCCCTACAAGAAGGAAGGACTTTGCAGGGCTTGTCAATTAGGAAAGCAAACTAAAAATAGTTTTAAGTCACTTAATAAGTGTGATTCACCGAGGATCTTGTATCTGTTACACATGGATCTTTTTTGACCCATTACAGTACAAAGCCTAGGATGGAAATCTTATACTTTGGTGATTGTAGATGACTTCTCTAGATTCACATGGGTGTTCTTTCTGAGGAAGAAGTCTGATAACTTTAAGTGTTTGACAGAGTTTCTCAAATACATACAGATTGAGTTCAATACTCACATTGCCCTGATTAGAAGTGATCATGGGACAGAGTTTGATTCTCTTTGTAATACCCCAAAACCCAGTTTTGGTTTTCAAGCCAAGTGACATGGCCTGGGACACAGGCGTGTCCCAGGGCGTGTCAAGCAAATCCTCGAGCTGGTCTCGAGTAAGTTTCAAAGTTGGGTTTCGGGTGTTTCTGGAGTGACACGGCCTGAGACGCGGGCGTGTCATCCTCGAGTTGCTGCAGGTCGCGCGTTCGACGATCGTTGAGCATTGTGATCGACGATCGACGAGAAGAGGCGACACAGCCTGTGACATGGGCGTGTCATAGGGAGTGTCCTTCTTGACGATCGGCGAGATTGTGTCGACGATCGGCGAGTATAATCTCAGCGATCGACGAGTTTCATCGAGAGAGGCGACACGGCCAGAGACACGGGCGTGTCTCAGGCCGTGTCAGGTTAGGCGGTGGTCACGGGCGTGTTCAACCCGTGTGGTGAGGCGGTTCTTTACCGCTTAAAGGACACGGCCAGTGACACGGGCGTGTCACAGGGCGTGTCAGGGCCGAAAATGTTATTTTCTGCAGATCTCGTCCGTTTGTTTCCCTCTTTCCAGATCTGGTGGTCTTCAGTTTTTCCAGCCCCTATAAGACCCCGAACCAGCAAACATTTCCTCACTTTATCTTCTTAAGAGAGAGAAGGAAAGAGGAAGAAGGAAGGAAGAAGAAGAAGGAGGAAGGAGAGGGAGATCCAGCTAGTCCAAGCTCGGATTCGCGATCGGAGGCCATATTCGGGAAGGCAGAGCTCCAAGCAGTGCTTGCCATGGCTCCAAAATGTCCTCCAAGGGTAACGACTTCCTCCTTGGATTTGTGAAATCCTTCCTTTTTTGCATATGCATGAATCCTCTACAAAGGTAGAGTTGAATTCTCTTGGGATGTTGAACTCCATCCCTTAATTCTTGTTGGAGTAGTCCCGGAAGCGAGAAGTACAGGTAGGCATGCTGTGTGAAGCCCATCTGGACAGGTTGGTCCGGATTGGTGATGATTGTATGCATATCAGGGCAAGACTCTATATTATTGTGATGCGTGTGATTTTCTTGGTGGACACCTGCAGCTTGGTGCAGCAGGATATTATGTGGATGGGTTGATGTTGTGTGATCTCAGCCCATGTAACTATGAGTGCTACTTTTGGGGGTTGATGCTGTGTGATCTCAACCCTTGTAGTTGTGAATGCTACTTGTTGAGCCGGTGGGGCTGCAACTGTGGAAAAGCCTGTGTGGCGAACGGGCGAGGTGAAACTGTACCCGTGTCAGTCCAGATCGACGTCTGACGTATGTGAGCTACGGGCAAGGCTGATCTGTACCCGCATTCTAGTTGTCTAACCGTGGGGTGCTTAAGGCCCTGTTAGGATCACAGAATGAGAATCGCTCTGCCTATTTGAGCCATGGAGGATTGGAATGCTCACAAATTGCCGTCATGTCTGGGACCTCAGAACGGTGGTGGGACCCTGGTTTTCCGGTACACCGATAATCTGCCCTGAGAGCACGGAACGTCGGGCCGTAGTGCCGACGTTTGTGATGGATGATTACTTGTACGGGCGTACAAGTGTGATGTGCTAAAGCATACCCTTTTGATTGTATATAAGTTCTATGCAGGGAAGGAATTCCGCTGTCCCGTGCCAGGGACAGGGTCGTTATAAATGTTTAGCCAAATGCTGACCGTTGCTTTGTTTGCCACTGCTTAAGTGGATCTTTTGCGTGCAGGTCAAGAAGGGCCAAGAAGGGATGAGGGTGGAAGACCCTAAGTTGCTGCTGCTGAGTGCTAGCCCTCGAAGGCTATTTTTGTACCTTGTATAAGAACTCATGTGTGGCCGGCCTGCGTGCCGATGTATGGAAGATACCTTCTTGTATAAAGAGTAACACTTGTAATAGGCCATAAGGCCGTACTTGTGGTTTTATATTATGACAGGTTTGGTTTAGCCGTGGACTTCTGTGTTGATGTTTGAGCTCATTCTTGCAACCCTTTAAACTTCCGCTAGAATGCACTGTGATAGGATGCGTATTTAGTATTACTTCATAACGTCTTCGCCTGTTTATAAGACATGGTGTGGGGCCCCGACCGGACTTTCTATTATGTTACACGTAACGGGTAGGAGTGTTACAATTTGGTATCAGATTCCTTGGTTCCCTCCTCAGAATTCGTGGACGAATTCTTTTGTGGGGTGGCGAGCTCGTGTGTGAGTGTATAAAATTGAACTCAAACATGTCCACATAGGATTGAAATGCACTAGTGTGTTACACTTGTGTGTTTGTTTTGACTGTTTGTTATGTGGTTTGTCGCTGAATTGTGTGGTTTGACATATATAGGTGACGCGAAGTGTTGCGGGTCAGTAAGAACCTCAACATTCTGTTGAGAGTGCGACACCGGTAGAGGTGCCCACCCCTCCTCCATCAGCTGAAACTGTACGTGTGATTATAGAAATAGTACTTGCGGTGATGAATGCTCAGCAGGCAGGGCAAGCACGGCCTGAGGCTCCCGTGCCTGTGGCAGTGCGTCAAGAACCGGTGGGCATAGCGGTTGATCAGCGTGCCGCAGATTAGCAACTTAAGCGGTTTATGAGCTTTCATCCTCCGACGTTTACCGGGCTCAAATAGAGGATTGGCTTGCTCGGATCAAGCGCATCTTGACCGCCCTTCAGGTTGAGGAGGAACAAAAAGTCACGTTAGCCACTTTTCTTCTTGAAGGAGAAGCTCGGCTGTGGTAGGATGAGGTAGAACTGCACCACTTAGCAGGCAGACAGTTGACGACAGTCTCTATGGACGAGTTCTCTCGGTTGTTTTTGGGCAAGCATTTGTCGTTGCAGTAACGGATTTCTTTGGAATTGGAGTTTCAGTGGTTGACTCAAAAGGAGAGCAGCGTGGATGAGTATCTGCATGAGTTCCCGCGATTGGGGCGTTATACGGGCGCTATCTTTGCTGAGGAAGAGTGCAAGACCAGTTAGTTTTATGCGGGACTGTGGGATGAGTTGTCACATTTACTCTCGAGTTCCGTGAATCAGGGATTTCAAGCTCTGGTCTGCACCGCGAGGGCATTGGAAGCAGATTTGAAGCGAGGACAATCTAAAGGACCTTTGGCTGTTGCAAAACCGGAGTTCAAACCGCCACGTCCGGAGAGAAGTGGATTTCGAAAGAAATGGGGTAAGAAGTCCAGATGTTCTGGGCAAGCTCCTTCATCAGTTACTTCAGAAGAGTCGCCGAGCTATGAATCCCGCACTTGCTATACGTGTGGCAAGAAGGGACATCTTGCTCGGGACTGTCGGGTTGGTCCTCTGAAAGGTGACAAGAAGCCGGGCGCATCCTATGCAGAAAAAGGGAAGGCGGTGGCAGAGTCTTTTGCTTCGCAAGTGCAGCCTCGAGTTCTCAATCTGCGACAACAGGAGGCCATTAAGCAGGCCGACGTCGTCACAGGTGCGCGTGATCTCTGAGTTCTTTTCCCTTTGTGTAGTGCTACTATGTTTTTGGTATTAATTGTATTGTTGTTATGTTAGGCTTCGTCCTAATTTGGGAGCAACCGGCACGAGCACTATTTGATTCTGGTGCATCACACTCGTTTCTGTCAAAAAATTTCGTATTGCGCATTGGCGTGCCGATACGTGGCACGACAGAAAGTTTGAAGGTACTCTTACCTAACTGATGTATTTTGTGCGCGGATCAGTCTGGGTGTGTAGAAGGGAAAATAGGAAGTTGGGACTTCAGATTGGAAGCACTTGTGCTGCCGATTTCAGAATTCGACATAATCATCGGTATGGATTGGTTGTCAGAGCAGCATGCTCACATTGATTGTAATTCTAAGGAAGTTGTGTTGGGACAGAACACCGACCAAGAAATACGGTTTAGCCGCATGCAGGGGATAAATGAGATGTTGATATCCGCTCTGCAAGTTCGGAAGGCCGTGAGAAAGGGTGCCGAGTTGTTCTTCACGCTAGTAGCAGCGGTAGAGCCAAAGGCTAGTGTGAATGAGGTACCTGTTGTGTCGGAATTCCTGGATGTGTTTCCAAAAGACCTTCCGGGGTTACCACCCCAAAGAGAAATTGACTTCACGATAGAACTGGTACCGGGTGCAAAACCTGTGGCCCGTGCCCCTATCGTGTAGCGCTAAAGAAAATGGCGGAGCTGAAGGTTCAGTTGCAAGAATTGCTAGATCAAGGTTTTATAAGGCCAAGTCAGTCACCTTGGTGTGCGCCGGTTCTTTTTGTGAAAAAGAAGGACGGCAGCTTGCGTCTATGCATAGATTATCGAGAACTGAACAAGCTGACAGAGAAGAATAAGTATCCGATCCCACAGATCGATGATTTGTTTGATCAGCTAGTGGCCTCTTCGATGTATTCTAAGCTGGATTTGAAATCGGGTTATTATCAGCTGAGGGTTCGGGAAAGTGAGATACCCAAAACAGCGTTTGGCACACGCTACGGGGATTATGAGTTCACGGTGATGCCCTTTGGATTATCTAATGCACCTTCGGTGTTTATGGATTTGATGCACCAAACGTTTAAGCAATATTTGGATCTCTTTGTGATCGTCTTTATTGACGATATCCTTGTGTATTCCCGATCCAGAGAAGAGCATGCAAATCATTTGAAGATGGTATTGCAAACCCTGAGGGAAAAGAAACTCTATGCCAAGTTTACTAAGTGTGATTTCTGGTTGTCATCCGGGGCTTTTCTGGGACATGTAGTTAGTGGAGAAGGCCTTGCAGTGGATCCTGCCAAAATTATTGCTGTGCAGGAGTGGCCTGTTCCTTTGTCGGTAGCTGAAGTCAGGAGTTTCCTTGGACTTGCGGGCTACTACAGGCGTTTTGTGGAAAAAATTTCAAGAATAGCATTGCCTCTCACTACCCTAACACGGAAAGAACAAAGGTTCGTTTGGTCGCCCGAGTGTGCACGAGCTTTTGAAGCATTAAAGAGTCGGTTGACTACGGCCCCAATTTTGACAACACCTTATGGCATAGATGGTTTTGAGGTGTACAGTGATGCATCGGGTAGCGGCTTAGGTTGCGTTCTCCTTCAGCATGGTAAGGTGATAGCATATGGTTCGCGCCAATTGAAAGCCCATGAGCAGAACTATCCAGTCCTTGATTTTGAATTGGCCACAGTCATCTTTGCACTTAAGTTGCGGCGTCATTATTTATATGGTGTAAAGGTGGATATCTATACAGACCACAAGAGTCTGAAATATCTTTTAGATCAAAAAGACTTAAATATGCGACAGAGAAGGTGGATGGAATTTCTTGGTGATTATACCTTCCAAATTCATTACACCCCTGGTAAAGAGAATGTAGTCGCAGATGCCCTGAGTCGTAGGACTCCGGCAAGGGCGAATTGGTTGTCATACCATGATGAACGGTTGATCCACGAGCTAGAACGGATGGATATTACTTGTGTGGAGAAAAACACTACTGCGACAGTGTTTGAATTGGACAGAGGTACAGTATGACCTAATGGATAGGGTCTGCTAAGCGACGGAATTGGATGATAGTTTGCCGCATTATGCAGCGGAAGATAAGAGCTCTCGGTTTTCTTTTGACAATGGACTTTGGAGAAAAGACGATCAAGTATGTGTTCCTTTTCAGAGAAATCTTCGTGAAGAAATCATGTACGAAGCCCATTTTTCAAGGTATTCGATTCATCCTGGAAGTTCAAAAATGTATAAGGATCTGAAAAAGAACTTTTGGTGGCCGGGTATGAAGAAAGATATAGCACGTTATGTTGTTAAGTGCCATACATGTGCTCTGGTGAAAGCAGAATGCCAAAGGCCAGGAGGATTCCTGAAGTCATTACCGGTCCCAGTGTGGAAATTTGATGATATTTCCATGGAGTTCGTGCATGGATTGCCGAGATCTCAGCGGGGTAATGATGCAGTTTGGGTGATTGTGGATCGGTTAACAAAAGTTGCTCATTTTATTCCAAATCGAAGAGATGATCCAGTCGACAAATTGGCTAAAATGTACGTAGATTCGATCGTACGATTGCACGGGATTCCCTGTAGCATTGTTAGCGATCGAGATGGACGCTTCACATTAGGAGATTGGAGGCAAATTCATCAACTGTTGGGCACAAAGTTGTATTTCAGTACAACCTTTCATCCCCAGACGGACGGTCAAACTGAAAGAACCAACAGGACGTTGGAAGATATGCTCCGGATGTGTACGCTAGATTTTGGAAGTCGCTGGGAAGATCATTTGTTCATGATTGAATTTGCCTATAACAACAGTTACCAGGCCAGCATTCAGATGGCCCCTTTCGAAGCTTTGTACGGCAGGAAGTGTCGCACACCGTTATCTTGGGCGGAGACGGGTGAAATGAAGCTTTATAAGCGACAAGATGTGACTGATATGCATGAAACGGTACGTACAATTCGTGAAAGGTTGTTAATTGCTCAAGATAGGCAGGCCAAATATTATAATGCCAAGCACCGGGATGTAAAGTTTGCGGTGGGTGATTGGGCATATTTAAAAATCAAGCCTTTTAAAGGTATGTCCAGTATACGACATCTGAAAAAGTTGAGCCCGCGGTATCTAGGACCTTTTGAGGTGATTGAATGCATCGGTGAGGCAGCCTATCGGTTACTGCTACCGCCTGAGTTAAGTAGTTTACATGATGTGTTTCATGTATCGGTGCTGCGGAGAGCAATAAAAGAGTCGTCGCAAGTGATAGTTGCAGATCGAGTATCAGTCGATAGTGGGCTAACGACAAAGGTTAGGCCCATTCGGATTGAAGATGCCGCCGAGAAGCAATTGAGGAACAAAATAATTGGGATTGTCAAAGTCCGGTGGGATAATTGTGGTCGAGAAGAGCTTACTTGGGAGCGTGAGCAAACCATGTGGACAGAATTTCCCGAGTTATTTTTGTAAGTGGTTGTGTTTTAGACCTTGTAATAATCAATAAATATGGACTGTATTGAGTTTTTCAGTCATTCAAATTTCGGGATGAAATTTTCTGCAAGGAGGGGAGGATTGTAATACTCCAAAACCCAGTTTTGGTTTTCAGGCCAAGTGACACGGCCTGGGACACGGGCGTGTCCAGGTGCGTGTCAAGCAAATACTCGAGCTTGTCTTGAGTAAGTTTCAAAGTTGGGTTTCGGGTGTTTTTGGAGTGACACGGCCTGAGACACAGGCGTGTCCCAGGGCGTGTCATCCTCGGGTTACTGCAGGTCGCGCGTTCGACGATCGTTGAGCATTGTGATCGACGATCGATGAGAAGAGGCGACACGGCCTGTGACACGGGCGTATCATAGGGCGTGTCCGTCTCGACGATCGGCGAGATCGTGTCGACAATCGGCGAGTATAATCTCGGCGATCGACGAGTTTCTTCGAGAGAGGCGACACGGCCAGAGACACGGGCGTGTCTCAGGCCGTGTCAGGTTAGGCAGTGGTCACGGGCGTGTTCAACCTGTGTGGTGAGGCGGTTCTTTGGCGCTTAAGGGACATGGCCTGTGACACGGGCGTGTCACAGGGCGTGTCAGGGCCGAAAATGTTATTTTCTGCAGATCTCGGCCGTTTGTTTCCCTCTTTCCAGATCTAGTGGTCTTCAGTTTTTCCAGCCACTATAAGACCCCGAACCAGCAAACTTTTCCTCACTTTATCTTCTTAAGAGAGAGAAGGAAAGAGGAAGAAGGAAGGAAGAAGAAGAAGGAGAAAGGAGAGGGAGATCCAGCTAGTCCAAGCTCGGATTCGCGATCGGAGGCCATATTCGGGAAGGCAGAGCTCCAAGCAGTGCTTGCCATGGCTCCAAAACGTCCTCCAAGGGTAACGACTTCCTCCTTGGATTTGTGAAATCCTTCCTTTTTGCATATGCATGAATCCTCTACAAAGGTAGAGTTGAATTCTCTTGAGATGTTGAACTCCATCCCTTGATTCTTGTTGGAGTAGTCCCGGAAGCGAGAAGTACGGGTAGGCATGCTGTGTGAAGCCCATCTGGACAGATTGGTCTGGATTGGTGATGATTGTATGCATATCAGGGCAAGACTCTGTATTATTGTGATGCGTGTGATGTTCTTGGTCGACACCTGCAGCTTGGTGCAACAGGATATTATGTGGATGGGTTGATGCTGTGTGATCTCAGCCCATGTAGCTGTGAGTGATACTTTTGGGGGTTGATGCTTTGTGATCTCAACCCTTGTAGTTGTGAATGCTACTTGTTGAGCCTGTGGGGCTGCAACTGTGGAAAATTCTGTGTGGCGAAAGGGCAAGGTGAAGTTGTACCCGTGTCAGTCCTGATCGACGTCTGACGTATGTGAGCTACGGGCAAGGCTGATCTGTACCCGCGTTCTGGTTGTCTAACCGTGGGGTGCTTAAGGCCCTGTTAGGGTCACAGAATGAGAATCGCTGCGGCTATTTGAGCCATAGAGGGTTGGAATGCTCACAAATTGTCGTCATGTCTGGGACCTCTGAACGGTGGTGGAACCCTGGTTTTCCCGTACACCGATAATGTTCCCTGTGAGCACGGAACGTCGGGCCGTCGTGCCGACATTTATGATGGATGATGACTTGTACGGGCATACAAGTGTGATGTGCTAAAGCATACCCTTTTGATTGTATATAAGTGCTATGCAGGGAAGGAATTCCGCTGTCCCGTGCCAGGGACAGGGTCGTTATAAATGGTCAGCCAAATACTGACCGTTGCTTTGTTTACCACTGCTTGGTGGATCTTTTGCGTGCAGGTCAAGAAGGTCCAATCAGGGATGAGGGTGGAAGACACTAAGCTGCTGTTGCTGAGTGCTAGCCCTCGAAGGCTATTTTTGTACCTTATGTAAGAACTCATGTGTGGCCAGCCTGTGTGCCGATGTATGGAAGATACCTTCTTGTATAAAGAGTAACACCTATAATAGGCCATAAGGCTATACTTGTGGTTTTATATTATGGCAGGTTTGGTTTAGCTGTGGACTTCTGTGTTGATGTTTGAGTTCATTCTTGCAACCCTTTAAACTTCCGCTAGAATTCTCTGTGATAGGATGCGTATTTGGTATTACTTCGTAACGTCTCCGCCTGTTTGTATGACATGGTGTGGGGCCCCGGCCGGACCTTCTATTATGTTCCACGTAATGGGTAGGGGTGTTAAACTCTTCTTATGCAAGCTGTCAGAGTGAAGGGATCAGACATACTTTCTCAGCTCCTAGAACTCCTCAACAAAATGGGGTAGCTGAAAGGAAAAATAGAACTCTTATTGAATCTACCACCACATTGTTAACAGATGCTCACCTTCCTCTATCCTTTTGGGCAGAGGCAGTGAACACCTCAAACTACGTGTTGAATAGAAGTTTGATACATAAACTGAAGGGCAAGACTCCCTATGAATTACTCAAACGGAAGAAACCTAAAGTAGATTATTTTGAAATTTTTGGTTGCATTTGTTACATACACAATAATGGCAAGAAGTATATTGTAACATCCCATTTCCAACTAGACCCCTAAGAGTGGTTTTGTCATGACAAAACCCTAGGAAGCCCAAGAAAGGGGTCAAGTGGACCTGGTGGTGTGGATAAGGCCACTATGGTCTGCACTTAGCAGATCTCTAAACCTTGGTTAAAAGTGATCATGGGACTTCACCAAGACTCCAGGACCCCACCCATACCCTCATAACCCTAGGTAGGGGTCAATGGGTCACTAAGGACCCATGCAGAGTAGTCAATAGGGCTAAGTTGACCAAAGTCAACTATGACCCTAATTAGGTCAAATTGGCCTACACAAGGGTCAATTGCAGTCCCTTAGCCAAAAGGACCCCACCCCTACCCTCATAAGCCTAGTGAGAGGCCAATAGGTCACCAAGGACCCATTGGGACCAATCAAAAGGGCTAGTTTGACCAAAGTCAATCCTTGACCTAAAATGGTCAAAATGCCCTAGTTAAGGGCCAAGTGACCTCCAAGGGCCAATCCAACCCCACCTTGACCCTAGGGGAGGTCAATGGGTCACTAAGGACCCATGGAGGGCAGTCAAAGGGGCTAAGTTGACCAAAGTCAACTCTAACCCTAATTAGGTCAATCTAACCTTCTTAAGGGCCAATTGAAGTCTCTTAGCCAAGTGGACCCCACCCATACCTCCATAACCCTAGTGAGAGGTCAATGGGTCACCAAGGACCCATTGGGACCAATCAAAAAGGCTGAGTTGACCAAAGTCAACTTTAACCCTAAAATGGTCAAAGTGCCCTAGTCAAGGGTCAAGTGACCTCCAAAAGCCAATCCAACCCCACCTTGACCCAAGGGGGGAGGCCAATGGGTCACCAAGGTCCCATGAGGGGAAACCTCAAAGACCAAATTGATTAAGTTCAACCATAGTCAAGGTTTAGGTCAAGCTAGCCCAAATGGGCTAACTCAAGCTCAAGCCCAATTCACTTGGGCCAACCTTGCTTTGATGGATGAGATGGGCTTGTGGGCTGCCATGGGTTAGTTAGGAGCCAAATTTTCAGGCTTGGTGACTAGGAGAGAGAAAGCCATCCATGGAGGAGAGAGAAAGAGAAGGAAGAAAAGGGAGGAAGACTTTGGGCTCATCCTCCCCCTCCCCAACCCCCTTTATTCACTCCTATAGGACAAGGAAGGCAGCCCCAATCCAACCATGCAATCTTTGACTGGATACAGCCATACCATCTCCCCTATATCCTCAAGCCGCCAAGTTTGAATTTGGCCAAAAATGGCCAAAGTGTTTTCAGCTACCTAACACCTCCCCACTTCCTTTTAAAAGCTTCCCTGGACTCAGAGGAGTAATTCCCACGCTTTACCTGAAGGAGCCAAGCACTATACTGCATAATTGAAGGAGGCCGACCACCAACAGCCACCACCATGCCAATCCGACGTTCAGCCCGGCTACAGCCGCCCACTCAGGTCCTCCTCCATCCCTTCTTGCATGGGTAGATCGTAGACATCATTAGGGCCAAGGTTGGGGCTCAATCGAGCCCAATCCGATTTTGAATTTCATGGTTTTCGGCCGAAAATTCCGATTGGTGGAACCGCCGGAACAGTGCTTCCCGGCGGCCCAGCCGCCGCCCCGACCACCACGAAGGTGTCGGCGGCGGTGGCAGGCCGGGGAGGTGGCCGGAGCGACGGCGGCAGCCGCTGGAAGTTGGCCCAGGCGGAGTAATCTGGGCCGTCAGCTGGAGGAAGGAGATGACCAGATCCCGTCCATCACGCGTCAAGATTCGTGCAGGATGATAATTTAAACTATATGATATGATTTGATTAATATCTTTTTTTGTCACAGTTTTTATGTTTAATGTTATTAATTATTAAAAATAGTTAGAGTACTTTTCATAGAAAATTATCAAGACAAAAAATGTATCCCTATGGGTCTACTTTCAAACAAAATTGATTTGAACCAATTTGGGTGACTGGTTTGACCAGGGCACTCATTTTGGTGGGGTCTATACAAATGATTAGGCAGTCATTAAACTAGTTGCCCACACTTCATCCTTGGTCCTAATGGTCCGAAATTTTGGCAGGGAGTCACCCTACCCTATACCTAGACCCTGCCCAAAAATGGTAATTTTTGGGAATAATTTTCCTATAGTTTTGTTAAACATTTAATTATGCTAGGGTAAATTAAATTATGGGTCAAATTAAATCCAAATTCAACCAAATTTTGGTGGGATGGATATGAGGTCAATATAGACCTCTGGTTAAAATTTCATTAAGTTTGGAGTTGATTTGAATGGGATTCAAGAAAACCCTAGCCTTGCCCTAAGAAGGGTATTTTGGTCCAAAGTGTACTTTTGGCTTATAGTGTCCAATTCACCTCAACAGAGGTTCAAATTTGGTACACTGGTTTTGCATGACAATATACAACTCCCAAAGAAAAAAATGGGGGCATTGGAGTTGGTTTGGCCCAAGATCCTAGGTCAAACCCTAAGGAAGGGCTTTTGTACCTTGTGAAGGGCATGTGGCCATATCACCTTGTATGGCTATGAAACTTTGTAAGGATGGTATTATAGTCACTTTAACCCTCTGGTGAAAATATTAGGGTATTTTGGAAGGTTTAGGACCCTCAAATCCCTAACCTTAGCTCAGGGCACAAATGTGGTGGGTTAGGAATGGGTTAGCTAAACCCTTTAAAATGATATAAAATTTTGGTAGGATGGTCATAAGGATATTAAGAATCCTTGGTAATTTATTTAGGAATTTTGGAGTATTATTTATGGCACTTCATTTGTAACACAAGAAATGCTTAAATTAAGTAAATAAATTATTATGCTACCTCTGACCCTTGAGAGGTCATGAAATTTTGGCAGAGGATGTTTTGAAGCATAATGGGTTTATATAAATTTTATAAAAATTCTTGGACAAGTATATGAGGTAGTTAGTTCACAAGCCTGTCATTTGATGGAATTATTGACAAAGTTATTTAAGCCCATTTACTGATAAATAAATTATGAAATTTGCCCCAAACCATTTATATGCCATTAGATTCATAATTGAAATTTCTCTGAATTTTTGGAAGCAATATAGTATTTTATATTTCTTAAATGAATTTCCAAGGATTTAAATGAATTATTGATTTAGGGATAAAACCTTACTGAAAAGAATTATATATTTTGGAAGATAAGTTATATCATTATTTTGAGTAACATATAAAATTTGTAGAATGATTGCTTGAATGAAAATAGTACTTCATGTTCATTATTGGAAATTTTAGACATTAAAATAATTAAATAAATTATCAAATAAGTAAGGAAAATTTTGGAACTCTGGACTTAGGATTTAAAGGTCATAATGGACCTCCATTAATTATTATAGGGGTGTTGGATGATTATATGATATACTTCCCATTTTACATGAAGTTTGACTCATCTAAGGGGGGCTACGACCACCAACAACCCGCCTGTGGAGGGAGAGGGGTTAGGGTGCATGGCCTGCAGGCTTGAATATGATAGGCCTACTGCCAGTAGTGGGCCCGGGTCTGGACTACTGGTGGGCCGGCGGTGCCAGCTGGGTCCCGCGGGTTGGCGGGCCTGGACCGGATAGGCCCGCCAACCCGCGGGACCCAGCTGGCACCGCCGGCCCACCAGTAGTCCAGACCCGGGCCCACTACTGGCAGTAAGCCTATCACATTCAAGCCTGCAGGCCATGCACCCCAACCCCTCTCCCTCCACAGGCGGGTTGTTGGTGGCCGTAGCCCCCTTAGATGAGTCAAACTCGATAGTCAAGCCCGCACTACGGGGACTTCCCAGGAGGTCACCCATCCCAGTACTACTCCAGCCCGAGCATGCTTAACTATGGAGTTCTTTCAACTCTCATCACCAATTGAGCTGAAAGAACTCCATAGTTAAGCGTTTTTAAAGGGTTTCCTCTGATACCAGTACTACTCCTCCAGCCCAATCAAAAGGGCTAGTTTCCTCTGATACCACTTGTAAGACCCACATTTGTACTACTTGTAAGACCCCATTTCAAAATTTTTTAAAGGGTTTAGCTAACCCATTCCTAACCCACCACATTTGTTGCCTGAGCTAAGGTTAGGGATTTGAGGGTCCTAAACCTTCAAAATACCCTAATATTTTCACCAGAGGTTAAAGTGACTATAATACCATCCCTACAAAGTTTCATAGCCATACAAGGTGATAATGGCCACATGCCCTGGACACCCCAGCTCGAGTTTAGTTTGGGGACAAACTAAGCAGCGGAAGCAGTGGTGGGCCCATATGGGAAATCACATGAAAATTGTCCACTTTTAGTTAAATCTGTGAGACTTCTTATAATTGTCTTCTATTACGCAGCCCCCAGCGCAGCCAACACCACAAGGCGGAGTTCAGCAGACTCCGACTATTGCACCACCTCCCCCGGTCCCCACTCCATTCTTACACTCGGAGATGGTCAAACGCTGACGGCCATTCTAGATGCCTTCAGGGCTCAACAGGCTCCGGCTCCGCAACCAAACCTGGGGGCCAATTGGCTGAGCATCTTTCGAGGACCTCTCTCCTCCATCCTACTTGGGGACCGAATCCGCCGTACGGACAGAGGAATGGATAGATATTATGTACGAAATGCTGACTGGGATACGATGTCCCTGGGAGGGAGAGTGGCCTTGGTTGTCTCCTGCCTGGAGTCCCATGCTAAGAGGTGGTTGAAAGACGCTGCTGGACACAAGATTTGTTGATAGGGAGGTTGCGGAAGTTACCTGGGAAGAGTTCAAGACCACGCTGCTGGAGCATTTCGTTCCACAGTCGCCAGGGATGAGTTGGAGGAGCGGTTCTTACAGCTGAAGCAAGGCACCCGGACAGTGGTAGTAGGAGTACCATCGGGAGTTCGACCATTTGGCTCGATATGCAGATTCTTACAGCTGGACGAAGCGGGATACATCAAGAGATTCTATAAGGGCCTATGGGAGGACTTGAGGGAGGCTTTGTTGTTGTATCCGACGGGCCTATCTCTCGGATTTTGGAAATGGCAAAGAGGATCGAGGCCGATTGGCACACCACTCGGGGCCGGAAGCGGCAAGCGGAGGATCAGGGCCGGAGAGCCATAAATGATCAGCGACAAGGTGCTATACCAGGTGGGAGAAGGACAGAGGACCAAGCCTCGACAGGAAGTGAGGCAGGAGCCGAGGGAGCAGGTGTATTTGGCCCCTCAGCCTCTTCAGATGAGGGAGGCACCGAGACCCGGGGTATGGCATTTCCCCCACCGGAGTGCTACAACTGCCATCAGATAGGACATTCGGAGAAACTGCCCCATGAGGGGAGCACCTTTACCAGCACCCCAGGATGCCCCGCATGCCCAGCAGTTTGGAGGACGAGGACGTGGTCGAGGACGTGGTTTCCAGGGTGCAGATCGTAGGCAGCAGAGGGAGCAAATTTATGCACTAGATCTGGCTCAGCCCCGAAACCCGGAGCAAGTAATCACTGGTACGTCTGAAAATTCTGGTTTAAGTTATTTCTCATGAACTTAAATTTTATATAGAAGTGACAATCTAGGAAAGAAAACCATGGCTAGAATTCTGAGACATTTAATTTTTCCCAAAACCCCAAGAATAGTTTTCATCAGCGGCAAACCCGCTTATACGCTATTTGATACGGGTGCTTCACACTCATTTGTATCGGAGGCCTTCATAGAAGGATTGGAAGGCGTGGAACGATTCACGGGTCTGATGGTGAGGATACGACTACCCGACGGATCAGAGTTGTTCACCTCTGCCCACTGCAACATGGAGGCGGAGATCGGCGGAAGGATATTTGAAGCTCCAGCGACGATCATAAAGATGCCAATCTTCGATTTGATCCTAGGGATGACGTGGTTGAACTGGAATCATGCTCAAATTGACTGCACGTTCAAAAGAGTTACCGTAAGACATGGGGATTCATACCTCGTCATTGAAGGTATAAAATCTATTCCCCCTCTCATACTGTCGTCTGTACAAGCCGTCAAGGCTCACTTACAGGGGGAAGAAGTGTATGAAGTAATATTTGAGATGATTGAAACCAAGGTCTCCACCTCGGATATTCCAGTGGTGCGAGATTTTGCTGACGTATTCCCAGAGAAACTTTCTGGGCTACCCCCGCACCGGGAGCAGGATTTCGGATACAGCTGGTGCCAGGGGCTAAGCCGGCAGCTAGGGCCCCTTACCGGATGGCCCCGAAGGAATTGACAGAGTTTCGAAGCCAACTCCAAGAACTGGTGGAGGCTGGATTTGTCCGACCAAGCTCTTCGCCTTGGGGAGCCCCAGTCTTATTCGTTAAAAAAGAAGGACGGAACTCTGAGACTGTGCATCGACTACCGAGCACTAAACCGATTGACAGTGCGAAACACATATCCGTTGCCAAGGATAGATGAGCTGTTTGACCAGCTAGAAGGTGCGCATTTCTTTTCCAAATTGGATTTGAGGTCTGGTTACTACCAGCTAAGGATCCAGGAGGAGGACATTCCGAAGACTGCTTTCAGTAGCAGATATGGGCTAATGAATTTACAGTGATGCCCTTCCATCGTCACACTTGGAAAGCCTAGAATCAGGTATGAAGTGAGCGTTCATGAATATTGTGATGGTGTGCCATCCGTTCAGTCAGCACCCTTTTCAGAGACCCGACATAGCGCTAAACTGCATGACTTTCTAACCCCCCCCCCCCCCTTTTTATGTTCCTAGGGTGGTGGAAGGGCATTGAAGCTGATATACAGCAATTCATGCAAGTTTGGGGCTGTGGCCGAGA